>CM066922.1:25473456-26933701 GCA_033964015.1 Scolanthus callimorphus | reverse complement strand
AAACCCCCTTTACCAACTTATTAATACCCGTCTAGTATTCGCACTTCTCAATACATTTGAGATCAAAGGGCTCTATGAGCCAACTCATTCATGAATTTGGAATTAGTGAATGGATAATTTTTCAGATATGAAAATACTTTGGGAGGAGACTTGCCCTATCTTGGGGCGGGGTGCATGTCGTACCTTTTAGGGTTAAAAAACCAGGCCTCTGGTAGCTTTTAGGGATAACCCTAACCTACCCTACCCTAAACCTGACCCTAACCTAACCCTGGATGATAGATAGTGATAGACTGGTATAGGTGGTTTGTTGGGTGAATCTATATTGGTGTACTGGACATGAATTTATAGGAAAATATGTCTTGTTGGTACCTTTTAGGGATCAAAATCAAAATTTCACAATGAGCACCCCCATCCAAGAATAGGGGAGCCCCCGCTGGGAAAATACTGGATACAGGCATGTGGTAAGTTCTCATCAATAGCCACATGGAAGATATGGGCAATTCAAGAAAATGTCTCTGATTTTTGTTCAAATGTTGTCGTATTGCCTTTGAAAGAGATCTCCAGTTGGTTTACCCCTAGCATGGACATGACAAGCATATATACAGGCACAAAATCCAATAGTGCTGGCAGATTGATTTTCTTGAATTTGCTAAGTGTCCAATTATTTTGAAATTGGATAGTTTAAGTCTATGTATGAATGCTATATTATTAATAAATAACAGGGCTCCATACTTGTTCAATGAAAAAATGAATTCAAAATTCCTCAGGAACACCAAACTGGATCCGGCCTACTGAATTTTCACTCAATTTTTTCTTAATTGTAAAGCATGGAGTCCAATATATAATTCTCATAGTAGTCCTGTTATGTAAACTGTACCATTTTGTATACAGACCCTATTTTCTGATACATTTTCACAAGCCACCCCCACACACAATGTTAAGCCGCTGGGGGGGGGGGGGGGAGGTGCAGCAAGGGGTGGGGATTGACGTTTTTAATTTTTACAGAAAAAATTCCCCATCATTGGCCAAAATACAGTGTCAAATCTTGGTCAATATTCCTACCATAAGTCGTGTGACTTATTGCAATGAACCTACGAGATAGTTACCAGACTCATGACCAAAGAGCCCGACCCCCGGGAAAGTCCAAGATCAAATAACCCCTCCACTTTGTCGTCCATTTCTTTCACGAATGTCTTAACGAAAAACAGAAGATAGTTTCTCTCCACCACAGATTCACGGGACTCACCTAAAATACTCCACTGTGCAAATTTGAAGCTGCCTGGGAGTGCATGAATACAGAAGAAATGCTTCCCAATATGCGAACTTTTGCAGAGCTGCTAATCGTTGAGACGTCTCTACATGACTAATTATCGTAACGCAATCCGCCAGTTTTCTCAGAAAGCAAAAAAACCCACGGAAAACTCTTAGGAAAACATCCTTCGTATCCCGAGTTATAGTAGTTTCCCGCCATCTTGAAATTTGATCCGGAAGTGACGTTTGCGAGATCTGCTGGCATGGTCGGCCTTCGACTATAAAATTATTTTGTACCGGAAGTTAGCAACTGGTTGGCAAGATGGCAAGCCGTGTATAGCACTTGAACGCTGATAGACCAAACTTAAGCCGATCGGGCGACGTTAGAAAGTGGATGGGTTACCACTGCGAAATCGCAACTGTTGTAAGTAGTCAAACTGGAGAGACGATAAGTGGAAAGGTTGAAAGAAAGTGGAACGACAATCGAATGGCGCTAATCGAATCGAAATCGTGCTAACGCAGAATCGTGCTAACGCAGAAGTCCCACATCATACCAATACTCCTTCATTTGCGCATGCGCGCGCATGAATGAGTAAAAAGGAAATCAGCCAAAGAAGGCCCTGTGTAACACTGACAGATTTCAAAAATTGTCACAGTAAAACACGCCCACAGCCTATTGAGGGACTGACTGTATGAACTTTAGATTTGCTATTTATATTTATAACTATATTTATTGTATATGTCCATGTAAATGACCCGCCTGTAATTCAGCTTCTAGCTGCGAAAGGTTGGAATAAACGAGATATTATATTATTAACTAGAGCGGATTTCAGATGACCGTCGTGTTTGCAATTGGTTTGCTTTCTCATTGGCTGCTTATTTCTATCAACCAATCAAATTGCGAACTAATTACAAGCAAGGAATTACTAGCCAATTGGTTCGGCTCCTGATTGGCTGGGCTGGAAACCATTCAGCAGTAGTTGCATCTTTCTGATTGGCTAGTGATTGCACAATTGCGTTTACTTTTTCACGATGGTCATCTGAAATGTGCTCTATTAAGAAAATAATTTTTAGACTTTCTGGGGACGTGCCAAAGTAGGGGCTGCTAACAGTCTATTAATTTATGTGATGATCAAAATAGTACTTCTCCCCTAAGACCCCGTCCACACTACACCGCTTTAAAACGAAAACGGAGACTTTTTGCTCCGTTTTCAAAAAGATTTGCGTCCACACTTATCGTTTTCGTATCGTTTCGCCCGTCCACACTACAACGCGTATCCGTACGAAAACGCTCTGATGCATTCAGTGGGCATGCTCAAACAAGCTCAACGCATGCGCCTTTCGATCTGTCGGCTCGCGAAATTGGTCGGGTTTGCTGTGCTGACGTCATCGTTTTCAGATAGCATCGTTTTCATCCGTCCACACTAGGAAACAGCGTATTCAAACAGCTCCGTTTTCAAATCGCTCCACTCTGGAGAGCGTTTTCGGATTGATCCGTTTTCGTTTGAAAACGGAGTAGTGTGGACGGGGTCTAAGTATCCTCCACAATCAACCAATGGCAATACCGAGATATAGATATCGTTTTTACTGACCTGTCAACGCTATCTTCAATGTAAACGTCCTTGCTTAGACCGCCGCTGTCCGTAACCTTGACAACCACGTCAATTGTAGGAGTGGCCTCAAAGTCTAATGAGCCATTAACAATAAGGGACCTCCCATTTGCCCCTAGCGAGAATGGTACCCCTCTGGGGCCCTCAACACTGTAGGTGTAGTTTTGGTAGGCCTTCTCTGGATCGTCGCATGAAAGTGTTCCAACAAAAGTGCCTTGGGGTGAATTTTCTGGCACTGTATTGCTGGACAATGTAATTGAAGTTGGAGCTTCGTTGATATCTGCAAAATAAGCGCCGATAAATGTTCATTGATAAGCAAACAAAACCAAGAGTTTCAAGTAATACATCAAACACTAGACAGCGTGCTTCATCAGGATTTCCAAACACTGAGAAGTGGTTGAGGTGAACTTGAGGGAATTGAAATGAAGTGATACGAAGTGAAGTGTGCGCTTTGTAAATAAATCTTACAACTACAGCTAGAACCGCTGTATCGCGACCCGATTTTTAAAAAAACATCAAAATTTTGACTTTTGCATTTCCGCCAATCAAATATCGAACCAATGAAACTCCTGCCATGTTTCGCCTAATGCAGTCAACTGGCTTCCCTCTACACTAAAACCAGACAACGTCGCGACGGAAATTCAGACGACTGCACAAGGCGAGACATGACAAAAATCTGATTGACTCATAAGATTGACTGGTGGAACAGGAAAGCTAAAAACAAATCGATGTTTTGAAAACACGGGTCGCGATGCAATGATTTTAGCTGCAATTTGGGATGCCAGAAAACTCTAACTAGCAATCCTTTCAATAGCTATTTCTGGCGAAGGTTTGTCTGCTTACCTGTGACGTTTAGCATGAAGTCAGCTGTGATGGACAGAGGTGGGTTGCCTGTGTCTGTGCACTTCACTCTAACGTTCAGTTGAGGTGTTTGTTCATAGTCTATCACAGGGTTCCCCTTTACGGCCAACGCTGTACCAAACTCAACCACAAAGTACCTATTATCGGGATGGCTTTGGACGAGGGCACAGGAGTAGGTCTGGACTGGGGAGTTTATATTATCAGGATCGGACACCTGACACAGAGAAAAAATACATGCTCCACAATGCATATCGGGCTACTGCGTAAAATAAAGTACTAGTGATTTAGTAGTTTCCTACGCAGCCCGTGCTTTTTGTCGGACACGCAACGCTTGGATGGAAGCGTTGCGGGACCGACACAGAACACGGACTGCGTGGGAGACTAGTGATTTAGTAGCAGTCAAGGGAATTTGGGAGAAAACATATCATGGGAAAGGCTTTAAATGTTAATTGCTCGGAATTCGTTTATTATCCATGGGAAATCCGAACACTTCCCATTCTTGTGTCATGGAAATTCAATTTTTCGCATGGATGGGTTTCTGCAGAAACTCCCTGTGAATTACTGGGGAAGCCTGTGGCGTGCAAGGAGAAACTCCCTGAGTTACTGGGAAGCCTGTGGCATGCAAGGAATGCCTGGGACGTCTTACACTACTTACATGATGGAAGCCATACTTCTAGCTCCTACTTGGTCTTTGTTATCAGTCATGAAAATGTTTTTCGTTTCCAAACATAGGACATCCTTACGTGGGATATTCCAATACCGCAAGACAATGTAGTGCTCTAATACTTGCACAGATTATAATTAAATCAAAAATCATCTACTCTTAGGATGGCGTGCAAGTATCAGGAAAATAAAAAAATTAAATACATTCAAATAATTTTCTATAAACCCCTTTACAAAATATGCAGCAGGATCAGCAGGTTTTTGGAAGTGCCATTGGTCGCCGTTTGGAAATCTGGTCGCCATCTTTTCTCCAGAATTAATACTAAAATTTCGAGAAGGGCATTTTGTAAAAACCTACAAACTAGAAACGTAAGCTGCTATTGGCGACTAGGTAAAACTATTTGCTCTCCAAACCCTAAATCTAGTAACCATTGGAGACCACATGGTCACAATGTGGGACCCTGTGAAGGCGTTTGCAGATCGTCTAAAATGTATGTAGCTAATGCCTGGTGCACACTAGCGACATAACGACATAACCACATGAGCGCGCGCTCTCATGTGCTCTTATGTACAAGTGTGAACATCAGACATAACAACATAACATTGAGATAACGACATAAACATGTTTTTTCTCTTATGGCGTTATGTTCTTATGTCATTATGTGCTTATGCAGAAAGCCTTGTCCCTCGCGTTCTGGGTGGGCTTCCTGTGTTTGGTAAGACATGTGTGACGTGACGTGTCACGGTTCATCTCAGAGCACAGAAGCCCACCCAGAACGCCATCGACAAGGCTGTCTGTAGCAATGTCTTACCAGAATGAGCCCGCCAAAGAATCATTTTGGGAGTTTTCTGGACAGAATGAGATCCAGTCAGCATGACTTTAGTCGGTGCTTCGTTAACGTCCAGAACTCGCAACAAAAATTGCTTGAAGACATAACTAGAGGAAGTACCGGCCAATACAGACAGAAGGTAGATCTCCTTGCTCTCGTAGTCAAGTGCACCTTTCACAAGTATTGGAACTTTACAGATCTTCTTACGGCCCTGGTTCCCACAGAGTCTTTGACCCATCTCGAACTTCTCCAAGGTGTTGTTATCGGACTGGCTGATGTTAAAAGTGATTATGTCCCCGTCTTCATCGGATGCTTGAAGATTTCAACAAGCGTCCCTACTTGTGAATTCTCCAGTACTGTCGATTTTGTGATAGTGAGCTCTTTAGGAGGCTCGTTTCTATAGCGAACATCAATCACAAACGATTCTGTAACACTCTGTACAGGATGCCCAAAATCTGAACACTTGACTACAATTCGGTGTATGTTCTGAGACTCGTGGTCTAACGGTTTGCGCACTGTGATATTGGCACCTGAGATATTGAAGTAACCATTACTGGAGTCAGTAAGTTCCCATTTGAAGTCAGAAGAGGGAGGAGAGCCTCTAGGTGCATCACTGTCGACCGCTGCCAAAATCCCCACAGTAGTTCCAACGGCCGCATCCTCGTAAACCTCAGCACTTGACAGCGTTATATTCATTGGTGGGTCATCACATCTATTATTCGGACTTTAAACTCCTTATTTAACCACATAGGTGGGCTCCCCGAGTCTTGGGTACGTATTCTTACTGTCACGCTGTTATTAACCAAAGCTATGGCACCTTGCGAAGAAGGGTTATTCCAAAATACTCTCCAGTCTGTTGCCAGTTGTTCTGAAAAGCAGAGCTGGAGCCTCTACAGTGTAAGTAAATGTCTGCCCTCGCTGTTGATCTGTACTTGTCAATGTCCCGACTAGCGTCCCTGGTCGTGCGTGCTCAAGTAAGGTGTCAGAACTTAGAACTGTATCAGTCGGAGGATCATTAACTCGTCGGCAGAAGAGCTGGCCTATATTCCTGTTCCATCGGACACCTGGCCCAGCCCCATTCAACTGACATGAGATGACCAAGCTCGATCCTGCAAATGAAACAGCTGAGTAGTTTTGTGCAAACTTGTACCATGGCTGGGGAAGAATTTTTGCCAACCCGTAGTTCCTAGGACAGGAGATGGTGCAATCCTGTGTGTATACTGTACCACTGAGACAGGTTTTTGTGGCTTTCTTGCAAACGTCTATAGAGTGGTCCTGATACGTGTCGCTGGGGCAGGAGGAAACAGATGGTTGGCCACAGTCTTTAGGGGTACACTTGGTACCAGCTTTGTTAAATCCCGCACGACAGGAGCAATCATATGAGCCCTGATTGTTGTACAGAAATGTTGGCATGGATTCTTGGTGCACTCGTCCACATCAATGCACAGCTTTTGTCTGTAAGAGAAACGTTAACGTTCAAGTGGCTAAGTGGCTTTGGCATGAAATCGACATGATTTTACAACTGGGGCTCAAACACGATGTTATCACCGAGACATGACAAAAACCAAGTGTTCTTGGAACTTTTATAGAAAGTGCGCGGTTATTAAAAGCTGAACCGTCCCACTAAAAAAAGGCAAATTCTTCAGTGCGGCCAGTTCCTGTATTGTTGTAACAAGCCGCTTGATTAATCAATTTCAATTCTTAGTGTCAATAAAGCTACACAAATTTCGGTAACCGCCTAATGGCATGGCCCATTGCTTTTGGCGCATGAATTAATATGTAATCGTTTGTATCAAGTTTTAGTATATACCAAATCAGTGAATAGTCATTTTCGCGCGCTCTGATTGGTTCCTGAAATAGTAGATATCCGACATTAGTATATACCAGCTCGGCAACCTCCTAAGAACGACCAATTTGATTGGTTTAGAGTCTCGGAATCTGTGACATTATTTACCTCCGAAACAGTAGATATTGTGTTGGCAAGCAAATTTCATGTAGTGGGGAAGAAATGTCAGTCAACAAAACTAAAGAAGCAACAAACTAGATTTATTTGTCTCAAAATGGATCTAATAAGTCTCACAAATCGTCTGAGCGTTGTTTGTGAAAAACACGCTTGCACTGTGAAACCCGAGTTGACAAAATTAGTTTGCAAAGCATGAATGAAAATTCTTTTTAGGCATGTATTTTCCTTTATTTTATTAATTTGACAAAAATCAAAATTATAATCTACAATATGTCGAGAAAATAAAGTCGAAAGAGCTAATTTTCAAAGTACCTGAGGATGGTTTGTGTCTTGCAACGACTGATCGGCAGCTTTCTTGTATTTTTTTGCGAGCGAACTGTCCGCCACAAAGGAGACTTCTGTTAGTAGTTAGTTCTCTTTCTTCTTGCCTAATGATAACCCCATAAAGCCTTTTCACAAGGTTTCGTGTAGCTGTTTTATCCTGCTAAATCGTTTTTCCTCAAATATCCAGTGTTTACGGTGTTTGCTCACTCCATTTTTCCAGCAAACTACTTGTGCAACGAGTGGCTGCCGACAATAATTTTCATCTCGGAAACTTTTGGCGAATTGCTTACAAATGCTCTCCAATTTGCAGCTATATTCCTTCTTGAATTGAAATGATGCAATATATTGCTCGCTGCATGTCCAAATTTGTTGAAAATCCCTTAAATTGTCCACTTTTTTCCGGAGCTTTTCGAAGTAAATGCTTGCAAACTTTCTAGTGCTGTCAAGTCGACCAAAAACGTGCTTATGCAAATCATCTAGGTTTGCGTGAGTTTTGTCATGCACGTAGTTTTAAAACGCTAACACAACTTTTCTTATTGTTTTCCGACTGAAAATTCGACAGGTTGCCTTGCTGGTATATACTAAAACACTTATTCTATTTCAATTTCGGTGGATAGTGGCTTTAGGAATATTTACCTCGAGCCTGCGGCTCTCGGTAAATATTCTGCCACTATCCACCTCAATTGAAATAGAATAAGTGCTAACTATTTACTGTTTTGAGAAAACTCTCAAAATGGCGCTCGTTTCGCGCGCGATATTGCGTTTTGAACCTTAATCCACTGTATTTTATTCTACTGATTTGGTATATACTAAAACAACTATCCCCTCAGGGTCGGTGCCTAGCGGTGGATATATACCTCGACGCTTCGCGTCTCGGTATATATCCACCACTATTCGGCTCCCCTTTGGGGGATAGTTGTTAAATATCACACTGAAAAATTACGCATTGCAGGAATGCAATAATTCTTGGAAGAGGACTTAACGCAAGAGTAGAAAAGTACAGTCACTTTGTACTTTCGTGTTCCTATAAAATTTCCATTGCTGGTTTAAACTTGTGATTTGTTCTTCAGGATTTTGCATACATTATTTTTCTCCAATAAACGCCGCGCAGTAGATGCGGCGTCTATTCGGGGCAGTGCCGCACCTATTATAATGTATTAAAATATTTCGAGTCCCATGTGTCGCGTTTATTTGAGGGAGGCGTCTATTCGGGGGCGGCGTCTAAACGAGTAAATACGGTAACAAAAAAGAACAGTGATTCTATGGAAGGCATGAAATTGCAAATTAACCCCCTACCAGGGCTGGAAATTGCGCCTGTATGAATCACTTTTGCGTCTCCATTCTCCCTTTTTGCTACTTCAAAAAATAGATGTAGTCGAAAATTAGAGACCAAATCATTTAGCAATATTTGCTGAAAGAATCCCAAGTTTAGTGTTGACAATTGTCGTGTAGCGCCATCACTATGTTTCAAACGATTACAATTTTGCGACAAAAGTTGAGAACTAGTCGCTAATTTCGACGTCACGTTTTTTTTAATTTCCAGCCCTGCCCCTTAGAATTTCCCTTTCCCATGGGAGGGTGTGGAATTTTTGTGGAATCGCATGTACTTAGCTTACTAGTGGAATGAAGAGTATATCCTGGAGAACAACTACATATAGAAGAATCCTGTCCAGGGGAACATATAGCCCCAGGGCCAGTGCATCCTCCATTTGGTTTGCTGCCACAGTCTTCTGTTTGTGTACCAGGGTGGCCATTACATGTTCCCCCCCCATTGTTGATCTCTTACAACTACAGTTATTCTTGTCCGAGTTGAGCCAACCACACAACAGTTACAAGCGCTCCAATCTGACCACCCTATGGAAGATAGAATATGACAGAAGTATTTTAATGTGTAGAGCTTATCAAATTATGATTGCGTTTTGATGTTATTATTTGGGCGAGAGGGGAATTTTAAATCTGCCTATTGAGATTAATACACTAAGAAATTCTAGACTATCTTTTAATAAGACATTTTAATGATATCTAAACAGCAACCTCAGCATTGACTATAGAAAGCTATAGAAAGCTGACTACGATGGTTCTCAGACGTAGGGAGCTTTCTTTTATCGTGGGTAAAACTGGAAAAAACAGGATGACTTGGGAATGGAGTGCATTCAGACCTGTATTAAGTTTTAGTATAAGCTTTTTCTAGGACATCTAGGATTTGAATATGACAAGAAATGTAGTTACGTTTGATGTTAAAAAGTTCCGTATAGCGTAAGCTCTGGAGAAGAAGCCGCATAAATAGGAATTTATGATTTGGATTCACTTTTTCTTTACAGAAATATTACAAAATTTGTTGCAAACTTCTGAAAAAAGTTCCAAACTTCCCATTTTACAAGTTCACATCAACAAAATTCAAAGTTAGAAGTGAATTTCATTAACATTATTTCCATTGACTTAAAAGAACATGATCGACGAGCTTACGTTGTTGTCAGCAAAATAATTAGCCTCGGTTCTCTTAAGGCTGGTTTCCATATAATCGCGCCGATCTCTTCAGTCTCGCCAGTCGCATGAAATAGTGTACACGCGATCCATGCGATTATATGGAATCACTTCTCTCGCGATCGGAAGAGACTGAAACGATCGGGGCGATCGCGCGTATAGAACACTGTTCTATCCAGGAGATCGCATGCGATCGCATGCGATTGAATGCGATTGAATGAGATTATATGGAGACATTCAAAAGCGTTCGAAAGCGACTGATGCGATCGGAATGTATCCCACAATTCATTGTTTCGAGACCAGCAGTCATCTCGGTCGCGTACACTTGCAAAATGGCGCACAAAACATTCATATTCTATGCGATCGGTGAGATTATATGGAAACATACGATCGCTTGAAATCACATGAATCTCATGGATCGCGTATGCACTATTTCATGCGATCGGCGAGACTGATGTCTCCCCAATGTCTGGCTGCAAAAGGTGAAAATAAACTCTCCCTCTAGATATTATACTCCTACCAAAAACCAGCCACTTTTTTTCTAGAAGCTTGTACACTCTATCCTTCCATGTGTGATGCCATAAAAAATCCATACCTCTCCCATGGAAGGAAATGGGAAATCCCAGAGGGGTAGGTTGCCCTGTTTCGCCTGTTTTTCCTAGTGTAGTCAACCTGGCTTCCCTCTTTATTAAAACCAGAAATGTTGCGACGGAAAGCCAGGCGACTGCACTAGGAAAAACAGGGCAATAATCTGATTGGTTCAAAAGATTTGACTGGCGGAACAGCAAAGCCAAAACAAATCGATGTTTTGAAAACGCGGGTCGCGATGCAACGATTTTAGCTGTATGGCTTTGTTTAAGTGCATTTTTTCTCATTTGAAACCAATACTGATGGTTAAGGTTATTCTCGTGTTTTGCACGGCGCACGCTGGTCTGCGCACGGACGCGCGATCAATTCGTTCGAAAATGACGCAATCGAGCGCGCGCGCGCAAGCTAAATATCCCCATTTGAGCGAGAAACACCAAGAAAATGTCGCTTTTTGGGATATTGCGCGAAAACAAGATTGGGCACCCCAATTTTTTATTTAACCATTTGATAAGACTATCATTCCCCTGTTATAAAAAAAGTTTAAATAAATTTCCACGACAAGGTTTTGAGCTATCGTCATCAAAAGCCCAAAAATGAGACACCAAAGACTCTCAAATTATCACCTCCGGTGCGCACATTTTCAAGAGTAGCGTCAACACACATAGAAAATTAAACATTCTAATGTTCGTCCTAGGTAGTGAAGCATCCAACAGTTCTGTTCAAACTTGCAAGCGAACTGGATTGCTTCATTAGTGAGCGTTTTATCACAATTTTCTTGTTTCACGTATTCCTTTACAAAATAGCCCTCAGACACTAAAATGGGGTATGTTTGCGCCATCACAGTTTCTAAACGAGCATGGGTACCCCCTCTCTTATTTCATATTTTCATTCCTTATATACTAAATAGTAAATAGACAAATTAAGAAAAAAATTCTACGACAAGTTTTATTTCAGAGGAATTACCTTAACTAGACTTTTCAATACACTGATATTACCGGCGGTCCATTGCTCCTATATCCCTTTCGCATGTAGATTCCTACGAGAATTCATCTACGCATTCATCTAGAGTCAGAAATATCCTAATAGCTCCAAAGGTTTTCATTTTATCACCCCCTAACCCATATTTATTTGTAAACTGTAGTAAATTTGCAACCTTTGGGGCTAATCTACTAACTCTCTTTTTTCATTTAATAATTCTGAGGGGGAGGGGATGGGGTAATTATTGATTGACGGTTTACACATTATAGGTTCAAGGCAAAAAATGTTTTTGTCACAGTTATGAACCAAGCCCCCCTCTTTGAAATATGAAATACTTACTACTACTCATGATAATGTAATTGCCAATGAGCGGCCGAGCCAAGAGGCGAGGCTGCGAGGCGGAGACATTATAGAGCCGTGCGAGGAGAAAATTCTCGAGTTCAGAGTAGTGTAACCACTAGCCAATCAAAGTGTACCAGGATTTTGAAAGGGCAATATTATTCAAGTGGTAACCAAATACTTGAGCACTATCAGTATCAGAAGAGAAATCTACTATTTGACCCCTGGTCCACTTCTGAAGTGCGCCTGTGTAGCAAACGCTGTGTTCGTATATATTTCTCGCGCTGTTATTATTATATAATCATTGCTATCACAGTGATTTAGCATGGAAATGCAACCTTTATATGCATGAAATTTAGAGGTAGATATTTGTCCCTAAAGTGGCACTATAGTCACTTTATAGTCCGCGTGATGCTAACGCTTTGCGGATCAATGAGATGATTATTCACTTATAAATTGCTCGTTGGCATTTTTAGCCAGAGCTACAACTAGTAATAATAATAATTTATATAGCGCCTATACATATATGTTCTAAGTACTATTTACAATATGAGCGGCCGATTTGTATGGGATTTTCAATTTCAAGGCCGCAGGCCGAGAATTGTAAATTCCATACAAATCGGACGCGAATATTGTAAATGACTTATGATATGTCAAGACAACAACTCTTTGTTGAAATTTTTTGTTTGTATTCTTTTGTTGAAAACAATTTGAAGTACTATTGAAAATCCAAGGCAGGATGAATTCAATTCAGTTGAAAAGGTTTTTAGGATTATTTTGTTTTATTGATGACAATGAATAGGCCTTTTGTTGTAAATGATGTAATACACAAAATAATGAACTGGCTTTTGTTATCAACTTTAGGCGAAAGTTGTGCAATGAAATTTATTCAGTCGATGCTAAGTACTGTAAAAAAAATGCAGCGTAGCGCTTTGGTACGCCAAACTCGTCACAAGTCGCTTTCTCTGCTCTTCAAAATCGTGTGTCGGGATGGGACTTTCCGAAAGCCTAAAACACGACAGGACAGCAGTTGGAGGCATTCGTACCGATACGAGTAACAGGAGATGCGAACTAATGGTCGAGCTTTTTGAGACAACAATCGAGCAAGAAATGAAGGTTAGTTTATTCTGAGTATAGCGACTTTGCTTTATCAGACTTGTTAAATTAAATGTAAAATACATTAAATATCGAACTATTTCCATGTGTTTAAGGTTTCCAAACCGGTTTCGAAAGCATGGCACGCAGAGGGATTGGAAAAGATTACAACAATGGAGCAAGTGAACAAGACGAGGTCAAGAAATTGTTGGAAAGGCAGTGGAGGGAAAGCAGTTCAACTGAGTCAGACTCTCTGGTTATTTATTGAAAATGCGTTTTTTTAATGCTGTTAGTTTTATATAATAAGACAGCTTTCTGGTCAAATGAACACTAGTCTGCTTGCAGCCGTTCTTGGACTTATTCTTATACAGTTTATTATTGTCGACAAACCAACTAGCCTAATTGTTGTAACATTTGTTTTGCCAAATGCTTTTCTTGCTTAAAGTTTTGAGTAACGTTTTTTCATAGTCGTAATTTTACTCGAATAGTTCAGCAGTGAAAGGGTGGGGTTGATGAATAATGACAATAGTTAATAGATCTATTAGTATTCTGTAAATATTTATAGAATACTAATATCGATATTAGTATTCTATAAATATTTACAGAATACTAATAGATCTATTAACTATTGTTATTATTCATCAACCCCACCCTTTCCCTGCTGAATATTCAAGCCATCCCCGCTCTTTTAGTTTGATGGATCTTGTATCCAGTTTACAAGGCTAGTCATGTGACCTGAATTGTGCCTTCTCATTGGATACTTGCTTCATGAATAATTGATGAATATTATAAGGGGCTTTACAAGTAGCTGACTTAAAAAACAATAATAAAAATTGGTAAAAAATAAAAACCACTACAACAATAAAAATAGTAAAAACATGTAATCATAATAAATAATTACAATATATTTCAACTAAAATTATCAGTAAACATACTGAAAACAAATGGGACAAATACTAAATATATAGAGAAAATAGCAACCAAAGCCTAGCTCCCCCTCTAGGGCCCCCTTTGGCAAAATGCTGGCTATGTCGCTATAACAGACACTATTTTTTATTAAAAAGTAGCTGTTTTCAAGCTGAAAGGATTAAACTCTTCATGAAAACAAGAGGGTTAAATTTAACAAAATGTCAACTGAAAAATGCATTTAGAACTAATTAATTATTCAGGCAAGAATATTCAAACTCAAATCACTCTCGCCATCCAATTCTTACAAAAACTTACATGTTAAGAAATTTTATAACCTTGAAATACTTGAAATAATTATTTCTTATGTAATTTATTGGCGCAACTATTATATTAATGTAATCTACCTATAATTCAGTCATTTATAATTATTGTAAATGCTGCAAAAGGTTTGAATAAACTATATTATTATTATATTATTAAAGGAAAATTGCAAAATTTATTTTTCTCTCAGAAAGAAATTATGTTGAAGACATTATATAATGGGAAAACATGCTTTTCAAGAAAGTGTTTTTATTTATCACGGTTGTTTATCAGTGATTAGCATAATTACTCCAGTGATTATAAGACTTTCTGTGTGATGGTTGGTCGAGAGGTTTGTTTTCTGCTGCTATAACCACCTACTGCTGATTACAACATTGAAAGGATTTGGGAGTTCGCATGCGAGTTTTGTTATGATCGTGAAAAAATCCAAAAAAACAAGATAAACAAGATTTCTTGTGTCTAAAAACCTTATAACCTCTTCTTGCTTTGCTATTGCATATCAGTTAGTAAAATGTACAGATTTTATAGTGATAAACATGAATTAAAAACAAAATATAAAATCCAAAAAGGCCGACTTCCCATACAACTAAAAAGCTGTCCATGGCTATCCATGTGAATTCCGAACACTTCCCATGCGTGTGCCTTGAAAAAACTCAGCTTTTCCCATGGATGGGTTTCTGCAGAAATTCCCTGTGGATGACGAAGATGAGGGCAGTGATGAAGATTTTGGTGTTGTCGATGTAGCCTTCTTTGTCTGGATGCACGACAAAATGAAGGGGGGAGGAGAAGGCGGTGGAGGGAGGGAGGGAAACCACCTGCTCTCCGACCCCCCGTGTGCTTCCTTTCTATGGGTCCTTTGTTGGTAATTGTCCTCAAAGCCGGGGGCTATCGATTGGTCTGCAATCATGCATTGTTCATCATAAAATCGATTTTTTTTCTAATCGCGGGATAACCACGAATTTCTGAAGTAGACTCGAAGTGGCGAAAGTCGATGTTGTATTTATCGACGCTTTGGATCTGGGATTTTGGTTTTCCTGTTCCGCTAGTCAAACCATCTAAGCCAATCAGCTTCTCGCCTTGCTTCGTCTAGTGCAATCGCATGGCTTTCTGTCGCGACGAAAACCGATTCGACTGCACTAGGTAAAACAGGGTAAGGGCCTGATTGGCTTAGATGGTTTGAACTTAGTATACTATAATGTTGAACTTACCAAATTGATGTTGAACTTTACAGCACCATGATGGCCACGCTCCATCAATACAAATCAACGGCGACTCTGGCAAGCAGCCCAGTAACCATAGTGACCAACAAAGCATCAATAAATCCCTCCTACAAAGCAAAGGAGATCAATACAGTAGTAGCAGCACCCTGGTCGGCATGGAAACCGGCAGTCTTGGTAGTTCCCATGGTTCCGTAAAATCACACAGCAGCGATAATGTGAAATTGCGTGTTAAAGACAACACTAGAAGTAGTACTAGTACTGGCGCAAAACGCCACAGTGATAGTTCCCATAGCAACGGAGTGAATGACAGTAGTTATGGTTCCATAGTAACGAGCTCTAATGGGGTAGCGGCCTTAGCAACGGGGCCAAGTGGTACAGATAGTGGCTTTGGGGCAGTGGATGATTACGAGAGTGATCCTTCACGGCCTACGTCTGCGGCATCGGATGTTGAGCAGCGGTTTAATGACCCTGCGCATGCACTACTGGATGGCCCGTCCGGTCTGTCGGACTCTACAGAGATGAGTTATTACAAGGAGATGGCCAAATTACACACAGATGACACGATGGTAAGGCAAGGTCAACAGTAGTTGCTAGAGCAGATTTCGTATGAGTATGAAAAGTGCCGCGAAAGAGTTGTACCGCGCCGCGACCGTGACCGTACCGCGACTATGCGGTTTCATTCGGTATCTACAGCAGGCCAGGTTCCGTACCGCCACCGCGACAGTACCGCGCCGTGTCACGCACATACACACGCCGTGTCACACACATACGAATCTGCTCTATCTGGAGTCCGTTACTAGAAGTGACGATCTTTTACATTAGGACTGTCCGCCAACACTTTATAATTTGTGACAGTAACAAAAAAAGCGAGTAAGGTTCTGTGCACCCAGGAGGCGAGGTTCCATATCGTAACCTTTTCGTAACGCAACCGTGCCGTGTGCATTGTTTTTTCACAGTCATTTGCCGAGGGTTCAGTCACAGTTATTTTACGTCGTCGTCTTCCTACTATTTTTCAGGAAATTTCTGCTTCTTTCCACGAAGACGTAGACCTCAATAGTAGTTGTAGTACAGACATTGATATGAAGCCCAAGTCAGGAATTGCGCAATCCCGCCAAGGAGGCGCTACTCGAAAGGCAGGCTGGTTGTCAGGGAAACACGTGTTGACGCGCGGGAAAGGCGGCAAGGTGGAGCACGCGCCTGACCGGAAGTGGAGGTGAGATGCGTTTATACGTGCAACGTATTTTGAGCTACACTATAGTTCCTTTTCACTAGTGGCGAATCCAAGAACCCCTTTTGAGGATCAGAAGAATGATGATTTTATTGTGATAACAAGACCGCTCGCGGACGTAGAGTGCTTGCAGTCCCTTCTTTGGCGAACGTCTGTAAATTGAGAGAAAGACCTGAAACAGCGCCACAGAGGGGAGTCCGGCCGGAGAACGATGGCGTACGAGCGTGCAAACAACTAACAATGTAGGACTAGGACTTTCTCTCGATTTACGGACGTTCGCCAAAGAAGGGACTGCAGGCAGTCTAGAGGACGAGCTCTCCATAATATACTGCCAGAAACATAGAGCAGATTTCGTATGACTGTGAAAAGTGCCGTGACACGGCGCGGTACTGTCGCGGTGGCGGTACGGAACCTGGCCTGCTGTAGATACCGAATGAAATCGCGTAGTCGCGGTACGGCGACGGTCGCTGCGCGGTGCAACTTTGCCGTGGCACTTTGCACAGTTATACGAAATCTACTCTATAAGTGAGTTGAAACGTGTTACAAACATACATTCCTTTAGTGCCAAGCTCCGGAATATTCGCAGAATAAACAATTGAACAGATTTTGAAAATAATGTTGTTGCAAGACTTCAGGATGTTAAATGTTAGCATATTATCACTTACCACTGTTGCTCTACTTTATTTGAGCGAAAAAGTAAATATTATGAAGAGAAAACCTGCTTGGGTTAGCAGTCGAGAGTTCATTATTGACCAAATATGGTCATAAACTGGCCACGAATAATCCACAGCTTGGTTCGCCGTTACATGTTTCAACTAAGTTATATGTTTCTGATACTGCCTGTATCAGTTCTCGACGTGAAGAAGAAAGAAGAAAGAATTTTTAGTAAAATCCTGGATCTGGCAATGGTTTACATGTTGGAAGTTGTGGAACACGTCACAGACGAAGTGCCAGAATGCGGCGCGGCATTCTTGTATAAGCATAGTTTCCATATCCTGTAGCTTTCGTGGACAAACTTCTACTCCATTCACACCAAAACCATCATGTTTAGTTAAACAAGGTTTTTCTTTGCCTCACATCTTTTCAAATTTCGTACTGTTTCTAAATCTTACTAGCTTAATGATCACCTAAGTAACGTGTACAGTACAGTGTATTCAGTTTTGTCTTTGGGACAGTCTCCTCTTGGGAGATCGGGATTTAAACCAGTTTAACTAAACTGGTTTAAGCGGCGGTGTAAATGGGGTATTAGTGTTCTGAACGTGACTTGCGACTGCTGCATCTCGTGGTTCAGGAATCGCCGGTATTCTATCACTACGACAGCTGCAGCTGGAGTTTCGCGATTGCTACGATCCCGGTTTCCGTTGCAGCTGTCGTAGAACAACTTTGTTCACGATAGCTGTTGTTGGAACAATTTTGAACAATTTTTTGGGGCGCTGTTTCTGAAACTTTTTACCTGCTCATAAAGTACTTTGTCAATTAACTTCGAATATGCCACGTTGTCAATTAAAAATTATCTGTTGTATAGGATTTGTTCAGTTCCTTCCAGGAACTGGCCCCTGAACTCTAAAAACAATTTGTCGACCAGAGAAATACTGAATTAGGGAAAGCATAAATGGCTATTTCGAAATAACTTTGATAACGAAAGTCAACTTGTGTACGAGCGGATTTCCGTCATGTCGAATACTAAACGCAAATGAAATACACTTGTACCCAATTCACACCAAAACTATATGTTAACTACATGGTTTTTCTTCACCTCGCATCATGCCAAGTTTCTTACTGCGATTAACTCTTACTAGCTAAATGATCACTTAGTAACTTCGTACCGTTTTGCTCTTGGAACTGTTGTCCTATTGGGAGATAAGGATTTAAACCAGTTTAACTAATAGTTTAAATGCCGGTGTGAATAGCCAATCAGAAACGAAACAATATCAACAACAAAACCAATCAAGGAACGTTGTAAGTACGACTTGCATTTTTTCGTGATCCAAGAATGAGTCGATGTGTGTTTGGTTTTTCTTCGCATTCTCATTGGCTGAATAATTCAAGAAACTAGACCTCAACCAATAGGAACGTGTTTTTTTCTTCGCATTCTCATTGGCTGACTGAACAAAGACGGAATACCTCAACCAATGGGAACGTGTAGAAAACGCAAACTTTACAAAACGTCAAATTTATTTTCGACTACCATCAGAAATCCGCTCTGTCGTTTACCTTTATTTCCAAATAGGCCGCCAATCAGACCGACTTAGAGAACTGGGTAACCGCTGTCCATTCTATGGCCGCGTCATTACTAATGGGGCCTGGATCCAAGAGCAAGGACGAGATGGTGAAAGTACTGAACCAACGGACGAGGGAGACGGCGGACAAGATTGACTCGGACTCCAAACTGAAAAAAATGGCGGAATTACAGTCAACAGTGGTGATGGATCCCAAAACTAAACATCAGTTTGTTGATCAGGTTTGTGTATAGTCAGCTCCTCTGTAAGGCGGACACCGGGCGGTGGCTCCTGCCAGTCGTCGCTGATTTAGTGGCCCATTCGCCTCTGTAAAACGGACAAATAGTAGTCGGTCCAAAATTGGTGGAGAACCAGGCACCACCTGCGCCGCGTCTATTACTTACCTGGCCCATTTTATGTCACCCTAAAATTTCCGTATTTAGCTATTAGTGTGAATAACTAAGCTTCATTTATTTTCTCCAGATTTCTCGCTGGGAAAAGAATCTTGAACAACTTCACATCACGCACCACAGACTACAGTGTTACGCGGCAGCTGTGCGGGGTAATGCGTTACCCAACCCACAAACGCTACTAGCCTGTGTGGCACGCAATACCAAGCAAGCTTTGACACGCCTTGGGAATTTCTCTGTCATGTCATTTCATGCCGTGGCCAGCGCGAGGGACCCGTCTATAGGTAGGTTTACCGGCTGATGTTTAATTGTACATGGGGCATGAATTGAGGTGGCCTCTTCCGAATGCATCTCATTTTCTTATTAAAGAGAAGTGGATTCCTTTGGTGCTATTGCGAAGATAGAAGACTAAGGGCGAGTATTACAGCTGTTTCAGGTAACACGCGACTCCGCCGTTGTCAGAATCTCGGAGTTTGGCAGTTGAGGTTTTCTGCGTTGTCCATCAATGCAATCCGTGAAAGCCAATCAAATCCTTGCCCAGTGCATTTGTTCGCTCAATGAGCGAGAAACGCGACAATTGAACGCGCACATTTGAAACATAAACCTACGCGAAAACATCGTCACGCTTCAGGGTTAAATAAAAATATCAGTATCTTATATATGACAGAAGACCTTCTTTTTATCAATT
Source organism: Scolanthus callimorphus (assembly GCA_033964015.1). Lineage (NCBI taxonomy): Eukaryota > Metazoa > Cnidaria > Anthozoa > Actiniaria > Edwardsiidae > Scolanthus > Scolanthus callimorphus. The sequence goes on along the minus strand of CM066922.1, from coordinate 26,913,720 downwards.
CCGGCGAACATAGCAAGAAAACGGAGACATTTTGAATGAAAACTTGCTGGAACTGCAGGAAATCGAGTTATTGATCTGTTCTTCCACCATTGAGCCTTGCTTGATAACCATGCTTGACAACCAGCAGCTAGCCCGCGCGCGTTCCCGGTGCAAGTAGCACAAACGAGAATGATAAATTGATATGCAAACCACGCAAGGAGGCCGCCAAGAAAAGCACCGCGACGCAGCATGGGAGGCCACAAGTACGAATGAGGAACATTAGATTACAGTTCATTGATCCTTAGCCTCTTAATTGTACATTTTTACCTTTCTCAGATGTCAAAGTGAAGGCGCGCAACAAAGCCAAGCGTGCACCAAGTAGCGTGGGGAAACTCAAGAGTGCCATATTCACCTCGCTTCGCATCAGTGACGCGGCCAGCGTCAAGTCCATACGAGATCGCTACTCATCTAAGAGTGCGCAAAAGGGACCCCAGAGATTTAAAAGGTAGGCCGTGGGGTAATTGTTTAGCACTTACGTATGTTATTTGCCTTCATTTAATCCTATGGGAATAGGAAGATAGTGTGGCGGTCATGTTGCATTTCGTAAAATATTTTCCTCTCGGGGCTGCTGGAACTTATTTTGAAGATGTTTTAAGTAACAATTACATCCCAGCCATACGACTGAAATGCAACAATAGCTGGCAGTTTTATTTTGTTTCGTGTTCAAGTTAAATTTTCGCCAGATACAATACATATAATTCCTATACAAATATACACTAAAAAAATATATATGGCGAGGAGAACCATACAAAACCACAAGGCTTATACGGGATGGTTCTCCTCATAATTACATACAATGAAGGTTTAAAATCAGAAACGTAGTCATGACGGATTCATTAACAACTCTCAAAAAGCTTACAAAAAATTGATTTAAGGTTTATGTTAAAAAAAGATAACTCACGTTACAAACGAACACACAAACACAGAATGGGAAACTAATTATTCACAAGGAGAAATGTGTAAAGCTTATTTGAAAAATATGACAATTAAGTGGCAAACTGAATTTCACTAGGCAGAGAGTTAGAAAATTTAGGACGTTGATCTAGTTAATGAAAAATTTACGGATATTTGTATCAACTCTAGGAATGTGAAATAGTTTAGAGCTTCTTGTGTTGAATCTATAAGTTTGCGAATTGAGAAAAAAACATGGAAAACATTGAGAAGAGGGATATTTTTGAATTGGCACATAACTTTGCCAATTTGAAAGAAATAGATACATTTTGGCCTTCGGCTAGCGAGGAAACTAACCAAGCTAACATCTCGTGAAATTTCAAAACGTCATTCGTGCCCATAAATCCCGAATTGCACTCGCGTCTATATGCGATAACCTACACTCATTCTATCTTCCTTTGAACATCCTCTCAATCTTCGTAGTGACAGTAAAAAAGGGACGGGCGTTAACGAAAGTGGAACGCGCTTAGTCTTAGAGGCTTGCACTTGTTTTCATTGAGTCACACGGGCAACCATTGCTTTTCTTTTCCGAGTCGCGACTGGTGTTTGGTGTACGGCAATCAAGACTTTCGACATAACCACGAGCCCACGTTCTAGCAAACGTAAAAGCTTAGTCGCCCATATTTTCCTAGATCCTTCATATATGGTACACTATTATACTGTCCTTCTGTATATCCTCGCTCTATAAGACATGGGAGATATTTATCAGGGGGACACTATACACTGTAAAACGAAGAGAGCCATTTTGGCCCCAAAATTTGGGCCATTTCGATGAGTAAAATATGGTACCATTTTTTTGGGGCCATTTGGCCCTCTTCCTGGGGCCATATTCGGCTCCTAATTTGGGGCCAATTTGGCCTACTAGAAGTCTGAATTGGATCCACTTTTGGTACCAAATTGGAAACTACTTGGGTCAATATGGACTTTAGCTGGGCTGTAATGGAATTTGTAGTAGCTAAAACGGCTACTCAGAAAACGGCTCCCCTCACAAATGGCCCCTGTGAAAAGAGCTAATTCGGCCCTCTTCGGCCAATTGGGCAATTCCAGAAAACAGAGGTACCCTCCCCACGGGCGGCATTAGTTTTTGACCCCCCCATGCATCCAGAATTTCCAAAATGGTTTACCCCCCCATGCATATAGAATTCCGGGCAAGTTAAAGAAATCCAGCTTCGAAAACCCCCCCTTGCAATCAGAATTCCGAGCTCTTAAACCCCCCCATCCCATCGGAATTTCCAAATGCCGCCCGTAGGGGGGGTACCTTTATTTTCTGGAATTGCCCATTCAAATACACATCATAACACCTGTATAACTATAAAAATGTATTTAATGCTCCATATCGTCTCTAGTTATGGAATACAGAAAAAAACATTACTTATTGCATAGTATTTCTTTCAAATTGAACACATCGTATTTCCCTTAGAGGACTGATATCACAGGTCTGGATATATTTTATATTAATATCCTGTGTATAAAATTTTCACACAAGCAAGAGCAAAAAAACAGCATTCATCAGAAAAGGATATACATTTTATGTGCAGAAGATACTAGATATTGGTGTTCCAATGGCAAAATTTGGGCAGTTCATGTGCTATTTTGACCACTTGGTTGTAATAAATTACATAAATTATGTATAAAATAACTTGAGATCAGAGTTACAATGGCAGAGGGCAGTTGCATAAGAAATCTGCACCCCCCTGCACTGGAATTCCAGGAAGGGAGCCCTGGCACTTGAACAAATTCCAGGGTGGGTATCCCAAAAATATTGATTTCCAGGGTGGGTTAACATAACTTTCCAGGGCAATCATGAAAAAATTCACTGGAATTCCAGGGTGGTTAATTGCACTGGGGCCATATGATTCAGTGGGACACTGACATTTCAGCAAAATATCTGCATGTTATTTAATCTAAATTTATCCCTAGGTCTAATAGAAGGTTCAGAGAGATCGGTACAAACTCAGAGACCTGTCAGAGGCCGGTCTGAAAAAAACCCTTAGCGGCACAAGTTACGGATGACTTTCAAGTCTGTGCCAGTCTCACATAAACACAATCAAACATGTGGAGATTACATGAGACCAGTATGAACTCAGATCACTCTAAATTCATACCGGTCTCATGTTATCACCACCTTATTCCAGGTGACCTTTTGCCAGGTTAGCCAGAAAGCTGTTTTTTTCATTTAAGCCCCAATTCTTATTTGATTTCATAGGTTTGTAGGCTAAAAACTCTCTGACTGCCAAAATCACTAGAAGGTATTAAAATATAGTTACTATACCTCTCTGCCAAATATGGTGCCTTTGATACAATGCTGCTTTTGACAAGAACAACAAAAAAGTCCCAAATCTAATTTAAAGCTGGCAATTATTGCTGTGCAGAACTAGAAGAGGTTGTGAACTTTGGATTTTTTTCAGCTATTAAGTTTGTTGTTATCAGAGAGTATGTTGCTAATTTCCTTAGAAAAACATTACAAACTAGCCAGCCAAATTACTCACATTTGACATTATGTTTATGTTCATCAAGCATTTCAAAAACATTTCCATGGCACCAATTTTGGCAGAGAAGTAGTTGTGTAGCATTTTATAATCCTAGCCTTTAATACTGTTGTCTTTACTTGGGGCTCAGCTACTCAACCAGTTTTGGCGTGCTTTAATCTGGTGATGCTCATCCTCCCTTTAAGGAATGGACAATATTTAGCGTGCGTCCATCCACTTCTGGATGCACGCGGATAGTTGGGAGAGCACGAAGGTAGCGTAAGAGATGCTCGAGGCGCAGCCGAGAGCATCTCTAGCTACCTGAGTGCTCTCCCAACTATCCAAGTGCATCCAGAAGTGGATGGACGCACAGCTAATTATTGTCCATTGCTTTATAACATAGCCAACGGATTTCGCATGTGAAAAGGCAGCTCTACTACGCACGAATAAAAACGAAGCGTGCGAGGTAAACACAGTAAAATTCTGAAAATGAAAACGTGTTTTAACTCACAAATGAAGTAAGCTTGGTTAAAATATTACACTTTCGCAAAAAATATTATTGACAACTTTATTAAGTGAATTTAAACTAGTTTTACGTAGAATAAAACAAGGAGGAAAGCCGGGCAAATTTTTTGTCAGGGTGAAAGCTTCATTCAAACGGCAAACAGGTTTCCCTGCTAGCAGAGGCCACTTCTTGAAGTGGCCTCTGCACACAAATGTCACATCCTCGTCCAGGATCGTGGACGTACTTGACTGGTTTGGCTGGTTTTACAAGAATGGCGTCAGTGTTTTTGCTTCGTAAACAGCGCACGCTTTCACGAGTGATTTCTTGTTCAATGACCAACACACAACATTTTGCTCCAATTTCTATATAAAATAAAACGATCTCCAGCGAATTCTCAAATGCAAACTTTAGAATGAGTATCAGAGCTGCGTTTAAGGACGGTGCCTACTAATGTTACTGCGCATCCTGCTCGCGCATTCTATACGGATTTCTGTATAGACCTTTTTCAAAAATGGCGGAAAGTTGCATGTAAACGAGGCTGGAAATATGAGCATACATTACCGTTGCCCAGGGAAGCCTTCTGGTGAATGGAGACGGAAAAAAATGTTTAGTGTCTAGTGTTTTCTGATGTTCTTTTCTTGTCCGGTCACTATATACCAGCTAAGGCTTCCCTAGGCAGCTGTCATGTATGCTCATATTTCCAGCCTCGTTTCCATGCAGCTTTCCGCCATTTTGAAAAAGGTCTATATGTAGCATTTTAATCTTTCAAGTTTTCGGATGAGACTCAATGGCGCAGTTGACTAAGGCGCTAGACGGACTGCAAGTACCCCGGGTTCAGAACCTACTCGAGGCCGTGGAAATTTTTTTCTTTTTTCTCCTTTTTCTTCTTTTTTTCTTTGTTTTTCTCTGTAAATTACCTTCAGTTGGAGCTTTCTTGGGGAAAAAGCCCACAAAAGTTTACATTTAGTAAAAATATCGGAATTTTTCAGTCTGAGTAAAAGTAGCCGTAGGTTTGATACTACAAGTTTTGATATCTTTACGCAAAAAATACCACAAATGAATCAGAAAACTTAATGTATATTTACTCTTTAAGTTATCTGGCGTACATGCAGTTTCATTTCAATAATGTTTGTACAAGACTCGCTTTGAAAATGACAAAAAAGTCGTTGTTATCGCTTTGAAAGAGAACCTGACTTCGTAAGTTCGCCTTGTTATTTTTAATAATTTCGACCTGCTTGTCATTGATTTTGGAATCAAATATACTACACTTTTATCTAAAATCAATATTTAAATTATTTTAGTCAATGCACCACGTAGTTGCCTTTATTTTTCCACTTTTCCCTTCTTGCTAAATAGTCGCCATTTTGAATGTCAATTTCTACTCACAGGGGAGGGGTGCGCAGATTTGTCACTTAACAATTCTACCTGCTGTCAAAAGGGCATGATATTTCTGAAAATTGCGTGGCTACCCCTATATTTTTTACATCAATCGAAAATATAAAACCTCCGCATCGTATTTGCATTTTTTTAACGTGCGAAAAATATGCTGAGGCTATTTTTTAACGCATAAAGTAGCTGGTGTCAGATGTAGATTTTGGGCCTTTAGTAGAAATTTTTACCCCTAAAATACCTTTAAAAGCCGAAATGTACAATTATTTGTTATGGAATCCAACAAATGTAATACCAGCTGCTGATTTTACGAGCGAAAGTAGAATTTAAATCAAAACTATCGAGAAAAAATAATTTTTTCGCAATTTCCAAAACAACCCGCTAATTCTGCTTTTTTAGGGTGTTGGGGATGGCTTATCTCGAAAACTTGCGTGGGTACCCTACCCTTTTTTATCGGAAATGAATAGCCTTTCACATTACCTTTCATTGCCACATAGTCATTAAGTGCGAAAAATATACTCCTTTTTGTAGGCACCGTCCTTAAGAGCCTTTAAATTGAGTAAACGAGCCATTAAAGGCCACAAAAAGTGATTTTGTGTAAGTTGTAGAGCAGATAAATTGATGTTTTCTTGCTCGCGCACAAACTTGATCGACCAGTTTCTCCAAGCTCACGCCATTTTCTCACACATGCGCGACAAAGAAACGACATTTGTGTGCAGAGGCTACTTTTGCGTAGTTCAAAAAGGCAAGAAAACATTTAAAGTAAAAGAAAATGCAGGGAGATAAAAAGTAGCCTCTGCTCGCAGGGTACAAACAGGTGTACTAAAATAACACTAAATAACCAAAACCACTACCATACTTTTCGAAAATGAGTTAGAGAAATTCCGAATTTCCGTAAAAATAGCTTACAAAACAGTATAAATACCTTGATAATGAATCTTTGCGATTTCCATCGAGATTTCAAATCATGTAGAGGAATTTGTATCGTGGCCGGCTTTCACCAATTTGCTCAGGTTGTTTTGACACGCAGCATTCAAATTTCCACTAAATCCCAAGAAAATTCCCAGCCTTGTGCATAGTCCCACAATTAGACAGGCTCTTGATGCATGATGAGCTCAAATTTCGACTTGTTAGCCATGTTTTATGGTAAATTTAGACCTGAAGAGCGTCCTTGAGCGAAGCAAATCTTCGCACAGTTTCGGTGAGTTCAAAACACGGGGAATTCCCGGGCTATTACGTCATGAAAACAAGTAAGGAGAAATTGAATTGAATCATCAAGGGATTCCTTTCATTTTAGCGCTTAAAACGTGGTTTATTCGCTCAAAACAAAATGTTTTTTGCAAAATGATATGTCCCATTCTCAGCTTCAAACCAAAATGACGCGAGCATGAACCATCTCTATGAACCATCCATTTCTGGTTCATAGAAAATCAGCCAATCAGAGCGCGCGTTATATCGTAGCTATGTTATAAACAAAAATATACAAACATCACTTTATTTAAGTTTTCCTAAACTATTTTGATCAGTTCATTTTAAGAGGGTCTCAATGGGGGATGGCTGGTTAATTTTTTCGGCTTTTGACGCTTGACGGTTTATAACCCCATTGAGACCCTGTTATAATTTTACATTTCCACACATTTTCACAAAAATTTTCTGCTATAGTTAGATATTTACCTTTCTGAATTTGAGAAACCAGTCAGACACAGGCTGGGTATAGACCCTGAACTTTTATTAACATCCCTAGAGAGGTCTGTTCATAATGTTTTGCTGCTGAGGAAACAAAATAGAGCACAGAATTTGAATACAGAAACAAACAAACAAGTACTCCCAGTAGTAGGTCAAATTTACGTTAGGAATGACAATGAGTACCACAATTTATGACCGTAATCTCAATACTGACTACTGTTTCGCCAAAAATCGAAAAATATAACCAAGAATAAACTGCTAAACGCAGTATTTTGCTTCTTGTACGTTAAACTTGACTCGGACATTCAAACCAGGAAAATGTGTTCCAAACACCCGACTCAAACATCAAAACAAAAGAGACTAGCCACTAAAATACTTACCAATTTTGCGCTTTCTTACTTAAAGAAAAGCATCATCTGCCCATTGCAGCATAACGCGATATTTCTGTGGAAAAAGACAGTGGAACATCGCAGCAGCACCAAGAACTTTTGATCAGGCGAAGGAGATAACGAACTGTTCTGAGCGACCGCGCCTCGAAGTTTCAAAATGAAGGTCACGTGATAATCTGATAATATCACAGGAAGCCCACCCGATCTACTAGAAGAGCCCTCACATTAGTTACGAACCGAGTTAATGAGCTGATTAAGTGCGCGTCTGCGCACTACGTCCAAGCACGAATTTAATTGATTCAAGAGACAAATTAGTATTCAACTTTAGAAGACGGACTAAAACGGAGTATAGCAACAGGAGTGAGAGCATTTGTTTTTTCCTTTATATTTCCCTGCACCAGAAATAATGGCGCCTTATAATCAATCAGACATTATGAAGAAAGATGACAATATCCCATGCAGTGGACAGTTTAAAGATCGAGAATTCGTAGGATGAATAATTTTGCTCAAAGCGTTGCTATGCAAATCAGTGTTATCTGGAAAAACTTCAAAGCGCGTGCAAACTTCTTCCGCAATTTATTACTTTCTCGGCATTTTCCCAACGAAATGAAACCTCACACAATTTTTATCAATGTTTCCTTGAGATATTATGCTAAAAGGAATTTTAATCCGGTACGGTTTTAACATATTATTTCACAAGGTTTGATACCTACTTCATCTCAAAAGTTCCACATGAATAGGCTCGTTGTCATATTGTTGCTCCATAATATTGCTTTACTTGATAAATTTGAAACATTAATTTGTTTGCCTCTTAAATTCATTTCACTAGCTGGAAATTTAATCAGAAAGTAACCTGGTTATTTGTGCTCGCGATTTGGGGTTTCTTTAGTAATGTATTGACTGCAAATGCCCTCTCGTTCAAGAATGCTACACACGATATGTACACAGTGACTCGCGCCCGGATTCAATTGAAAATCAAACGCAACACTCAAAATTCGCGTTCTAAATAAATAAATTCAACACCATAATAATAAGTTATTTGTGCTTGCGATTTTGGGTTTCTTTTTTTGTAATATATAGACTTCAAAGTCACTGTAGAGAATCATATACGCGAGCCTTGATCCAATTGAACATATAAACAATTGAACTTCGCGCTCAAATAAGTAACTACAGAATATGGACAAATTGTTAAGATCAAAGAATTATTTCATTTGTTTACCACAGTAATTGGCCTGATACTAAACATTGACGCAGTCAACGGTATCATATGGGAACAGCTGCTAGCGGCGAAAATTCAGCACTCGAAGAAACTTTTTCCTTTTAGTAAGTTTGCAGTTAAGAAAATATCCGATATCCGATCTTTATTCTGTAAATTAAAATATGGTTTCAAAACTGTCGTATCTAGGAAAACACCGACGTTCCTCTTGAGAGGCGGGGCCCCTTTGGAGTTGAAATGGCTCACCAACTCAATAAAGTCTCCCATCTCTTGCGTGGCTTGTTTGGCCTGTTCCGCTGTGACTGGGGATAAGGCTGGAAGCGGTGTTTTACAAGAGTCCTCTGGTTACAGGGGCGTAGCCAGGGGGTTGGGCTTGGGCCCCATTTCTCGGAAATTTTCCCATACATTTACCCTATTTGCTGGAGAAAATTTGAGCATTTTCGTCCCATGTTTTCACTCTCGGCCCCCCCCCCCCCCACCCCCTTCAGAAATTCCTGGCTACGCCGTTGGGTTAGGGCTCAAAAGTCAATAGAAACGTGCTCACCCGTCGAAAAGTGTGCGTATCTGTGAGCTTTCATGGATATGCCACACAAGAAAGCCTTACATCGAGAAAGAATATAGTTGGTAGATGGCGCTATCTGAGGAATTTGCATTTAAAACACTGTTACCTAACGTGCGCCACTTTGTAATATATAGACTTCAAAGTCACTGTAGAGAATCCTATACGCGAGCCTTGATTCAATTGAACATGTAAACAATTGAACCTAAAACCTCAAATTTCGCGCTCAAGTAAATAACTACAAATATAGACAAATTGTTAAGATCAGAGCATTATTTCATTTGTTTACCACAGTAATTGGCCTGGTAAACTAAACATTGACGCAGTCAACGGTATCATATGGGAACAGCTGCTAGCGGCGACAATTCATCACTCGAAGAAACGTTTTCGTTTCAGTAAGTTTGCAGTTAAGAAAATATCCGAAATCCGATATTTCTGTAAATTAGAAATATGGATTCAAAACTGTCGTATCTAGGAAAGCACCGACGTTCCTCTTGAGAGGCGGAGCCCCCTTGGAGTTGAGTTGGCTCACCAACTCAATAAAGTCTCCCATCTCTTGCATTGCTATAGTTTGGCCTGTTCCGCCTGTGACTGGGATAAGGCTGGAAGCGGTGTATTTCAAGAGTCCTTGGTTAGGGCTCAAAGGGGCTCAAAGTCAATAAAAACGTGCTCACTCGTCGAAATGTGTGCGTATCTGTGAGCTTTCATGGATATACCACACGAGAAAGCTTTACATAGAGAAAGAATCTTAAACGTGTGCCACTCAGCATTCAAGTTACCTGGCATCATACGGGGGACTCCCATATGTCGTCGGGCGGGGTGCTCGTCGTATCTTTTAGGGGTTAAAATTCGGGTTTCAGGTATCTTTTAGGGTATAAGACGAAAAAAGGCCAATTTTCCCTAAAAATGGTACAAAATTCTGTAAACTAGCACTTGGAGTAAGCAAGAAAGCAACAAAAAATGCACGTAGGGCCGAGCTCGGAAGATACCCTCTATCAGTCGATGCCAAATACAGGGCGTTTAATTTCCTAAGGCAAACTCAAAGAGCCCAGAAGTGGCTTACATATCGATCACGTGTTTCTCGACTGCCTAGAACTAAATAATAAAACAGACTGGCTAGTGAAAATAAAAGAGATGATTTATACGCTGGGTCTCGGTGAGCTTTGGATAAACATGACCTAGACACAGCGTATCAATCTACAACACGCTAATTTCAAAATTGGCTAAGCGAAGTGTCGGATGACGACAAAAAAAGTGGACATAAAAACAAACTCCGTATTGAACCTTCAAACTCACGCGCCTGAGGATTAGTGCACTTTGTTGAATCGCCCTGAACTTTCCTGTCCCGGCAGATGAGCTGCACATCAGCCGTAGGAGCTTTGTCTGATCAAGTGTATAGCTCGAGCAAATATACAGGATTGATCTGATGCCAGGTAACTTCTGATTGCTGAGTGGCGCACGTTAGGTAACAGTGTTTTAAATGCAAATTCCTCAGATAGCGCCATCTACCAACTATATTCTTTCTCGATGTAAGGCTTTCTTGTGTGGCATATCCATGAAAGCTCACAGATACGCACACTTTTCGACGGGTGAGCACGTTTCTATTGACTTTTGAGCCCTAACCCAACGGCGTAGCCAGGAATTTCTGAAGGGGGTGGGGGGGGGGGGGGGCGAGAGTGAAAACATGGGACAAAAATGCTCAAATTTTCTCCAGCAAATAGGGTAAATGTATGGGAAAATTTCCGAGAAATGGGGGCCCAAGCCCAACCCCCTGGCTACGCCCCTGTAACCAGAGGACTCTTGTAAAACACCGCTTCCAGCCTTATCCCCAGTCACAGCGGAACAGGCCAAACAAGCCACGCAAGAGATGGGAGACTTTATTGAGTTGGTGAGCCATTTCAACTCCAAAGGGGCCCCGCCTCTCAAGAGGAACGTCGGTGTTTTCCTAGATACGACAGTTTTGAAACCATATTTTAATTTACAGAATAAAGATCGGATATCGGATATTTTCTTAACTGCAAACTTACTAAAAGGAAAAAGTTTCTTCGAGTGCTGAATTTTCGCCGCTAGCAGCTGTTCCCATATGATACCGTTGACTGCGTCAATGTTTAGTATCAGGCCAATTACTGTGGTAAACAAATGAAATAATTCTTTGATCTTAACAATTTGTCCATATTCTGTAGTTACTTATTTGAGCGCGAAGTTCAATTGTTTATATGTTCAATTGGATCAAGGCTCGCGTATATGATTCTCTACAGTGACTTTGAAGTCTATATATTACAAAAAAAGAAACCCAAAATCGCAAGCACAAATAACTTATTATTATGGTGTTGAATTTATTTATTTAGAACGCGAATTTTGAGTGTTGCGTTTGATTTTCAATTGAATCCGGGCGCGCGTCACTGTGTATCGTGTGTAGCATTCTTGAATGAGAGGGCATTTGCAGTCTATACATTAGAAAAGAAACCCCAAATCGCGAGCACAAATAACCAGGTTACTTTCTGATTAAATTTCCAGCTAGTGAAATGAATTTAAGAGGCAAACAAATTAATGTTTCAAATTTATCAAGCAATATTATGGAGCAACAATATGACAACAAGTCTATTCATGTGGAACTTTTGAGATGAAGTGGGTATCAAACCTTGTGAAATAATATGTTAAAACCGTACCGGATTAAAATTCCTTTTAGCACAATATCTCAAGGAAACATTGATAAAAATTGTGTGAGGTTTCATTTCGTTGGGAAAATGCCGAGTAAGTAATAAATTGCGGAAAAAGTTTGCACGCGCTTTGAAGTTTTTCCAGATAACACTGATTTGCATAGCAACGCTTTGAGCAAAATTATTCATCCTACGAATTCTCGATCTTTAAACTGTCCACTGCATGGGATATTGTCATCTTTTTTCATAATGTCTGATTGACTATAAGGCGCCATTATTTCTGGTGCAGGGAAATATAAAGGAAAAAACAAATGCTCTCACTCTTGTTGCTATGCTCCGTTTTAGTCCGTCTTCTAAAGTTGAATACTAATTTGTCTCTTGAATCAATTAAATTGGTGCTTGGACGTAGTGCGCAGACGCGCACTTAATCAGCTCATTAACTCGGTTCGTAACTAATGTGGCCCTATCGGCGCACTAGACTACACATGAAAACATTATTCTATTTGTGATTTGATAGTTGTCACCGCCAAAACTTTCTCTTGTTTATGTTTGACTTAAATAAGCAAATGGGGGCAAAGTCACGCGCTCTGCTAAACATAACTATGCTAAGTATTAGGGAACCCATGCAAGGTGTAGTCTTATAGTTGGGAACTTCAATGAGAATTTGACATCAGTATCACTTGAACTCCTTTCTGGTTACTTAGGGGTCACTTTTCTTTGTGACCGTTTTGATTTTCGATCTATGTCCAAACTGACCCCGGCCCGAGGGCTAATTTGAATATACGTGCACCGTTTTGGTTTTTCATGGTGCCATTTCAGAAAATGCAAGGGCCAAAACGGCCCCTTAATAGCTGTTTTGGGAACCTGACATCCCAAAATAGCCCTTGTGGAATTAAAATGGATTTTTTATTTTTGGGGCCATTTCGGTTTTTGGGGCCATATTGGCTCTTTTGATTTTACAGTGTAGTGTACCAGATATGAAGGATCTACCCATATTATAAGGGATCTACCTATATTTTGGTAGCCCGTGGCTAGGTAGCAAGTCTTGGTTGACGTCCACCAAACACCAGTTGCAACTCGGAAACGAAAAGCGCAGGGTGCACGTGTGATGGAAACGAGTGTAAAAGGGTTGAAAGCATGACAAATGGGAACTTCAGAGATAAAGGTTTAAATATAATATAATGACAGCAACGTTTAACGTCATGACCTTTATTTTCTCCCACTCCTTCTCATTTACATCACATCAGGTCGAACCTGGAGAGTATCACCGACAGCGCAGAAGAAGAGAGCGAGGGGCGCTCACTTAGCTCAAGTCATTCAGACTGGAAGAGCCTTGGCAACTACCTTAGGATTACCCTACCTAGTAACCAGGCCACCGTCATCTCGCTCGCCAACGAGATGACTGTGAAGGACGCGGTCGAGAATACGTGTCAGAAACGCCAGCTGGAACCCAAAGCGTACTTCCTTAGACTGGGATTAGAGGAGAATAATGGAGTGATAGGTAGGTCTTGCGTGACACTAAGCGTATACTACTGACTAGTCTCCCTCGCATCCAGGCTTTGTGTTGGTCACGCAACGTGTAGGGAGGGAAGCATTGCGTGACCGACACAAAACCCGGATGCGAGGGAGACTAACTTGACTACTGACGGAAAATTGTGCAATTTCGCGCACCTCTACGTATGGGGTCCGATTATATGCAGCCCACCCCAGATTATCGCCAAAACGCGCCTTACTTGCACTTGTTGGTAGTTGTAACTCATGACTGAAAGACAGTCGCTTTAGTGAAAGCATAAATGATGTGTACGCTTCTGAGTACTCGCGCTCTCCATTTCTAAAACGGCTGGATTCGCGTCTGGGACATTTCATCAAAGAAAACGTTGTTGGCAGTTTATAGGTTATGTGGACCTTATCCCTCATCTTCGACTCTCTGTGTGGTCTTTATACCATGCGGGCACCAATTTTGATCGACAGAACAGGGCAGGAAATTGCGACCACCTGATCGCCTGGGCGAGCAATAATCTGGGCCAGGCGACTAAAAATTTGAACTTTAGTCGGCCGCTGGCGACCAACGTTTTGCTACTGTTTCAAGCATGGAGAACACCTGGCGACCACAAGTTAAACTCAGGCGACCAGATTTTTTGCAGCCAGTCGCCAGCTAAAAATATGTTAATTTCCACCCCTGCAGAATGCGGTGAGGGTAAAATCACTTCTAAATTCCTGAGCACAAATCTCCTCTCCTCGTTCAAATTATTATACGCCCAAGGAAGACGGCCTCATGGAAGATCAGGTAAAAAAAAGAAGCAACAATCGTAGCAACACCCTACCACCTGACGGCCGGTGGACGGGGGACCGTAGACTTTCTCAAAGTCCTTTAAAAAAAAGTCCTGCTTTACTGGCTAATAAACCCAGTCCATTAGCGCGACATAATTTTAAGTTCGACGAAGTTTAAAACGGTGGGCTTTAGGCTTGTAGCGAAATAGCATGCACATGACTGTTTAGCTCCACAGAGCCTATTGCACTACGTTAATTTCTAGACTGCTCTGTAGGAAGCGCGTTTTTAAGAAGAATTTCGTTCTCCCATGACGAACCGCGAGCTTCGACAGCCCGTTGTGACGGTGCAATTTCTGAAAGCAGAGTATAGAAGCCTGAAAAAAGACGTCACCTAAAAGCGAAATAACAAGAGTTTTTTTACCATTTCCCTGTCTGTGAATTGTACTTCTACTTGGTCCCAATCGTTTTGATCCCCCACAGATAACGCGGTACCAAGATGCTTGTATTCAATCATTTTAATTGCGCCGTCAATACTATTGTATTTCGTAGAACTACACCCATCTCAAGCTATGTGAGCGATGCGTTTTTACTGTCGAGCTCACGAAATCCTTAGAGACGGGAGGACTGGACTTTGGTATGTACAAACGACGTACGAAGGTGTAAGAGTTGGTTTTCACTAATGACACTATAACTCCCGGGGAGTGGACTCCCCATAAACACAGACGGCGGTGCTCGTCCTAACCCCCTTAGGGTGTATCAGGATTTCAAAACATCAAATGCTATCTCTTAGGGGGATGCAAATGTTGAACAATTTTCTTTTGAAATTGTAGCAAAATTGTTCTCAAGCCCTACAGTTTGTCTAGAGAACAGTATAAAAGCCACAACAGCTAAAAATGCAATTTTAGGGTTAAAGAGCCTGTGTCAGCCACTCCTTTGTTATTGTATTTGTTTGATATTAGAAGACAAATTACGTGTAGAAATATCTAAATAAACATCTAAAAACAAAGTTTCATAGTTGATTCACCAAATTCAATTGAGAAAACTGTTCTATATTCTCTAAATCAGCCGATGGAAATGGATGCTTTCTCCGACTTGGTATGTTGCTATGCTGTCAAAATGGCAGCTGACACAGGCTCTTTAAACAAATGTTTTTGCCACATCCAAGCTGCTATCCCTTAGGGTTCTCGCGCCTCCGGCTCTCGCTCGTACCTTCGGTACTTCAAGCCATAGGCGCTCGTTTTTTCACGCGTTCGTTTTCACGGACGTTCGCCAAAGAAGGGACTGTAAGGCTTTCCTAATATTCGTCGTCGTATGCTTGATGTATTCCAGGGATCACTGTTGAAAGCAGAGACGGCTCGTTGTACATCAGTAACGTGGAGGAAGGGCGTCTTGCGCATGTGCAGGGTGTTTTCGCTGGTGATGAGATTCTAGCAGTCAATGATGTGGACGCCAAGGAAGTGGATAACCCTATCGAGGATCTTAACGCTGCGTTACAAGGTTAAAGAAGCGAGCGAACGCGCAAAAAGCGCAAACAAACAATAAGCATTAAACATGATTCAAATCAAAGTCACAACAGAAAAGTAACGCCGCCTAGCAGCCGACCGTTTCACGGGATATAAATCTCCAGTAAGCGGCGTAGGTAATAAAGGCGTTACATGGGCTCGCGCCTTGGTCCATTTTGTCAACAAGTTGTGTTAAGATTTTGTTCGTACTTAGTACCCGAGCACTAGGACTCACTAATCGCTCAGTGCTAACATATGGGCTAGCGGAAAGCGCTTGCACACATCGACACACAAAGTCAAAGTGTCCTAGCCGAGTGCCCGGTACAAGGTCCATACCTTGTACTCTTGTACCCTCTTCTTGCGCGACTTTTCTACTCATGTTTTCATACTTATACTGTTTGCACTCACCTCTGTGCACGGGGTTCGATTCACAGTCGGAATTTTTCTCTGCTGTTTCCGAACCTTGTGCTCATCGTGGGTTGAAATGATTTGTCATTTCTGCACTTACACAAGAAATAAACCAAGGCACAAATTACTTGGAGAATACTGGTTATGGTCCTGAGCAGGTTAAGAACCATAACGCCGAAAAACTAGAAAATCTTCTTAAAGCGCGTCGTTGAGGACCGAAGAACTGAATAATTGTACAATTCAGTTTTTATACTAATAAGATTATGCTAATTATGCAATGAAATAAACGACAAAGCATGGAAATACATTGAATTTCTAAAACGTGAGCCTGCAGAAAGCAAATATCTGCTAAACTGCGTACCGCAGATAGTTATTTATTCTCCCGTTTTACGTCTTTCGTATGGATCCCGTCTCTCTACACTATACCAAAGCTGATTATGAGGGACGTTTAAGAACCGCTTGGCTTGCTCAGTGACAGTAGCACACTACAATATGATAGTGTAACCCCACCGATGATTCTAAACTGCACTGCAAAAGTGCACTCCGCATCTTAGAGATCAGACATCTCGCAATTTGAAAAGCGCTTCGAGCCTGTCCGGAATTAAGCATTATATAAACTCATACATTTTATATAAACACATACATACATTTGTTGTGAAGTTGATTGTATTTAAAGAGCATGTATCAGTCACTCCTTTGTTATTGTTATTAAGAAGAATTACGTGTAGAAATCTCTTAATAAACATATAAAAACAAGGTTTCAGATTTGATTTACCAAATTCAATCGAGAACATTGCTCTATATTCTCTAATTCAGCCGATGGAAATGGATGCTTTCTCCGACTCGTTATGTTGCTAGGCTGTGACAAAATGGTGGCTGGCACAGGCTCTTTAATCTCCAATTTAAGCTTAACATTGTGGCACTTCGATCCTTTAGTTCCTCCTCTTCAGATCCGTGTATAACCCTGAAGGTGCGCTCGCCGCGTGAAGAACCTCCTGTTACCAACAAAGTAACGTCAGATGCAATCATATCCAGTCTCGTTGTCAAACCTCCGCCTAAACTCAGGTACGTCAATATTTGTACCTCGAAAGTTACCGCCTTCACAGGGCATTTCTGCAGAAACCCATCCATGGGAAAAGCTGAATTTCCCATGGTAGAAGAATGGGAGTGTTCGGATTTCCCATGGGTATCCATGTGAATTTCGAACGCTTCCCATGCGTGTGGCTTGGGAAATCCAGCTTTTCCCATGGATGGGTTTCTGCAGAAATTCCCTGTAATTGAACGATGAAATGCTTGAATTTGAAAAAAAAAAATCAAAAGTGCGAGTGCTTTTTCTAGAAGCAACTTTGAATATGTATATGAAAACGTATGTATATGAAAACGTTGTATCTATATGAAAATGTTGTATGTGTGTTGTGCGGGTAAAAGACATAAGTTTGTTACCGGAGTAGTCTTTGAGTTTTCTAAAACATGGCCGGCATTGAACGTTTCTGAAAAGGAGATGATAGGTAGACCCTTGTGCCTTGTACACAGGGATCCCAAGGTAGCTTTTCCTTTATATATGTTATGCACAATCGTTACCACACAATTTGCTCATCACTGAGTATCCAGATTCGTTTCACCGAAAACTCATTGATTGATTCGCGTCTACACTACCGTCTGTATAGCGTTTTCAGTCGTCCACACTAAAACGCTAAACGAATGGTTGATTTTTCCTTAGATTTAGACCCCGTCCACACTAACGCGTTATCGTTTGAATCCGTATACTCTTTTGATACGTTTAAACCTTCCGTCCACACTAACACGCTGATCGTTTTCATCGAATCCGTATTAGTTTGAAAACGCTCTCGAAAGTGAATAAAAACGAATCCGTATACATATCGTTTTAGTGTGGTCGAATCCGAATAAAAATGAAAACGATAACGTCAACTGTACCATTAATTTGAGACTGTCCTTGCACACGCCAACATCAAATAAAAACCGATCGCTTGTTTGGAGCTAACTCTCCCGTAACAGGCTGCGAATCCGTATAAGTTTGAAAACGAATACTTTTGAAAACGCGTGAGTGTGGACAGGGCCTTACGCTCTTAGCTTCTCACAGAGCTCTCTAAAAAAGACGACCAAGACCTGAAGTTTTTTTTCCCACCCTTCTGCGACAACAGTTCGTGAAACTACAACCAAGCGCTTGTTCGCACCCCAAATCCAAAACCTTTTCGACCTAATCCGTCGACATGAGACCCTAGAAAGAGCTAAAGCCCAGAGAACCGTCCTCCTTTTGACTATGAAACAACAAAATATTAAATTCCGGGAGATTTAGCTCCAAACAAGCGCTCAGTTTGTATTTGAAGTTAGCGCGTGCAAGGACATTCTCATCCACACTAAAACAATATGTATACGTATACGTTTTATCCACTTGCGAGAGCGTTTTGCAATTGATACGACGGAAACGATCGACGTGTTAGTGTGGATGGAAGGCCTAAACGTATCGAAAAGTTAGACAGGAAGCAGCGAGGTGGTGTATATTCGCCATTTTTTGCAGTTAAAATCAATGTTTAAATCATCGATGTGCAGTAAGCTCATTCTCTAAGCACAAGTCTATGCACCTAATACTCAACTTTCCCTGGAAAAATAATTTTTGTGAAAAAGAGTTTTTTAGGATCGAAAAATCATTAAAAATATCTCTGTTTTTATGCAACGTCTTAACGTCTGTTGGAGTGACCACATCCCGAACCACGTCCTCTACGGTGATCTGCCTAGAATTTCTGACAGGGTGGCCTGCCGCAGACTTGGCCTCGCCGGACATTGTTACCGCCACGAAGAGCTCACAGCAAATCATCTCGTCTTGTGGGAGCCAACGCACGGCAACCGCCGCCCCGGTCGACCAGCGACAACTATGGTTGACACTCTCCGGAGCGATACCGGGGCGGCCAATACCACTGAGCTTGGCTCCTGTATGCTCAACAGGAGCGACTGGAGCTCGAGATGCGAGGTTCGGCTGAGGCCGCCGCAGTAAGTAAGTAAGTTTTATGCAAATTTGCATGTCCCAGCGTCACACGTTCAGCGCCTGGTGTAAAAATATTTTTACTTATTTCTTCATGGATAAAACATACAACGCAAAATTTGCCATAAATCGAAGTTCCAATCCTAAATGGAATAACTTATATGGTATTTTCTTCAACATTTGCATCTTCTTCGATATTATTAGTGAAAACGTCTTTGCCATTTTCGTGTCCCAAAAATTTGATAATTTTAGCGTATTTCAGGTTTTTTAGATTTATTGTCAAAATAAGCAACGCCGTAATGAAACAAACTGAGCCAACTGTGGTCTATAATTTTTTATGTCGAAATGTGGCATTCTGACTGAATCGGAAATAAGTTCTTGGAAATATAAAATTTCGAAGTTTACTGAAAGCATTGTCCCCCACCAAAATTTAAAGCATAATAATACGACCGGGGTTTGCATTTCCTCTAATATATAGATAACCCTTAGCCTTATTGCACTAAGAAACTACAGATGTGTGGTCTAGTAAAATTGCAGTCATTTGGTCTATTGCCCGGACTTATAGCCTATTTTGAGAGAGTTTAGGAATGGCGTGAAGTTTACTGAAAGTTTTGTCCCCCACTTCATAAAATTTACATATCTAAACAAACGACAGCGAATGTGATTGCTACCGAAGTTTGTTTCTAATTTCTTCGTTTACATTTTTAAAAAAAATCAAGGTTTTTTGCTCAAACTATTTAAACATATACATCTGAGATTTCATTCGCGCCGAGGTAGATTTCGGCTATAACACACGAGATTTAAAACTCACAATGTTATTTTTGTAATTTATGCAATTCGGAAGAAATTCATTACAGTTTAAAAAAAGTTCTTCATTTTTTCTGTTTTTCAGATAATTTTAGCGCGCGATTAGTTTCACATTTATCGCAAATCATGAACGGGAGTTTATTCAAGCACAATAGGTATCTTAGTAGATTTAAAGCGTTGTCTGTATTTTGCAAAAGAATCGGTATTTTGAACCACTGCCATTGCGTGTTATTAATAAAAAAACTAAGAAAATTTGCATTGTAAGGTGGCTTATAGCAGTTTTTAGTTGACTCTTCGGTCTGGTATGGCCTGTATCTCAAGTGCTATACATACACAGAAGGCAAGCCACTTTGCAAGAAACATGCAATTGATCGATCGTTATATGTGTTCACATGTTTTGTTTAAATTGACGCTTCCATGGCAACGAAATGGCGGCCCTCCATTTTTTGAGTTGAACTCAGTGAGTTTAAGGCATGGCTCTAACACGAGGGCTGCTTTTTGGTAACTTCGTTAATTTTCAACGAAAATCTTTCAATCTTGGGCCTTAAACTTATTTTGGAACTCTGATAACGATAAAGTTGCTGTTGCCATGGTAACGATGTCACGTGACTCACCGTCCGCCATCTTGGATTTAACTTTTAGCGCCCGTGAAGGTATGGAAAGAAGATAATAATCAGAAAATTATTTTTAGCAAAATGTTAGTAGCATTGATCTTTCTGTGAACCTAATTGGATATCTAGGATAATGTTTTTATAAAGACAGTTTTTCAAAATATTATATATTTCAAAATACGAAAAATTATATATATATTTTTTTACTGAAGTTATACGACTTATCCAATTAGCTTCATTTCAAGGTAGATTCCCTGTATCTAAATATGTGATAACCTTTCAATTTCACCTTTCCATGGCTGTCCTCAGAGGGCGTAAGTATAAAATCCAAGATGGCCGCCACTGAGTCACGTGATTAGCGTTTCCATGGCAACAAAATATATCAAAATATAGCTCTTGTTGAAATTATTGTACTGACGAATTTTGATGATGATCCACAGTATAGAACATTAGTTATGACGAATAATCCCCTTTTCAGGCAAAATAGTTTAGAGCCATGCCTTAAACGCACTGAGAAGAATCCACCCAGACATGCAAGATAACTTTTCGCAATACCAACGCCAATGAGGTCAGACTTCTATAAGTTTGAAGAAATAGGCCAAGAGCGTTTCGAAGACCTTTTTTTGTCAAGAAAACCAAGCGTAGTCAATCAAACTCGTGAGCCAATCAGATCCTTTCCTAGTTTCGCCTAGTGGCGACATGTCTGTTGCGACATGTCTCGAAAAACAAGCCAAAGGAGTGCACTGAACAAGGATCCGATTGGCTCACACGATTGTGATTGACTACGCAGCAAACTTAACTGCCAAAGGCTCACTAGATTTGAACCTACAGGGTCAGGTGTTATCAGAAACACTTGCAAATGACATTTCTAAAAGAAAGGTTTTTATTCTAAACGTTGTGACTGGTGATTTTTCCAACTGTTATGTACCGTTCGAATTTTTTATATTGGGAGAGTGTAAGTGTTTTTTTTTTTTTGCAAAAGAAAGGAATCTTGCGTTTGACTAGTTACCAGGCCCCACCCGGTAAGGAGATAAAATTGCTCATATTATCAGAGATATATTTATCAAAATCAGCTGAAAATAGATAATTCGACGTATTTCTCTCATAGTGCAAAGTAGCCAAATGCAAAACGTTATAAGGAAAGAAAAATACGTCGCAAAACTCGCATGTGACGGTACATTGAGTACCACCTCGCTGCTTCCAGTCAACACTGAGCAGGGGG
This sequence comes from Scolanthus callimorphus, assembly GCA_033964015.1. NCBI lineage: Eukaryota > Metazoa > Cnidaria > Anthozoa > Actiniaria > Edwardsiidae > Scolanthus > Scolanthus callimorphus. Next base: position 26,892,036 of record CM066922.1, on the reverse strand, counting down.
CGTAGAAGTGGCTTGAACATTTAGCCCACTTCGAGTCGAGGTGCTTGAAAATCCTTATGAGACACGCTGTCAATAGTGTTTTTTTTAAACAAATTTCTATTGGAAGAATTCGCTGGGCACATTTATCGTAATTTTTCAAACTTCGAGCTACGCTATTTCTCAGTTGCCAAAGTCCTGGTAAAACATTATCACAGTTTATACAATAAATGGCTTTAAAATTCAAGGTTAAGTTTTTTTGGTGTCGGAATCATTGAGATGGAGCAAACGGAGAAAAAAGAAGAGGGAACAGTCCAGTTTCGAATTCTCTCAGGCTTAGTACATACGTCGCTCTTATCATGAGCCGATCCAACCTGTTGCCGTGATTCTACATTACCGGTATGATTTAGAATAGTCTAGGTGACAGGCAGGCCAGAGATTGACTAACAATATTGTTTTATCGAGATTTTGCAATTGGATCGGCTCATGATAAGAGCGGCGCATGACCTAGGCATAATCTACCACTGAATGCGTATCAAAGGCGCATTAATACAGTGGGAGCCTCGATTTGAACCGAAAGTTGCGAATACCAACAAGTCCAAAAAGTTTTGTATATTGTTTCCATTCAAGCTTCATCGGTTTCTCATTGGTATTCACAACTTTTTCTACTTCAAACCGAGGCTCCCACTGTATTTGTGCGCCGTCGATGCCTATTCAGGGGCAGAGTGGAGAATTCGAAACTGGACTATTGGGGACAGTTCGAAGTCTGTTCCTCTGCACAAACTACGGACTTGAAGACGGCGACTGGCAGGAGCCCATTATCAGGAGCCTTCATCACTTATTGGTTGGGCACAGGAGTAGATGAGTCTATTTTTAGATTATTGAGATTGTATCGCTCGAGAACTAGTTGTCATGGTTACCAGTTGTTTCCTCTCTCAAAAGAAGGACGTGTGAAATCATTGCCGCCACCGCATTTTTGTACGCCTTGAGCCCAACATTCTCACTCAAAGTATCCCGTTTAAACTTAAAATATAGATTAGGGGCGGACCAGTAGAAAAGTGTTGTCGGAGAGTTTTTATCGCATGAATATTTTTGTACAGCGCAAGGGTTTGCTAATTTTTTTTTATGCGGCTTATCGGACAAGGAATTACTGCGACTTTCATAATTTTGCAAACTCGCGTGTACGATTTCCAACCGCCAACTGGCCTTCTGGCTTCCGTCGCATTCCAACAATTTAAGGTTACTGAGAACCTTCGCGCACGTGCTCGAAAAAACCATCATAGACGTCCTTAGTTTAACGAAAACATATCAACCTATATATCGTTGGAAAGCTTATGGAATGGACTAGCGGGCTATGGCAAAAGAAATATTTTTTTCATAAATATAATTTTTTTAAAGGTTTTATAAAAAAATCGGCTGTGACATTTTCAAGAGATAACCCTGTCGAACAGCTCGACCTTGACTCCCAAGTAACACATTGTTTTAATCCTTAAAGGTGTTTCTCAAAAACCGTGTCTGCGATTTTTACAAATTTGCTTTGTTCAAAAGTTATCAAACTTTTAAATTTTGAAGGTCAAATTTTATTGAATTTTCACGCTCTAAAAATTTTAAAAATTCATAACTTTTGAACTAGACAAAATTTTAAAAAACGCAGACACGGTTTTTGAGAAACACCTTTAAGGATTAAAATAATATGTTACTTTGGAGTCAAGGTCCAGTAGTTCGACAGCGTTAGCTCGTGAAAATGGAACACCAAAATATTCAATCAATGCTTTAAAAAAAATTACAGATATCAAAAAGAGATTTCTCGCTAGTCCATTCTATAAGCTTTCCAACGATATATAGGTTGACATGTTTTGGTTAATCTAAGGACGTGTATGATTGTTTTTCCGAGGACGTGCCGCGAAGGTTCTCAGTAACCTTAACTTCGGCGCTGCACGAAAAGTATCGAGCTTCGAGCAGTCCCTCTGACAGAAATTTCTCTTTTGTTGCGCGCGAAGCGCGCCCTGGTTTTGATAAACCCATTTCATCAAGCTTCAGAGAAAAGATAGATGATCATTCCATTTGTTGTGTATAGTATCGGTTTTTGGGGAGGGGGAGTTTTGTTTCTCCTGGCCAAAGATACATGTTCTTGTAATGAACATTCATAGGCATTTCTTAAAAAAGGGCGCGATCGTATTGTTCCATTGCGTGAGTTCTCAAAAACCATATCGTAATTTATAATAGCTACGATACAACGCGCGTAATTGACCGTTTTCACGATGTTGGGAGAACAATACCCTTGAGCTGTTCTGACTCGTTCTGGTGAAGACGGCTTTTGTTATTCAAAACAGACAAGCATTGTTCTCATCCCATTTATGCTGCGTACGCAACATCGTGAAAACTGTCTATTGTTCTCCCCCGCTATATATCATGAAAGCATTAGAGCACAACTTTCTATGACTTTATCGGCAAATAGATCACTTGTGATGTTGGGAGAGATACTCGAAACGTTTACAACGCTTAAATATATAGCTTGGATGCTGCGCGGCGAAATGTTTAATGGAGTACTCAATTGAAGGAACTAGAAAAGCGTTGAAAGAACAACAATTTTGCCTAATCAAAACTTGGGAATCTTGCAAGAATTTTTTTTGGGGGAGCCACAGAGGCTGCATGATTTTTATTTTTTTTATTTTTTCCCTTGTATGAATATTTTTTTGCTTTTTGCCCCCCCCCCCCCCATCACTTTTCTAATGGTCCGTCCCTTATACTGCTTGTGTGCATAGACTACTCTACGCATAGACTACTCTACTCCTGGACCTAGTGGAGTAGATGGAGGCTCCTGTTGATGGGCTTCCTGTGCATATGGCTAGACCAAGTGGAGTAGATGGAGGCTTCTGTTGATGGGCTCCCTGTGCATATGGCTAGACCTAGTGGAGTAGATGGAGGCTCCTATTGATGGGCTTCCTGTGCATATGGCTAGACCTAGTGGAGTAGATGGAGGCTTCTGTTGATGGGCTCCCTGTGCATATGGCTAGACCTAGTGAAGTAGAGGGAGGCTCCTATTGATGGGCTTCCTGTGCATATGGCTAGACCTGGTGGAGTGGATGGAGGCTCCTGTTGATGGACTCGCTGTGCATATTATGGCTAGACCTAGTATATGGAGGCTCCTGTTGATGGGCTCCCAGTACATATGGCAAGACCTAGTGGAGTAGATGGAGGCTCCTGTTAATCAGCTGCTACTGCCCGTTTATTAAATCGACGATTTTCAGCCGATATCGAAAATAATGAAATATGTAGTGTACAAGTGGGCGAAGGAAAATAAAGTCGCTGGAACGGGAGAAGTAAGTATACTCACTTAAATTCTGTTTTAGGCCCTTCGCCTCCGATCGATGGGCCATCATAAGCAACAATACAACTATCACTGACAAGGCCATAATGAAGCTAAAAAAATAACACAGTACCCATAAGACTAAAGTGTAAATTAATACTGTCTTAATCAGACAATTAGGTGAGGCCAAACTAATTCAAGCTAGTCTGTTCAACAACAGTTAATATTGTTCATACATGGCGCATCTCGATTTTGATTGCCTAAAAATACGCAGCGAATCAGTGGGGGGGGGGGGGGGGGGGGGGGGATATGGTCACGTTATGGACGTTCTTGCATCAGGCTTGATTTTGTTTCGAAGAATTACATAACCATATACTTTGATTTGACCTGCCATATCATACTTATAGAAAGCGGAGAAAATAAAATGTTCAAAGTTCACGCAAAACTCCATGCCAACCGAGCAATTATATACGAACCAATATATGCGGGATTATTATTATCCTAGGTTACCATCAATGGGCCGACTAACCGGCCGGCTTTATTTCATTAAATTTCAAAGACGGTTTCATAACTCAATGAGAGAAAAAACAAAAAACAAATAGTACTAGTAGTAAAAAAAAAGTTGCACAAACCCAAAAAAAAAACGCCATAGCAGCTTTTAGTGGACTTACCATTTAAGATGTTTCCTTTGCCAGCACGCTCAGTCCAGTCAACTGGCTGAACAGTCGGCTTCAGGTCTTTGGTTCTGTCTTTAACTTGGCAATTACTTTTATCAAAATTTATTAATGCAGCATAAACGTTCTTAATTTATTCAGCAATATTATTGGGCGAAAGATAAACAGGCATTCAAAGCAAAAAGCAGCAAATTGGTAGTAATTGAAAAAGCTGTAAGTGCTTTGGTAAAGCTGAAAAATATAAACCTTAAGTGGGTTACTTAGGAAACAGAAGGAATAGGAATAAAAATTAAGAAATATTAATCGACTTTTGCGTGTTAATTGGTTTTTACTTAAGCATTTGTTGCTCAGTTTTTTTTTTTTACGTATTATAGTTATTATAATGCTACTAAAGGATAGAAATCGAAAGCGAAAATCAAGATTGGCGCCTATGTTTTATGAATTTCCAAAAGCCTTCAAGAATTCTAGGTTATACACCTGTTTCAGTTAACGTTGGACGTTAAACCATGTATCACGAGCAATACCATTAGTGCTTTTAGTGTATTTTCGTTTGCGCAGAAAAACGGAGAAAAAGCGTCTTTTTATGCCTCCGGTTCATGATTCATAGTTTTACGAAGCAACATTCATTGAAACAGTTGTATTATAAGAATTCGATCAGAAATAACGATGAATAATTGGTGCTAATTAGAAGAAAAGTTATTTATCTAACAATTATAGACGTGTTATTTGGCTTTTAAATAATAAAGAAACTTAACCAGTTTAATGTGTAGACGAGGGCGAAATGGATAATATAACTTAAAATCGATGCTTTTCATCAAGTAGTGCTGCGCAAATATTCTAAAACTCACGAGAGTCAGACAAACAATTCCTCTGAAATCCCATTCAGAAGGATTCGTAGGAGTACATCAGTAGGATTCGGTAGGAGTACATCAGCTCGGCTATAATGAGTGTAACTACCACTTTACCAATTGATTTTTTTTATCGTTATTTTGAGAGAAAAATGAGAAATTGGAGACAAGTATATTTTTTTGTCTGAGATGTTAATTAGTGTGACGTTATCTGTGCGCAGCTCTATCAAGGACAAATAGCAGGTATCTACTTCATCGCTGAATGCCATATAGTCGTCTTCTAATAGAACGAGGCATAATCAAACAAAAGGACCATTCATATTCAAATAAGGCGGCTATTGTGGCATTCAGCGATGAAGCATATACTTCGGATCGGACCTTATTAAAGTTTCATTCGGAGTCGTTCGTCGGGCGACCAACGTGTGTGTTGTGATCTCCTCGAAAACCAAGCAAACAAATCAATACCATTTTCGTAGCAAAAGCTAACTTCCGGGGTCGTCACCTCACAGGGGAAGCTCTGGTGACAGCCATTTGAGGAGGTTTGATAATTGGCTGATTCAATCTCGTACCCAGAGCCCGTCATCTTTTGGCCAGCGGCAAAGATTCAGGGCTCTGGGGGAATCGATTTTTTTAAAACCCAGATTCTGGGTTTCGGTTTGATTGTTGTATGAAAGTTCGTTACGTTTTTGACCTACCACGCATGCTCACAAATCGGATTTCCCGAAGGCCCTGAATCTTGCCGCTGGCCAAAAGATGACGGGCTCTGGGTACGAGGTTGTTGGCTGATTTTGAACGTTGGAGCATGCGCACAAAGGCCTCTCTGTGAATGGGTATCAGTGTTCCGCAGAGAAAAAAGTTCAGGAAAACTTATTACTGACTCGACCTGAACAACCATCAGTAAGATATCATTGATATTAGTAAAAAGCCCTGGGGGGGGGGGGGGGGGGATTCCCAATATTTTAGACGGGGGTGCTCGTCGGGAAAATTGATTTGACCCTAAGGGATAGCAAAATGGGTGTGGCCAACAGCAAATTTACCCCTAAAAGATAGCAAATTTGGCAGGTCAAAACAAATAAAAGCGAATTTTAGGTCTTTTAGGGTTTTCATCCAAGTTTCCTTTGTAAATATCAGTTCTGGTGTCAGTACCAATATATTTCTGGGCAAGGATTGGTCTGGGACTCCCCTATGGGATACGGCTCATTTTAAACACCCCTAAGAGATAGCACGTCTGTCAATTTTATACCCTAAGGGATAGGACGAGCACCCCGTCTGAAAAAGTGGGGAGTCCCCCCAGGGGGTAAAAAGAGTCACTAAAATAAAGCCTTTTATTATATAGACACTAGTGTTTTACTGGGAAACGCCACTCGTAGATCTCATACGAAGCTACATCCGGGACCTGAATGACATATTTTCCATATCCTCCTAGTGAGGATATCGGTCAAAATAAAAGTGCTTGGAAATCAATTTGGAATATTTTTGTCTGGTAGGTCTATATAATAAAAACAAAATTACACGGTGGCTTGAAGAAATGAGTTTTATTTTCTCGTGTCAAAAGCAATTTTTTGCTCATTCGCTGCACTCATTCGTAAAAATATGTTTTTGTCACTCGAAAATAAAACTCATTATTTTTTTCCTCGAGGGCACGGTAACGAATCCTGCATTCTGATTGCTTCTTAGAGCGCGCGAGCGGGGGCAATATTTTCCCATCTCTGACCTAGGTCACGGTAACCATTTTCGCGCGCTTGTTTTCATCGAAAAAATGAAATTTTTGAGTTGGAAAAAAATAAATAAGTTATTTACCGGCTTTAGGTCGGTCCGTATAGGTAAAAAACTGTGACCTCGGCCTGGAAAATGTTGACCTCGGCCTCCGGCCTCGGTCAACATTTTCCAGCCCTCGGTCACAGTTTTTCCCTATACGGACCTCCCAGCCGATAAATAACATATATATCTTCAAGCCATCATGTAATATCCTCTATATATGATCTAGGTTTGTAAATCGAACGGATTAATAGAAAATATTAAATAAACAACAATTAATTATCATTTTTTTAGATTTGTTTGTCAAGGTTATTGAATCTGCTTTGGTTATTAAAAATACAAAATCCTTGGGGGAGACTAAAATCTCCGTGAGAACTTTCAAAAATGAATCTTGGATTTCACATCTTTTCATTATCCACACGCGAACTGACTTCCTGACTTCAAGGTGCTTGTCGCCTTTATTCGAATAAAGCCTCTTCTGCTTCAATTAGATATAGTCATAATCTTGTAGTTATTGTTTTTTCCCAATTGGAGACGGTGGAGCATCTCTTTGTTCAGAGCCCACATCTCAATAACTTTATCAACCCGCGAAGAGTTTGAGATCAGCAAATCAGAAGCTACTGAAGATACCAAAATCATATACTACAAATTATGGTGACAGATAGAGCAAATTTCGTATGACTGACGGTACGGAACCTGGCCTGCTGTAGATGGAATGAAATCGCCAATGAAATCGCGTAGTCGCGGCACGGTCACGATCGCGGCGCGGAACAACTTTATGGCAGTACTTTTCACAGTCATTCGAAATCTGCTCTATTTTACCGTGGTGCACCAAAATTATGGAACACGCTTCCTCAAAACATCAGAGACATCGACACTGGCGGACTTTAAATCCCAACAAAAGACCTTTCTTTTTAATACAACATAAACACATTTCTAGTTATTATTATAATTATAATTATAACTATAAATCAACTTTAGATATCCTTTCAATGTCCTATCCATTTATATTCTTATTATAACGAATTGAGAGTTTCTGTGATATTATTCATATTCATATTTTAAACATATTGAGAATGTAAAACCAACGAATCTGTTTTAGGCACTCCTTTAAGCCTAGTTTTAATATTATTGAGTTTCACGTGTCACGTGACCAAAGAACTCCTTCAATATGCCATTTTTCCACGACAATAAACAAAATAAGAACCGAACCCTTTAGATATTGCCATATACTTGTGGTTAAGCGAGTTTCAGGTCTGGTTAGTACATTTTCAGTAAGAAATGTACTGGGAACTTGCGATTCGATGCCTTATTTTGTGATGACATCTTTCAAAAGCGACTAATTCACACACAAATAGCAGGGACTAACAGATGAAGGTCAATCGCTTCTTTTGACCAAATTTCAAGGAGATATGTTATTTTCTTAATGGAATATGAGTAAGCGTAGATTACGGTAAAATGTATGGAGCCGCATGGATGTATGGATGGCGGCCAAATCACGAAGTCTCTCAATAGCGCACAATCGACTCTTCGAAGTTCGTGATCGGGTGTTGCGTGACATGAATTACCTTGGGCGATATTTTTGTGGGTAATTAATGAAACGATATGATATTTGGAATAAACGCTCCCAAGAGGGAGTTTGTAACGGTATCATAGCTGAAACATAGTAAAATCAATTCCAAGGGAAGTTCATATTTTTGTAACGTCACGTGACACCCAAGAATAGTCTCATCTGTCGTATCAGTCGACCGAAAAACAATGGAAATTGCAATTATTCTATTTAGTTGGTTTTACTCCCTGGTTTTATAGAGTGACAGTGAATAGCCCAGATGATAATGGAGCTGGAGCGTAAATCAGTTTCAAATGATTTCTTCCACGGTTTGTAAATGTCTCCAATAAGAAGTTACAAGAACCTGATGAAACTTGGTAAATGTTTTGAATGCGTGTTCAGTGATGTGTAACGTTAAACAATACACCCTAAAACACCTCCTGTTTATTGCAATATGACTTGAGTAGGTAGTTGCAATCTTGCCAATAAACCACACTTCTAACTTCGAAAAACAAGAAATACTGTATAATAATACGCACATTAATGCGCAGTGTCGAAAATTAGGGCGTAACAAGCGCAACCAGCTCCCAGCCCAGTTGCTTGCGTGGTTAAAGCCTCTGTTTGCTCAGAAAACATCGCTTTTTATTAAGGCACACTGTCATGTTTACTGTGTACAATTCTTTTTACTGCTTGACAGCATACATTACATCAGTAGCAGTAGTATTTTTTCCTAAAACTGCGGTGCTGCAATTTAAGGATTCCATACGAATTGAACATTTGAAGCAACAGCGTCCAAAAATGTTTAAAAAGATGTTGTTGAAATATGTTGAAATGTTTGACTCCATCCTGTTTGTATCCCATTGACTACAATGTCAATGGTCTCACCTCAAGCTTCGAGTCAACCCCAGTTTAAATTTGACACGAGGCAATATGTTCACAGGAGAAATACATCGGCGCTGGTTTGGACTATCCTTCACGCGAAAGAACTGGCGCAGATATTTTATTTTTATTTGTATTTGTCAACGCCGATGTCTCCTAAATTGATGACAATAAAGCTTCCATAAGATAAGATACATGCGATAGCTTTAAATTCTTAAACAAAGAATATTGAGTTATTACTTCTTGTTTAAGAAGGTGTTAGAGCATTGGGACGTAACGAGAAGAAAAAAAGTCATTCAGGGATTGATCTAAGAGGAGGTCTTCCTTTTCACAAAAGATACCTTAAGCTGATAAGATGATATTTCAATCGCAACCAAAACAACACGGAGGGTACAAAGAGTCGACAACTTGCTCGATAATTAGTTCTTCCTTCGAGCCACAAAGGTGTCAAGATGAACATTGAACTTCTCGTTTTGTTTGGTTTTCTGGCCTTGGTGGGTGCTGCCCCGAAGCCGCACATCGATGATGACCGTCTCCAACCAGACCAAGGTAGCAAGCAGAATATACATGAACGCCAAAAACGAGAAACGACCAGTGGTAAGTGTTTGGCTCTTTATTTGGTATCGAAAAAAATGTCAATAGGCAACCTCAGTGGCATTAAGGCATGACCAAAAACCCTTTTGCCTGAAAAAAGGGATTATTCTTCATAACTCGAGTACTATTCTGTGGATCATCATCAAAATTGGGTCATGATACAGTACTCATTAAGCCGGGAAATACGAGGCACAAAATCCCTTAACTTGTCGCGGAACATTGTTGCGTTGCAAGTTGATGATCGGTGTTGCGCGTTTTTCATCTCGCGCCACAACTTCGCGCAACAAAAACATGTGTTGCAGGTTGTGAAAACTTGTTGCGCGAAGTAAAGCGCGGGTCTACTTTGGGACACAAATTCTGGCTGTTTTGCTCGTTTTTCATCAAACACACAACTTGTCGCGCAACATTTGACGTACAATCAAGTTGGTTGGTCAATAGGAATGAGGTGCTATGGGGCCAAATTCGCCTTGGTCTCGCATTTGTGATCATGAAAACAAAATGTTGCGCGACAAGTTGTGAATTTGATGAAAAACGAGCAACAAACATTAGACTTTGCAATGCAGCAATGTTGCGCGACAAGTTGAGGGATTTTGTGCCTCGTATTTCCCCGGCTTAAGCCTATTGGATTGATACTCTCAGTGCAAAACAATAGAGGGTCATACAATAGAACGACGAGAGAATGGGATGCTTTGTTCTGCCTATCCAATCACAATATCTTACGAGTAGCTGTATCATTCCTGTCAAAATTGGTGAGCACAATTAATTTCAACAAAAGCCATATTTTAGCATATTTTGTGGCCATGTCAACAGTTATCACGTGACTCAGTGGCGGCCATCTTGGATTTTTTATTTAGACCTTCTGTGTTCCTGAGAAAATCGACCACTAATGGCATTTGAGGAGGAATCAATCTTCTTGAACTCAAAGCGAAACTCGGCAATGCACTCCGCTTCACTCATGTCGTCAAAATCGATTTGGTCGTAAGAATCTTACGTTAGGAAAATCAAGTATTTCCGAAGCATTGAGCTCTTTTAAAACCAAATACTCGTCATCTTTTATATCGTCACAGTAAGCCATGAATAAAGCCTATCGAGTTGCTTTTAAATACGCCATTGGGAACACAGAGAAAACGCTTGTGGAATTATCCAATTTAAAAATAGCGTCGTATTCGTGTTGTTTAGCATTTCTATTTTCCGCCAATTGACGTGCTCTCTTGCCCAGTCTACCGTGCTCAATAGAAGTCGTCCACAAAGGACGTCGTCGTGCGGTGCTTGCAATTTTCTGCAGCTAGCTTTGTTCGCGGACATTATGTCAGAGACACCCAAACTCTTTTGAAAATTGTCTGGCTACCAATACGGGAACGAGTATTTTATATTTTAAAGTAATCTGAATTTGAATTAATTTATTGTTAGTGTTAGTGACTTAGTGATAGTGTTAGTTCTATTGGTAGCGTTATTGTTACACTGGACGAAAAAATGGATTTGCTCAACTTCTCTCGCTGAGCAAATCTGACGCAAATTTGGTGCTCCAAGTTTGCTTGAACTTTGCTATCGCAGCAAATTTGATAGTAAATATTGTGTTTGATCTGCAAGTATAGCTGACGTAAATATAAAGTTTACCTATTATTTTGCCACAAATTTGCGATCCAAGGCAACTTTCAAATTTGATTTATATTTACCTTAGATTTGCATTACATGCAAAGTTTGAATAAGTACTGGTTTTAGCGGTTTGTATAATCGATGTACATGCAAAGTTTAAATTATATTTGCAGCATCTTTGCCGAGTCGAAGCAAATTTACAGATTTGTAATGTGTTTGCCTGAGGTTTACATTTCAAGCAAAGTTGACACGAAATACGGATTTTGAAAAGTTGGCTTGCAGAATAGAAAGTTCGGATTTTATTTGCCGCATATTTGCTTGTCAAAGGCGAATTTCGGGATTACAGTTTTGCTGCATGTTTGGCTGAAGGGCAAATGTGTCGTTAGTAGTTTGGTACATTGCCTTCGAAGTGGACTATGCGTCAGCAAAGGAATATACAAGCTTGAACCAGGAATTCTGGACGATTTAGAAGCCACACGCCAAGGATAATGGATTGGTGATAATACGTCCAACTGAAATGACCTCGAACAAGCGAGCAGAAGCAACAGTAATTTAGAGAAAGACGTTTATTACACACGATTACGAAAGCCCTAATTGTTCGGTAAGAAATTACTTTGTTTTCTAGTTCTAGATAACAGATCTATGTTGTGATGTAGTTACCCTGCGAAAGCAAAGATCACGTTCTGGTTCTGTTCGATGGTGTATCATTTGGCGCCACGAGTTTAGTTTGTTCGATGCCGTTATTTATACTATACTTCTATGCTAAGACATAGAGCATATAGGGAGTTAGTAGAGGGCCTCCCCTCTACTAATAACTATGCATAGAGCGGATTTCAGATGACTGTACTATAAGTTCTATTCATAATCGATGTATTAATCATGTTTCACTTTAAGTATACGAACTCCGCTCTAGGGGTTAAACACTTCTGCTATAAGTTTATCATTTATCTTGGAGAAGTACTCATCTACGAAATTACGGTGTAAAGCTTTTATATTTACGAAGGAACATGATATTTTATTCTAAGTTTGATACCTCGAATATAGTGCTGTTGTATATTTCTTATTCCTTTATTTTTGTTTACAGAAAGCGGTTCGTGAGGCCTTTCAAGATGGCGATGTGGACACTGGATGAGAACAGAGAAATTACATATGAACTTCGTAGCAAAGATGCTAAGATGGTCCGTCCATGTTATTGAAATTAAATTTTCAATATAATTTCAACTGAATTGAAAACAAATTGATGAGATATACTACTTGAACGTCGATTTTAATAATAAAGTTCGTAATTCCATGTGTGTTGTTCTTTATCTTGTATTTATAGATTTATAGAAAATTTGATTAGCCGCGCAAACTGCAGGCAAATTCTTTGTTTCACCATACAATTGCATTTAGAGCAGATTTCAGATGGCCATCGTGAAAGTAAACGCAATTGTGCAATCACTAGCCAATCAGAAACAAGAGTAATTACAACTTACTGCTGAATGGTTTCCAGCCCAGCCAATCAGGAGCCGAACCAATTGGCTAGTAATTCCTTGCTTGTAATTAGTTCGCAATTTGATTGGTTGATAGAAATAAGCAGCCAATTAGAAAGCAAACCAATTGCAAACACGACGGTCATGTGAAATCCGCTCTATGCTAAATTCAAAACCAAATCTTTGAGTTTTCTATAGATTTACTATCGCTGTAAATCTAATAATTCGACATCGTGTTTTCTGTATTTGCCTACATTTGCTTGCCGGATAAACCCCGGGCAAATTCTGTCTTTCACCATACATTTGCCTTCATGGTGAATTCAACGTCAAATCTTTACGTTTGCTCAACATTTGCCATTGCTATAAATCCAAGCCCAAATTTACAAATTTGCTATTGGATTTGCCGCCGCATTTACAAATAAAGTAAAAGCGGTATTCACCAGCTGCGCTAGTGCTGTAAATTCCTAGGAATTTTCACAAGGGAGGTGCTGTAACACGGTCACGTGATGTGTCGTCAAACCTGGTATTTACTATAGGTTTGCTTCAGATTTGCTCGTTGTGTAAATCTATTTTTTCGTCCAGTGTTATTAGCGGAGCTCCAACCATACCTAAGAGAAAAACGTATACTATCGAGTTGATTTTTGAACGTCACGGGCATTATGGATCATTTTGATGACGTCATTGATGGCGTGAGGGCACCTGAGTTTGGTGTGGAGTTCCACTTATGGTCTTTGAAAGTTTGTCCAAGTTTGGCTTCTATAGAAGCTTCCCTTCGGGAGATATGATTTTTTCTTTATTTTTCTGGTACTAAAACTATAGCGTACGCCGTCCGTCCGTCCGTCCGTCGTCCGACGTCCGTCCGTGTACACATGGGAACCTTGTGGTATGCAAAGAAAAAAAATTATAGCGGAGCTCCAGCGCGGGCCGAAGGCCTGCGCAAGCGGAGCACCATACCTAAGGGAAAAATGTATAGTATACTATCGAGTTGATTTTTGTACGTCACGGGCATTATGGATCATTTTGATGACGTCATTGATGACGAAAGGGCACGTGACTTTGGTGCAGAGTTCCTCTTATGGTCTTTGAAAGTTTGTCCAAGTTTGGCTTTTATTGAAGCTACCCTTCGGGAGATATTATTTTTTCTTTATTTTTCTGGTATTAAACCTATAGTGTCAGCCTATAGACAACCATACTTGGGATATTTTGTCTATGCCACAAGGGAGGTGCTGTAACACGGTCACGTGATGTGTCGTCATCGATGACGTCATCAATGGTTGAAAAATTAACATATCAAGAAAGTGCTGTCGTTTATGGCAAATCCGCGCGGGTTGCCTGTGGTGTTCAAAACGTGACTCAGGCCCCTCGGCGGGGGGTAAAAACAAAATGGCGACCAAGAAAAGGACGTTTCTCGAGTATCTGCAAGTTTTGGTCAATTTTCCTGTTTTATTCGCTAAGATATGAGGAAAAGTACTTACAGACCTTCCAAATAAGGTAAGGGGGAATTTCCTAATAAGGAAGTTTTGCAACGTCGGCAAAACAACAGCTTTTGGCGAAATTTTCTTGATATGTCTCGTGAAGGGAAGACTCTAAAACAACCAAACTTTGGTAGTGTAGTCTAGATCATGAGATCAGCGAAATTAAGTGGTCACGTGATGTGACGTCATCGATGACGTCATCTATGCTTGAAAAATTAATATCTCGTCAAGGGAAGACTCTAAAGCAACCAGACTTGGGTAGTGTAGTATAGGTCAACAGATGAGCGAAATGAAGTGATCACGTGATATGACGTCAGCGATGACGTAATCTATGCTTGAAAAATTAATATCTCGTGAAGGGAAGACTCTAAAACAACCAAACTTGGGTCGTAGTCTAGGTCACCAGATGAGCGAAATGAATTGGTCACGTGATGTGACGTCATCGATGACGTCATCTAGGCCTGAAAAATTAATATCTCGTGAAGGGAAGACTAACTCTAAAACAACCAAACTTTTGTAGTGTAATCTAGGTCACCAGATGAGCGAAATGAAGTGGTCAGGTGATATGACGTCATCGACGACGCCATCTATGCTTGAAAAAATATTCTCTTTATTGCGCTTTTGAATCATTCCATTTGGAGGAATTAATACCTTAATTTTTCTGAAGGAGGTTTTTATCTCACTTGACAGGATGCTTATTTTCGCCCCTGTATTTGTATTGTGTCAATGCAGCAACATACCGAAGAAAACACTGTTGTATACATATCAAGAGACATTTGTTTTCTTAAAAAGCCTATAAGTATAAACCATGTACACATGGGAATCCCTTTCATTCGCACAGAAAATTTTGTAACCGGGAGCTCCGCTTCTAGGCAGTGCCTAAATCTCTATATTATCTCCTCAAGGGAACATGCTAAGACAATCATACTTGGGATATTTGGCTTTGCCACAAGAGGGGTGCTGTAACATGGTCACGTGACGTGACGTCATCGATGACGTCATCTGTGCTTGAAAAATTAATAGCGGAGCTCCAGCGCGGGCCGAAGGCCCGCGCAAGCGGAGCACCATACCTAAGGGAAAAACGTATACCATCGAGTTGATTTTTGAACGTCACGGGCATTTTGGATCATTTTGATGACGTCATTGATGGCGTGAGGGAACGTGACTTTGGTGTAGAGTTCCTCTGATGGTCTTTGAAAGTTTGTCCAAGTTTGGCTTCTAGAGAAGCTTCCCTTCGGGAGATATGATTTTTTCTTTATTTTTCTGGTATTAAACCTATAGTGTCCGCCGTCCGTCCGTCCGCCGTCCGTCCGTCCGTCGTCCGTGTACACATGGGAACCCTGTGGTATGCAAAGAAAAAATTATATCTCCTCAAGGGAACATCCTAAGACAGCCATACTTGGGATATTTTGTCTATGCCACAAGGGGGTGCTGTAGCACGGTCACGTGATGTGACGTCATCGATGACGTCATCTATGCTTAAAAAATGAATATCTCGTGAAGAGAAGACTCTAAAACAACCAAACTTGGGTAGTGTGGTCTAGGTCACCAGATGAGCGAAATGAAGTGGTCACGTGATGTGACGTCATAGATGACGTCATCTATGCTTGAAAAATGAATATCTCGTGAAGAGAAGACTCTGAAACAACCAAACTTGGGTAGTGTGGTCTTGGTCACCAGATGAGCGAAATGAAGTGGTCACGTGATGTGACGTCATCGATGACGTCATCTATGCTTGAAAAATGAATATCTCGTCAAGAGAAGACTCTAGAACAACCAAACTTGGTAGTGTGGTCTAGGTCACCAGATGAGCAAAATGAAGTGGTCACGTGATGTGACGTCATCGATGACGTCATCTATGCTTGAAAAAATAATATCTCGTGAAGGGAAAACTCTAAAAGAACCAAACTTGGGTAGTGTGGTCTAGGCCACCATATGATCGAAATGAAGTGGTCACGTGATATGACGTCATCGATGACGTCATCTATGCTTGAAAAATTAATATCTCGTGAAGAGAAGACTCTAAAACAACCAAACTTGGGCAGTGTGGTCTTGGTCACCAGATGAGCGAAATGAAGTGGTCACGTGATGTGACGTCACCGATGACGTCATCTATGCTTGAAAAATGAATATCTCGTCAAGAGAAGACTCTAGAACAACCAAACTTGGGAAGTGTGGTCTAGGTCACCAGATGAGCAAAATGAAGTGGTCACGTGATGTGACGTCATCGATGACGTCATCTATGCTTGAAAAAATAATATCTCGTGAGGGGAAAACTCTAAAAGAACCAAAGACTCTAAAACTTGGGTAGTGTAGTCTAGGCCACCATATGATCGAAATGAAGTGGTCACGTGATATGACGTCATCGATGACGTCATCTATGCTTGAAAAATTAATATCTCGTGAAGAGAAGACTCTAAAACAACTGAAAATCGACTGTACGCGACTTCAGAACTGTGCTACGCAAATGGAAATTTGTTTACAAAAAGCCAGGGAGTACAAGACAATGTCTGAGCCGTATCTGAAGAAATCAGAAGAGTGTCTTCCTATCATCTAGAAGTCCAACCAAGATTTTAGCTCCGAGTAGAATGCAATATGGCTGTGCATTTCCTTGCGAAGTCATTCTTCATCTGGTCTCTCCATTTCTTTCACAAAACCGAGGCGTTTTAATAACTGGGCAGTGACTTTTTGAAGAGTGAAATTAACTGGGAGAAGCCCTCATTTCCACTACGGCAGAAGCTATGAAGGGACGGTTTTATTTGTAGAAATAATTAGCAACACAAAGTCGCGTCTTTAATGGCCGTCGAGCAATTCGTGGTTCAAAATTCCTGGATAAAGCAGTGTTTAGTGGGAGATGGCAGGACATTCACAGTTCCGAGGTGTTTCTATACACGGGAGAAAAAACTACTCGGGATGAAGGTAGGCGCCGGCGGCGTGACATTCAGAAACGCGAACTTGTTTTAGCTTCAAAATAAAATATGCATTTGAGTTAATATGCGACCCCGAAAATCTCCAGAATTCCTTTAACTTTCTAATAAGGCTAACTATTGCTTGAGCCGTGTGTGTTGAGAAAAACATTAGGTTTCTGCACGCTCAGTGGCATTTCTTGAAATCAAAACAAGAACCACGAGGTAGCTAAAGAAAAGGGAGTTAAACAAACGCCTGTCAAGACTAACATATTATCATTATTCTGATTCACAGATAAATAAGAAAGCCGAAAAACGTACTGTATTGTATCGAGCGGCACACAAGAAAACCACTGCTCGCTGCTGATCCCTGCTGCTGTACATTTGGCTGGCAATCAAAACTACTTTACTTGAGAAGATGGTGATGGAGCCGTGTTCTCTTTGCTGCCTTGGATCTTCGGCAACAGGACATGACTTATGGTACTGAAGTTGTTTACTTTAGCCTAGTTTCCATATAGTCTTATCTGTCGTATCTGTCTCATCAGTCGACCATGAAACAATTGAAAATTGGAATTCTCTATTTCATATCCTCTTATTTCATAGTGTACTACTCTGTTGCTGTTGTTGTTATTGTTTATTTATTTATTTATTTTCTTTATTGTTAGTTAATTATTCTCCTTTGTTTGTCTCTACCTTAACTATAACTCCTATGAATTTTATCTGCTTGACCACTGTTACCTAACTTGATTAACTCTGCTATTTTTAGGTAACTGTGATCCTCTAATTAAGTTAATACTTTAATTCATAATTTTCTTGAACTGTATCCTGTTACTACAGAGGGCATTAAAGTATTGTTGTTGTTGTTGTTTCACGGTTGACTGATGAGACGTCAGATACGACAGATAAGACTTTATGGAAACTAGGCTTAAGGGTTTCTTGTGCACAGCAGAGTTATTGAATTGGCACTGTCTACTATTTAGAGTGAATACATAAAACCTTATGATAATATGATCACAGTCTCGCATGGTGCAAATGATAAAGGGAGGGTCATTATTTTTTACACAAATGGGCAATTCCAGAAAATAAAGGTACCCTCCCCACGGGCGGCACTAGTTTTTGACCCCCCTATGCATCCAGAATTTCCAAAATGGTTTACCCCCCCGTGCATATAGAATCCGGGCAAGTTAAAGAAATCCAGCTTCGAACACCCCCCTTGCAATCAGAATTCCGAGCTCTTAAACCCCCCCATCCCATCGGAATTTCCAAATGCCGCCCGTAGGGGGGTACCTTTATTTTCTGGAATTGCCCAATGTTGTCACAGGGCCATAGTGATTATAGCGTCAGGGAGGCCTGTGCCCCCACAGTTTTCCCCAGTAAATTCCCCCACATGGGTTAATTCTACATGCTGGGCTCTAAATTTCCACCGCGCATCGTGCGCAAGAGATTTTAAACTTTCCCTAAAAGCTGACTTAAGTTGTTTATATGTTGTCTCCCCCCCCCCCCACTAGTTTTTTTTAGTGTTTGGAGACTAATGCTATGGCTGAACTACACTGAACTTGGCAAGATTTTAGCAACATAATGTACAGATGTATGTTAAACATAAATACACACATAAGAGAAATTATAAAATTCTGACTCCACCAATATTTCAACTGTACAAGATACTCTAATAGTATCACTCTACCCTACTTTATCTATCCAAAATATATTGGTCAGAATTTTTAAATTCTCTTGTGTGTAGTTATTATTAATTGA
Source organism: Scolanthus callimorphus (assembly GCA_033964015.1). Classification (NCBI taxonomy): domain Eukaryota; kingdom Metazoa; phylum Cnidaria; class Anthozoa; order Actiniaria; family Edwardsiidae; genus Scolanthus; species Scolanthus callimorphus. The sequence continues at coordinate 26,873,244 of CM066922.1, read as the reverse complement.
GAATTAATAGTCTGTTGAAGTTTAGGATATTTGTGAGTATTTTATGTAAAACATACGTACAGATGAAGTAACTTTCGGATTCTTTTTCCCTAAACAAAAGACATAATCGAATCTGCTATTATTACATGAAAATGGATTTTAGAAAGTAATAAAAATGTCTTTTTAGCAATATCTAGATCCAGTGAATGATGGGGGAGGGTCACCATTAATTATGTCACCACATTTGGGAGGGCCAACATTTTCCTGCATCTTGTCAGGGGAGGGTTTCCAAAAAAAACATGTACATGTAGACCAAAACAGAAATGCACCAGCCCTTTCCCCCTCTAGTTTATGACCAGTCCCTTAGTTGTAATTGCACAGTGCACACATAGGTTGGTTTAGACATAGCTTTTCATACCCTTGTCCCAGGGTGAAGTTTTCCGTGTTTTCGAACCAAGTTTGAAGTTGTATTTGGGTTATATTTTCAATGGTAGTTTGTTTATACTTGCTGCAGGTTGACCTCATAGGATGCTCTGTTTCTTGCTGAAACTTCACCCTGGGGACATTGACTAGGATTCTCAGTTCTATCAATCAAAGGCGGACCTTCAGGGCCTCCTATCATTGGATGATGAATTAAGCCCCTTCTCATTGGCAGCAGGATTAGTTCAGGAACAAGATCGTGCCAATCATCTCCCCTTGAATAATACAATGTGATCATTCGGGAACTAAACCTGCTGCCAATGAGAAGGCGCCAAACGCGGCATCCAATGATAGGAGGTCCCCGAAGCCCCGCCTTTGGACTGACGTTTTTGATTGATAGAACTGAGAATCCTAGTGAGTGTCCCCAGGTGAAGTTTCAGCAAGAAACAGAGCAAGACTAGAATCACTGAGGCAAAACGAACTACCATTGAATTCACCCAAATACGACTTCAACTTGGTTCGAAAACACGGAAACTTCACCCTGGGACCAAAAATGGTATAACTTTCATTGATTTGGTGTGTGATACAAAATCATGTAGCACCCCTATAAGTGATACCCATGGGAATTGATTTTGTTTTGATTAATTGCTCTAGATTTCCATGAACTGATGGAAGATACCTCATATGAATCTCCATCTTCATAATCCATAATCTCATTGTAATGTGTAATGCATGGTACATAGACATAGATAGTACTGACTGTGTGTGGTTTCCAGAAAATATCCCCCCCCCCCCTCCACGGAAGGGATTGGAAACGCCAGAGTAATTGGGGGGTCAACTATCCTGACTTTTTCCATACAAATACTGTATTTTATTTTTTTATGATTTCTTTATTTATTTTATTTTTTATTTTTTGGTGGGGGGGGGGGGGGGGGGGGTACTTTTCAACACCATTCCATGGGAGGGGGATGGATATTTTCTGGAAGGTCCACACAATGCCAGATTATCAAATACTCATCTCCCATGGTGGGTTTTGCACACATGGAAGGTAGTTTTATTTATGTCAAGGGGGTGGGGAAGAGGGGTGGGGGAGAGGACTGGGAGAGGACTGGTGAATTTCAGCACTGTTTTCAATAAAGTGTTGGCCCTCCCTTGTATTTTTAGGGAAAACATCTCCCCCCCCCCCCCCCCCATCTGCAGGGGTCTAGGAAAGGTGCAAACCTCCCCTCACCTTGTTATACGTTTTGCTCCAAGGCTTCTGAGAAGACTATGCATCATGAAAAAAGTGTATATATAAAATAGTAGTTTAAGTTATGAACTAGGAGGTATTAAATGGACAATTAATTAAATGGAAAGTAACAAGCAAGAGAATGGTGTGCCCTCCCCTGAAAAGCTTTCATATAGGTATGGCCTTACCCTTGTGCCTCCGTAACCCCACTCCCAACCACTCAAAAAAATGTTCCTTCCCTTACAATTGGAATTTGCAATAAATGTTACACAGAAATTCAGTCAAATTACCAAAATTGACAAACAACTACAGTATTCTGAATTTCTCTGCTTCTTCATGTTGGGTATTTTCTGGGGTGAGACATTTTAATAAAAATACAATGAACACGTAATAATATGGTACATGTATGGTATGTATATGTTGAAATATTAAAACAGCTCATGACAAAGAAAGCTTTTCTCTTGATTACACTGTTGCACCTTGTTAGAATTATTCAATTGTGAGGGTTAGTACCTTTCTTTTACCTTTCTTTCGTGCTTATTTTCATCTGCATCTCTGTATACTGCACATATTTAGAGACATTTTTTCTGAAAAGATTATTATAGTGACAAACCATGTACACAACGGGAGCTCCGCTTTTAGCCAGTGGCTAAATCTATATATTATCTCGTGAAGGGTAGACTCTAAAACAACCAAACTTTGGTAGTGCAGTCTAGATCATCAGATAAGCGAAATGAAGTTGTCACGTGATGCGACGTCATCGATGACGTCATATATGCTTGAAAAAAATAATATATCGTGAAGGGAAGACTCTAAAACAACCAAACTTTGGTAGCGTAGTCTAGGTCATCAGATGAGCGAAATGAAGTGATCACGTGATGTGACGTCATCAACGACGTCATCTGTGCTTGAAAAATCAATATCAGGAAAATTGACCAAAACTTGCAGATACTTGAGAAACATCCTTCTCTTGGTCGCCATTTTGTTTTTACCCCCCGCCGAGGGGCCTGAGTCACGTTTTTAACACCACAGGCAACCCGCGCGGATTTGCCATAAAAACGACAGCACTTTCTTGATATGTTTTTTGTTACTTTTTTGGGTACATTTATTAACTTTCGATAGATATTTACTTATTCTACTAGAAGAAACAGTTACGCATATCATATGTTTTTTTTTTCTCTAAAAAATCGTCATCTGAAAACTAGTCTACGACTATCATGTTTAATATGATGATTATCGAGTAAAGTCAGCACGGAAGAAATGTTAAGAAAAAGAATCTTTATTCGAGTTTCAAATAACTTTGATATAAAGTCAGGGGCTCATAAATAGTGGAGTCCCTCTCTAGTATTGCCCTATTGATAAGGCATTTTGACAGACCTAGTTATTTTTAGAACGGTTTTACCGCTATAAAATTGTAAAGCTTTTGTTTTACTAGCCAATCAAATTCTTTGTATCAGACGCTTGTCATTGGCAAGATATGCACGTGCAAGCACTGATTATTTGTTGTTCTCTGCTATTGTTATTCTAAATAAACGGGACCGCAGCGGCATAGAAACTAGAGTAAATACCAATCTAAAATAACTAGGTCTGTGAAAACGCCTTATCAAGAATATATATCAGAGGGACGCCCCCACTTATGAGCCCCTGATAAAGTTTGATAAGAAACAAGACAATGTGTGAAATTTCAATTTTTTAAAATTAAAAACAAGTTTGAAAAAAAATAATTTTGACAACTTGTCGGCAAGTTTTTGAAAAAAAAAAGCAACTTTTCGGCAACTTTTTAAAAAAATTAGCAACTTTTCGGCAACTTTTAAGCACTTTTATCGGGAACTTTTGAGCAATTTATCGGCAACTTGTGCCGAGCGCTATCGACGACGCCATCTATGCTTGAACAATTATTATATTTCTTGCATTTTTTAATCATTCCATTTGAGGGATTTTAATTAAAATACCTTAATTTTTCTGAAGGAGGTTTTTTATCTCACTTGACATTTTTATCTCACTTGCTTATTTTCGTCCGTGTATTTGTATAGTGTAAATGCAGCAAGATACCGAAGAAAACACTTATGTATACATATCAAGAGACATTTTTTCTTACAAAGCGTATAGTATAAACCATGTACACATGGGAATCCCTTTCATTCACACAGAAAATTTTATAACCGGGAGCTCCGCTTTTATCCAGACTATAGATCTGTTCAAAATAATACAAGAAGAGGCGGTTACCCCTTCTCCTGAAATTTCATTTGTGTATATTATAGCGGAGCTCTTGCGCGGGCCGAAGGCTCGCGCAAGCCGAGCACCATACTTCAGGGAAAAACGTATAGTATACTATCGAGTTGATTTTTGAACGTCACAGGCACATATCAAGACGTTTGTAGCCTAACGTTGTCGACTTGCCGCTTTCCTTATTAGGAACTCCTCCTTACCTTATTTGGAAGGTCTGTACGTATTTTCCCTCATATTTTAGCGAAAAAAGCAGAGAAATCCACCAAAACTTGCAGGTACTCGAGAAACACCGTACTCATGGCCGCTATGTTGTTTTTGTCTCCGCCAAAGGGCTTGGGACAAAACACAGCTAGCCTGCGCGTATTCGCAGAAAACGACGCGACAACGCTATCTCGAAATGTTATGGATCATTTTGATGACGTCATTGATGACGTAAGGGCACCTGATTTTGGGGTACAGTTCCTCTTATGGTCTTTGGAAGTTTGTTCAAGTTTGGCTTCTATAGAAACTACTTTTCGGGAGAATTTTTCTTTATTTTTCTGGTATAGCGTAGGCCATCCGTCCGTCCGTCCGTCCGTGTACACATGGGATCTCTGTTGTATACAAAGAAAAGATGGTTTCTTCTCAAGGGAAAATGCTAAGGAAACCATAGTTGGGATATTTTGCCTATGCTACAATGGGGGTGCAACGGCATGGTCACGTGGTATGACGTCATCGATGACGTCATCAAACGAGAAAATGCTTATATCTTGGGAAGGGCTGGACCTCAGACAACCAAACTGGGGTGAAGTTGTCTAAGTGGCAAGGGGGGTGCAACGCCATGGACACTTGGTATGACGTCATCGATGACGTCATCAAATGAGAAAAGGTTCATATCTTTGGAAGGGATGAACCTCAGACAACCAAACTTCCGTGAAGTTGTCCAAGTGGCAATATAGATAGATAGATAGATAGATAAATAGTGTCTTGCAAGGGAGGTGTAACTGCTTGGTCACGTGGTCTGATGTCATCTTTGATGCCATCATAGGAGAAAAAGAATATATCTTGGGAAGGGATGAACCTCACTTGGGTGAAATTATAAAAGTGGCAAGGGGGGTGCAATTACCGCTTAGTAATGTGGTTTGGCAGAGTAAGGCTATTAATGTACAATAGCAACCTTTGTGGCTCATATGTAACCGGGAGCTCCGCTTTTAGCCAGTTAATTGTAATTAAGCAATAAAAGTACTTTTCGCGTGCTCTCTGTTTGTATAGGTAATCATACGACTTCGAGTTCAATTTGGGATTAATTGCACGAGTGAGTTTTTCAAAAAGTATCGAAATTGCACGAGCCCGTTAGGGCGAGTGCAATTTGAGCTTTTTGAAAAACTCACGAGTGTAATTAATCCCAAATTGAACGAGAATAGTCGTATGATTACTTATTAATAATATGGATGCAAAAATTTTCAGAGAAGACCTTATTTGCAGCGGCCACAAATGCACTGAACGCGTGCGAGACAAGCGGGCAAAGTTTACGAAACCTTACTTGACATAAATATACTTGACACAACAAATTTATTTTATGCAAGAAGCAGGTGGAATTCTGTTTTGACAATCATAAACTTTATTTCAGATTCCAAGGTAAAATAACATAAGAGAGGCTGTATTAATTAATTAATTGGTTGGTTTCTTTCAGTTTGAATTGCTTTGAAAAGCTTAGTTGCTTGTGCATTTTCGGTCACCAAAAACGGGCAGAATATTGTCCAGAAAGGTGAACATAGCTAGGTAAACTTCCACAGAAGACATACCTGAAGTCTTCCCTTGTGTAAACTTTCTTATAACAGCTAAACAACCATGATTGACAGGAATTTGATCCGGAAAACTGTCCGTATCGCATGTGTTTCTTGTAGACTTCTAGTTCATTTTCATCGCTGGCATTTCCCGCTGCTAGATTCGCAGTCAACGAAGATTTCCCTTCATATCCTTCCATAACAAAGAATGGAAACTTAAACAAGTCTTGCTCAAAGCCATAAGGAATTCACATTTTCATTTCCACAAGTTTCGGAAGAGGATTTTCATGAAAAGGAACCGATTTTCTCCTTCCACATCCAGTGCAAGAGCCGATCTCCGATCTTGTTGACAAGGCTCAAACAGATCGAGTGGCGTGACAGCTAGCGCGCATTTGATTGGCTCGTTCGCAAAATCCATTGTTTATTTAGCCAATCAGCTTCATGAAATACCTGCACTCATTTGAGTGCAATTACTTTTTTGGAGTGCAAATTACTTTTGTAATTGCACTGCTCTCGACCAATCGGAATCGAGAAATTTTTGCATCCATATTATTATCTTACAAACACGAGGGGATGTTGGGAGAACTGATCAAAACTTGAAAGACACGAGCCGAAGGCGAGTGTTTTTCAAGTTTTATCAGTTCGACCAACATTCCCGAGTGTTTGTAAAAAACCAGAGAGCACACAGAAAGTATTTTTATTGCTTTTAGAAAATAACATACACACGCGCGACAGCGTTGCGTGACAATCGTGTTTCTCAGGTCTCTTACAAACACGCTTTTTAACCACTCAGAATGCGCACATTCACAATACAACATAGGTGTTATTTTCTATCGAGTTGATTTTTGAACGTCACGGCATTATGGATCATTTTTTATGACGTCATTGATGACGTAAGGACACCTGACTTTGGTGTAGAGTTCCTCTTATTGGTGGTTTTCACGTGACGTCATCAAAATGCTAACTTCTAAAGTTAAACCTGTACGGAGATGTACTTTCAATGTTGATTATAACTCTACTGAAGGAGTCATCACACGAAATCTCGGCACCTTCTGCCACGTAGTTCCGGAGATATCGCTGAAGCTATTTATGTCACGCAACAACAGTCTAATATTTTGAGCGTGTCGTATTTACTCAATTTGCTTAATTCTTACAATCTAGACAAATTAGAATGTTATTAATGTTCATATCCTACCATTCCGACAAGATTCTTGTTGATATGATCCATTAAATAGCCGTTTTGGAGAACTGGTAATTTGGCCGCCATGTTGGTGCTCATCTGCTTGGGCACCAACATGGCGGCTCCATACATTTACTGTACAAAATGGCGGAGATTCATTTCGATATATTTCGCTCGGAAAACACTCAATAGGCCTCAAATTTACCCAGGAAACATAATCTTGTGTTCTCTTTACAGTTCTGTTGAGTATACAGCATTTCAAAGTATATTTGGGGAGATAAATTTAGTCACGTGACAACTGAAAACCAAGAATGGTCTTTGGAAGTTTGTCCAAGTTTGGCTTCTATAAAGCTACCCTTCTGGAGATATGACTTTTTCTTTATTTTTCTGGTATTAAACCTATTATAGCGTACGCCGTCCGTCCGTCGTCCGTCGTCCGTCCGTGTACACATGGGATCCCTGTGGTATACAAAGAAAAAAACTTGTTTCTCCTCAAAGGAAAATGCTAAGGAAACCATACTTGGGATATTTTGCCTATGCTACAAGGGGGGTGCAACGGCATTGTCATGTGGTATGAGAAAATGCATATATCTTGGGAAGGGGTGGACCTCAGACAACCAACTCAAGTGTATTAAGAGAGGTTTGCACTAACGATCACCTGAAGGTTGCAAAATAATTTTTTTTTTCAAATCTCTCAAAATTGGCTCATCAAAAGGGTTTTGGTCACAGCCTCGAATGATATAAGTTTTAGATCCATCGGATTTTTATTTTGGTCAAATTGCACGAACATCGAAAATTTGCCCAACTTCCGGTTTTAGAGCGTGATTTTACCGTTCCCACAAAAAGACTAAAAATACCTAAATTTCCAGCTCGTGGTAGCAAACAAATTTCAGAACCCAAAAGCAGACATAATGTCGAACATATGGAGTAGTTTTGTATTTTCGTAAGACAAATAAAGAATATTTTACAGATATTTTATGTTTTACATTTTTCCCCTTGTTTCACAAGGCCCAAGTTCGATGGGCTATTTCGCCAAGATTACATGGAAAACTAGATAAATAATTATATAACGGTGAAGAGTAATACCCTTTATTTATAAATATCGAAAGAGTTTTTCGGGTAGTTTGAACTGGAGGCCGCGACAGTCGCCAAACTGAGCACAATTTCAGCACAAATTTAGCGGTCTTTCGAGAGCAAACAAGCGATGTTACTTACCGTAGATCACGTTAATTCCACTGAACTCTCGAAATGAACTTCTTGACATGCTATCCAATAAGTAGAGTAGGCCTTTAGGTCATCTGGAAGAAATTGAGTCTTTTTTGAAACCGTGAAAGAGTTCGATGACCTGGTGTTTCCGCCACTTGACCAATGTCACGTTGACCGAAGCATATCGCAAGACGGATTTCTCAGTCAAATGTCCGCTAAGAGAAGAAAATATTGCAGCCTAGAATGCTATTTCCTCTAAGTACTGGCTAAAATGGCTTGTTGTTGGGAAAACTACTCTTATTTTACGTAGAAATCCAATGTTTTGACAAGAATCGGCAGTCACGACCGCGACGAGCTGACCAGGCCGTGACAACTGTGCCTTTGTAATTGCGTTACATGGACCCAAATGACGTAACTGACTGCGTCCCCTGTAACGCAAATTTGTTAATTTGTAACAAAGAGGTTGCCGATTCTTGTTCGTAACATTTGATTTCTGCGTGGAATAAGGATTGTTTTGCCAACAACAAACTCTTTAAGCCAATAGTAAGAGGAAATATTGTGTTGGGACGCAATATTTTCTACTTTTGGCGGACATTTGACTGAGAAATCTGTCTTGCGATGTGCTTCGGTCAACGTGACACTGTTTGGAATTTGGTCAAATGGCGGCAACACAAGGTCATCGATCTCTTTCACGGCTTCAAAAAAGACTCAAATATCTTCCAGATGACCTAAAGCCCTATTCTACTTATTGGATAGCATGTCAAGAAGTTCATTTCGAGAGTTCAGTGGAATAAACGTGATCTACGGTAAGTAATATCGCTTGTTTGCTCTCGAAAGACCGCTAAATTTGTGCTGAAATTGTGTTCAGTTCGGCGACTGTCGCGGCCTCCAGTTCAAACTACCCGAAAAACTCTTTTGATATTTATAAATAAGGGTATTACTCTTCACCGTTATATAATTATTTATCTAGTTTTCCATGTAACCTTGGCGAAATAGCCCATCGAACTTGGGCCTTGTGAAACAAGGGGACAAATGTAAAACATTAAAATATCTGTAAAATATTCTTTATTTGTCTTACGAAAATACAAAACAACTCCATATGTTCGAAATTATGTCTGCTTTTGGGTTCTGAAATTTGTTTGCCACCACGAGCTGGAAATTTAGGTATTTTTAGTCTTTTTGTGGGAAAGGTAAAATCACGCTCTAAAACCGGAAGTTGGGCAAATTTTCGATGTTCGTGCAATTTGACCAAAATAAAAATCGGATGGATCTAAAACTTATATCATTCGAGGCTGTGACCAAAACCCTTTTGATGAGCCAATTTTGAGAGATTTGAAAAAAATTTATTTTGCAACCTTCAGGTGATCGTTAGTGCAAACCTCTCTTAAGGCCTGGGTCAGCCCAGAAAATCGAGCAAATTACAAAATTTCAAATATATTTTCTAATCATTAATGATGGAGCATGACATTTTCAGGATAGTTAACATTCATCGAGTGAAATGTTTTAGTATGGAATTTTGGCTGATACACTCATCACGTGGCCAGTCAGGTGACATTTTCACTTTTCAAAGTTTAAAAATTTCTCCGGTGGTGAGTTTCACTCCTTTTTAAAAAGTTAATAGCCAATATTAGTTTACAGTTGACGCGGTTTCCATTGTTATTCGTAGGGAATTAACTCGGATAATGGCTCTCAACAAACTAAAAGTCGGGGAGGGATTGAATTCTCCAGGGAAAGGTTGGGGTTGATCAATAGAATTGAATTGAATTTCTAGGTATATATATTGCTCATTATGGATTCATAGGTAAATAAATGGCTTATTATGGATTCATAGGTAAATATCTAGTTATTTACCTATGAATCCATAATAAGCCATTTACTTACCTGTAAATCAATAATGTGTGGTTCCAGAAAATACCCCCCCCCCCCCCCCCCCCCGGAAGAGTGTTGAAAAGTGACCCCCCCCCCCACCTCTCTGGAATTCCCGAAGAAAAATACAGTATTTGTATGGAAAATATATCCTTTCCTATTATCCTTCCTATGGATAATTTCTGGAACCACACAATAAGCCATTTTTAGACTTCAAGGGGCACTGTCACGTTTGTTTCATCAAAATGTTTTAAAATAAGACAAGTGTTCTACAGAAACAACTCCGAACCTATACTCTGTTTCAAATTAGTTTTAAAAATAAAAAGAAACTTGTTCAGCCTGTTCGAAAATCAAAAATGCCAATTAGCAATCCTATTCCATCCGCTCGATTATACACGAAAATACTCCAAATTTGTATTGATCTAGCAGCTGAAAGGTTAGTTAAAAAACGTAGACCATTATTTTGTTGATTTGTCGGGAGTTTGACTGCATTTAAGCTACTTAAAATGACCCCAAGTTAGACCAAATTCATGATAGACCATGACAGTTGCCCCTTTCACATTGACTAATTCAATTATCAACCCAAACATTTAACTAGTGAATTCAAATCCATACACTTACCCCGAGAAAAAAAAAATCCAATAATCTCATTTTATGCATCTATGCTGACTGTCTGTCTATAACCAATCTCCTGATTATCCTTTATGCGAATCCCGTTGAACGCCACAAAACACGATTTCCGAGAACGCCTTCACTTGAACCATAATCGAGAAGCGTTTGTCCAGTCTACTTGCTTGGTCTCATTGCCCATAGAGTGTGTTTAAGACGTAAACCTGAAAATACAGATAAAATCATGACCAGGTTAATTGCATATCTAATCGTAGAGAGCAACCAACGAGCGCAAAATACCTGGAAACTTGCCTTCAGTTTCTCCATCTTGAATCAGTTCCATCCGTTTTGCTAGACACAACGTTATGCAAATTGAGCTGTAGCTGTCAGGGCATGGTACAAATGAAAATAACCAGTAAGGACGTAGTTGCTTTTGTCTCTATTATTTTCGTTCAACAAAGGAGTTCTTTTGTCTGTAGTCTATTATCCTCGTTCTTTGTGTTGAGGTATAGGGTATTGTTGTATTAACCAACCAGAGAGGAGCTTTAAGCAGCTACGTACCGACCAAAATAACAGCGCTTTAATGAGTTGCGATTTTAAAAAAAGGCCGCTTGATTGATTGGACTGGCTGTTGTACGAAAACAAAAGACGTAATTTGTGTTTGAAACATTTGTCAATCATGGTTGAATAAAAGTTGTCATTCATTTTCTTCAGCATCACAACTTTATTGTGCATGGTAAACATTAATTGCAATAAGTTTCTCTGGGGAACCCACTTCGATGAAAGCAGCTAAATAACTAACAATAGTTCCTATTGGAATCCGCTATCGTTTTCAATTGTAAACTGTACTCCTTTTCAAAACTGTTCAATTCAATGAAAAGAATGCATTTCATTTGTTCCTGTTTTCTGAAAACCTTGTCAACTGTAAACTAAGTCCGTTAATTACCTCGATTCTCGGCAAGGAGGTCAGCATTTAATGTTATGTCAAGTGATCTTCGCGGCTTTCACCAGGTAGATAATTGAGATTGAAATCTCCAGTATCGCTGAAAAAACATTGAGCTTCCTTTGCATAATGCGGTAGGGGTGTCGACACAACCAAGTTGAAATAGAAATAGAATGTCCTGCCCTTGCAAGGGCTATTTGCTGATCGTAGCCTAACCCGCCCCTCGAAATGTTCACAGTTTTTGTGTTCGTTGCGATAACCGAAGAGGCGCCCGTCTGGACTTGATTAGTAGATAGGTCGTCATATAGATAGGTCAGAGCCGGGTCAGAGCCAGCAGCACTGTATACAAACTGAACAAAGAGCCTGTGTCAGCAGCCATTTGGACCGGGAAAGGACCGCAGACTTGATCTCTCACAGTGGAGGTGATTGCCAGCACCGGTGCACACTCTGTTCTGCATGTTGTCAGTTCGGATCCTCCCGATCATTAGCCAGCGGGTTGTGTACTGGAAATCCCAGGAGGTGTGGTGGGGCCATCTACTGGCCTGGTTTGAGTTTACGATGTAACTTGAACAAAATAATGACAGGAGAATTATGAGTAATAAAATGCGACATACTATATAATGCCCCAATACTTTAGAACAGTATAATAGAGTTGCCATGAAGCAGAAGCAATCAACGACTCGCTGGCAACATTTTGGTGTTCTAGAAGTGACATTGCCATGCTAAGTCTTCTAAAAATGCATTCTTCAACTCCTAATGATTTTTTTCCTAAAAACTTCCAAGTTGTTATCTATGTATCATTGTTATGATTGTACTTCTGTTAATGGCACTGATATCGTTCCCGGGCAGGAAAATACTCTAAAAACGTACACTTTTTTTTTGTTTAAGAACCTTTTTTATAAGGACGTTGAGCCTGAAATTCACCCAAATTTTGAGAACATGCTAAGAGAATGCCTGATGCTCCGATAGGAGCAAAATAGATTTATTTTCAGTGATGCGTTCTAAACAGTCTAAAATCCAGAACGAAATGTGTTATTAATAAGTAAACAACAACAGTAAAAATTAAAATAAATAAAAATTAAAAACATATCTGATGGAAACACATACTCATGTAGGTGGGCAGGGGGCAAGGGGCGACAAATGCCCGCGCATAGACACAAAATTGTCAGACAGGCCCGCGCTCTAGATAGAAAGGCGCAACAAGAAACCCAGCGCAGTTGGCTACGCAAGGAAGCCGGTTGTCGGGTTGCACGCTATACGGGTTCTGTTGGCAAAGAGAAATATCGAGCTGGCACCCAGCTCCAGTAATGTACTGGCACCCAGTACTGCAAGCCTGCATATAAATATCGAGCTGGCACCCAGCTCCGGTAATGTACTGGCACCCAGTACTGCAGGCCGGCATATAAATATTGAGCTGGTACCCAGCTCCGGTAATGTACTGGCACCCAGTACTGCAGGCCTGCATATAAATATTGAGCTGGCACCCAGCTCCGGTAATGTACTGGCACCCAGTACTGCAGGCCTGCATATAAATATAGAGCTGGTACCCAGCTCTAGTAATGTGCTGGCACCCAGCACTGTAGGCTTGCATATAAATATCGAGCTGGCACCCAGCTCTAGTAATGTACTGGTACCCAGTACAGGTAGGCAAATGGTTCATTAAGGAGCGCGGACTAATAATGGTGTCTAGAGCGCCAAACGCAAGTACCGCCCCTCGCCGACTGCGATAACATTTGTGTATACCAACCGCATGTAAATGAAATCCGTCTCGATGAAAAATGAATAATGAAAGATGAATAATGAAAAATGCCCTTTACGAGCACCAAAATTTACATAGAGCAGAGGTCATGTAACATTCCCGTAGGCGACATATACAATTTATTACTGAATGAGTTTCGAAAAACTGTTGAAATTAAACCTGATCGTTTACCGGGGAATCACGTAATGGTCGTATAGCCTCCTACTTAGGAAATCGATGTAGCCAATGTGTCTGACCGCTATGAGTTTGACGAGATTAATAATTTCCGCATAAGCAGCGCCTAAGGAACTAGACCAGAGACATTGCCTAGAGATGATAGCGTTACATATGAAGCTCGTGCTAATTAGGTACTAGAACTAAAGTTTGTTGATAGTGCTCCGATAGCATATTCTGGCGATGGAAGGCACGAAGGCATAGACGTGCAGAGATGAAATTCCTCGATAACAGGTCGAATAGGGCCTAAAATTGGGTCAAATGAAATCGATCGAATTTGTAAAGACAATATTAATCAAAGCATTATCGCGTCAAAATGTCACCAAACTGTGCACGTCAGAGATTACAGATTGCTTCGTGAATATCAAATTTATATCATTGCAGCGATCTGCATCCGTGCGCCCCATTCATGATACATACTATTAAACCGCAAATCCCAACTTAGATGCGGCCCGGCATGTAAAATTCAGTACGCTGTAAAGTAGTGAAGTAAGACGATTTTGTATTCGCTTGAGTTGCTAACGATTAGAATAGGCAAGTCGCACTGCCAATATCGAGCAGAGTCGAGCAGAGGCCAAGGGCGGTGCTAACCAGAAGACGCGTACAATAAAGTATACAAGCCGTGTTCCCAAAAAGCAAAACACCAGACCCAGCGCAGTTGGCCACTCAAGGAGGCCGGTGGACGGGTTGCACGCTCAACACGGGTTCTGGCTGCAATAAAACTCCCAGGCCCTCAAGGATACGGCATAAACCGTAAAGTACAGTGCACTAAAACGGCGGGCAATTACACAATCAGGAGTGGGGAACCGGGTAAAATCGCGTCCACGGAACGAGTGCACATAATCACCGCCCCTCGCATGCTACGTTAGCACTGCACAAACTACAAATACAAATACACTTTTTGTAGGTTTCATAATGATCTGTTTATGTATCTCGTATATCCTTAGAAGGTGTTTAAAGGAATAAAGCTTCTTGGTTTTTTTGGTTTTTTTGGAATTCAATACCAAACGAGAGAACTGATCGCTCGCATTAAACCTTTAAGATCAAATTTACTCGTATCTACACGTGGCTAAAAACCAATGACACGGAATTTACAAATCAAAATGAAATTGAATGAGGATTATAGAAACAGATGAAATCTTATATTCAAAGAACTTATATAAAGATCATGAACAACAACAACCAAGGGTTGAGATTTATGTTAAACGCCGTGGAAAAATGGTGTTTTGCTGACGTTTCGAGCGTTAGCCCTTCGTCGGAGCAAAGAGGGAAAACTGAGGGAGTGGGGCTGTATATAAAGTAAATGTAGAGCCGTTGCTAGGCAACAGATAAACATTCGGAATGACTAAAGGCGATAATTGGTTAAGAATAACAAAGGATGCCATGGGCCATTGAAATCGCAAACTAGTGATAAACGTAAAGAAAGAGGAAATATGATGAGATGTAGAAAACTAGGTATAAGAGAAAAATTCATTGATGCCGTGGGGTGATCGGCAACCGAGTGAAAGATTGATAAAGATCAATTTGATGCAATCGTCTACTGATTACCCAGTCCCTGATACAACAGAATTTAAGCTCAAATGCGCTTGATAGCCTTCCTTCACGTTCCTTGTATTTGATAAGCAAATCTGCTGAAACTAATATTTATTTGAGAACGAAATGGAAAACAAATCTCTCACAAAGCACCAACAAGAACAAATGAAGCGGCGAAAAAACACAGGGAACAAAGTACCCGAACCGTGAACTCATAGTGCAGAGCGATTGCTCGAATCAAGTGGCTGTCTCGCTAAGACTGCACGCTGTCCTGAAAACGTCGGGACTTGAAGGGGACACAAACCCACAATAGATGACTTAAGCGTGCAGAATGTAATTACCGAGAGTAAGGGAGTTTTGATTCCCAATAAAGAAAAGAAACTACGGAACATGAACGACGAAACAGCAACAGGGTCATGTGAATAGCATGCAACCAGATAATGTCATGATAAACAGCATCTCAAATAAGAGAGACTATACTCGCCTGAAAAAAACTTGAAATGAAGACGTTTTGGTTGAAGGCTATCGCTGTTTCTTCCAAAGAATAAGCTTAACTGAAATGCTAGTCAGCCGATACATACAGGAATGGAACCACGTGAGTGCTCTGCCTTGATTGGCTCAAACGATTGCTTGGTATTTCCCACAGACAGCCCGCGCGCCAGCTTGTCTACCAACTGACATTATGAAAAGATACGTGCTCAGATAAATGTCATTATCTGTGCCAGATAATGTTTGTTTTTCTATTGTTGAGGTCTATCCATTTTCACCAAAGCTTTAGTGTTAGATGTTTTCTCCATCACCGGAAAAGCAATTTACTGTTTTGTCACGTGACATACCTTGTAGCGTCACTCCACACTAGTAAGTTATAGCACCAAAATATTAAGTTCGTCGAGTTTTATCACTGTGCCAAAAGTTAGCCTGCCTTAAATAGATTAAAGCAATTTAAGGCACATTTTGCGTTTTTGGAGGCTAGCCCCAAGCCCATTTCGAATCCCAGGCCTTAATGTGTTTGAGAAAGTTGGGTGAAGTTGTCTCAGTGGCAAGGGGGGTGCAACGCCATGGTCACTTTGTAAGACGACATCCATGACGTCATCAAACGAGAAAAGGTTTATAGCGGAGCTTCTTACGGCGGCCGATGGCCGCCTCAGAGCGGAGCACCATACCTAAGAAAACAGCGACAAAAAAGCAGATAATCTCAAAATATAACTGAAAACTGCTATTGGGTAGCCTGTTGAATTTTCTAGGGATCGATCCGATTTTTGGACGTCTCAGCAAGTCCCGGATGCTGTACGTTTTCCTGTCTACACTACGTCACAATAGCCCTATTGTGACGTCAAGCATGCTCAACTAACGGGGGACGGGCGCGTTGACAAGTACGACAGGGCTGCTGCGGCTGAAAACAAATACAGCCTACACTAATTATTCAGAGGAGAAAAACATGAAGAAAAAGCCATAGAATACGAGCACTTTACTCCAGATTCTTCCACTTTCGAAAACAAGCAAATGTTCCTGCTCGAATTGTCTTGTGTTGGTTGTGATGTGAAGTGTGGGGAAGACATGTCGAAAAAGAGACGGACGTGCCAACACGCGAGTGGAAATACGCAAACAACGACCAGAAACCAATTTTCAAGGTAGGTACTTGAACTTTGTAGCTAATGTATAAAAGTGGCATTTAGTAGTAATGATTTTTTATATATCGCAGACTTTATTCGAGTTTTTTTGCGCTTTTGCGGCTGTTTTTCAGCTCGCTACGGACGTACTACGGTTCGCTAATTTGAAAAAGATGAAAGCCAGGGGCTCATATGAAAGCTGAATGAGACGATATAGCGGCCGCTCGGGAGATTTCCCGTTTATACACGCTCAACTATTCTCGGGTGTGTTAAGGCCTGACTTGGGGCTTATACGCGGGCAGAAAAGAATCTCGAATATGAAAATAGCTACAGCAATGAAACTTTGCATCAATGTTAATTCTAGTACCAGCAAAATTATGACAGTTCATGTTTCCATGACAACGAAATTAAAGGGACGAGCACCATATTTTTCCTTTTTTGGGACATAACTTAAAATGGGGAACAGAAAACCTCATCCTATTCTGAAAATTGGATGGATTTTTCCTTTACGCCATTGATTCCTTCAATATAGCGTCTTTTAAGGCAGACCACCTTGAAAATTAGCGGAGATAGGAGAGAAACTTGGTTGCTGGGGCAACAGTTCTCACGATCACGTGACCCTGGACATGATTAAAAAACGCTATCAACTGCAGAAGTTCATGAAGATTACGAATTTAGGGTCAAAAAGTAGGAAAATTGGCAGTAAGTTTTCCCCGTTTTTTATTGAAAGTAAATTTTAAACGGTACTTACAGATACTATAAAAAGGTGTCTCCATAGCAACTAAATGCATGGAACAGTTAAGGTCGGGGGACGTGTGACTCATACCAAGTTCCATTTCGGTAGCTATTTTACTAATGTAGTTATTTGCAAAAACTGCTTTTTGCCTTAAGAATCCGCGTATAAGCCTTTCCTTTCAAGTCAGGCCTTAACACACCTGAGTTCTGTTAAGCTTTTTTATCAGAATACCGTATTTTCTAGTGCCTAGTATTGCTCTGACAACTGCCGTGGCTGTGTTTCTTCTTTGGCAGGAAACTCGGGAGGAAGTTTTGTAATAAAGTTTCACGCATGGCAGCCATCTTGGGCTCGCGAGCTTTGGTCATCAAAGGGCAAATATCAGTAAAATACAGCATGTGGAGATTCGGTACTTGGTATGCGCTTGGTCGCTGGTCACCGAACAGATCGCTGGCTCGTAAAACGAGAAACCGCTGAAATGTTTTTCGTTTGCGAGCGATGAAATGATGCGAACGCTGTCCGCTTTCGTGGGATTTTTCTCCTCGTACTTTATATCCAGCAGTAGGGAAACAGTGCACCTAATTCGAAGTGTGCGCCGCGTTGTCAGGTTCATGAAGATGTCAATCGCCAGAAGAGATAAACACACTATCTTTTTATTCAAGGTTTTAATTACAAACATTTAAATACAACGAGCCCAATTATTATGAGATTAGATAAGTTTGAAATTTCGTTATCGCGCAAATTATTATATGCAATTTAGCTTCCTGGAAAGCTAAAGCTGAAATTCGAGTCGACCATCGAAAGACGCATCTACGGCAACCAACTTCATTAGAGAAGGAGACTGGAGAACAGAAGACAGCTGTAAAGTAGAAAAAAAAAATCATTATCAATATTGTTTCATTGTTTTGTCTGCAGCAAAAAGATACAAACAAACAAACATAAGAATCGAAATTATTTTTGTGAAAGAATGTGGTCATTTAAATTAGAGGAGGAAAGAACTAGGATATTGAATACAAATTGTAAACAAATGTGTAGCCAGATTTGCGGGTTTACCCCCGTGTAAGAACCATTCTCAGAGGACATCATTGTTGTGCTCAGTTAATTCACTTTGATTCGTTCTAGTAAACAAAGGCTTTGTGACGCAACTCATGAACAATACACAATACACAGTCCGTGTAACCAGATTTGCAGAGATCATGTCAAAAAAATATGCAAATTAACTTTGACAGAATCATAAGAAATTAGTATAATCATCACTTTTATTAGCAAAAGGCAAATTTTGACACAATTAATAGCGCTTAGAACCAATTCTAGAATATATGTGCTTTGTAATCATGGACAATTTAGACCGGTTCAAATACTGGTTTCTGAACAGCAACTGACTGAAATAATTGTTATAGATTTTCTATAATTCTACGTGCTTATACGAAGTAAATCTACAGTTTCACCGAATGACTGATTGACCCGATCGTAGTTTGTCAAGAGACTTTTTGCCAACATAGTTAAACTAAAAAATAATATTTACTGCGCCATCACAGAAACAATGACACTGAACCACTAACAAATTTCCCAACTACAACCTGTTCTTCGCTAACTGACCCAAAGCTATTCGATACAAAAGTTGGGGGCAAAGGCGATTTTTTTTTCTGAATTTGGTTTGGAGGTGACGTGAGAGATAAAGACTTGAACTATACATTTATATTTTTAAATCACCGGTTCAGCCCTTGGTACCATGATCTACGAGCTATGCATTCATAGTTTAATTTGCTAGGTGAATGATTTGAGCAAATTTAGGGACGTGTCATTATTTAGCGGGGGTCCAATTTTTTTTTACTCCTGTTTGGGGGAGGGTCATAATTTTTTCAGCAATATTTGGACGATGAAGAGGGTAAAACAGATGCCGATAGTGGATTTTGCGGCAACTTCTCTATAAAAATTTCGGCGCGCTTCGCGCGCATAAAGAATGACATCTAATATATTCTTTGGAGCAATGAGCACACCACCCTCACGCCGTTTACAAGAACAAGTGTATCTTGACGAGGAAAAGCAAACTCTCTCAAAAATGCCTTGCAATGATAGGCCTGGCGGGCAAGTCGCTATATGTTTGAAAGAAGATCCTATAGGTAAGAGTGAGTTTTCGTCGTTACAACTAGCATAGAAATTCATCCGTTGGGCCGCGCTTCGCGCCACATGAATATTAATTTCCTCATCATTTGCGGTGCGCAGTTGTGTGCATGAATAATATAACCTTGTTGGCACAGGAGCCCATCAATAGAAGCTTTTATCTAACCGATATAGTTGAGGTAGCGTACTTCCTGGGCTCCTGACAGGCTTTGTTTACAGTATACCATACACAAAACATGTTCATCTACCATATTTCTGAGGCTTGGTGAAATGCGTTTATCAAAATTCGAGCGCGCTTCGCGCGCAACGAAAGATATGCGACCCCCCTTTTCTGTAAAATGTCTTCAGTATTAGGTCAAATAGGGGACGGGAGAGGTGTGAACACGTTAATCATTGTACTTATAGAGGGAGGATCACTGCATTTTTATCGTGTATTACCCAAAATCCTCACGTAAATAATCGAGGCGATAAATAATAACCGCGCTTCCTTATAGCTTTGACAGAAGTAAGAAAAAAGTATTTCAGCTGTTAAGAAGAATGAAAGAGACATTGCTTTACTCGGACAATAGTCTATCTGACAGGTTTTTCAGAACATATAAATGACATGGGGGAGGGTCCCAATTTTTTTTTACCTACGACTGGGGGAGGGTCGCATTTTTTTGTTATGTTCAAGGGGAGGGTCCTAATTTTTTTTAGCCTTGTTTGAAAAAAATGGGAGCCTTCCCCCCCCCCCCCCCCCCGGTAAATAATGACACGTCCCTTAAAACTAAATGCCTCAGCAAATGACCGACTCCGAATGGACAACAATGCAGTTTAAAAAGATTAATGAAGCAAATCAACTCCCCTTATCGCTTTTATATTTGTGTAGTTTTCGTCGATGTCAACCAACAATCTCTCAATGGTGCCGTTATAACATAACAATGGCCGCCATGTTTGCTACGAAGGACTTCTTCTCTGGTCATACTGAGAAAGACGAGAAGCGTATTTTTCGACCATGTAGCCGCTATTTGAAGCATCCTAAAGCATCTACCGGCCTTTTAAATGACAATAGGATAATGTCGAAGAATTTAAGCATCTTCAGCAACATTTACGCAGAAATAATCCAGAGAAATCGATGGGACAAACCGAGACGTAACGCTCCACTCCGACGAGTGGAATGACCAGTGGGCTTACTAGCGCATGCGCAGAACTTGTTCTCCACCTGCTGTAAAAGACAATGCGTAATTTGCTCAAAAGAATTCTCTAATGATTGTCAAAATACTTCGGATTCGATTCCTTCGCCTATATTTCATAATGTTGTTTAGTCATTTTGGAGAAACTATGAGGGAGTTGCAAAAGATTCAAAGGCTGCAGAATACCCGGCCCACGGCGAAGCAAGACTTCTTCTGAAGAAAAACAACAGTTTCTTTCGTCAAAGCTGCAACACGACGTGTTCTTCGAATACTCATATGAGATCTACGAACAGGGAGCCAGAACTGGATTAAACAGGATTGACAATAACAGAAAATTGCAATGGTTTTAGCCGAATAATATATTAGGAAAATTGGCTTTGTGCAAAAGCTTGCCAAGTAAGAATGAATTCAACTCAACACGACGGAGACTTCACTATCAGTTATCGGTAAGCACAAAGCTTGAAATTGCTTCTTATGCTATTTATATTTTTAGCTTCCAAGTTTATTGCATTCCTGATGAGAAAATTCTGACTTTACATGTAACTTTTACGTTTTGCTGCTTTCGAGTTGGCTCCCTCGAGGTTTCTTTTTTTGAGTAAGCTTGACTTTTTGGCCCTGCTTTGCCTTATATAAACAGGACATTTCTGATATTCTAGCCTTGATTTTCCTTTGTCACATGTTAGATTTAGTAAGTACAATGAGACAAATACCATGTCAAGTATTCTTTGTTGTGAATTTCGCTGAAAATCTTATTTTTCATTTTTATTTCAAGGAGATTATCATTTGTCGGTCGTGAACTGCGACTTGTTAGCATATCAGGCGTTAATACTATCATTGCCATATAATGGTAACATGAATTTTCTTGATTTAACTGTAAAGGTGAGCTCCCTGTGAGAAAGACGTGGGGTGTATGATTGGAGTTCCGCTTTTAGGCATTGCCTAAATCTATATATTAATGTTTTTTGTTATTATCACTTTTTATCAATGGAAATATACAGATGGCTTGAATGTACCAAAAAGATTACATTAAATATATGTGTAATGATGTATGTTATTTTTTATTATTTATAAATAAATATTCTTTATTCAACACATTTTCAAACTTCTGATTGGTTGATCACCACCCGGCAACCTGCCTGCTCTCTCAATGAATTAAAGCTGGGAAATTAATTATGAATGGACACAAAAAACATTAAAAGTTTGAATGAATAATAAAACAACCAATGAATTCAGCTTTGTATAAATGATGCAGGCAGAATTCAGGGATTGAAAACCCACCTCCCATCCAGAATTTCCAAATCTGTTTTTATTTTCTGTATGTTATACATGTTTTGTACTAGCAAGAAATGTATGAAGAAAAATATGTATTGTTAATGAAGTCAATTAATTAAAAACAAAACAAAACAAAAAATCCAAATTGCCTACCCCCATGTACATTTATTTTCTGGAATTGCCCAATATTTATCAAATCACTCTACAACCTTGAATAAGACTAATTTGAGGAAGAATCTCATTTCGTTTAATTTTGGTTCCCAAAATGTAACCAATCAGGATCCAGAGCATGCTAGGGACTCACAAAGAGGTCTTCTATCGGTAGGCAAGTGGGGGGGTAGATATTATTGAAAAAATAATTAATGATAGTGCTTGATACAGGCATGAGACAATTGTGCCTGATATAGGACATATACGCATATATACTGCTTTTTTAAGGGGGGGGGGGGAGGAGGGGGGCAATACTGTTCAAGTTTTATTTTTCATCTTTCCTTCTATGCTTCTGTTACCAAATGTTTTATACAATAACATTCCTTACTTAATATCTGTTGTGCCAAAAAATGAAATTGAAAAAGATGAAATTAGCCAATTATATGATCAAAAAGAAAAAAAATATATTAACACTTGATTTGATGAACTCATCATCTTTGTGCCTAAAACAATGGTACTTCAGTATGTTCAGCTACTAATGTATGGTTGGTGTATGGTATGGTATGGCCATGTATGGTTTAAATAAGACTGTAAATAAAAGATCTGCCTTCAAGGCTCATCAGAATTACCGGTGTTATCATCTTTCAGTTTCAGTGACACAACAGCAGCCGGAGGTGGCTTTTAGATAGACCATACCATGAAACAAGTAAAACATAGTTAGAGTAGCTTTCACATGACTGTCGTGAGTAATTACAAATTACTTGGTAGTTGCGATTGGTTTGAGTTGACGAGAGCATGATCTTTTATCCTTCAGCCCATCAGATCAAGCAGAGAAAATAATTGCACAATTACTTGTAATTACGTCGCTCGCGAAAAAGGAGAGATTGCGAATGAACCTTGCTTGTGATTGGTTTGTTGTCTAATTTCTTTTGCATTTGATTGGATAGTGAATTACTCATTTGCTTAAACGACAGTCATGTGAAAACCTCTATACAGTGTATTTTTACTATAAATAATTGTCGATAGAATCAGTTAGAGACATATGATGCTCAATCAATTTTTGGTACTCTTAAATATTATGATTAGAGAAACTGGGTATGATCCAATTAAAAAACTGTGAAGTTATGGCATTGAGAACTTTCTGTTTTGCATGCTGAAGATGGCCTTACGAGTCTCTTTCTCAACGTGTGTCAGATCTCAAGTGTATTAAGGCCAGGGTCAGCCCAGAAAATCGAGAAAATTACAAAATTTCAATTATCTTTTCTAATCATTAATGATGGAGCATGAAATTCGCGGGATGGCTAACGTTCATCGAGTGAAATGTTTTAGTATTGGAATTTCGGTTTATAAACTGGTCACGTGGCCATTCACGTGACATTTTCACTTTTCAAAGTTTAACAATTTCTCCGATGGTGAGTTTTACTCCTTTTTGAAAAGTAAATAGCTAATTATATTTCTCTCGTGGGTTCTATATAGTGATGTCTTAACCGGTGGAAAAAGTTTGTTCCTTAAAGTCTAGGCTCCATTAGTGTTATCTATCGATTCTGTCGTATCAGTCAACCGTGAAACAAAAGAATAATTCCAATTTGCATTGTTTCACGATCCACTGATGAGACAGATACGACAGATAAGACTATATGGAAACTAATTAGGTCACGTGACCTGATTCCGACCCTTCTATCTCGTTAACAGTAAATGATAGTTCAGCAGCCAAAACGGTACGATGTTTCTATTGCTGAGGCCTATCCATTTTCACCAAAGTTGTATTGTTAGATGTTTTCTCCATCACCGGAAAAGCAATTTACTGTTTTGTCACGTGACATACCTTGTGACGTCACTCCGTACTAAGTTATAGCACGAAAATTTTAAGCTCGTCGAGTTTTATCACTGTGCCAAAAATAAGCCTGCCTTAAATATATGAAAGCAATTTAAGGCACATTTTCCGTTTTTTGGGGGCTAGGCCCAAGCCCATTTCGAATCCCAGGCCTTAATATGCTTGAGATGTCTGATTTCCATGAAATATTTAACAATTATTAATTGTTTTAGTCAAATCACACTAGTAGGTCAATTTTTCTGGTCTGGTCATTTGCCGTTTTCTGGCTTTCAAATCCGACACTTTTGCTACTAGTAGGCTATAACTTATAGCCTACTAGCAGCTCAAGCAATCAGAATGCAGCATTGATAATAGACCACTACTGTGATTTGACTAATAAGAAATATAAACTTCTTGGGGAGTTATCAATGTTCTCTGACGCTTCGTATGGGCGCGTTTCGCTGGCAACAAAAGACTCGGGCTAAACGTGGGGTGTCCTGCCGTGTCAGAACCTTTACCATGATTACATTCTTATTCACTTCGTCCTAACGAACATAATATATAGATTTAGCCACTGGCTAAAAGCGGAGCTTCCGGTTACATATGAGACACAAAGGTTGCCATTGTACATTAATAGGCTTACTCTGTCAAACCACATTACCAAGCGGCAATTGCACCCCCCTTGCCACTTTGAAAATTACACCCAACTGAGGTTCATCCTTTCCAAAGATATTAAATGTTTCTCGTTTGATGACATAATCGATGACGTCATGCCACGTGACCACGCCGTTGCACCCCTCTTGCCACTTAGACAACTTCACCAAAGTTTGGTTGCTTTAGGTCCACCCCTTCCCAAGCTATAAACGCTTTTGGTTTGATGACGTCATCGATGACGTCATACCTAAGTGACCATGCCTTTGCATCCTCCTGCCACTTAGACAACTTCAACCAAGTTTGGTTGTCTGAGGTCCTCCCCTTCCCAAGATATAAACCTTTTCTCGTTTGATGACGTCATCGATTACGTCATACAAAGTGACCATGGCGTTGCACCCCCCTTGCCACTAAGACAACTTCACCCAAGTTTGGTTATCTGAGGTCCACCCCTTTCCAATATATATGCATTTTCTCGTTTGATGACGTCATACCACGTGACCATGCCGTTGCACCCCCCTTGTAGCATAGGCAAAATATCCCAAGTATGGTTTCCTTAGCATTTTCCCTTGAGGAGAAACGATGTTTTCTATGTATACCACAGGGATCCCATGTGTACACGGACGGACGACGGACGGACGGCGTACGCTATAGGTTTAATAGAAGAGAAATAAAGAAAAAATCGTATCTCAAGAAGGGTAGCTTCTATAGAAGCCAAACTTGGACAAACTTTCAAAGACCATAAGAGGAACCCTACACCAAAGTCAGGTGCCCTTACGTCATCAACGACGTATCAAAGTGATCCATAATGCACGTGACGTTCAAAAATCAACTCTATCCAGCTGATCTGACCCTATGACGTCACGTGGAAAACCTGTTATCATTGCGCCCGTGATAGTGTGCAGCGGTTGTCTACATGAATGAAAACAAACAATAGACCCGGCGTTTTCAAAAACTTTGCGAGTTTCGTGTAGTTGTTTTGAGCCACTAGTTTTCTCAGCTTTTAGGTAGTACAAAGAACTTTTATAATTAATTTGAGTTTTTACGAGAAGAGCGTTTTTAGTCTTCCAGGCACCATGTAGTCTCGAGTTGTGGGTTGTTCCTGTCGTCGGGACGACGATAAGATGTCGTCTTTCGCGCAAGATCTAACTACACCTTACGTTTGTGTTGTTTGCTCTGGAAAATATACTCAAAAAAGCAACTTAAGTCGACACCACAGACAGAACCCAAGTCACAAAGTCGGAGTTGCCGCAGCTTCAGAGGCAGTTAGAAATTGCGGAGAAGAATATAAAACGAAATGACCCCTAAAAATACCAACAATAAACCTTTTTGTTATTGTTTATTGTTTCTCATCTCAAAAGAAGTTTATTTTAGAGCTAAAAATAAAGAAAGAAAGAAAGAAAGAAAGAAAGAAAGAAAACGTTTTCCTTGGTTTGAGACCCTTTCATTCATTTGCGTACCCCTAAAAAATACCATTTATTAGTGAAAGCCACAATTTTTCTCCGATACCCCCTAAAAAATACCTGAGAGTCGATTTTGACCCCTAAAAATACGACGAGCACCCCTATTAGGTCGACATGTGAAGAACCCCCCCCCCCCCCCCCCCCCCCCCCGGGGGTGGAAATCGCTACAGCAGAAGGGCCGACAGTCGGTTAACACTGTTATATAAGATCGTTCATGGCCTTGTGGCTGTCGACCCTGCTTACAATTTTGTCGGCGATTTAGACGCGAGGTCATTGTTTTAACAACGCGATTATAAATCTTGTTTATGTGGATTTTCCTTTTGGTTTGGTCGCGTTCTTCTTGTCACGAACACTCACTAACTACTTAATTATTCAACTCAATCTTCAAGCAACGCACAGCACTGTCCAATCGGACTGTTTGCTTATACGTCGGGCCTTTTGAGACCAATCATGTTTTGCTACAGTGTGCAAGTCATTGGGAGACAACCATTTGTATAGGATTCGATAATCCTAAGTTCGGTTTTAGGTTTGAGGATAGTTTGCAAGTGGAATGGAAGCAGATAGAACTCGCAACGGCGTTTAGAAAGAGATTTGGCGAATTTTGGCCACCATTTAGGTGCCGGATTTCGAAATATGTAAATAGCAACTATATTAAGTGAGTACTCAGTTGGTTTAAAGACAAGTGAATCATATTGTAATTCTCTCTTTTCTCCCTCGAGACACCTGTATTGGGGATATGAGGTTAATAAAGTTCTTATTAGTGACCAAACTTGGGTAAAGTTATATTCGAGCATAGGAGGTGCAACACCAAGGTCACGTGGTATAACGTCATTGATGATGTAATCACAACTAAAAACTTGATATCTTGAGAAGGGAACATCACCAGACGACCAAACTTGGATAAACGGTATCCTAGATTTCTCCGAGTTCTCAGTGCCTTTGATTTTTTTCTCGTTTCAGAGATGAGTGTGTTCCGTGACAGTGGCGCAGCGGCCAACTACCAAGTTCTGACAAATATTCTGGATGCAGTTAATGATCTTAAGATGCAGTACAAAGATTTAGCTTGTAAGTTTGAGGAGGAATTTAAATGCATCTAGAGACATCGGCCAAATAGTTGGACAAGATAGAGCCAGACGACAGAGATGAAATAGCTCTCTAAAAGTATCTTGAACAAAATAAGTAGAATACAAGCGCACTGTTTAGGCTCGTTGATAAGTCCCAAATCATGTGTTCTCTACTGTACAGGCATATGTAGATGGTGAACTGACAGATTGTGAATCTGAAGCCAATGCAAAGGGCTGGGATTGAAACCATAACATAAAAGAACAAAGACCGAGCACGGTTTTCAACGTTTTGTAATATAACTCGCGTTTAGCCTTTAAAAGTGCTACTAGCACCTAGTTTAAGTATTCACCTGAAATTCCTTAGTTTTTTTCGACTTTCAGCACCCCATTTTATGTTAGGTTGAAAGGAAAACAGGATATTTTGAGGCTATTTGCACCTTAATTTTCACGGTCTGCGCGAGCCCAAGAACAGATAAATGCATCTTTTCCTTTTTAGCTCTGCAAAAAAGTCGGACTGTAATTTGTCTATACTTATCCGGTTGTAGTAGTCTCATTTTACACCAGTTTTAGCATTATTTTAATTGCAGTGTGTCTATTTTGCGAGTAAAAGAGATTACCCCTAATAATTTATCTACTGGCAAAAAAGGACCGATCTTGCTAAGACACTTAGATTTTGGTTCTCGTCAACATAAAACAGAAAAAGAACTTATAGAATGTAAATAAGATCAGTTATCATTTTTCGCGAAAGAAATATAATAACACTGATGACGCATTCAAGAATAAAGTTTTTTTTTTCTTGTTTTGAGCTCTTTTGTGGCTCGCTACTAGATGGGGCCATCACTTCCGCCTTGTTCCTCGAGACACGGCATTCTTCGAACACCCTGAGACTCCACCTCCACTTTCTCATTTTGGCATCGGAAACCCATCCTTCTTCAAACTTGCGACACTCTCCAAGTGTGAGATGGGTGCGCGGAATCTGGTGGAAAAGGACAATTATTGGACTCTCGCTCGCTAAATTTGTGTCCATCGTGAATAGAAAAATAAGCACTAGATCTGTACGTCAAAA
Organism: Scolanthus callimorphus; assembly: GCA_033964015.1. Lineage (NCBI taxonomy): Eukaryota > Metazoa > Cnidaria > Anthozoa > Actiniaria > Edwardsiidae > Scolanthus > Scolanthus callimorphus. Next base: position 26,845,195 of record CM066922.1, on the reverse strand, counting down.
ACACATTTAAATTGTCCGGAGTAACCAACATAATGTCCCAGGTTTTTAGAAAAAACATTCAGCTGTTAGATAAAGAACATTATAGGCTATTTTGATCTGTCATCAAGAGGATGGGATTTGAACCATTTTTGACTTTGTTGTCAGGAAAGCGGCCGGCAAAACTGCGACAGCCAGAGGTTTAATATTTAAAAAAATCTCTTTTAAAAATTGAAAGATTGGAGAACCTATTTGTTATGGAAAGCTTGTCATTCTAAGTTTCGTGAAAGTGTACAACTTGAATGATTGAAAGTCTAGTCAAAATTTAAAGCCGCACATTTGAACACTGAAATAGAGGTATTATTTCTAATCCGTGCAGTCGTGAATCATTTACGTTCGAAAATACAAGATTGGCAAGCAAAACAACCTACCGTATCTACTATATAGCCTCTGCATTACGTAGCGTTTCTCCGCTGAAAGAGGACTGCGTCAGGAAAATTCCTTCATCATCCGAATCGCTCTGCATTTTGCGGCCGGTCAATGCAACAAATTTTGAGCAACGAATTAATTCTAGCCCAGGCAAATTGTTTTGAAACAATAGAGAGCCAATGAAAAGTTGACAATCTACAGCCTTCTTTATTTATTTTACAATTGATTCAAATTGCACAATAAACGTTCAAAAGCATTCTATTCGTTCTGCCTATCTCATTCAACGCAATTATCCCTTATCTGACAATTGGCAAACAGCAAACACTGTCAAACCTGTCAACTTCATCAACAATACTGATTCCCTATGATTATTCTATTAATTCTGCAGCCAATAAAAAGCTGTGAAATTTACAACTTTATTAATTATTGTGATTGTTTTTGAAAATCTGGCAATAATCAAAACCAAACCCTGATTAGCAATCTATTTTCAACTTTTTGCCAATATTATGGTAGAGAGAAAACAATGCATTTTAATAAGATTAGTTATTATAAAAGATTCGGCTCACAGCATTCGTTGAAATATTGCTGGGCACAGCAATATTTCAACGAATGCTGTATGCCTCAGTGATTATCTATTAAATTGTCACATAGTTTGGCCGACTGTGAAAAAGAAAACTTCAGATCAAAGCCATGTTAGGCCTGCGGCAAACGCCGAACTTCAGTCGCTCTTTTCGAGTCGAACCTAAGAAAGTTCGGCTGAAGTGCATGTGTAGCACGGCGTTTGCCGCGCACGAGATCTACCTAATTGATTGGGTCGACCCAGAATTCTGGATCAACGAGCCGTGCCGAGGATCACGACTCTAGTACGGCGTGGCGGCAAACGGCGTTCTAGAGTCGCGCCAAACCTACTTGTAATGTATGCGAATTAGCAAATAATGAATGCAAATTGCACTTTGTTGTGTCAAAACTTGAAAATCGATTCCTCCCCCTCATCGCAAAAGTCGGTGTCCATCGGGAACAATGCTGCGACATCCATCCGGGACTTCGTAAATATGAGCGCTAAAATTTCAAAAGCTAATTAGCCAAATATACAAAGAAAAAGAACAAAACTACTGACCTCGGTTCAAAAAGTGCCTCGATTTTATAAAATTTAGAAGCACTTTAAAAATGGTACATTTTGGTTCGAATCCGAATAGCAATGAGTCGCATTTCCCTCGAGGCGAGTCTAACAAAAGAATCCAAAACAAAAAGAAAAGCCAAGAATATTCAACCTTTTGCTTAGGTGACGAGCTTTTGTTATGGGAAATAAAAGAGCTCGAAGTCAATCTTTTGAAATATTAATCGTGTCCAGAGCAGATCGACGAGCTCACTCACGCATAGCCAAGTCATGAGATTTGCTTCATGTCGGTTAGAACAATAGGATTGTGCCCGATGATACGACTCGCAAATACATAATGGCGCCACATGAACTGGAAATTATTTCAAACTTTACTCCATAAAAGTGCCTTTTTATTTGAGAGTTTTAAATTATTTTTCGAATGGAACCGATACACATAATATTAGATGAAAGACCGTCTTGAATTCATGGACTGTAATGCAGATCAGATAATTTGTACTTGAAACTTCGCAAGGTTATAAAAAGGAGACAGCTGACTACAATCTGAACCTTTTTAGGATATTGCTAAAGTTTCAAATTGCTTTAGGCGCAGAAGAGGTCATTTTATTCAGTAAATACCGACTGAAACGGTCTCATTAAAATGCAACATTGAAGCTGGTTGAGGTAATGGCGCGTAACAAATTCAACACGTTATCAGTCCGTGTGATTTAATTAGAATCGGAGGAAAAGTTCGACTCAGGTTCGACGTTTGCCGCCGCCAGTCGATCTTTTGTCGAATCAATGTTTCTTGGTGCGGCGCGACTGAAGTTCGACGTTTGCCGTAGGCCTTACTTTTCGAACAATCCGAGCGCGCGTTATATTGCAGTTTCTTGCATTTTTGACTTTACATGTAGGTTTTAACTTTTGCTGCTTTTTGGCTCCCTCTAGTTTTCATTTTCTCCTGTTGTGAATTTCGCTGAAAATCTTATTTTTTGTTTTCAATATGTTTTTTTTTTGTCAGTTGTGAATTGCGAGAAGGCATAACGGGGAGTTACGCCCGCTTGTTAGCCAATCAGAGCGCGTGTACTATAGTTTCCATATAATAAATGCAGGTAAAAAGCGTTGGACAATCGATTTTTCTCCATTTCAGTCTGCTCAATAAAAGTTTTGAAGGCGCTAAAAAAATAATCCAAAGTTCCCTGCTGGTCGTGCTTCTCTAGTCCACGGTCTGCTGGTCTGAATTGGCAGTATCGGATTTCATGCACTTAGAGTCAATACTCCCTCGCTAGATTGGCTTGCACTATTTCGAGATACAAGATACGAAGATACAGAGATACAGAGATACAGAGATACAAGGATATCGGGTTACCAAAAATCGGAGATGCAGAGATACAAGGATATCAGGTTACCAACAAATCGTGAACTCACAAACGCCGGATGCGACTCAAAGCATACCCTCAAAGCACGAAGCATGTTCGACATGTTCCGGGATTTTATATCATTGTACTATCTGAACTTATGTTGCTAGGTCAATGAATGACTGCCATCAATTGTCATACAGAGCAAGACGATATTGTCGTGGAGGGATTTTGACGCTCGCCGCTTGAATGTACATAAACCAACCTCATAATCATCGCTCGAGGTACTTTTTTCGATGACTGGTTGTGCTGAGGTCATTTTCTCCCCCGTGGCGCTGCTTGTTATCCGACACCTAGACTCTCTCGTGAGCTTGAAATACGGGCGCGCAAACAAACTACAATGTAGGACTAGGACTTTATTCTCGATTTACGGACGTTCGCCAAAGAAGGGGCTGCAAGCAGTCTAGCTGTACCACTTCCGCCAACGTTGAATTGCCGGAAGGCGTCGCAAAATTGGCATCCCCCATGCCCAGGCTCCCAGAACATGACCTGACCATGACCTATTATAATACTCAAAGGAAAAAGTGAGCCGAAAAGGCGCGTTCTGTTTCACACTTTATATCGGTTGGTTTATGTACATTCAAGTTTCAAAATCCCTCCACGACAATATCGTCTTGCTCTGTATGACAATTGATGGCAGTCATTCATTGACCTAGCAACATAAATTTCAGATAGTACAATGATATAAAATCCCGGAACATGTCGAACATGCTACGTGCTTTGAGGGTATGCTTCGTGCTTTGAGTCGCATCCGGCGTTTGTGAGTTCACGATTTGTTGGTAACCCGACATCCTTGTATCTCTGTATCTTCGATTTTTTGGTAACCCGATATCCTTGTATCTCTGTATCTCTGTATCTCTGTATCTCTGTATCTCTGTATCTCTGTATCTCTGTATCTCTGTATCTCTGTATCTCTGTATCTCTGTATCTCTGTATCTCTGTATCTCTGTATCTTCGTATCTTGTATCTCGAAATAGTGCAAGCCTCGCTAGATTTCTCTAATGGCGGTCTTTGCAAATTATATAGGTTTTGTCACATAGTTTGGCCGACTGTAAAAGTTCTCGACCAATCAGGGCGTGTGTAATATTGCAATTATTAAGTCCAATCTTATTTTATACCCTAGACTTCCACCGCTCATGTTCGACGTGCCACGTGCCGAACTCGTGCGGCACGTGTCGTTCAGGATTTCTCAGCAACGGTGACTGTGTCAAGGAGTGTCCAGATGGTCAGTACGGTGACGGTTTAACGAAGGAATGTAAAGGTATATCTACAATATCTATATCAACATCACACAGAATCAGGAGCCCATAAGTACGAGCTTTCATCTAACCTATATAGTTGAGGCAGCGCATTTCCTGACCTAGTTATTTTAAGATGCGAATTTGCATTTTATTTTGTTGCTGGTTCCCCAAGAGGTCCGCACAGTTCCGAAACACAAGATTGCGGTGGAGGCCAAAACGCGATTTTTTCGGGGTATTTTGAGGTTAGGACTTCTGCTATAATTTTAGCCCAGATACCGAACTGATTAATAAACTAGTTTAGACATTTACATGAGGAATTTGACTCGAAGAGTCAGTCTTCGCTTCTTTCCGCCATGTTTATCGATGGAGATAATTTATACAATATTGAGACTTGGAACCTGACTTGACACTGATTGGACAATTTCTGCAACGTTTCGCGCCAAATGTGTTCTAAAAATAGGCCAGCAAAACAGTGCCTCACGGACACCCAACGATGAAAGCTCCTACTTATGGGCTCCTGGCAGAATGAAAAACTGACAAAAAGTCGTCCCCTCGGTCGTTCTGTCATCGTCTCCGTCTTTCTTATACGTTTCCCAAAATGATAGAAACACAGTTGCTTTGGGTTTTGCTGCAAAAATTCCACTGAAAATAGGAGACGCATTTTTTGCGCGCGGAATAAAAATATCACTGATTAGGAACCAAATGGACATTTATTAACATAGGAACGCATGGTTCCTAAATAGACAAATAAGCTAGCTGGCACTTTCTTATGAGAAGAATCCAAAACAAATCCTATGCAACAAATAACTTTTATTGGTGGATAACTTTATCAACCTAGTGAATCTAGGAACTAGTGAATCTTTAGCGCATGTGAACTGCAGTTTGCCGCGGTGTCTCTGGTATAGCAAATATGTAGTCAATCTCTAGCAAACGCGAAGCGAACGCAGTGAAGGCTGTATTTACATACCCATATTTGCAGAGTATCGTAAATACAGCCTTCACGAATTTGCCTCGAAATTATCATAGGCTTATACAGCATATTTGATTAGATTTCCTGACGAGAACATTTGAGCAAATCCGTTTCTTCGTCCATATAGTTAGTAAGTACGTTTCCGACCACTAGAGCGCGCGCAATATTGCAGGTATTTCATAAAGTCCAATCTTACATAGCACAGACGCACACTTGACTCTGACAGCCAATCTACACCCACTACTGCCCCTCTCCATTTTTATAACACCCCTAACCATACATCCACATGCTACTTATCCCTCTAGAACGACTGACTAACAAAAGAGATTCTGTTAGGAAAGCTAGGGAGGCTTTTTTTAACAACAGAGGTCAAACTTTATCCCCCAAAGGTCTCAATACTAGAGACGAAAATTTTAACAATTTCAGCTGTTAGATCTTTATGTATCTATGTATCTTTTTGTGTCTTCCTGTTACGTTTTATCGCGTGACACTCCACTTGTATGTATCTATTTCACGTTTAAATTTTGACGGTTATTTTATTTATAGTAGTTACCAATGTAAATATTCACCATTACCTGAAGAAGGTCGGTACTGACTGACCGAAATATCGTGTAAATGAAAATTATAAGCTGTTAATCAACCATTCAAGTTTTTATTCTTTCGAGCAAGAATATCACTGATTAGGAACCGCATGGACATTTTCCATAACCAAGGTACGCATTGTTCCTAAACATATAGGCTGGGCCTTTCTTATACAACTAGGGCCAGAATCGAGATCTGAATCGATCGTTTTGCCTTAGTGATTCTAGTCTTGTTCTGGTTATTTCTGAAACTTCACCCTGAGAACACTTGCTAGAAAATCCGTTCAATCAAAAACGTCAACCCCAGACTGAATTTATGAATTTTGGATGCCTAATTCTAGCCCCTTCTCATTGGCAGCAGGATTAGATCGGGAACGAGATCATGTTTATCCTCTCTCTTGAACAATACAACAGGGGAATGTTTTGCTTATGCCATGCGCAACAACCGCTGCTTTCCATGTTTACATTGCAGACTCAACTCAGGGAAAAGCACTGTTGAGTATATCACGAATTTGTAATGAAATAGCGCGTTCTTTCTGTTTCTCGTTTGTTTTGCTTTTATTCTGAAAGCGAGAAGGATAACAAACTGAGTCAGACTGAAATTCAGACTGCAAGAACCTTTTTATCCTATCAGTTTACCCTTATATTTCGGGCCTTCCAGTGGAATTAGATCAAGTGGAAAGATGTCATAGTTTTGCGTTGAGAAATAAAAGTTGACCCCTTGTTCTGCACCGTGCAGATGCATAGATTTTGCTGGAAAAATTCTGCCCCCCTACAAGTCAAAATGAGTATCATTCAGTGTATATTGTACTTTGACTGCCCTGTTAGTATAATGAAACAACTACAATGTCACGGTGGCCAAACAAACATGTTGATTAGTTTGTGTTTGTGTGATAACCCTATTAGAAAATGTCTGGACAAGTTTCACCATACCTCGAGATGCTCGATTTGAATCACCTGTCTTGGAATTCATTTGATTTGACTACTGATGATTTACAAACCCAGCTTTTGTATCCAACCAAGCTGGCATTTTGCCAGACAATTTTAAATACTCAGACTGAAGGGTAGCCACCCTGGAAATACAAGCTCCATTTTCACCACCCTTCCCTGTGAATCAATGATGGATGTCCATGAAAATGTGAGACTCCATATTGGTGAACTTTTATTATGGTATTTTAATATTACTATCAGAGTATTCCGACAAGTTCTGTAAACTGCAATCCAACTCGGGATCAGTGAATGTCGTTGGACAGGAGCTGGCAAACAGATCAGCAGCGGTGGAGCGGTTATTTTATTCTCAGGGCATACAGAACGCCATGAACGCGGTGTCGCCATCATAGTCTCTAAAGCAAGAGCCAACACCCTGCTTGAATGGGAACCCATTAGCGAAAGACTGATCAGAGCCCGCTTCAATTCTAAGCATGCTAAACTTACAATACTACAATGTTACGCAACAACCAACGAAGCGGAAGATGAGGACAAAGACAGCTGGTATGAAGAACTACAAGCTGCAGTTTCCAAAGTCCCACCACACGACGTCCTTTTGATCACTGGAGACATGAACGCTAAAGTCGGCTCGGACAACACCATCTTTGAAAGGCAATGGGGCAGCATGGCTGCGGAGTGATGAACGAAAATGGGAAACGTTTTGTTGAGTTTTGCTTAGAAAAATACTGCACCATTGGAGGAGCCATGTTCCCACACATGGATATGCACAAATATGGAAATCGCCCGACGGAAAAACATCAAACCAAATTGACCACATCGTGATAAATGGCAAGTGGCGGCCAACCCTTCAAGATACCAGAGTATGCCGCAGCGCAGACGTCGACCACCATCTTCTTGTTGCGACCATCAAGCTGAAACTACGCAAACCAAAGACAGAAGGACCACCAAGGAAACACCTAGACATGACTAAACTCAAGTAAGACCAACCGAGAATTCGTATTCGATCTAAAGAACCGTTTCTCTGCCCATGCCGCACATATCAGGAATCCAACGTGGACACCAACTGGAAGACCATCAAGGAAACATACGTAGAAACAGCCTCTAAGACCTCAGGCTACAGGAAGAAACGGAATAATGAATGGCTAACACCAGGCATATGGCAGAAGATCGAAGAGAGAAAGGACCTGAAGACCAGAATTTTGAGCACCAAATCACCTAGACTCCAGGAGCAGGCGCGGCTTGCCTACAAGAACAAAAGACCGTGAAGTCAAGAAGAGTGCAAGGAGTGACAAGAGGACATTTGTGGAAGAGCTCGCAAATGAGGCTGAACTCGCAACCGTAAGAGGGAACTGAGAACTGTGTATAAAAACACAAAGAAGCTCCGTGGTAACAGTAGCAGCCCGACCGTCCCTGTGAATGATAAGAATGGTATCAGCATTACGACTGAACGATAACAAGCAGCGCGTTGGGTAGAACACTTCCGTGAAGTTCTTAACAGACCAGAACCAGACGAACCTGCAGAAATTGAAACAACCGAAGCCTTCCTTGACATTGACACCAGTCCACCCAATAATGAAGAGGTAAAGACAGCTATTAAAGCCCTGGAGAATGGGATAGGCCAGTGGAATTGACAGCATCCATGCAGAAATGCTAAAGGTTGACGTGGAGACATCAGCTGAGGTTCTTACCGACTTCTTCTTTGCTATCTGGACTTCAGAAACAATCCCGGAAGACTGGACTAGAGGTATCATTGTAAAGCTCCACAAGAAAGGGAAACTTAACTCTTGTGACAACTGGCGACACTACTATCACACTACTATCCGTGCCATCCAAAGTGTTCTGCCCAATCCTCCTGATGAGAATTGACTCAGCTATCGATGCCAAGCTAAGAGAAGAACAAGATGGCTCCAGGAAGGAAAGAGGATGTATAGATCAGATTTTTGCCCTGAGGAATATCATTGAACAGTGCTTAGAATGGAATTGTCCACTTTACATCAATTTTATCGACTTCAAGCTTTTGACAGTCTGCACCGCGACACTCTATGGAAGATCGTAAGGTCCTATGGGCTACCCCCTAAATTAGTCACCTTGATAGTTCTACCAGCACTTCAAATGCAGTGTCATAGTCGACAGTAAGCTTTCCGAGTGGTTCCCTGTGAAGTCTGGTATGAGACAGGGTTGTATCATCTCGCCCATGCTTTTCCTTCTCTCCGTTCACTGGATTCACTGCGCAACACAACATCAGATAACCAAGAGGAATTCAGTGGACCTTGCTGTCTCAGTTAGAAGATTTAGACTTTGCTGATCATCTTTGCATAAACATCTACAGGAGAAGACATATAGATTAAGCAGCTTTGCCAAGAAGACCGGTTAAACCATCCGGTTTAACTATCAGTCAATCCAAGACAAAGACCATGTTTGTCAACAGCACAGCAAATGCGCCGCCAATCACCGTTGAATCAAAACCACTTCAAAGAAAGAGTAGACGACTTTACCTATCTTGGAAGTGTTGTGAGCTCATACAATGCAGCCGGAAAAGACATCACCGCGCGTCTCGAAAAAGCACAAGGTGCTTTTGCTGTACTAAGCCCAATCTGGAAGCCTTAGCAATACAGCTTGCGAACGAAGATACGAATCTATAACAGCAATGTAAAGTCGGTCCTACTATATGGCTCGGAGTGTTGGTTATCGAGAGCGACATAAAGAAGCTGTGTGTTCCACAATCGGTGCCTGAGGAGGATCTGTGGCATATTTTGGCCCAACACCATCTCAAACAAGGAGCTCTACAAAAAGACGACTAGCAGCAGCATCGTAGATGAAATCAGGTACCGGCGCATGAGGTGGCAGCAGCGGGTACCAGAGATTGCCCTACAATGGACACCGACTGGACGGCGGAAACCCAGTAGACCCAACTGGCGGTGAACTATCGCCTCCGAATTGAAAGATCTGGGTCTCACTTGGGGGCGCAGGCACAACATCTTGCCCACAACCGTCAAGAGTAGAGACGAGTTGTACTGGCCTTGTCCCACCGGGGATGAGGAGGCCTAAGTAAGTAAGTAAACAAACCGAGCACTTCAGTTCTGCAACAGCTATGAAGCTATCAATTTCAGTGAAATTAGCATGGCCAAGCATAGGTAAGAATATTGTGCCTGTAGGTGATTTCTTAAACCAATATAGAGTCAAAACACACCAAAAAATCCTTAACTTCCCCCATTTTTTTCCAAAAATGTAGCACCACACAATGAAGACATATAGAATTTAGCTTTGTTTTCGAGAGATACTCCTGTGGCGTAAGAAACGTCAGTTTTGCACGGTAAACTGCCCGCTGGCGTACAATACGCCCGCTCACGTAAACATGCCCTTGAAGCCCGCTCGCGTCTTTTTTGCCCGCTGGCGTCTCTAACGCCCGCTCTCCTCCTGTTAAGGCCCGCTGGTGTCTAAGAAAGGCCCGCCGGACGTGCAAGTAGAGAAAAGCCCGCTAGCGTCCGCTCAACCCCCGCTTTAGCGTCAAACACCCGCTAGCATCCATTATACCCGCTAGCCTCCACTTGGCCCGGCTCGCGCCCGCGCAACACCCGCTAGCGCCCATTTGGCCCGCAAGCATCCGTTCAGCAGACAAATAAAGTATCATTCATTAACATACTACAACAGCCATTGGCGAAATGATGTGTAGCAACATTCACTTCTTATTTTCCGTGCTGACTTTGAGCGGGGAGCCGTGAAGACGCAACATTTTAACGCGAGTTTGTTTTAGTCCGCTAGCAGCCATTTCAGCGGGTAGCCGAGAAGGTCCAACTGCTTAACGTGAGCCCGGTTAAGTCCGGCATTGATCGAGCAACCGTGAAGGCCCAACCAGGGCCAATAGCCCATTACGGTTTGGATTGAAAAGTTTTTTTCTGTTGCATTTCATTTAGACGAGGATCGATAAGTACTTCTTTTTGTTGTTTTGCAAACTTTTGTCGAAACACGAAACGGTTAAATATGGTACACGATTAGTCGGCGTTCGTCAAGGCACGCTAGCGGGCAAGTAGTGGGCGTGTAGTTGAAAGTACGCTAGCGGCAAGAAGCGGGTGTGTCTTTGAAAGGACACTAGCGGGCAAGTACAAGCCTTAGTGTCTCTGAAAGGAAGCTAACTGAAGGTAGCGGGCACTCGTCAAAGTGCGCTAGCGGGCAAACAATAAATTCAAGAAAGTACGCTAGCGGGCATTTTTAGGATGCTAGCAGGTGTTTTCACCAGGCCAAAGCTGGCATTTTGGAGTACTTTAATAAAAAATATCATTGTGAGGGGGACAACGTGGTCAGGCTTCATTTTATCAATCATTACTAGAAATCATGTGCATAAAACGATTCCATTTTAATATAGCACTAGTCAAAGCTATGTCAATTGCTATTGCAAAGCTTTTTTTGCTCTATAACATAAACTCAGTGGCATTAAAGGCATGGCTCAAAACCCATTTGCCTGAAAAAAGGGATTATTTTTTATAACACTTGTTCTACAGTATGGATCATCATCAAAATTGGTCAGTACAATAATTTTAACAAGAGCTATATTTTAACATATTTCGTTACCGTGGAAACGGTTATCACGTGACTCGGTGGCGGCCATCTTGGATTTTTTTTAGACCCTCTGAAGATACACAGAAAAAGGTGAAATTGAAAGATAAACACATATTTAGATACAGGACAACTTCTTTCAAATGAAACTAATTGGATATCTTGGAATTTCCCAAGAAAAAGAAATTATCACATTTTTCATGCTTTTGAAATATGTGATATTGTGAAAAATGTCTTTATTAAAACATGATCCGTGATATCCAATTTGGTTTACAGAAAGACTAATGATAGAAAGATTAAGGGAGCGGTCATTAACTAATGGGGGGGGGGGGGAGGGCCGGTAAATTTGTGGGGAGGGCCACGTTTTTTTGGGCGCCCATTTGGGGAGGGTCAAAATTTTTTGGGCGCCCCTTTGGGGAGGGTCACAACTTTTGGGCCTTGTTCAAATTGAACTGATAGCCTAAACGAAAAACGAGAGAAAATAAAATCAAGAGAAAAGAAAGTAGAAAGCGTGCAAATCAGGAAGAGAGGCAGAAAGTAATAGGAAGAGAAGCATAATAAAAAATGAGGAGCGCTTCGCGCGCATAAAGAATATAATCTAATATAGTCTTTGACAACTCGCGCAACGAAGACACTTACCTTCGCACCGTTCACAAAAACAAGTCTATCTTGACGAGAAAAAACAAACTCTACCAAAATGCCCTGCAGTGATAGGCAAGAAGAGTAAGCGTGAGTTCGGCGTTACAAGCCCGAAATTCGTCACTTCGGGCCGCGCTTCACGCAAATGAATAATAATAAGTTCGTCATTTCTGAATAATGAAACGTACACGATTTGTTTACTATACACACAAAAGACGAATGTTCATCTACACTTTCTCTGAGGCTTGAGGAAATGCGTTTATCAAAATTCGGCGCGCTTCGCGCGCAACGAAAGAAAAATGCAATCCCCTTTACCTGTAAATTGTCTTCTACGGGGTCGGGGGGGGGGGGGGGGGGGGGATCACGAAAACTTTTAACTGCTTCGAAGAAAGAATATGTCCTCTTTGCAAAAATGGTGTTGAAGACGAAGAGCATTTCATTCTCAAGTGTCCAAACTACAAAAACCTTCGAAATGAACTTTTTGATGCCATAGAAATAGAAACCCAAATCAACCTACGCGAAATGGCCCCCTTGGATGCATTTACCAGAATAATGTCTCTAAAATTAAAGGAAAAATCCAAAAAACTATAGCAAAATTTGTCTGGGAGGCCAAAACGGAACGACAACGACTACTTTGACTTCATCATGATGAAGCCTTTTGACCCTCAAACTTTGGTCAAATAAAAGAGAAATTGAAAATTAAATTTAGATAAAATATTAATGTATTTTTTTTTTAATTTATTGGAGTTATAGTTATGTAAATATTTTTACACGGTTCCAATAAAAATCTAAATCTAAAAAAAAAAAATTAAATCTAAATTTAATCTGCTCTGAGGGCGGGCGATCACGTTAATCATTCTACTTATAGAGGGAGGTCACTGCAGTTTGATCCCCTCCCCTCAAGCGATAAATAACGACCGGTTAGATATGTACATATCAAAGCGAAAACAAGAGAAGATAGTGTAAGGCGATAGCGACACTGAAGAAGAGGATGATTTAGAAGCCGAGGATGAGGAATTTGATGATGCTGTGATAGAAAAAATTGGCAGCGATGATGCCGAAAGTGATGATGAGGAAAGTGCAGATGATGTGAAGATGATGGGAGGCAGGGTGAAAAGGAAGAAAGAGAGGAGGGAAGCATTTCAATGCCAAATAATGTGCAGGGCCATAGCGCTTACAGGGCCGGGGGGTCGTGCCCCCAGCCCCAGTTTTTTTCCATACAATCCTTAAAACTTCCAATTTTGGCACCCTGCACATCAGAGTTCCCACCATTGTTGGTGCGCTTCGCGCGCAAGAGTTTAAACCTGCTATAAAACTGCCTTGTGTCTTTTATACGTCGTGTCCCCCCCCCCCCCCAACAGTTTTTGGAGGCTTGCTACGGCCCTGCTGGAAGAATATACAGGACACGGAGGGGTAGAGCTCCTGCAGGCTTCGGTTGCTGAAGATCTGGAAGAATATGCAGGATAGTATCGTGTGGGTACGAGGAAATACTTGTTTTAGCCAGATGACAGTGAGAGCACTAGCAAATGCGATTTTTGTCTCCAGGAAAAAAACTGTAGTTCACGGGACTAAAGTAACTGCAATGTAAAGTATAAGCATTATTACGTTTATCACCAAGGTAGAAAAGGGGAGGGTCACAATTTTTTGGGCTCTCTTTCGGGGATGGCCTATATTTTCTGGGCTCTAAACAGTTGAGGGCCTAAAATTTTTGGGCTTTGCTATCTCCAAATTTACCGGCCCTCCCCCCCCCCCCCCCCCCCCCCCCCCCCCCCCCCCCCCCCATTAGTTAATGACCGCTCCCTAAGCTGATAAGAATTTTCTACTTTTCATCTTCTCTACACACCTGCACGGGCGCTAAAAAATTCATCCAAAATGGTGGATGGTGAGTCACGTGACATCGTTACCGTGGCAACAACGGCTTATTCGAAATCAAAATTCCAAAACGTGTTTGTGGGCCAAGTTTGAAAGATTTTCGTTGAAAAATAACGTTATTAAGTTACAAAAAAGCAGGCCCTCGTTTTAGAGCCATGCCTTAATGCCACTGAGAAAATCACATTTATAAAGTGCTATTTTTGTGAATATTCAGTAGCTAGCAGACTTGATGTTACGTACGTTTTTGTTAACCAAAATCAAAATTTATTTGCCAACTTTTCGAAATGAGATTGTCGAACAACCTTAGCATATTTAATATCCCGAAGAAAAAAGCATACGCGTAATTCTTGAAGAATTTCGTGCGTAAAATCGCACGAGTGGGTACCAACACCATGCACGCAGCCCTTTGCCATTGCCCAAAAGGCTCTTACTAACCAACACCCGATTACCCTCCCGCGTCCCGATGACTGACTGTGGATAGCCACAGACGCCACCGTGAAACGTCCTGGTATCGGCACTACCCTCGTCACGATAAGTTTCATGTGGCGGAGTTTTTCAGTGCAAAGCTCCGTAGCCAACATCAAATATGGCTTCCCTGTGAGGGTGAAGCTCTTCCCATCGTTGTTGCTATAAAAACACTTCAGCCCTTACCTGATGCAGTCGCGCATTGCAAATGTGTATGAACTGACAGCAAACCTTGGCCCAAGCGTACGAGAAACGTTGTCGCGGCGAATTTTCGGCAGCCCCTCGTGTGTCGACGTTTTTCTCCCATGTCAGTCGTTCTCAGTGCGTTAAGGCATGGCTCTAAACTGTTTTGCCTGAAAAAGGGGATTATTCGTCATAACTAGTGTTCTATACTGTGGATCATCATCAAAATTGGTCAGTACAATAATTTCAACAAGAGCTTTATTTTAATATATTTTGTTGCCATGGAAACGCTAATCACGTGACTCAGCGGCGGCCATCTTGGATTTTTTACTTAGGCCTTCTGAGGACAGCCATGGAAAGGTGAAATTGAAAGATAATCACATATTTAGATACAGGGAAACTACCTTAAAATGAAGCTAATTGGATAAGTCGCATTACTTCAGTAAAAAAAAAAATATATATAATTTTTCGTGTTTTGAAATATTTAATATTTTCAAAAACTGTCCTTATTAAAACATTATCCTAGATATCCAATTAGGTTTACAGAAAGATCAATGCTACAAACATTATGCTAAAAATAAATGTCTGATTTTTATCTTCTTTCCATACCTTCACGGGCGCTAAAATTTAAATCCAAGATGGCCGACGGTGAGTCACGTGACATCGTTACCATGTCAACAGCAACTTTATCGTAATCAGAATTACAAAATAAGTTTAAGGCCCAAGTTTGAAGGATTTTCGTTGAAAAATAACGAAGTTACCAAAAAGCAGCCCTCGTGTTAGAGCCATGCCTTAAACTCACTGAGCAGTTTGTGAGACGTAGCAGGTGAGACGTAGCAGGTGCATTCTATCATCAGACTTTGCAAGCCGCGGAATGCGTCGGCATGAGCTTCGAGATATGCAATTTTGTGAACCGTACCAAAGGAATCGGTAGTTTGTAACGTGTCTACAGAAGATTTCATCGCCGGTTTGGCTAAGTTACCATTCACGAGTCGCAATGCGTGGCGCATTTTGCGTCTGATTGCACTAATTTACGAAGTGCCCACGCAAATCTAACCCAAGGAACTCGTCCTTCTAAAAAATGACGAATCGAAATGCGAATTTAAACTACTACTTACCTACTTACATACACTTCACTCTGTATATAAGGGACGAGCAAAAACATATTAATGACTCGGATGAGAACTTTACACGCTAAGTAATCCAAAAGTAAAGCAGCATAACCACGTTAAAATCTCCAAAAAAGTTGTATAGCACAACAGGCGCGAATTTCTCGTCAGCGACGCACGCCATAGCAAAACTTAACGCAACTACGTTTTACTTTATGGTGCACGAGCTGCATTATTTTAAAAACAAAGACACGCAAGTGCGCATAGCACTGGTAAGCAGATAGCTCATTACTTTCCTACTACAATCTATAAAGCCCCATTTACACGACACAATTTTTCGGCACGGCTCGGATAAAAATGGTTCTGGGACTACCTCGCCACGTAGTCCCGGCACGGATAAAATTTCGGTCTGACTTTGACAAAATTTAGTACGGCAAAGCCATTTACACAGCGCAAATATACCCGAGCCGTTCCATGAAATTTGGTACCTGTACCACTTTTTATCTGAGCCGTGCCAAGAAATCCCTGTCGTGTAAATGAGCCTTAAGTCACAATTCTAATATCAATCCCAGCAAATTGAAGAGCCTGAGGATACTCGGCAGAAAGGATTATTTTCCGTACCACGGCATAGAATTAAAACAAATGCCAAAAGCATATTACTCTGCGAGCAGTGGTTTCCTCCTTTCTTCAGCCCAGCGGCAAGCGAAGATAGGAGGATACCACTGCTCGCAGGGTGCAAAGCATAATAACGCCAAACTGTTGTATTTCACTATTCCGTGAACAGGGCATGGTAATATATTTCTTTGAAAGCTATCACCGCTACCACTTACCTCTGGGAGGACCCTGGCTAAGACACTAACGTGAAGCTATCCACGCACATAATGCTCAAATTCAAATCTAGCGATTACACGCGAGACGACGACAAAAAGGCGAAGCCACACCGCCTTGTCTGTCGTGGAAAGTGCGGCGATCCCAGAGCCAGAAAATGCTCTGATACATCAGTTAACAAGAACAAACATGGATGGCATAATATGCCGCAAAGCACACATATTCGTTTACTACTGATTAAACACTATTTTGTACATATCTGGGAGAGGAAACGTGTGAAAATCGGGCCAGACACTTTTTCTGACTGTTTTCAAAATTATGAGACCTGGGTACCATGTACTTTTTATTGAACGAATTTCCTACTTTCAATGCTTATATTAAGAGTTTTTCTAGCAAAATAGCGGATTTAGGCTGTTAATAGGCAAAAGGTGCATATCGAGTGTTTTTGATGTAACACGGGATTTTATTTGTGTTTTTCGCTATTTTCGACGCGGGTACCCTGTGGTTTTGAAGCCCAAATGTAAAATGCGCCGTAACTCCTAAACGCTTCCACTTCCATATCAAGAAAACATTGTCGTCTTTCTAGAGATAGACCGGGCTTCCTGTGGTGTCTCGTCTACCTTGTTTCCAGGTTCTTGACCGTGAAAAACACAGCAGAAAATGCACAGAACATATTTTCTCGAGTATATTTGAGTTCTGGTTGAGTTTGAAGTATTCTACGTCAATAAAAATAGTGAACAACTTGCTGGGATTCCAAATATGGTATGCAGATACTTCCTTATAAGGAAGTTGAAGAAAGTCGACAATTTTTAAGGGAATTTTCTTGATATGAAAAGTGCGAACAACCGGTTTTGGACTACCCTCGGCCTAAGCTTTCGAATGATATATGTCAGCAAAAATCCCCGAGGGGGGGGAGGGTTTCGACTCCTGGCCCACGGACTAGTTACAACTGCAAATGTGGTTAAATAAACGCTATTATTATTATTATTATTATTGTTATTGTTATTGTTATTGTTATTGTTATTGTTATTGTTATTGTTATTGTTATTGTTATTGTTATTGTTATTGTTATTGTTATTGTTATTGTTATTGTTATTGTTATTGTTATTGTTATTGTTATTGTTATTGTTATTGTTATTGTTATTGTTATTGTTATTGTTATTGTTATTGTTATTGTTATTGTTATTGTTATTGTTATTGTTATTGTTATTGTTATTGTTATTGTTATTGTTATTGTTATTGTTATTGTTATTGTTATTGTTATTGTTATGGTTATTGGTATGGTTATTGGTATGGTTATTGGTATGGTTATTGGTATGGTTATTGGTATGGTTATTGGTATGGTTATTGGTATGGTTATTGGTATGGTTATTGGTATGGTTATTGGTATGGTTATTGGTATGGTTATTGGTATGGTTATTGGTATGGTTATTGGTATGGTTATTGGTATGGTTATTGGTATGGTTATTGGTATGGTTATTGGTATGGTTATTGGTATGGTTATTGGTATGGTTATTGGTATGGTTATTGGTATGGTTATTGGTATGGTTATTGGTATGGTTATGGTTATGGTTATGGTTATGGTTATGGTTATGGTTATGGTTATGGTTATGGTTATGGTTATGGTTATGGTTATGGTTATGGTTATGGTTATGGTTATGGTTATGGTTATGGTTATGGTTATGGTTATGGTTATGGTTATGGTTATGGTTATGGTTATGGTTATGGTTATGGTTATGGTTATGGTTATGGTTATGGTTATGGTTATGGTTATGGTTATGGTTATGGTTATGGTTATGGTTATGGTTATGGTTATGGTTATGGTTATGGTTATGGTTATGGTTATGGTTATGGTTATGGTTATGGTTATGGTTATGGTTATGGTTATGGTTATGGTTATGGTTATTGTTATTGTTATTGTTATTATTATTGTTATTATTATTATTATTATTATTATTATTATTCAGCGAGGCTTCGAAAGCACCACACATGCTGTATGTTCCTTTCATAGGGATAGACATTGTCTATCTCTACCGCCCGCGATAAAACGCGTAGCCGAGACAACCTAGTTACATCTACCGAAGCCAACTGGTGCAACACTGACACAAGAGTTTGTTGCGACCCAACTGAGAACCTGTTTGTACCGCATCGAAAACTCGAACGTGTGTTACAAGGTTCCCTCCGAGCTATCAATGTCACGACTCCAAAAGGTCTCGCGAGGACTGAGAGTTTCGACAGCGATACTATCCTTGTCCCTCCAGGACTGACTTCCACCACCGCGTCCTATAATCCCGTCCAGATCGCATCACCTCCAACAGATCACCCGACGTCGACCACCTTAAGGTGACTCGCTCGAAATGGTTTGTGCTCTGTGTGCTCTGTGTGCTCTGTGTGCTCTGTGTGCTCTGTGTGCTCTGTGTGCTCTGTGTGCTCTGTGTGCTCTGTGTGCTCTGTGTGCTCTGTGTCCAGAGCTGAACTACCAGGCTGTAGATATCGGGCTATAAAATTTGCGTTTTGATGCAAATTCCAGTCAACATTCCTTTTGTAAATCGAGCATAAATGATCCTAGATTTCCTGCGAACTCTCCGATTTTTGCAATCTATTTTATCTGGGTCACAATTCTTCAAATACAGAGACGACCCCATAGTTTTTAATGCCATCTCAGAAAAAATCCTGCGGCAAAAAAAAAAAGCGGCAATCTTGCCCCATCTTACGTATTGCCTTCTTGTATGGCACATCTGTCGGGCGAGCGATTCCCGTGAAGTTGAACGTCTTCAAGAAAGGGGTCTGAGAGCAGTATTCAGGGATCAAGAGTCGATCTATCCGGAACTCCCTTAAACGAGCTGCTTAACAGAAGACTCCAGGACATCTGTATTGTGATGTATATCAAGCAAAAAATCAAGCTATGTCCGTCATACATAAATGATATGTTTAATACTCATATTAATTCAAAGTGCAATTTAAGGCAGTCAGATTTCTCAACTGCCAGACACAATGCAATAAAGTATGACCAGCATTGCTTGCGCTACCTTGGACCTAAGTTATGGTGGAAGTTCTCTCCAGAGCTCAGGAGGCTGCTCACTTAAATCTATTTAAAAAAAGAATACGAGCTGTAGATATAACGGTATTTAACAATTAGCCGCCAAAGGCCACGTGATTATCGGTAGTCATCGAGACGAAGTAGTCGCCCCATTTAAGGTAATCCAAGCAGATCTTGTATTGAGGATTCCAGCCATAGGATTCCGGATTCCAGCCCACTGGATTCTGAATTCCATACCAGTGGATTCCGGATTCATAACTCTCAAAGAATTCGGATTCCAATATTCTATATTCTTTATCTGACAAGTTTTTGAATAAATGACATAGCAACAGTTGTTAACACTGCCAGGCTGATTTTGGCTGCTTTTATATCTCGGAGTAATAATTCAGATTTACACTAAATTAAAGGTATTTTGCTGTTTACTATTTGTACTGGGTCCCAGTAGTACGTATATAAGAGATCAACTCATTAGCATATGTCTCAGTCTCAGTTGGTTTGAGAACAAGCGCCGGAATGGCGTCCATGGGGGACGCCATGTGTCGGTGGCGGCTGTGGGTCCCATTGTGCTCACCCTTAGGCTTGGTGGCGCCTCCTAGCTTTTATTCATCCACCCTCCCTTCCTTTGCCTTTGCCATTTTGTGCTCCGCCAGGCCTACTTTCCTATAACTTATATAGTACAATGGGACCCAGTGCAAATATAGTACTATTGACCGTAATTATTCGCACTATATCAATATCATTGAATTATAATAACTGCTATTCGGAACAGGCCCGACCAGGGGGTCTCTAAGATAGCAAAATAACCACAATTTGAACAGTATTAAGATACCGAATACCTAAAAAGTTTTTGAGATACCCTTTTCTGGATACAAGAGAACTGACCAACCGCAAACTTCGCCAATATATTACAACAAGAGCGGGAGGTCGTTACATAGTTTGGCACCGCTATAATTATTGAAGCTACGCTTGAGGAAGTTGTTAGGGACGGACCATTAGAAAAGTGATGGGGTGGGGGACCAAAAAACATTTATCCACACCAAAAAATCGTGAAAAAAAATCCATCCAAGCCCCCTGGACGAAAAAAAAAAAACTCCATCCACGTCCAAGGAACCAGACATAAGTAGGAGGATTTTTACATTTCACTCATACACTTACCACTGTATGCATTGCTACGCGACCTCAAAATTCAATGTTGCGATGGGCGATTGGTGATTATTAACCGTCAATCAAACCAAAACGCTGGATTCGGTCACTTCAGTGGCTCGAAATTGATTGCCATATCAACAAAATGGTTTTAAGCTATCCTTTGTCTTGCTTGGCTCGAATTTTAACTTTCTGGTTCAAGAAAATTAACGTTACATTTTCTTTGCTGAGAATCGCCAATCGCAAGTGAATTTTGTAGGTCGCGTAGCAATGCATACAGTGGTAATACATATTTCGGCGCGCTACACGCGCATAAGACATAAGAACTGACATCTGAAAAAGTCTTTCAGAACTCACGCAACGTAGACACCTCATGCCGTTTACAAGAAGAAGTGTATATTGGCGCGGAAAACAAACTCCCAAAAATACCCTGCAATGATAGGCCTAACGGGCAGTCACTATGTTCGAAATAAGACCCCTTAGGTGTAAGCGTGAGTTCGACGTTACAAGCAAAAGTAAATCGATAGATAGATAGATAGATAGATAGATAGATATGTAGTTTATTATGACCTTTTGCAGCAGCAGCTGAATTACAGGCCTGGTCAGGATCATAGCACTTACACAAAATACAAAAACAGAGGGGTTTACAAGTATATACAATAGCAAACTTATTCGCGTGTGCTACAATTCGCGTATTTGTTCGTCACGAAATTCTTGAATCTATTTGTAGCAGTGTTTTTGATGATAATGTTCGATTCTCTTGGTCTTAAAGCATAATTACATTGGGGTGAGATAATACGACTTTGGACGAATTTGTACACGGGATTTTCTGGGCTTAGATTCCTGATGAATCTTTCACAGGCGATTTCCCTTCTCTCGCAGAGTGGTTGTAGTCTACTCTCTCTTAGAGCTTCACTATATGACAATGCTGGATGAATGATTCTTAGGGCACGTATTTGTATTTTTTCTATGGCATCCGATAGATAGAGTGGTAGGTTTGCAAATACAACACATGCGTACTCTAAGATAGGTCTTACTAAGGAAGTGTACACAATAACTACATCTGCAGACGGGACACTAGAGCGCTTAAGTGCCCTAAGAGCATAAAGACGACGGTTGGCCCTCTTCACTATAAAGTTGCAGTGAACCGCCCAAGTCAGTTCTTCGGTTATATAAACCCCGAGTAGCTTAAATGATCTGACTTGCTCTAATACAACACCGCCCGTAGCGACTGGCGGACATTGATAACTATTATAGTGAAGAAAGTCGACTGACAACACCTTACATTTCCCTGGATTCAATTGCATGTTATTAGTGCAGGCGAACTCCTGAACTTCAGACACTATGAAGTTAAGAATGGAAGGGGTGTTTCTAGGGATGATTTCAATACAAGTTAAGTCATCAACATATTTTGTTCGAGGGCACCAGTCGTGTAGAAGGTCATCTACCATGATAGCAAATAGGATTGGTGACATTTTTGTCCCTTGAGGGATGCCTCCATTTAATCTAACAAAGGACGATGCTGAAGAGCCTAACTTAACAGATTGAGTTCTGCCTTCCAAAAATGCAGCTATCCAGCGCTGATAACAGGGGTGGATCTGGAGTGATTTGATCTTTTTTATCAACACCTGGTGGTCAATAAGATCAAACCCCTTACGAAAATCAGCGAAAAACCAGCGCACCCAGGAGTTACCACGGTCCAGTGCCTCCAATGCGATGTGAAGCAAGTACACCAAGGCATGCTGGGTTGATTTTCCAGAGATGGCAAATTGTTTAGGGTCTAGATGTGGTGTGATATCTGGGAGGCATCTCGTGAGTGTAAATCCTTCCATTACCTTTGTGATATGGCAGGTGAGCGAAATCGGTCTCAGATCGTTATTGATAGTTTGTGGAGGCTTCTGTTTAGGCAAGGGGCGGACAGTTGCACACTTCAGAAGACTGGGTACAAATCCCTCTCTCAAAGAGGTGTTATACAAGTCAGCAATGACAGGGCCCAGCTCGAAGGCGAATGTCTTCAATATGCGGTTTGGGATCCCATCTGGTCCACACGCTTTGTTGGTCTGTACAGCGCGAAGTGCTTTAAACGCCTCGTACGGAGTCACAAGTGATTCCGGTGGGATATCCGGGACATCAATGGCAGCGACGTCACTAGGAGTAATGGGCGTAAAGCCTGATGTCAGTCCAGCAAAAAACGCATTGATCTCACTACACAATTCGTCAACACCACTAATTGAATGGCCATCTAACAATTGGTTAAACCAGGCTGCTTCTGTTGTTGAAGTCCCTGAGAGCCCTTTGATCTCATTCCACCACCTTTTGATGTTAGTATTTTTCAGGTTCTTGATCTTAGACTTGTAGAAGGAGCTTTTGCATGTACCTATAGCATTAGAGACTTTATTACGCCACATTTTGAACATATGAGAGTCCTTGCCATACTTTGTCAGAGCCTGTTGGCGTTTGGCAATCCATTCCTTGACCTAATTGGTCACCCAGGGTTTGTCTGATGGATGGCTTTTAACAGCTTTAAGGGGCAGTACTTATCCAAGGCGCCAGTGATAGTACGATGGAGGATATCGAACTTAGATTGACAAGATGACGCAAGGAGAAGGTCATCCCATGAATGTGACGTAATCCAACTTCCGAATTCCCTTAACCTGCTAGGTCTGGTGTCACGCCTTAGGGTTTTGTGTTTCAGAGGCTTTTCAGCAGTCTGGTGTGCCACTTGGGTCACTAAGACACAGTAGTGATCACTTCTGCCGATCTTTGGGAGTTGCACGGGGTTAGCGAATAGGCGAGGCCTATTGGTCAGATGAAAATCGAGAATTCCAGAGTCCCTTGTGAAGACTTTCACTGTCTGGGTTAGCCCGCAGGTTCTTTTCAGAACTTGAGGTGAAAACTTAGTTGATGCAGGGTTGAAATCTCCACTGATGCAGACTAATCCATCCGGGTGATTGCTGAGGAACTGATCCACATTCACTTGTATGTGATTATAAAGGATCGTATTATCGTCACTTGTTGCATCTGGGGGGTGGTAAATAACTCCAACCAGGATAGTAGACACAGGTCTGGGTAAACGGAGTGGTCTTATTTGGACCCATAGAGACTCGGACAGAGTGTCAACAAGCTCAGTCTCGGCCAGTCTTCTAGCTGGAATGTCACTGTTTACATATAATGCCACGCCTCCACCCTGGCGATTCTTGCGATCGTTACGGAAGAGGATAAAATCGGCCATATCTACCGCAGAGTCAGGAAGGTCCTCTGACAGCCATGTTTCGGTCACGCTCACTAAATCTGCACCATTAAGTCTTACAACACAGTGAAGTTCATCTATTTTGGGATTCAGTGAACGGATGTTACACAACAGCAGAGAGGGGATAACAGCTGAGTTGACAGAAGGTCTCGAAGATAGATTTCCAACAGATAGGTCGTCTGGCGGGGGTCCTGTGTTATTTAACACAGGGGGCCCGTGACGAGGGTAACAAGACTTCCCTCCTCTCTTTGAACGAAATGGTTTCCTTATTCCCAAATCACCGAGTTTCTGCCATAAATCACTGTTCAAACGTTCTTTTGGCTGAGATCTTCGTATTGCCTTTAGCTGCGAGCAGCTGTAGGTGATACCACTTTGCCCAGATTGATTGACGACTAGAGTTTCAAAATGGCTGACTGTGTTGGTCGACAAACCCGGTATCGAAATCAGACCAAAGCTTGCCCAGAGATTAGAAACACGACTATAACAATAGACCACAGCCATCAGGGGGACTGTATACGCCAAATTCAGCCACATGATTGAAGCCAGGCTTTGAGGAGAAGACACGCTGAGTCAAAAAACACGGAGCAAAACTAAGCTAATGGCATCCATAAGGCGCCGCTGACCATGTCATCATATAATCAATCATAATTTCGTCACTTGCATCGCGTAGTTGAGCGCATTTAAGTAATAAAACCTACAGGCTTTGTTTAGGGCTGGACCATTAGAAATTGTGAGGGGGGGGGGGGGGGGGGGTGACAATTTTTTTGCGTATGAATTATTTTTTTTTGGGGGGGGGTGGGATCAGGTTGTGCAAGACATTTTTTTCGGACTCGAAGGCCATGTACGAATTTTTTTTTTTCGCAGACACACACAATATCTTGTATTAGTCAAATCACACCTAGTGGTCTAATTGTCAATGCTGCGTTCTGATTGTTGAGCTACTACTAGGCTATAAGGGACGTGTCATTATTTACCGGGGGGAGGGCTCCCATTTTTTTTCAAACAAGGCTAAAAAAATTAGGATCCTCCCCTTGAACATAACAAAAAAAAATGTGACCCTCCCCCAGTCGTAGGTAAAAAAAATTGGGACCCTCCCCCCATGCAATTTATTTCTGACTAAACCTGTCAGATAGACTATTTTCCAAGTGACTTCTGTCATGCACCAGTCAATTGAATCACGGCCCCCCCGATTTAACATTCACTAAGTGTTAAATGTTACTTTTTTCCCGGTCACCAAGGACATGGTCGTTGTTAAAGCTCCAGGCCCCCGGGGACACTTTTGCAAGATGGCGAAACGCGCCTTTATCTTGATGAACGCATTCCATCAAGCCTCCAGAGAAAAGATAACAGTTTATTTTCTGCGTGTAGTAAAAAAAGCCTGTTGGTTTTATTCTTCACGCGCTACAAATTATTATTATTCATGTGCGTGAAGCGCAGCACAAAAACGATTTTTTTTTGCAGCTTTTAACGTCGAACTCACTTCTTTCGAACATATTGACTGCCAACCAGGCGTATCACTGGAAGGCTTTTGGGGGTTTTCATTTGTCCTTGCCAAGATACACATGCTTGTAACGACATTTCGTACGCATTCCATTTAAGCGCAACAAGCGTATTGTTTTCTTTGGGCAAGTTCTCTAAAACTAGTTTAGATGTCATTCCTTATGCGCTCGAAGCGCGCCGAAATTTTCAACATAATGAGTAAAATAAAACTAGAAAATGATATAGAACTCGTTGCTGGAATCTCTCTTTCAAGGCTTCAGGATTCGAGAGATCCTCCCCTTTCACTCGCCGAAAAATAAAGTGATCCCTCCCAAAATCCTCCGACCTCGGTTTCGCACGATAATCGAACTTCTGGTTCAGCGTTAATATTCCCCGTTAATGTCCCGCTGAATATCCCCGCTATAGAAGGTCCGAGTTAAATTCCCTGCCCTTCCGTAGATTAATGTGTTAAATCCCCGGCCTGACCGCGTTACTTTCCCGCCCTGTCCCGGGGGTGGGGGCCGGGTGTCGATTGACTGGTGCATAAGGAACCGCGGTTATGTTTCGTCGCCTCGATTATTTACGTGAGAATGTTTGGTAATACACGGGTAAAATGCAGTGATCCTCCCTCCCTGTACAATGATTAACATAATCCCACATCTCCCGTCCCCTGTTTGACCTAGTACTGTAGACATGTTACAGAAAAACGGGCTCGCATATCCTTCGTTGCGCGAGAAGCGCGCCCAAATTTTGAGTCCAAAGTTTGTTCGTCGTTTTTTTGTTTGTTCATCGCATTTCATCAAAACTAAACAAAAGACAAGTTATACCAAAGACAAATCAAGCCTCAGAGAAAGGGTAGATGAACATGTTTTGTGTACGGTATAATAAACAAAGCCTGTCAGGAGCCCAGGAAGTACACTACCTCAATTATATAAGTTAGGTTATATTATTCATGCGCACAACTGCGTTCCGCAAATGACGAAGTTATTAATATTCATGTGCGCGTAGCGCGGCCAACCGGACGAATTTCTATGCTTGTAACGTCGAAAACTCACGCTTACCTAAGGGGTCTTCTTTCAAACATATAGTAACATGCCCTCCAGGTCTGTCATTTGCAGGGAAATTTTGGAAGAGTTTGATTTTCCTCGTCAAGATAACTTGTTCTTGTCAACGGTAGTGTCCTCATTGCTCAAAGAGTATATTAGATATCATTGTTTATGCGCGCGAAGCGCGTCGAAATTTTTATGGAGAAGTTGCTGAAATAACCACTATCGCTATTTGTTTTACCCTTTTCATCGTCCAAATGTTGCTGAAAAAAATTATGACCCTCCCCCAAACAGGAGTGAAAAAACATTGGACGCTCCCTTTAGACACGCGAAAAAAAATAGGACCCTCCCCACAAAAATAGGAGCCCTCCCCCCGCTAAATAATGACACGTCCCTAAGGACGTATTATGCAAGTGCGTGTGTCTGTACCGTTAAGACGATGAGAATATAGATGTATCTATGAAATGAAGGTTAATAAATGCAAAATATTATATTAGAGCATGTACAAACTGCTATGAAGTAAGGAACTGATTATTTTAATTACTATAATAAAAAAGAGTTTTCAGAGATCGAGGCGACTCACTTTTAGCCATGTTGGAAGCGATCGTGTGTTAAGCTCATATTTTCCCTTTTTAGATCTCTTAAAAACAAACATTATCTGGCACAGATAATGACATTTATCTCAGCACGTATCTTTTCATACTGTCAGTTGGTAGACAAGCTGGCGCGCGGGCTGTCAGTGGGGAAATACCAAGCAATTGTTTTAGCCAATCAAGGCAGAGCACTCACGTGGTTCCATTCCTGTATGTATCGGCTGACTAGCATTTAAGCTTATTCTTTGGAAGAAACAGCGACAGCCTTCAACCAAAACTTCTTCGGTTCAAGATATATCTTGCTGAGAGAAGTGCTGAGATAAATACTTATTAATTCATATTACTTATTGATTCATAATTATAAAATAACTAAGATAGTACGCGCGCTCTCATTTTTTTTTAATATAATATTTATTTCTTTTTACAAAAATTAGTTACAAACAGAAAACAAACAAAAACAATATTCTTACAATACACAAGAAAATATCGCACACGGAAATGTAAATAAAGAGTGGTGGGCGAGTATATCTCTCGATTGAGATTCCCCATTTTCGTAATCATTTAAAGTATATTAATTAAAGGCTTCCACTTTTTATCATGATAAGAAAGGGTTCCTCTTTCTCTCGCTATATGTTGCTCGGCTATAAATGTTCTTTTAACTTTGTTCAACAGTAAATTTAGTGAAGGGGAGATGTTGATAAGTTTTGACGAGAAAATGTGATATTTGCCTTCCAAGATAATATAGTTAGGCAAAAGGTCGTCACAGGTTTCAGAAGTAAAAATGCCAAACAGAACAGATTTAAGGTCAGGGGTCCATTGAAAGAGACAGCTTTTTAGCAAAAAATCACTAATTATAGTCCAAAAGTTGAAGATGAAAGGGCATTAAAAGAAATGCTCAATAGACTCATTTTCAGAGTGACACCAATGACAGAGGGGTGTGCTTGAAATTTTAAATTTAATGAGAGCATATCATTTGTGTAAATTATTCGATTTAGTAGTTTGTATTGAAATTCTCTTAATTTAGTATCCAGCGTTAATTTATAAGGGAGAGAGAAAATAGCGTTCCAGTTTAAAGAAAATTGGTCATTATTGAAATTAAGATTGTATTTTAAGGTCGCTGTAGGCACAGTAGAAATTCTTGAAATAAATAAATCATAGAGTTTTTTCGATTTGATGGTCATAAATTCAATGCAGCAGCTATCATTTGTGTTTACTAACAGATTGTCATAAGTAAAAGGTATGGTAGATGAATATACAAGGTTTTTGTTGGTCTTGAGTAAATTACGCCACTCTAAGGGGATAGCATTAAATATGCCGAAAAGGTAGAATACATCTAAAGGGATAAGTTGGCAGACCTCGGAGATTTGTCAAAAATGAGTTCTCCTGATTGATCAAAAAAATTTCCTATTTTTACAAAGCCTTTTCTGATCAGTGATTTTGCATACACCGACTTCTTATTTATACAGACATATTGGTTGTTCCAAATGATTTGATTACATATGTCACTAAGAGTTAAATCACTAGTTTCAGTGCAGTTTAGAGATGCCCAATGATGTAAACAGTCAGAGTAAAAAGATGGGATGATGGGAAGCAAAATACTAGTTACTATAAAGTCACAATGAAAAAGAAGTTTGCCGCCAACGCTACGCAGATAAGAATCTAGAAAAAATTTCCACCCAGATTGATTTTCCATTAAGTATTTCTTTATGCACATAAGTCTCTGTACTCGAAGCATCATTTCTATATTTGGCATAGCTAAGCCACCTTTTTCTTTTGGATTTATGATCACTGTACGTTTAATTTTATCACGACGACCTTTCCATACAAAAGAGAAGAGCAAGGAGTTAATTTCTTTAATGAAGTTTTTATGGTACGACACAAGAGACATTGTGTAGAGTAATTTGGGAATTGCAATGGATTTTATAATTTGTATTCGTCCAAACAAGGTTAGGGAGCGCCAGTTCCAAGCTCTAAAGTGGTCTTTGAGGTCTTTAACTATGGACTCGAAGTTGACCTTGTAATACAGAGAATCATCGTAGCAAAAGTTAACGCCTAATATTTTTACAACGGGACTTATCTCTTTGACCTTTAATTCTGTATGACACAATTTAATCGGCCCTAAGGCAAGAACTTCTGTTTTTTCTTGATTCACTTTTAGACCGGAGTAATAACTGAAGTTTTGAAATACTTCAAATACTCGAAAGTATGATTTCGTATTTTTTACAAAAACTGTCATGTCGTCTGCATAAATAACTAATTTAATTTCAGAGTTATCAACTTTAATTCCTTCAATTAGGGGATCATTACGGATTTGGATTGCTAGTAGTTCCATAACGATGATAAATAAAAAAGATGAGAGAGGATCTCCCTGACGAACTCCGGAGCTGAGGGAAAAGTAAGGAGTTGAAACACCGTTATTCATAACACAAGCACTGATATTATTGTAAAACATTCCAACCCAATTAATTAAAGACTGGCCAAATCCAAAAGCCTCCAATGCCTTAACTAAGAAACTACGATTTACAGAATCAAAAGCTTTTTCAACGTCAATTGCTGTTAGTATGCCCTCTATATTTTTTAGTTTCGTATAGTCAATCACGTCGCTAATTGTTCTTACGGCGTCAAATATCGTACGGCCCTTCACAAAAGCATTTTAATCAAAATGTATGATAGATGGAAGGCACGTCTCCAATCTTTGAGCGATAACTTTAGATGCGATTTTGTAGTCTACATTTAAAAGGGAGATAGGTCTCCAATTCTTAATCCAGCGTTTGTCTTTGTCCTTTTTTTCTATGAGAGTGATTATTGCTTGTTTTTGTGTTGTAGAAAGTTCACCATGCTTATACGAGAAATTTATTGATTCGATTAGGATAGGACCAATGTCTTTCCAAAAGGTTCTGTAAAATTCAATCGGTAAGCCATCGTTGCCTGGAGTCTATTATTATCAAATTTAGATAAAACTTCTGAACATTCGTCAAGTTTAATTTCACCCTCGCAAGAATCGCGCATGAGAGATGTCAATTTCGGAATTTTTTCAGAATCCAAAAAGAACAAGATAGCCTTTCTAACACCGGATAGGAACTATCGTCATACAGGTCAACGTAAAAATTGTAAAGTTCCTGCATTATAATTTTTGGAGTCACGCATTCTCTTCCATTTTTCAAACAAAGTTTTCTGATGCACGATTTACTTTTCCTAGATTTTTCAAGGTTTAGAAAATATTTTGAATTGCGCTCCCCATGCTCCAACCATCTAGCACGTGAGCGGATCATTGAACCTCTGGTAATATAGTCATATTCTTTTTCGTATTCATTCTTAAGTATGAAAAGGTCTTCCTGATTCTTTTCTGAAGGAGAGCTTGATACAGAAATGTCAGCCAATCTGAGATCTGATTCTAGTCTGCTTAGCGTATTTTTTCTCTCACGCGCCTTTTGTTTACTATATCCAATGCTAAAATTACGAATTTTATACTTTACGTAATCCCAGACTACACGTGGATCTTCCATAAAATCGGCCGAACATTCTTCCCGCCAAATATTAAGATTATTCTTAATAGTGCTTATATAGCTGTCTTCTGTTAACAGACTGGTGTTTAGCTTCCAAAAATTTGGTCCGCGCGGTTGGTCATCAAGACTGTTGAAAACGAGAGTCACCGCGCTATGATCGGTTTTTATGGCAGGTATTATCTCGGCCTGAACTACATCGTCTTGTAATGCATCATCAACAAAAATATAATCTAGCCGGCGTTGAATGAGAGGTTTTCTTTGCCTCCACGTATATCGTTTTAAATCAGGATTGCGAATTCGCCATATATCAATAAGATCATTATCAGCGAGGAAATCGTTGAGCAGATTTACGGAATCTTTGAAAACGGGTTTTGGATCACAATCAAGAGAGGGTTGTAAAGCGACATTGTAATCTCCAGCTATAAGAAATTTGTAATGTATATGTGATTTAGCCGATAGTTTATTCTCTATCGTGTTGGAAAGTTCGTTGAAAAAGGAGCGCTGATTGGTGTTGGTATAAGGAGCGTAAACATTAACTAGCAAAAATCGTTCATCTTGTATAACACAATCTAGGGGATCAAAATTCTACCTTCATCATCCGTTTGAATGCTTTCCAGGTGGAAGTCTAACGAATCTTTGATAAGGATAGCGACCCCCTTATTCTGAGATGTGCCATGAGCATAGAAAATGTTTCCTCCCCACTCGTCCTGCCATTGTTTTTCATTTTCCGTACGACTGTTCGTCTCTTGAATAATAAAGCAAATATCAGCCTTTTGTTTAGCAAGCCAATTGAAAATCGATATTCTTTTACTGCGTGTGCAAATGCCTCTAACATTTAGCGAAAGAAATTTGAACCGTAAATTAGCCGCCATTGAAGAATTGAAAGAGCATGTTTATGTTCTCAATGAAAGAAAAACGCCCAACACTCCTGCAAACAAAGGACTTATACATTACGAGAACAAAGCTTTACGAGAACAAAAAATTAAAACGTAGCTGGTATGAACAGACCAGTTGCCACGAATGGCTCGTTTCGTGCTATACAGGCGGTTAGTTAAATGTCTTTTGTCTTGGCTCCCGAAGTAGAAATGCACTGTTCTTAAATAAACTTATTATGCAAAAATGATATTAGTCAATAATAACTTAACTTAAATTATGCAAGCAAAAAAAATTTTTTTTTTACTTTTTCAATTTAATTTCCTCGCCCTCTATAAAGAGTCTATAGGGTTCGCTCTTCTTAAAATACACTTGCCTCTTTTCCCGTCTTGCTTTGTCTTGAAAAGGCATCAGCTTCTTTCTAATCATCGAAACTTCGTGTGGAAGATCCTGACCGATACCGAAGTTGGATCCGTCTTCAAAATCGTACCGATGGCTGAAAATTCTCTCGCGATCGGAGTACCGCAGGAAACGGGCAATAACAGTTCGAGGTTTAGCTGACTCACCTTTACGCCCACCTAACCTGTGAATACGCTGAAACTCGATATCCCTTGCGTCTTCAATCCCGAGCTCTGACTCAAGAAATGCGTAGATGACTTCTTGAGTGTCCTCTGAATCGGCTTCCGGAATTCCATAGAATCTCAGATTTTCTCTACGGTTGTAAACCTCTTGTTTGAGTAGCTCCAACTTTAAAGTCTCCAGCTCGTTCTGAGTATTCTGTTCGACTTCAGATATCCTCTGCTTGTTGCTCTGAACATCCGTGTCAAGAAAATCCACGGTTTGTTTTAGATCGGCTGTGAGTTGCATGCTACTCTTTACTTCCTTCTCTAAGTTCACGAATTTATTTTCTAGAAGCCCTATCGTACAGTTAATCTTTTCCACAGCTCCATGAAGACCCCGTATTTCCCTTCTGATAAAATCGAGCTCACCAAGCTTGTTCAAAATCTCATCAAGTTTTGAGGACGTAGCCTCCGCCATTTCGAGAGCTGTCTAAAACGGTGTCCGACTCTGTTTCTTCAAATCTCTTGGTTTTTTGGCCGACGGACTTTCGTTAGATGATACACTTCTGTTTGACTCTCTTGTTTTTCGCTTAAAATTGAAAAAATTCTCCATCAACGTGTAACATAGGTAGAAAACTTCGGGAGCCACAAAAAACACGTCCTAATCCGCCATCACTCCGACCCAGTCCCCATTGGTCGACAGGTGTGTTTAGATGAGAGTATATAAACATGGATGTGACGTCACGCCCGGTCAAACCCACGCATGATAATTTTGTCCTCCGACATCCTCTTCCCTCCCTTTATGAAACAATTTATTTGATTTCTGGAAACTTTTTAAACTAGTATACAGCTCGTACTAAGAGGGGAAAACAACACAAATCAAGTTATTAAGCGGCCCATCTAAAACTCTGGATTTGGAGACTTTCTTCGGTGAATCGGCTAGCCAAAATGAAAAGAACAACGAAGACCAAATTATTGAACAAATCATAATTTATTTCATTACTTTCCTATCATTTTTTTGAAAATTATGATTTTTCACAAGCCGAGTAGGTAAAAAATCGTTTGCTAGCAAGTTAACAAGATTTGGAGCATTAACAAAAATGAAATCGACGGCACTGTCGACGAAACTTTGACTTGAGTTGCTTCAAAAATTCAATACGAGTGACAGTTCATGGACATTCGTTCATGCCATCAGCAGCAATTGAAGCCCCCATAGTATCATTCCAGTCTTGTATTTACTTGATTTGAAGATTGACACGACACGCTTTTTTGCTATCCAGCTTTTTCGATGCCGAATTCGCCTTTCCAAAACTCGGCAAAAGCCGTAAGTCAACACGAAGGCCGTTGTTGTATGAAAAATTCCTTCGGCTTTGCAATTTTTAACCCCTACATCCCTTCATTGACATTCGCTTATGCTTCAGCTACCATAACACCATAGAAGACTAGAAGAGCGGTCAATAAAGTCGTCAAATGTTTCTTAGAAAGCAGTTTTCTCTCGCCTCCCCTTCGCAAAACTTGCAGCCAACTGAGTGAAAAACTTGAATACATGCGATATAACACGCCCTCTGATCGGCCCGTTCAGGCCGTCGCGCGGTAAGGAGAATTTACATATTCACACAAAATGTTGAAATAAATTCATTTTAAATATTTCACTTCAAAAAGTGAAAGATATTTTATAAAAGCAATAGAGAACTTTTTCCCAGTGTCTACATACTCTGATGCAAACACTCGTGTAGGTTGGGAGAATTCTCGACTGGTTATGCAGCCACTCGACCTTCGGTCTCGTCGTGGCTGCATAACTGTCTCGAATTCTCCCAACCTCCCCTCGTGTTTGCATCAGAGTATGTAGACACGGAAAAAGTTCTCTATTGCTTAATTATTGATTTCCTTGCCTTTTGAGAGCCGTATTTATTTTATGAATCTATGCTTTGTCCTTCGCTAAACTCATAATCATCCTCGGAGACCCAGGGGATTTTTCCTCTAACGTTTCCGCTCACGAGAAAAAAAGCCCCTGGGGAACAGTAAAGAACCAACTTGGTCAAAATTCGAAACCTATGCCGGCCTGTGATTGGTCGACCTCGGGAGGTCGGGAGGTCGACCAATCACAGGCGCGAGTCCTGAACAATGGACTTAACGTAAAACTGAAAATTTGCATAAGGGCAATAACATGACTTGCCGGCGCGGCTTGCCGTAGACATCACGTTCCCAGAATTATTTCCCTGCTGACAGAGCAGAGGCCTCTTTTATCGGGTAGCACTATTTCGAGATACAAGATACAAAGATACAAAGATACAAAGATACAAAGATACAAAGATACAAAGATACAAAGATACAAAGATACAAAGATACAAAGATACAAAGATACAAAGATACAAAGATACGAAGATACGAAGATACGAAGTTAATTATTTGCGGGTTACGCGAAGGCTCATTAGAATTTCAAGGGTACAAGCAGTACTAATACCTAACGAACGAACCAGGTTTCGGGTTTTTTCAATATCAGCCAATAATTATTGAGTTCATTTTTCGGTATTGTGGATATTTCAATTTTCTGAAATAGCTGCGATCAGCGCATATAGTAGCAAAAACCCGTTCGAATGTTCTCACCAAATTGACTGCGTATACTCAGCCGCAAATAATTAACATATATGTGAAATCGTATCTTTGTATCTTTGTATTTATATCTTTGTATCTTCGTATCTTTGTATCTTCGTATCTTCGTATCTTTGTATCTTTGTATCTTTGTATCTTTGTATCTTTGTATCTTGTAATAGTGCTACCCTCTTTTATCTGCATTTCGCTGGCTGAGGTTCGCGAACCTCAGCCAGCGAAATGCAGTGAAAAGAGGCCTCTGCTAGCAGGGAACAGAATTATCTACAGTGATCAAAGATAGATTCGGTATCACGTCGTTGAAAGCAGAGCAGCTACTAGTTTTGAAGGGGTTTTACAAGCGACAAGATTAGTTTACCTGAATGAGTTTACCTGATTGAGTTTACCCTGTTCAGATTCACTTCCCTGCCCTGTTTACTGTGCGACTACGTCAACCGGGCCATTTTGTAAGAAGTTAGCCAATCAGAAAGCGAGTACAGAACAAAGGATCCCGACTTTCTTGAGATCTGAGACACCGAATTATCGCTTTTCTCGTAACAATTGCGGAGATTATGGCAGAAATAACTTCAAAACACTTAATTACTCATCGTCAGATGTATTGTGTCGAGTTTCAGGGTTCGGTTATTCTACTATAGAGAATAGTATACGCAGAGCTCTGATCATACGTAAGAACTTTATTCAACTGAAGTAAACTAAGAATACATACATTGATATAATACAAGAATCACGTGGTTACATACGTCATAGATATATAGATATTTATAGATACGGCTATCAAATAACAGAATACTTATTAAAACACTACATTCCCCCACACTTATTTTAAAGTGGATATTAATAATCATTCATCAAATCCTAATCTACTGGGTGGTTTGCGCTCACGAGTTGGATAGCGCGGTTGAGGCTCGGCCGTGCTAGTTTGTTCAGCTATAGCAGTGCTGGTTTCATTGCGTGCGGCGTTCTCCGTTATTTCAACATTTTCGTTAGTTATTTCTGCGCGCGCTTGCGTGCTCTCTGTTTCTGAGTCTACTAGTGGTGCGCGTGCATCGGCAATAGGTGTTTGATCGCTAGTTGGATTATCGGCTAGAGTCGTTTGTTCTGGTGGAATTGCATCGTTTGGTCGTTTATGAATTTGATCGGCATGGCGTTTCCAGATTTCCTCTCCCACCAGAGCTTTGTAAGAAACACGTCCTGTTCGCTCAACGATTGTAGCTTTGAGCCATTTCGGTTCTCCCCGGAAGTTTTAGACTAGAACAGGTTCACCAATTAAAAACTCTCTTTCCTTCGAATGTCGGTCGTGTTTGATCTTTTGATCAGCCTGCTTACTTAATGTTTTACTCTAGAGATCTGGTCGCAACAAATCTAACCGGGTGCGCGGTCGTCGCTTAAGCATTAATTCTGCTGGAGTCTGTCCTGTTGTACTATTGGGTGTATTCCGATTAGAAAATAAAAATTGCGCTAATTTCTGCTTGATTGAACCAGATCCCTCTGCCGTAACTTTTAATATTGCTTAAAAGTTTGAACAAATCGTTCCGCTTGTCCGTTTGATCTCGGATGATACGGTGCTACTCGTATATGCTTAATGCCGTTACGCTTCATGAATTCAAGAAATTCGTGAGAAATGAATTGCGGTCCATTGTCACTCACTAATTGTTTTGGTGCCAAGGATTGCAAGGCCAATCCCACGGATGCAATGGTGCCTGTGCCGGTCGGTTGCGTGATAATTGACATTTTGAACAACTGTGAACAACCCGAGAAATATCGTCATCTAAACCTGGCCACCAAACATGAAGTCTCGCGCGGGATTTCATCCGAACTATGCCTGGATGTCCTTCGTGCAACTCACCCAAAACTTGGTTTCTCAAAACTTTAGGTACTATCACACGAATTCCCCATAATAAACATCAATCTTCCGTGGTTATCTCGTGTCGCTTATTAAAATATGGCCTAATCGCTTCCGTTGAGGTCATCTCCGGCCATCCCGATAGTGTAAACTATCCGGATCGACTCGCGTAGCACTTCGAATGTGATTCCTAATGCTACCTCGATTTGCAATTTATTTATCATTTTCGCATCATCGACTTCTGTGCTACGATCAGTAAATTCAAGTGGTAATCTCGATAAACAGTCGGCGTTCGCGTGCTTATCGGTAGAGCGATAAATGATATCATACTGATAGGCGGATAGTAAGAGTGCCCACCGCTGCATTCTTGCGGCTGCGAGGGTTGGAATTCCGGTTTTCGGACCCAAAAGACTTATCAACGGCTTGTGATCGGTGAATAACAAAAACTTCCTGCCGTACAAATACTGATGGAATTTCTTAATCCCAAAGCTTCTTTCTCGATCTGGGCATAATTTTGCTCACTGCGATTGAAAGTTCTCGACGCAAAAGCAATTGGTCTCTCTTCGCCGTTCGGTAAGACATGAGAAATCACTGCGCCCACTCCGTAGTTCGAAGCATCAGTGTCTAACTTAAGCGGTAATTCCTCTCATTGTAGTGCATCAAAACTGGTGCGCTAGAAAGCTTATCCTTCAATTCTCGAAAAGCTTTTTCCTGGGCGTTGCCCCATTTCCATTTAACTCCGTTATGCAAAAGATCATTTAGCGGATGTGTAATGGTCGAATAGTTACTCACGAACTTTGAATAATAATTAACCATACCTAAAAATGATCGAAGTTGTTGTTGGTTAGTTGGCGCTGGCGCATTTCTAATGGCCTCGACTTTCTTTTCAATCGCATGCAGACCACTAGCCACTAGCATCCACGCGATATCCTAAATATTCCACAGAAGGTTGCATGAACTTACATTTGGCGAGCTTTAGTCTTAAACCTGCGTTTTCTAGACGCGTCAGAACCTCAGCCAAATTGCCCAAGTGTTCCTGGTCAGTTTTGCCAGAAACCAAAATATCATCTACTCTACATATTACCATAGGTATCCCCTGCAATACTTGCTCTATCTTAGACTGGAATATGGCACTGGCGGAGGCGACGCCGTAGGGGAGTCTCCTCGGCCGGTACAGTCCTCTGTGGGTGTTAATAGTAACAAATTCTCTGGACTCTTCGTCCAACAAAATCTGCTGATAAGCTCTGGAAAGATCTAGCTTTGAAAATTTCTTCCCGCCACTTAGGGTAACAAATAAATATTCAGGGTTAGGGAGGGGGTGCTGGTCAACTTCAAGAGCGGGGTTAACCGTAACTTTGTAATCCCCACATAGCCTTATGCTATGATCTGGCTTTACGATCGCTACGATGGGTGCGGCCCATTCCGAATACCTTACTTTTTCTAATGCTCCCATGCTCTCTAAACGGTCAAGTTCCTTTTCGATCGCTCCTTAAGTGCGTGCGGAACTGAGCGGGGCTTGAAAAACCTAGGGGTGGTCCCAGGCTTAACGTGTAATTTAGCTTTAACATCGCGCATCGTTCCTAATTCGTCCTTAAATACTACCTTATGCTTTGTCAGCACGTCATCAAGATCTTCCGTTACACGCCTGATAGATCCCCAATTCAAGCGAATGCCTTTTAACCAGTTACGTCCTAGTAACGCTGGTCCATTTCCTTTGATAACTTCAATAGGAAGGTCACACTCCTGTTCTTCATAATTCACCTTGACCTCAGTTTGTCCCACAATCTCTAATTCCTCTCCGGTGTAGGTTTTCAGGCGCACGTTAGAATCCTCTAACTCCACATCTCCCATTTTCTCCTTCCATAACTCTTCAGAAATCACGCTTAGAGAAGCTCCAGTGTCCAGCTCAAAATCCATATTAGTTCCATTGATTTTCACAGGAATCATTATTGAAGGTTCCGAGCCGTTCACTCCAATCTTAAATAAATCTCCAAGCATCGCTTCACTTTGGCCATCATCATCATCTTCTTCGTCTAAATATCGGAAGTTAGAATTCCGCGGTTGTTGTTTTATGTCACGCTTCTTGGCATCCTCAACCTTCGGCTTCTTACACACTTTACTAATATGTCCCGTATTTTTACAATTGTGACATTCTACAGTCTTGAACCTGCATTCTTGTGGGTTATGTTGCTCTCCCAACGGAAACAAGGTTTTCCGGATTCCTTTTTCTTAAAGTTCCTTTGTCTTCCCTGTTGCCCTCGGGGACGTGACGATAGGGCGTTCACTCCCGCTGGAAGGTTTCCAAACTTGTTCGCTTGCTTTTCCGCAGATTCCATGGCTTGGGCAGTTTCAACAGCCTTGTTCCACGTCAAATCTTTTTCGGCCAGCAGTTTCTTCTGTATGTTTCTGCTCCTGAGGCCACATACAAATCTGTCGCGCAGAGCCTCGTCCAGGAACGCTTTAAACTCGCAACGCTCCGAAGCTTTCTTTAACGCGGCACAATAATCCGCAACGCTTTCACTCTCTTGCTGTTCTCTCTTGTGGAAGTGAAATCGCTCAGCTATGACCAGTGGCTTCGGGTCATAATGCTTTCCTAGGACCTCTATAAGTTCCTTGTACTTTTTGTCTGACGGCTTCGCTGGAGCCAACAGATCGCGTAACAAATTGTAGGTCTTGCTTCCCACAATCGTTAAAAACGTGGCGGCTATCTTCTTTTCGCCCTCCACGTCGTTTGCGAGGATAAACTGGTCGAACCTCTCTGTATACGCACTCCAATCCCCCTTTGAAGCTTCGAAAGGTTCCAGTGTTCCACAATTTGAAGTCGCCATCCTCGTCGCCAATTGTCGAGTTTCAGGGTTCGGTTACTCTACTATAGAGAATAGTATACGCAGAGCTCTGATCATACGTAAGAACTTTATTCAACTGAAGTAAACTAAGAATACATACATTGATATAATACAAGAATCACGTATCATCATCCAGCGAGACATTTCGTCCAGTAAGTAGTGATAATTTTTCGCCGAGAGACTGCGAGCCGAACACGTTGTGTCTTCTCTTGCTACACCTTTATGTGTCTTCTCTTGCTATCTACAACAGTTTCACCGCAAATACGGCAGTAATGCCCAATAGGCTTCTTTGGGGTCACACTCATTGACCGTCAAAGATAACCGTTTATCATTTATGAATGTTTTGAGAAACAAAACAGCAAAATATCGAGAGTACGCGCGTTTAAAGATTTCGCATTTGCCGTATCGCGTTACACAATCTGATGAGTGGATGACAAGTTTTGACAGCAGGGGACCTTTATGTGACGCATGCGCAGATGCACGGCCTGATTTGTCTTCAGCTGAGCAAATGCTGGTTTTGTTGTCGTGTCGACCGAGTTAATTTCTCCATTTTTATGCGGGAATAAGTAATGTAAATCTGCTTGAAAATGTTGTCTCACGAATATTAATTAATTGAACATTTTTCGAAAACTGCTCGTTGTACCACTGAAGTATCTCTCGAAAACAAAACTACATTCTATATATCTTCATTGTGTGGTGCTAATTTTTTGGAAATAATGGGGGAAGTTAAGGATTTTTTGGTGTGTTCACCTACAGGACACCTATGCTTTTGGCATGCTCCTTAGTAATATTTTCACTGAAATAGCTGTTGCAAGAACTGAAGTGCTCAGTTTGTTTGCCCAGAAGCAAAATAAATTGAGATCTGAGCTGGTATAAAAACAACTGCTAGTAAAAAAGAACTGCTAGTTGTGTA
This sequence comes from Scolanthus callimorphus, assembly GCA_033964015.1. Classification (NCBI taxonomy): domain Eukaryota; kingdom Metazoa; phylum Cnidaria; class Anthozoa; order Actiniaria; family Edwardsiidae; genus Scolanthus; species Scolanthus callimorphus. The sequence continues at coordinate 26,805,184 of CM066922.1, read as the reverse complement.
TACTTACTGAATTTAAAAATAAATTTAGTGAGAAATTTAATTTTTTGATAAACCATTTGACTTGTGAGTGGAAATTGTAGATCATGTTACAGTGAAACGAGATGTTCTCTTCCCAACAATTTTGCAATATTGCCTAGCAACATTGATGGACAACTTGCTTGAATCAAATTCCAAAAAATCTTTTGTATCTGTCTTCACGATATTGTGCCAGAACTTGAAATATTTTGTTTCCAAAATCGTTCAATTATGGTCTGCCCCTCCAGTGCTCAGACATGTGGCAAATTAAAGTTGCTCACGAGAAATTGCAATTTGATACCAAAGTTGTCCATCAGTGTTGTCCATCAGTGTTAAGAGCAAAGAGAACAACCTGTGTGACTGTAAGAATACAAATTTCATTTCACTTCTCCTAGTTACTATGCATTAAAAAGGAAAGTTTTTTTAGAAGCACCTGATAAAAGATATAATAGAGGGTAGGACATTCAGAAGTAACTTGTTGTGCATTGTTTGTTGCAGGTTCCGAAGGTGTAGGTGTACATGTATATGCCCAATTCACAAAAGGAACATAATGCCATTCTTGTCTGGATGACACAAAACTGCATCCTGCAACCAAATAGCAATTTCTAGCACAAGTGCTGGTGGTTCAGGGATGCAACATGTTAGATGTTACAGTATTACGAGAGCATTTCATTGATTGATTTTCAGAAGTAGAACTATAGCAGGGGCTCCTTTTAAGAGTTTTCACTACAGATATTTTACTGCTCAGAAGAACATCATAGTGCTGTATCAAAATCCTCTTTGATTCAATTTTTCTTGTGAAAATTATGTTGCCACCTCAAAACCCAATGTTGTCAACAGGTGTAATTTTGTCAACTGCCCAGGTTCCACTATTACGGAACTTGTCAGAATACTCTGTTAGTTATACTAATAGCACAATAAAAAGTTCACCAATTTGGAGTCTCATCCTTTTCATGGACATAATCCACCATTTAATTCCAGGGAAGGGTGGTGAAAACTGAGCATGTATTTCCAGGGTGGGTACCCTTCAGTCTGGGTATTTACACATTGTTTGACAAAATCCCAGCTTGGTTAGATACAAAATCTGGGGTTGTAAGTCACCAGTAGTCAAATCAATTGAATTCCAGGATAGGTTATGGTGAAACTTGTCCAGACACTTTCTAATAAGGTTATCACACAAACTAATCAACATGTTTGTTTGGTCACCATGACATTTCATTATACTAAAACAGTGTGACCAGGTTTTTCAAGCAAAATTTATGTATCTGCATGGTGCAGAACGTTTATTTCTCAACCCAAAACTATGACATCTTTCCACTTGATCTAATTCCACTGGAAGGCCCCGAAATATCAGGGTAAACTGATAGGATAAAAAAGGAAATCGTTACGATTGCTAAACAAAAACAACGTCATTTTTCTTGCACTTGCAGTCTGAATTTCTGTCTTACCCAGTTTAAACAGTCGCAGATGAAGGTCCACAGATCCTAAAATCAAACAATATTTATTTGCAATATACAGGCAGCTGAATAAACGTTTTATTTTATCCTTCCCGCTTTCAGAATAAAAACAAAACAAACGAGAAATAGAAATAGAGCGCTATTTGATTACAAATTCGTAATACTCGACAAGTGCTTTTCCCTGAGTTGAGTCTGCAATGTAAACTTGGAGAGCAGCGGTTATTGCGCATGGCATAAACAAAAAAGTCCCCTGTTAGTTTTGACAGGAAAGGTTAATTACTTAATCCCCAAGGGTATTAACTGGCGTCGCATCGGCCGTGCCGGTTTTTGACCAAGTTCGTTCCTTACTGTTCCCCAGGGGTTATTTTTTCTCGCGAGCGGGGAGCAGAGGAAAAATTCCCTGGGTCTCCGAGGATGACTCATAATGTTAACATCGTATAAAGTCCGCCCCAGGCCCTACCCGTGGGGTTGAAAATTGGCCCAATTTGCGATTGAAATTTACAAGCGTGTTATAAATCACTCACTTCGCGCGTTTTGATTTTTGCTTGTCCCACTATATTCTCTAATACCCAGCTTTTTCATGTTATCATAGTTTAATATGTGTTTTTTTATTGCCTAGAACGCATGTCGAATTGTGAGTCATACACTACTAGAGGTGTGTGCAGGAAGTGTAGAGACGGATATTTTTTCAAAGATCAACAATGTCACAAGATCGTCCCGTATTGTGATGAGTACGATGAGACCATGTCGTGCAGGATGTGTAGAAACGGATATTTTATTAAAGATCTACAATGTCACAAGGAAATCCTGCATTGTAGGAAGTACGGCACTAAAGATGGGATCATGTCGTGCAAGGAGTGTAGTAACGGATGGCTTCTGAAGGATCAACAATGCCGCAAGGACGTCACGAACGTGAAAGGTATATCTACAACATCTAATATCGAATATCAAGGGATAAAAAAATTGAAAGGGGAACTTTCAGGGCAATACGCAAGTGATCAGCAACATCATTACTATTTCCCTCGTTGCCTGTGCTCGGCATTTGGGCTTGACTGTTGATTTGAATAGAGTTCAGCCAGTTTAACATAAAATTCCATTTTTCGAATGTGTAGCTTGTGCTTTTCCAAATCTATGATTTTGAAGTATTTGTAGGGCTACCAGTCTAGTTTTAGCAAACCACCAGGCAATAACCGCTATTTAGAGACTTTTGAGGGGTCGGTGTGGAAACGGTGCACATATGAAGGCCCATGGTGAAATTGTCATGCCGACCAAGTTGATGGGGTGGTCATATTCATAAATACACAAGCTGAGATGCAGTAAACTAGTGAATGGCAGAACATGGTGCTTAGCTACGTTTGTGGTGTTGCATGGTGAATTGACACCGGTCACCTGACTTTATGACCCTCAAAATGGCTAGCTTTTAGGCCTCACCCTAGGCAACCATAACCCAAGCGCTTTGGATAGTTCTTACCTTTAAGTCGATTACCTAGCCCTAGTTTGGGGTTTAAGCCGAACTAAACCGTTTACCAGGGGCCATTTTAAGAGGTAGTCACGTGACCTCGATGTTTCGTATGGCTCAAAACTCTTTTGCCCGAAAAAAAGGATTGAGCAATATATGCTAGTACAACATTGCGAGGGAAATCAAAGTAAGGGAGCATTCATAATTTATCTAGAGGGGGGCCTATGATGATTTCCTATTTTTTTTCTTTTCATTTTTTGAAGCCCCCCCTGAAGATCTCAGGGTTTTTATCCTGACCCCCCTCAAGAGTGTCAATTAATCAAAGAAAAATATCATACCCCCCCCCCCTACCACCACATATACATGTCAAACCCACCCTTAGCCAAATTAAAGTCTTGTGATAGTTACTGATCCTGAAGATTGCTATTCAATCTTCCTATTTTTTCAGAAAGAAAAAAATGAATGTCCAGTTACTTTTAAATATAATAAAGACGATAATCTTACAATTCAGGAGTTTCTGCCTACACACTTTTACAGCAACTCCACTGATAAGAACCTAACTTAAAATTGATTTAATAACCTTATTAGGTTATTATGTCGAGGGTGATTAAATGAAAATTTTAGCCTAACAGGTTCTTATAAATGGGTTTTTACGTATTTTCGTATAATTTCTTTCGGGAAAAAAATGGTTGGCCCCCCCTATGTTATTTTTGTTGGAAATTTTCCATAGCCCCCCTAAATCATATTAGGGAAAAACAGAGGCCCCCCCTCAAAATCATCATAGCCCCCCCTCTAGATAAATTATGAACGCTCCCTAATTACAAGCTTAAGGTTGATCGACCCAGTAATTTTGTACCCATGCCAACCAATTTTGAACCTCTCATATAAAAACAGGTTGATTTCTATCGCGCAGCCAATATAGCACATATGCTACCAATAGACTGAAATACATGTCAATACAAAAGTTGGGGAGATCGGAGTTAGTATCACGTGACAATCGGGCTACGCCTATTTCTACTCTCAGCCCAGTTTCAAGCTGTAACGACATTTTTTCGAAAAATGCTCTACGGTACCTCGAGATGGCTCCGTGTAACCTAAGTTTGATTAAATTCTACAAGACCGATTTCAAGATATTTTAGGATTTATAAATAATGGCTATAATTTATGTAAAATTCAGTGAAGTGAATAAATATGTCAGAGTTTGGTACTTCATGGTTATCAATTGCAGGCTTTTATAGCCAAATCTATTTGTAATTGTTCAAGGAAGGTCATGCTTTTGATAAAAATTAAGTATTATTTTGCGATTTCGAAAAATATAGAAATGTACGTATCAACAAATTCCTCCACGCATCGGCTCAACGCGAAATTTGGGCCTACTTCCACGAAATTTGGTCTGATTTAAAAATCGTAGTTTTTTTCGCTACAAAATTTTGGACGACTCCAATCGATCAATGTAAAGTTTGTCTCCAACGTTTCATAGCAATTGAAATCCTCTAAGACTGTCAACTGGGGACGCAAAGATCGGTAAATATTGGATTAATTTCTATAGTTTCTCTTCTGGGATTTGCTTTTGTTCCCCATTCGGCACAAAATCGAATTCCAATGGAGCGCACGTGGGCTTGTCCTTGCTTGGCTAGTCTCCGATGTATGATAATTTTCTGAGGTTCTTTGGTCTTTTGTTATGCATTTAATTACCATATGTCGGGGACGATTCGGAGAGCAGTCAACCGCGAATATCAACGTGTGCCGCATTGGAAGAACAAAAGCAAGTCCCTGAGCGGAAACTACACGAATCCATCCAATTTTACTGATCTTTGCGTCCACAGTTGATGCCCATAGAACATTTCAATTGATATGAAACGGCGGAGATAAACTTTACATTGATCGAATGGAGTCGTCTAAAATTTTGGAGCGAAAAAAACTACGATTTTTTAAATCAGACCAAATTTCGTAAAAGTAGGCCCAAATTTCGCGCTGAGCCGATTCGTGGAGGAATTATGTTGATACGTACATTTCTATATTTTTCGAATTCGCAAAATAATACAAAAGCATGACCTTCCTTGAACAATTACAAATAGATTGGGCTATAAAAACCTTCAATCTATAACCATGAAGAACCAAACTCTGTCATGTTAATTCATAACACTGGATTTTACGTAAATTATAGCTCTGATTTATAAATCCTAAAATATCTTCAGATCGGTCTTGTAGAATTTAGTCAAACTTCGGTTACACGTAGGCAATCAGTCAATCTCGAGGTACCGTAGAGCATTTTTCGAAAAAAATGTCGTTACAGCCAGAAACTGGTGTGAGAGTGGAAATAGGCGTGGCCCAATTGTCGCGTGATACTAACTCCGATCTCCCCAAATTTTGTACTGACATATATTTCAGTCTATGGGTAGTATGTGTGTTATATTTGCTGCGTGATAGAAATCAAACTGCTTTTGTATGAGAGGTTCAAAATTGGTTGGCATGGGTACAAAATTACTGGGTCGATCCACCTTAAGTGGTCCGATACTGGGCTCCATACTGTATTTACGAAAACAGAGTCACGTCAGATTATGGAGGAGGTCAAAGGTCACGTCAGGAATGTTGAGAATGTAGGGTATATGTAGGAACATATATTTATGTGGATATACGGCACAGGTTACCTATAGATTGTGGATATAGGCCACTGGGGTATCTAGCTACCTACATTTTATATAGCTAAAAAGACACAATGTAATGGATAAATAAAACATAAATAAACCATGTTTATCTATTAAACTAGTCGTATGTTTTACTAACTTACTAAAAATAGCCTATGACGTCATTACTTAAGCGTATATGCATGGGCGAGTCTAGCACCACTAAATATGCTATCCCAGTAACATATATCCACTAACGTATAGGAAAGATGATACATCAGTAGTCTTTATCCGCAAATTATAGGAAATTTTACTTCCGGTACTGCCCTATATCTACATAAGTTTTGCAGGATTGCTGTCATATATCCACATATCATAGGTAACCTGATACAACCAGTGGTGTATATCCACAAACTACGGACGTTCGCCGAAGAAGGGGCTGCAAGCATACCGCAAAAAGAACCGGCTAGTTCGGCCCTTACTATACTACTTCACGCGCAGTTGAAAATGGCCACTATTCGTTCCTGGAATATATTTTGTAATGCCAAGCTTGGTATACTATAGCCAATCTATGTTTTCTATTTGCTAGAAATTATCCCGAATTGTGTGGTGCACTCATCGGCCGGCAATTGCGATAAGTGTGAGCAAGGATATTTTCTACACAGCAGCCGTTGTATAGGTAAATCTACAATATGACGTATATCAACATCTCACACAGATCATATTAGAGTATAGCTGACTATGTGTTATTCATGTGTTGTGTTATTCTTGTTTTGTGTCTCGAAACCATTACTTATTTACCAACATTTACGTGTTACCATTTTCTAACGGCACAGACAAGTAGACCGCAAAATCTTCAATCGTGAAAAGTCAAGAAGTTTGCGAAAGTGAACATTTCACCTAAATGTATAGAAGCCTATTTCGGATTACTGGGGTTGGTAGAGGGCCTGCTTGGAGCAACAGATTTTCCTTCCCCTTGGAACCTTGCAGTGGTGGGTGGTCTGGTTGTTCCGGATTGCTTGGGGGCACGAAAATTTACACTGTAAGCCCGGATGAGCCCCCCCCCCCCCCATCTATAGCACTGATGTCTAAAGTTACAACCCCCACAATTACCACCCTTGTGATAATGGAAGCAGTAAACCTTTGGGATTGCGAACTAGATTGCCTGCCACTAAAATTCCGAGTGGCGGGTTTCCTTGCAATGGGGTTTTGGGCCTGTAGCCATAACTCGCCATAAATCTGACCCCAAGGGAGACGACCCCCCGATGTTTGACGCTGGTAGCGGAAGTTCTGATCAAAGAACTTCCTGCTGCCACCCCCTCACTGCAAGATCCTGAATAATATTGCCATATTTCAGAACAGCAGGGCCTTCAGATAGGTACTTCATATAAACTACCGTAAAAACATGAAAGGCAGTGAGCCATTTATCTTTTGAATCTATCTTCCTGGGCTTTCCTAGAGGTTGAAACAGAACAGCAGGTTCGCGATCTCCTGCTGAGTTCACATTGAGCTGATATTTTGTCCTGGAAAATGGGTGTGGAAATCAGCAGACCAAAGTCCACATGCTCGTTTAGTCCATATTTTCGCCTTGAGTCGTTGGCTTACTGTTGCACCCAGTGGGAGTGTTTGAGAAACAAATATGTCTTCTGGTATTGACTGTGATGTGAGCTCACCTGTCAGTGAAGCCGTAGCAATCGTACTACCAACAATAATGTCAGCTTGGATATCCGGGACGATAGGAACTTCAGAAGTCAAGGGTGTGCTAGAGGTAGACGGCTGGACCCCGGGTACTGTACTAGGGTGGGATAAAGGGGAAGATGAAGATAACCTCTGAGTAACTGCATCAGTGACCCTGTTAACAATATCTCCGATGACCCCCTCAGGAATGCTATTGCTGGGATGAACTGGTGGCACTGCTTAACTGGTAGGTGTTTCGACTGCTGCAGTCCGTTTTTGGCGTTTGGATGTAGACATTGAACCCTGGAGAAGCCGCCCTGGAGGACGCTTAGTGCGGGTAGACCTCTTAGGTGGCATCTGAAAGGAAAAGGAGGTGCCACTGGGAGATATTGTGTTGTCAAAGCATAAACATTGATGGCATTAAAAAAATATACATATATAGATAAAAATTAAATAAATAAATAACTGAATGTGTTTGACAGCTAGAAAAGGTTCTAGAAAATACCTCTTTGAGGTAGGGTGAATATGATGGTAAATCATTGATCGTATCATAGCTCCCAAGTACGTCATTTGCGAATCATGAGAAACATCAGACCCACTGAGCATTTCCTGTCCTCCTGGGCACGGCACATACATTGACAACTAACACAGCCCCAATGTCGGACTAAAGCGATATCTAAGATATAAATTTTCGGTAGAGTTACCTCATAAAGGTAGTATTTAAAGGAAAAACCCACATTTATAACGGCGATTTGTCAACTTGCTACCCCTTCGCACTCCAACCACGAGGCGGCAGCCCTTTCCAGGTTAGAGAGGGGTGGAATGTATTAGCCTACGGCGGCCCGACACACCTCCAGACACACCCCCTTAGGACAAATGCAAATTACATCACGGGCAGGAGGAAAAAATAAAATTTCTTTTGCTAGCAAAATTATATTTAACTTAAAACATCAGAATTACTATATCTTGTAGCTTCCTATTGTAAAGTGTGCTCATCTTAGCCCTTATCAAAAGTCCCTGGTAAGACACACCCCAGTCATTATATACAGCCCTTAACCCTCGCTCATTCAGCCTCTCTAGCTTGTTACTATCCGTCTTGCAGAAATGCCATGTTAACCCTCCGTAGCATAGATATGTCAGAATAGCTGCTTTGAATATTGTCAATTTAGCACGCGAGGTTGCCTTCTTGCATGCGATTGAAATGTGACCTGAAAATGGTAAACTGCTGTCAATGGTTACGGCTAGTAGCTTCAACTCCTGAGTAGTCTCGACCTCCACGTCATCAATCTGTAGGATGTCATCTCCTAGCATTCCATTCTTCCCGGGAATGACCATAGTTTGGTACTTTGATAAATTTCCTTCAAGAAAATGTTTTTTTATACCACTCAGACGTGCTTTCACCGTCCGTTTTGAGAGTACATATTGCTTCCTGCAGGTCAAAGTGTGAAACATATATTCAGTCTGCATATGCGGAAAGCTGGCTGTGTCTATCCATGTAAGACAGGTCGTTTTGATAGGTATTCCAGACACTGGACCGAGACAAGACCCTTGCGGGCAGCCTCTAGTAACCATCTCCCACTTACTTTTCACATGAACCATCCTCGTCCTGCACTGACGATCCGTGAAGTATGACTTCAACAGACTGAGGGCATCATCGCTTAAACCATACTAGCTGATGCCCGTGAAAATTCACGGAGTGTAAGGGGGGAAATTTATCTTATATTATTCTCCTAAAACAAATGAAAAAAAAAACTCACGACGGACATATAATTTGTTTCTCGTGTCATTTCCATTTAGCGCTCGCACTGCGAAGAAAGGCAGCGGTGTACGTTTGTTCAAACTTGAATGAAAATTATTCTCAGGCCAAAGCTTTCGAATTAGAATTATCCCTGCACATAACTGTAAGCAATATGTAACGGAACCATTTAGGTCCGGATGTCTATGGTGCTTTACGGCTGTACGAACTGAGTTCTTTTTTAGTTTCTGTGGGAGACTCGAACATGTGCCAGCTTTGTGCCTCGCTTAAGAAATCGCTTGAATTAGAACTTAGCTCAAGGCGACCCTTTTCCAACAAACACATGCACACTGGTGAGATTTTCTCTTTCTGTTCAGGCTTGTGAATTTCGTTTTTTCGGCTCCAACATCTCTGTGTTTAGGATAGATTTCGAAAGTTTCGTACCGGGCTCAAAAGGCTGTCAAACGACTGTTGTTTGTTTATTTATAAATGGCGCGCCGGGGTTTCGTGCAACGCGCCAAAACCTTTGAATGGGATATATTGTCCACTCTATTCTTTTTGGGAAAACGACTTTTGCCTGAACATTACTGTGTTATTTGTGAGAGAAACGCGTAGGTTTGGACGTCTTTGTTGCTTTCGGCTGCGAGAAATTGCTTATTTTTTGGCTTTCTGTGGAAGACTTAAAATGGCGCCTTTGCGAACTCGATCTTCTCGCTTACGAAAACGCTTGAATTAGATCTTCCGTCCACTTTATCATTTTCGAATAAAATGTATCCTATAACACAGTTCCCCAAGTTTGCAAGAAAATGGCGTGGTTTTGAAATTCCGTGGTGCAGCCGTTTTTCCAGGCTGCTGGGCCTACAGTTTGACCTTGACCCCGCCCACATCACGTATTATATATAAGATGCCTCAAGCTTGGCCATCAGTACCTTAGGGTGCATAGAATCAAAAGCCTTTTCATATCCATACTCAGTATCCATACTCAGTATCTCATATGTCTACTAGACATAGAAGTGTTGTTTCACAACTAAACCGCTTACGATAAGCACCCATAAAAGGGTCAAATATCTGCTCAAACTTGCCACCTAACCTGCCGTCCAATGAACTACTCAAAGATTTTGTCCACGACCGATAATATAGTGAATGGCCTGTAGTTGTTCTTTTCTTGTGGATTTTCCTTCTTGTAGACTGGGACCCATTCTCCCATTTTCCACTCTCTTGGCCAAATACTTTCACTTATGACCCTATTAAACATGTGTGTAAGCGAAGAGGTGATACTTCCTCAGCTACCAGCTTTAAAACCTTTGGTGGAATGTTGTCGTGCCCTGTTGCCTTATTAGGTTTGATGTAGCCTCATGGACTTCATCATTTGTAACCTCCTGAAAACTGAAAGCTTTAGGAACGATCTTGGTAGTAATCATATCCACGCTCATATGCTCCATACAGTCCTGCTCCTGCAGATTATTGGCTTTGTCGCCTCCAATTCTATCTGCCACCGTAGATAAGTAGTTTGTGAATTCCTCTGCAACTGTTTTTTGATCTTGCATTAGTCCCCTTTCGGTTTCTAGTGATATAGCGGCTTTTTCTTTAGTTTTCGAATTTAGGAATGGCGAAAAAGTTTTGAAAAATGCCAGTGGGTTCTTATCAAGATCATTGCAGACTTCATTCCAATAACATTTGATTGCTTTTCTCCTTAGCCTTGTGGCTTCGTTCCTTCATTTTTTCATCAACTCCCATGATTCCTTGCTCTTTGTTTTGCTGAACATCTTAGCAAACTTACGCTTCTTCCTGAGCAGGTTTCCACTCAGGGTTCATATACGTAACGTCCCTTTTTCTCACTCTCACGTTTCTAATAGGCAGATGTTTGCTGAACAAAGATGTTACTTTTTCCTTCCAATGGGCGTACAGTTCGTTTACATCCATATGAGTAGAAGGGAGCAAACTTGAGCCCCGATATCTTATTTAGTTCCTATCAAGATTTCTATCTGCAGTTTATGATTTTAAACTCATGTTATTAACTGATCTGCCCACGTAGGAGTACACCATCCTATCGCTCAGACCAAATTCAGCCACATCAGACATGCTAATATATAGATTTAGTCACTGGCTAAAAGCGGAGCCCCCGGTTACATATTTGTCTGTATTAATGAGACAAAACATTGTACATAAGCACTTGTCAATTAGATAATTTCACCCAAGTTTGTTTGTCTCAGGTTAATCCCTTGGCGATATATATATTTTTTCTTCTATGATGACGTCATCGATGACGTCATACCACGTGACCATGCCGTCGCAACCCCATTACCACTTATACTCCGTTTGCACTATGGCAAATTGTCCCGGATACATGACGAATCCGGTATCATTTGTCAACGGAGACGGTTTGCCGTTTACACACAAGTTTGTCAATCCGGAATCAAACTATCACGGATTGGGGTCAAATCTCCGAAGACGCGTCTACGGTTTTGAAAGTGGGATCATGTGTTCGGGTACATTTGTATCCGTGGTATTTTGTAGTGTAAACGGTTCGCCTATCCGTATACTTGAAAACGCGTCTCCGTTGAAATTTTCGCCTCCGGAGATGTTTGCTCTAGTGTAAACTTAAAGTCTTAGACTACTTTACCCAAGTTTGGTCCTCTGAGGTTTATTCCTTCCCGAGATATATTATTTTTCTTCTATGATGACGTAATCGAAGATGTCATACCACGTGACCACGCAGTGGCACCCCCCCCCTTGCCACTAACACAACTTCCCCATCCAAGTTGGTTTTCTTAGCTTCATCCATTCCTGAGATATGCCAATAAACGGAGAAGAGTGTTGATTTACATGTGGTGGGGGCGCGCAGACACGGACGCGCCAGCGATACCATAATGGGAATACCGCTGAACGTTGAAAAATGAAGTCGATAGTATACCTGAGTTCTTACTTCATACGCGATACCTATGGTGCTCCGCTTTGCGGCCTTCGGCCCCAAAGGAGCTCCGCTAAAAAGTTCAGGGCTGTTGGTTAATGTGACGTCTATAAGTGACTCACTGATTGGTGTCACCCGAGTAGGTTTGGTAATGAGGCACGAGAGCTGATGTACTTCTTCCATGTCTATGATAATTTTCCCCTCTCTCTCCCTGGGCTTCAATCTGTCTAAGTTAAGGTCCCCTAGTACTGCCACAGTTGGGCACTTGGCCATGGCCCATGACATGACTTGGTTCAGTTCATGTGTTTCAGCCTCACCAAGCTGGGGTACACCAGCTACCCATCGTCCCACATCTTCATGTTAACAGGCCCTAAATATAATTGGGAGCTCCGCTTTTAGGCAGTGCCTAAATCTATATATTAGTATTTAGGCATTGATCAAGTTGAGAGTGTGACGTCATCACCCATGCTAATTTGCATATCGTTCTTACCTTAAACACGAAACCGCGCTATAAAAGGGATAGGTCCGCCCCCCATTTCACACCTTTTGAATTCAAACGGTTATTCAAAATGGCCGGTTAGCCAACTTGTAGAGGAGGAGATAGGAGTAATATTAAAAATACAACTTAATGCTGCCCATTTTCGTGCTAAAAATAAAGAAACTTACACCATTTACTGAAAACAATTCTACCTATAAAAGGATAAAGTATGAATGTATGTGTTTCTAGCCAAACAATGGTCAATATTTTGTTACAATTTGAATTACGCGCCGATTTCTTCAAGCCACTGAAGAAGCGGGGTTCTTCCGCCATTTTGTAGAGCCCACAATAATCTTTTACAGCAGTAATTCAACCATATACATGCGTATGAGTGTCCCTCGGGATTCGAGTGATTCTGACAAAAGAATAAGGGACGCGAGAGGCCGATATCGAAAGCCCGTTGTTATTCAGTAATGGCGGGCCGACGTCGATCATGGAGAGCTAACCATGATAGATTTTATGGTTTTCTTCAGTCGTTTGAGGAAGGAGAAAGTGCAGTTAATAGTCTCAAGGAATCTCCTAAGCCTATGGAATACCAGAACTTTGTTTTACCTTGTAAATGTTCCCATTATTATTGGTCAGAGTGCGACGAGAAGGCCGCCTCCATTCAACGCTCACAATATTCAAGCTCTCTTCAATCTACTCACTGACTCTGTGTTTGCTCCGTTTTCTGAATAACACAAGCGTTGTCGGCCAAGAGAATGTTGAAGATCAACCTGGCAATGCAGTGCATTGGGAATGAAGGATCACTAACGCCGGGAATATTTGCATCAAGCTTTGAATTGAAGAGGAACTCATGTTATGAAAGATAACAGCAGTTACGACACGCCGTCGTTCCTCCGTATTTTGTTGGACTCCTAGTTGGTCGCACGCCGCAGTAACTATGCTGTGGTTAAGAACAGTAATATTCTTGTCGTTGAAAGAAAGATATTTGAAATGCAGTGAGTGCGATTAATAAATCGGAGCCGTACAAACGTATAACTCGACAGCGTACTTTTTGTGTTTATAAATAATTACGAGGATAGAATAGAATAAGAGACCCTCCGAAAGCTGAAATTGTTCGTGAGAATTCCTTTACTATAAACCATGAAAATGTTTGAGAATACGTTTTGTTATTTTGAAGGATGTAAAATTAGAGAATATCGCGTTGGGTTGAAGGGAGAATTCATCAGCACTGAAACAGAGCTCTTTCCTGCTCGGCGATTGAGTGACAACTAAAGGTGACAAACGCCTGGCGCTGGCCCTTTTATAGCGCGGTTTCGTGTTTAATAACTTTTGAATGAAAAGAGCTATCAAAAAAAACGAAAAAAAGGCATTGTTCTAGTTTTGCAAAGCTGCCTAACATATGAAGAATTGGCAAAGATTGAAAACTCTTATTTTTGATAATAGTGGCACTTTAAGCATGCATCGGTGGCTGTCACCAGAGCCTCCCTAGCGAGGTACGAGCCGGGGGCCTCGGGGTGCGAGAATGAGTAGGAGTTTATACAATGCGTTTTCCAGATAAAGGAACACTCGAATTTTGTGGTGGTGCTCCACAAAACGGCTAAATCTGAAATGCGGTCCAACCTTGAATTTAGTTTTATATCCAACTGTATATAAAGGAAATAAAGGCAAAGAGCTTAGTTATTTATCTTTTATTATAATTTAGCTACGATATAACGCGCGCTCTGTTGGCCCAAATCTATGCTTTCTCGTGTCTCTCCCAACATCACGTGTGCTCTATTGCGCCGATAAAGTCATAGAAAGTTATGTTAATATATAGATTTAGGCAATGCCTAAAAGCGGAACTCCAATCATACACACCCCACGTCTTACTCACAGGGAGCTCACCTTTACAGTTTAAATCAAGAAAATTCATGTTACCATTATATGGCAATGATAGTATTAGCGCGTTCTGATATGCTAACAAGTCGCAGTTCACGACCGACAAAAGATAATCTCCTTGAAATAAAAATGAAAAATAAAATTTTCAGCGAAATCCAAAACAAAGAATACTTGACATAGTATTTGTCTCATTGTACTAACTAAATCTAACATGTGACAAAGGAAAATCAAGGCTAGAATATCAGAAATGACCTGTTTACATAAGGCAAAGCAGGGCCAAAAAGTCAAAACTATAATTCGAGTTTAGCCGGAGAAAAGAAACCTTGAGGGAGCCAACTAAAGCAGCAAAACGTAAAAGTTACATGTAAAGTCAGAATTTTCTCATGCAATAAACTTGGAAGCTAAAAATATAAATAGCATAAGACGCAATTTCAAGCTTTGTGGTTACCGATAACTGATAGTGAAGTCGTTTCTTTCCTCCGAAAGTCTCCGTCGTGTTGAGCTGAATTCATTCTTACTTGGCAAGCTTTTGCACAAAGCCAATTTTCCTAAATATATTATTCGGCTAAAACCAGTGCAATTTTTGTTATTGTCAATCCTGTTCAATTCAGTTCTGGCTCCCTGTTCGTAGATCTCATATGTGTATTACGGAAGAAACTGTTGTTTAAATTTGGCGTGGTTCGCACCCACGAGTTTGTCTCAGTTTGACTCAACAAAAATTTCGTCGGGGGGGACTGGGGACTTTCAGTGAAATCGGCTCGGGCGCGCCGACCGGCCCGCCGCGCCTCCCAGCCCATTTCCCTTGGTTTTCGTATATCTTCCCAATGCCCGGGATATACCAACCGGTTCTCCAGAAAAACTGGAGGGTCTGTTTTCCCGTAAAGAAAGCTATACCAAGCAAAAGGGTATGCCGTAGGGGCGGGTTCAGTGAAACCGGGAAGGGGGGCAGCGCGACAGCCGTAACAGCCCTAACGAAATCACGCAAGGATAGCGGAGTGACTGACCCCCCCCCCCCCCTTTTGTGGTAACATATGGGAACCTTGCAGTTAGACGCTCATCTGTCCCATTGTATACTGAGCAATCCAAGATGCGGTACGGACAGGATAACTGCAAGTGGCTGACGATCGGCAGCACGGATACGTGCGGCAAACGGTGTATGGACACCTACTGCAAGGTCCACCTTCAGAGACTAAGGAAAGGCAGCGCGCTACCGGTGCCCTGCAAAGGATGCGCCATTGGCACTCAGTCTGAAACGAGACTGTGTCGCGCATGTGGAGGAAATCGAGTAGGACAAAGAATGCGCGACGCCGAAAGTCGCGCCCGAAAACAGTTTGCAATGGTTCTTTCTGAAATCGCTACCCTGAAAACAGACAATTAGAGATTAGCGTGGCATAGGGTATACCGATCAAAATGGACGCGTACATAGAGGAGATACTGAACGATATGCCTGATGACCAGGCACCTGCCTTATTAGCGGTGGTGGTTCAGAACATTCTGGACGAGGACATCCCTGAGGATGTCAAACATAAGCTGCTCTTGCCGCTTATGCCGGCTAAAGCGCGCCGAGAGCGCGGAAAGCCCGAAGCTCCCAAAGACGAGGCTTGGCGCGAGTTCGACCCTTTGCTGCAGCAAAAGGGTCCGGAAACGTTGGACGAAGAAACATACTACTCGCTCTTCATAGGCGATGCTCACCATCTGTTTCCTAACGGTGAAGCCACTCTACTCGGGAGAAATGTCACTCGCGAAACCTACCAAGAGATCCAAATTCTTGGCGAAGGTGGACTCATCGATCCCAAACCAGTCGTCCGCGGACCGGATATAAGCGACGACGGCTCGGTATGGTGGGTATCACACGAGAGGGAGGCACTCCGTGCCAACGCTCTGCTCCCGCAAGTATTGGAAATGGTGGATCCCGATTAGCGCTACAGGCTGTTTACTGTTGTTGGCAAAGCGCCCGCGGAACCCCTCGCAGCAGTGTCGGAGGAAGAGGGGCGTTCGGAGCATAAGATGGGAGGATCACTTGTGAAGCGAGGTGACAAAATCACCATTGGCGCCCTCGAAGGGATCGATAGCGGGTCTGGGAAAAGGGGCGCGAGTACCTGGTGTACGTAAGGTATGAGCTCCGGCCTTTGCCTGAGCAAAATGGTGAGCCTGGGCCAATGTTTGACCCTGAAGACGACAAAACGTTCGCCAACTGCGTAGTAAACTACGTCGCTGATTACCTTAGAAAGAAGTGCACGGCCCGTTCTCTTGGCCTTACAAAGAAACGGAGCAAAATGCTAGAGACATTTGACGAGAAACTGGCCACTTCAGGATGCACCAAAGAAGATCTCTTTCAGCTGGAAAAGAAGCTAGAAATAAAGCTCGTGGCGGTTGACGCCCTGGGTAACACGCTGTGGGATTCTGGCAAGTACAACAAGGGATACACGCGCATGAATATACCTTGTCACAACAACCACGCGTGGACAGAACTTCCCACAGAACCACCTGCCGTTACAAGCGTGCACGGCCTCGACCCTGAAGCGGAAGCTGAGATCCAGAATGCGCACCAGGAGAAGGCCCTCACCACTGCGGCAGTGAAGACGCGTGAAGCAAAGATACGAGAGGCCCTTATTCGTTTCATCAGCCGAGCCATCCCAAGGAGCACCCGAGCGTGGTTATGTGGTCACGTGATCGTCACCCACGAAGGCAAACTCTACCGTTCCAGACGGGATAGCGCTGCTATCGACAGGGCCTTCACAGACGAAACGGGGCATAACCCGGAAGAGCTACCTGAGGACCATCCTGCCTGGAAAGAATACCTAGAGGCCACGCACTCGATGGGTGGGGCAACTGGCTACCGATTCAAGAAGTGGCTTCAGCGGGAAAGCATTCGCCCTACGCCTCCGAAATGCAGGGATGTCTGGCAAGCGGCACAGGTTGAGGCTAAAGTCTGGAACAGCAAGGAGGACTTTGGCAAACAGCCGCACGCCCATATCGACATGCGCGCCGCATATCTGGGGTGCGAGGACAATGTATTTGGTGGCGCTTCAGATGCCATAGATATGGTGCGGAAATACGGCTTCCCTACGAACGTGTATCGTATCGCGGATGTTGAGGGTAGGCCCTTGAGCGACGTCCTTCAGCTCACCGGAATTATTCAGCTCATGGAATGGGAGTTCTCGGAAAACTGCCACCCTTACACATCAGGCCGGATAGGACAGCACTTGGAGCAAAACGATGGTTGGCTCACGACACCCGAGCTTAAAGATCTCCTCGATGCGGGAGACATGGTGAAAGTTACCGCCCGTGAGGTTCTCTACAGCGTCGGTAAAAAGGACTCCATTAGATTCCCTTACTCAAACAAGGAATCAAAAGACGCTTTGTATCCTCAGGGCCGCGACCTCGCTGTCCGTTTCGTGGGCAAGTGCGCTCGCCATGGCGACGAGTCTTCTATTGTCGTTCGTGACACCGATGAGGCGGCCTACCTCACAAACCTCCTAGCAGGTACGGATCACCTGCTTAACTTTGAGCATGCAGAAGGGACGCACCTTATACAATACAAAGATGGCAAAAGACGCTCACAGTGGTATCACATCAGGGCCTTCGTCTTGGCGTACACAAACATAGCCTTGCGTCGCATGTTACGGCGATTCCCGAAGAATGACGTGCTGAGGGTGTGCACGGATGCCATATACGCAAAAGGTGAGATGCCGAAGGAAGTGAAGCTGGTCGAACAAAATCCGAGGTACGGCGAGTGGCGCCACAAAAAGCCTGGGTACGAGTGGAGGGCAGAGGCCGTATGGGACTCCAAGCATGCCGGAAGCATTGCCAAAGAGCCTAGCAGCGCGCCTAGCCTACCGTCTGATCTTGTAGCAGCAACCTCATCGAGGATGTATCTAGCTGGCCAGGGAGGGTCGGGCAAAACGGAATGGGCAGTGAAGATGTTTTGGGAAGGAAAGTGGTGGTGCTAACTCCCGAAAATGATCTCGCGGACGATCACCGCAATAATCCGCGCCTTGCCGATGGCGACAAACCCGTCAACGCTCAAACATACCACCACTACCTCTGTATACCGGCCGAAAAACCGATAGAGGAGTGGGACCCGGTCTCAATCGGGCTCAAGCTCGACCATCTTGTCGAAGTCATCATCATTGACGAATGCTGCAAGATACAAACGTAGGTCCTTAGTACCATCCTGCAATACCTCGCCACCCGACCCTGCCAGGTAGTGTGCAGTGGTGACGTTGGCCAAGTGCCTCCATGGGGAGATAAAGAAGGTCCCCACAGTATGATCGAGAAATGGGCGGGGCAGGAAAACGTGCGCTGGTTTGACACGGATTACCGCTGCATATGCGAGGAGTGCGGGCGTCCATACAGCGTCTGTAGCAGCAGTGATGGCGAGTGCCGGTCCACCTCCAGGCTTCACGACATCAAGAGCCGCATATGGTGTCAGTCAGACTCTCGACAACTAGAGATATTTCGTGAGGAATGGGATGGTGTAGAGTTTGATGCTGCCGTCAACCAAACCCGCCCACACGACATGTGGGTCTGCTCAACCAACAAGATGGGTGCACAGGTGCAGCGAAGGTTGCTGGAACACCACAAGAAAAGCTACCCCCAGTCACCGGCTACAATTCGCTTTGACCCCGACACCAGGGGTACACCAAGAGCCACCCACAGTGCTTTAGCATCGATCGCCTCGATGATAGCCAGGGCCACTACAAGTGGAATGTAAGGCTGACGTGCCTCAGTTGCAATCGACGGCACAAGCGTTGACGTGAGCGTCACGCTACGCGCAGCTGAGAACGAGTAAACGCGTGCTTCGAGTACGCCGTGTAGTACATGACGGGCTGCCCTGGCTCTATTACCCTCTTCAGTATAGGGTAAGTCTTGCTCGTCCACCATGGATCGGTCGCGCGGAGTCGGTTCTTCTCCTGCAGGTCTTCCTCGTTCACTGCGATGTAGACCTCGGTACCCACCTCCAGTGGAACTTTTGCGGGTGGCTTTTCGGCAATGAGCGGCACGCGCTTCATCTTAATGGCCTCTGCAGGTGCTAGTCCAGTCATGCGCGTCCTTGTCCTGTTGATGTCTGTAATAACAATGGGCAGGGCAGACACCCACTCGCGGTTTGTTTTGCCCGATGCGAGCTCTTTTGAGTACTGCGCACGAAACAGGCGCTGCGCCAGCCAGCGGTGAAATGACTCGGCGAACGCCTGGCTTCTGTGATGACCAGGCTCGGCCCGTCGTATTTCTACTCCGTGATCGGTCAGAAGCTTAGTGGTCGCCCCCTTGAATTCTGTTCCGTCGACCACCATCAAGACTTTCGGCCAGGTCAGGGGTCCTTCCGCGTAAATGCTGGCAAGCTCGCGCGAGACAACGGCCGCGGTTTTTTGTTTTCAGTGGACGAGCTGCCTTGAAGCGGGAGGTGACGTCGACAACAGTGAGAGCATACTTGTACCCGCGGTCGGTCGGTAGGAAGAGTAGGTCCGACTGGTGAATACGGTTCGGTGTCTGTTCGGAGAAATGAGCGTACGTGATGGGTGGAGGAATCGCCTGTGTGTAGCCGCCAACGGGCTGCGCGGTAACCCACTTGCGCACTCTGTCTATCGAAGCCGACCCCTTAGGGAGTTTAGCATGTAGGGCGGTCACTCCCTGAAATCCGCCTCTGGCAAAGTAGATAGGACGGAGAAATGCATCGAGTTCTTCATCAGACATCATGACTCAGGCGGTCTTGGAAAACGAGATCACACATTACGGGCAGGTGCGTAAAAAGTACAAGCGCGTGAGAGCACTGGTCCACGGGGCGTCTGTGACGGCCGGCAGTTTAGCCACGATTATCTCTGGTGCTGGGGTGG
The DNA here is from genome assembly GCA_033964015.1 of Scolanthus callimorphus. NCBI lineage: Eukaryota > Metazoa > Cnidaria > Anthozoa > Actiniaria > Edwardsiidae > Scolanthus > Scolanthus callimorphus. Next base: position 26,785,104 of record CM066922.1, on the reverse strand, counting down.
GCGTTTCACTAACAGGAGTGGGAATCATAGTGGGTGGGCCCTTAGCCGGGATGGCAGGGGTACTGGGCTGATAGCCGTGACTACTGGGGTGATTTCGAAAGAACTGAATGCAAAAGTCTCTAAGCACGAGGACACCATAATTCTAGCCCAGAGCAAGAGAAGCACCATTAACGAGCTGGTTTCAAAGGCTCTAAACAACGGAGAAATCTCTGACGAGGAATTCAAGCTGGTATTACGAGAGCAGGAACAGTACTTTACACTAAAGGCCGCCCTTAGAAGTGCTCGGGGTTCGGAGGAAAGTAAAGACAAAAAAAGCTCGAAAACAGCCGTCAAAGAACGCGAGAAGATAAAGGACCAGCTTCGGAAGATCCGACAAAAATACGGGAGCGCCGTGTTCGACTAAGTGTAAGGTTTGAGCGAAACCCAAACGGCTTTCAACTAACTGCCGAAAAGGAGCGATTCCGGGGTTATTGAGTCCCTTAGCCATTCCGAATTTTCCGGCTTTCCGGTTCCGCTTGCGTGACCCCGTCGAATCTAATTACAGCGCGGTCCCGTCTGTTTGTACAGTACACTGAGCATTTTTCTGCTCTCTGACGATTTCACGGAGAATATCTCTGATTTCTTTCACCCACGAGGGAGTGAAGAAGTCGTGTATAGCGTATGCAACTAAATGCGACAATACGATCATGGTTCTTTCTGTATAGAATGTTCTAGAACTCTCTAGATTGCAATATGAGTTCTTGCGAAACATCATGTGAGTGACATTGTTTACATCTAGTATTTGCGTTACATGAGCAACACAGGCTGTGTCGGTGGGCTATTTACTTTCGTGCAGGGGCTTTCCCTTTGTATACGTCACGTCACATTCTGTTCGGAATATAACTACGCGTCTCTGCTATTTTCACTCAAACACACAGATCAGTCATGTCAAGCACAAGCGGTCTAAGTAACGGTGTAGGAGAAATCGCCCTGGAGGATGAGGGGATGGGTCTGGATTTTACGCTAGACACGGGCATGGAGGAGCTTCACGATGTCGACATCATAGACATGTTTTATATCGAGGAGGCTGTGCACAAAGCAAACGACAAGATACAGCTTTTTTCAAAATACTGGATGAGACTTTACTCGGAGTGCTGCATTCAGCGAACGAAGCACTCGACCTGCTTAAAGTTGGGTGTTAGAGGAGGCGGTCAAGACACTGGAAGACTGGCCACAGACTGTGGGATGCCCAACAATTCCACAGCTCATTGACTTTTCCACGAGAGAGGAGAAGAGAAAAAAGAGAAAGACAGCTCAGGTCATAGACGATGCTTCTGACGCTCAGAAACTGATAGAGGAGATGCACGAGAAGTTGTATTCCCTTATTACCGCTCCACAATATTCAGACGAGCCTGAACCTGGTTTAACACTACAGGGATTCGAACAGAAAATACAAGATTGCGAACTCTTGGTTCTCCAAGCCGATAACTGCGGCTTGAGGAATGCCTTCGAATATGGCAAGGTACTCAATAGGGCATTCGAGCGGTTCCAAATAGACAAGGCAAATGGAGCTATCCTGAACGTTTACTCGTCGTTTGACCAGTGGGTTAATGCGAAATGCCGGGTAAAATCTACGCGGGCCCGTCAACTAAGAGCTTTCAACCGAGGATTCCGAGGATATCCTAGGGTGCTTGGATGCAAACTGCCTTTAAGGAATGGAAGCGCAGTTTTGCGCTACCTCGCCGCTTACGAAGAAGAAGCTCTTCTTTGGAAATAGTGAGTTCTACATTGCAGGTTAGGAGCACTGTTCTGCCTTTTTGTGATCCAGTGACACAGCCTGTGTCGGTTGAGTTTCGTCTAATCATCTAGTCTTTGCGTCACATGAGCGACACAGGCTGTGTCGGTGGCCTTTTGTTTACATCTAGTCATTGCATTACAGCAACACAGGCTGTGTCGGTAGAGTTTCGTAATCAACTAGTCTTTGCGTTACATGAGCGACACAGGCTGTGTTGGTGGCCTTTTGTTTACATCTAGTCATTGCATTACAGCAACACAGCCTGTGTCGGTAGAGTTTCGTAATCAACTAGTCTTTGCGTTACATGAGCGACACAGGCTGTGTTGGTGGCCTTTTGTTTACATCTAGTCTTTGCGTTACATGAGCGACACAGCCTGTGTCGGTAAAGTTTCGTAATCATCTAGTCTTTGCGTTACATGAGCAACACAGGCTGTGTTGGTGGCCTTTTGTTTACATCTAGTCATTGCATTACAGCAACACAGGCTGTGTCGGTAGAGTTTCGTAATCATCTAGTCTTTGCGTTACATGAGCAATACAGGCTGTGTTGGTGGCCTTTTGTTTACATCTAGTCTGTGCGTTACATGAGCGACACAGCCTGTGTCGGTAAAGTTTCGTAATCATCTAGTCTTTGCGTTACATGAGAGCTTTGATAGCAAATAAAGTTGAGTTTACACTGAATCGTGTGTTCATTTCAGTTCCCATATGTTAGCACAAAAGGGGGGTCAGTCACTCTGCTATCCTTGCGTGATTTCGTTAGGGCTTTTTCCGGCTGTCGCGCGCCCCCCTTGCCCGTTTCACTGAACCCGCCCCTACGGCATACCCTTTTGCTTGGCATAGCTTGCTTTACGGGAAAACAAACCCTCCAGTTTTTTTTTCTGGAGAACCGGTTGGTATTTCCCGGCATTGGGAAGATATACGAAAACCAAGGGAAATGGGCTTGAGTGAGCCGACGCGGGCGCGTGTTTTCTGAGTTTTTTCGGCGGGAAAATGAAGGAGCGACTTCCGGTCCGTGTCCTCTGCCAAGCTCTGCCAAGCACCGCGGCGCTGTGTTGGAGGACAAAATGACGCGCGCGCTCAGTGATCCAAGACGGACTGTGATTGGCTGTGTACACGGATCGCCACTAACGCAAGTGCGCATGCGTAAATAAGAGCCCGCGATGTTTTCGTAAGCCGCTGAACGTATCGCCTTCGGCACGGGGAGTTCCGCTATAATGCTAAATTAAAAAACTCATTTATATTCGATAGGTGTTTTGGCCAATCAGATGACCTTCTTTGAACACGTGAATGAACTTTATTCTCAATAAAATACTCTACATTTCTAAAGCCCAGGGGACGGTATTGAATTCTACCCCAGGGAAATCTTGGGGTAAATAGAAGAACAATGTAATGCAAATGAACATGTTAATATGCACATGTTCATATGCATTTTCGATCTCACATAAAATGCATAAATATATGGTCATAAGCGCTTTATTACTTTACTTCAAGTAACATATTTATACATGCACAATGTAGTTATTCTATAGAGCCTGTACTCGTACAAACTATTTGATGAAATTAAAGGTACAGTTAGTAAATACTGAACCTGACATAACTATTTTTGGACTAGCCTATGGCAGCTCAAGATTTGCAAGCAAGTCATCGGAAACTTTGAAGTCAAACAATTGGTTGTCAGATTGAAAATTACTTGAACTTGTATTATTACCTTGCATCGCTTTGATTCAGTAGTTGAATTCCATTCCCACTTCCGACTAAATGCCGTTGAAGCCCCGCGATTATCATGTGCAGACTCCTACCAGGATACCTAGGCATAAACAAATACAATTATTTTGTATTTTTCCTAAAACACACACAATGCCACAACATCGAAACGTGTATGGCTGCATTTTCCGTTATCAAGAAAATAGAAAATATGTAAAATAATTACCTTTCTCCGTTTATCTTGGCAACTTCTTGTACAAACTTCGTCAGCCAAAAATCAGGGTATCTGAACTCATGTTTGCGATATTAGTAGCTAACCCCTGAACTTTCTCCATGTCGATGTCAAACGAACGCAGCTTTTGACGTGGATTTTTGTTTTCTCTCCCAAGCTGCACTCTGAAATAACTTTAAATGCCCATTTTGTGGAGCTGCGTGTTGATTTGGGAATGCAATCCTCCATCATGTTTTTTTCCTCATCCTCTGACTTTGCCGGCCTGAACAGTCGCTTTGGAGGCATGTTGAGACCGAACTGAAACTGCTCTCTATAACTTGTTAATTTTCCATCATAATTGGCCAAAACACCTATCGAATATGAATGAGTATTTTAAGCCATTCAAGACACTCGCATCAGTGTATTATCAGCTATAAAATCGCTTGGGCTTCACCCTCGGGATTTTCTAGCTGATAATACACTGCTGCTCGTGTTTTAAATAGTACCTAATCAACAGTGGAATGCTATGTTTTGTATGTCTTAGTCTGCCACGCGAATTGTGCGACGTGTTCGGGCCGGATGCAATGTCGTGCACAACGTGTCATCCAAATGCAGTACTGTTGGCCGGAGGTCAATGTTCTTGTGCAGATGGTTACTACGGGGTTCCTTCGACTTGTGAAGGTATGTCTACATCTATATCAACATTAGGTAGAATGAAATTAAGACAGTACAGTGTATGCACCGACGTGCGCCTGTCTTTCTGTTGTCAGGAACCGGTATTAATTCATGGGCAAAATTCACAGTGAATTACTTTAGAAACCCATACATGAATTTCTCTTATTGGAAGAATTGGAAGTGTTTGGATTTCCATGGCTTGATCACTGGGTGAAATCCAAACACTTCAAACCCGCGTGCTTTAGCAAATTCACCATTTTTCCATGGATGGGTTTTTTGCAGAAATTCCCCTGTGATTAAAACATTTTATTGTTAACTATCCAGTGGTTTATACCGGTAGTCATATTATCTTTAGATTGCCTGTGGTTAGCGGAACCGAGCATGTCCTTTGAAGGTTGAATATTGACAGCTAAAGTCGTGTATTTGGAAATTCTGACAGCTTTAAACGCACGGTACACGGTACAACACAACTCGCACTGTGATTGGTCGTTTTTTTCTCAAAAAGGTTTGGATGGTTAATAGAGATGGTTCATGAAAATTACTTCATCACTCGGAATGAATCAAGTTCGCTAATTTCGCAAAAGTCGGCAATGTCAGCACCCTCCAACGAAAAACCCTGGAAATTGAAAGCAAGCGAAAGAAACTGATCGTGATTATTCTGGCAAACGTTTGCTCGTTCTCTATGCGAAGTATGAGGCCTCTGTTTTTTAGTGAGTTTGAGTTTTGTTCGGGTCCAGGTTTGGCGTGGGAGGCTAAACAGGGAAACACGAAGGAAACATGTGTCGGGCTACAATGTGTCCTAGTTTAGCCAGGGCTTTATGTATTTATAATCCTTATATAGTTGTTGACTAGACCTCCTCGGCTTGGGCGTAATGTTTTTCCCATTTCAGATCAAGCGGCATTCCCATGAGTATTCCCTCTTTGTTTGGAATGCCTCCATATTTATATAAGTAGTATAGTATGCACCGAATTTCCCTTTTTTGAATACTAATTTTGCGGAGGAAGTCAAAGGTCCGAATGACGTCACATGAAGAGACCCTCCCGCTCTCCTTGTTTTTTTAATGTAGCTTAATTTTGCTTTATAGCCACTTACCCATCAAATGGTTGTAACCAGAGCCTTCTAAGACAGAATCTCCATAATTTTCTACTGGTTTCGACTGTTAGTTCAATCACGCATCAGGTTCAACTTTGTACAATTACACATTGAGGTTAATATAAAGGATGTTGGCGATACGGGATAAGTTGATCTTGCATGGACGCGCAAGTTTTGCCAAAACTCGCAAGTTTCCCAAACATATCTAATGAAACCCCGGAACAAAACGGTATAGTTTAATAAACGTTTCTCAAAAATGGTACATATAATATGCATGTTGAATAATATGTTTAGAGTTTCTCTATGGGTTTTTCCTTAAGCCTCAAATATTCGAAGATCCGCAAAAAGTAACAACTAGGCTTTCCAAGCTTGGTCTAGCTCAATTCCACCTTTTGGTTATATTTGGAAAAATTGTTTTACAAAGCGATTGAAAATGTGCGTTGCAAGTGAATAGCTTCCACACTTCATTTGTAATGTCTATTCCCCCATTTCACGATCGAATGGCAAAGTCTCAAGTTTTTTCGTGATAATATCCTCCGCTTCTTTGCCCCTACAATTCAAGTCTTACAAAATAGCCAATTAGCTACTAGTTAAACACGCAAAAAAATTTAGAGCTCATATTCAGTGGATGTTGTGAATGCCGGTGAATTTCTTTTTTCAAAATCAAACTCTGTATCATGCTCTGTATTAATATTCTGAAACAAGATAATGCGCTTTTTGTGTTTTCTTTACTTTGCAAATTTAATAAATTCCCGCAACAACCCCCGCAACTTTTGCCTTTTTCTCCGCAACGTTTCCCTCTCGTAAATTTTTACGAGGTGGTGATTATTTGGATTCCGTAGGGGAGGGGGATAGGGGGGGAGGGGTCAAGAACAAGTAAAATAATCCATAAATGTTAACGAGGCGCCATTTAAAAAGCCTGCAGGCCCTGGGGTGAGCACATGGCCTGAAATACAGTAAAATTTACCTGATCTTTCTTTCTTTTTGGGGGAATTTCCAGAGTTGGTCACTTCTCAACACCCCTGGTATTTTCTGGAACCACACAATATCTAGGAAAGGTTTTTTCAGGTAATCTCATTCAAAGGTCGACTCTGCCTCAGTAATTATAATTTGAAACGAGCCTTAGGGGAATAAATTATTCTTTTTCAATGCTGATGTGAGGTATTTTGTTTTACTTTCCTGACTCTTGCACTGAAGTAGGAACTAAGTAATATAGAATTTGGTCCTATTTTTGAGGTTTTTGGAGGGGCATTATTGTGGGCTGACGCTCAAGCAATAAGCACTATTAAATTAGGAAAATTTTACCATAGAGTTGCATGTGGCGTTTCATTTGGAGGAGAATATCTCAAAAACACCTACACATCTCATGTTCTTAAACAGATTTTACATGTAAATGTATATTTTTAAAAAACAACACTTTACAAACGTCTCATTCTCAATGCCATTATACTTATTTTATAAATAAAAAATAGAAAAAAAGGAAAGCGGGACAAAAAGCTCGTGTCTATGTGTACTTGAAAATTTGTTTACCTGAGATAAACAAATGTAAAAATATAATTATTTTCAACCACTATAGATTTGGTGGGGTGTTACAGACCGTGCAAATTAGATAACTGAGTGAAAATGTGGTAAAACTGTAGGTACTACAGGGTCACCTTTTCCAGTGATTGGCCAGATGGTCAGTGAAGTTGTGTGTATTATTGTCGCCGTGTGAGTTCCGCTTTTAGGCAGTGCCTAAATCTATATTACTGCGTCTTTGAAGGAGGTTTTCATGGGATTTCGCAAGGGAATACTCTCAAATCGTCGACGGCTCACTTAATTACCGGAGGTCACCAAAATCAGGAATGTGCTTGGTCGCTTTATTCGATTTTGAAGGCAAAATGCGGGAGAAAGCGCTTCCGTTTTGGGGACATTTTTTATTTAATGATGCTTGCAAAGATCTTCAGTGTCCGGAGAAAACGTGTTATATATGTCATAACTAAGTTGTAAACTGTTATTCCCTGATGATGTCTCCCTAAGAGACGAAACGCGTCGGAAATAAATTACATTACTTTTACAACTTCAAGTGTTTGCTTATGGAAATTATTTTTTTGGAAATGGCAGCTTTATAAAATCGAAAATCATACTGTTTGATTAATATAAGCTCTGAAATTTGCCTTAAGGAGATTAACATCTCATTTGTGGCGATTTTTGGCAAGTTTAATTGAGGGTCATACTGTAAAGTTTTACGCATTTTCAGTTTATAGGTAACAATGACAGAGCTCCGGCGAGCAAACGACACGACTTCCCGGAGAAATTTTTATATATTCACAGACTTCCACCATTAGAGTAAACCGGATACTTGTAGCATTTGTCGTGAGAGTATACTTTGCGAGATATAAATTATTTACCCTTAGTTTTTTTTTTTTACTTTGTCAAAATGACTGACAGGGCATCTAACAAAATGGCCACATCCCAGGCGCAGAATGTTAGTTAGTTAGTAATTATCGGGTAATGGCCGTTAAGTACAGAGATGGTCCTAGTAACAAATGAAATATGACTTGGATTAGTTTTATTTTGGTGGAGAACTGAGGCTCTAGATTATAGCTTGAGTAGGGAGAAATTTCTGGTCAAAATGGGCCATTTTGACAGCGTAGCAACATACCAAGTCGGAGAAAGCATCCATTTCCATCGGCTAATTTAGAGAATATAGAGCAATATTCTCGATTGAATTTGGTAAATCAAATCTGAAACTTTGTTTTTAGATCTTTATTAAAATTTTTACACATAATTTAAACGTAAATATCGAGCGAAAACAATAACAAAGGAGTGGCTGATACGGGCTCTTTAAGGTGGCTGTTGTGGAATACGACTTTGCACTACAGCTTTGCCACCATAATTTTTCGTGATAATTAATACAGTGGACTTCCATTTGTTATATCTCTCTATATTCTGTCATTGTTAAGTTAAACGTTTGTTTTACATGGGACTGCAGCGCGTCTAACAACGTTTTAAAGGAAAAATAGAGCGCTTTCGGAACACAGGTATCCCGAGCTAGAATAGAAATCGCAATTTTAGCCCCCGGCTAATGTCGTCTTTGATCAAATGTTACAACATGGATGATCATACCGGAACTTAAAGCCCAGATGTCAATGTATCTCATACATAAAGACCAAAATGTGAAAAATACAATCCGCGCCAAAACTAGTTGACACACTCCATTTAGTAACGCTAAAAAATGCTCGCAAGAACGATCACAGACAGGACAACATTAATGCACCACCCCCTCTCCCCCTGTGCAAATGTTGAAATCCCAACTGCACCGCACAAAACTCCGACGATGTCCCTACAGGAACAACATTGATTGGGGGGAGCGGAGGAGAAAAGAGCTTGTTGGCGGGAGACTCTTGTTAAGAAGCCAAATTTTAAGAATAACGGTTCAAACGTAGAGAAATGGATCAACAGTTTTGGCGGGGATTGTAGTTCTATAACGGACTTTCTTTCGTGACCACTTGGCTTTTGTAAGCCTCGTTGTCCTAAAGTACAAGCATCACTTGATAGAGCTTGGTGAGCTGTACACTATTTGTAAATGACTTTGATCTGCTGGATACTCATCGTTTGTATTTCCCGTAATTTCGCCGAGGCTGTTTCCATGACAGAATGTTGCTGTCTGAAATCAGATCAAACAGTAACAGTTACCCCCATTCTCCTTTGCGCTTCAAGCTTATATGCTTTTTGGATGACATCGTTTCCCGGAAAAGGTATTTCCAACTGTACATTAGTCAATAAAAGGGAACAGCTCATTTATTGATCTCAAACTAATCAACAGTTTGGAATGTTTTCTATACCCTAGCGTGCCATCGGAGGTGTGCGACGTGTTTATCGCATGGGATAACTGGTGCACATCGTGTCGTTCACATGCATCATTGAGCAAACCGCCGGGTCCTTCCAATTGTTCCTGTGATGTTGGTTTCGCCCCTACACCGGATGTTGACAAATGTCAAGGTATATATATACAAAATCTTATATATCAACATCAGGCAGAATGAAATTCAGAAAAATCCGGGAGCGACTGCAGAATTCCCCCCCCCCCCCTGATTTGCATATGCATCTCTCTGAAGTTCTTGGCGATCTATTTGATCATGATACCAAAATACCTGGTCAGATGAACAACCTCAGAACTTTAATTTTAGAATTTTCAAAACAACTTACGAATACGAAACATACCTCACTAATATTCTTTTAACCTCAAGCATCGTAGAGACTAGTCGCAGTGAACTGGTGCGCAAACCCTCACGCAGCACCTTTTTTTAACGAAAATCGGAATCATCGCCATTTTGTTGACACGGTGATTTGAACCCTGATCTGTTCGACCAGAAGCCGTTGCAATCATCGATTAAAGGACATCTACCTAAATACGCTAAATAACATCACCTAGTCGCAGTTTGCTGCTTCATTGCAGAGAGAAGTAACAAAACTCAATCACAATACTTCACTAGTCCCAATTGAAGAAATGCGGGCAATAATTCGAGTATTTATGTTCATCTAAAATGCTGCAGACTCGCTGGCTGTTTCCGCTTCACTTCCTTTGGCAAACTACGGGCCCTAAGTGACAACACGCGAGTTTACTAAATATCCAGATTTGAGCTGCTAGTTCGGCCGCTAAGATCCAGATTCTTACCTAGATAACTTGGTAGAAGACTACAGCAATCGTAGGCATAAAAGACCGAAATAGGCCTACTGCGGGTCCTAAAGTCGCCGTTTCTCGGGGCGACTAACAGCGACTTTAGCCGACTTAAGCAAAATCCAAGGTTCTGGGACGCGACTATAGATAGAAAAAGCTATTAATTTTGGGCGACTATTGGCAACTTTGTGCGACTATAGGCAACTTTGGGCGACTTTAGCAAAATCATCAAGACCATGATCAAGATCTTTAGCAACTACCTGCATCTTCTTGCCCTCTCCCACCTTTCACACAACCTTTCTTGTCTTATCTTGTCTGCTTTCACTCATTTCATTTTTTTTTTCATTTCACCCAAAACAAATTTCACCAGTTCAGAACTCTTCCTCCCTATTCATTTGAAAAAAGGAGCCTTTTTAAAGTTATTGAGGTCTGTGAATGTTTTTTTTTGTTGATTATATATGAGGTAAACCTGTCCTTATATCTCTAGGAGATAGTGATTTTCAAAATTTAACCTGGTATTCCATTTTATTAAGATTTAACCTGGTATTCCATTTTATTACGCAAGAATCATTTGCAATGGGCTGCTCAAAAAAGTAGCCATCCCCCCCCCCCTATCGAGGAACTCTACGCCTGTGGAAATTCCAGGCTCCTGTATAACCCCTGTGGAAATTTGAAGCAACCCGTCTAAAAATTCCTCTTTCTCTTGTGTACCTGTGGAAATTGCAAAGTTTCGAATGCATACCCTGTGGCAATTCTGAGATAAAATAAATGACCCTGTGGAAATTCGAGGATCAAAAACAGCAACCCCTGTGAAAATTCCAGGGTCAAACACAATGACCCCTGTGGAAATTCCAGGTTCCTCGATAGGGGGGTAATGGATATCAAATGGAACAGCCCAATCAAGTGCTTTCTACTTGTAGACAGACTCGTACCCAGTCGCCATGTTGTTTTCTTCTAGCGGCGCGCGGTACATCACGGTCAGGTCGAGGTTTTTCAAGGTGCGCGGTGCATCACGGTCAGGACGAACTCACAGAAAATGGCGACTGGCAGATTAGGTCAGATTTCTTGCAAGTTTCAGGAATTTCTTGCAAGCTACGGTTTTTATCAACTTTTTTCAACTCTTCAAACTACATTTCTTAAGACTACCTTTACTAACCCTCTGTGTAGGGCTAAATTGTACCTGGGACTGTTTTATCGAATTTTATTGATCTTTTCCTTCTTGCCGAAATCCAAGATGGCGGCCGGGGCAGACGAAAACTAAACTGAAACTCTGTGAAATGAGTTCAGACGGTAAGTTGGACCTTTTTAGAATTGTTTTCCATTCGCTATGGGCTAGCTTGCAATGCGATAGTCTGTCAAAGTAATCGCAGGCTTACGCTAATATTTATTTATGAAAAAACTTTATCACAGCTGATACGGCTGATAATAGTGATACAAAGACCCCGGAGGGGGGACTCCCAATATTTTAGACGGGGGTGCTCGTCGGGAAAATTGATTTTGACCCTAAGGGATAGCAAAATGGGTGTGGCAAACAGAAAATTTACCCTAAAAGAGAGCAAATTTGGCGCGGCGACCGGTTCTGGTTTCAGTACCAATATATTTCTGGGCAAGGATTGGTCTGAGACTCCCCTAAGGGATAGGGCTGATTTTAAACACCCCTAAGAGATAGCACGTCTGTCAATTTTATACCCTAAGGGATAGGACGAGCACCCCCGTCTGAAAATATGGGGAGCCCCCCCCCCCCCCCCCCCCCCCCCCCCCGGGACAAAGACAAGTGATCAAGCATAAGCTCGTACCTCCAAGTATTAAAGAAAGGAAATCGCTGGGTTTTTTTTTACGACCATACACCATATTTAAGATAACAGGGTTTCCCACTACCTTGTCTGTTCCATTAACTTCTGTTCTATACATAATGATAAAGAAATCATGTTTATTTTGTCTCAGATGTATCAGGATAGCACCAGAACATTGCTAGGACAACAGGAGCTTCAAGAATGTTTGAGAGGCACCTACAGAACATGGAGGAGATTCTGTGAGGCAAGAACAAGAAGAAGAACAAGCTCGTGAATGTTTCTAAACATTTTGTCCAAGAGAATGTTATCAAGAGCTGTATTCCTCTCATTTAAACTTCACTGGAAAACCGAGTGTTGCAATTTTGTTTGAGCCCTGCTTCTATAACGAATGCAAACTTCAAACACAAGGTGCATTTCAAATTACAAATTGCTGCTGGGTGCATAGCTGTTGAGAGTACTGAAAAGGGTAGAGGTATACAAAGGGACAATGCAATACATTTGAGATGGTACGTAATGTGCAATACACTCAAGGTGCAGCTTGACATAGAAGTGGAAGTATGCCAACCAGAGAAAACTCTACCTGGATTTGAAAACAATTCCAGGCTGAGTGAGATTCAAACCCACAACCTTTGGGTTACTAAACTGCTGCTCTACCAAAGGAGCCAACCATTTAACTATCAGGCTATAAGGGACAGGAGATAATGCACAAAATTTGTGATATTTACAAGGCCTTAGAAGAAGAGGGACAGTTTTTTTCCCATGTGAATGTTTCTTCTTTTAAAAAAAATGACCATAGCAAATAATAAATAACTTACAGTCATCACAATCAACACTATGGTCTTTCTTGGGTGTGTTTTCTGCATTTTTTCTCTGGTTATCTGCTTTTAACAGCAGATAACCAGAGACAAGATGCAGTTAATAACTGGGCTAGTATTTTCAGGAAGTAACACTTGTCACTTCAGATATGCTATTTCAAACTAATTAAGGCAGATAGCTGAAATTCCTTGCTGCCCCTTTGAAAAGTCTTTTCTGACATACACCATTCATCTGTTAAGATAATGTAAACAAATATAATGACCAATCTTGGGGAAATGTGTGCTGACTTTGAGGACTTTTGGTGTCAAGTTGGTGCAGAGTTTTTCATGTATGAAATTTATTTTTCTTGTTTTACCTTCTTGATAAACAATCACATCTGGAATGACTTTAAAGGGATGGGTTTTGTTTTCAATTTTTGTTTTATTTTCACTTTTGGGATTTTTTGGGTATGCCTGGTTCAGCTTGCCAAAAGGGATGTTCAACTTTGTAGGGGGAAGTACATCCACATTTGTGGCCAGTATGTGAAATGACGAATAACATGAAAGGGAAATGTCTCTAGACTGCAAAAATGCTTTCTATCTTGTTGAGACCAGAGAAAAGACAAGACCCATGAATTAAGCATTTCCTTGATTGGCAAAACCTACATATGCTACATTTAGCTCTTTAACATTAGAATGGAGCTACTGCAAAGCAAGAGTAATAATAATTGAAATTTGTGACCTTAAAGGGGCACTCGCATGTTTAGAATTAGACTGATTTTTGTTAATCACCAAAAATCAAACTAATAGTCCAGGCTTGACCATTTTTAACTTAAGTGTTATGTATCAGTCAATTCCAGCGACGACCATGCCCCCCCCCCCCCCCCCCCCCCCCCCCCGGGATACCGTGGGGCATTTGCACACCACTGGGTTCCCTGGGGTGGGGAATCTGGAAAACTTTGCTGGCCCCGGGGTCGGGATTTGTTTTTCTCCAGGGGAGGGGAGGTGGGGAATTTTGGTTCTCTTTCACAATCTTTTAGCGCGTTGAGTTTTGCGGAACTACAACACCAGTTCACTTCCCTGACCAGTTATAACTATCAATTGGCGTTACAATGTCCCAGTTACAGAAAATAACGTCACACAAAATATAATGCCGAGCATGGCCCGTATACACCACTCTAGTTTTGAGATTGAGCGATGCCGGGGACGACAAATGAATGGAGTTTGTAGCCAAATGGCTACAACCGAGAATGGCCGAGAGAAATTAGTGGAGACGTTTGTTGTATGTCACTACTATATTGCAATACCTTAGTAGAAGAAGAATTTCAATTACGACTTGAGACTGACGGATTTCTTTACTTGTATTTTGTCTCGTTTCAGAGAGGAGAAATCTAAAAGTATAGTTTAAAAACGAATTATAAATGCTCGGACAGAATAAATGGAGTTGAAGTTCTGAGCGGGAATATTTTGTAGGGAAGCTTTACGCAGTGTCGATGGAATCTTTGTCTTTTTCTGGTCCCGGGGGAGGGGCATTTGTCCAATTTTTGTCTTCCCCGCCGTGGGGTATTTTACACTTTTCCAGCCCCTGGGGTGGGGAATTTTTACTTTTAATTTTAGAAATGACCAAAATCCCGGGGGTTGCCCGGGGGGGCATGGTCGTCGCTGGAATTGACTGATACATTAAGAGGAAATCCATTTAGAGATAGAGCAATTTCAAGCTATGGTGGACAAAATCTTGTACCAGAGCAATATCAAAGATATTCAAATTCTGTTTGCATTTTCTTAAAGTTAGAGATGTTACTCGTTAACTGTAGTAACACCAAAAACAAATTCCCATGGGAGCCTGTAAAAATAATTTTTAAAGATGAAAAAAGTAGGGCAAACACCCCAGAAAAAAAATTGTCAGTTTCATTTCACTACCATTTCCCAGTGTTTTGTAGGAACTTTGAACTTCGTTTTCAGTGTTTGGTGTTGTTAGGAACAGATTCTTTTCACAAGATATTGAAAACAGACTCAAAGAAGTTTGCAATACAATGCAAATGATCTTGGTACAATATTTTTGTCCAATGCTTACTCAAACTGCTGGCGGATTCCTTCTTAAATCAATACAAAACTATAGTGTCTTTATCTATTATCAAGAGGATGGAATGGATGATTCCAGCTATAAGCGTGTGCACTTTTCTTTATTCAGAAATGCCGACTACCTGCATACAGCACACGCTTTCCTAACAGTTGTTTGACAAATGTCCCACATCTACCGACATGCAACGCGCGCGTGCGTTATAGCTGGTCCATTGGATTGTAATTTCAATTATTTGCTTGTCTGGCAAGCGTGCAAGTACTCCTTTAACCCTCCTTTCAAATTCAGACAGAGTCAACTAGAGTCAAATCAACTAACAGTGTTTACATCTTGTTGCCACCCAATTCAGAGGTGGTGATTCCTTTGGGTGGTTACAATAGCAAAGTGGCCATGATGATTTCTGCCCCTTAAAACAAACTGCAGTTGGAAAAACATCCAAGAGTATTAAGGAGCTTCTTCAGACATTCTTCTATAAATGAGTGAAGCTTCGAGCCTCTGGTAAGCAGGGTAGAAAATGCGTAAACCTTGAAAAAATTATTTTAGATTTAAAAAAGACTATAAAGGACCCCAAGAGTACAATAAATATTCAGAACTTTCAAAGCTTTCCAGGAAGCAGATGAACCCAATAGTTATGTAGCCTAGTGAAACTTGGTTGCACTAGCCTAAGAATTGCAAAAACTATGCACTTCAACAAACAAGTGAGTTTGCCCAGGCAACTTAGTGTAACCACATAAACAGCAATTAACAGTGCCAGATTTAGGGGGTTCATTGGGTACCTGTACACCATCTTTGAGTTGATATTTTACAGAAAATGTCTGTTCTACATTTAAGTGCACACAATTTTTTAAGCCACATGTTTTATATATTGTGCACCCCTTTCTGGGTCCACCACTGATTAATGTTATGGGTTTTCTAATTAATTCACATGGACTATAACAAATGTTATCACACAAGTTTTCACCCATCATTTATTTGTATCTGTGGAGACTTAAAAATAAACTGTAGTCCCCTTTTGATCTGTACATAGTACCAACAAATATATACAAGAAACTGTCATGGCATTGTGCACTCAAGTTCTGTTTAGCTCAATTATTACTGTATGTACGATGCAACAAGAAAAAGGTTACACAGTACGACAGTCACAATGTAAACACCTGTATAGTCGTATGTCTTCGAGGATTAAAATAAATGAGACTGCAAAGCCAAAGGAGACAACACTTTCTTTTAAGTCTATTAGAAGTCTTTTCGTTTATAGACAACAACTTTGCTGCAACTTCGGAGTACAACACTCTAGGTAGATAGATGACATAGATTGCAAAATCCTCCGTACTCAACAGTAAATCCATAGGGCTAAAATATCCAGATCACCATAGCTTGTAGGCTTCAATACTTCTCTAAATAGTCTTAGCGTTCACTGACGTGCCCAGATCATTGGTCCATTGTTCTGCAGATGCTCGTGATTTGTGAATAATCTTTAAATGATGCTCGATTCCTTCAGGAGAAGAGGTTGATAAAGTACCTGTGCAATTCTAACGTTGACATGGTGACCATTGGAACAGAAAACAACAGTAAAACGGCCCAATTTCGTCCTTAAACCATTTCCCGCTAAATCAATCCGCCATGTTGTCCGCCATTTTGTTTTTGTAATCTGCCAGTCGTTAATTTTTCTGCGACCTTCCCATAATCCTTTGCGCGCCTGTCAAGTAACGCAATATCGGCAACAGCCAGTAACGCAAAAGCGAAAAAATCGAAAAGAAACACAATCTAACGACTGGGTACGAGTCTGACTTGTAGACACGGTATGAGTATGTGATTCCTGAAAAAAGGGGCGGGCAGGGTTTTATTTCCAATACAATCACTGCATTTTTTCTAGGGAAAAGGTCATATCACAAACCCTTCAATGGGATCTATGGATAATTTCTGGAATCACACAATGTTTTTTTATACCCTATATGCAAATATTGTTACTATGTACTATAAAAATATTTCTTGACGAAACAAATCAAGAATCCTTTTCAATTACAAGTTAGTCTACAAAAACTGACCTTTTGTACATATTTAATACACGGGATCCCTGACTCTGGCTTGACTGCAGTTTGCCGGTAGCAAACATATTTACTGACTGCATTTGGCAAGCAATGAATCCACCTTTACACTTTCAATCTGATGTACTGTTTAACCCTATTCAGACTGGGCTTTTTTTGACCATCTGTGACTGGGGGGGGGGGACTAATTCGCCCCCCCCCCCCCTCTATATCTCGGGAACCACTGGAGCTATGATCATCAAACTTTCACACAATGACCATGAGCCTAAGACAAATCACCACACCTATTTTTGTCACGTGGGAGCAAAATGTGACGTCAAAATGACGTCATTCTTAAGCTTTTATCAATTTTTAAGTTATTTCAATGAACTTCAAAAAACTTGGTAAATAATGCACTAAAAGCCAACACATTAACATCAAGATAATGTAAATGTAATAAGTTGTGACATTAACACATCAATTTTATTAAACTTGCTTCATAATGACGAATTTTGAAAATATTGTCCGCCATCTTGGATCCGCCATCTTGGATTTCATTTAATTTCGATTTGACTCTTCAGATAAATACTCAATGAGAACAAAATGGTCAGAATGTACAAAATACTCATCAAGGAAGTGTTAGACATTCAAAGAGTTGAATTAAAAAGGATATTTGTGAATCCCAGAGCTAGTTTTGGACCATATGTAAAGATGAACAAAATGCCCCTACCCCTCCCCCCCCCAAAGATTTTGTGTCAAAAATTAATTAGCCTATACATAAATTACTAATGAGTACAAGCTCAAGATAGTATGTTGATAAGGTTCATTTTGAATTGCTAAGCTTTTGATTGAAATACAGGAAACACAGCATTTTATACAGCCAAGGAAGAAGGGCCGGGTTTTGAATATTCCTGTTTAGCAGATCAATTCGTAGCTTTGTACAAAGCTTCTTAGTCTTTTAACGCTTTCCTTGCTCATTGACCTTTCCTTGCACTCCTTTTTTACAGTGTCAAAAATCATAGGGCATGATTGAAAGACCTTTGTATTAAATTCTGTTGAAGATGAAGAAAGAAAATGTTCGCACCTCTCCCATTGAACGGTTCATCTACAATTGGAGGGTTATAGTCGGAGTAGCTAATTTGTTTTTCAAGATGATAGTCCAACTCTGTTTTTTATAAGCAGTAGATATTTTGCTCTTGGAAATTAGTAGGTAAAGGAGTTACTATATCTTAAAACCATGAGAAAGGGTATTTTTAGTTTCATTCGTGTTCAGTTTTGCATAACAAAAAAGGTTATAAGAGAAATTGTATTCATACCAAAAACGAGTTGTAATCAATTTGGAGAATTATAAGCAAAGTTTCAGGTATTATTTTAACACCCAGCCCTGGATGTGCTTAATCGTACTTAAAGGCTAATATTAATTGTTCACCACTGTGATTTTGAAATTACATACAAGAATAAGTTTGTATCTTGAAAAAATAAATAAATGGATGCTTTTGTACCATATTCCATGTTTTGCTTGCCAAATCTGTTCTTTTTTCACCTTGTTTTGCCTTTATTGCCCGTTCTTGTTCCAAAATGTTCTATTATTGGCTGTTCTCACAATCATTTTCCTCCTGAAATTTCTGTTCTTGCCCAATATGCAAGTTTTGATCCAAGAACAGGCCATTGTGTGGTTCCAGAAAATCCCCCCCCCCCCCAACGGAAGGGCATTTGAAATCCTGGAGGGGTGGGGTCAATTTATCTGATTTTTTCTGGAAATTTCAGAGGGATTGGAGGGTCACTTTTCTACACCCTTATGTGGGGGAGACAGCCTATGAGCAGCTTTGGTTTGACAATGGTTGAGGAAACCATGAGCAATTTTGGGCGACTATAGGGGACTAAATGCGACTATAGGCGACTTCAGGCGACTTTAGGACCCGGAGTAGGCGAATTGCACAAAGAAAACATACTCAAACTTTGTCGATTCTCTCGAGTTTAGTGTCGTTCCAATCATGACAAAATACGCTTCCTTCCCTGCTATTCTCTAAATTTGTTATCCATTAACGTACGCCTGCGCGAGCAAGTAACAAATAGTAAGTTTAACTTGAATACACGACGTTATCGGGAAATTATAGTGAGTTATATAATATGGCCGTGGGGGCGTAGGAATGAGCGCGCGCAACAGTTTCACTTAGTTTCACTAAACGCTCACTATATCAAGATTTTTCATTACACAATGAACAATTATAGACATTCAGTGTGTTTAGAGTTAGCAATTGCCAAAAAAAAAAAAATTCTTGAATTATTGAAACATTCTGTTGCATGTTATGGTATGCAAATTTGTTTAATGTACTCCGGACAAAGCGTTCACAAAAGTTTGTAAAATTGATCCCAAACGATAGTACTTACAGAGCTCAGGTGTATTGTAATAATGATACAATTAGTGGACCGGATATCAATGGTATTTTGGCTTCATTGCCATTTTTGATCTTTGGCAATTGGTACAAACATGAGCACCTGTTGTAAAATCTGGCTTGGTTTTCCCCTCGGACAAAGCGTTTAGAAAAGTTTGAAAATGTATATCTCGGCAGGGGCTAATATTGCGCCTATCTTAGCCAAAATACTTGAGAACGGTATGACAATTTGTGATGACAGTTACACAGCGTCAAACAATTGACCAGAGTAAGAACCTTTTAAAAAGAGTTTGCTTATTATTTTATATAGGACGAAATTGGCTAAAAAACCTGACAGCCAAATGATGGAAACTAAAATAGGCAGGTCGGCGGCGAAATAGTAATTCCGAGAGGAAATTACTAGACATAGACGTAGACATAGACATGGTTTATTGGTACCGTGTATATCAAAATACATAAGCATTAGGTTCCAACAAGAGAAAGTGATATAAGAGAATCGATCGCGAGTATTCATGTCCAGGCCTATGAAAGTCGACAATATTTTAGAAACCGGAAGTTGGCAGTTCTCAACGAGTGCTGTCACGGTGTCACGCATCGCCTTCAACAATTTACCGAGTTCTTTGGCTATTGTTTTTCTGGTTTTTGTCAAGGTTTTAGTCCTGACTAAATGCATTCATTCAAAAGAAAAGTATAACTCCTCACAGATGCAAGAAAAAAGAAGTTCTGGAACAGTGCTTTTGTCGGTTTGTGTTGCCTGAAATATCTCCATCCATAGATGGACACTTCTACAGTGTTTCACCAAACTTTGGAAAGAAAAACGGAAGACTGTTGGAAGCTATAGACTTCTTCAAGAGGAGACCAGAAGAAGACAAAACATTGCCCGCAGAAGAAGTCGTTCCTGAGAAAAAAACTTTACGAGGCTGAACACGTACTCGACCGTAGGCGTTCTCAAACACGCGAGAAACTGATGGGAAAAGCTCACCTTATTCCTCAAAGAGAACTTCCTTGGAATAAGCTTAACTACTTATAGCGGAACTCCCCGTGTCGAAGGCACGGAGTGGAGCCCCATACGTATCATTCAACGTCACATGAGAACGATACGTTCAGCGGCTTACGAAAACATCGCGGGCTCTTATTTACGCATGCGCACTTGCGTTAGTGGCGACCCGTGTACATAGCCAATCACAGTCCGTCTTGGATCACTGACGCGCGTCATTTTGTCCTCCAGCACAGCGCCGCGGTGCTTGGCTGCGAGGACGCGGACCGGAAGTCGCTCCTTCATTTTCCCGCCGAAAAAACTCACAAACACGCGCCCGCTCGGCTCACTCGAGTTCATTCAGAAGAAATTTTTGTTGAGTCAAACCGAGACAAACTCGTGGGTGCGAACCACGCCAAATTTGCTCAAAAGAATTCTCTAATGATTGTCAAAATACTTCGGATTCGATTCCTTCGCCCGTAAATTATTCTTGGATACACACCAAAGATAAGCTCCAAGTCTTGAGTTCATTGAAGTATTTTAAGGCACCGAGAAAAAATGCTAAACTTCACTACTCTTTCGGTTTGTTCGAGCCGGTTTTTGTCACTTTGTTTTCACCTGTTTAGCTTTCACGTGGTTCATTTCCCTGTAATCAGTGAAGCGAACTACATTCCAGCGTGTTGTAGTTTTCATGGATCAACATTCATACTCTCAAAGCGAAGTGAATAACAATCCAACAACATTTATTATGAACGTTAACTTAATGCAGAGCTTTCTAACTCTTTGTCTTTAACCTCCCGCCACTGCCTGGCTGGCAACCACTCGCTCTCCAATTTATCAGTTCTTTTGCCTTCCTCTTTTTCGATTTTCTCGGAAAAAAACATGATAGAAAATCATTCGCTTTGCCGCTTCCCTAGCAAGCGTGACGGCAAACTGCGCGGAGAAATCATTGAGCCATAGACGCAATGTTTGATTCCCATGCTGGAATGTAGTTGGCTGGGAAACCGACGTCAAATCTACGACAGGTGAAAACAAAGTACAATGACAAAAATCGGCTCGAGCAAACCGAAAGAGTAGTGAAGTTTAGCATTTTTTCTCGGTGCCTTAAAATACTTCAATGAACTCAAGACTTGGAGGTTATCTTTGGTATATATTCAAGAATAATTTACGGAAGTATGACGCCCAGGAGCTCAGCACAATCCCATGGTCACTGCTCGTTCGAGAAACAGAAGGGGATGCCTCCTTAGGCCACATACTCCAATTGATTGCACAAGGGTCTACGAGCTTCGACAGCACAGACCCCGCCCTAGTCGGCCTGTGGCCCCTCTGTGAATCGTTTTATGTACATCAAGGCGTGCTACTCTACCAAGACCGCGTAGTGGTCCACACATCCCTCCGCACCCAAGTCCTACAACACCTCCATGCAGCTCACCAAGGAGCCTCCATGATGGAACAACGTGCACGTGCTATTGTATACTGGCCAGGAATGACACAGGACATTCGCCACACGAGGGAGAGATGCACCGACTGCAACAGGAACGCCCCATCGCAAGCCGCCACACCTCCACTCCCATCTCGTAGGAGGAGCCTAATTACTTCAAATAATAAAACTCTATTAGGGAAACCTTTGTTTTTGGGCACAGAAACATTAATATGGAACAGAATAAAGTGTTTTTGCCAAAAGCAAGGTGAATACAGTGGTGACCCACCCCTTTATTGCACCAGCGCCCCCCTCCCCCCTCGATAAATAATGACCAGTCCCTAAACAGCAGGAAGTTAGCAGAGAAAAGAGATTAGTTCATCAATAATACACTGCCACTCTGACAGTCTACAATCCAACATGGGTGCAAATAACAATAGGATTACCGTAGTTTCAGTTTTCTATTTCTTAGACATGTCAACTTGTGAAATGCAGAGAAGAGAGGCCTGTGGTAGCAGGAAAACAAAAACAAATGACATAATTTTCCCATCCTTACCGTGTTTTCTAGGAGGGGAAATCCAGAATGTCGAATTTAGGCGAGGAAAACACGCATGACCCGCAGTTGTGAGAGGAAGTTGGCAGGTGCCAAAAATACTAGCTTGCCTTGAAGTCTTGGTTTTCTCTTCTAGTTTTTTTTTTGTGACATTCCTTCGCTCTCCAAAACATGACACGACTCGGTCGTTCGGTCTTGGACTATTAATTAAATAACGGTTTCTGTTCTAAGTTAAGTCAAATCCTAAGTTAATTAATTCTTAAGCTCCTTTCCGATCCTGCCGATTCGCGAGTCGTCTCGGATTCAAACTATCAAAATGCAATGTTCGATATACACAATGAACAGCGACATTTACCTTTATTCCTGTGTGTAGAAACAACTTTAGTGTATCCTGCCTGAACTCCCATCTCCCTATTAAGAAATTACAAAGTGAGTTTAATTAAATTCGCAATGGCCGCCATTAACTTAAGATTTATAGACTCGTCTCCCCTCACACTTTTATTTCTCCTACTTATCAAACCGTGTCGACTAACACTTAACTACCGTTATGTGGAAATCAAAACAAAGCTTTATTCAATTAACCAAGTAAGTAATCTAGCAAAGCAGTATTTGGGTAGTTCATGACTTTCGATGTGGTCCAGGCTAGCTTCGCTCTAAAATAACAAAGACGGCGACAGTCGACAACAATATTACAAAGTGAATAAAAACCCACCTTTACGGTTCCTCCATGTAATTTAGTCCCCCCAAAAGCCACTGTTCTATTATAAACGCCTCGTGTCCGCTAGACCACGACTGTAGTGTTTCATGTTTGTGACCCGTTCGTCATAGTTGGGTGCTCGCCGAATCTCGCCTGTCGGCTTTCTTGTTGTGACAACGAGAAGAACTCTTTTGACTTCTACATAAACTTGTTGCTCCGAAATTTGCGTAGTACGATTCTAGTTGGTTCTCACAGCCGCTCCCAAGTGAAGTTTCGTCTTGTGCATTGGCCACGAATCGAAGTAACTCAATATTATAAATCTTTCTCGGTTTCTTTCTTGGTTTCCTGTCTGTAGTGTGACGACATCAGTATCGAGCCAGCAGCGCCCCCCCTGACTACCTACCCATCCCCCTGTCGCGTCGCTCGGTTCCGTTGTGACGTCACCGGCGAGTGATCGCGAACGCGCGACCGTCACCAAAGCATCGACCACCCACCCCTCCCCAGTCATTCGGGTGTCACTCACTCGGCGGCGCCATGTTGTGATGTCATGCCAATCTGTGACGTCAGGCTTCACGGTACGCACGGGAAAATGGCGGGAAATCTCGACGTCGAAAATTCACTCGCATCCCTTTGCGACCTGTGATGCTTTGGGTACCCTGTGGGAATTCATACATGCGTATTTGCGATCGTTTGGACGCTTTTTCCTTAGGTATGGTGCTCCGCTCTGCGGCCTTCGGCCGCAAAGGAGCTCCGCTAATAATCTGTGACATTTACACATTAATTTAATTAAATTTGCATCACAATGACGAATTTAGAAAATATTGTCCGCCATCTTGGATCCGACATCTTGGATTTCATTTAATTTCGAATTGACTCTTCAGATAAATACTCAATGAGAACACAATGGTCAAAATGTATAAAATACTCATCAAAGAAGTGTTCGACATTCAAAAAGTTGAATTTAAAAGGATAGTTGTGAATCCCAGTGCTAGTTTTGGACCATATGTAAAAATGAAAAAAAAAACTACCTCTCCCCCCCCCCCCCCCAAAGATTTTGTGTCAAACATAATTAGTCTATACAAAAATTACTAGTGAGTACAAGCTCTTATAGTCATAAATTGGGCATTGTGTCCAACATTAAGCTTGAAATATGAAAGATTCACGTTTTTTTTTATTTTTGCAAAACATGCATGTCAAAAGTTGGTTGCCATGGAAACTGGGCCGTTGACACTGACATGTCATTGACACCAAACTGTTCCAGATAAATTTTAGGAAAAGTCACGAAGTTTCACCACCATAGCTGCAGTGGTTTTAGAGTAATCAGGATTTTACTGGAGGGGGGCCTCGAACCCCCCCCCCCCCCCCCCCCCCCCCCCCCCCCCAGTCTTAATAGGGTTAAAGCTGGAGTTCGCAATCCATTCCAACAAGTGTGTGTTTGATGCTAGATACGTCCACGTCGACCTCTCTTAATGCTATAGCCTCGAGAAATCCCTGAAGTCTTCAGACCCAAAATATGTACATTTTTGATACAAAAGTTTGCTTGTTTAAACCTCTTGTGCAGTCGCTGTTTAGCCTGAAATCGTAAGATGAACCATCGGCGAAGGTTTCTATGGTTTCCCTTTTGCCAAAACACGACTTGTTAGGCTAAAATTCGTCTCAAAATGGCCGGGAAAATCAGTCTAAAACAAAACTCACAGATCAAAAAATACGCATTCTTCTCTTGGACTTCAAACAAGTAAGAAAAACACGAATATTCACGTTCTATATACCGAAAGAAAGCTTGAAGTCTGTACTTGCCATTAGAAACAGCGCGTCTCCCAAACAAAATGGCCGACAAAATGACCGAAAAGGACTGGAAACCATCGAGAACACTATCATAGGGATTCCTGTGTGTTTTATACTGATCACTTTATACTGTTTATCGTCTGCTGATATTTGCAGATTGAAGAATGACAACAACGGATTAGTTTATTTATACCATTTGCATTTATCTACTTAACGTCCATACCATCAAGCACAGAATAACCTGGGACTAACATGAAGAATTCATCAACATAGCATTCAATACAGCAAACATAAGGCACGCGATCGTAGGAACCTCTAGGAAACTTGAATCGGATTTAAAAAGAATAGAGGAAAACTTGTCTATGCATCGTCTGGAGCACTCCACAGGAGGAATTACGAAAAGGAATACGAATATTTAACGAGAGGCTCAATTATTCGCTCTCGTGCAAAGTGGTTAAGACACGGTAAAAAAAATTCGTGAGATTTCCTCAATCTTGAAAAGTCAAAGAAAAACAAATCATGTGTGAAAAATGTTTCTGAAATGTGGAAAGGAATGTGTGTGTCCCAAAGTTATAATGGTTATAAATCGTACAAAATGGATTAATTTCGAAGGTACTACAGGGCACATTGATATTGCTCCACTTTAATTCATAGTCATTTTTTGGCCCTATCTAACTTGGCCCTATCTAACTTCGCTCGTACAATTCAGTTCTCCCCCAAATCATGACCCTAAATCAGAAGTTTCAGAAAAAACGTGCGGAGATTTTTCGCACAGGATGGACTTTTGTAAAAATACCACTGTTAGAATATCGGCTCGCATGAGCAAATGCGGCTCTTAAAAATAAATTCGAACGAATAGTTAATAGCACCAATAGTCGAGGTTTAACATTATATCCAGAGCTAAAAAATATCCGACCATTTTTGACGCGACGCGAGCGAGTTAAAAATTTTTCTGAAAAACGCGTTTCGTTTTGTTGGAGTCACCTCTGCAGCAGTGTTGTTGCTATTAAAGGCGTGTTATAAAAACTTGTACTCTCCTTTGTACTTTGTATTTATATACCACATTCGCAAATCCATGGGCGAAAAGCTAGCGGCTACACTATAGCATGCTTGAAAATCCGTGAAAAATTCAACTGTGCAAATTGTCTCTTTCGAAGTCTGCAAATATCAGAAAACACACAGGAATCCCTATGATAGAGTTGTCGATGGTTTCCAGTCCTTTTCGGTCATTTTTTCGGCTATTTTGTTTGGGAGACGCGCTGCTTCTAATGGCAAGTGAAGTCTGTAGATAAGCCCGCACTCGAGGGCCAGAAAGTTAGTTAGAAACCTACTTGTATGGTTACTATGAAAGTCTTGTGAAATTAAATTTATTGTATTGTATTATATTATAGCAGAAACATATAACTTAGTTGAAAGATGTAACGGCGAACCAAGCTGTAGATTATTCATGGTCAGTTTATGACCATATTTGGTCAATAATGAACTCTCGACTGCTAACCCAAGCAGGGTTTCTCTTTATAATATTTCATTTTTCGCTCAAATAAAGTAGAGCAACAGTGGTAAGTGATAATAAACTAACATTTAACATCTTGAAGTATTGCAACAACATTATTTTCCAAATCTGTTCAATTGTTTATTCTGCGAATATTCCGAAGCTTGGCACTAAAGCAATGTATGCTTGTTACACTTTTCAACTCACTTATATGTTTCTGATTATAGGAAATCATCATATCCTCGGTAACAGTAGTACAATCTTGTATACTTGATTGACATTTCAGTTTCTGTATGGAGATGATTTTACTTTTAAGGACTGTGCACTTCTCCTCGACTTCGCATTAAAAAATGTATGCCACAGTATATGTATCAAAATCACCCTCTTTCCACTTATCTAAAGTCGTAAGGATATTTTTGCAGGTGACAAGTCCCCGTTTCTATTGATCATTTTATTTCTCTCGGCGACTCGTTAAACAAACTCATTGGATATTGGTACGTAATTTTTAATTTTACGTCGTCAATTCAAGGTGATTGGCTCACAAATAGGGGATCCCATGACGTTTTCTCTCCCATTTTGTATTGACTAGATCGACGCCTATTTGCGCTTCTCAAGGTATTTTGCGCTTATTTGAGGATAAGCCCTGAAGATTTCGGGACAGTTGGTATAGGTACACAGCCACTTCGTTGTTTGGCATAGCCATGTTCTCATATGCCAAGTTTCATGTTGCGTAGTTACCGGGCTTGTAGTCACGTGTTGGTACAAACTCTACAATGACAATCCCAACATTCGAGTAAATATCAATATACACACGCGCACCAACGTGATTGTTATTATTTATTTTCAAGACACCACTCTTCATCTATATATCGATCCAGTTTCTAGCAGTTAAGGTGGCTATGAACTCGCTTTCAAGCTGATATTGACATTTTTTTATTTTCAAAATTTGAATGTCAACAAAATTAGCTAAAATTTGAAATTTGATAATTTAATTAATTAATTTGCGCCGCGGAGCACCCTTTGCCTTTGCAAGAGGGCTTTATCGTGGTATACTCCGATTGAATTGATATTTTGTAACAAAGCTTCATGAATTTCACGAAGGAATTGCCACTGCAATTCCTTCCGCTTTATTAGAAAATATATATATATATGTTGCCATGAAAACCAGCTTCACCTCAGCATGTAATAAGAACAAGAAAACAGCCCGTTACTTCGTGACACTAGAAGACCCAACCTGAGTTCCCCTTCCCAAAACTGCTGATTTACATTACTAATGACCTCCCTTCAAGAAAGACCCCTGCGCCATGCCGAAATAAATGAAGTGAGTCCCAGAGCCTTTTTTTGCATGTTTTGCTCTGGTCTACTGATTTTGGTGGAGAAAATGACGCACGTGTGTCGTGTGAGTCACTACGGCTCTCAAATCTGTCTAAGTCCGAAGAACCCGCTAAAATTGAAAACGCCACGCCTTACACAGGAAAACCATTTGAGTTCGGAATTGTTTGTATGCTTATCATATCTCAGTAAGGGAAGAGAAGAAACAGAAAAAGTAAAATTGTTCTAAGAAATCTTTAGTTTATCATTGGATTTTTTAGAGAATTTCATTCATGGCTTAGCGTGCGCTCTGCCCGGGCTCTGTAGGCAGTGCCAGTGGTGTACGTTTGTTCAAACTTGAATGAAAAATTTCATCAGCTCAAATCTTTGGATTTAAAATTATCCCTGCACATATCAGTAAGTAATCTGTAATAGAACCATTTAGGTTTGGATGTCTATGGTGCTTTCGGCTGAGGGAAATGAGTTCTTTTTTAGTTTATGTGGGAGATTTCAACATGGCCGCGATGGCGGCTTTGTCCCTCGCTGAAAAAAATCGCTTGAATTAGAACTTAGCCAAAGGTGAATCTTTTCCAACAAAAACACGCCCACTGGAGAGATTTCCTCCTTCTTTTCTGGTTTGTGTCCTTCGTTTTGCGATACAGCGTAAGGATTTGTACTTAGAGAATATTATTCATGGCTTTGCTTTGTGTAAATATGTCACTCATTTCGCCTTAGCCCGCGCTCAGGAAAGCAAGGCACTGGTGTATGTTTGTTCAAGCTGAGTGAACTTTTTTCTCAACTTAAAGCTTTCGAATAAGAATTGTTCCTGCACATTCCTGCAAGTAATCTGTGACAGAATCATTTAGGTCTGAATGACTCTGGTGCTTTTGGCTGTGCGAACTGAGTTCTTTTTTAGTTTCTGTGGAGATTTCAAAATGGCGGCGATGGCAGCTTTGTCCCTCGCTTAAGAACTCGCTTGAATTAGAACTTAGCCCAGGGTGAATCTTTTCCAACCAAACACGCATACTGTCGAGATTTCCACCTTCTCTGCAGGTTTGTGAACTTCTTTTGGCGACACAGCTTCAGGCCTAAGCGGAGTGAGTGCGAACGATTTAGCCAATCAGAAACGTTTGCGCAGAGAACCCGATCATAATAGGATAGATAAAAAAAAAAATAATAATAAGTATTTGGAGCATTATATTACCTCAATGCTCTTACAAGTTTTGACCCCCTAGGGTCTGCATCCGCCACTGCTTATTAACTTGTCAACTCTCATTATGAAGATGTGACATCCTTATTAGCATCGCAATCCCCTTAGTACTCGTAATTTTCCCAATAATACGCATTCGGGTCATCACCGAAAAAAAAATTACATATATATTATCAATAAGAATCCTAAATATCACGAGGCAACGGCTCTCACTAAGGAACATTCCAAAATTTAAAACTGGACGAACATTAACTAGGAGTTAATTATAGCGGAGCTCCTCCTCGGGCCACCATACCTAAAGGAAAAACGTATAGTATACTATCGAGTTGATTTTTGAACGTCACGGGCATTATGCATCATTTTGATTACGTCATTGACAACGTAAGGGCACGTGGCTTTGGTGTAGAGTTCCCCTTATGCTCTTTGAACGTTTGTCCAAGTTTGGCTTCTATAGAATCTACCCTTCGGGAGATATGATTTTTTCTTTATTTTTCTGGTATTTAACCTATAGCGTACGCCGTCCGTCCGTCCGTCCGTCCGTGTACACATGGGAACCCTGTGGAATGCAAAGAAAAAATGATATCTCCTCAAAGGAACATGCTAAGACAACCATACATATTTTGTATATGCCACAAGGGGGGTGCTGTAACACGGACACGTGATGTGACGTTATCGATGACGTCATCAGTGATTGAAAAATTAATATCTCGTGAAGGGAATACTCTAAAACAACCAAACGTTGGTAGTGTAGTCTAGCTCACCAGGTGAGCGAAATGAAGTGGTCACGCGATATGACGTCATCTTGCTTCAAAAATGAATATCTCATGAAAGGAAGACTCTAAAACAACCAAACTTGGGTAGTGTAGTCTAGGTTACTAGTTTAGCGAAATGAAGTGGTCACGTGATATGACGTCATCGGAAATGAAGTGGTCACGTGAAGTGACGTTATCGATGACGTCATCTATGCTTGAAAAATCAATATCTCGTGAAGGGAAGACTCTAAAGCAACCATGTAAACCATGTACACATGGGAGTCCCTTTCATTCACACAAAAAAAATTATAACCAGGAGCTCCGCTTCTAGCCAGTGGCTAAATCTATATATTACTCCTTTTGAGTATATTCAATTTCAAATCTTTATGAAGCTGTAAAGGTGTTTTTATACATTCACATATCTCATTTTATATAGGAGCCATAGCTTTAAGTTTAATCGTATTTCTTTTACAATTTGCAGTTCATACTAGAGACTCGCTGCAGTCGTTTAGGCAATATTTAGCAAGCGCATGCCAAAGAGGAAGCAAGCAAAACGCGGGTTTAGTGAAATTAATGACGTCATTTATAAGGGGCGTTTTCTTCAAATCCAACGGACTTTGCTGTAATAAAAAAAAGAAAATTCGAGACAGTGTATTAATAGAAGTAAAAGTTTTCTATGTTTTTTTGCTATTTATCATCACAGTTTATTTAAAAAAAAACATGCTACGTATATTCGAACAAAAACAAGAAACTAGAAAGGCCGAAACTTATTTGTTTACAAATGAATAGTTAGTTATTTACATAAATATATAATTCAAAGAGTTGACAAAGACGACAGTGAGATTTGAAAGTCTGTATTATGTGGCAGAGACGTACGGGTTTTGGACCTGACTCGCCATCGTCACATTCTCGTTACATTCCGACTCTATGCTTTCCATGCTTCGACTATGCCCGATGCAGAGGTTCTTCAGTTCTTAAGATGAAGAACTTGCTTATAAGATTTCGGCGGTCTTATGGACGTTGAGGCCGATGAGTGATCAAAGAGCTTGCTCATAAGGAAAACAAGACATATGAAGCGCGTTTTATATAGTACCTTCTACGGCTTGGACTAGATATAGAGTGCTCTACATGCGTAACCAACGGACATCAATCAGATTATCGAGCATACAGTATATTTGTGCAAGGTCTCCACTGGCAACAGAAAATTTCTTAAGAGCAAAGAGACGCCCATGTCTTTCTACAAATAGCAACTACAACGCAGTCGTAAGCCCTGAGAAACGTAGACCGCAGACACCTAGTAGGTTAAGACGCATATTACTAGAAAGCTAAAACTTATGTACGCCATATCCTATATAACCTTATAATATAACGAAAGCAGTTTAGAGGTGCAGAACGATTATATCAACGAATATGGCCATGGAAGAAACATTCTCATTTTAGGAATTTTACTACGCGTTCTCTCAACACCTAAACGAGCTGGAACACGATTGTTCCATCATGCCCAAATTAACCCTATAATTAATTACTCGACCTTAATGGTACCTACTAGCCTTGCTTTAATCTTACTAGCTACACCTGCAAAGGTGCTTGGGGCTCATACGCGTGCAGAAAATATTTTTGCCAATAACTCAAAAAAAAATTGAGCAACGAAAGTTTCTCAAGCTACAGAGCTTGTCAGGGTTGTCAGGGTTGTCAGGGCTAAACAGAAAGGAATCGCACGGTTTTTCCTCAAGCTACAGAGCTTGTCAGGGTTGTCAGAGTTGTCAGGGCTAAACAGAAAGGAATCGCACGGTTTTTCAACAAGCTACAGAGCTTGTCAGGGTTGTCAGGGCTAAACAGAAAGGAATCGCACGGTTTTTCCTCAAGCTACAGAGCTTGTCAGGGTTGTCAGGGCTAAACAAAAAGGAATCGCACAGTTTTTCCTCAAGCTACAGAGCTTGTCAGGGTTGTCAGGGCTAAACAGAAAGGAATCGAACGGTTTTTCCTCAAGCTACAGAGCTTGTCAGGGTTGTCAGGGTTGTCAGGGTTGTCAGGGCTAAACAGGAAGGAATCGCATGGTTTTTCCTCAAGCTACAGAGCTTGTCAGGGTTGTCAGGGTTGTCAGGGCTAAACAGAAAGGAATTGCACGGTTTTTCAACAAGCTACAGAGCTTGTCAGGGTTGTCAGGGCTAAACAGAAAGGAATCGAACGATTTTTCCTCAAGCTACAGAGCTTGTCAGGGTTGTCAGGGTTGTCAGGGCTAAGCAGAAAGGAATCGCACGGTCTTTCCTCAAGCTACAGAGCTTGTCAGGGTTGTCAGGGTTGTCAGGGTTGTCAGGGCTAAACAGAAAGGAAGCGCACGGTTTTCCAACAAGCTACAGAGCTTGTCAGGGTTGTCAGGGTTGTCAGGGCTAAACAGAAAGGAATCGAAGTTTTTTTTCCTCTCGATATCTAGCTAAACTGAAATGATTAGAGCATGCATCTCCCACATCATGCACATTGCGGATGCCATTCCTTTAACTGTGTTTGAAGCTCAGTGCTGCAATCAACGGCTATATTATAGTTTATTTGTAAATGAATATTCTATCATCTTTTTACTGTGCGACTACGTCAGCCGGGCCATCCCGTAAAAAGGTAATCATTTAGAGATTCAAACCGTTTTAAGGAAAGTCAATGCCTTCAATACGTCTGACGATGAATAATTAAACAGTTCGTCAGGGTTGTCAGGGTTGTCAGGGTTGTCAGGCCCTGACAATATATATATCCCCGATTTCGCTGCCCCAAATCTTGCATGGTGTCGTTCTAGCTTTCGCTCGAATAAATTTAGCGTGCCTCCATATCTTATCTTCAACAAAATACTGAAAACTATTGACATGCAAAGTCTGGAGTCTTTAGCCAAAAGTGCGTGATTTTTACGCTAATCCGCCGGACTAGTTGGGAGGCTCAGCCAAAAAAACAGGCTTGACCACCCGTTACGCCGATAACCGACAACGGAACACAGAAGACGCCGGAAATTTAAACTATAGGGGCCGCAAAGCATCATGCACGCCAGTATGCAGTTAACTCCGACTGATTGGGCGATCCCGATAAACTTTCACGATGCGCTAATTAATATGCAGATGAAAATAAATGTAAATTTTGTCTTCAACGTTTCATATTAATTGAAATCCTCTAAGGCTGTCAACTGGGAACGCAAAAATCGGTAAATATTGGATCGATTTCTGCAGTTTGTACTCTGGGATTTGCTATTGTTCCCCGTTCGGCACAAAATCGAATTCCAATGGAGCGCACGTGGACTTGTCCTTGCTTGGCTAGTCTCCGATTTATGATGATTTTCTTAGGTTTTTCGGTCTTTTGTTATGCATTTAATTACCATATGTCGGAGACGATTCGGAGAGCAGTCACGCGCGAATATCAACGTGTGTCGCATTGTAATTCGATTTTGTGCCGAACGAAGAACAAAAGCTAGTCCCTGAGCAGAAACTACACGACTCCATCCAATATTTATCGATCTTTGCGTCCACAGTTATTAACCATAGAGGATTTCAATTAATATGAAACTTTGGAGACAAACTTTACATTGATCAATCGGAGTCGTCCAAAAATTTGAAGTGAAAAAAAAACTACGATTTTTCAAATCAGTCCAATATTTCGTGAAAGTAGGCCCAAATTTCGCAGTAAGCTGGTGCATTGGGCCATTATGTTGATACTTACATTTGTATCCTTTTCGAAATCGCAAAGAAATAGTTTCATTCTAGTAAAAAGCATGAACTTCCTTAAGCATACACAAATAGAATGAGCTATAAAAACGTTCAATTTATAACCATGAAGTACCAAAATCTGCCATGTTAATACATAACACTGGATTTTACATAAATTATATCCCTGATTTATAACTCCTAAAATATCTTTAGATCGGGCTTGTAGAATTTAGTCAAGGTTTGGTTACACGTAGGTAAGGTAGTCAGTCAATCTCGAGGTACCGTAGAGCATTTATCGAAAAAATGTCGGTACAGCATGAAACTGGGTCGAGGGTAAAAATAGGCGTGTCCCGATTGTCACGTGATACTAACTCCAATCTCCCCAACTTTTGTACTGACATGTATTTCAGTCTATTGGTAGTATGTGTGTTATACTGGCTGTGCTATATAAATCAAACTGTTTTTATATCAGAGGTTCAAAATTGGCTGGCATGGGAGCAAAATTACTGGGTGCCGAAAGATCGATTAAAATCATCACCACGTGACCAAAGGGCATCACATGACCACGCTAGTACTTAATCCTGCGTTCCTGCCATCTTATCATTCTGCCTTCGACCAGTTTGACAAAAAATTCGAGAGTGAAGTTTGATCGCTCCTCCCTGCTCCCGAATAATGGTGCTGCAACGCCACACCCACAACTCTATTGCAGGACCCCGTCCAGCGAGTAGCCTCCAGAGATTATTATACGAGGCTGCCTACAGTTTTTCTTGGACTTGACCTCTCAACTTTGAGGGACCACAATTCTGAAACATGCTTACCTATTAATTTGAAATTTTGACCATTTGCTGTAGAAAGATCAAAGTTCAAGACGATGCACGATTTATTGTCATCAGGGTTTCCATAGCAACGAAACAGGGGGGTCACTGTTTCTAATTACCAAACATTCCACGTGAGATTCGATCTAAATTTTTAAAATGACACACCAAGCGCTCATCCTTTAGGTAACTGTCTATGCGTGTACATGCGCCATTGTTTGCAGTTAAAATCAATTTTTTAAAGCATCGGTTTGCAGTAAGCTCATTCTCTAAGCATAAATCTATGCACCAGCTAATACTCAACTTTCCCTGGAAAATAATAGTTTTTTAGGATCGAAAAATCATTATAAATATCTCTGTTTTTATGCAAATTTGCATATCCCAGCGTCACACGTTCAGCGCCTGGTGTAAAAATATTTTACTTATTTCTTCATGGATAAAACATACAACGCAAAATTTGCCATAAATCGAAGTTCCAATCCTAAATGAAATAAATTATATGGTACTTTCTTCAATATATGCATCTTCTTCGAGATTATTAGTGAAAACGTCTTTGCCATTTTCGTGTCCCAAAAATTTGATAATTTTTGCGTGTTTCAGGTTTTTTAGATTTATTGTCAAAATAAGCAACGCCGCAATGAAACAAACTGAGCCAACTGTGGTCTGTAGATTTTTTTATGTCGAAATGTGCCATTCTGACTGAGATCGGAAATAAGTTCTGGAAACATAAAATTTCGAAGTTTACTGAAAGCATTGTCACCCACCAAAATTTAAAGCATAATAATACGACCGGGGTTTGCATTTCCTCTAACTTATAGATAACCATAAGCCTTGTGACCTTATAACCATAAGCCTACAGATGTGTGGTCTAGTAAAATTGCAGCCATTCGGTCTATTGCCCGGACTTATAGCCTATTTTGAGAGAGTTAAGGAATAGCGTGTGGCGAAGTTTACTGAAAGTTGTGTCCCACTTCATATAAAATTTGCATATCTAAACAAACGACATCAAATGTGACTGCTACCGAAGTTTGTTTCTAATTTCTTCGTTTACATTTAAAAAATTCAATGTTTTTTGCTCAAACTATTTCATTCGCACCGATTAGGTAGATTTCGGCTATAACACACGAGATTTAAAACCCACAATGTTATGTTTGTAATTTATGCAATTCGGCAGAAATTCATTACAGTTTAGACAAAGTTCTTCATTTTTTTCTGTTTTTCAGATAATTTTAGCGCGCGATTACTCTCACATTTATCGCAAATCAACGGGAGTTTATTCAAGACAAAAGGTATCTTAATAGATTTGAAGCGTTGTCTGTATTTTGTAAAAAAAATAGTATTTTGAACCACTGCCATTGCGTGTTATTAATAAAAACACTAAGAAAATTTGCACGTAAGATGGCTTATAGCAGTTTTTAGTTGACTCTTCGGTCTGGTATGGCCTGTATCTCACGTGCTATACATACACAGAAAGGCAAGCCACTTTGCAAGGAACATGCAATTGATCGTTCTATGTGTTTACATGTTTTGTTTAAATTGACGCTTCCATGGCAACGAAATGGCGGCCCTCCATTTTTTGAGTTGAAGAATCCACCCAGACATGCAAGATAACGTTTCGCAATACCAACGCCAATGAGGTCAGACTATAAGTTTGAAGAAATAGGCCAAGAGCGTTTCGAAGACCATTTTTTTGTCAAGAAAATCAAGCGTAGTCAATCAAATTCGTGAGCCAATCAGATCCTTTCCTAGTTTCGCCTAGTGCGATATGTCTGTGTAGCGACATGTCTCGAAAAACAAGCCAAAGGAGTGCACTGAACAAGGATCCGATTGGCTCGCACGATTGTGATTGACTACGCAGCAGACTTAACTGCCAAAGCCTCAATAGATTTAAACCTACAGGGTCAGGTGTTATCAGAAACAATTGCAAATGGCATTTCTAAAAGAAAGGTATTTATTATAAACGTTGTGACTGGTGATTTTTCCAACTGTTATGTACCGTTCGAATTTTGATATTGGGAGAATGCAAGTGTTTGTTTTTTTTTTGCAAAAGAAAGCAATCTTGCGTTTGACTAGTTATCAGGCCCCACCCGGTAAGGAGATAAAATTGCTCATATTATCAGAAATATGTATCAAAATCTGTTGAAAAGTAGATAATTCGACGTATTTCTCTATAAACCTATGCAAAGTAGCCAAATGCAAAACGTTATAAGTAAAAAAAAATTCGTCGCAAAACTCGCATGTGACGGTAGTGAGTACCACCTCGCTGCTTCCAGTCCTATACGTAACGACGTTTTTGCCTTTGGAATTCAAAATGTTTTCACTTGCTTTCTAATTATTATTAATTTAATGGCTTTTGAAATAGGCTAGCGAAATCTCCTACTGCAAAATTCATCCCGAGGTATACAACTACTCACTCTGTGGACTAATAACTCGGCAAAATACTGCAAAATAATTTCACAACTTCAGTACCTGTACCCAAGGGCTGTTCTTGACTGTTTTAAGATCAGATGGGACTTCACCAAGCGGTACTAAACATGGTTCACTAAGCGAGTCCACCGTACGGCCACATTAGTGCTACTCATTGAGTAAAATCACTTCATCCTCTGGTCATCAGTTCCTTCTGTTTGCTTCGTACGTGAGATTTGGTTGACTTTCAGAGAAGTTGCCTTCCAATTTAACAGAAGTAGCTCTTTTTTAACAGTAAAAGAGACAGATCCCGTGGATCCCACGTTATCCCAGTACCGGATCCCCTGGGCTAAATTCGAATATTTATGAGACAATTTTGTTTGATTAATCGAGTTTTATGTCGAAAGAAAGCCTACAATCCAGAGTTTCCTGTTATGCCATATTTAATCAGGTTAATGTGCATTGCGCGCATGTACTTTACAAAAGAAACCACTAGCCTATTTCAAAAGTAACTAAATTAATAATAATTAGAAAGCATATGAAAACATGTTGAATTTCAAAGGCAAAAAAAGAAAAAAAGCGATGTTGTCCTAAACTGGTGCCCAGGCTCCGCTCGGTCATATAATGTTTTGCGCTATTTTTCTGTGAGAGTAACATTGAAATCAAGAACAAATCTAAACTATGGTTCTGTAAAGGTTGTACTTAAATTTTCAAGCGAAATGTAACCATTTAGAACAAATTCTAAAGAAACACTTATTGTGACGCTTTTGTACACCAGCTAGGCTCGAGTCGATTGTGCTAGCATAATTTTTGGCATAATTTGTCAAAACGAGCATAATTTTTAATTTTTTTGTCAAAAAGCAATGCTAGCATAATTCATATCAAGACGTTTGCAGCCTAAAACCTTGTGGACTTGCCGCTTTCCTTATTAGGACCTCCCCCTTACCTTATTTGGAAGATCTGTAAGTACTTTTCCTCATATTTTAGCGAAAAAAGCAGAGAAATCCACCAAAACTTGCAGGTATTCGAGAAACATCGTACTCATGGCCGCCATGTTGTTTTTGTCTCCGCCAAAGGGCCTGGGGCAAAACACAGGTAGCCCGCGCGTATTCACAGAAAACGACAACGCTATCTCGATATGTGTATTTTGAAGACCGGAAGTGCTAAAACCGGGCTCAAATATCCCTTATCGTAAATGATAAAATGACTTCAGACATAAAATAAGCTCTCCAAATAAACGGTCGGCGATGTCTAGGGCCTAGTTGGGATAGTTTTTTAGTTTTTTATTGGGAAGAACCGGAACCGGAAGTCTACAAAACCTTGTTCCCAGTCCCACTCTCATAGGTGTGACAACGTGACAAAATGGCGTCTTCCGCCCCCGAAGCAGAGCGCGAGAACTTTCAGGTCTTGCAAGGACCCAAAGAGCTGACAGTGCTAGAGATCGGATACTTAAAACCACTAAGGCAGCCCGCACAGTATTACTTATCTCATCTAAGAGATTTATTAATATAAAAGGTTAATAAAACTCTCCTTTCTTGCTGTTTTGCCCATTTTTTGTCGAGCATAATATTGAAAACAAGTAGCATAATTTTGAAAACGAGCATAAATTGAGCATAATTTGGATAAAAAACGAGCAGTGCTACTAGCATAATATGCCAGTTTTACTAGCACAATCGACTCGAGCCTAACACCAGCTCGTTGCGATGAGTCTATGCTCTTCATAATTACTGCGCGCAGCTGCACTCATTAAGCTTGAAAATGTGTAAATAGTAAAATCCACAGTATTGTTCGACAACTTTCACTCTTTTTGTCCTAATTTGGGAATTTGGATGTGGATAGTTATGTAAACAAGTTCAAAACTACGGAGTCGGTCTTGCATAGAAATTCAAAACCTCCCGCTCCGCGGTCGGTTTTCAATTTCTATGCAAGACCTCCTCCTATGTTTTGAACCTATATTTAATTAGCGCGTGGTTTGAATTTCTAAGCGAGCGTTCCGATAATTTACTTTCATTACATCTTCGAAGGTGACTAGCAAAAACGGACGGACGGAAAACAGAATCGAATTTGCGAAATATTTCTTTCCTTTAGATATTTGTTCTACAGAATATTCCAGCAGAGTTTCAGTAGTTCGGGTCTCATGCAATCATCTCACAAAATACCCCGTCAGTATTTGATTTCCTCCTTGACGAAGGAAAAGCGTGAAATAAAATGGACAGCTTAATGCTGTACGCAGTACTGTCGTTCACGTTTAAGAATAAAGTTCTTGCGCCCTCTAATTTGAAATTGATGTGCACTATAAATTTAAATCGCGCTGTTCCCAACACGCGCGTAAATCGAAATGAATTTTGATTAGCACGTGGGACAACAAATGACTCACAGGCTTGGCGCCGAATGCTTAAAGGCTTTAGTCTTTTGGGTGACAAACTTTATTGAAATCACTATATGGGTTTTATATTTTCGTCAGTCAAAACTGAATAATTGATTAAAAATCTTACAATTTCGAGTTTGTTTTGCTCGGACATTATGAATTCCATGGGAGAACTGCCCATTGTTTGATGTGTAATTTATGCAAAGACGGGATCGGTCTATTTCGCAACTCTGAACGTGTTTTCGTAATTTCAGTGGCTCAAAGCAGACCGGCGTTCTACTTCGCGCAACAAGTTTTCACAACCTGCAACAAATGTTTTGTTGCGCGACAAGTTGTGGCGCGAGATGAAAAACGTGCACATCGACCAGGGATTTTGTGCCTCGTATTTCGCCGGCTTTATCCAGAAATGGCCAAGCCGTGTCCCGCAGCTACTAGACTAATGCAGCGCGCGCTTTTTTTAGCAGTTTGTTCCACGGAAATTATTTAGAATCGTAGCAAAAATAGAAGCTAAAAATGTATCACTATCAATCTAAATGTTAGCCTTAATCCAATCCACCATCCAAGTGCTAAGAACCTTTCAAATAAGTTTCAAGTCCATATAGCCGTTTCTGTGAGGTTCGGTTTTACAAAGCCGATTTTTATATATCCGGGTGAAGGAGTATGGAATGTATGTAAAAATAGAATGGAGATAAGGAATTAACCTTGTGTGAAAGCTAAAGTGCTAATGCAATATTATCCCATGTGTGCTTCTGAGCGTTAGCCCTAGGAAGCGGAGAAAGAGAAAAAATCCTCCGTGGGTTCGAATCCCTCTCG
Source organism: Scolanthus callimorphus (assembly GCA_033964015.1). NCBI lineage: Eukaryota > Metazoa > Cnidaria > Anthozoa > Actiniaria > Edwardsiidae > Scolanthus > Scolanthus callimorphus. The sequence goes on along the minus strand of CM066922.1, from coordinate 26,745,622 downwards.
GTGTCAGAGATTTTTTTTCTCTTTCTCCGCTTACTAGGGCTAAGAAGCACACATGGGATAATATTTCATTAGTCTTTTAGCTTTCACACAAGGTTAATTCCTTATCTCCATTCTGTTGACTTAGTGCTACGCGGCCACAGGCTTGCCTGAACATATGTATGTAAAAATACTTTTATATAATCATCAACAATCTAAATCTTAGTTCTTCTTATGTCGTGAATCATAAAAAAAATTAAACCGCGAAATTTGTGACAACAGCTCTTTTGCTCTATTAATTCTTATATCAGGTTCTAGTCGCCCAGGTTCGCTACCGAGAATATTGCAATCTAGTTTGTGGGAAGATTTGAAATCGAAAAGTAATCATGTCTCCTTCGGCAGCATTAAAAGATACTTACGCTTATAGTCCAGTGAAAACGTCACATGAAAAAATTCGACTATTCCGTCCGATCGACGCAGTTATGCCCGATGCACGCAGAATATTTTCCAGAAGTGCTCGTTTCTCACAGCTGCCGAAAGTGCTGTTGCTCGCAAAAAATTAAATGAAAAAAAAGTAATAATGATAATAACAAATTAGTAATAATGGCATTTTCGCCAAGAAATTGCAAAAAAACATCTCCCCCCCCCCCCAGCACTTCCTACCCCCATCACTGTTCTTGCGTTTCTTCGCTTAAATTATAAATCACACACGTCGCGCGTTTTGATTTCTGCTTGTCCCATTATATTCTCTAATACCCAGCTTTTTCATGTTATCGATCATAGTCCAATATGTATCCTCTATTCCCTAGAACGCATGTCGAATTGTGAGCAGCCATACATTACTGGAGATGGGATCATCATGTGCAAGCGCTGTCGTACGGGTCATGTTTGGGTACATTATCAATGTGCCAAGGAAATCCCGAATTGTAGCGTGTACGGCATTAATAATGGGATCATCTCGTGCACGCACTGTACTGGGGGATATTTCCCGGAAAATCAACAATGCCAGAAAACAAAAGGTATCTATAACATCTATATCAACAGCAGGGATAAAATAATTGAAATGGCAATTTTTAGGGCAAAATAAAATAAAATATTTTCTGCAACCAGACATTTAACAAATGTTCTCTGGCTTTCTGTAGTATGTCCTCTTATATACCAAAAAAAATTACGTCATCAAGCATTTGTTATATACCACAACAAAAACCCTGATTAACTTTTTGCAAGCTGCCTTTGGTTGGGGCGCGCGGGGAAAAACAACAACATATTTTTGAACAAATGATCAATTTTTGTTATAAAATGACGAATCGAGGTGTATAACTTTTCTTGCTTTCTGATTGGCTATTACAAATGTAAACAAACTAATCCTCTGCTGTGATTGGTCAAGTATGATTGACAATTGACGTCACATCGAAACTGGCATTGCTCGATAACTGACTAGAGTTCGAGAACTGAGTGAAACTTCAACTTTCAAGTCGGTAAAAAGACGAAAATGTCTACATATAGGTTCAAAACATAGTAGGAGGTCTTGCAAGACCGACTCCGTAGTATTGTGCTTGTTTACATACCTACCACACCCAAATTATATTGTTTTTATGAAAGCTCATTATCACTGTTTTATCGCTTCTGTGTGCCATTGTCAGAAATGGCAGAAATGAACAAAAGGTTTGTTAAAAAAACGTTAACAAAAGTGTCTTGTTCTATAGAAATTCTATCCAATAGCAGAGCAACATAACGAGTCGCCTTTTCTGGGGCTTGGCAGTGGGATATTTGAATTTTAGATTGCTTGAATGCTTGCCGTGTAAACATGTCTACGGAATAGTTGCGCATTTTGTAAACCAGATGGCCAACGACATTTGGGATGAACGTTCAACATCGTCCATGGGATGGATAAAGAAAGGTAAATACGCAATGTTTGAGATTGAAGTACATTTTTGTAGTCAAGAAAACTGGTGTACATGATTGAATAGCCGAATTCACACTATAGAGACGAGTTTCTCGTCAGAAAAATTTCCTGTCTTGTGTGAATTCTAGTCGGAAACTAGTCGGCTTATTATCGCCAGACGTTCTCCTTCAAAAAAGTTTTTTTTTTCGCGTGATCACAGAAGAACAGGGAAGAACATTCAAGACGAGAAACTCGTCTCAGACGGGAAACTCGTCTCTAGTGTGAATTCGGCTAATCATATGTTTCTCGCTCTATTTTGTTCTAAAAGTAGCTTTGTATACATTCCTAACATGTTGCATTTTCTTCAATTTAGATTGGGCAATTTGTTTCCTGGATATTACTGCATGCCGGCGAAATATGACAAGCAATGACGATGTTTGTGAGTTTCAATTTGACTTTTCTTGAAAAAGCAAAGGAAAGAAATACAATTTGTATTGAATAGAATTGAACTGAGGGATTGAACATGATCATTGTATTGATTTATTGTTTACATTAAATTTCCTAACGATAGTCAATGGATATTGGTTTACTTTTGTGTAATTTTGAGACAGAACAGTAGTAGTGCACAATTTAAAATTGATTTTTGGGGAGCTGGACTAATTATTAATTCTGGTGCTAGGGTTGATTTGTGATTTGATTAATTTAGAGGAGCGAGTAGCTTAATGTAAGAGACCCGGTACAGGTTTTACATTTGGATGTAAGTCCTGTACCGGGTCTTACATTTGAATGTAAGACCTGTACCGGGTCTTATATTCAGCCCCACACTCCCCTAAATTATTCAAATGCCGCTACCATCTTTTAAATAGTATAGGTTTTGCATCAGGGTTCAAGACCTGCATAAAACAATAGGATTTGGGTGTGGTAGGTTTTTAATTTGAGTACATATTTGGTGGCAAGACAACTCGGGTACATTAAGGCATGGGTATAACCATGATTTGACCTTCAGAAGTAAGGGGGGTGGTCAAATGCCATTTAGAACATGTCTATCATTAAAGTAGCTGTTTAATTAGGTTGATATTATTAAATATTTCACGAAAGACGATACTGTGCCTTAATTAAGTCATCACGTGATGTCTCACATTGTGTTATTCGACATTTTTCAGCGTTACAATACATTTCGAAATAGTCTCAGTTCTAATAACAAGTTTTCTCGTACCTTTGTGCCGCAAAAAGATTAAGGCCATTGGTCTCTAAAACAATCCTGCCGGACTGAACAAGAATTTTGAAAAATTAATGAAATATTGAGGCTTTTGTTTCACAGGGGCCTGGGGCGAGTGATTTTTTGGAAATATCTAAGAAAAGAAACTTTCTTTTAATACGGTCCGGCAGGATTCTTAAAGTAGTTGGTAATAAACATGTTTTAAGGTTAAATTCATTTGGCTCCAATAAACGTTTCAACTGAGACTATTAATCCACAAATAATATTGCGTGACAGAAAAATGTCAAGTGTCACGCAAGTAAGGTCACACCTAGGGAGATCTATTTGTGGAATGTAATTTGAATCTCAACTCCTTTTTGGGATGAATGTTGGTAAACACTTTTTTGACCACCCCCTATGCTTTTTAGGTGTTCACTCTTGGACCCTTGCCTTAATCTACCTGAGAAATACTTGAGCCTGTCCAATGTGGCAGGATTGAAACACTCCATTTGGAAAGCCAAAAGAAGCAAAATAATTGATGCTGGAGGTTATATTTTGGCTGAATGACGCCGAGCACGCGGTGTGGGGACGGTTGGTAATCTGGCTGCTTTCAGAGGATATTGCTGCTGAAATAACATCCGAACAATTCTTCAGTTGAGAAGATGATGGTTTTGAATTGTAGCTGGACAGGCTCTGCTCATTGTTATGCCCTGAGAATGACATGACGTGCCTTGCTTGGACGCTTGCATTTGATAACATGGTTATGGCCGTCGCTCGAACAGAGTGGTTCGTGGCACCGGCACCCGGCACCGACAGAAATGTCTTTCATCATACGTCAAAGCTTGTGTACTCCCAGGGGTTTATTCTCGAACCAAATGGTTTATACGGGCTCTACGTTGGACTTGGGTCGTTAAAAAAGTGCCCCTTGGACTGGATTGAGCTTGTTAAGATAGAGCTTCAAGCACGAGAACGCGTCGCCCCGGAGTGCTACTACGTACAGGCGGGTGGGGATTTCATCACTCTTGTTTTCATTAATTCCTCCTTGATGGTTTTTGGACAACTCTTGGTGGGTCATTATGGCAAACTCTTGACCTTCAGCGTCAATTAAAACTGTCGCGGCGCAGGTTTCGCTGCCCTTCGCAGCCTTGGCGATACCAGTAAAGAGTGACATATAACCATGTCTTACGAAGGAGACCATTTGTATTTTCGGGACTTATGAAAGGACTTGTCTGGATTTTTCGGATATCTCCAACCTCGATTGGGGGTTAATGCTGTACATTTTTCTCCCTTCTCTTCTCAGCGCTTTCAGTTTGGCTTCTAGCATCTTATTACTGCGATGAAAGGCTGGATTTTTAGCGATTTTGATGTGTTTGTCGTGCTGGAAAAGGTCCCTTTCGATGGCGTTTCTGAAGCCGAGTAAAGACGAGCGGCTGTACTCTTCTCCATTTTTACTTCGTGTTTCACCATAAAACGCCAGAGACATTCGTCGAGCTCGGTTTCCGTCATGTTCTGAGGTTCTTAGGTCACGCCTCTCTCGATACATCAGTCTAGAAACACCAACTTATAAGAATAGTAAACATTTGTTTAAATTGATTGTTTGCGCGTGTTTCCATTTCCGTTGTTAAAATTACAAGTTTGTAAACAATTTGACATTGAATTCACATACATTCATATACCTGTGAAGATTTCGACCGACCATTTCGTTGATTTTTTTGTGTTTTTTGCTTGGCCATCGTATAATTTGCATGAGATCGTCGTCTTTAAGCGACACAAATCGGGATGGTTCTTTTTTTTTTTGGTGCTAAAACTGTGTCCTCTAACCCTTTTACGCTCTCAATCAATGTCTCATCATCTATTTCATCGTCGACCCATCCTGTTATTAAACCTTCGTTATTATTGCTGTATGAGTTGAGATCAAAAACGGGGAAAATCGATTCTTCCTCCATTTTTTGTTGGGACGTCATGACGCCATCTTTGGTACATACTTTCATCTACCTACAGCTTCCAGCCAATCAGAAAGCGAGAAACGCGCGCGTTGTGGTATAATATCTTGCATGTTCTGTACTAGACAAATCAGCTCTAAAAGACGATAAAAAAACGTTGGTTCCTTCTAGCATTAAAACACATGCGAAGCCAACAAAACGTCCTTGAACGTGCGCGACGCCATTACTTTCCTCTGAAAATCCGCTGACCGCTCTACTCGCGATCGCGCGATTACAACTCTATTTCCGGTACAGTACTATTTCTGGTACACCGTGAGGGGGGAGTGTCGCTGCGATCGCGATACTGGATACATGTACTTACAATAACGTAATAACAACTTTGTCATCAATCTCGAAACAGTTCGTTTAGATTGCTCCGATCATCTCCTTGAACTCACGCTCTGCATCTGGGATCGTAGTCAACCGGTACTAACAAGGCAAGGCGATGCACACTCCGGCTAACGACAACATCCCTTGCGCCACTGTAGTGTTGCACCTTCTCTCCGACTTTGTAAGCCTTGTACCTCACCGTTACTTGACGCCCTTTTGCCATCAGCTCCGCGGAACACTTCCTTTACCACAGCCAATCGGTACTCGACAAGCAAAGTGTTCTTGTCGGCTACAATAACAACGTCTCCTGGTTGCAGGTTGCGAAACTCTGTGTTCCATTTACGCTGTATCACTACAGTAGGAGCGTAGAGCTCCGTCCATTTCTTCCAGAACTCATGAACTACCGCCTGTACGAGTTGATAGCGTGTAACGATTCGTAGTCCGTGTGGTTGCCATCCTCGGGGATTCACAGCCGTAGCATGACCTAACAACAAACTGTTTGGGGTGATGATGTTGATGTCCGAGTCGATGCTGGGTAGGCTTCCGATCGGCCTCTGGTTAAGCAGATTGGATACTTCGTAGCATACCGTTTGGAACTCTGGGACGGACAGACCCTGATTGTGCACAGAGAAGTGGATAGCGCGTTTAGCACTCTTGAACAGAGATTATACTGCGCCTTGATTCCACAGACTGTTTGCCGGGCCAAACACCCACGATAGACCTTTGTCAGCTGAATAAGCCTGGAGCCTCTGTCGATCGAGGGCTTGCCACGCTTCCCTTAACTCGCGTTCTGCGCCATTGAGCTGCGAGCCAGGATCACTATAGATAGTTTCGGGCCAGCCACGTACACTGGCGAATCGACTGTGGGCCATCAGGAACTAGCTTGTATCGTATCCATAGACAGCTTCTATGTGAACTGCCCTCATGGTTAGATCCGTGAAAAGAACTCCATACGCCTTTCCGTTGGTACGCTTCTGGACTTCACCCCGCATAGTATACGGTCCAAACAGATCCAGCAACTGTTGAACGGTGGTGCTGGTCGCAAACGTGCCCCTTCACTTGCTCTAGTAATAGAGCTTCACGAAGCTTGCATTGTTGACAGTGCTGTTTGACTGAGGTTGCCAACTTGCTTCCATGCGTAACCCAGAAGTACTGCCGGAACTTTGCCAATGTGGTGTCACGACCCAAGTGTCCAGCGCGATGGAAGCACTCCATGAAAAGGCGAGTACCCCGGTGGTCCTCGGGGAGCAGCCTCTGAAGCCTTGAGTCGGGGTCATAACGTTGAAGCCTGCCATGCACTTTCCAATCACCCAGAAGCCATCTTCGTCTAGCGACGGCTGTAGTCGGTAATACCGTCCTCCTTTTCTTCCTTTGCGGTCAGACTTAACCATCTCTCCCGCCAGGCACGTCAGTAGGTCTCGTACTACAAAGTATTCTGCCTCCTTCAGTTATTGTGCGTTGAGGTATGTACCGGCGCCTCCTGAAAACGATATCTTCTTGGCGATACCTCTTAGCCTCGCTACAATGCAATGACGCGGCTGATGTTACTGTAACGCTTAAAGTCTATCAGGGGGATCTCAGCCTCGGTCGCTTTTGTGACGTTGCTAGCACTGACCTTCTTCTCTCCAGGCAGAGGTTCATCACACTGTGAACCGAACTTCAGTCCCCACTCTTCTATGGGTCTGCTGAGGACTGGAGGACCCCTCCACCAATGTGAATTCTTGTGAAGATCATCGGGTGACCGACCGCGCGTTAGCCAATCCGCCGTGTTGGCTTTTCCTGTCATCCATGCCCAGCATGACATGTCTCCATCTGTCGCGGCTTGGGTCTCACCAACACTGACTCCTTCCTACATCTTGAAGCGCGTGCTTGTCTTGTGCAGCATGTTGAGCACTGACTCTGAGTCAACTATCTGCAAAACATTCTCGAATCCGAAGAGCATCTCCTTCTCTATCACCTCTTAGACAGGACTGCGCCATTGAGCTCCATTCAGGGGGTAGACAACTTGGTTACGGATGCGATGCGAGATTTCGCCATGACAAGTCCACAGGAGTATCCTCCATCTTGTAGTTGCCATCTGACATAAGCAGCAAACCCATCCTGGCGTATACTGGCGGTCGCTTCCGTCACTCAGGATTATCAACCAAGGCTTTCCTTTGGCATCTGGGGGGCGAACACATCATTTCCAGCTGAAATATGTTTCTGAAGAAATCCGACCATTTGCCGCCCAGGTCGTCTGGAAGCTGATCATCTTTTTCCCGCTGAAGTTCAAGCTGACCTGATGATCGATCATATTTGCACTGGGTCCCATCCAACTCCGAGGACGCGCAGGTGTCCTTCGGTACCTTTAAGCATGTCCCGGGACACACCTACTGACTCAGCCTCACCATTAACCTCCTCCGTGCAGAGGTCTTCACCCCTTCGAGGACGGGACTCTCCACTTAACTGCCAACACTTGACCTTGAACCCTCCTTTTGTCAGCATAGCCTCTGTTTCTTTAGCAACGCTCAGAGCCTGCTCTTTTCCAAGGAAAGGAATCAATAAGGTCATCAACATAGCTGGAATTCTTGAGGAGACTTGCCGCTGCCTCGCTGTCTTCCTTGAAGCGATCTGCCGTCTTGTAGATTGCTTCCGTACTGATGGCCGGGGCTGGAGTGTCACCCGCGGACGTACACGTCCGTGGTCCGATCCGTCACCATATCCCTCCATAAGAGCCGATGACAATGCTGCTCTAACGGTCTTAATATCTCTAACAAGCGCAACTTGCTCTTCCCTCCACCGCAGCAACACTCCAAGCAAATTGTTCATATAACAGTCCGGTTCCTTAGCTAGGCAGGAATTTAGAGATACTCCATTATAGACTTGACTCGAGTTAAAGACTATTCTTACCGGCGTAGACTGAGAACGAGGATTGCTGTCCGCTAAATGACAGATATAGAACGTTGGTCCCTCTCCAATCTTCCCGTTCTTTTTCGGAGACCTTCCTGGCAACTCATCCACGCTCCACCATGTCTTACATTTGCCGCTGGTATATTTTAGCCCATTGTTCATCCCTTTCAAGTGTGCGCTCGGTTTTAGGCCTACTCCGGGTCCTAAAGTCGCCGTTTCTTTGGGCGACTAACAGCGACTATAGGCGACTTAAGCAAAATCCAAGGTTGTGGGACGCGACTTTGAGCGACTTTAAAAAAAAAAGCTATTATTTTTGGGCGACTATTGGCAAGTTTGTGCGACTATAGGCAACTTTGGGCGACTTTAGCAAAATTATCATGACCATGATCAATATCTTTAGCAACTACGTGCCTCTTTTTCCCCTTTCCCACCTTGCACACAACCTTTCTTGTCTTATCTTGTCTGCTTTCACTCATTTTCATTTTTTTCATTTCACCCAAAACAAATTTCACCAGTTCAGAACTCTTACTCCCTATTCATTTGAAAAAAAAGGAGCCTTTTTAAAGTTATTGAGATCTGTGAATGATTTTTTGTTGGTTATGAGGTAAACCATCCTTATATCTCTAGGAGATAGTAATTTTAAAAATTTAACCTGGCATTCCATTTTATTAAGCAAGACTCATTTGCAATGGGCTGTTCCAAAAAGTAGCCATACCCCCCTATCAAGGAACTCTACCCCTGTGGAAATTCCAAGCTCCTGTATAACCCCTGTGTAAATTTGAAGCAACCCCTGTCGAAAAATTCCTTTTTTTCTTGCGCACCTGTGGAAATTGCAAAGTTTCGAATGCATACCCTGTGGCAATTCTGAGATAAAATGAATGACCCTGTGGAAATTCCAGGGTCAAAAACAGCAACCCCTGTGGAAATTCCAGGGTCAAACACAATGACCCCTGTGGAAATTCAAGGTTCCTTGATAGGGGGGTAATTGATATAAAATGGAACAGCCCATCAAGTGCTTTCTACTTGTAGACACGGTATGAGTATGTGATTCCTGAAAAAAAACTGGAAATTCCAGAGGGCTGGCAGGATTTTATTTCCAATACAATCACTGCATTTTTTTCTAGGGGAGAGGTCATATCACAAACCCTTCAATGGGAGCTATGGATAATTTCTGGAATCACACAATGTTTTTATAGCCTAATGCAAATATTGTTACTATGTACTATAAAACTATTTCTTGATGAAACAAATCAAGAATCCTTTTCAATTAGAAGTTAGTTTACAAAAACTGACCTTTTGTACATATTTATTGCATGAGATCACTGACTCTGGCTTGACAGTTTGCCGGTAGTAACATTTGCTGACTGCATTTGGCAAGCAAATGAATCCACCTTTTACACTTTCAATCTGATGTACTGATTAATTGAACTCCTAAATTTGTGAATTAAATGTCTCTTCTTCCAAAAACCACACATCCAAGGAATAAATCCAACCTTGTGTTCCAAGTCCAAATCTCGAACGATAGAATCGCCATGTTGAATATTACCCAGAAAACCTTCGGTAGTTTGGCTGTGTCCTCGCTTCCACAGGCAACCCGTCAAAACAGACCATGCGTGCCGCCATGATGGATTTTATACGAAAAACAAGGAATAGGATCTCTGATTTTCGATACATTTACAGCGTAGGACCTTCTGGAAATCATGATAAGGTATTGGTTTGTCAAATAGAAGATAGTATGTTGATAAAGTTAATTTTGAATTGCTAAGCTATTGGTTGAAATACAGCATTTTATTACAAACATTAGAAAGTTTAGCCAAGGAAGAAGTAGGGCTGGATTGTGAATATTCCTGTTTTAGCAGATCAATTCGTGGCTTTGTACAAAGCTTCTTAGTCTTTTAACGCTTTCCTTGCTCATTGACTCTTTCCTTGCACGTAATACTTTTTTTACAGTGTCAAAAATCATAGGGCATGATTGGAAGACTGTATTAAATTCTGTTGAATATAGAGATGAAGAATCTACTGAAAGTGAAGAAAATGTTCGCACCTCTCCGATTGAACGGTTATCTACAATGGGAGGGGTATAGTCGGAGTAGCTAATTTTTGTTTCCAGATGATAGTCCAACTCTGTTTTTATAAGCACTAGATATTTTGCTCTTGGAAATTAGTAGGTAAAGGAGTTATTATAATCTTGAAGCCATGAGAAAGGGTATTTTTAGTTTCATCCGTGTTCAGTTTTGCATAACAAAAAAAGTTAAGTCTTATAATGTTGACAAATTGTATTTCAGTACCCATAGTTTCATGTATTATTTTAACATCGAGCCCTGGATGCTTAAATGCTAATATTATTTTTTCACCACTGTGATTTCTAAATTAACATACAAGAATAAGTTTGTATCTTAAAAAAAATAAATAAATGGATGCTTTTGTACCATATTCCATGTTTTGATTACCAAATCTGTTCTTTTTTCGCCTTGTTTTGACTTTATTGCCAGTTCTTGTTCCTAAATGTTGTATTATTGGCTGTTCTCACAATCATTTTCCTCCTGAAATTTCTGTTCTTGCCCAATAGGCAAGTTTTGATCCAAGAACAGGCCATTGTGTGGTTCCAGAAAATCCCCCCCCCCCTCACACCCCCCCAATGGAAGGGCACCCGGAGGGGTGGGGGTCAATTTATCTGATCTTTTCTGGAAATTCCAGATGGGTTGGAGTGTCACTTTTCTACACCCTTGTATGGGGGAGACAGCCTTGAGCAGCTTTGGCTGACAATAGTTGAAAAAAAAGAGCAATTTTGGGCGACTATAGGAGACTAAAGGTGACTATAGGCGACTTCAGGCGACTATAGGCGACTTTAGGACCCGGAGTAGGCCTGGTTTTCTTTAGCGTAGCCAGAGCGACCGCGTAGTTGACTGGTAATGTTGCAGGGTCGGTGGTCCATGGGTAGCTGGTGACTCAACATTGCTTATCCTCGTCATACTCAAGGTTGTCTTGGATCATGCGCAGTTCCTGTTCCTCTTTAAACGAGTAGGTATGTCCCACCGTTGGACATTTGCCACAGCGACATCCACCACACTGGGGAGTGATCTCAGTGCTTAGTTGCTCACCTTCGATTAACTTGCTACACTTCTCCCGCTCTAAAGGAGTGATATTCACTGAAGCAACTTCCTAGCCTTCTGTACCTTTACGTGCTGGAACTCTTCCTGACTCTCTTTGCGACCAAGATGTGCTTGACACTTAATTCTGCAGTCATGAATTATCTTGATCAGATTCGAATCATGCCTCGTTTTCTTCTTTCAGATCTGGGTGAGTACCTTGAAAACAGATTCCAAGTTCTCCGTGCATGACACTTAGGTTGTCTCCATTGCGTGCCTCTTCTTTTTTGTGGTGGAGTCGAAAGTAGTCACATCCTTATAATAATATGTCAACACAGGAAGACTTCCTTTCCAGAGCTTCAGCCTCATACTCCGGAAACAACTTAGCTAGTGTCAATGTCTAGTTGACTAACAGGACCTGTGATCGTTTCCATACCATAAGCAATGATGTCGACCTTTCTCCCTGTGACCGTTTTCAAAGAGAATTGATACTGTACTATCGCAACTCTTCTCTACGTTCCCCATTGTAGTGACATCCAAAGTGTAACTTCTCAATTTCTTGGCCTTGATTCTGTGGGCCGCTTGTTGAGTGATGTATGTTGTGTCAGAGACAGTGTCACAAAAAACTGTCACTTTCTTGTGAGTGCCACACACATCTGCTTGCATGATTGGATACAAAGCTAAGGTGTTCCCGTGCGACACATGACTTGCCCCCTCAGAACGGCGTTGGCTGTCCGACTCACCCACTGACTTACATAATAATAGGTGGTGCTCTCACTGCCGCACCTACTACAGAGCTTCTTACTAGGACGCTTGCTTCTTAAGTGGTTCCCGAAACATCTGAAACATGCATTAACTTGCTTCAGCAGTTCAAATTTGCCTTCTTTTCCAGCGATTGTAAGATCCTTGAACTCCTTGCACTCCTCCGTGCAGTGTTTAACAGAGTCCCTTCGGTGCGCAGGGAAGGCACATTTATAGTATTTGCCCTTTTCTGCAGTTTTCGCTGAACCGGAACCCTCACCCATGAGAGTTTGCCCTTTGGCACGCCTTGTACTCTTACCAGTGTCAGATGGGGTTTTGTCTGTTTCTCCGCCAATCTTGTCACTGCCTCCCTCTCCTTTTCCAGAAACTTCATGAAATGGAAAAATGGGTGAATATTGTCTTCTGCTTGCAGTTCTTGTGTGACGGTTGTGCGCAGGGCCGGCACATTGGGCCCCCTGTGGCGAACCGGGTATCCTGTGGCCTTACGCATGCGCTGTATGCACGTCTCTAACTCGGTACGTTTGTAGAGGATTCATTCGTTCGTTCAAGATTCAGACAAGGAAATTAAGTATAGAAACAGGTATAATATTCTTATTTGTCTTAGATTTGCCTAGTTTAGTTTATTTTCTCTTTATTTACGGATTTATTAGGAAAGGTATTAGTTATTTCGTGGTTATTTTCATCGTTTGTTTCTCACTCGCGTGGCCTCGTGTGCCAAGTTTCATGTTTATTTTGGCTCACCGCATTCAATTGTATCTAGATCTTTACCAGAACCGTAGAGGCCTTGCTGCTGCCTATTACCATCATCACGCGTGTCGGGGTGAGATAAGTTTTTCTGTTTAGTTATTGTGTCCATTTATGTTATTGTAATTTAGTGTTTTCACGGTCTGTTTGACCATATAAGTCAGTCAATTCCTACTTTTAAGTTGTTATTATCATTCGTCTGTGTGGATTATGGGCCTCCTTGGCTTGGCTCCATGGAAGACAACTGTAGACTCTTGTAGCAATGTAATTTTAATTATTTGTAGTAACACTGTATGTATTTCTAGGTTTTTGTTTCCTGTATTAAAAAAACTACCTGTCATACTTGATATCTCCTTATCCACTCTATTTTGGAATGAGCAGGAAGCAAATCACTCACAAAGTTCACATCTCATTGTCAGGGTATCCACCCTTTTCATTTCTTCGAGTTGAGCATATACACATTCCACTTCATCTACTAAGTGTACAAGTCCCTTATAATCCTCTTCCTGTAAGGTGTTAACTTAGAAATATCATCTAGTGCAGACTGCACACTGCACTAGTGTCATCATAGTAAGCCTCTAATGTTTTCCACATGATGTCATAGGCTTCAGGTTTTGTGACATAAACTGACTTAATCCATTCCTTAGCTTCTCCTTTCACTTATCTCTTCAGTTCACTGTAAGCATTTTCAGCTAATTGCCTCTAAACAGTCTTGAGCTCAGGCCAGTCTTTTCTTAGATCAGAAAATGTTGAGAGTGAAATTTTCTTTAACTGCACTTCAGAGTTCAAAGATGTCCTTGTCCCCCCAGAAATGTCATTTCCAAGAGACCAGGGTTGATTATTGGCTTGCACCGGTGGGCGACGTGGGGTCTCATAAAGCTAGCAAGTATTTGTCCACTGAGGAGCTGACGGGTAGCCTGTGGGGACTGGTGCTGGGATGGTAATGGAACTGGAACTGGATGTGTAATCCTGCCCACGCGATAATCAAGGCCCGAGCCTAACACTCCCCTCATTGGGGTGTCTGTGGATTTGATACTAACTTGGAGCCCCTGGGACATATTGGATGGTATGGGGCTTTGGGTGACTGGAAAGCCAACATTCAGCCATGAAACGATGGGTGATCCTGTGGTGGGTGTACCGAACTGGTACAGTACTGGGTTTCCTGTGGTAGGGAAACAGGGCTGATGAACTGCTGGGGTTCCTGTGGTGGGTGTAACAACTGGGATACTACTGGGATTCCTGTGGTGTGTACCAAACTGGGATACTACTGGGATTCCTGTGGTTGGTGTACCAAACTGGGATACTTCTGGGATTCCTGTGGTGGGTGTACCAAACTGAGATACTGCTGGGTTTCCTATGGTAGGGAAACTGGGCTGAGGAATTGCTGGGATTCCTGCGGTGGGTGTACCAAACTGGGATACTTCTGGGATTCCTGTGGTGGGTGTATCAAACTGGGATACTACTGGGTTTCCTGTGGTAGGGAAACTGGGCTGAGGAATTGCTTGGATTCCTGTGGTGGGTGTACCAAACTGGGATACCATTGGGTTTCCTGTGGTATGGAAACTGGGCTGAGGAACTACTGGGGTTCCCGTGGTGGGTGTACCAAACTGGGATACTGCTAGGGTTCCTGTGGTGGGTGTATCAAAGTGGGATACTACTGGGTTTCCTGTGGTAGGTAGGTGGGATGCAAAACTAGTGGGACCCCTGGGCTATCAGGGAAGCCGTTTATGCACAGATTTGTCTATATCCCTCTTCAGGTTGCACACAAGTTTCTGTACCTCATGCACTTCCTCTCCAAGGATATTATCATGTTCAGTCCCCCAACCAAACCCAGCCTTGAAATGTTATCCCACATTTCATTGGAAAGCCTATCGAATTCACACTTATCCTCTTCTAAAAGATGTATGTCCGGACGTTCCTCTGCGTGTCCTCCTGAATTCCAACAGTGAATTCCTTAATTTTGATGAAAGATCTGGAAAGTGCAGCCTTCAGAGGAAAACTTGAATTTCCTTCAGTCTTTGCACTCTTGCAGCTTTCAAATGATAAAATTCCACTTTTGCTTCCTCATACACTTGTCTCACAGCAGATTCATACTCATTCAGGTCTTTCCCATTCACCACTCGATGCTCTGTAAACTCCTCTGAAGGCACTGCCTCTTCATTCTATGTGCATTCCAAGGTCAGTGATTTGGGTGACGCTTCAGCCAAATTGAATAAAGCTGTAGCCCCTCTGGCATCTTACTCCGTTGATTCTAACTTAGCACTGCATGCCTCTAAAACTAAGTGGATGCTAGTATCAACTAAGCAGATGTCACGGACACACAGTTTGGACACCGTCTTACCCGTTCGGAATAAGATCAAAGTTGTGATTAGCAAAGCAAAAAGGGAGTTTCTGGCCGCAGCGTTATCTTCAAAAAGACCTAAAGATATCCATATATCCATATATCCATATATATCCATATATCCATATTAACTACTTATTACCGAGCGCGAGGTCCGTACTGAGAAATATCAGCCCGAGGTATGTGCGAAAAGACCAAGGGCTGATATTTCTCAGTACGGACCGAGCAAACGAGGTTAATAAGAGTTTTATTATATGGCTTTTGGGAGAGGTTTAAAAAAGGTTTTCTACTGAAAATCGCGCCAATGGTTTCCCGCCAATTTAATGACACACGCGCTTTCATTCAAGCCAAGGTCATTTGTGGAAAGTCGGGCCGCGAGATCGTGAAAACAACTTTCTACAACCTATGCGAGCAGAAACAATATTTTTATGACAGATCCACTCTAAATATCGAACATAAATTATCTGGACAAAGATTTTCATCATGATGGACTATAAGAAATGACGTGGGACTTTTCAACAGTTCTGAAAACAAATACAAATGCTTCAACTTCAGACGGCATTGGAAAACGAAAATCTTGCTGTGTTGTGCACTTCGACTTCGAAATATTAACCCTTTTGGACGAATAACTGAATATGAATACTCGACAAAACCGGATGCACAGTGTTGGATCTAAAGAGAACATTATAAAGATGTCTGGATGAATTGTAATCTGCCGATTTTAGAAAAACCTTTGCCTCAAGTGGAAGAAAACAGCGTGCTGCAAGCTTTGAGAAGAAAATTTCAAACAAAACTCAATTCAACCATCTCTAATACCGGTAAGCAAATCGTTTTAAAAGTTATACCCTAATGAGACCCTTATATGCAAAGGATATTTACATTTCCCTTTTTCCTTTCCCCACGTGAACTAAAACTGGTTTTCACAGGAAATTCTTAGTGAATCCACTTTTTACCGTTTCAGTGGGCAACCGTCTTTTGCAGTTTGCAGCTTCTCTCGTTGTGTTCATTGTTAGTCTTCCCGTAGCTACACGTTTGAATTGCATAACTATAGTAAACAAAAGCTACGAAATAGAAATGGGCAAAAAATCACATTAATGTTAAGCTTTTAAGCTTAAAAGCTTGCTTTCTTGAAATATACCTAAGCTGAATTTGTTTTAGCTCAGTTTTATGTTGACTTGTTCTGCCGCTCAGTATCGGTTAAAAAACTGTTATTTTTTTTTCCTCCTCGACTTCAATTCATCGGTAGTAAAACAGTTGGAGTGCTTATTTTTGCCATCCGTATAAAAATAGATACGCTTTCTTTTTAAGTTAAATGTATTTGTTCTTCGGAATTTATTTCAGCATTTCTACATTTATTTCAGCATTTTCTCAGTCGCCTTTCTTGGTCTGCTTCGTGGATTTCTCTCTCTTCGGGGCAGTAAAACTCGCTTTTATTATCAGATATCACATTTTATACTTTTCAATTGCTTTCAGTAATGTTTAAAATATTTTTTTTCTCTTTTTAAATCACAAACACAAAGAGCAAGAGCCGGTCCGGATACGGAAAAAGACGGCCCGTGGGCCGGATACGCGATCTACGGACCGTGTGTCGACCAATCAGAGCGCGCGTACTATTGATGCAATATAATAAATCCATATATCCATGTATCCATATATCCATATATATAGGGTTGTGATTAGCAAAGCAAAAAGGGAGTTTTACCCAACGTGATCTGTCAAGAAGCCCCGCTAGTCGAGCGTATACAATCAGCTAAGCTCCTGGGCCTTCAACTTGACCAGCATCTTACTTGGAATGAGCAAAAAGGGAGTTTCTGGCGGCAGATCTGTCAAAGGGGCCCCGCTAGAGCGTATACAATCAGCTAAGCTCCTGGGCCTTCAACTTGACCAGCTTCTCACTTGGAATGAGCACGTCACCAAAACACTGTCATCTTGTTATGGGACGCTATCAGTGTTGTGCAAGTTGAAAAACTTAGCCCCCTACAACTTGCAGAGAGCCTCGTCTTGTCGAAGCTAGGTTACGCGTCTGTTGTTTTCCATCTTCTACTGGAGTTCCAGATGCGTCACCTGCAGCAAGTGCAAAATGCGTTCGCAGGGTTTGTGCTAAGAACCTATGCTAACGAATAGGACATCGTAAGGTTAAAATGGCTAAATGTCAAGAAACGGCGCAAGCTAGCCGTTCTAAAATTTGCTTTTAAATCTCTCCACGATAGTTCCTTCCCAGAATATATCAAGCCACTCTTTTTTCAGTATCATCGTATAACCTACGACCTTCTGCTGCTTCTCTTATCAACATCCCAAAAGAAAAAAAAACACTCTCCAGAGCTCTGCAGCCACATTTCAATGGCCTACCAGCTCACATCAGGAATATTCAGGACTACAATTTATTTTGTAGATCTGTCGTACCATTGCTTTAACCCTATTCAGATGGCTTTTTTTGACCATCTGTGACTGGGGGGGGGGGGGGGGGGGGGGCTAGCTCTATATCTCTCGAACCACTGTATCTATGATCATCCAACTTTCACACAATGACCATGAACCTAAGACAAATCACCACACCCATTTTTGTCACGTGGGAGCAAAATTTGACGTCACAATGACGTCATTTTCAATTTTTTTTATCAATTTTTAAGTAATTTTATTTAACTTCCAAAACTTGATAAAGAATACTCTAAAAGCCAACTAATTAACATCAAGATGATGTAAATGTAATATTTTGTGACATTAACACATACATTTATTAAACTTGCGTCATAATGACGACTTTTGAAAATATTGTCCGTCATCTTGGATCCGCCATCTTGGAATTTCCATTGGACTCTTCAGATAAATACTCAATGAAAAAAAAGGTCAGAATGTAGAACATACTCATCAAAGAAGTGTTTGACATTCAAAAAGTTGGATTAAAAAGGATATTTGCGAATCCCAGAGCTAGTTTTAGACCATATGTTAAAATGAACAAAATCCCCCTACCCCTCCCCCCTAAAGATTTGTGTCAAAAATTAATTAGCCTGTACATTAATTACTAATGAGTACAAGCTCCGATAGTCAAAATTGGGCAATGTGTCCAATATTAAGCTTATGAAAAATTAACGTTTTTTTCGAGTTTTGCAAAACATGCATGTCAAAAATTGGTTGCCATGGAAACTGGGCCGTTAACACTGACATGTCATTGACAACAAAATGGCCCCAGTAAAATTTTAGGAAAAGTCACGAAGTTTCACCATCATAGCTGCAGTGGTTTTAGAGTAATCAGGATTTTACTGGAGGGGGGCTCGAAAAGCCCCCCCCCCCCCCCCCCCCCCAGTCTGAATAGAGTTAATGTTTCACCCAAAGAGCTCTTCCTGCGACATATCATTTCTGAGTTTTACTGCGATTTTCATAATTCTGCGAACTCTCGTTATCGATTTCCACCGTAAAACCACCTTCTGGCTTCCGTCAATCAAACGCCCGAGTCTTTTCGTCGGTACTCTTTGTGCTTTTTGATTGGCCAGCACGTAACCGTGCCAAGAAGCCATTTTAGCCCTGGCCAATCAAAAAGCATTAAGAGTAACGAAAATTAGAATCAGGAGTTTGATTGACCGAAGCCAGAAGGCGGTTTGACGGTTGGAAATGATAGCGAGAGTTCGCAGAATTATGAAACCCGCAGTAAAGTTTTACATCATTTGGTTTCCTATTAAAAAGTAGGATTATAGCGGAGCTCCAGCGCCGGCCGAAGGCCCGCGCAAGCGGAGCACCATACCTAAGGAAAAAACCTATAGTATACCATCGAGTTGATTTTTGAACGTCACGGGCATTATGGATCATTTTGATGACGTCATTGATGACGTAAGGGCACGTGATTTTGGTGTAGAGTTCCCCTTATGGTCTTTGAAACTTTGTCCAAGTTTGGCTTCTATAGAAGCTACCCTTCGGGAGATATGATTTTTTCTTTATTTTTCTGGTATTAAACCTAGCGTACGCCGTCCGTCCGTCCGTCCGTGTACACATGGGAACCCTGTGGTATGCAAAGAAAAAAATATATCTCCTCAAGGGAACATGCTAAGACAACCATACTTGGGATATTTTGTCTATGCCACAAGGGGGGTGCTGTGACACGGTCACGTGATGTGACGTCATCGATGACGTCATCTATGCATGAAAAATTAATATCTCGTGAATAGGCACAGACAGATCTGCTCAAAAATTATTTAAAGTTGCCCCAAAATACCCTCAAAAGTTGCTCAAATTCGAAAAAGTTGCTCATAGAATATCAAAAGCTGCTCCCCCCAAAAAAACATTTCTTTCACACTTGTCGCCTGAGTATTGAAAAATGATAAAGAAACAAGTTTCTCAACTCAGCAGCTTTAAAAGATCAGGCAATTATTCTAAACACCATCAAACTCATACAATATAAAATAATAACTGCTACTATTTTTGAAAGAAAATTCAAACAAATAAGAGGCTCCCTGAGGCTCTTAAAGAAGTCCTTTATAAGAAGTCCTTATTGATGGCCTTCCAGGTTCCGTCATCTCTGCCCCATTTCTCTAGCAATTTGAATAGGGTCTTGCTTTCTTGCATGGCTTCGGCTTCCGTCAATCTCGTTTCCAGACTGCCTCTTCCGAGGGTTTCTTTGAACAAGATTGGGCTTTTCGCTTCCGCCATTCGCTTCCAGCAGGTATTGCTGTTCTATATTTGGAATATTAACACAGGAAGTCCATATATGGGTACACCACAGAGCGCCCAAGGTGAAAAAATTGCTTTTAGCAAGATTTTTCGTCGTGTGTTTGATTTGAAATGGCAAAATGTATCACAAATTGCCACTTTTGTAAAAAGTTGATCGGAAATTACGTAAAATCGAAAAAGTTGCTCTGAATCGAAAAAAGTGGCAATCTGACCCACCGTGAATCTATAGGTAAGCTGATACCACTAGTGACGTATATCCACATAAATATATGTACCTACATATACCCTACATTCTCAACATTCCTGACGTGACCTTTGACCTCCTCCACAATCTGACGTGACTCTGTTTTCGTAAATGCAGTATGGGGCCCAGTATCCGACCACTTCAGCTTGTAATTACTTTGTTTTCCCTCGCAATGTTGTAATTAAGCAATAGAGAACTCTTTCCGTGTCTACATACGCTGATGCAAACACGAGGGGAGGTTGGGAGAATTCGAGACAGTTATGCAGCCACGAGACCGAAGGTCGAGTGGCTGCATAACTAGTCGAGAATTCTCCCAACCTACCCGAGTGTTTGCACCAGAGTATGTAGACACTGGGAAAAAGTTCTCTATTGCTTTTATAAAATATCTTTCACTTTTTGAAGCGAAAGATTTAAAATGAATTTATTTCAACATTCTGTGTGAACATATAAATTCTCCTTACCGCGCGACAGCCTGAACGGGCCAATCAGAGGGCGTGTTATATCGCATGTGTTCAAGTTTTTCACTCAGTTGGCTGGAAGTTTCGCGAAGGGGGAGGCGAGAGAAAACTGCTTACTAAGAAACATTTGACGACTTTATTGACCTCTTCTAAGGTGTTTATGGTAATTGAAGCATAAGCGAATGTCAATGAAGGGATGTACGGGCAAAGCCGAAGGAATTTTGCATACAATAACGGCCTTCGTGTTGACTTGGGGCTTTTGCCGAGTTTTGGAAAGGCGAATTATTCCGCATCGAAAAAGCTGGCTAGCAAACAAAGCGTGTGTCTTGTTTCAATCTTCAAATCAAGCAAAATGTTGAATACCACACTGAAATGATACTATGGGGGCTTCAATTGTTGCTGATGGCATGAACAAATGTTAATGAACTGTCATATGTATTGAATTTTGAAGCAACTCAAGTCAAAGAAAGTTTCGTCGAAAGTTTCGTTCGGTCTTTGCCGATCGCCGGTAAGAATTTCATGTAAGTTTATGTTTTGTTTATGCTTCAACGCTTGTTAACTTGCTAGCAAACGATTTTTTACCTACTCGGCTTGTGAAAGATCATCATTTTCAAAAAATTGAATAGGAAAGTAATGAAATAAATTGTGATTTGTTCAATAAGCTTAATTTGGTCTTCGTTGTTCTTTTCCATTTTGGCTAACCGATTCGCCGAAAGTCTCCAAATCCAGAATTTTAGTTGGGTCGCTTAACTTAATTGATTTGTGTTGTTTTTCCCCTTAGTACGAGATGTATACTTTTAAAAGTTCCTAGAAATCAAAGAAATCGTTTCATAAAGGGAGGGAAGAGGATGTTGGAGGACAAAAATATCTTGTTTAAGCTTAAATCGTGCGAAAATGTTGTGAAAATTAAGTACACGCGTGGGTTTGATTAAAAAAGTCGAAGACAAGCCAATTCTTTGAACTTGTGGTTAAAGGATGGGACAACAAATGATAGCTAAGAGAGAACAGCACTGCTTTGACAATTAATTGCTTCAAGTGTTTGCATAAATTTAGTGTCAAAATGTAAGGATGAAAAAAGAAGACAGGCGCAAACATCGTCGCTGGCGTGACGTCACAACCGTGTAATATACTCTCATCTAAACACACCTGTCGACCAATGAGAGCGCGCGTACTATCTTAGTTATTTTATAAATGACAATTCAAATTAAGTATAAATAATTCAGTATATGGTAATTTGTAAGTATTTAATATCCAATTGATTATGTCAATATTTTGTTAAACCTAGATTGAAGATGTTTTTAATAAAGTAACAAAATAGGTATTTATTATGTAACTATAATACAGGGGAAGAGCCACCTGGTGGAACCTGTATTTTATTCATTATTATTACTAGTATTATTATGACAGTGTGAAAATTATAGATGTCATAAGACCTAAATACAGTAAGGGGCGATAAACGTAACCCAGACTGTATATCATCAGAATAAAACTGCTTTTAAAAAACTATAAAACTAAAAAATCAAATCTATAAAATCTATCTAAAAAGACTCTGCTGTCCAGACTAAATTACTGGGATAAGACTTTCAGGGTTCTTGTGATGTTGAGAGAACTTGATAACACAGCTTTCTGCATGCGTTTATCAGAATGTTGCGACCGCGGTTTCCGAACAGCTCCCTCATTGAAGTATTGATTTCCTCTGACCATCCTCCAAGAACGTCCACAATGACGTGGCAATTCCCCCAAAAAATCGTGCAAGGTCAATCCTTTCAAAATAAAAATCTTGCAGAGATTCAAGCTAGGCAAATATAATCCTACAAAGACAAGGCTTGAGTTCTCGTTAAAAAGATGTCTGAAGTAGTTATTCCAGCAACTTCTCTATCATTTGCATTTTTCTACTTCACCTCACTTAATACTTAATAAAATGACATCAAATATATAGTCGGTGAGAACTCACGCAACGAAGACACCCCTCGCGCCGTTTACAAGAACAAGTGTATCTTGTCAACGAAAAACAAACTCTCGCAAAAAAATGCCCAGCAGTGATAGGCCTGCAGGCAGTCACTATGTTCGAAAGAAGACCACTTAGGTAAGCGTGAATTCGACGTTACAAATATAGAAATTCGTCATTTGGACCGCTTCGCACAAATGAATAATACTAATTTCGTAATTTGCGGCGCGCATGAAAAATAAAACCTACAGGCTTTGTTTACTATACAAAAAAAAAAACGGAATGTTCGTCTACCCTTTCTCTGAGGCTTGATGAAATGCGTTTATCGAAATTCGGGCGCGCTTGCGCGCAACGGAAGAAAAATATTGTACTAGGTCTAATAGGGGCCGGGGGATGGCGACAACGTTTTACGGCATTCTTTTTTAACACAACCAATAAAAATATAGTATTAGAAAATTGTGTTCATTATACATACAGCAATAGGATTTGGACGGCCTGTGGGGACGGAACACCACGGGAACAGGTCTTGTTCGATGCGCAGGCCGACCCTACACCCCTCGTGGGTTTATCCTTTCCCACTGTCTATAGTTATCTCTCTGACAAGTTTCGGTATGTATGTATAACGTGTATTACAATATATTTTTCGTGTGTGTCTGCGAAAAAAAAAATCGTACATGACCTTCGAGTCCGAAAAAACAATTATTGCACAACCTGATCCCCGAAAAAAAATTTCATACGCAAAAAAATGCCACCCCCCCCCCCCCAATTTCTAATGGTCCACCCCTAATTAAAAGAGTTTTGCTTACAATATTTACTTAAAAACTATAATAATAATAATCATAATAATAATAATAATCATAATAATAATAATCATAATAATAACTCTTTATTCACAATCTAGTAAAAATCTAAAATTGTGTTCAATTATGTAGGAAAAATTCTAAATCTTAAGAGCGCCTGTCTGTAAATATCACCGATCGGCGTCAAAATGCGAAATTACAAAATCGCTCAAATTTGGTCAAAAGTTAGGCCTACATGAAGGATTTATGCTGTGAAAATTTCAGGTCGATCAGATAAATATTTTTCGGGAACGACGACGGAAGTGATTTTCCCGAGCAAACTCGCTATTTCGGAGCATGTGTTTCACCTAATTCAAAAGATCGCGAAAAACTCCTATACGTGCGAAATGGACCCAAGTAATAAACACAGATCCTTAAACACGACAAGATAAGCTTTCATTCAAGTGGTTTGTCAACCATTTCCGTTAAAAAATATATATTTATTGATTTTTGAATAATTATCATTATCATATAATTATCATATAACGTACGACCGAGGATTAAGGGTTATTTGCTTCCCTGAAATGTAAATAGCTGGATGAATTTGGATAGATTCGGCATAAATGGAGAATCCCACAAGCCGCTGCTGTTTGCTTGCGAATTCGGCTGTTTACTTTGGGATAACGAAGGAATACTGCCAAGAATGAAACGATTTTGGAGTGAATTGACTCAAAGCACCTTCTAAACAACACGCAAGACTATTACTCGGTAACTGAGGGAGTTAATTTGCTGTGGATTACTGGATTCTTTGCCAGGTGAGTGAATGTTTTGAAAGTTCGTGACATGAAGTGCCTGGAATGTGTCCTATTATCGGTAAATCAATAGAGGTCAATTTCCGCGCTGTGAAAGTTCGGGATTTTAATTGCCTCAAAATTTTATTTGATAAATCAGAAGAAGAAGGATAGATCTCTTCCCGGGATATTAAATATTTGAGAAATTTCACGTCTCATCGGAGATATTAGCCATCGATTTGGGCCTTCATAAAATACACGAAAAAAATGATAATTATTCAAAAATCAATAAAATATTTATTTTTTAACGGAAATGGTTGACAAACCACTTGAATGAAAGCTTATCTTGTCGTGTTTAAGGATCTGTGTTTATTACTTGGGTCCATTTCGCACGTATAGGAGTTTTTCGCGATATTTTGAATAAGGTGAAACATGCCCCGAAATGGCGAGTTTGCTCGGGAAAATCACTTCCGTCGTCGTTCCCCCGAAAAATATTTATCTGATCGACCTGAAATGTTCACAGCATAAATCCTTCACGTAGGCCTAACTTTTGACCAAATTTGAGCGATTTTGTAATTTCGCATTTTGACGCCGATCGGTGATATTTACAGACAGGCGCTCATAAATCTAAAATATTTACAAAATATTTACAACACTCTATTATAAAATGAAAATGGTAAACTATGAAAAAATTCTAAAAATGTACAGGCAAGGGCAACGCGTAAAAAGGGGCTGTATCTTTAAATGCCCGCATTGCTAACATTCGGCAGTCATCGTCCCCTAAGCTATGAAAGGGCACTCTGGACCCTCTAATACAGGCATGGACTGATCTCAAAAGTTCGAAAGAGATGATTGTTCTTAGCCATGTTATAACAACGTGATATGGCTCGTCGTTTTTTTTGGCGCGATTTTGTTTGCTAACTCTTTAAAAAAGCGCAGGCACTCAGATCCCATCCCGCCATTCGTTCCGAAGACCAAAGGTGTGAATGATCCCATCTCAACGTCGAGAACTCGTTGCTGGTATTTTCTTTTCTTCTCCTCTTCTTGATCTTTGAATACCTCTGAAGTAGTCTCTTCCGGTTGCACCTGGAGTTAACATGCGTCACTCTGACATCGAAAAATGCTGTAACTCCTCTGCCCCAGAATCCACTTGCCTTGATATCTAACTTGATATCTAATAATAATAATAAATAGAGGATATTACACGGTGGCGCGAAGATATGGATTTTATTTTCGAGTGGCAAGAACAATATTTTACGAACGAGTGCAGCGAGTGAGTAAAATATTGCTTTTGACACGAGAAAATAAAATCAATATCTTCAAGCCACCGTGTAATGTTCTTTTTATTATATGGATAAGAATTGACATAGCGGCAAATTATAACAAATTGAACAACTCACTTGGTAAAGTCGAAAGTGTTTATTTGTGAAATGCTCCCCCAATCTTTCTGATTCCCAGTGGCGTTAAGAACTAATTTCCCTTTTTTCTGTTGCTGTAGCATTCTCTGCCATAGTTGAAATAAGGTTTTTCTCTTTAGAACTAGAACAAAACTTAGTTTTGTGGCTTAAAACTCGAGTGACCGAGCAAGATTTCACTGCAGACGAAAGTGAGGAGAACAACACTGCAAACGTGCACATCCGGGACATGCAGTACATAACTTTTTCATATTTTCACTAGTGAAGATATGGAAAATACGAGTGTTTTAGTTTCCGGTAAAACACTGGCATCCATATAATAATAATAATTATTAATAATAATACTTCTGGGCAAAGTTATAATTCAAGCGATTTCTTAAGCGAGGGACAAAGCCGCCATCGCCGCCATGTTGAAAATCTCCCACAGAAACTAAAAAAGAACTCGGTTCGCGCAGCCGAAAGCACCAAAGACATTGAAACCTAAATGGTTCTCTTATAGATTACATACAGGAATGTGCAGGGATAATTCTCACTTGAAAGATTTGAGCTGAGAAAAATTTTCATTCAAGTTTCAACAAACGTACACACTACCTTGCTTCCCTCGGAGCACGCGCTAAGTCATGTTAAGTCGAAATGGCACATTTACAAAACAAAGTCCGTGAAAGTCATGAATACTATTCTCTAAGTATAAATTCTGACGGCTCTATCGCAAAACGAAGGACACAATCCCGAAGAGAAGGAGGAAATCCCTCAAGGGCATGTTTTTGTTGGAAAAGATTCACTGTGGACTAAGCCGAAAAAATATAAATAAAAGATAAACTAAAAAAAAAGTATTATTCCTTAGAACAGTTTTACTTGACCTGTTTCTTCTCTCCCCTCACTGAGATATGATAAACATACAAACAATTCCGAAGTCAAATTGCGCTGCGTGATTTTGTCGCACCAAAATCTGGGAGACGAGTGCAAAAAAAATCCTTTTGGGCTCACTTAATTTATTTCGGCATGGTGGGACGGGGTACTCATGCTGATGGGAGGTTATTAGTAATGTAAATCTAGCAGTTTATGGAAGGGGGAAATCATGAACCCCTTCCCACATCCATATGGCCATTGTGATTTTTTTTTTCGTTTTGTTTTAAACAGAGAACACTTTAAGTAAAATAAATTTCCCCCTTACCCTCCGTGAATTTTTCACGCGCATTAGCTAGTCTATATATTAAAGTCAAAAGACATGAAGCGTGCCCCCCTAGAGTTGAATATTCAATTCATTATTCCATTATTGATTTCATTATTCAATCCAAAAATGCATTTTTGAATTCATATTATAAATGCAAAATGTTCAAATTTTGATTTCTGAGTAAGCAGTTGTTCACCCAGAGTAATTATTTAGATTATAAAATTTTCAATATTGAATTGAATATTGCATTTTTTGGATTGAATAATGAAATCAACAATGGAATAATGAAATGAATATTCAACTCTAGGGGGGGGGGGGGGGGGCACGCTTCATGTCTTTTGACTGTAATACCATAAGGGAAATCGTGTCCGCACTCACTCCGCTTAGCCCTGAAGCTGTGCCGCCTGTAATGGTTTTACTTTCAAATTTTATATCCCCTCGGACACAACGACAAAGATGGCTGTCCTCTACAAATTCTGAGTAAAACTACTGGAGCCCGCGGAGCATGCTGGGGCTTATGCACGAGTCACGTAATACTCGCGTTACTACATCCCTCCTTTCCTTGGATATAAACTAATACAGGAGCTAAACACTTGCTAGAGTTCAAAGTCCTAAATCACGAACGATAACGATTAACGCAGTACTTGCCATAGACATGTACACTTAAATGTCTTATAAAATGTCAACTCTTTACTATATAGCACTAACTGTCAGTTCAGATTTCTTCGATTAGTCGTCTTGGCGGGCGGATTGTTCGCTTGGGTCTTGAAGCAATCTGTGATTGTGTACTGTTTCCCGGTGACTTGAGTGATGAGGTCTCCTCCTTGTCAGCAATGTCCTCGAAGCAGTCCTCATTGGCTTCATTCTCTATTTGACTGCCTTCTTGGGAATACTGTGAAATAAAGACACATTTCTAGTCACTCGTGATCCATCACCTCGTGTAGCAGTAACCATAGTTCCTTTTCTCTCCGTGACTACTAGTGGAGTCGGGTCGTAAGGTGTAGATAGCTTATTCTTCTTGGCTTGTTTTACTAAGACTGTGTCTCCAATACCAATCGGGTTGGCTTGGCATGTCGTCGGCTGTCAGTGTAACGTTTCATGACGTTCTTGGCATCAGTGTCGCGTTTGCGCACATCATCATCATCGGGATGCGTGAAGGTTTCGGCTTCGGGCATTTTCGTTCGAGGATCACGACCGAATAGCAGACGGTAAGGTACGAACCCGGTACTTGCATGTGGAGTAGAACGGTATGCACGTAAGAACTGATTCATAGCATAGACCCAACTTTGGCCTTGAATCTTAGCAGATGTGATAGCTTTCATGAGCGGCTTGTTGAATCTCTCTACTTGGCCATTAGCTTGAGCCCATACTGGAGTAACTTTGCGACGTCGTATGCCGCAGGACTTAAGATAGTTGTCCCATTCTAGACCATTGAAAGGGGGACCACCGTCCGATTTGACTACTTCCGGATAGCCGTATGCACAGAACACTTTGTCAACGAGCGGTATAACAGTTTCTGCGCCGGTGGAACGAACAACTTCAACAATAGGATAGCGAGAGTATTCATCAGTGATAACAAGTAACAACTGACCTGACGGTAACGGTCCGCAAAAGTCGATACTGATGTTAAGCCAGGGTCCACGGGGTAGCTTGGTCATGTTTAGCGGTTCTTCTTGCTTTCTTGTGGTGTTTGCTTGACATGGAATACACATTCGCACGGCATCTTCCACGGCTGAGTCGATACCTGGGAACCATACCTTGCTTCTGATCAGGGCTTTGGTTTTACTTACGCCTTGATGACCTTCGTGGGCTAACTGTACAGCTCGTGCTTGCAGTGATCCGGGTATTACAATTCGTGCGTTCCTGAGCACCACATTTGCGTCGCGGTTAACGGTAAGCTCATCTCGGATACTCTGGAATTGACGCAGTGCATTCTGGTCAACGTCATAACTGCTTACGTTATGCCAGCGTCCGGTGCGGCATAGTTCTATAACTGCCTGAAGTACTTTGTCATTTTCCGTCGCTGTCTGAACGTCTTCGAGAGTGATTGCATTCGGTACGGATGTCTGTGAGACAAAATCGACATATTCTTCTGCCATCTTTTCTTCGCGGCTTGACCTGATGTTCTTGTTGGCAGGGTGTCTTGACATGTAGTCACCTGGGTTGTCCTTTCCTGGGGCGTACTCAATCCTTCGGTCATATGGTTGAAGTCTGAGTGACCATCGTGATATCCTCAGTGGTTGGTGTGGTTTGTTCCAGATGTGTACAAGTGGCTTGTGATCGGTGATTACTGTGAATGAGGATCCACGTACATAGATGTCAAAATGTTCGCAGGCCCATACGATAGCCAAAGCTTCGCGCTCGGTTTGCGAGTACCGTGTCTCGACGTCTGTGAGTGCGCGGCTACCGTAGGCTACGGGTCTGTCTTCTTGAACTAGGATACCTGCGACACCAATGGGACTCGCGTCTACGACGATCTTGGTTCTTTGTGCGGTGAGAAGTACGGCATTGATGTGGCTGCGGCGAGTGCGGATTTGACTTGATTGAACGCGTCGATCTGTGGTTGTTCCCACTTCCACGTTTCGTCACTTCGTGTGAGTTTGCGAAGCGGTTCGGCGATAGTTGCGAAATTCGGGATGGAACGAGCACTGTACTGAGCCATGCCGAGAAAAGAACGGACTTCGGTCGGATTCTGAGGTTCAGCGGCATCCTGGAGTGCATGGACTTTTTCGGGAGCCGGGGCGAGGCCGTTCGCGGAGAATATGTACCCGAAAAACTCAATGCTTGGCTTGTTGAACTCGCACTTCTTTGCATTCACGGTTAGACCGGACTCATGAAGTCTGCGGAGCGTCTGGTCGAGCGCTGTGTCGTGTTCTTTCTGAGTTCTGCCAAATACGATGATGTCGTCACTCACGTTCCGTGCTCCGGAATATCTGCAATCAGCGTCTGGATTGTATGCTGAAATACCTCGGCAGCGGAGTTGATTCCGAAGCTAAGCCTCTTATACTGGTACAGACCGATGTGGGTCGAGAACGTGGTGATGTATCTGCAGGATGGGTGGAGCTTGAGTTGATGGTAACCGGATTTCAGATCGAGTTTGCTAAAAACAACAGCGCCGTTAAGGTCAGTGGTGAGTTCTTCGATGGTCGGTGTGATATGCCTCGTTCGCAGGATCGCATGATTTGCGTCTCTCATGTCAACACAAAGTCTTATTTCGTCTGGACTCTTAGGTTTGGGTGGGGTGACTATTCGGGATACCCATTCGATGGGACCTGAGACTTTCTCTATTATATCTTCCTGTTCCAATTTCTTAATTTCTGCGGCTACCCTGTCGCGCATGTGAAATGGCGTTCGGTCATGTTTACGCGCAACTGGCGGTACAGTTTTGTCAATGTGAAGAGTTACTTGAATGTTGTTAAGACACCCGATTCCATTTGAGATGCCGGGGTACTTTGCTAAAAGTTTCTCTGGGATCGAAATTTCAGGGCTTCGGGAGAGGTGATTCACACCAATGGAAAGCGGGGTGATTCACACCAATGGGGCGAGTTACCAGGGACAACAAGAAAATCAGCCTGGATGGGCTCACGGTCTTCAATACAGACAGGAACTGAAACGAGTTGATGACAGGGAATAGGCGCGGAGCCATACGGATGTATGCGGCGGCGACAGTTTTTGAGAGGCGTTGCAACTTCTTCTAGTCGCTTTGCGATCGCAGTGTTTATAGTATTACATGAAGCGCCAGAGTCAATAATAATGTCTACATTAACACCGTTTATAAATACTGAAATGCTATTGTGGCTATCTAGCGCATATGCGTACTCATCAGTGTAGGAATCATCATCATCGATGCTGTCACGCTCGTCACGCAATGTTCCTTCGGCAGCGTCGCCTACATAACGCACGTTGGTCTTCTTGGGTGGAGCGCTCGTGTTAGGTGCTCGTGTTAGGGAATTTGTGTTAGGTGTGCGCTGATTTTGATTGGCGTGCGACGTAGAACGACATGCAGACGCGAAACGACCGACTTTGTTATATTTGTGACATGTCACGCCACGCGAGCACCGACAGTCACGTCCCACATGACCTTTAAGACCGCATCTAGAGCAAGTCAGGGGGTTCTGGGGTGGCTTCGGGTCGGCAGATTTGCCTTTATTGTACTGTTTATTATGTCTACTTCTGGACGGCCCAGAACCTGACTGTTTGATTGAATAAACACTGGAATATTGGTTATCATTTGAGATCTGGCGTGACTGGCTCTCTGAAGCTTCCATGGCTTGAGCTGGTACTAGGGTACGGGCAAGGGTCAATCCAATCTCAGCGAGAAGTTTAGTGCGGAGTTTTTGCGAAATACAATTGTCAATTATTTGATCACGGATGAAATCGTCCACGCTTTCAGCTGGGAATTCACATAGTGCCGCTAATTGGCGTAATCTAGTGGTAAATTGACTGATCGATTCGCCGTCTTTTGTTTTTCCTTGCGGAAAGCGTGTCGGTTGTAAGAGGTATTTTTACGCGGACTAAAATACTCATCTAATTTCTCTTTGGCTGTTTTGTAGTCCTCCCCGGTGCTTGTGAGGGTGAAAAAGATATCTTGTACCTCGGCTCCGGCGGTGTGCAGAAGTAAATGGCGTTTCTGTTTGTCATCTTTGCAACCTGTTGCACTTGAAAACAGCTCGAAACTTCGGATCCACTTTTCCCATCGCTGGGCAACGGAATTTTGATCTCCATGCGGGTCAAATGCAGCTATCGGACTTACGGCGGCTATCGGGATAGACATGGGTTCGGTACTGAGCTTCTGAGCTTCTCTCATCGCCAATGTAATGGTTTTACTTTCAAATTTTATATCCCCTCGGACACAACGACAAAGATGGCTGTTCACTACAAACTCTGAGTAAAACTACTGGAGCCCGCGGAGCATGCTGGGGCTTATGCACGAGTCACGTAATACTCGCGTTACTACACCACCAAAAGAAGTTCGCAAACCTGAAGAGAAGCTGAAAATCTGGACCGTGGGCGTGTTTTTGTTGGAAAAGATTCACCCTGGGCAAAGTTATAATTCAAGCGATTTCTTAAGCGAGGGACAAAGCCGCCATCGCCGCCATGTTGAAAATCTCCCACAGAAACTAAAAGAACTCAGCTCTCGCAGCCGAAAGCACCAAAGACATTGAAACCTAAATGGTTCTCTTACAGATTACATACAGGAATGTGCAGGGATAATTCTAACTTGAAAGATTTGAGCTGAAATTTTCATTCAAGTTTCAACAAACGTACACACTACCTTGCTTCCCTCGGAGCTAAGTCATGCTAAGTCGAAATGATACATTTACAAAACAAAGTCCGTGAAAGTCGTGAATAATATTCTCTAAGTATAAATCCTGACGGCTCTATCGCAAAACGAAGGACACAATCGCGAAGAGAAAGAGGAAATCCCTCCAGTGAGCATGTTTTTGTTGGAAAAGATTCACTTTGGGCTAAGTTCTAATTCAAGCTATTTTTTTAAGCGAGGGATAAAGCCGAAAAAATATAAATAACATCAACTAAAAATTTTTTTATTTACTTGACCTGTTTCTTCTCTCCCCTCACTGAGATATTGTAAACATACAAACAATTCCGAAGTCAAATTGCGCTTTCGATTTTCACGGGTTCTTTGACCGATTTGAGAGACGGACACACGCGTGATTTTGTCGCACCAATCAGGGAGACCAGGTGCAAAAAAAAAAACTTTTGGGCTCACTTCATTTATTTCGGCATGGTGGGACGGGGGTACTCATGCAGATGGGAGGTTATTAGTAATGTAAATCCAGCAGTTTATGGAAGGGGGAAATCATGAACCCCTCCCCACATCAATATGGCCATTGTGATTTTTTCCCCGTTTTTTTTTAACAGAGAACACTTTCAATTTCCCCTTACACTCCGTTAATTTTTCACGGGCACTAGCTAGTTATTATTAAATATATAATTGTTATTATTATTATTACTAGCCCGACAAAACTACTTGCCCAGACTATATTGGCATAGAGCAGATAAGGATAAATCAGAGAGTAGTATAACGTGAAGAGGACTTTTTGTGGTACAAAACCTCTAACATATCTGATTATTCCAAGGATTTTTTTGACTGATATAATTATTTTGTTTTAGCCAAGTAAGTTGTGAATCAATTAAAATGCCTAGAAATGTGAAGGTATCAACCTTTTAATGTCAGTATCCTCAATTGTGATGTTAATAATGACCCGCTTTTAAGGAAGCTGCCTACAATTTTTTCTGCCCTCAACACCCAATCTTTATTTGCCTGCTGTTCAGGCTCAAAAACCTGTACCAGTCTGAACTTTCACATGGTTACCCTGGAGGATTTGAACTTTATTGTAGTGTGCATGTTGTGATCGGAGAGCAACGTTATAACCACACCCTTGTTGATAATTAGCAGCCATCAGACGCGTTGCGCGACCTAAACTTTTAAAATGACACCCCTCGCACTAATCCCTGAGTAGCTAACATTAATCACAGCAAGTTTGGAGAGAATTCATTGGGCCGATTTTATGTTACTCGAACGGACTTTTTCAGCCTCCAAAATGTCAAAGTTATTTATGCCGCAAAGTATTTCCTTGAAAAATAATGGCTAATATCTGCGGAATTAAGAAATCCTTGCCGCCCGAATAATCTGCAAACCCAAGGCAATGTACCAGCCAATTTTCACTTCTTAGAATGCTTCCGATTTTGTTTGGCATGTATTCAAGGAAACTGCAAAATTTAAGAAATTATATTATAAATCTTCCGTTTGTTATAAAACTTACACTTTTCGCCTCTGACACAAATCTCATATGTAAAAGTTTTGATACTTCCGTAAATTATTCTTGAATATACACCAAAGATAACCTCCAAGTCTTGAGTTCATTGAAGTATTTAGGCACCGAGCAAAAATGCTAAACTTCACTACTCTTTCGGTTTGCTCGAGCGGTTTTTGTCATTGTACTTTGTTTTCACCTGTCGTAGCTTTGACGTCGGTTTCCCAGCCAACTACATTCCAGCATGTGAATCAAACATTGCGTCTATGGCTCAATGATTTATCCGCGCAGTTTGCCGTCACGCTTGCTAGGGAAGCGGCAAAGCGTATTAGAGATTTTCTATCATGTTTTTTTCCGAGAAAATCGAAAAAGAGGAAGGCAGAAGAACTGATAAATTGGAGAGCGAGTGGTTGCCAGCCAGGCAGTGGCGGGAGGTTAAAGACAAAGAGTTAGAAAGCTCAGCATTATCAAGTTAACGTTCATAATAAATGTTGTTTTGGATTGTTATTCGCTACGCTTTGAGAGTATGAATGTTGAGCCATGAAAACTACAACACGTGAAAGCTACAACAGGTGAAAACAAAGTACAATGCCAAAAACCGGCTCGAGCAAACCGAAAGAGTAGTGAAGTTTAGTATTTTTTCTCGGTGCCTTAAAGTACTTCAATGAACTCAAGACTTGGAGGTTATCTTTGGTATATATTCAAGAATAATTTACGGAAGTATCAAAAACTTTTACATATGAGATTTGTGTCAGAGGCGAAAAGTGTAAGTTTTCTAACAAACGGAAGATTTATAACATAATTTCTCAAATTTTGCAGTTTCCTTGAACACATGCCAAACAAAATCGGAAGCATTCTAAGAAGTGAAATTTGGCTGGTACATTGCCTTGGGTTTGCAGATTATTCGGGCGGCAAGGATTTCTTAATTCCGCAGATATTAGCCATTCTTTTTCAAGGAAATATTTGCGGCATAAATAGCTTTGCCATTTTGGAGCCTGAAAAAGTCCGTTCGAATAACATAAAACCGGCCCAATGAATTCTCTCCAAACTTGCTGTGATTAATGCTAGCTACTCAAGGATTAGTGTGAGGGGTGTCATTTTAAAAGTTTAGGTCGCGCAACGCGTCTGATGGCTGCGTATTATAAACAAGGGTGTGGTTATAACGTTGCTATAGCAACTCCGATCACAACAAAATGCACACTACAACAAAGTTCAAACCCTCCAGGGTAACCATGTGAAAGTTCAGACCGGTACAGGTTTTTGAGCCTGAACAGCAGGCAAACAAAGTTTGGTGGTGGAGAGCAGAAAAAATTGTAGGCAGCCTCCTTAATATGAGGGCTGAATATATGACATTTTGTTTTCTTTGATATTTTATTGCGAATATATACGCTTTTTATACCATTCTAGCAAAGGCCCAAATGTGTTATTTACCGTTATGAAGATTTGGGAAGTTTGATTTCCTTTTCAAGACGATTTTGTGAATATTTTTTTTATCCTACCGGACACATACTTTGCTCTAAATGGAGAGTGTTTTAGTTTCCAGTAAAACACTGGAATCCATATAATAAATAGAGGATATTACATGGCCGCGCGGAGATACGAATTTTATCTTCGATTCGATTTTTATCTACGATTTTAACACGAGAAGATAAAATGTGTATCTCCAAGCGGTCATGTAATGTTCTGTTTATTATATAAACATCAATGAAATACCAAATTCAAATTTTATTTGACTTAAGCTTAAAAATCGAGCATTCAGCAAAGGCAAGTGTGATATTTTCACATGTGAAAATAACATGATATTTTCACGTGTGAAGATATCAAGTTTTCGCGCGGGAGATCACCTGGTATTTCATTGGTGTTTATAGCGGAGCTCCCGCGGGCGCCGAAGGCGCCCGCGTAGCGGAGCCCCATAGCTACATGCAGGAGGAAAGGAAACAACACAAAAGTGTATATGCATCGACCTGTTTTGTGATGGACTTCCGGTTTATTTACTTCCGTCCGTGGTTCCGTCGTCGCACAGGCAACCCATGACCAGTTTTACAGCGGAAGTAAAAAGGTTTATATCTTGGGAAGGGATGAACCTCGGACAACCAAACTTGGGTGAAGCTGTTTGAGTGGCAAGGGGGGTGTAATGGCATAGTCACGTGGTATGACGTCATCGATGACGTCATCAAACGCGTAAAGGTTTATATCTTTGGAAGGGATGAACCTCGGACAACCAAACTTAGGTGAAGCTGTTTGAGTGGCAAGGGGGGTGTAATGGCATAGTCACGTGGTATGACGTCATCGATGACGTCATCAAATGAGAAAAGGCTGATACCTTTGGAAGGGATGAACCTCAGGCAACCAAACTTGGGTGAAGTTGTCTAAGTGGCAAGGGGAATACGATGGCGTGATCACGTGGTATGACGTCATCGATGACGTCATCAAACGAGAATAGGCTTATGTCTTTGGAAGTAATGAACCTCAGACAACCAAACTTGGGTGAAGTTGTTTAAGTGACAAGGGGGTACGATGGCGTGATCACGTGGTATGACGTCATCGATGACGTCATCACACGAGAAAAGGCTTATATCTTTGGAAGGGATGAACCTCAGACAACCAATCTTGGGTGAAGTTGTCTAAGTGGCAAGGGGAATACGATGGCCTGATCACGTGGTTTGACGTCATCGATGACGTCATCAAAGGAGAATAGGCTTATGTCTTTGGAAGTAATGAATCTCAGACAACCAAACTTGGGTGAAGTTGTTTAAGTGGCAAGGGGAGTACGATGGCGTGATCACGTGGTATGACGTCATCGATGACGTCATCACACGAGAAAAGGCTTATATCTTTGGAAGGGATGAACCTCAGACAACCAATCTTGGGTGATGTAAGGGGGGTACGATGGCATGATCACGTGGTATGACGTCATCGATGACGTCATAAAACCAGAAAATGTATAAATCTTGGAAAGGTATGAACTTCGCACAGAACCAAACTTTGGCGAAATTATCTAAGTGGCAAGGATGATGGTAGTGTTTGGTCGCGTGGTATGATGATGACAGGCTATGTACAATGGCTGCCTGTTGTCTCATTAACACAGAAAAATATGTAACCGGGAGCTCCGCTTTTAGCCAGTGGCTAAATATATATATTATCTTATATATAATACGTGATGTTGGGGGGTCCAAGGTCAAACTGTTAGCCCAGCAGCCTGGAAAAACGGCTGCATCACGGAACTTCGAAACCACGCCATTTTCTTGCATACTTGGGGAACTGTGTTATAGGATACATTTTATTCGAAAACGATAATGTGGACGGAATATCTAATTCAAGCGTTTTCGTAAGCGAGAAGATCGAGTTCGCAAAGGCGCCATTTTAAGTCTTCCACAGAAACCAAAAAATGAACAATTTCTCGCAGCCGAAAGCAACAAATACGTCCAAACCTACGCGATTCTCTCACAAATAACACAGTAATGTTCAGGCAAAAGTCGTTTTTCCAAAAAGTTTAGAGTGAACAATATATCCCATTCAAAGGTTTTGGCGCGTTGCACGAAGCCCCGGCGCGCCATTTATAAATAAACAAACACTCAGTTCACAAACAACAGTCCTTTGACAGCCTATTTATTTCGAAATCTATACTAAAAACAGAGAAGTTCGAGCCGAAAAAACGAAGCTCTCAAACCCGACCGGAAGGAGGAAATGTATGAAATCTTCGAAATCTATACTAAAAACGGAGATGTTCGAGCCGAAAAAACGAAGTTCACAAACCGAGCGGAAGAAAATCTCTCCAGTGTGCATGTTTTTGTTGGAAAAGGTTTTACTTGAGCTACGGGTCTAATTCAAGCGATTTTCCCAAGTTTAACTGATAAGCTTAGATTGTTTAAGCTAAGTTTTTAAATCACACACACTTGAATTCGAATTGACCGAGTTGTACAAGTCTTTAAGAAAGTCCAACATGATGAGCAGTGCAAAGCAACTTTCCATTGAAAACAGCAAGAATCTAAAAAGTTTTACTTTACCTTTCTGGCGCTTCCTAAACCTTCCTATTCACTAGACGAGGGACTTCTCTTGATATTATTTACATCTAAAACCAATAGTTGTTGAAGTTCGAGTGGTACAGCTCAGCCTTTTTCTTTCTTGACCGAAAATGACCATATCGATCGACACACGCGCGATCTTTTCGCGCCAAAACCACAGTGAAACCAATGCCTCAACACCTTTGTTAGGAAATATTTAGGGGGTTATTGTGTGGCATTTGCCTCATTTCCATTCACAAGGAACATTGTTTTCAAAGATCTAATTTAAAACGCCTTTCCTATCGTATGCTACGGTGCAAATATTTCACACCGGTATGCCACCTATCTATAAACTGATAACAAATACGTTAATACTTTAAAGTAAACAGGCGTAGTTACAAATTGTTTGAGCACATCTCTCTGTAGCGGTATAACTGTTCATTCCAAAACGGCAGACAATCCGATAATTTTCGTCATTCAAGGAAAATTTAATTCGTGAATTTTTCACGGGTACTTTCTAGTATAATAATAATAATTATTATTATTAATACTTCATTACAATTAAAATAATAATAATAATAATAATTTCAACAATAAATGATACTATTAATTATTATTATCTATGTAAATTTTAGGTATTAAAAACGAATTGCAGTAGACTACACGCAAGCACAGACAATAAAGTAACCGGTCGGCGGTACATTTTATTTGCAGACCGAAATGACGCACCAACTGATATCAAACTCCCTGGTGTCAACAACAAACTGAGTATCAACGAGAACTCCCAGCCGGGTGTTATAATAAGCCATATTGACCTGGTCGACCAAGATCGTGATGCACCCGTATGCGTTCTGACAGACAACGCAGGAGGCCGCGTTCAAATCCTCGGCAGAAATCTAGTTGCCGGACTGATCAATACCAACTATGAAGCGCTTAACCCTCCTGAGCTGCGGATTTTATTGAACTGCTCGGATGGCCATAACGAGTTTATCAGCAAACACTTTGATATTCCTGTCAATGGTGAGTAAACAATCACTAAATGAGGCTCAGCATGATACCGACACTATCTCGAGGCCTTGGCAAATATCATGATCATTTAATTTCAGTTCGTCTTTCGGATGAGACAATAAACTCTGACTAGGTGGTGTCACGCCTTCAAACCCCTACCCATTTACAGGGGGACCTCAAAGAACTCCTGAGGGCGTAATATACCCTCTGGCAGTGACCACCCTCTGTGTCTGTGCTCGTAGCCGCTTGGCTACCAGCGGTGACGTTGAGACCCAGCGCAAATCAGCTTTCGAGTTGCAAGTATGGGAAGTCGGCCTCCGATATGTTTTATAATATTTTATATTTTGTTTGTAAGGGGCCGACCATTTAACGTTTGAGGGGCGGGGGCTTTTTTGTCGGTGCAAGATTTTTTTTTCTTCCTCTGCTAAGCGGTGAGAATTTTTTTCCAATAAAAAGAAGAGTTTTAGTCACCATTTTGCTGTGCAGGAAATTTTTTTCGGCCCTTCGGGCCGTGCAGGACATTTTTTTTAAAAAAAGCCCCCCCCCCCTCAAAAGTTAAATGGTCGGCCCCTAATTGATATTTATCACTATAAAATCTGCACATTTACATTTACTAACTGATATGCAAATAGCAAAGCAAGAAGAGGCGAATCAGTCGTTATTGTTTGTAGATTTTGAAGGCTTGTACACAAAAGAAAATTACGTATAGAATGGACACATTTAAGAGAGGCGGTCTCTAAAGATCGAGGAAGGCCGGAAAAACGGATTTTCACATAACTTGTCAAGATAAAGCCCATCAATCGTTGATTACGCTGATATAAAAATAATGCCTTTGCGCTGAATATTTTACGAGAAATAACCCGAAGTTCGGAACAAGGTCGAACCACTGGTTTTAGCCCTCAGCGAGGCCATTTCAGCGAGTGTTTTATAAGTGAAAATTATATCAAAATGCCTATCGTTACGCAAAATCCAACTTGCTAAATAAATAAAACAATCATTGCTGAACATTTTGATGGGTATTTTATTTCCTGAAGTTAATTATTAAATATTTTTTAGATTTTACAATATTTTCCATTTTCCCAATGGCTGTTTTAAGAGTCCGTTTCAGCGGGCTATATCTAACGAAGTCTTTGGCTTTTGCGGAAAAATTACCTACAGCCTGAAGGAGACATGCCTTAGCTACCGAAATGTCAAATAAAATTTGTGGGCACTCTGAATACAGAGTCAGCGGGAAGCTATTTCTTACCTCTAGTCGCAGGACGGAATTTCAGCGTGATCTAGACACGAAGGCTAAATTATGGAGTCGAAAACCTCCCAAATATGCATCAGTTCCCCGCCGAGTGCACTCCAAGGCAAATTCAGAAGCAAATGATCCATGCAGAGGTATTTTCCAGTATTCTCACTGGGCCCCCAGCAGTGCGTATATAAGATATCAACTGATTAGCATAGTCAGTTGGTTTTAGAACTCGAGCCTGGCAAGTCGTTCTCTGGTTGACTCTAGTTTACATTCTGCTCTTCACAAGACTTCGCAATTCTGCAATTAAATTCAACGTTCCTCGTCGTCTCAACTCATTTCTCCCTCCCACAGCACTTCAAGTCTCCTTCTCTTCGTTGGTGTCGTCTGCAATTTGTTTTTTGTTTTTTTTTTAAGCTTGGTTCGCCGCCACGTGTTGGAGCTACGTCAGGTATCTTCTAGTTCCAGTCTCGTTTAGACTCATGTTCTTGTATCTTGCTATAACATTTAATATCTCTTCACGCGTTTTATAGTTGCACCTTCATTCAATTGGCAGCTTCTTTAGTTTGTTCGCATCTTAGTTCCCTTGCTTAATACAGTTTAGACTTTAAGTTTAGACTCATTTACCTGTACTTTGCAATAACATTCAAGGGCCTTATAATTGCACCTTATGATTCCATTTGCAGCTTCTCTAGTGTTTTATTTCACTTGGTTTGGCAGTTTGGCATTAGGCATGGCCTATGAGCGAGATTGCTCTGCTCCCCAAAACAGTTATTTATTTTACTCAGTTTGGCATTAGGCATGGCCTATAAGCGAGATTGCTCTGCTCCAAAACAGATATTTATTTTACTCAGTTTGGCATTAGGCATAACCTATAAGCGAGATTGCTCTGCTCCAAAATAGTTATCTATTTTACTCAGTTTGGCATTAGGCATGGCCTATGAGCGAGATTGCTCTGCTCCCCAAAACAGTTATTTATTTTACTCAGTTTGGCATTAGGCATGGCCTATGAGCGAGATTGCTCTGCTCCGAAATAGTTATTTATTTTACTCAGTTGGATTGGCGTGAGCATGGCCTAGAGAATTGCTCCGCTCTATATATAAATACGTATGTTTTATTCAGTAAATAGCCATTTACTGTTTGTTATTTTCTCGGGTCGCACCCCCCTTCTCAGCACTCCTGGAGAGGCTATCTAATGTCCTCTGGACAATTTTGATTCCTTTTGTCTCTCGGGACACTTGGAATCAGTCCAGTGCGCTGTCCTCGGATGGAGCATTCTGGGTTTGCTGGGATTGGGATTGCACCCAAGGTTTTGAAGTTCATTGGAAATTTTATGTACACTTCATGCAGTTGGCAATGAATGAGTTTTTGCTGTTTTTGTTGTTGTGTTCACAATAATGGTGCGGCCCCAAACCCAGCAGCCCCGTGCACCTCGGCACATACCCTCATAGATGAGTCCCACATGTACAGTATATGTATAGTAATGGAGGGACTTTTGAGTTTTGGGGAGGTTTATCCTCATGACCATGGAATAATAGATGTGAGTTGACACAAAAAAGATTGATTTTCTTAACTATCAGCTTGTTCTAGTCTTGCATTACCATTTTTACTTAATGTGTGTATCAGATAGTTATGCGTTATTGGATATCTCAGGGTTATGGAATATTCAAGTATTATGGGCTATTTTACAATTATGGAAATAAATTTAGGTGGCAGCTCTCAATTCTGTGGTATTTCTGAGTGATAGGATAGTCCTGAGTATTGGATAGTTCTGCATAGTTCTGAATTTTAGGATAATTCTGAGTTATGGAATAGTTCTGAGTTATGGGGTAGTTTTGAGTTATTGGATAGTTCTTATTTGTCAGATAGTTCTAGGTTAACGAATAGTTCTGAGTTTTGGAATAGTTCTGAGTTTTGAGATATACCTACTTCTGAGTTTTGGGATAGTTCTGAGTTTTGG
Organism: Scolanthus callimorphus; assembly: GCA_033964015.1. Classification (NCBI taxonomy): domain Eukaryota; kingdom Metazoa; phylum Cnidaria; class Anthozoa; order Actiniaria; family Edwardsiidae; genus Scolanthus; species Scolanthus callimorphus. The sequence continues at coordinate 26,703,970 of CM066922.1, read as the reverse complement.
GATATTTCAGAGTTATCAGGTTAGATAGTGAGAGTCTCCATGCAAGTGTCGGATAAGCGGAGCCAGGTCTCCTCTCCCAATATCTTATATAGCACAATGGGACCAGTGAGAATGTAACACTATTTTACGAGCTCCTTGTCCAGAATTATAACCCAAACAGCATCTTTGACCTGTCATTCTTTGGTTTCCACGCACCGGTAAACAAGCAATATCAAATAACAGCACGCCCTCTCATCTCAACTCCCGAATACACCTTCATTTTGCAACATCGTTCTCTAAATTCATCTTTCGGTTCTCATTTAACAGTTTTGGAGGTTAAAACCAGTTGTATTAGTTGTACAAAGGCAGATTTGGGGAAATAAGAGTGCATCGTATTTGTCACTTCATTTTGCCCCGAGATGGTGTGACATTTCGAAGCCGAGTGACCTTTTTTCTCCGGAGGGGGGAGGGGATCAAGAGATTTTGGGCGTAGGTTTTGCGCAATAAATATTCTATCCAAATTGTTTTCGAGAATTAAAGCAGCTGCGCTAAATCTCTCGAATACCTTGACACGTTTAAAAGGCCACATCAGGTGAATTCAGATTTGGCATGTTGTGAAATTTGAACGGGGGTACAGTTAGGATTTGCGCTAGACCACTGGGTGTCCGCGAGATGATTTCATTTATCAGTGGCTTTCGTCAGCTCCAGCTGCGCATTGCTTGAGCATTTTATTGACAGACAGATACAATTTCCAGAATCTCTTCGGATCTCTTCGAGATGTCGTCAAAACTTTACAGAACTTTACACTTGCAGAAACGAATGCAATCAGGATTTCTCGTTAATATTTTCAATATGGAATAAATACACAACAACTCATTTTTTTTTTTGGGGGGGGGGGGGTAACAGGGTCTGTTTATTGCCATCAGACCAGCAAATCCCCCTAGGGGGATAAAAAAAAATTACACTTATGCGAAGAGCACGCGAGCTGACTATATGCTATACACACTGAACACGCTATATTTTACGACACGATATATACACTAGATCTTATCTAGGAATGTACGGAATTCCGCCTAGGTATTTAATTGCGATAAACAAGTCTATCACACACTAAATACACAACAACTCATTTTTTGGGGGGTAACAGGGTCTGTTTATTGCCATCAGACCAGCAAATCCCCCAAAACCCCCCAAAAATGAGTGTGTTAAAATTAGTAGGTGATAGACTTGCTCATCACGTTAACAGCTGTCAATTTGTACTGCAGAGAAGTGTCAAGATATCGCTCATAGGCATTAGAAAGCCAGTCTCCTTGGAGTTTAATGTACTGCGCTGGGACACCGCAACTCAGCGCGAATGTTGCTCCACCTCTCCGAAACGAATGGCCCGAATAAAGGCTGCTATTGTAACCGCAGTTCGCAAGTGCATGTTTGAGTTTAGTTGTAAAAACATTGTAAGTTAGGGCCTGTAGGTTGTCCTTGGAAGAATAAACAAAAGCAGGGCCATCCATGAGATCTCGATGAGTGATTAAACCCGCTAAGTCGAACGCATGAGTAATTGCCGCATGGGGGCATAATATGGACCCCTTTATCCTAGGTACTGGAACTAGCAAATCCTTGTTACGATATTGGATTGTCTTTGACCAGCGCACGACAAGTAGAAGACCCCACGTGTATACTTTAATATCCCGGGCACGCAAGTGTTTTTGGGCATCGAACGCAATTCCAGAGGGTACCAGTAGGTTAGACTTTCGGAAGAACGAGAAAAAGGCAATTACACATGCGGCCCAGAATGTTGCATCTAGTGAGTCAGTGAGATCTAGCTGTGTACGAATTTTCCGTAGAATATCAGGCGTAATCGGGAGTTTTTGGTTAACTGGCGAGCCCTTGACCCGTTTGATGCCTCGCATAAGCAGTTCTTTTTGAAACTTGAAGAGCGGCTCCTGTAAAGGGTTGCTGAATCCGTACTGCAGATGTAAAATACGAACAACGTTTAGGTAGCAAGGAATGCTACTGGCGGAGAGCGTCCTAGCCAAGAAGACCACATAGCGGAGTAGATGATGAGCGGTGCAGGGGACTTGATTGTATCCAAAGTATAGGCAAAACCTGAAATATGCTCGTAGCTGAGATTTGTATGTCGCTGCTGTTGATGCCGCGAAAGCGTGACCTCTGTATTGCCTCAGTTCCGCATCAAGTTGGAGTTCCTGAGCTTCCACTGGACCTGTAAAGGCAACGCGTTAAATGCGTTACCGGACATATTTGGTTGATTGGATGGGTACTCTATTAGATTACCGTTCGGAGTTAGCCGCTGGAGAAACCGTTCACAGTGGGCGTTGTCATGAATGCGTGATATTGAGTCCGCAAGAATATTAGACGAGGTTGAGATGAACCTTGAGGTCACACGAAAAGTGAAATAGGCTGACAGCCAAAATATCTTACGCAGCCATGTCATGACTAGAGGGTTGCGCGATGAGCCTTTATTTAACGCGCTCAATGTAGTCGTATTGTCTGTCCTAACCGTGACCCATTTCCCGCTTAGCTTTTCTTTCCAGCGTTCCAATGCTACCAGCACAGTAAATGTTTCCTGCAGATTTATATGAGCGTGCGCTAGGTGGGGCTCGTCCACCTCCCAGTTAATGTAAAACCAATCGCCTTTATAGAATCCCCCACCGCCTACTGGGCATGCATCAGTAGAGAACTCGGCCGAAGGGGCCGGCTCAGTGTCTACGAAGAATGTTCTCCCATTAAAAGCTGACAAAAATTCCGCCCACCAACCCAAGTCGGCTCGCAATTGAGACCTAATGTGAACATGATGGTGAGGTCGCTGCATCTGGTTAACAGTATCAATTATCCGTCGTAAAAATGTTCGTCCGCCAAATACTACGCGCGCCGCAAAATTTAGCTTGCCGACCAAGGACTGCAAGTCCCGTTTTGTAACAGTTCGCTTTGCTATCGTATTGTTCAATAATGCTCGCAGTTCACACAGCTTGCGGTCGGGCAAGGTTAATTGCCTGCGCACGCTATCAATCTCTATCCCGAGAAATGTTAACCGCTGACAAGGGCCTGTAGCAGTTTATTTGAAAACCCAGTTCACCAAGCAGCCTTATAAGTTCATGATACGCTTGCTCTCATTGTAACATAGTGTCACCCACAATAAGAAAGTCGTCTAGATACGCGAGGATAGAGTGATATCCCCGCCTGTCCATCATTCGTGTAATTGCTTGCGTGAGCCGATGAAATACCTCGAGACTCTTTGCCGCCCCGAATGGCAGTTTTGTGTCGTACAGATAAGAAGGCTTGTCATCGCCGCGAAATTGCCACGCAAGGCCAGTTGCAGTGTAATTAGAAGGGTGAATAGGGACATGTCGATAAGCGCTTTTGATATCCAGTTTCGCTAAATATGCATTAGGCTTGATTAATGAAACCGCCTTGTCCACAGTAACATAGGAGAAATGCTTAAGATCAGATGCATATGAGTTAACGCTAAAATTGTCAGGCCTGCTGCAGTCATGAATCAGTCGTAGTTTATTGCTGTCTGGTTTGGGCACCGCTCCAAGGGCGCTAACGATAGTTGGTTTAGTATCTGTTAATATGTAGTTTCCGTTTCGTATCTCGTCCAAAATAGTTTGTTCAACCCTGTCACGCACATCAGGTCCAGTAGCCGATTTGTAGTTTTGTAGTTCCGTAGGTTGTAGGACACAATCAGGCGAAATGATTCGGAAGCCTTCCGATAATCCTGATAATAGAAAGTCCTTGTCGTAATCGTCAGTCAAGTTGTCAGTCCATGCCTTAAGATTGAGTGGTGAAGGGTGAAGTTCGGTTATGTTCAGTCATGATGAAGCAGGCGCGTTAGGGTGCGCATATAACGGGTGATGTTGGTGGCAATTAGGCGCAGAGCATACATGACGATATTTACAATTAGTCCAACTGCAACCTGAGGGGGTGTTATACACGCGACAAATCTGAGTCTGGTTAAGGGGAGAATTAAAGCGAGGGGCGCTGTTAGGCTTGGTGGGTGGGTTAGGAGGGTTAGACTGCCCGAAAGTACGCCGCTTAACTAGGAATCGAGTGTGTAGGTGTTGTGAGTCGCTTCCCCATCTAAAACCATAGTTGCATTGGAGCTTCCGATATTCATTATCGTAAACAAGAACCGAAATAAGCGTGTGTGATTCAAGAAGCTCCGCCACCTTCACGGTGTAGGCCAAATAATCCGCGACTTGAGCAGAGCCTGTAATTTTCCCGATTGAGATTAGGTGATTCATAATACGGGCGTTTGCGGCGACCCACATAGACAGGGTAATGTTCTCTAGCTTCGGTTTGTTCTTTAAGGTTTTTACAACAATACGCGACGTCGCTGTGCCGCCCAGCTCTTCCTCATCCTCCGTGAGGCCGTCGTAAACCCCGGTCACAAAATCAGGAATAAGCACAGGCTTCTCACCTCCTTTTTTTGTTGCCGCGCCAAGGAACACTTGTGGGTCCTGGTCAATTCTTGTGAGAGGCGCCGAGGAAGACATACTCCCATTAGATTTCGCGGTTGCACCCAACGTGTAAAGTGGGTCGTCGAGTGAGATTCCCTCGATCTTTTTCAAGACCTCCTCGAGGCCCCCGTCCTTGCTAAGAGAAGCAGTTGTTACAGGTCCCTCGGTGACGTTTATTGCTGCTGGTTTCGTCTCCTTCGCTTTCCCATCAAGCTGGCTGAGGGCATGAAGCACCAATTTTCTTTGCCCGAGGGACAACTTGAGGCCGCCAATATCGTCAGACGATAGAAGTTTTAATGCCTCCACGCAATTCAAGTCGTTTGTAGCCAGCTCCTTTTCCGTTTCCTCCTTCAAACTATTCTCCTCGCACCAAACATGGAAATCGAACGAAGCCATTTAAAAAAAAAATTACACTTATGCGAAGAGCACGCGAGCTGACTATATGCTATACACACTGAACACGCTATATTTTACGACACGATATATACACTAGATCTTATCTAGGAATGTACGGAATTCCGCCTAGGTATTTAATTGCGATAAACAAGTCTATCACACACATTAAAATAAGGCGAAACTAGCGAAGTTTGATTTCGCATTTGATCATTTTCATGCCATCAGCGGGGTGCCGCGTCTTACATAACGAGCAGGGTTTTGACAGGACCCGCTGTTTCAGACCAGTCGGGGAACACACAGGTAACATGCGTGCCAGGCTCAACTGGTCTCAACTCTACCTCTCTCGAGTTTTGGATTGTTTCCAAATAGTTTCTTGAAGGCAAAACCATCACTCTCGATAGATTTTTTTCCACACACTGTTTGCGCTTTTCAACATAGAGAACATCCTGCTGTTTCCGATTGAAATCTTCAAATTGTATGAGGTGAGTTTGTCGGTGCTGAATATATTAGTCGTTTGCGGCAGTCGGTTTAGTGACCATTTATCTGTTACTGCAAGAGTATAAAAATTCACAATACAAATCGTTTCGTTTTAGCGGTTTTCACAGCATGGCGTGCGGCTACTCCGCGTATGTCTCGGGGAATTGCACTGGAGTTGAGACGCACATCTCTCTTGGCGATTGTAACAAACAAGCTACTCCCTATTTACTATCTATCAAGGCTAATGATGGGGCAATAACAAACGAATACGAACTTCTTTTAGCTAGAGCAGGTGAGATAACCTAATGTTATTGCGAGGTTCCTTGAAAACGCCCTGTGTTCACTGCACTGATCCTGTTCGCTGTGTGATTCGTTGCGCAATGAAGGTGCACTCTACTTGGGTACTTTATCGCCGGCTTTGTGACTAGCGGCCGGGTAACAGGAAGTGGTTCACAACTTGGTGTTGGATTATAATACTTTCTCGTCGCAGTATGAATGATAGTTACCGCTTTAGGGGTCGACCATTTGACTTTTATCTTTTTGGGGCATTTTGTTCTGTGCAAGAATTCTTTTTTTTTATTATTATTCTAATATGCCGTGAGAATTTATTTTCCAATAAGAAAGAAGGGTTTTTACTGTGTATGAAATGTATTTTCATTAAAACGGCCGCCGCCAGACAAACCTCAGCAAGCGCGCTAGGAGCGTGATTTTTTAAACTACCTCTCTCTCGCTCGAGATGGAGCCTGATTCTCGGGTGTCTAACACACCACTCTTGTTACTGCGTCATTCAATATTGATTTTTATTTGTTATAGGTTGTTTTGAGAGTTCAAACGAGCTCTTGGGCATGTCTATTTTCCAAAAACACCGCGATTCTTATGGGCTGAAATGGAGGAATAAAAAGTCATATTGTTCAACTCCAATCGAATGGGCCAATCACAAAGCAGCCACGACTCCGAAAGGCGATCGGTTTATGACATATACGCAGGCACTGGCAATTTATCAACTTACATCAAAGATTGTTCTCATCGGTTCTCGTAAGTATCCTCTTTGTAAGTGATTTTGTTCTGGTCTTAAACCGGGTTTGGATATTGCCTGCAGGTGCGTCTGCTCTATTCGCACGTCTGCTGTGTTCGCACTCTTACACTAAATGTGGCAAAATGACCGAAATGACATTGTAGCAAGTGCAGCTACGACAACAGCTCATTATGTCACTTCGTGATATTAATAAATCATCTATTTTACAGCGACTTGCAGACGATGTCGTGAAAAGTTTAAACTCGAGCTGCAAGCCACGAAAGAGGCAGCCGATTTCTCGATCGATGAAGGCATGGCTCAGTTAACCATCACCGACGACCGAACTTTTGCGCTTAGCGACACAGCAACGAGTGGTGCAATAGCACTGCGTCTTCCAACGGAGCAGTCGCCGCACAGGCAAGTGAGATTCGCCGTCAGAAACTTGACGAGTTTCTTGTTGCGTGTGGTAAACCAGCCTCGGTAGCGGGGATCCCGAAAAAGAGATGGGATGACATGGGAGCTAGAGCCAAGCGCATCCATGTGTCGCGAGCCAGCGCATTGATCACGAACGCCCTTGAGGTGTTAAACCCCACCGATGCTGGCAGTCTATGGCAGGCCCTCCAGGACTCTCGCCTTGTCAACGAGGCTCTCGGTGTAGTATCACCTGCAAACCATAGGTATCTATCAGCCCTCGCAGAAACCTACCTTAACGCCAGTGGCTGGGATACGCGACGGCAGGTGTTGTCCATAATGTCGGACTTAGTGTCGTTTAAAGAACTGAGACACTACATCCCAGGTCTTACTGAATTTCGCTACAGTATAGCCGGGCGGCATGCACTACAGCATGGGCGGGGCACTGAAGTACCAGTTACAAGAGCCCCACGATTCAGGGTCGATGATCAACAGCTTGAACATTTCTTGTCGTTCATTACAAGTCCACACATCGTTCAGGATCTCCCATTCGGTAAACGCTATCTAAATTTCTCCGATGGGAGAGTATTGGAAACTCCTAAGGTCATTCGATCAATGATCTCTGCTCGCATTTGTAGACAGTACCAATCGTATTGCGAGGAGACAGGATTCAAACCGTTTAGTCTATCTACGATGACTCGTCTATTATCGGACTGTTCTGCTTCTATTCGCAAGTCATTACAGGGCCTGGACTACATCTCAGCTGAAGGTGCCAAAGCCTTTGATGACCTCATCGAAGTCGTGAGAAAATTAGACAATTGCGGTTGTCAAGCCACACGGACTGGGCAGCATACTGCGAATTAAAGCTCAAAGAGGGCAGACAGTACATTAAGTCTGACATTAAGGTAAAGCAGTTGAAAATGTTTTTCGGCGTGTGTGTCAGAAAGTGTGTGGCGCCTATTACTCTCATTTTATGTGTGCGGTTTGTTTATGTGCTATTGTTTCGCGTGCAATAATGGATAGCAATTATTCTTCCATAAATCACCTAAACAGTCCCTTTTTATTTTCTAGTTCTCATAGCCAACAAACCCCTTTCCATCTTCTTCCAGGTTCACGTTCCTTGTAGTAGTTCTGTAGCCGGTCACTGTATAAGCCACGCCCTAAGCGACCCAATGCAGTCACAATTTACAGCAGCAGCGTGTGCTGACCATCAGCATGACTTGGTATGTTCGTCCTGCGAGGAGCTGTCCCTTGTGCTTCAAAGCAACACAGAGTCTGTCAAAAATATCGACGAAGGGATCATTGGTACAGACGAATCCGACGACCTGAAGTACACCTGCCAACAGGCTGTCGAGGCAATACTCGCCTGGAAAGCGCACCAGCTCCGCAGTGTACAACAGGATAAGGCTCGTCTGAAGATATTACAAGACCTCACCCCTGGCAGCGTGCACATCACCCAAGACTGGGGGCCACGAAATTCCTTCCCCAGAAATACCGTGAAACCCAGGCGGATTGGTTTGGGAAAAGAGGAATTTCGTGGCACATCTGTGTGGTTGTTCGCAGAACATTCGGCGGCGACCTTGAACATCAGACCTTTGTGCACGTGTTGGAAAACTGCTGTCAAGATAGTGCTGCCGTCATCGCCATAATGGAGCACGTTTTGCGCACTTTGAAAGCCGAGCACCAAGGTATCGCCACCGCCTTCTACAAACAGGACAACGCGGGCTGCTACCACAGTGCTGCTATGCTGGTAGCCTGTCATCTAATGGCTAGAGCAACAGGGATCAATGTGAATACAACTTGGAAAGAGGCATTTACAGTCAGTTTTACTATAATACTCGATAATCCTCTGTCCGTTTTGCGTAATAGACTCTTGATCATTTCCAAATTTTTGGACTTCAAGTTGACGTGATTTGCACGGAAATATTTTTATCAGGTGGCAAGAGCCGACTTCAGTGACCCCCAAGACGGCAAAGGGTCGTGTGACCGTAAAGCCGGGACTGTGAAAGCCCACATCCGGAGGCACCTCAACGAGGGGCATGATGTGCAAACCGCAGAGGAACTGCGTGACGCCATTACTTCCCACGGGGGATCAACGGAGTGCGCGTAGCTGTGGTTGAACCTAGCTCCCTGAAATCGCTACCGGCTGTAAAACTGGAAGGCATCAGTCACTACAACAACTTCTCTTTGACAAATGAGGCGTTGGTTTGCTGGAAAGCCTACGACATTGGACATGGAAAAGCCGTCTCATGGTCACAGCTTAAAGGTGAGGTTAGCAGGAATCGAGGTTTCCGTCAAACAACTGTCTCGAGATGAACGATATCAATGAATCTCGCATTGGTCTCTTGCCTTTCGTATGTACATATTTTATTACGGTAAGCAGCCCTAGCGTGCATATCCCACAATGAAAATCTTGCTACTTTTCAAAGCTTATAGATATTTACGATATTATTTTCAGCACCAAGGAATCTAGATATTTCCAAGTTTTCCGCGCCATTTAATGAGGGTGCCTTTGTCCCAATCCATGGGACTAATGTTCGCGTAGCGAGTGCTCCCAGTGCTCCACCGGTACCCGCTAGTCTCCCCTCAGTTGAGCCTGACGACGAAGACACCCAACAGCTTTTCTCCTGTCCTGTAGACGGCTGCACAAAAAGCTACCAGCGCTACAAGGCTTTAGAGGCACACCTGGAGCAGGGAAACTGCGTTTTGGCAAAGGAGAGAGAGTCTCATGGACAAGGCCAAGATTCTCTACGCGGAGAAGCTGGAGGCGGGGATCAGTCTGCAGCCACACATCATCGCCTCTGGCTTAGCGAGGGCGCTCAAGGGGACGACGAAAGCTGTGAGATTCAACGAGCGGCAAGTAGAATACTTAACGGAAGTGTTTAATCGGGGGAGGGAGACCGGGAAGAAGGAAGATCCTGCAAAGGTGGCTAAAGAGATGCGCTTTGCCAATGACTTCCAAGGCGCCCGCAAGTTCCAGCTAAACGAATATCTTATCCTCTGCTCAAATACAGTCGTTTTTCTCGCGAACTGCAGCAAAGCAGCGACGCGGACAAATCCCCGCCGAGGAGGAGCCTGACAACATGGCTGCACAAGACCAAGAGGATTACTTCCGGCTGCGTGAGGTGGCAATCAGCGAGTGCCGTCTCACGCATCCTATAACATATGAGTCCGTTAACTTGTGCGAGTTGCCAGAAAGGGGAAGCTTAACAAGCTGAGCGTAGCAATGCTGCGGATGGTATGTACTGAACTCGAGTTGGACACCACAGAGATAGTATCCCGGTACAAGGCACCATATATCTCAGCTATCGATAGAGCCGTAAAATCATGCAGCTGTTCCGCGCAGAATTAGATTGTTAATCTACTAGAGGCTAGTCTTGGTTCCAAATTATAGTGTTGATCTAATTTTGATGCGCATTTTGATAAGCACGCCTTTCACAAATTGACGCCTATATTTGACATAGAACACCATTATTTTTAGATGTTCAGGCAAGCCTCAGCCTCAGCGGCCACAGGCTTGCCTGAACATCTACATATATTCACTTCATTAACCGCGAAAATAACATCTAATTCACCCCGACCTGCTCCCAGTCTGACCTGGATAGCTCAGCTGGTAGAGCATCGGATGTACAATTCTGAAGGTCGTGGGTTCGAATCCCTCTCGGGGTCAGATGTTTTTTTTCTCTTTCTCCGCTTACTAGGGCAAACGCTCAGAAGCACACATGGGACCATTTCATTAGCACGTTAGCTTTCACACAAGGTTAATTCCTTATCTCCACCATTATTTTTAGTATGCAAGGCTTCTACTAAAGGCTGGTTTCCATATAGCCTTATCTGTCGTAGCTGTCTCATCAGTCAACCGTGAAACAAAAGAATAATTCCAATTTCCTTTGTTTCACGGTCGACTGATGCGACAGATACGACAGATACGACAGATACGACTATATGGAAACCAGCCTTTAAGCAAAACGACTACTTATTTTCATTTTATGTGAGACTATTTGGACCAGTTGACTATTACACACTAACCTCTCTGAATCTCAGTAGAAATCCACCGTCACGTACATAAACGAATCGTTTAATCTGGTTGGCTCTATTACTCACTATAATAGAAGAACGTAATAGATGGCGAGTAGCGAAAAAGCTACCGTGAAACTTTCTAAAACAACAAAATGAAACACGTTTTAGCAACAATTCGAAAGTAGTATACTATAGTGGGGAGATTACTCGGTTTGAATTTTCTGTAAGGAAATACAGTAGTGAATTCAACGCTGCGCGCCATAGATATCGACTTAAGAAAACTCCCCTTCTCGTAGTAGGATTGCTAAAAATAAAATAAAAATCGAACTTGTTGTCTGATTGACCTGATTGTTCAAGGGAAAAATTGAGCGCGCGCCCTCATCAAACCAAACGAGCACACCTGGTCTTCCTGTGGTTGCCTCGATTTCGTGAACAGTCACGCAATCCGTAAACAAATATTGCTTCTTGTAGATTTCCAAATGGTTTTGCTCGAAAGTCTGCCTTCGTGCAACTAATACAACTGGTTTTGACCTCCAAAACTGTTAAATGGGAACCGAAAGATGAATTTAAAGAACGATGTTGCAAAATGAAGGTGTATTCGGGAGTTGAGATGAGAGCGTGTGCTGTTTATTTGATATTTATTAGTAGTTGTAAAACACCGATCCTGGGACAAAATCAGATTTTTTCATTTTTCAATTTTTTTATTTTATTTTATTTTATTTTTTATTTTTTTCCAAATTCAAAAAAACTAAAAATGGTTTAAAGAAATGGATATATTAATAATAAAATGGATAAACAAACAGTGAAAGAGCTGAAAACCCTTGCCAAAGAGCGAGGTATCAAGGGATATTACCGACTGCGTAAAGCCGAACTTATCGAAGCTTTAGGTAAAACTTTAGGTGAAACACCGCAAAGACCCATTCCAGCACCAAGGATTAATATACCACTTCAAAGACCAGTTCAAAGACCCATTCCAGCACCAAGGACCAATATTCCGATTCCTGAGATCAATGTACCAATCCTAAAACCCTCCCAATATGTTAAGCCTCAAGCTAATCCAAGCTCATTGAAAAGCTTGGCTAAGAAGGTTACTAAATCGGTGAATAAAGAGATAAACAAGTTCGCAGATTGGATTATATCTGATGTCCCAGAACCTATCAAAAAGACTGTAAATAAACGAGTCGACAGTTTGAAGGAAAAAGTAAATCGCATTTTCAAGAGAGTAGATCGATTAACCCTTAAAGAACATCAAACAGCGTTGAAGGGGTATCTAAAAACCTATAGGATAGATGGACAGAAAGGGTTTGATCCCAAGACATTTATCAATAACATCAAACCAAAAGTTCTTGATCTCATTAATCAGCAAAAGAAACCTATCAAAACCAAGTTCATCTTTACCTGTAAATTCATAAAAGAGAATCCTGCTACTGGACAGACTGATGAAAATTCAGGTTACTTCCACACCGCCGCTGAAACAATAACTGAGTCAACTGACGTCTCTGACATGTTCAACACAATGACAAATCGCCTACTCGAACTGATTGAGCAATTCCAGAATCAAGGTTCTGGATGGCAGTTTGATCAGGTGGAATACTTTGATATCAACATCGACCCCTTTGAACCGCTTTCTGGAAGTTCCTATATTCCACTGCCATCAAAATTAGCATCCAAGAAGGCAATAATCAATGTTAAGAACGAGAAGGATTCATGAGTGTTTCAAATGGGCGATAACGTCTGCTGTATATACACAAGATGTTCATCCAGAGAGACTAAATAAACAAATGAGAGAAAACTCAAATCATTTTGACTGGTCAGGAATAGAGTTCCCCGTTTCACTAAAACAGATTGATAAGTTTGAGAAGCAAAACCCCTATGCAATTAACGTCTTTGGATACGAAGGTGATGTATACCCTCTAAAAATAAGTAAGAAACATAAAGCTCATATGATGAACTTACTACTGATATCCAACGATGATACAAATCACTACTGTTGGATTAAAAATATGTCAAAACTGTTATCCTCTCGGGTTAATAACTACCAACACGCACGTGTATTTTGCTATAGATGCCTCAGCTCATTCCAGTCAAAGCCTTCATTAGATAAACATCTCGAATACTGCACCAAGATGCAGTCAAGATAGAAATGCCTGTAGACAAAGATGGAAATCCCCTTCATACTTACTTTAAAAATTATACTAGAAAAATGCGAGTTCCCTTTGTTGTCTATGCCGACTTTAAGAGCTTTACAGAGAACATAGACACATGTTCCCCAGATGAAAAGAAAAGCTTTACTAAGCAATACCAGAAGCACAAAGCATCAGGCTACTGCTATCTCATCAAGTCCTTTGATGATAACATATTTCCACCCAAGCTTGTTCGGCACACAGCTGAATCTCCAGACGAAGATATCCCACAGATGTTTATAGAAAATTTAGAGTCAGATATTAAGAAAATTTACAATACGTTCAAGTTCCCTAAGAAGGTAAAAATGAGAAAGAAAGATAAAATCACCTATAACAATGCCACTAACTGTCACATCTGTGAGGCTGTGAATTAGGAGTAAACAAGGTTTTGGATCACTGCCACCTTACAGGAAAGTTCAGAGTTGCAGCCCATAACGAATGCAACCTTCAACATAAATTCCAAAGTTCTTCTCAGTCATCTTTCACAACCTATCTGGATACGACAGTCATCTATTCATCAAGAACCTAGGCACATCAGAAGGTAAAATAAACTGCATACCGAATAATGAAGAAAAGTATATTTCATTCACAAAACAGATTGTAGTTGACACCTTTACAAACAAAGAAGGTAAGCAGGTTGAAGTTAAGCGTGACATCAGATTCATTGACAGCTTTAAATTTATGGCAACCAGTCTTGACAGTTTAGTAAGTAATCTGCCAAAAGAATCTTTCAAAAACTTCACAAGTTACTATGAAGAAGAACAATTACAACTGTTGTTAAGAAAGGGCGTTTTTCCATACGATTGGTTCGGCAGCTTCAACAAATTATCAAGTACACAATTACCATCAAAAGAGGCATTATACTCTAGACTCAATGACACCTGCATATCAGAGGAGGACTATAAACATGCACATAAAGTTTGGGAAACCTTTAATATGAAAACAATCAGGGAATACCACGACCTCTATCTAGAGTCAGACGTTCTTTTGTTAGCTGACGTCTTTGAAAACTTCAGAGATGTTTGTCAAGAAAACTATGGGTTAGACCCAGCTTGGTATTACACAGCACCTGGGTTAGCATGGGATGCTGCTTTGAAAATTACCGAGGTGAAGTTGGAACTTTTGACAGATCTTGACATGCTGCTTATGGTTGAGAAAGGCATTCGTGGAGGTGTGTCTATGATCTCTAATATATAGATTTAGGCAATGCCTAAAAGCGGAGCTCGAATCATTACTGACATACCAGCATTACTGTCATCGCGGTATCGACTTTTCTAGTTTTGATGACGTCATCGATGACGTAATGCCACGTGATCTTGGTGGTGCATCCCCTTGCCTCCAAAAAAACTTAATCCAAGTTTGGTCTCCTAGCAATGTTCCCTTCTCGAGATAATGACTTTGAGAGTTTTGATGCCGTCATCGATGACGTCATACCGCATGACCTTGGTGGTGCTCCCCCTTTCCACCAAATAACTTTACCCAAGTTTGGTCACCTAGCGATGTTACCATCTTGAGATATTGACTTCTCTAGTTTTGATGACGTCATCGATGACGTCATGCCAAGTGACTTGGTGGTGCACTCCCCTTGCCTCCAAGATAACTTTACCCAAGTTTGGTCACCTAGCGATGTTACCTACTTGAAATATTGACTTCTCTAGTTTTGCTGACGTCATCGATGACGTCATCCCACGTGACTTTGGTGGTGCACCCGCCTTGCCTCCAAGATAACTTTACCCAATTTTGGTCACCTAGCGATGTTACCTTCTTGAGATATTGACATCTCTAGTTTTGATGATGTCATCGATGACGTCATGTCACGTGACCTTGGCGGTGCACCCCCCTTGCCTCCAATATAACTTTACCCAAGTTTGGTCTTCTAGCGATGTTACCTTCTTGAAATATTAACTTCTCTAGCTTTGATGACATCATCGATGACGTCATCCCACTTGACCTTGGTGGTGCACCCCCCTTACCTCTAAGATAACTTTACCCAAGTTTGTTCAATTAGCGATGTTACTTTCTTGAGATATTGACTTATCTAGTTTTGATGACGTCATCGATGACGTCATGCCATGTGACTTGGTGGCGCACCCCCCTTGCCTCCAGGATAACTTTACCCAAGTTTGGTCACCTAGCGATGTTACCTTCTTGAAATATTGACTTCTCTAGTTTTGATGACGTCATCGATGACGTCATCCCACTTGACTTTCGTGGTGCACCCTCCTTACCTCTAAGATAACTTTACCCAAGTTTGGTCACCTAGCGATGTTACCTTCTTGAGATATTGACTTCTCTAGTTTTGATGACGTCATCGATAACGTCATGCCATGTGCCCTTGGTGGTGCACCCCCCTTGCCTCCAGGATAACTTTACCCAAGTTTGGTCACCTGGCGATGTTACCTTCTTGAAGTATTGACTTCTCTATTTTTGATGACGTCATCGATTACGTCATGCGGCGTGACCTTGGTGTTGCACCATGCCGTACCTCCAAGATAACTTTACCCAAGTTTGGTCACCTAACGATGTTGCCTTCTTGAGATATTGACTTTTCTAGTTTTGATGACGTCATCGGTGACGTCATGCCGCGTGACCTTGGTGGTGCACGCCCCTTGCTTCTAACATAACTTTAATTAACCCAATGTTGGTCAACTAGCGCCGGGCGGGAGCTCCGTTAAAACTAAACACGAAAGCGACAAAAATAGAAGCGCGCGCGGTGCCTTCTTGCCTATTTTCCCGCCTGAAATTGGGATGCCTGTGTGCCGGGCGGACACACAAACACACAAACACACACACGGAATTACACTATACGTTTTATTCAGGAATGAAAAGAAAAAATCATATCTCCAGAAGGAAAGCTCCAATAACGACCAAACTTGGCAAAAGTTGTCTTTAGATTCATACCTGTCGATTGCCAAAGTCACGTGACATGACGTCACTGTTTACGTCATTGAAATTGGCAAAAACCTCTGAAACCACTCAAAAGCGACTTCATGGTTATACGTCTGAATTCTGATACCACTTTTCCTTATGTATGGTGCTCCGCTCAGGAGCTCCGCTACTAGATATGGTAAAGCCAACAACCCGTACATGGAGAAATATGATCCAACTCAAACCACAAAATATATCACGTATCTTGACGCAAACAACCTCTATGGATGGGCAATGTCAAAATCACTCCCTACCCATGGATTTAGATGGATGACTAAGCAAGAACTTGAGGGCTGGAAAAATCGTCCATGTATCCTAGAGGTCGACCTGGAATACCCCAAGCAACTGCACGACTTGCACAACGACTACCCACTAGCTCCAGAGAGACTCGAGGTTGCCAAGGTTGAGAAATTGATCCCAAACCTAAACAACAAAACAAAGTATGTAGTTCATCACGGGACGTTGAAACTTTACGAAAGTCTCGGACTCAAAGTCACCAAGATTCACAGGGGTATAACATTTGAAGAGTCTGCATGGCTGAAGTCCTACATCGACTTGAACACCAACCTAAGGGCAAAAGCAGTCAACGACTTTGAGAAAGATTTTTTCAAATTGATGAATAACTCTGTCTTTGGGAAAACCATGGAAAACATCAGAAACAGGGTTGACATTCGATTGATCACGAATGAAAAAGATGCGAAAAAGTTAATATCAAAGCCAAGCTATCAACATCGCACCATATTTTGCGATAACCTTGTCGCCATCCGCATGAAGAAAACAAAGCTGGTATTCGATAAGCCTGTTTACTTAGGCATGACCATTCTAGACCTAAGTAAGACGCTAATGTATGACTTTCATTACAATTACATCAAACCTAAGTATGGTGAAAAATCCAAGCTGCTGTTCACAGATACTGACAGTCTTGCCTACGAGATAGAAACAAAGGACTTTTACAAGGATATCAGTAAAGATGTAAAATCCATGTTTGATACTAGTAATTACCCCAAAGATCATCCATCGGGTATAGAGACTGGAGTTAACAAGAAAATCATCGGTATGTTCAAAGATGAGGCTGGAGGTAAACAGATTACCGAGTTTGTCGCTCTGCGAGCCAACTCTACGCATACAAATTGGATGACCATAGCATAGAAGAAAAGAAATGCAAGGGTGTGAAGAAAGCAGTCGTGAAGAAAGGCATCAGTTTTGATGATTACAAGGATTGTCTATTCAATCAACAAAATCAGATGAGGACAATGAATGTTATTAGAAGCCATAAACATGAAACTTACACCGAGACTGTAAACAAGGTCGCCTTATCCCATGAGGACGACAAGCGAATCATTTGTGACGATGGTATACATACTTATGGTCATGGGCATTATCGTTCCAACACAGAATTAGGTGGTAGCTCAGTATCCTCGGGGACAACCTGAAGTTATTCCCTCACAAACGATCTCTTTGGTCCATCCAGTAAATAATACAACACAGGCTGATTTGGTGACACCACACTCCTCGATAAATTATAAACCTCCAAACTCCATATTGGATCTGTTGCTCGACGTCTTTCACCGCCCTCGCCTTCCCCAGGCGAATACAAGTATCTTACTTTCACACCAGGTGGTAATCTCACTTCAGCTTCCCCGACAGGTCGCTTGTATTCTACACCCTATCAACCTCTCTCATTTCACAGCTTTCTCAGGCTCTTTGCCAGTGATTCTAATCGGCTTGCTATTTAGAGCTTTCAGAATAGCAGGCAACCTTTTGACCCGCACTCTAGACCTATCATCACTAATCATTTCCTGCGCATATTGATGACTAAACAATTTCTCGCCCAAAGTCCTATTAGCACTTTCTACAAAAGCCTGTGCTCTATGGTTTCCAGCTTCACTTCTCTGGATTGTAACTTTGTGCTTATTCATCAACTGTGTCACCTGACCAAAAAATTCTTTCCCAGGATCGACAATTAATGTTTTTTGCCATTTTAACTTTCGTGAATAAATTTTACTAAAGGCTTTTGCTACTTCTCCACTTTCTTTAGAGGTTAAGGCTTCTGCATCTTTGTATCTTGTAGCTATATCAATTACAACCAATGCGTACTTATACGTTTTCCTTCCAACTTTATCATGAGGTAGAAATAGCAAGTCTGATTGATGAATCTGATTCGGTTTATCCACAGCCCAATGTGGTCTGGGAACATACTTTGGAGTCGAAAATAATCACCCTGATGAAGGCTAGTTAACTAGCCGAAATATAGGTGTTTGTTTTGATATCCACTTTTCAATTATTGTTTAATCTTCTTTGGAGTCGGAAGATAGATTTGCCACAAGGCTTGTTTTTCAAGCCACCTTTTAGCCTCTGCTTCACTTACGTTTGCTTTTTCAGCTAATTTTGGAATGGCTGAATATCCTTTCCAGTAACCTTCTGTGGAATAGTATATTTTTGATAACATCTTTTATTTAAATAATACTTTCTCTATATTTAAATAAGATATGACACAAGCTATATCAGAATACATTAACCCAAACAGAATCCCACGAGAACCATTCGGCTTGAAGGCAGAGTCTTCGTTGAATAGGATCACCTTAAACCCTTCCTCTGCAAGTCCCGGGGAGACTCTCTATATAAATATTCCAAAACTTGCAGAGAATGTAGTGATTGTCCCAGGAAGCGTATCTCTACTATTTGACTTGAATGTTGCCGGTCATGCTAACAGAACCCTCGTAAATAACGTAGGCAGTAACCTTGTTTCCCGACTCAAGGTTCTTTTTGGTGGAGAAACACTACAGGATACTCAAAGATACGATCTCTTTCAAACCTACCACGATTTATACTTACCAGATCGTGAGGATAGATTAAAACAAGGTATTTCCTCTGAAAACATGAGGAAGCTCAGGACAAATGCGGGTGATAAGTCTAGCACAGACGCCAAAGAGGTTGCCCTTGCAGCAGTTCACAACACCAAGTACAAAATTCCACTCAGCCATCCCATTCTCAGCGAGCATGGGGCTTTCTATCCAAAGGCGCTACCTCATCCGCTGACCTTTGAGATTACTCTAGCCCCTGTGTCTGATGTTGTTGTTTTATGCCGACACGGTCAAGCCTCCAACGTACACAATCACAAACCTTGAGTTGGAATATACTTGCATCTCAAACGAATACTTGGCCCGCGAGGCAATGTCAGCGTATCAGGCAGGCAAATGATTATTTTAAGAAAACATTATCCTTCACAAAACGTTCACCATTTCCAAACCGAATGACAGTGTCATAAACGAGCACATTAATCTACCGAGGAGATCTATGACAGGGATATTGTGTCTATTTACAGAGAGTCACACTGGAGGAGCACGAGACTCTGAAAAGTTTGTGAATCCAAGCATCACATCAGTTAACATTAATATCGATGGTATGCCAAATCGTCTCTATTCCAAAGGAATGGTACCGTCAGACTTTTGGGAATCGGTAAAGAAACGTTTCGGTAGAGAGGGTGTTAAGCAAAAGGATTTTTACGCTGATAACAAGTTCGCTCTATGGGTTGACTTGAGGACCCACCCCGACAATAGTATTCATGGAGGAGGTCTGGCCTTGAACAACACACGAGATGGAGTTAAACTAGAAATGAACCGGAAAGTTGGAGGAACAGGAAATATCACCTGCTACATGTTCGTGGTAGCCGACGCGTTGATGGAGGTCATGAATTCTGATCTGAGATCTATTATGTATTAGTCATTGATCGAACTTAAAAAAAAACACTGTTATAATACAAAAGATGGAAGAATTACGAGATAAAGTTCCTTTTCATTGTATTATTACTGGACCGACAAATTGTGGAAAAACAAAGTACCTCACGGAACAGCTCCGAGGACCGTTCCGCAATGTGTTCGAATACATTGTTCTCATATGTCCGACTTATGCAAAAAATTAGACCTATCAAAGATTAGCTCATGGAGATAAACGTTTCTTGGTATTATGGCCAGATGCTAGTAACAGCGATAAGATTAACGAGTTATTAACAGATTGTGTAGTGATATTTTCTGGTACAAATACGTTACTTATTTTGGACGACTGTGCTGTATCGAAAGATCTAAAGCAACGCTCGAACAAGTTTATAGATCTAGCATTCTCTGGAAGGCATGATGGATTATCAGTGTGGGTATTGACGCAACAATTAGCATCCATAGCAAAGCCCTTTCGCGACAACGTCGCCTGTGTGGTTGCATTCCATAATCCATCTCAAGTTGGCACAAAAACACTGTTTGAAGATTATGGAGGAGATTTAGACGTCGAGACTCGCAAAAAGTTTGTAAAACTGCTCAAAACTGAAAAGTATTCAAGACTCTGTTTCTGTTTACGATATCCATTCCAAAGTTATTTAGAGATTCCTGCGGTGATTTAAAAGAATCTATGTATTATTATAAAGTAAGATGGCAAGCGTCGAAGATTATATAGAAGAACAGCAGGTCGCTGCACCAAAAGAAAATGATGTTGAAGTCAAACGAGAATCACTGGCTATTCTCGCTTCTCTTGGGACTACAAAGGAATTTCTCGGTATTGATATGAGTCTTGGTGATATCAAGAAACTGTCAGCAAAAGACGTTGAAAAATATTATAATCGATACCAGACGGTCTTAGGTAAGCAAGTTAGTAGTGGATTAGTAGAGTCTGCTATTCAAGTAGCGACTCAGGTCATCTCCTACGTGGTTTCTGTAGATGACACCGAAGCGCTTAGCAACGACTTGAAGAACGATGAGTTGGTAAAACGTGAATTGTCAAACTTTGCTGGTCTCTTGGTATTGAAGGGAGGAAGGATGGTAGCACTTGCTAGTGCCCTCTTTCAGGTTGCTGAGCACGTAAAACTAGGAGCAGCAGAGGAGATTTCCAACAAAATACAAGAGCTTTCAAGCACAACTGAGCAGGCTTCTGAGCACAACTGAGAAGGCTACTGAGCATAATATGATTTGAAGATTCTTTACTATAGAAAATAAAGAATCATGTCTGATGAAAATCAAGAGGTTAAACAAATTACAAAGGATCCTCTTCCTGAAAAGAAGAGCGCCGCTAAAGAGAAAGACCCTAAAAAGGTTGCTGCCGGTAAGAAACTAGCAGAATATAACAAAAACGCTAAAGAAGCGTTAGCTAGGGAAATGAAACGTGAAGCAGAGACGAGTCCAGAAGAAACTACTCAGGTGGAGACGTCCCAATCTAGAGCTTGGATTCCAGAGCTATCTTTTACAACTGTGTTATCCCTTGTTGGAATAGGGTTTACCGCAATTGATATGTTTATGAGGTATTACAAAAACAGAATAGTCGATTTATCTCACGTCCCAACTAAAGAACCGCCACCCTCAAAGATTCCTATCCCACAGACCACCAGCCGAGCGTCAGCGAGTGTCGCTAAACCAACTCCGAAAATAGGCATGTTGTAGGAAATCACTCAAAATCATTCAAAGATTTTCTCTATCTATAATAAAATCATGTCAACTGAAAACAAACTTATGAAAACGGTTACCGATTCAGCCGTCATTATCGGATTAGCCGCTGGAGTCGGATACGTCGCTAAAAAGGCTATGAAAAAATCATTTATCAACGATCCCTCATCGAGTGTTACAAACTATGCAAAATGTCGCTGTCCTGTCCGGTATTATGTACTTGAAAGATTATCTGGAAACACTCAGGCAGATTAAGGCATGGGTCTCGTCTTCTTTATCAAAAATGTGAGGGGGTGGTCAAAATGTTGTTTATGATGTATCTTGCTTCATGAAAATTTTTATGTTTGTTACTTTACATAAAATGATGACATCAGAACTGACCTTGCGTGTGTGACATTTAACCTTCTGGTGTCACGCAAGTATCCCTTTTATATTGTTTGGCTTAAAAGTCTGAGTTGAAAACCCCAATGAAACTTAACACCTTTAACTTTTAACGTGTCTAATGGCAATGTCCTCACAACTGCATCTGGATAATTAGGACTTAATCTATTTTTACTGAGAAATTAAAGAATTACTTACTCGACCCAGTCCCCTGAAAAATATAATCGTGAATATTTAACGTATTTTAGAAATATCTTCAAATTTTCAGATGACAAGTTGTACATGTTGATGGCCTTAATCTATTCATAAGAAAAGGTTTCAAGAAAACTTGCGTTTAGCGCTCAGACTTTTGACAAATATGTTGACAATTCGAATTTTTGGTGTTAAGAAATGTGATAGGTCACGTGATCAGTTGATGAAGAGTGTACATGATTGTTATTGAAGACTTTATCCATACCGATCTTATAAACAAGTTATTCTCTTGATTTGTGCATTCGCAAAAGGAGTTGACCACCCCCCTTAGTTTTAGGTCAAAATCAAGCATTGACCCATGCCTTAATCTACCTGAGCACAAAAGATTTTGCCAAAACCACTGTAGGCGACTTAAAGATTTTACATATTGATTAATAAATGGCAACAATAGCAATGATGGTTGGTGGAGCTTTATTGAATGCGACAACGTTCGTTGGTGGCTCGTATCTTGCAAAATACCTCTCAGGTGATAACACAGACGCGGAGCGAATAAGACACGACAAAGCAATAGAAAAATATCAAAAAGATTATGCCTCATACCAGGAAAAGAGGCAGAAACTCATTGATTGGTACTCTCAACAGCAGGATTCTGAACACCAGGCTTTACAAAATTTGTCGAATACCGACGAAGCTTTGAAATTGTATAGTGAAACACATCATGATTACCAACTAGATGAACCAAAATTCTCTGATTATTATAGACCTAGTAGCAACCAAAAGATGGGAGTTGTGGCAAATGTGGGTGGTGGTATGTTGGCTTTGGGTTATATGGCTAGTAAATTCTTTTAGACGTATCAATTTAAAAGATTCTTTACTTCTTAATAAAGAATCATGGATATTGACCCAGAAATACCTGATAAAGAAAATCCTTTTGAACCAGTCGATCCAGGTGATGATGGAGGGGAATCGATACCGACGACTTCAACATCAACTCACGATACAACGTATCCTGTTCTCCATCACACCACAGACGAAACTTCATTCATACACGGTGCAGATGAACATACACCACTGATACAAAAGGAAGAAAGCGTCGAAAATGCTTGGGATAGAATTCGCGAGAGATATCCTAACATCGATCCTGCTAAATCTTCATTCACAGCTAGCCTTGATGAATTTGGTCGGGTGGTTGTGAAACTGAAAAGACTAGGTGGTAAAAGCTACGCTATGTTCAAGTCAGATGGTGAAGTGAACGATAAATTACCCAAAAATATTATCAAAAACCTCGGTCCTACTGCTGAAGAGATTATTATGGTTAACGAAGAGGCTATTTCAAAACGACAGGAGAGAGTGAACGAATTGGAGACAAGACGTTAGCAGGTACCTGAAAATCAGAGAGAAACTATTAATCATCAGATTGATGAAACACAAAGCCAGATCGACCAACTCGAACAGGAGAATGAAGCCATAGAAGAGAAAATGTCACTCATGGATAAAGTAAAGGTTATATTTAAGAAATATGGTTTCACCGCCTTTACTGTCGTTTCAGCAGTAGGTGTTGTTATCGGTGTCATTGTCTCTAATCTAAAAAAGGGTTTGACCAGTGTTGCAAAGGGCGTTGGCAACGGTTAAAAGCGATTGGAAAGAGAATTGGTGAGATTTTGCCGGGAATGGTAGGTGCTATTGCTAGTTTTATCTTCAAAACAGCGGGGGAGGTTATTGGATTTTTAGGCAAAAATGCCTGGCTGTGATAGTGGGTGTGGTTCTCTATCTTGTAGAACAATTTAAAAAGAAGAGACGCTAAGTAAAAACATGTCAGCGTTTCTATCAATCAGTATGTTAACTCCGGAAACAAGGGTTTATCTGGAGCCTCCTTTGGAGCGAATAACAGAGATACAACTTTTAGATTGCCACATTCCTAAAGCATGGATAAAGTTCAAGGAAGCTGAAAAGGTTTACAAGTTTTCATCTCAAGAAAATGTGTCGGAAAAGGTATTTTTAACTATTCCACCGGGGAATTACACATTGAACTTCAACAAATCTTCCTCAGAGATGAAGAAAGCTCCAAGCTTACCATTCTAATGACAGAACAAGGATATTATCTATATTCCAACAAGACCGTTAATCTTAGGCTTTCCGAAAAACTCTCAAAAAAGCTTGGTGTGCCAGAAAAGATATTACCAAATCAATATTATCCAATAAGATGGATTCCCGACAAGCCATTAAACGTGTTTTGCGATCTCATAGAGTCAAAGTCTTCATATTCTAATATGATTCCTAGAGGTGAAAAAGTAGAACTTACCCCATCAAATTACTTGCTGTTATTCCATCTCAAATTTATCCTTGTATAAAAGTACAACAAGACAAACGCCCAATAAACTACTTTACTTTGTGTATTCTAGATGAAAAGGGAAGGAAGCCTAACTTCATTAATGAACCTATTCGAATTCATTTAAAGATTTTCATACTAGAATAAAAACATGGAAGACTACAACAGACTTAATTTCAGACTTCAAACGTCATGCGAAGCGCTACATAATCTCGAGAAGGAAATGAGACATTACGAGAATGTTAGGAAAAAAAATACAATAGAGCGAGGGGGATATTTACTAAAATCAGTGTTGGAAGTGGAGTGCTTTCAGTTATTCTGTCCACCAGTGGGCTGGGAACGTCTCTTACTGGTTTTGGTGTCGTTGTTGGGGCTCCTTTAGGAGCTCTGGGCGGGCTTTGTGGAGGTATTTCAGTCGGATGTGGAGTGGCTTCTAAAAGGCTTTCACGAAAGGTTTCCAAAAACGAGCAGACTGTTTCTCTGGCAAAGGCAAAGGTGAACACTATTCGCGACTTGGTTTCAAAGGCACTGCAAGATAACGCCATCTCGGATCAGGAATCTTCGCTAATTTTAGCAGAGTTAGATAACTTTGAAAAACTAAAGCTTGAAATCCGTCAAAAAGCTCGGAAAGAGACTGAAAAAAAATTAGATATGACTCAGATACGAACAGAGGTTCGTGCGGAACTTTTAAAGGAACTCACCGCTTCCGCACGTTAAAACTATCATTTGAGAGAACACCTGTAGGATGGATTTATGAGATTGGTTGCTTCAAGGATCGACGTTGGTGATTTAAAAACATCTTATTCTAGTAATAAAGAATAAGATGGTGTTACTTGATGAATTTAAAAAGAGATATCCAAAGGCTGATCCAACAAAGTTTCAATTTGTTTCTGATAGTTATGGAGGGTATGTATATTGGAAATATAACAGACTCACAGTTATGAGTTATGATGATCTAACAGGAAAAACTTGGACAGATGATATTGACTCTGAATTGAAAGAAAAATTAAATGCTGATCTTGGAATCAAAAATTCGTTTCCTGATAGTTTGAAATTAACAACTAAAAAATACCCTATTCCCGGGGTAGACTTTGATACAACCGCTTCAGATATCACAACCTTGTTAACAGACTTGGATATATATGTATCACCTAATCAAAAATTCTTAGCAAAGATAAGAGACATTTTCCAAGAGACCACTATAACTTTCAAGTCTGCAAAACAGGCGAGACGGTGGCTAAATAGTCCTGATTTTAGTTATTGGTCTCAGCAGCTCAACTTTGCGGTCTGGTGTGCAACATCGGGTTGCGGGGTTAGCTTACATGAGGCTGAGAACTATCCTCCTGTTGTGTGTAGTTTTATTAAATTTCATGTCTATTTCACAGTGAGGAGGATATTATACGAGTTAGGTGTTCCTCTACCAGACGACCGCGTTTTTAATCAAACAGATAATCCATACAATAGGGTGGTATATCAGAGGTTGTGTAACGAGTTTAGCATAACAAATCCTGATTTTAGATGGAAAGGTGGAAGGAACCACGGGCTCGGGGATATCTTTGCTGTTTATGCTGGGAGCGGTCTTGGCTCAGGTTATCAAAATGTTCATGTTATTAGGGGATATTATACTGAGGCTAACACATGGCCTGATACATTGAATCTTTTTGGTGATGAGGGTGGAACTTACGATAACGGTAAATTAGTATCATTCATACGAAATGATGATCACGGTGGAAGACAGTATAATTGGTTCGTCCCTGTAAATGGTGGAGGCTTGACTAGAGCCGGTTTAGGGAGGTTGAATAGGTCGCTTGAAGCGTTTGTTTACAGTGTATTAGGCGCTCAGGTTAATGTTAGATCGAGTATAATCGGTAATAGCGGAGCGGCAGTTGAAGCTCAGCAGGAGTTTTTGGTCTTATTTGAAAGTTCTGTCATTGAAGAAAATATCTCCAAAAGCGTTCAACGCTATCAACTGGCGGTCCAAGAATCGAAGTTAAGATTGAATTTGGCTATTGGAACAGGAATTTGGCTCATGCCGCTAATTTGATAATCAACACTGAAAGCGTGACCGCCTATAATAATAAGCTTTTGAAAGCGACAAGTGATATGAGTTTTGGGGTGAATAGCTCCCTAAACACTGAAGCGAAACAGGTTGGAATAAAACATAACATGGGCTCTTCAAAGGTAAAGTTACCGCATACATCTACTGAGACGAAACCTAATATACACAGACCTATTGAAAAATCAAAACCACACTTGACGAAGCCTATTGAAAACCTCGCAACATGAGACTAATCTAATAGCATTGACAGCTGTCGTGGGTGGATTAGCATGGTTTCTATTTCGATGAATGCATTCCATTCATACTTTTACGACGTAGCAACCAGTAATTCTATAAGTGGATTTGATGTTTACTTTATAGAGGCCCGTTTCTAACGTCGCTCAGGAATGTAATTACGTCAATGTAAATTCGATAGTTTTCAGGTATAATACGGCACTTCATCATGTATTGTTAGTACTATGATTGAGCAAGACAGTGCAGAACTAGAATATGATTCCTTCCATTTAACAAACATTTCGCAAAGAAATGGTTTTCAAATTCCACCACCAAGAAAAAGAGAAAATCTAAACGACTTTTTGTCAAATCTTACGATGAAAGACACCATTCCGAAGCAAGACGTTAGGAAGATTTGGCTAAGAACTAGACAGAAGAACGAGACAAAGCTCTAAGACAACTAAGAGACGCCAAATCGAAGATTGAATACTGGATGGCAAAGGCAAGAACTGCAGATGAAATGGTTGCTAAATGTGATGAAGACCTACAAAAGCTCGATGCTCTCGTGTTAGCTGATATTATGTTTCGATAAAGGAATATTGAACCTTAACTGAATTTTTGTAAAGACTCTACATAGTGGAGTCGTCAATACCTGCGAAACTAGGTATTCTGATGAGGCTTGATGTTAGCCGAAACGACTCTTTAACCAAAGCAAATGACTGTCTCATGACCGGAAAACAATTCTAACTGGATGAGTCATAAGGTAATTCATTGGTGTTTTAGTTTTTTTTGTAACGCGGCTTGAGTTACAAAAAACTGAGCTGGCGAATCAATCGCTTCTTTGTTGTGTTGTGTTGTGTGACATGCTCTACAATGATTCTTTTGTCTGTTGTGAGGGCAAATGCCTTTACCTCCGCAGTCTATACAATAATATTTCAGTCTGTTGTGTTCACAAATGCCTTTACCTCCGCAGTCTTTACAATAATATTTCTGTCTGTTGTGAGGGCAAATGCCTTTACCTCCGCAGTCTTTACACTGAGACTTCTGTCTGCTGTGAGGACAAATTTGTGACCCATGACAATCTTTACAAAATAATTTCTGTCTTCCGTGAGTGCATATTCCTTTTCCGCCGCAGTCTTTGCAGAGATACCTTTCTCGTTTATGTTCACAGATGCCTTTACCTCCGCAGTCTTTACAACGTGATTTATGTCTGCTGTGAGGACAAATTTGTGACCTATGACAATTTTTACAATAATATGTTATCTTGCCGTGTATACACTTCTTAGGATTAATTTCAGGTATCGGTTCATCGAAAATATTGGTAGGGGATTGTGTTTCGTTGGTATCACCTAACGCCTCAATCAGTTCGGCTTTACGCAGTCGGTAATATCCCTTGATACCTCGCTCTTTGGCAAGGATTTTCAGCTCTTTCACTGTTTGTTTATCCGTTTTATTATTAGTATATCCATTTCTTTAAACCATTTTTAATTTTTTTGAATTTGGAAAAAATAAAAAAATAAATAAAAAACATTAAAAAAAATGAAAAATGAAAAAATCTGATTTTGTCCTAGGATCGGTGTTTTACAACTACTTTATTGTTTATTGTTTATTGTTTATTGCTTGTTTACCGGTGCGTGGAAACCAAAGAATGACAGGTCAAAGATGCTGTTTGTATAGGTAATCATACGACTTCGAGTGCAATTTGAAATTAATTTGCACGAGTGAGTTTTTCAAAAAGTATCAAAATTGCACGAGCCCGTTAGGGCGAGTGCAATTTGAGCTTTTTGAAAAACTCACAAGTGCAAATTAATTTCAAATTGCACGAGAAAAGTCGTATGATTACTTATTAATAATATACCTGCAAAAATTTTCAGAGAAAGACATGTTTCAAGCGCCCACATTATGCACCGAACGCATGCCAGACAAACGAGCAAAGTTTACAAAACCTAACTTGACAAGTTTGAATAAAATGATCTTGACACAACAATTTCATTTAAAAGGAACAGGTGGAATTCTGTTTTGTCAATCATCAAATTTATTTCCGATTCCAAGGTAAAATAACATATCAGCGCCTGAATTTACTGGTAGGTTTCTTTCAGTTTTGATTTGAATTGATTTTGAATATTACCAAAATAATTGTTTGTGTTCGGTCAACCAAAACAAGTAAAATATTGTCCAGGTAAACATAGCTTCCACAGAAGACATACCTGAAGTCTTAGCTCTTGTGTAAACTTTCTTGTAACAGCTAAACAACGAAGTTTTACAGGAATTTGACCCCGGGAATCTTTCCGTATCAAGTGCTTTCGTGTAGACTTGTGCACTTCATTTTTCCCGCTAGATTCACAGTCAACGAAGATTTTCCTTCATTTCCTTCCATAACAAAGAACCCAAACTAAAACAAGTCTTGCTTAAGTCCATAAGGAATTCACATTTTGCTTTCCACAAGTTTCGGAAGATGAATTTCATGAAAAGAAACCGATTTTTCTCCCTCCATGCAGCGATCTCCATCTTGGCTGGCTCAACAGAATCGAGTGGCGTGATTCAGCTAGCGCGCATTTGATTGGCTCGTACGCAAAATCCATTGTTGTATAAGCCAATAAGAAAGCGAGAAATTTTTTGCACTGAAATTACATTGAAATTGCACTACTCTCGACCAATCAGAATCGAGAAATTTTTGCGTGTATATTATTAGGGTTATAATTCTGGGCAAGGAGCTCGTAAAATACTGGAAAATACCTCTGCATGGATCATTTGCTTCTGAATTTGCCTTGAAGGTACACTCGGCGGGGAACTGATGCATATTTGGGGAGGTTTTCGACTCCATGTTTAGCCTTCGTGTGTCTAAATCACGCTTAAATTCCGTCCTGCGACTAGAGGTAAGAAATAGCTTCCCGCTGACTCTGTATTCAGAGTGCTCACAAATTTTATTTGACATTTCGGTAGTCCAGGCATGTCCCCTTTAGGCTGTAGGTGATTTTTCCGCAAAAGCCAGAGACTTCGTTAGATATAGCCCGCTGAAACGGACTCTTCCCGGCGTAATCAATCGAACAACTCCGAACAAAAAATCAATCGAACGCAATCGAACACCAATCGTTCGATTTGTTCGGCAATCGAACAAAATCGAACGCGAGCTTTGCTGTGAGTTCGATTTTCGAACAAAATCGAACACCCACCAGTCGAACAGATTGGATTGTTCGATTTTGTTTGGTAATTATGAATAATGTGTGACAGGATTTCCCGGAGAAAGACGGGGACTCCCAAACCTTTGGGGAGGGGATGTTTTTGGTTCATGTAATTTTTAGGGCCCTCTGGTACCTTTGGGGGGTACAAAAGAAACATGTTTTACCACATTGTAACCTGCGAGCATGAGTGCTTTCTTCTGTCAGTCTTTTAAAATTTTACGAAGTTAGTCACGTGTCATACATTCGCGTAGTTGTTTTGGCCGGGGGCGAGATAACAAATGAAAACAACGCACGCCTGAGAAAACCGCGAGCGCTAGCAACAAAACGAAAGAGCGAGGAAAAGCCTCTGCTAGTTAGGGTAGCATATTTTGGAGTGAAACATTTGGTGTATTGTCTCAGCACATAATCTTTTACAGGCTATTGTAGCTTAAAACGTCTAGTAGCTGTGTTAAGAACCGTGTGGAGCTATGTGTGGCGGACATTAGTTAGTGTGGACCTGGACTTAGATTATACCGTGGCCTCTGGGTTTGGAAAATGAGTCTAGTAGCGACACGCAATGCATCATGGGATTTAAAAAATAATGATTCTATACTTAAATTATATTTTTTGGGTGCGTCTATAATCCAATATGGCGGACAATCTTTAAAATCTAATGTGAATAAACCTAAACCTAAACCTAAACCTAGGTCCGTCGTTATACTAAAACCTAGGTCCGTTGTTATACTAAAACCTAGGTCCGTCGTTATACTAAAACCTAGGTCCGTTGTTATACTAAAACCTAGGTCAGTTGTTATACTAACCCCTAGGTCCCACTGCTGGTCCAGACGGAGTGATTATAAACATAATCAGAGATTATGTTTGTCATTGTTATACTAAAACCTAGGTCCGTTGTTATACTAAAATCTAGCTCCGTCGTTATACTAATCATCACCCAGTATGATGTAACCAGACGAGAAAATTCCATGCTACTTAAAAATAATGGGCAAGTCTAGTCATGTATAAGGATGGGGAATCCCCTATTGATTACGTGTGACCCCTACATAGCATCGGATACAACCATACGGGTATTCCCCACCGACAAGTCTGAACATGTCTCGTTGCCTATATGAAAAAACGCATCATATATAAAATCTCATATATAATATATATGAAAAAACGCATCATATATAAAAATAAAATCTCATATCATATAATATATATATGATGAATTGTAATTTAGATATTCATAACGAACTAAAAAATAGTGAAATGTATTGTCCATTTTGTGATCAACAAATTGGATTTGTTAGTACCAACAATGAAATTTCATGTAATTCCTGTGATGAATCAGATATCATATTAGATAATGGTAGATATATATATGTAATTTATGTGGATTATGCTTAATGGATGAATTGGTTACTGGGTATATAGATTTTTATGAAAATATGTATAAAATAAGGAAGAGATCTATATATCAAAGAAAATATCATTTAGAAAAGATATTATGTGAGTTTAATATTGACTTAAAATCAAAACAAAAATTACTCAGGAGATTCAATCAAGTGAGCTTGGCGATGGTAAATGTTTTTAATAAGAAGAGATATATACAGATCAAATTTTTATTTTATAAAATATTTCAACTCGAGAATGATAAACAGAATATGGATAAATGCATAAAATACATTACTAGTCAAAGAACGTTAAGATATTATGAAAATATATGGGAACAAATATGCAATCAACTAAAATGGGAATATATTTGTGGTAGTGATTTTATAACTAAATATGCAAAACAGCTGTGATATAAGGTTACCATCGTTCCTTGCTTATATGGAGATGTCTACTAAATGGAGTTTTATCATAATAAAATCTTAAGCTAGTGTTTTGGAAAGCTTGTTCCTCATGTCTACCATAATTTCCTCGCGAAGTTTTGCCATTTTTTTTTTTCCTCAATCGTCAATGATAGGCTTGATATTATGGCTTGCTTTTCTCCGAATAGATTGACGCATTTGATCGTATTTACCAGCTTCAGAAATTATAAGGTGGAATTCCCGGTCTGAGATCTCATTGTCGTTTAACGATTTTGAGATGATATCGTTCATAGTGTTAAGTTTCGTTCTTGAGAGCATCACGATATCAGCGTGTTTTTGTACATTCTTCGATAATTTTTTAGATATACCCGCTAGGGTTGAGGATGATATAGCACATAGGCCCGCAATGACTCCGATGGGAACAGATATGACCAATCCGAGCCCCGAAACCCCTGAGGCCAAGGCAACTCCGGATAAAACGACGGATAATGATCCCGACCCAATTGATAACTTATTAAGGATAGATCGGGCTCTTGTGTATTTTTTTTTACCCTTTCATGATGCTCTTGTGGTTTTAAAATAGTATTTTTAATTTTGCATATTTGAGATAGGCGAAATGAGACTCCATTGTCTTCGACGGGAAGAGATGGATAAAGATTATTATTCTGAAATTCAGTCATTATATTATATATTTAGATAAAATTTTAATTAATCTCAATACTAGTCAGTTTTTTAGTCTGATCGTATGTATATGAGATCGCTCCCAATAATTCTTCACATTCAATCGTGCTGATTGTTTTCTCACTATTTGGGCCCGGTTGATTAACGATTATTCCACAATTAGTCGAATTATAGGTAAGTCTAAACCTGCCAGGTACTATATTTTTGGGTATTGATATAAATTCCACACATTCAGCCGAATGCAGTTTCTGGGATTCAAGTTGAATACCGAATGTCTCGTTACTAACAGGTTGCCATATATTATTATTAAAACGTTCCCAACGAAAGAAAATAACTCCACCCTGTAATCTATTACTATAAACGGAGATATGACTTGCCAGTTTGAGAACACTTTGACGGGATCTAGAGGTAGTCATCACTAATTCATAATCAGAATTCAACGGCGTCCATGACCCTGTCGCCAGGGTTAAAGTTTTTGCTATACGTTTAGCTCGATAGAGTGGGGCAGGGGTCCCAACATCCCCGAATTTAAAAGTGAATTCATCGATAATTCTGAGTTTTATTGTTACGTCTGATAATGTTTGTGTAAGTATAGCCCGTATCAATTATTTTAAAATTACCGATTTCAGTGCTAAAAACGGAATTTTTCAAATATGGAAATTGTATTACTTTAAATGATTCATAATTATCAGTACTTAATTGGACATAGATGATAATCAATTCTGTTAGAGCATTAAATATGTGAGCATAATTCCCCCTGATATCATAGTATTATAATTTGTAGATTTTATTTTCTGATCTGTAAGGGGGATGCTAATATCTCCAAATTTAAAACCCTGCAACTTAATTAGTCTGTTGTTTTGAGCCAAATTGTTCTGTTTGATACGTAAAACGGTATTTGATATAACCTTTAAACCGAATTTATACGAAGGTGATTGAGTATGCTCTATATCACTATAAAAGTCTATTTTTTGGTCAATCGCTTTGATAATTGCAAAACGGGTTGTATAATGCGCTTCATTTAATGAATTTATCCATTTAAACAGCAATAATACAATATCACATGTCATCATATCAAAACCTGTATTTATATCGTCATTAATATTCCACATGTCTAAATTAGCCTGACCTATGATTATGGGTTTATTAGTCCCAGAAATTCCCGCCGCCCCCGCCGGTCCCTCCGGCCCCTCCGGCCCTCCTGGCCCCTCCTGGCCTCGTTCGCCTGCCGGCCCCGCCGGACCTCGTGGACCTTGTATACTGGTATTTTGCTCCATATTGGCAAGTGTTCCAAATATCGAATAGCTCATTTATGTTATATAATATATATATATTATATAACATGGATATAACAAACTTTGATGATACCAAAAGAAAATTTCAAAAAACAAAACACCATTTCCTATTACCCGACTGTCATTATATGCTTGTTGGTTGCACTGGTATAGGAAAGACGAACATATTAGCAAATATGTTATTAAAATGGATGAATTATTCCAATGCAGTAATATATACATTGAATCCACAACAAGAGAAATATACATTAATACAAGAGTTCCATGAATTAATTAATAATGAGGTAGATAACATAGATATTTGTATTTTAAGTCCTGAAGATATTAGATATTTCCATTGTAAGTCCTGAAGATATTATACCAGTTGAAGATTTAGATGATGATAGTAATAAGGTTATTGTTTTTGATGATATTAAATTAGATAATAAAAATATGACCAATGTTAAGGAATACTTTTCTTTATCAAGGAATAAAAGTTGTAACTGTATCTACTTATGCCAGAGCTATTATGATGTACCAAAATACATACGTAGAAATACAAATGCTTTCTACTATTTGGAGGGCTTGATAATAAAGATATCAGACATATCGCTGATGATAATTGTAAAAATATTAGTAGAAAACAATTTGAGGATCTATACAGAGAAGCAACTATGGAACCGTTTAATTTTATGGTTTTTGACAAATCCTCTAAATATACACCTGATATGTATCGAAAAAATTTTGATAGTTAATATATTCCAAAAATTTAAGTTATAGATAATATATATTTTTTAATTCATATGATTTATATATGATTTGAAAAATTTACGCTAAGTTAGGATAAAAATAGTCTAACCAATTATATATAAAATGTCATTTAAAACAGTTAAATCAGTCGAGGATAGGGGCAAATTAATTGATACGTTTCTTAAAAACAGAGAAATATTAAAGAAACGTGTTCTTGAAAGAAAGTTAGGCGATCAAGCATTGGAAGAAGCTGGCGAAAAGCTATAGAAACCAGTCACAAAATCTGTTAAAAAAGCACAAGAAGCAACTGATAAAAAGCAAGATGAAATGATAGAAAAATTGCATGAGAACCAAGAAAATATTACTGAGGCTATAGATACATTGAATGATACAATCTCGAAACAGGGGTCATTAGGTGGAGTAAATTCATGGGTTGGTGGGTTGCCATCGCAATATGATCCATCAGACGAGTTTGAACCAAAATTAGATACAATAGACGAAGATACAATAGACGAAGATCAAGGTGCAGTCGGTGGTATTAATTCGAAATTTAAAATAATTGATACAAACCGATTAATAAAACTAGGATTTGATCCAACATTAACGTCAATTCCGTCAAAATATAAGATTAGTACTACTCTAAGGGATTTAAATAAGAATATTAGCAAAAGTAAATCCACATATACGCAACGTAAATTAATAAATCAGAAAGAAACTTTACTAAAATATAGAGATATGATTAATAAAAGTGAAAAATCAGAAGAAAAGGAAGTCACTTTTGTGCCAGATGATGCTGTGGAAACTAAAAAGAGTGGTAAGGGGTTAAAAATGGATTCGGACTAAATGTTTGGAGATGTATATATCGATCCTACAAAACTTTTAGAGATGCGATTGTAAGCATATCGGAATGGGAAAAAGGTATTAAGCCATAAAATTGACCATTCATTTATCAAGCTTTTAACTGAACGGTTTAATCCTAAAATATCTTATACAGAAACAGCACAAAACATATTTAATAAACTATTAAAAATGTCAGGCATCTCCACTACAAAGTGCATTCCCTATGAAATACATATGAAAAACCTATGGAAAACGTCCAATGCTATGAAATAAAATTCATAGTACTATGAAATGCAAATTTCATAGTGCTATGAAATCTGAACACCCTATGAAATCATAGAGGTGCTATCCCAGTGCTATGAAATACCTATGAAACCAAAGACTACCGAACATGCCACCCTATGAAATATATATGTGCTATGAAATGCCCATGAAATCCGAACCTCAGTAAAAAATGAAACCCTATGAAATTTTTCAATGCTATGAAATACCCATGAATTCATAACACCAACCAGTCTACCACCCTATGAAATTATCCATGCTAGGCAATGCCTATGAAATCAGCACATTAATAAAATGCTACCCATTACCTCTGAAACAAAGAAAAACTTCCAACTACATCCTCAAAAGTACAAGCAAGCAAGACTTTTAAAATTCGGCAAGACATTCGGCAATCCCAGTATCGTCAATTGTTAAAGAATTAAGAAACTGGAATGTAAAACTAAAACAAAATTATTAAAACCCTTATTAAACTGTAATTGTATATTCTACACATTTTCTTCATATTATTCTGTTATATGTCACAAATGAAATAAGTGAATTACAACTAGGAACTGCGTCCTGAGTGTAAAGAAAGAATGCATGTATCAGGGAAATAATCATTTTCATTTTGTGCTTTTCTCAAAAACGGCGCGGCTATTTTCGATCCACGCTAAATAAAAGAGAGTGAATATGTTCGAGCGGGACCTGGGCCAATTCCATCTCGCATTTGATTGGCTGCCATATAAAAGGCGGCTAAAGTTCGAATATTATTGAGTAACGTTAATCATGGTTGGAGTTCTTTCGAATTCTACGGCATTATTTTCTGACAAAGTTGATGCCTGAAACACTAAGTTGATCATCCTTCTAGTACATATTTGTCTGGCGTTTTCATGAGGGAACTACCGAGGAAAAGCAAGGCCTTTACTTCTTCTGTTGAGGTGAGAACAACACATCACACGCGCGTGTTCAGCGTCTGGGTGATCTAGTGTCATTTGTGCCGGGATAAACTATCACAAGATGTCCACGGTGGGCCGTAATATTGCAAGGAAGAAAACATAATCTTGAAAGGCAACTCGTTAAAAAGGCTGTTTATTTGACCACATTTCAAATCATCTAAAGTGTTATGTTGATCGCATCCCTTCCTACACGGTAATCTTTAATACTCGAACCGGCGGCTCTGCGCATGAGAAGTCAATGAACTGAATCAACCTTTTAAAACCGGTCTTTTGTCAAAAGTTAACTTCTAACATTCATTAGACTCTGGTAACTAGAAAATTAGGTGTCTTTTGTCCTTATTGGGTATAGAGTGCGCTATTGTTGCAGTTGCAGATAAACTCGCCTACTCTTTTGTCTGTTAATATTTTGAACTCGCGTTCGACCAGCATAGCTTAATTAAGGATACGGTACACCTTCAAGGGCAACATTTCGTTAAAAAATTTTTTTGCGCGCATTCAGTTTAGAAACTGTTTAACTAAGTATTAGAAGAAGAAAAATATTTTTTCCCCTTAAAGCGAACGAGATATTTAGGAAAAACGAAAAAGCAGCAAGGATCAATAAAACACGCAAGGCGCGATAATCTCTTAATCCTGTTTACTCTAGCGTGACTCTAGCGTGACTACATACGGGCACTTGGGTGTTGCGCGCGAGAGCTTCATTCAGTTCAGCGCGCCATTTTGTAGCTACCTCGTCGCGTCCAGAAGAAGTATTATAATATGTATCGTTCGAGAAAAAAACAAAATCGTATTTGGACAGGAACAAGAAAAAAACGTGGTCCAGACAGCCAAAAGAAAAAGAATTTAGGAACCCCTACTAAAAGGCAGCTAGCAGAAAGCGATCGAGGATCGTGGTATAACCAAGGACAAGGTCAAACTCAACAACAATGCCAAGAAGACTCCGCCGGGTCAAAGTCAAAGCCAACAAGAGCCCCGTCGGCGAGCCGGAAAAAGCTAAAGATCACTGAAGACGATTTACTAGATAACAGAGTGGAAAACATAGGCCCAAAAAGCGATGGTTTAGCGTCTGAAAGTGAAACTGAAAGCAGCGATAGTGACGAGCAAACACAACCCTTGAAAGGCGCCGCAGAAAACGATCACTACCTCGTCATAGACAAAACTACTCTCCAGTCTGCGTTAGATTCTGCTGCCATCTGTAAATATTGTGGATCTGCCGGACTTGATTTCTTAGAAGGCCTAAGATACGGGATTGGGTCCCAATATGTACTTCGCTGTAGCAACTCAGATTGTGCTTCGCAGAAACACGAATTGCCTTTCCACACAACACCGAAACGCAATCGAGTCTACGAGGCTAACTTAGTCGAAGTGTTGGCATTTCGATTGATCGGCCGTGGACGAACGGCTGCTCTAAAATTCAGTAGCGTTCTGAATTTCCCACGTCCTGTAAATAAAACGCCGTGGAGTTCTCACACTAAGAGACTTGAGGAGTTAGCGAAGGAACTGATGGAATCGGAATTTCAAACTGCAGCTTTAGAAGCTAAACGATTCGTTTGGGATCATAGCGAGGAAAAGGACTGCGAACTGTCAGACAGAGAACTAAAGGACAAAGTTTTAAACGTGGGTGTTTCACTTGATGGCTCGTGGAATAGCCGTGGTTGGTCATCGAGGGACGGCATCGTGGCTGCGATATCTATTGATACGAGGAAGGTGCTAGATGTTGTTTATTTGTCGAGATCCTGCAATGAATGCGTGTCTAAGGAACACCAACAGAAAGAAGGCGATTTGACCAAGCTGGACTACCTCACATGGTATTTAAAGCATGAAAAGGATTGTTTCCTCAATCACGATGGCAGTGCACAGGTAAGATTTGAAACTTGATAAAGATCTCTATGTTTTGCCATTGATGGTTGCAGGTTTCTGTAGGAGTGCTGGTCTATCACTTGACACAGTCTAATTATTTTTATTATTATTTTGGTTCCTTTTTGAACTGTTATTAGTATTCATCTTCTAATACTTTTGAACTTTTTCAAGCAAAATAAAAACTGAAAATGTCTAAACAGAGGCCTAGCAAAGACAAAATGCCTTGAAAAAAATCACATCTGCAGTAGTATGGCTTCCCCTTCCCTTTGAAAACCATTGTAGATTTCTAAAAGTATCTGAAAGTGTCTTGATATTTTTAATGATTTTGTGTTATTGTTTGTTTTTACAGTCCATGGAATCTGAGGGATGCTCTCGGCTATATGGACGATCAATCAAGAGACACAACATTCGTTACATCCCTTTTGTTGGCGATGGCGACAGCAAGGGTTACAGTGCAGTCTGTAAGTTGAAGCCATATGGACCATCTGTGTATATCCCGAAGGAAGACTGCATTGGTCATGTGACCAAGAGAATGGGTAACCATTTACGAAAATTACAGAAAGATCACAAAGGTATGTTTGGCATGTCTGTGCCAAATAACACAGAATAATAAACCAGCATACAGTAAGGCCAATAAAACAATTAAATGTTCCCCATCCTGTTTTTTTAAAGGGCTTTTATTTTATTTTCTACATTTTTATTATTACCAATAAAATGTTTTTTTTACATGAAAATACACATTATTGAAAGCAATGAGGTATACTTAGCATGTTACTTTTTGTGTTTGTCCCAAATTTTGCATTACTCAATAGTGCAAGTCTGAAATTGCTGAAACTAAAGCTTTAGATTGTTTTTTGTAACGTCCTCAAGGTCAGTACCACTACCACAGTAAAAAAATTGATACGGCCCAAAATAATGATGCGGGCGGGGACGGGAAACATTTATATTTTTTGACTTGTCCTAATACATGCCTTGACATACACCTTGTGTTGTTTATTTTGTGTAAAGCAGGAAATATGAAGTAGATAGAATGGAATACCACCAACATATTTCTCGCATTCTCATTGGCTGTATTTTATTTGTTACTAGATTCATATTATGTCATCATTTTATTACAAAGATTGAATGAACTCATTTATACAGAGAAACAATTATAAACCATATCCCCTTTTCTTCATTAATAATCATTGTTTTAATACTCATTCTTATTTTGTAGGGAAAAAGCTGTCTGATGGAAAAGCTCTTGGTGGGAAAGGGAGGCTAAACAATGAGAGGATAAAAGCCCTTGAGAATTTTTATGGAAAGGCGATCCGGGAAAACAAAGGCTCGGCAAAAAAGATGGCCAAGGCAACCCAGGCTATTATCAAGCACTATTCGAGTACACTAGAAAACCCCAGACACGAGGACTGCCCTGAAGGAGCTGACTCTTTTTGTAGCTACCAGCGTGAAAAGGCTACAAAAAAGCCCTGCCATAAGCCAATTAAGAATGCCCTAGCTCCTGCTATCATAGAGGTTCTACAACCTATTTTTGACAAGCTAGGGATGAGAAATTTCTGGCAGGCTGTGAACAGTGCTTGACGCAAAATGCAAATGAAAGCTTGCATCATGTTGTCTGGGGTCTTGCACCAAAAGAAGTGTATACATCCCAACAGGAGATCAGTCTCTCTGTCAGTCTGGGAGTCCTTATTTTCAATAATGGAATGTACTGTACTATGATGGAACTGTTCAGAAAGCTGGAACTAGGGGTAACAGAGGTGATGAGAAGAGAATGGAAAGACATTGATCTGAAGAGAGTAAAGGATGGGGACTATAAATGTAGTGAGAAGGTTAGAACACGCAGGAAGAAAAGAAAGATGGAAATTAGTAAGACTCAGGATGCATTTGTTCATGACGAAGGCCCTCAGTATAAGTCAAACAGTTTCTACGAAAGTGAAAAGGCAGGAAAGAAGGAAGTAAGGCAACTGGTTTTGATGACTGTATTTTGAATAAGCCTAGTCTGAGTTTAAATTTTGCGCTCAGTGCGCATGCGATTTTAGTCCGAATTTCTTGATTTCTTTCAAATAAGAGTCCGAATTTCTTGATTTCTTTTGAAGAAGACATTGCATGTGCACTGAACAGGAACCAGGCTTATTGATACAAATGACAAAAATTTTTGCTGTGTGCCCTGGTTAGCCACATACCAGTAACTATCATGGAGTATTGAGATAGCTAATACATTTTTATTGCCATCAATTATACTTATTATAATCAATTTGTTTTTTTCTACAGACAAGTAGATGTAAATTTAGAATTATTTTTTTTTCATTCATTTTACAAAATAATTTTTGTATTGCTCCTTACAGCTTGATGCTATCTTTGTATACAATATACCAAATCAATATACCTATAACTGCTTTTTTCTTCTTTGAACGATCACAATAGTTGAAATCAACTCTGACGACATACAATTTCATAAAAGGGGCATAAAAAGGCAAAATTTTATTCAACAAAACATTATGCTGTACACTGAATTTTTGTATATAAACTAGTGATATAAGTTATCAGTATGTTTTGGTGTGTAGTATCTGGTACACGTAGACCAGATTTGAGAGGAAATGTTTCATTCTATTTTGGGAATCTCCATTGCCTCACAGAATTCTTTCAAGTTTGTCCTGTATGCATCCTGAAATAGAAGCAATATTTATTCTTGTTAGTTGCTCTTTTTGATGAACAATATGTGAGGTTTTCTATTTAGATAGAAAAATATTGATATTTTGATAAGTGTAGTATATAATTGGCGTTTTCTGCATTTACATAGCTTTGGTTCTCATGTATTATTGCGTGCTTCAGCGATGCTTCAACTTTTATTTACCAGAAACTCAGCAAGCAGCGTTCAATCTTATCGGGTGTTCAATTGATTCTTTGACCAACCAAGTAATTGTAACAGTGCCATATATTTTATTATTATTATTATCATCGTGCAACATTAATGGTTACCGTTTACTCTAAATAAACTTCACGTGCTATTATAAACTGTAAAGTTACCTCTCTAATTTCCCCTTTGATATTTCCTGGTACGAGGGCTCTGATGTATCTCAGAAGAATTTCGGGATACCCGATTTCTTTATCGTCTGGGGTGATGTTTTTGCCCTGAAACAGATAGAAAACTTCTCCCGTTAGCTTTGGGTGACGCGCTAAGGTTGACCCATAAAAGCACAAGTGTTCGATTATTACCCTCAGTGCGTGAGCCCAGAGACAATACTCATAGTACCGCACCATTCTGGGTGGCTTGCCTCGTTTCGTTCGTCTCTCTGCGCTTTGGCGTAATGACTCTTCGAATGTCTTGCCGTCGAAGCTGGTGACATTGAAATATCTTAGCAATCTGCTAACGAGCGAATTACGGCAAAACATGCTATATAAACGCCGGTTTTAAAACACTCTTACCCGATCTCTGCCATGGCAGCAAGGAGCTCCTCTTTTACTTCCTCGGGGTTCTCAGGAACTAAAGAAGTTTTAGCTTTGCTTCTTCTAGCGGACTTTGCAGGCGCATCAGACTTTGACTTTGTAGTTTTAGACTTTACAGATTTCGACTTGGTAGATTTAGACTTAGCGGCTCGCACTGTATTTTTTTTAGCGGTTTCTTTTACCGCGCGCTTTGGTCGCTGAGGAGGTTTCGCCATTCTCGAACAATCTCATTCAGCGCGCGAAACTGCGGCGAAATCATGAACTTGCATGTAAATGAGCTCTGCTGGCTGTGAAGCTACATCTACTACGATCATGCGATTGGCTCAAGACGTGACAAAAGTATACTTCGATTAGGTGTGAATGTCAATCACGTCGTCGAAGGTGTCGCGCGCTGAATTTCTTTAGCCTCGCGTTTCTTGAAGAAATTATCAGCGCTGTTTACGACTATTCTTTTGAGTTTTAGGTCAGGTTCCGCTGGTTCAATCTCGATGGAATTTGGCAGGCAGC
This sequence comes from Scolanthus callimorphus, assembly GCA_033964015.1. Lineage (NCBI taxonomy): Eukaryota > Metazoa > Cnidaria > Anthozoa > Actiniaria > Edwardsiidae > Scolanthus > Scolanthus callimorphus. Next base: position 26,661,941 of record CM066922.1, on the reverse strand, counting down.
TAGAATAGGAACCTGTGACCAAAACCGTGTCTCAGAATTTTCGATTTCGAAATAGTTTTGAAATTATGAGCCTCGCAGCGGGGGTAGCAAGGCAAAAATGCGCTGTTTTTCTTTAGCTTCGAATATCTCCAAAACGAAACTCGATATCAACAAAATGAGACACGGTTTTGTAAACAATTATGTGCTGATTGACATGAAGCATTTTGCATAAATTTTCGACCAGTGGTTCCTGGCCTAAAACTCCCGCGAAGAAACCACACCGTTTATTTTTTTCCCTCCAATTTCTTTCTCTGTATAAAAGAAATCTATTTATTAAAAACACGGCTACAAACTACAATCTTTTAGCTTTAATTTGATATATTACATGTAGGAATCCTCCAAAAAGCGCGCGCGTGACGACTTTTCTGCGTGAGGTACCCCTGAAGGTGTACCGTATCCTTAATTCGATCCTTAAGCCCGTAAATTTGATCATGTAAACGAACTGACTCACCTTTGAATTGTGTGGAACATTAGATTTTCCTTATGCGGGTTGCCATATTCAATTGAAACATGCTACATGCACATTTCTGTATGATTTCTGATACGATTTCCGCACATCAGCTTAGTTTATAATTAACATAAAGCGCGTTGTATTTTCAACACTTTCACAGCTCCAAGCTGACGGAAAACATGGCGTGTTTCCGGTTTATAAATTAAGAAACCGCTATATACGGTTTAGCTTAAAACTGAAGAGAACAGATCATCAGATCATGATACTTTGTATTCCTAGATACTAGTTTCTTTTTAAGCTAGCAAGTTTCATAAAAGAACGTCCGGGAAATGTCATGCAATACAATGTGTAATATAAAATAAGCCTTTGACTGCATGCATGCCGTGGCCATGTTCTGGGACAATAAATAATCGGCAACTAAGTGAATTTTTCACTTTTAATTGAAGTTCGACCTTTCATATTTCAGCTTCACAATAGAGGAATGGATTGAAATAATTGCGCTGCTCGCGTGTTACAAAAAATGGCAATATACATAGCGTTTTAATACGAACTAGTGCTGGCTATTAGTAGGGTCTGTTAGGGTCAAAAAACCTTCGGATCGTGCACTTTTGCGTACAGGCACCAAACTTGGCACAAATGTTCCTTGGGTGATACCAAACAGTTTTAGAGGGGGTTGCCACAAATGTTCGCCCTAGGGGAGGGGAGGGGCATTTTGTCCAAATTACACATGAGGGATCTTTTTGGGGCTGCAAAGACCGTACAGGCACCAAACTTGGCATAAATGTTCCTTGGGTGTTAGCAAACAGTTTTAGAGGGGGTTGCCACAAATGTTCGCCCTAGGGGGGAGAGGAGGGGCATTTTGTCCAAATTAGACATGAGGGATCTTTTGGGGGCTGCAAAGACCGTTCAGGCACCAAACATGGCACAAAAGTTCCTTGGGTGATACCAAGAGGTGATACCAAACAGTTTTATAGGGGGGTGCCACAAATGTTCGCCCTAGGGGGGAGGAGAGGGGCATTTAATTTGTCCAAATTAGACATGAGGGATCTTTGGGGGCTGCAAAGACCGTACAGGCACCAAACTTGGCACAAATGTTCCTTTGGACTCCAACTGGCTTCAAGAGTGTGTTCGAGGTACTGAAGTGCGGTTGCAAACTCAAAGGCAAATGCACCAGCGGGCGCTGCAGGTGCGACAAGTCCAACCTCCCATACACAGAACTGTGCACCTGTCTCAAGGCAATTTATGTACTAAGTCTGGTGCCTTTGGACTCAACCCCTCTTAATGGAAATTTTGCCCCTCTCCCTCTTTGCCAAACTTTTTGTGTCGGAACTTGTTTGGGTTTCAGGCCAATAAGGATTTGTAGCAAAAGACCCTATGGCTAATTTGGGCAAAATTCCCATTCCCCTCCCCCTCTAGGGCGAACATTTGTGGCGCCCCCTCTGAATCAGTTTGGTATCACCAAAGAAAGGCATGTGTGCCAAGTTTGGTGCTGTACGGTCTTGCAGCTCCAAAGGCCCCAATGCTAATTCGGAAAAAATGCCCCTCCCCATCCCCCTTGGGCGGACATTTGTGACAACCCCCTTCAATTTGTTTAGTAACACCCAAGTAACATTTTGCTACGTGTGGTGCCTGTATGGTCTATGAAGCTCAACAAGACCCCCATGCTAATTCGGACAAAATTGCCCCACCCCACCCCCATTGGGCGAACATTTGTGACATCCCCTCTTAATCTGATTGGTGTCACCCAAGGAACATTTGTGCCAAGTGTGATGCCTGTACGGTCTTCGCGGCTCCCAAAAGACCCCCATGCCTAATTCGGACAAAAATTACCCCTCCCTACCCCCTAGCGCAAACATATGTGGCATCCCTTCTAAATGATATTTGGTATCTCCCAAGGAACATTTGTGCCAAGTTTGGTGCTTGTACGGTCTTTGCTGCCCCAAAAAGATCCCTCATTTTTAATTTGGACAAAATGCCCCCTCCCCTCCCTCCTAGGGCGAACATTTGTGGCACCCCCCTCTAAATCTGTTTGGTATCACCCAAGGAACACTTGTGCCAAGTTTGGTGCCTGTACGCAAAAGTGCGCGATAAAATCGCTAACAGACCCTACTATATGTGAGCGCGCGGTATTTCCAAGTTGTTGCGCATATTTTATAAAAGAAATGGTTCCACTCAAATGATATCATAAGTTGTATTGTCATTTTCCCATCTGCTGCTCCAAGACGGTAGCCTAAGTATGTTTGTTTATAGGAAGAAAAAGGCTTGGTAGTACTGTTGATTTGTTTGGAAGAAAAAAAATGCAGACGAGGGTTTTCATAGGATAACGATCTCATATCAGTTGAGTTCATAGGGTTTTCATAGGGTTTCAACTAAAGGGTTTCTAGGTATCATTTTCATAGGGATTCCATAGCCTTTTCATAGGGCCATATTTCACAGCATTTTCATAGGGTATTATTTCATAGCTTTTTCATAGGGTTTTATTTAATTGACAGGATTTTTTTCATAGGGATTCCCTATGAAACAAGGCTATGAAAGAGACACTTTTTCACAGGGATTTCATAGGGAGACTTTTCATAGTACTATGAAATTTTCCTATGAAATCCCTATGGAAATCCTATGAAAATAACAGTGATTTATAGTATCAACCTATGAAATACCTATGAAATATCTATGAAAAAGCTATGAAATTTTCATAGGTTTTTCATATGTATTTCATAGGGAATGCACTTTGTAGTGTCACCTTGTACAACCAGAAGCGGTAAAATTGGATTAGGGGGCGAAACCAATAGATTGTAACAAGAATAAAGTTAAATACTATAAGGACCCAAACGAACTATGTGATCGGCTTGAATTGATTTTAGCATCGAAAAACGCGGGTAATAATAATATATCGCTTTCTAATGAAGGTGTTGATATACTAAATAAGCTTTTAAACGATGGTTTGATTAATGATTACGAATATAAAACCATGTACAGTAATATTATATACTAATATGATATATACTATGCAGACAACATTATTTTTTGACAGTAAAATGGGATCTGGTCACTCTGAAAATTTTATAACGAATTTTAGTATACCATTAGAGCTAAAAGACACAAAAAACTATCAAATATCATTGATCAATGCCTCATTATGGTACTCTTGGTATTATATAAATACCAATAATAATAAATTTAGATATTACAACGGCACAACCTGGAAAACAGTAGTATTATCCCCGGGAGCATATAATATCCCAGATATTAATACTACAATGCAGCATCTGATGATGCTAAATGGTGATTGGGATAGCACAGATAAAAAATATTATATCAATATAACACCAAATTATAACACACTAAAATGTAGGCTAGAATTACAAAATAATTATCAAGTTGATTTTACTATTAGCAACAGCTTTAGACAAATCCTAGGTTTTGACTCCAAGATAATAACAGGTAATGGATTTTACAATAGTGAAAATATCGTACAAATTACAGAAGTCGATACAATTCAAATTCATTGTGATTTAGTTTCAGAAAGTTATATAAATGGAAGTACAAGCTCGGTAAATATTCAGTTTCACCCCCAATGTACCTCCCGGTTATCTAATCAATATCCATCCAACCCAACGATTTAGCATTAATGTTTCAAAAAAGGGATTAATTAATAGTATAAGATTTTCTCTCAAAGATCAATCAGGTAACCTAATTAATATGAATAATGAGAGGAGTCACATATTACATATATCTGAGTGAAATAGTATAATTGTATTATATATATGCTATTGACACGAGAACGATATATAAAAAGGAAGATTATAGGTGGAAGCCTAGTTGGTAATGTATTTGATAAGGTAAAACGGACATTATCAACAGGTAGTAAAATCATTACACGACCAATTACTGCAATTAAAACTAAATTATTTAAACCAGCTGTTACAAATTCTCTTCCATATATAACAAAGGAGGTTGGGAACATTGCAACCAAAGCTATACTTAGTAAAGTACGAGACGGGGTTAAAGATGTCTCCATGAATCCCAATGTTAGAAAGGTCCTGAATGATAAGATACCGTGCGATATTGTCTAATATTATTGCCGGGTCTGGTATGAAACGATTGGATTGATTTTTATATAATCATATAATATATGACTGAAGTAACGAACCCATGTTTTCAACTCGATGATACTAATAAAATCGATAATTCAACAACCAAATACGAGTATGTTGAATACTATCCAACCGATAGTAACGATATGAATAAAGACGGTCAACGCACTATCGAGACCAAAGACGAGGATGTATATCTACTCCTCATAAAGCTATGCTTGAGGTCAGGGGACGGCTACAAACAAATGCTAATGCTAATTATGCTGATGCAAATATAATTTCCCTCGCGAACAACGGGTGGGCTCTATTTAGCAGTGCTCAATATCAAATAAACAATCAGATCGTTGAATCCATAAACGATTATCTACCCGAAGCTAGTACAATGTTAAATACAGTAATGTTTTCGGATGATTATAGTCGATCGACAGCAAGTAATATGCTCTGGTTTCGCGATACATCAACAGGTAACCAATCGATATATGGCGCAATGACCCGTCCTGCTGCGGGAGGAGATGCTGCCGCTAATCTGGCCAATATCCAAGGGCTTGTTGATACTTATAATAACAATCAAACAGCTAACCTGGGTTTTACTGCTAGACAAAAAATAACGACGGGAAATAAACAAATAACACTATATCTCCCATTATCTCAAATATTTGGGTTTTGTAAAGATATTACAACGGTATTCAGGGGCGTTAAGCATAGTATTGTCTTGACCAGAGCCCAGCCTGATAATTACATCATGAAGGCCGCGGCCATTGGTATCGGAAAATTCAATATTTCCCATTTGAGTTTATGGATGCCAAAAGTTGTTCCATCGTTACAAATCCAATCAGAATTGGATGGAAAGCTAGTTAATGGCTATATCAAAGACCTATATTTTGAACAGGTTCGAGTATATAGAACAATGTATCAAGCTACAGATACGACACCTACATGGAGAATAACGACATTACCTGGGTCACAATTGCCGAGACATGTGTTTATAGCTCTCCAGTCTTCCGAACGGCACCCCCCAGCATTAGCTCAGGACATTAATAATATGATTTTTGATAATGGAAATTTGACCAGGATAAGTGTTAATATAAATAGCACACAATATCCGGAAAAGGAAGTGATGTGCAACTTTACTGCAGGTAATCGAAACTATGCTAGGTCGTATATGATGTTTTTGGAAGCTGTACCCCAGTCTCACAACCACGGTTGAACCATGGTCGACCATGATTTGACCATGGTTTTCCATGGTTTTGGACCATGGTCAACCATGGTTTGGCAATGAAAATACCATGGTTGACCATGGTCGACCATGTGCGTTAAATGGCACCAGATTCAACCATGGTCAACCATGGTTTGAATACAGCGACATATAGACAATGGCAGACCATGGTTGACCACGGTCGAACATGGTCCAGTTACCATGGGCGAACATGGTTGACCATGGTTGCTTCACAAATCTCCTGCAGCTATTCATGTTGATTTGAAACATGGTCAAACATGGCGAAACATGGTAGGTCATGGTTGACCATGGTCCAGCTACCATGGTCAAACATGGTGGACCATGGTTGCAAGAAACGTAGCCAATCATGGAAAACCATGGTCAAACACTATACTCCATGGTTGAGCATATTATCCTGCAAACCATGATCAACACTTGTTAAAACCACATTTCCTACATGTGTAGCAGTCAGCAATATGTAAAACCAATCTTTTTCTTAACTTCTGTTTGCAGAAATACTACTTAGAATAGTAACTCAATGTGAATCTATTTATTTAAACTTTCCGTACATCTAGAACTTTATTGTTAAGTGAATTACCTGCATCGGTTACCTGCAGTTTTGCAGCTTGATCATAAGCAGATAGGTTGACAATGATGAATAACCCAAGACAAACTTCTTGATTTGCTTTTGGTCATAAAATTCTAAATTAAATGAGGTCACGTAGTCATAGGAAACATTAATAAAAAAACTACAAAACGCTAAACACTATATATATATTATATATTTTATTACATTTATCGGCACAACCCTACCTTTATATGTTACATTAATAGCATTAAATTTTAGTACCATTTTCAAGAAATATCGTCAATTACATTCACACATACAAACATCATACACACATTAAATTTAATGTCCTTTCGTAGAGAAGCGTTCATGCCAGACACACAGAAGAATGAGATTTCACTCAAGGGTGAGTTTACTAACCTGACGGCGCAGGGAGAAATCAACTTCCATATGTACAAAATATGGATTTCATTATTTCTGTACAACTGTAAATTTTCAAACTTTGCTGAATACACAAGTCCATATTATAGGAAGGCTTGAGTCTTTCCCTTTCATTGTTTTTGGCTGGAGAAGCATCTATAAAAAAGAACAATAAGCGGGTTTTTTTCTTTTAACAATATATTTTTAATTGATAGTGTTATTAGATAAAAAAAACTGAAAGGTCATTCCTCAACCATTTGCATGTGCTGAACATCCTGTTAGGAGGTTGTAAACACACTTTTCAACACACTTCCATCGGGGGTATGGATATTTTTTGGAACCACACATTTTTCCATAAGTCAGACAAGTGTGTCAAAATTGTAAAACTTTTCCTCCCCCCTAAAAATATTTATGATACTTTTCTGCCTCTGTCAACTCAATAGAGCACAATGTTTCCACTGTTTGGGGCAAAATGATGGCAAAAGAACATTTTTTATGATGTTATTTCACATGTGAAGCACACTTCTCAATGCTTTGTTCTAAACAAAATTATAACAAAATAGAAACCAAAATGAGTAAACACAAATGAAATACCAGGTGATCACCCGCACGAGCACTTAATATCTTCCCATGTGAAAAAAAAAACTTGTTATTTCACATGTGAAAATCACACACTTGCCTAATGCTCGATGCTTGATTTTCAAGCTAATTTGGTATTTCATTGATGTCTAATAAACAGAACATTACTTGACCACTTGGAGTTACAGCTTTTATCTTCTTGTGTTAAAAATTTATCTCATGTTCCGGGGGCTCAAATAATAAATTTTGAACACTCGAAGATAAAATTTGTATCTCTGTGCAGTCATTCATAGCAAACATGTAAAATTTATCAAAATGGATTGCTTACTGTGTTGCATACAGTTAAGGAGCTTCAGACTCCAATCCAGACCAATCTTTCACTGAGCCTTCTATTCTATAACATATCAGCACATCTCTGATGGTACATGTATTAACTCAAGGCATTTTCTATTAGCATCAGGTCCTTTCTCAGTGCACTCTGTCAGTGAAACAAAGTCTGAATCAAGAGCTGTATTAAGTTCAGTAGTAACATAAACATTGTGCACAGAAACATAAACATTGTGCACAGAAACATTGTGTTACATGCTTACTCTGACAAACTGCCATGGGTTCAAACACAGCCCCTAATCTTTTATTCAATTTGAGATCTAACCATATCCAAGGAAACTTAGAAAGTACACACACATAATCAAGTTTAAGTTGTTCCGTGCGATCTCTTCTTGTTTATGAGATCGTGTGAAGGGCTCACATTTCGCATTCACATTCCACACGAGCTGGACAAAATCGAAGGGAATAATTAACGGCATATTGCCCAATACGTTAAAGAAAACCAGGGAAATGAAAAGAAAAATCAGAGAGAATTCCCATTTCTCTAACAATTCCCTGGGTAAACTAAGAAACTCGCAATGTGCAATATGACATGTTCAGTGGTCGTACGTACCCGTGCGTGCGTGATCGAACGATGAACCTTCCTTGGCCATTGTGCAATTACATTGGACTTCGATCGCGCCAAAAACTTCCTCTACTACTGTGAACTGTTACAATGAATGGCTGTTTGAATTGAGCTTAAATAAAACCATATTGAAGATTAAATAAAAGAGAACAGTTCACCTCGACCTGCCATCCATCTTAAGCTGATTCAAATCGATGTAAACGGTCGCTGAGCCTGCGGTATTGGGGTCAGCCAGAGAGTCAGAGGCTTGGCTGCATAGCTAACAAAATGTCCGGAGTAGTGGAAAGACGTGTCGAACTTCCATCCGTTATAGTTCCTGTACCTATTAAGCCCATGGGGATTTTTGCAGATATTCAATGGAAACCCGAAAAGTAAGTACACACACACCTATAATTAATGGCAGAACTTATTGTTTAAGGCTGTTCCGTGCGATCTCTTCTTGTTATCAGATGGTGAGACGGGCTCACATTTCGCATTCACATTCCACACGAGCTGATGTGACAAAATCTCCCATCTCAGGGACTATTCGCCGCTAATCATTGTTAGTTTTAAAAAGGCCTATTTTCTGTTTTCTTGATTTCACTGAAAAGTGATTAGTTAATTTGTAGAATGTTCTAGATTGTAATCGCGCAAGTTGCACGAGTCATTCCGTGCGCCCACAAGTCCGTAAATATTCCGCTAGGAAGTACGCAACTCGCCCTATTTTCCGCTACGCCCTAGGCACGGCACACGTCCCAAACAGGGATATATAAAGGCGTACACGAAGTTATCACAGTTAGTTAGTTGCTATCTATGCTACCAGCAGTGTTATGGAACCTGCTACCCTTTTGCTATCTACGTTGGTACAAGCGTAAACCAAAGTAAGTCTCTACACCTTTTATTATTTTTGCCATTTCAAGTGTTGCATATGTCAAATTTGTAAGTTTACACGTTATATCACGCAATGATATTGTCTAGTTATTATTGACGCTATTATCGTTATGAAGCCAAGAATATTAGTAGTGCACAGAGTTAAATTCTATAAGTTTCCATGCAACACTATTCGATGTAATAATCCCTAGGTTTATAGTGTAATAGTATTCACTATATTATGTCCCATACTCCAATGTGTGTAAACCCCTTCCCCGACTCCTTAGTTATGGAAACCTGTCAAAGCGTATGTATATGGCATATCACAGTGTCGCTATCGGAGAGACATGCAGTCCTTGTTTCTCTTCTTTCCCTTCGGTATACCGTGCCACATGCAAACGCTATAAGTCTATAATGTTTCATGCTTTTATTGTTATGCTATGTATGCTATTCAATTCATGTTTAGTTAAGGTAGAATCTACAATTTTGTATTTTCAATTATCGTCCTAGTTCGAACCTACGAATTACGAACTGGCTACCCTTTGCTACAACCCTCATCCACATCAACCATATCTACAAACTTCAACCACGAACATTGCCTTGTGCAAAGCTATCATTCGATTTCGGTATCGCGTCCCGAAATTGTCGATTCTACCATCATTATTGTCTTCAAACTGTATATAATTTCTAACTGATTGTTTGTCTGATTCTGTACATAATAAATCGCTTTAAATCAACCCGTCGAGTTCGAAATGCTAACTTGTACCAATATGACCATGTGGCTGTTTTGAGGGCTTTGGAGTATCCGCAACCTCCGTTAGTTCCGAGCAGTTACATTAGTTCGAATTTGGCTACATTGTTTGAGAGTTGCCGATTCGATTCAATCGCTTCGCGTCTGTGAGAGAATTCGAAGAATCCGACTACGTCAGTGCGACATTCGATACTTCGAGCCGCCACCCTGCTATTACTGTCGATATACAAACACTGTCGTCTTGACAGATTTATAAGTTCAGATCCGATTATATTCGCTATTGGATTGAGAGTTCTTCATCGTCGGCATGGAAACCGAGTTGCGAATAGCCCGTGGTCACGCTAAGGCTGCGATAACAAACCGATCAAAGCAAATCATTCACCTCATGCGTAATAGAGCAAATGAAGAGCTGGTTCAACAAAAGTTGTCGGAACTGAAAGAGGCATTTGGTATATTCGAAGTGTCCCACGAAGCATACCATTTCCAGTTGTCAGGGACAGACTTAATTGAGGATTCAGTGGCGTACTATGAGATAGTTAGAGAGCAAGTCATGCAAATTGAAGAAAACGTCGATATCTGGAGCGCCGGCTTGGAAGCGTCGAGTTTTGTTCAAAAATCGGCTCAAAATTTGGAAGTAGATATTCAGCCGGAAGATACCATCAGCCAGGTCGGATCCCGAGTGGGTTCTCTCGCTAGAAGATCTACACGAACAAGCCAGATAACCGATCGCCGAGAGCAAGCAAGCGAAGTAAATTCAATAACTGCTAGAGAAGAAGCCCTTGGAGAGCTCCTAGAAGTAGAAGCGGAAGAATTAAAAATTCGACGGCGAAAGGCGCAACTAAGGCTAGAACTCGAATTAGCTAATATTAAGGCCGACGAAGAAGCCCTGCTAGGAGCAGTAAAACGCGGATCCGAATGTGGAAGTAAGTCTGAAGCCAAGCCGAAGATAAAGCCTGAGCCGCCCCAGCTAGTAGAAGCCACGATTAGAAGATCGGGACAACCGACCGTAACCGAAAATGCGACCCTAGTCCAACCCAAGCCCGAGCCAACGGGGCAGATAGAATTGCTTATTAGGCAACAACAAGAGGCGATTAGCGCACTCACGCTACCCCAACCAGAAATACAAGTCTTTGGCGGAGACTCCATCGAATACCACGATTTCATTAGGGCGTTCGAACACCTTATAGAGAGGAAAACGCAAAGTTCGAGCGCTCGTCTTTATTATTTGGTGCAATACACCACCGGCCAGGTACGAGACCTGGTCCGGAGTTGCCTTGCTATGTCAGAGGCTACTGGCTACGCAAAGGCCAGAGAGCTGTTAGCTGACAGGTACGGACAGCCGTACCATATAGCTACTGCATTCGTAGAGCGCATAACTAGTGGGCCTCAAATTCAGAATGAAAATGCTGAAGCCCTCCAGAAGTTCTCCATTCTTCTAACGAGCTGTACTAACACTCTTAAAGAAATCGGCTATCTAAATCGGCTAGAAAATCCAGATGGTCTGCGCAAGATCATGGAACGTCTGCCTTACAGTCTAAGACAAAAATGGCGCGAAAGAGCCGATGCAATCATGGTGAGAGAGAAAAGAGACGCCACCCTCGCAGACATGACTGACTTTGTGACAGCCAGATCGAGAGTAGCAAATAACCCAATCTTTGGAAAATTGTCAGACCCGAAGCCGCAGAACAACAATCCGCCGCGTCAACCTAGAAGAGGAGGAAGATCATTTGTCTCCGAAGCCAAAAATCCATCGCCACCTCAGCAGTCTCCTTCTCCGGCTAAGTTTCAAATTAAGTGTCCATCATGTGAGAAGGATCACTGGCTATCACAATGCGGCGATTTTAAGAAGTTGAAAGTTCCTGATCGGTATAAGTTTGTTAGAACCAAACGACTTTGTCTGAACTGCCTGGTCCCGGGTCACTATGTAAACGTCTGCCCCAAGAAAAGTTTCTGTCGAGTGGAAGGCTGCGAGAAGAAACACTCCACATTTCTGCACGACAACGAGCAAAAAGAACCACCTGTAGAGCCGAAAGAAAGCGCAAAAGAAAGTGAACGCCAGTCAAATCCCGAAACCAAGGAAACCGGCTCAAAAAATTCCCCGTCAAACGGCTATGTCCATACCAGCGAAACCTTCAAAACGTCTTCACACCCTAGCTCTGTAGTGGGATTACCGATCGTTCCCGTGCAAGTCCGAGCCAAGGGTCGCGACCAGACGGTGCAAACCTATGCATTCCTCGATCCAGGTTCTAATACCTCATTCTGCACTGATGAAGTTTTAAGAAAGCTACATTTGAAAGGAAAGAAAACCACGCTGTCACTAACAACGCTACACGGAAAAGACCAGCCGATTGAATGCTCGCTAGTAGATCTAGAAATCCTAGACCTAAATAGCAATTCATGTGTCAATCTTCCATCCGTCTATTCTCGCCCCAGTCTCCCAGTGTCAACCAACGCTATCGGCCAACAGGTAGACATAGACAAGTGGCCACACCTAAGGGGAGTCCGCGTCCAAGCGATAGAATCCGGAGTGGGCCTCCAAATCGGGAATGATTGTCCCGCGGCCTTACAACCCAGCGAAGTAAGACAGAGCCAAGATGGCGGGCCCTTCGCCGCACGCACTGTGTTTGGTTGGGTATTGAATGGCCCTCTGGGAAGAGAAGACAAGAACGTCCCCACAGCGAATTTCATAGATTCTAATGACCAAGAACAACTAAATCGACAGTTCGAGAACTACTGTAATTTGGAATTCAACGACTCCGCTTATGCGTCAACCCTCTCACTCTCCCAAAACGACCGGCGAGCTCTGCAGATAATGGAAGATACCATAGAGCTGAAAGACGGACATTACGAAATCGCGCTACCATGGAAAGGTTACCCGCCTGCCTTGGAGAATAATCGTTTCCTCGCAGAATCCCGTCTGAAACTTCTAAAGAAACGACTAGAAGCAAACCCAACAGTTCATCAGAAATATTCAGAGTTTATGAGTGATCTATTAAAGAAAAATTATGCATGCAAGGTCCCCAACGAAAAAGTAAAAGATACTAGCAAGAACACCTACTATCTGGTTCATTTCCCAATTTTGCCCACTATCACTAAACCAAAAGTCCGCGTCGTATATGATTGTCAAGCAAAGTACAAGGGCACATCCTTTAACGACCAGCTTTTACAGGGGCCGGACCTGACGAATTCTCTGGTCGGAGTATTAACCCGGTTCCGCAAAGAATCCATAGCCTTCATGTCAGACATCGAAGCAATGTTCTACCAGGTTCGAGTGCGACCAAGTGACTGCGACTACCTTAGATTCCTATGGTGGCCAGATGGGAACCTCGAACTACAGCCCGAAGAATACCAGATGTTGGTACATCTATTTGGCAGTGTCTCTTCACCAAGCTGCGCAAATTACGCGTTCAAGAGAACAGCCGAAGACAACAAAAGCGACTATGATCCGTCCGTAATTCAAGCTGTGAACAAGAGTTTCTATGTAGATGACTGTCTACATTCCGTCGCTACCGAGGCAGAGGCAGAAAAGCTTGCTTCTGATCTACGCGAGTTACTGGCAAAGGGAGGATTTCGCTTGACAAAATGGATATCCAATTCTAAGAAGCTGTTAGGTTCTCTACCGGAATCAGAAAGAGCAACCTCTGTCAAGAACCTCGATTTCGATAACGTCACACTTACAGAGAGAGCGCTTGGAGTTCAGTGGAACGTCAATGAAGACATGTTCAGCTATAAAATCACTCCTAAGGAGAAACGCGCAAACAGGCGAGGCTTGTTGTCTATAATAAGTTCTGTTTACGACCCACTAGGATTCGTATCACCATGCATCCTTCCCGCCAAAGCTATTTTACAAGACCTATGTCGTCGAGGACTGGGATGGGACGACGAGATTCCCGAAGCCGACAAAGTTAAGTGGAAGACCTGGTTAAGCGATCTACCCAAGCTAGAGCAGTTTTCTATCCAACGATCCTTCAAATCACCTGATCTAGGAAAGATTGAGCGATACGAGTTGCACGATTTCTCAGATGCGTCGAGTACAGGATATGGCGCGGTGTCTTATTTACGGCAAGTCGACACCAATGGTAAAGCACATTGCTCACTCGTGATGGCGAAATCAAGAATGGCGCCACTCAAAGCAATAACGATTCCAAGGATGGAGTTGTCTGCGGCGGTGCTAGCAACAAGATTAGACCAGATGATCAAACAAGAAATCAACCTTCCACTGGCCCAATCCACGTTCTGGACAGACAGCACGTGTGTTATGCGATATATCGAAAATCAAGACAAGCGATTTCAAGTATTTGTGGCCAACCGAGTCGCGGCTATACATGAGCAATCCGTGCCGGCGCAATGGAGATATATCGAGACTGCACACAATCCCGCCGACGAGGCTTCAAGAGGGATGTCAGTAGACGAGTTGCTAAGCAACGAGCGCTGGACAAAGGGGCCGGCGTTTCTACAGCAACCAGAGGACACATGGCCACAGAGACCTATTGCTATCGGCGTTGTTTCATCTGAAGATCCAGAGGTAAAGAAAGAGCCCGAAGCTTACGCAAGCCTGTCTACTATAGGCGACGCAGTAAATAAAATGTTTGAGAAGTTTTCTTCTTGGACGCGCCTCAAGAGAGTTACAGCTTGGATCTTGCGTTATAAGGCCAAATTGCAGCAACACGTCCAGAAACGCAAGGATAACTTGACGATACGCTATACTTCCGCTATAAATTCTATCGAGCCACTTACAGTATCTGAAGTAAAAGATGCAGAAATCGAAATTATGAAGAACGTCCAGAAGAAAAGCTTCGCAAGCGAGATATCAACCCTGGCGCAAAATGCCATCCAAGAAACGAACTCCCCAAGACAAACGAAGAAAACAAGGTTATCGCGAACAGTCACAAAAACAAGCAACCTGTTCAAGCTAGACCCGCTCTTGAAGGACGGCCTCTTGCTCGTTGGAGGACGGCTACAACGAGCATCTATCGATAAACACGCAAAACATCCGACCATAGTCCCAAAGAATCATCACGTCGTGCGATTAATTATCGAGTATTATCATCGTCTATCTGGACATTCGGGTGTCGAGTACACACTCTCCCTAATGCGTCAGAAGTTCTGGATCGTCGGCGCAAGATCTTCAGTGCGCAAGATCGTTGGTTCATGTATCGATTGCCGGCGACGCCAAGCTCCCGTCATGCAACAAAAGATGGCTAATTTACCCGAATCCCGCGTCACAGCGTCAAGGCCTCCGTTCAATTTTACGGCAGTAGACGCCTTCGGGCCTTACTACGTCAAAAGAGGAAGAGCAGTAGTCAAGAGATACGGCATCCTATTCACGTGTCTAGCACTGAGAGCCGTACATATCGAGATCGCTAACTCGCTAGATACGGACTCGTTCATAAACGCGTTGCGACGATTCATTGCGAGAAGAGGTTTGCCGGAGGAGATGCGATCGGATAATGGAGGAAATTTCGTAGCTGGCGAAAGAGAGCTCAGAGAAGCAATCGAAGGGTGGAATCAAACCCGCATACATGATTATCTAGCTCAACGCGGAATCAAGTGGATATTCAACCCCCCAGCAGGCTCTCACCATGGCGGCGTATGGGAGCGTTGCATACGTACGGTGCGTAAAGTGCTACGGGCGACATTGAAGGAGCAGCGACCAGACGACGAGAGTCTAACGACGTTCATGTGTGAAGTCGAGTCTATCGTGAACGGGCGACCTATCACCAAGCTATCTGATGATCCTCGAGATGAGGAACCACTCACCCCCAACCATCTACTGTTATTACGGGCGGGGCCAGTAGCACCCCCTGGGATGTTCGACAAACAAGACCTCTACAGTCGGGCGCGCTGGCGCCAAGTACAGTACCTAGCTGACGTTTTTTGGAAAAGATGGGTCAGAGAGTACCTGCCGTCACTACAAGAACGGCAAAAGTGGAACAAGGAACAAAGGAACGTGGCAGCCAACGATATCGTTCTGGTCCTGGATGACAGCAAACCGCGCTGTTCTTGGCCGCTGGCCAAAGTCCTGGAAGTACACACAAGCAGCAACGATGGCTTAATACGCTCAGTCAAGCTAAAGACGAGCACCGGAGTACTCGTGCGTCCAGTTGACAAGATCGTCATGCTTGAGGCTGCAGACGCTACAACAGCGAACGCTGATAAGTAAACAGGACTGAACTGTTGAACTGTGGTCTACTAAGATCATCTATACGGTACAGCCTAGTTATTCAATGATTATTGTTAGTTTTTATAAGTAAAGGCTAGCACCTTTAAGGGGCCGGAATGTTAGTTTTAAAAAGGCCTATTTTCTGTTTTCTTGATTTCACTGAAAAGTGATTAGTTAATTTGTAGAATGTTCTAGATTGTAATCGCGCAAGTTGCACGAGTCATTCCGTGCGCCCACAAGTCCGTAAATATTCCGCTAGGAAGTACGCAACTCGCCCTATTTTCCGCTACGCTCTAGGCACGGCACACGTCCCAAACAGGGATATATAAAGGCGTACACGAAGTTATCACAGTTAGTTAGTTGCTATCTATGCTACCAGCAGTGTTATGGAACCTGCTACCCTTTTGCTATCTACGTTGGTACAAGCGTAAACCAAAGTAAGTCTCTACACCTTTTATTATTTTTGCCATTTCAAGTGTTGCATATGTCAAATTTGTAAGTTTACACGTTATATCACGCAATGATATTGTCGAGTTATTATTGACGCTATTATCGTTATGAAGCCAAGAATATTAGTCGTGCACAGAGTTAAATTCTATAAGTTTCCATGCAACACTATTCGATGTAATAATCCCTAGGTTTAGTGTAATAGTATTCACTATATTATGTCCCATACTCCAATGTGTGTAAACCCCTTCCCCGACTCCTTAGTTATGGAAACCTGTCAAAGCGTATGTATATGGCATATCACAGTGTCGCTATCGGAGAGACATGCAGTCCTTGTTTTTCTTCTTTCCCTTCGGTATACCGTGCCACATGCAAACGCTATAAGTCTATAATGTTTCATGCTTTTATTGTTATGCTATGTATGCTATTCAATTCATGTTTAGTTAAGGTAGAATCTACAATTTTGTATTTTCAATTATCGTCCTAGTTCGAACGTACGAATTACGAACTGGCTACCCTTTGCTACAACCCTCATCCACATCAACCATATCTACAAACTTCAACCACGAACATTGCCTTGTGCAAAGCTATCATTCGATTTCGGTATCGCGTCCCGAAATTGTCGATTCTACCATCATTATTGTCTTCAAACTGTATATAATTTCTAACTGATTGTTTGTCTGATTCTGTACATAATAAATCGCTTTAAATCAACCCGTCGAGTTCGAAATGCTAACTTGTACCAATATGACCATGTGGCTGTTTTGAGGGCTTTGGAGTATCCGCAACCTCCGTTAGTTCCGAGCAGTTACAATCATTTCTCCTATTGGTTTCACTATAACAGTCATACAAACTCTACAAACTCTACAAACTCTGGTTGCATTGTAAATTATTCCTGTAGGTTTTATTCAGAATTGGTGAATCACTTTGCGATTTGTTTCACTAAAGTCATATGAAATTCGCTATAATAAGCTTAAATACAAAATAAATACAAAGTATAGTCGAAAACAATTCAAATTAAAATACCTATCAGTGAGCACCCTTAACCGTTGTCTACTAAATTGTAGGCACTGACTTTTCAAACCGTTGAAAAGTTAATTCTGTTTTTGTAAATATGACAAGGGGAGTGTTCACCATGGTCTATCATGGTAGACCATGTTCTCTGCAGTTCTAAGTCAACACTCAGGGAATCTTAAAAAAAAATTATCAGTGTCCTTTTAAAAAGTCGCTTCTATTGTAGGCAGTACAAGTAAATGCTATAAACATGTGAAGTATCACTTTTTGTAAATATGACTTGTTGATTGTTAACCATGGTCTACCATGGTGGACCATGATCTCTGAAGTCATAAATTGAAACACTCAAAAAACAGAAAAAAATGCTAAACAAAGTTTTAAAATTTGTATACTAAATTGATAGAGATATTTTCATGCCAATAAAACAAAAATTTCTTAAAATCAAGGAATTCATAATTTTGACCATGGTCAACTGTCGACCATGGTCTATACAAAAAGTTCACCACAGTCAGTCACCATGGTTCAAGCACAGTCGACCATGGTAAACCATGGTTGACAGTGAAAAACCATGGTACCATGGTCAACGTGAGACTGGGGTAATAAATACCAGGATACTGACACTGTTGTCAATTGATTGCTGAGGATTGGGCTTCATTGTATCCTATCCATCATTTTGACGTTAGTAAGCATTCAGAGCATTTAAAATCATCAATGGCTGATATTCAAGGCAATATTACGCTCGGTAATAACTTTAGTAATCTTGCAGGCAATGGGGTAACCCCGTATTATGTATATGCTGTCGTACTGTCCGACAGATTTATGAAGCTTGAAGTACTGTCCGGAAGGATGAATGTCGTTGTATGATTTTATAGAATGATATAATATATAATGAGCTATGTTGTTGGATTTAGTTTAACGAATTCCCAAAAGGAATCGATAAAAAATGCATTTGTTAATAAAAAGCCAATTACTATTAAATTAAATAGTAAACAACTATCTGGAAATGACTATCTTGGACTAACAAAATCACAATTCAGTTCAGTTATTTCAGCAAGGAAGAATATGAAACAAGTATCTATTAAACTAAGTAAAACACAGGTTAGCAAGTAAGGCGGTTATTTGCCTGGATTGGCAAATCTAGCAAAATTGTTTTTTCCATTTGTAGTTAAAAAGGTATTGCCCGCTCTAGCAATATCAGCTGCATCAGGAGCTGTTTCTGGAGCAACAAGTAAGGCAGTTCAGGCAAAGGAATAAAACGATATAGACCAAAAAAGAAAGGGGGGAGTGGTCTTCTATTAGGGGCAAATGCACCATTTAAAAATATTCCGTTGTTAAATCTTATATTATAAAAATTTAATTATATATTTTAGGTTAGGGTTCCTAATCTAAAAATTATCTAATTATATTATATACAAAATGACTGAATATACTGATACACCGTTGAAGTTATCACCAATTCAAAAACAGAAAATAGCTTCAGCTGTTAGGCAGAAGAAAGGAATTATCATTCGGATTTCATATAATGCTTTGAATGGTAATGATAAAATACGTTTAACTAAACAGCAGATTAACAAGATTCATAAGGCTAAATCAAAAAGGGTAGGAGTTGATATTAAGCTATCAGCGACCCAATTATCACGTCAAGGTGGATTTTTAGGCGCTTTACTCGGGGGGTTAGCAGCAAGCCTGCTTCCATCGTTACTAGGACTGACCGGTAAGGGGTTGGTACTACCAGGTTCACATACTACTCCAAAACGAGGTGGGTGTGTAAAAAAAAAAAGACGGAAGGAAGGGGGTTGGTCTTACCAGGGACACGTCTACGGCCTCCTCCGATTATAGAAACGTGGTAAGACCATTAAGCAATATTGAGATTGATAAAATCATGAAAAATACAAAATTAGTAATTATGGAGGATCATATAGTAAAGATATGCTACCTGCTAAAATAAACAGCAATGAAAGCTTTATCATTAATATTCAGGATTATTTTAAAGGAAACGGAACGCATTGGGATTGCGTTTATAATAACCCGGATAATAAAGATATTGAATACTTCGATAGCTTTGGTTTAAGGCCACCAATAGACATTATTCAATTTATGAAAACTAGTAATAAACCCATAGATTTTAACAGCGCGCAAATACAAGATATGGATTCCGTTATGTGTGGATATTATTGTATATTTTACATTTTGAACGCTCAAAGGGAAGAAATCCTATTGATATCTTGTTAGATTTTCAATTTAAACCAACTATATATAATGAATTACTCATAAGACAATTTCCTAAAATTATGTAGCAATATTATATATAAAATGGTTAACTCATGTTGTATAAAAGAAAAGAAATTCACAGATTGTGTTTCAGGATCTGAACAATATGTATTGGCGAAGAGGGAATGGACGTATGATGTTAAAATGTAAATGTGTTAATTGTGGAATCACGAAGACTAAGTTTGTTTTATTAACAAAAAAAGGAGGGGCTGTTGATATCCATAAAGCTATATTAAAAGTGGCCCCGAAAAAAGGCTTTGTTATGCCTGGGCATAATTATACTGGCCCTGGTAATCCCCTAGAGCAACAAGTAAAATGGGATCAGGATGGGAACATTTTACAAATCTATCAAAAACCAACTGGTAAAACCGATGCCATCAGCATGCAACACGATGTAGATTATAGCGTTTGTGCTAATAAAGGATCAGACCAAGTTAAATGCAAAAATGAGGCTGATCGAAAAATGGTGAAATCATTGGATGCAATTCCATGGAATCAGAGGCAATGGGGACATGCAATAGCGAGGAATACAATTTCCGCTAAAGCAAAGCTTGGTCTTGGTATTAAAAAGTCAAAAACGGAAAAGGCCGTCGAGTGAAGAAAACTGGCAAGAAAAACTAGCTGATGAATTACACAAGCCAATCAGAAGAAAATTCACTCGACGGCGTGTTATTGCGAACCATATTGATGAGATATGGTGCTCAGATTTGGTTGAAATACAAACATTTAGCAAGTGGAATAAAGGTTACCGATATCTACTCATGGTACTTGACGTGTTTAGTAAATATGGTTGGATCGAGCCATTAAAAGACAAGAAGGGTGAAACCGTTATGAATGCTTTTCAAACAATACTCAAGGAAGGAAGGAAACCACAATACCTATGGGTTGATAAAGGCAGAGAGTATTATAACAAACACATAAAGGACCTATTAGAAAAACATAATATACAGATGTATTCAATTGAAAATGAAGAAAAGTCTTCCGTTTGTGAAAGATGGAATAGAACAATCAAGACCAAAATGTGGAAGCAGTTCACTGTTCAAGGTAATACACAATATATAGACATACTACCTAAGATATTGAAGCAGTATAATAACACCAAACATTCAAGCATTAAAATGACTCCTACAGAAGCTAGTAAAAAGAAGAATGAAGGTTTAGTATATTTCAATTTATACGGTGATATGGAAACATCAAAACAAAAACCTAAATTCAAAATAGGTGATAAGGTAAGGATAAGTAAGTATAAGCGAAATATGTTTGATAAGGGTTATACCCCGAATTGGACTGAGGAAGTATTTACAGTTGATAAGATACAATACACTAATCCTATAACATACAAACTGAAAGACTTAAATAATGAGGAAATACAAGGATCATTTTATGAACCTGAATTATTAAGAGCCAAGCAGGATGTTTTCCGTATTGATAAAGTCATTCGGAGGGATTATAA
Organism: Scolanthus callimorphus; assembly: GCA_033964015.1. Lineage (NCBI taxonomy): Eukaryota > Metazoa > Cnidaria > Anthozoa > Actiniaria > Edwardsiidae > Scolanthus > Scolanthus callimorphus. The sequence goes on along the minus strand of CM066922.1, from coordinate 26,640,674 downwards.
GAAGAAACTAAGCTTTAGTAAAGTGGAAAGGATATAATGATGATTTTAAATTGGATACCAATGAAGGATTTAAACGCACTATATAAATGACTTTAAAATATATTATATAAATATAGTATATAGTATATAATGGGAAGAATTAAAAAATATCTCAATGACAAAGATAGAAAATTAGCAATTACATATAGCAAAACTAAATACATGTTAAAAAAGGTATGGTTGTGCTCTGTATGTGGGAATCGAAATTATAGCCTGGCTGGCAAATGGAGCCATATCAAAACTAAAAAGCATAGTCAAAATTCAAAAGCCATGAAATAATACCCAAATTCCATCATAGTTTAAAACGAACCAAAAACATTGGTTCGTTTTAAACGCACTATAAAAATGACTTAAGGAAATATTATATATAGTATATATATAATGGAAAAAATTATCTCAACTAATATTAACATGGACAAGAACGCTCTTAAAAAATTTAGCAAATCTCAGCTTATGAATTTGTTATTACAGCAAATTGCAAATCAACAAACTACCCCTCGAAAGACTGTTAAGCAGATGGTTGATAGGTATGAAGATGCTATAATTCAACCACCAATAGAATATAGGGATAAACCAATGAAACCCATAACTACCCCTCGAAAGACTGTTAAACAAACGGTTCAGTCGTATGAAGATAACATAATTCTTCCACCCATAGAATTTAGGGATAAACCAAGGAAGCCCATTCCAATCCCTAGGAAGACGCAAAAGCGAACTGCTGATGTTTTAATGTTTATGCGTTACGATTCTGCCAATGATGTACCCCAATGCAAACGGATCGCTTTTTACGATAAAGATGGGTTTCCGTATGTGATGAGACTCAGACGATATTTCATAATAGATACATTGAGCACGATAAATCTATATATTGGTAAGCGTATCTATGATTATGATGAAAACACATATAATATCGTGCTCAAAATGCTAAATACATCGGATTACTTTAAGAGCCTTTCAGGTGAACATAAAATTTACTTAAATTGTATTATCATAAATCAATAACAAAAACAAATAATACCACTATTATTGACTTACTCGACGACGATTTATTTATGTCGAAAGACGAGTATGGTACTTATAATCGATATGTAAATATCGATCTAAAAAAAGGAACAATGAGTATACAAGACAATTCGTGTTTTGTTAAATTAATTGTCAACCGTTTTCAAAAAGCTTTTCAAAAAGCATCCCAACTCAAGAGTTATGCTTTTGAGTTATCGACAGAGACCCTATGTGACTTATGTGGAATCGATTATAAAAACGAGAATATAGGCTTATCTATCAATAAATCCTTAGCTTTTTTCAAAAAATTTCAATTAGGACTGCACGTGTATAGCCCATTTGGATCTATTCATAAATATAAACCAGATAAGAGAAACAAAAATATAAACCCATCAAACCTATTTATATATATATATTAAATAACCATTGCTATGAAATTAATAAAAACGTTAAAGAATTTGAGCAACTGCATTGGGCACCCCCTATCTTAGATAATAATCTTAATCATGGGATTAACTCGTTGTGCGTATCAGATAGATATAATATAAGACAGTCTTCATCGATCAATAAGGAAGGTCTAACATTCCTAAATACCATCGACGAGGTCACCGAGTTCATAAAATTATACAATATAGACTGTATAGAGGATCTTCGCATTGTCCCGATTATATATAATGATTATTTAGACGCGTTGTTGTTTGGAATCATTAATAATCTAGGATATACACCAGAGATAAAGATGATGAGTGGAAAAATCACATCTCTCTTAGTAAAATATAATAATATACTATTCAATATTACGTTATCCGATACAAAAGCAAATGATACTGATGTATGGATAAGCAAGGATAAATTCGAATTGTATAATAATATCGATGATTCGTTCTATAATGGTTAATATGCCCAGAACATATGTCAACATATAATAAACAAACTCTAGATATTGATAATCTATTACCGATTGGGCCCAAATCAGGGTACTTTGATAAGTACATATCAACTCCATTTATTGGAGTTGATTCTCGGAAAGCTTACACCAGTGATTTTATGGACATCAAATGTTATCCGATATTTAGCCACTTTGATATATGGCAAGAATACGATAATCATATTATTGATGATTATAGTCAATATATAGTCAAAATCGACCCTCAATCTGCAAACCCAATATTATTTCAAGGAGCTTATTCTAGATGTTACTCGTACAAACTAAATCGGATTAATGAGCATTTTCAAGTGTTATATTACAAAAAACCATCAAACCTCGTGTTATCCAATAGTAAAACTTTAGTTAAAGCTGTATTCGATAGCAAATTACCTATGGACTTGAAGAAATTTATTGTAAATAAAAACCTCGGTCTTATTGAAAAGAAGAAAAATAAAAAATCAGTGTGTAAGGCGTTTAAGAACTGCAATGAAGCATTATATTATCAAACAACGTTAAATAATGGAGAAATTTATTCGATTAACGAAGAAGAAACAATACCAATAGAGGAAGACACAGACCCACTAGACGAGGGTGTAGACTCATCACCCATTTCATCATCAACATTAAGTTACAAGACAAATGTTAAAGATACGTTGCATATATTATGTGTATCAAAAGAAGAAGACCTAATAAACGGCTACCTCCCTATCAAAGAATTTATATATGATATCCGTGACCTAAAAAACTATACCACGTCCAAGAGATTAATAGATGCGAAAATACAGGTCCATGGGATAAAAACAGATTCATTGATGATATCTGACACCCCCCAAAATGTCAAAACAGTGATGAAGTTATTTAACTTATCAGATAATATTGGCAATTTCAAGATTGAAAAGAATAAATACCTAATAAATTCAGAGATAAAATCTAATGATAATGAGTTGCCAAAAATAGATAAAATAAATGTTAAGGAGCATACTATTAAGAATGAGTATGATACTCAAGAATTATTAAGCATTATGAAAGATAGAAATATATTTGTTAAGGGGATACTCCCTGGAGTCGGAAAAACTACGGCTTGTAAAATTATGAGAACTCTCTATTTATATCTCCATATAACAAACTAGCCCAAAACCTGAGGATTGGTGGATACAATGCAATTACACTTAATAAATTATTAGGACAAGGTATAGATGAACATATGAAGTTCAAGAAATATGATACCAGTGATTATCATTGTATAGTATTCGATGAGATGTTATTATATAATCCCCGCCAACTATATTCTATAAAAATATACATGGACCAAAATAATGACATACGATACCTTTGTACTGGTGATATCGATCAAAGAAAGCCATTTAACTTTGGTTGTAACAATGTCGATAATCAAAACGATTATCAGTTATTATGTGTCAACCAAATGTTTCCAGATCAAATAACACTAAAGATAAATAAACGATTAAAACACGACGAAGACAAGGTCAAATTAATCATATTAAAAGAAGATATATAAGACATCACAAAAAATCCAATCGAGACGTTCAATAAACACGATATAAAAATAATAAATAAAATGAAAGATGTTGATACTACGAACAATATATGCTTATTCAATTTTAGATGCGACCAGGTCAATAATCATGTATCTAAGAACATAATAAAAAAAGATGGATTTTTTAAAGGAATGGATGTAGTATGTAAATCCCATTACAAAACAAAAAAATTCCAATTATATGTCAATTATTATTACACTATCAAATCGATTAAGAAGGATGAGATCATTATTCATGAACAATTAGATAATAACGATATATCACTTACATACGATTTATTTAATAAACATTTTAAAATGCCCTACGCAAACACGTGTGATAGCGTCCAAGGATTAAGCATCGATAAAAAAATAACAATATTCGACTGCAATACTCCATATGTCGATAGATATTTCATTTAGACAGCATTGACAAGAAGCACTAATCTGAACAATGTCCAAATTGTCGAGCATTCGAAAAATGAAGTTATGTCACTAAAAAGATCATGGGTTAAGCTCTATTTTAATAAAAAAATACAAGGATATAAACAACAAGATAAGAAAACCGGTAGAAAATACAATATCGATGATTATATCGACCCTGAATCGTTTAAACTACAATATAGGACTCAGAAAATTTGTCAATTATGTAATGTGTTATTTGAGGTATCTATTCTTGATGACAATAAGGTAAAAAGCAATATTACAGCCGACCGAATTGACAATAATAAACCTCATATAAAATCAAACTGTAAACTAGCCTGCCTATCATGTAACGTTGCTAAAAGATAGGCACATCTGTGCCGTGATACATAGCATATGATTCCCATTTCTAATTCCCATTTCTGATTCCCATTTCTGATTCCCATTTCTGATTCCCATTTCTGATTCCATTTTATTATTCCATTTTATGATTCCCATTTCTAATTCCATTTTATGATTCCATTTTATGATTCCATTTTATGATTCCCATATTTGAACCAAAATTTCCAGAAATAAGACGACGACTTCTTATCGTTTTGAAGGACATAGTTCTCAACAGTTATCGCACTCTTGAATACGAGTTTCATATTCAGCTAAATTCACACTCACCTGAAAGAGCTGACGGCTTCTTTCGTTTTGGTTCCGTAGGCTGTTCGAATAATCCTCTGGTTTCTTGTCATTAAGCAATTCCACTACATAACCAGTGTTAACTCAGCCATTTTAAAGGTGGGGAATACCCATATGGTGATGTCATGGCTGTATCCGATGCTATGTAGGGGTCACACGTAATCAATAGGGGATTCCCCATTATTTTTAAGTAGCATGGAATTTTCCCGTCTGGTTCGTACATCATACTGGGTGATGATTAGTATAACGACGGAGCTAGATTTTAGTATACCAACGGACCTAGGTTTTAGTATAACAATGACAAACATAATCTTTGATTATGTTTATTCATAAATCACTCCGTCTGGACCAGCAGTGGGACCTAGGGGTTAGTATAACAACTGACCTAGGTTTAAGTATAACAACGGACCTAGATTTTAGTATAACGACGGACCTAGGTTTTAGTATAACAACGGACCTAAGTTTTAGTATAACGACGGACCTAGGTTTAGGTTTAGGTTTAGGTTTATTCACATTAGATTTTAAAGACACACGCCTAAATGGAGGAATGCTCACTGGCACTTAGAATTTTTTTCTAAACAAGCGCTCACCTACAGAAATGAAAAAAAGAATTATTAAAATCATCAGGGTTCGAACCTGTAACTTTTCAGTTACTATACCCAAACCCTGACCACTACGGTATGAGTGAATTCGCTGATTCGGACCGCTCGTTTTATTGATTACGTACCTTAATAGTATTAATCTTTAATAGAACGAGGCATATACTATAAAAATATACTAAAACGATGTATTAACCCTTGTCCTGACTAGTAGTCTTGATAGTTCAAATATTTTTAATGTTTTTAGGTCAATTTGAAGTAATATTATCAAAAATATCGTTAAATTATTCATGGTGAGCATTCCTCCATTTAGGAATGACGTTTTAAAGATTGTCCGCCATATTGGATTATAGACGCACCCAAAAAATATAATTTAAGTATAGAATCATTATTTTTTAAATCCCATGATGCATTGCGTGTCGCTACTAGACTCATTTTCCAAACCCAGAGGCTTCGGTATAATCTAAGTCCAGGTCCACACTAACTGACATTCACAAGTGGATGTCCATCAACAAACTTAAGCTCAACACTGATAAAACGGAATTACTTCTCTTACACTCTAGATTTCGACCAGCCCTTAAACTTACCCCTTTCATCCTTGGAGATGACTCTCCCCTCAAAACAAGCAAGAAATATTGGTGTAGTTTTTGATTCGACCATGGCAATGTCCGCGCATATAAATTCTATAGTTAAAGCAGCCTTCTATCACCTGAGAAACATTTCAAAGATTAGGAAATATCTGTCGTATGATACAACTAAAACTCTGGTCCATGCATTTGTCTGCTCGAAAATTGACAATTGTATTGCCCTACTTTATGGTCTCCCAAAACAACTCCTAAATAAACTGCAAAACGTGCAGAATGCTGCTGATCTCCACTGGCTGCCCGTTGAATATCGTATCATTTTAAAATAATTCTTCTTACTTTTAAATCTCTAAACGACTCTGCACCTAACTACATCCAGGATCTTCTCGTTCGTTATACACCCGCTAGGACGCTTCGATCATCTGCTGATCCCAATAAACTCGTAATCAACAAATATTTTCTTAAGTCTTATGGTCTCAGAGCTTTTCTGGTATCTACTTCATCGCTGAATGCCATATAGTCGTCTTCTAATAGAACGAGGCATAATCAAACAAAAGGACCATTCATATTCAAATAAGGCGGCTATTGTGACATTCAGCGATGAAGCATATACCCTTTTTCTGTTCATGCTCCGATTCTCTGGAACCAACTGCCACTGAAGATCCGCTGTGCCGACTCTGTTTCAACTTTTAAATCATTTCTTAAGACCCATCTTTTCAAGCAGGCGTATCAATTGTAATTGTAGTTTTAAACGGATAATTTTAGTTGAAATATAGTGTAATTTTCAATTTTAATTGTAATTTTTAATTGTAATTTTTTATTATGATATCCATGATTTTACTATTTTATTGTTCTAGTGTTTTTTTTATTTTGAATCAAAATGTTAATTGTTTTTTAATGGATGTAAAGCGCCTAGAACATATATGTATAGGCGCTATATAAATTATTATTATATTATTATTATTATTATTATTATTAGCTCAGGTCTGCTAAAAATTCTGCACTATATTCGGACTTGTTGGTACTTTTTTGGAGTCAAAATCAGATAAAACCACTCCCAATTTGGTACATTTAGGGAGAAAAATCTAAGTATGTTTAAAGTTCGATTTCCGAACGTTCGATTTTGTTCGATTGTGAAGATTTTGCTGTGAGTTCGATTGTGTTCGATTGCCGAACAAGTCGAAAATCAATCGAATGATTGGTATTCGATTGAGTTCGATTACCGAACGTTCGATTGATTACGCCGGGACTCTTAAAACAGCCATCGGGAAAATATTGTAAAATCTAAATAATATTTAATAATTAACTTCAGGAAATAAAATACCCATTAAAATGTTCAGCAATGACTGTTTTATTTATTTGTCAAGTTAGATTTTGCGTAACGATTGGCATTTTTATAGAATTTTCACTTATAAAACACACGCTGTAATGGCCTCGCTGAGGGCTAAAACCAGTGGTTCGACCTTGTTCCAAACTTCGGGTTATTTCTCGTAAAATATTCAGCGCAGGCATAATTTTTATATCAGCGTAATCAACGATTGATGGGCTTTATCTTGACAAGTTATGTGAAATTCCGTTTTTCCGGCCTTCCTCGATCTTTAGAGACCGCCTCTCTTAAATCCCTCTGTATTTAAAATAAATTATAAGAAGGTAATGCAAGAAAGAAAAGAAAACACGAAGCGACAGCGATGCTCAAACGTTTTGACACATTTTAAAGTGCTGCTCAAGGCTGAAATTTTAATGACTTATTTGATTGCACATTCAAAATAAGGAAGAATGTCGCTTATTTCGCGTTCATAGCTCTTTTGGTTCCAGAGATATTCAAGATTTTTACTTACGCAAATTAGCGAAGAATGACGTCACAACAAGACAAGGGCAAAAGAGGCCAACAATGTTTGATGTATAATTTTGTTTGGGATAATTAGATTCACTTCAAACTTGCTAATAACAAAGAAGAACCAAGACCTCAGACATCCATATGCTAATTAGTGTTTCCATGGTAACACGTTTGGCTATAGAAGTGATTCCTGGAAAAAATAGGTAAAATCTGTGAAATATTCCCTAAGTTGTGAAAGTCTTCGAAACTTCCTGATTTGTTTGTCAACACAACCCAGAGTATTTTGGCAAAGTATTGTAGTACTTCACTTGTAGGTGAATAAGTTTCAGATTTTTCCTATTTTTTTAAACAGACAGCCCTAGTATCAATAGCGTTACCATGGAAACAGTAATAAACATGTCAGAGGTTGTGGTTTTGGTCCTTCTTTGTTATTACCAAGTTTTAAGTGAATCAAGTTTTAAGTGAATCTTTATTTAAACACGGTTAACAACTTCAGGCGTTTGATCCCTCCTCCTCCCTTTTGGAGGGAGGCTACTTCCTCGGCGCACGCCCGAGGACAAATATTTCAATTAGGCCGATAGTCACAACATATCGTCTCGCAAATTTTGTAACCGTGAAGTATATGTAATTGCTTATCATTATTATTATTCGCTGACACCCACTGTAATACAGTTTCTTTTATAACTGCAAATGTGGTTCATTAAACTAGAATTATAATTATCCTTTGTCCGCTCCGCACTCTACCGCATCCGGGGGGTAGACTGCTCCCTCTACGCACTGTCGCTCCCTTTTGATATGGTCTAGCCTGCGTAGCTGGCGGTTTTGTGGGGTTTTTAGCAGGTTTTTATCCGCGAAATGTTTGGTAGGAAGGTGCGCTCGCGCTCCTCGAACAACAAGCAAACCACCGAACATTGCGCGGGTCGTCGTCGTAAAAACCGGGTAAAAACCTGCCAAAACCCTACAAAAAAACGGCCAGCTACGCAGACTAGATATGGTCCTGACAATGAACTTTGTATTTAGATGCGAATGAAGCGCCTACGAGCGTGTGCAAGTCCCCCTTCCATGTAGCCCTCGGGGAATCATCGGGTTCTCTTGTAACCACGTTGGATGCAGTAGATCCTGATAATCAAGATATCCATGCCGGGAACATCAGAAAGCAAGCTCTCTCCTACCAGCTTTTTCCCGAAGATGATGACGATTTTCCGTTTTATTTACAGAACAACCAGATATTCAAAACCACAGTAAGATCTATATATCTTATTTAGTATTTTTTCGTGTAATACGGGCGCATAGAGTGGTTTTCATAAACCCGTGGAATACACTTTAGCGTATTTAGTACTAATACACTCTAATTTCTTGGTTCTCTTTTGTGCTGGCTTGACTACTACACTTTGACTATTACACTTTGTTCCACAGGTTTATGAAAACCACTCTATTTTACTAGTTGTGGAAGTTTAGTACGACTGCGCCATCTGCACTCAATTTTGACTGTATACGGTAAAGTGACGTCACAGTCGTATGATGAGTTATAGCTATAGAGCGGATAACAGATGAGTGTTGAAAGCTAAATGCAAAATACTTATATTTAGCCAATCAGAAAAGAATGCATGACGTCCATCTTCTTCGCAGGACATCGCGCAGCCAAAAAACTTCACCGTGAAGATCAAGGTGACAGATAACGGGCGAGTAGTCAATGACTTTTCGTCTAACGGGAACACGTACCGGAATGCATTGGCCAAGTTCAACATCTTTACATGTCATATTATAGTGTCAGGTAAAATAAAATATATTTATATGAATTCATATACACTTTTTTGCAAAAACATTGATACCCCATAAATATTTGTATCTTTTGTCTTCTTCTCAAATTTGACAGCTAAAATAATGGAGAACAGAGGATGTATGTATGTATTTCTCAGGACAATGTTTTTGCAAAAAAGAGTATATTTAACAATTATTCGCCGAAGGCGACGTAAATATCGGCGAATAGTCAACGAGACGAAGTCGAGGTGCCTATTCGTCGATATTTACGGAGCCTGAGGCGACTAATTGTTTTAGTATTCTATTCAAGAACACTCACATTCATGCTCAGTTATAATTAAGGAACGGAAAATGATTGATAAGCGCCCCACAGTCTTACTGTTCTCTAAATGGCTTCCCGACAGCTGTCAAATTGTGTCAATTAGACAAAATAATATCTATTATATTAAATCAACGCCAATATGGCGTTGCCATAACACTTCCCAATCCTCATTTCCCAAAATCTCAATTCCCAAAACTCAATTCCCAAATCTCAAACTAAAAATAGCCGGAAAGAAATGTTCAACCAGCACTTCTAAGGGCTTCCAGCCCGTCTTAAAGCATTTAGTGCACACATTTTCTCTTCTTTAAAGCTACGATAAAAAAACTAAGGTTCTAGCCCATCTCTAGGAGCTTCGTGAATAAGATCCCATTAGGACCCCGTCCACACTAACGCGGTTTCGTTTAAATCCGTTTACTTTTTGATACGGTTAGGCCTTCCGTCCGCACTAACACGCTGATCGCTTTCATCGAATCCGTATAACTTTGGACGTGTGGACGGTCCAATCCGGATAAAAATGAAAACGATAACGTCAACTGTACCATTAATTTGAGACTGTCCTTGCACACGCCAACATCAAATAAAATTGATCGCTTTTTTGGAGCTAAATCTCCCATCCACACTAACACGCATCGAATCCGTATAAGTTTGAAAACGAATACTTTTGAAAACGCGTTAGTGTGGACAATGCCTAAGATGCATTACATGTTTCTTGTTGCAAATATAATTGCACCATTAACGATTCCCATAGATTTCCCGAGCGTAATGACTCTCATTTCTGGAATCGTATTTAACACAGTCACCTGAATCTTGTTACTCCTTTGAGACGAACAAGAACCACGCCCCCCCCAAATACGTCGGAAAGTTTATATCAGACTAAGACTCCTACTCCCAAACCTCAAATACTTCCAGAGGCTCGCATTCGCTAAGTCTGTCATTTGTTATGTTCTTATGCTCAAACCAGTCCTCAGTTACCTTCCTGCACGGAATACCTGTGGACGAGCCCGACCCAGGCCTCGCATTATTTACTCGCGCGGACTGTCTGTGGGCTAGCTCGACCCAGTCTTCACGTTTATTTCGGATCACGCCCTTATAATATAATATATAATAATATAATAATTGATATAGCGCCTATACATATATGTTCTAGGAGCTTTACACCATAAAAAATCAATTAACATTTTGATTCAACACCAACAATAAAAATAGTAAAACCATGGTATCATAATAAAACATTAAAATTAAAAATTAAAATTAAATTAAAATTAAAATTACAATATATTTTGCCCTTTCAAACAGATAACCTGTCCCGAACACCAGGAGCGACATTTCGTGTTGTTACAATATTACAATGCAGTTTCACACCGTGTTCTCGAGAACGAAGCGTATTGACACTTCTAGGTTGCACTAGCCATCACTTCATTCAGAGAACATTCCTAGATTTCACTAGCCGTGTGTCCGCCGCTTTCAATACCCTAGCTCAAAGGCCATTACAGCAAAAAAAAAAAAAACTAGAATAAATGAAGCGAATTGACGACACTAGAATTCACTAGCCGTCATGCCCAAGTTCACAGAACTAGGTGATCCCCTAATAAAAGATGCTCCCCTCTTTTAATACCCTAGCTCAAAGGCCATTACAACCAACGAAACTAGAGTAAATCAAACTAGAGTAAATCTTACCCTAGTTCACAGAACTAGTGATCCCACCAATAAAGGTGTCTGCCGCTTTCAATACCTAGCTCAAAGGCCATTACAGCCAACGAAACTAGAATAAATCAAGCGAATTGACGTTCCTAGTTTTCACTAGCCGTCCTACCCCAGTTCACAGAACTAGTGATCCCACCAATAAAGGTGTCCGCCGCTTTCAATGCCCTAGCTTAAAGGCCATTACAACCAACGAAACTAGAATAAATCAAGCGAATTGACGTTCCTAGTTTTCACTAGCCGTCATACCCTAGTTCACAGAACTAGTGATCCCACCAATAAAGGTGTCTGCCGCTTTCAGTACTCCAGCTCAAACGCCATTACAGGCCAAATAAACTAGAATAAATCAAGCGAATTGACGTTCCTAGTTTTCACTAGCCGTTATACCCCAGTTCACAGAACTAGTGATCCCACCAATAAAGGTGTCTGCCGCTTTCAATACCCTAGCTCAAAGGCATTACAACCAACGAAACTAGAATAAATCAAGCGAATTGACGTTCCTAGTTTTCACTAGCCGTCATACCCTAGTTCACAGAACTAGTGATCCCACCTGTAACATGGGTTCTCTGTGTTCACCTGAACGCGTGGGAGACTGGGCCGAGCAGGGCTTGAGGGGAACCGGCGCGCGTGTGTAGTGTGCGTGTTGGTTGGAATTTGGGGAGGTTGAGAGAAGTAATAGTTCTGCTAGATCGGTCAAGGTCTCCTTTTAATAGTGCCTTTTAATAGTTCTCCTGGAAATAAAAGGAGCTTGGTTACATTTGGCGCCCAACGTGGGGCACTCGTATTTGTGGAAACCCAAGACCGAAATGCAAAGACACAAGAATCTTTGGCTGTGAAAGTGGAACAGGAATTAAAGCCGTAGGCACAAGAATAACTTCGGCTGCGAAAGTGGAAAAGTTCAACTTTGGTCACTTCATCTGGTCACTTCATTTGAGTGGTCTTTTTCATTGAGTGGAAACCATTGTGATTGACAGGGTTTAGTAAAGGAGTTGTAGGAGGTTACGAGGAGTGTGGGAACATCGTATTGGTGGTCTCAATTGGAGTTTTGGGGTTCAAGAATTTTGATTGGGATTTCAAATTTCCCGCAAACACTTGGAAGGATAAAGTTTCTGCAAGACTACGTCGTGTCTTCAAAACAAGGAACACAAGCCTTATTCAAAGTGTGGACAGCTCTAAAACGTCAGATAAGTGAATACAAGGAACATAATATTTAACATAAGTGCTTTTGAGTGAAATATTATTTAGTAAGTAGAATCTGCATTGATAATTGTTCAGCTTCTTAAAAATCCCTAGGGCACGCCTTTAAGTAAACTATTGAACTATTGAAATTGAAGCGTCACGCATTCGCGATCGATTCGTACAACATTGAATATTACTAGTAGCTGAAGTATTAATCGCTGTAACGATATAAGGAACGTTTATTATTAAAAAATAATTTAAGGTAATTTAAAGTAATTTTCTGTTCCATTTCTGACAAAAATAAGAGATTTATTTGAGCAATTAACTGGAATATTATTGTTGTTTATATTTAGTTGAACATTTATATAAAGCATAAGCGTCACATAAGGACTGTTTATTACAATTAAGTTCGTCAAGATAAGTCATTGTAATTTCCAATTGTATAATATTCTGTAATCTGTATTTAGGTAGCCATTGCTAATAGGATTTCGGAAGGTCACCTCGGCATCTGCGCAACTATTATTTGTTTTGTTTTGTTTTGTTTTCGGAGTTTTCTTGTTGTGGTTTCCTTCACCTGTCTTAGACCAAGTCGTCACGCGTCTCAGGTTGGATTCAGAGTGGTTTAAGCTTTTTAGATACCAATTTAAGGGCTCTACGTGTTTATTATTGTTGTTGTCTGTTGTTATCTAGTACTGTATAGTGTTATCGTCCATAGTATTTGTGTTCCTGTTAAGTGTTATATTGTTGTCATTCTGGCATTTTTGTTTGTTTGTTGTTTGTCATGGATCCTGAGGAAGGCGATGAAGCCATGATATCTCAGTATGCTGAAGCAGTAAAACTTCTCAGAGATTCAGGTTTGTTTAAAGTAGAACCGGTAGATCATCTTAGCACAATTCTAGATCAAGAACCAAATACATCTCAGGCTAGTCCTATGTCAGCTCAAGGCCCTACTACATCTCCGGGTAGTCCGATTTTGTATCAAGGGCCTAGTGGTTCTTCGGCTCGCGGGCCAGGGGGTCACAAGGATAGTTCTGGTGGGTATTTAGCCTCACTTGTTGCACACCCTGGTAGTGGAGTCACACCAAGAGCTGGTGAGTATGATTATTCTACAGAACGTGGTGACGGAACGGAACATTACAAAAGTTTCAAAGTCAAAAGGGCCAGTTCCTACACGCAAGTTAACCCTCCAAAACCACCCGTCAAGAGTGAGTTCCATGGTAAGGGTAGGCGCAGTAGTGGATATGGCGTTCCCTATTTCTACACCCCTCGACAACCACCATCGCGGTTTGCGGAAGCGCAAGTATTCGCACAGCCCCCGCGTCTCTCTGTATTCTCAGGCAGTAATGCAAAAGGTGAAATTGACTTCCAATCTTGGAAATTTGAAGTGAAGTGTCTTGCGAGAGATGGCATTCAACCGAAGGATATATTATTACAGAGTGCTAGACGTTCATTGAGAGGTGACGCTGCCCGCCTAGTGATGCATTTAGGTGAAGATGCAACCCTTGAGGAAATCATATACAAATTAGAGGGAGTATATGGCACTGTTGAAAGTGGCTCTATTATTTTGCAGAAGTTTACAATAGCAAACAGGAAGAAGATGAATCTGTAGCAGCTTTCGGATGTCGTTTGGAGGACCTCATAGGCAAAGCTGTGAATAGAGGAATTGTGAGAGGATCACAGGTAAGTGAAATGCTGTGTAATAAATTTTGGACTGGGCTGAATGATGAAAGAGTTAAAAATGCAACTAGATACAAGTATGACCAAATCAAGAATTTTGATAAGTTACGAGCTGAGTTAGAGCCGCTGAACAAGAAGTGAAAGAGAGTTATAAGATCAAAAGTAGGAGTTCTAAAGCCGAGACGAAAGTGAGCACTTGTTTACATCAAGTTAATGATTCAAGGAAGAGTGACGAAAAGGATATGAAAACCATGCTAGAGTTGGTTATGAAGAAAGTAGATGCACTGGAAGTCAAGGTTAAGCAGAGCCTGATTCTAATAGCATTCTTAGTCAAATCCTTTCCAGACTTGAAGCTATCGAGGAAAAGCAGTTCAAGAATATGGCTGATCGTTTACCACTCGGTGGCCAGGAACAAGCGTCTGGAGGAAGAGGTCCGAAGCAACCAGACTCAGGATTTTCGTCAAACTCGAGAGGGTCGCTGCCAAGGGCGGGCGGTAGGCCCCGATGCTACACGCCCTAAGCAGTTACTGGTTGGCCATGCAAATGTGAGTATAGCTTATGTCAATGGTTCTCCCTGTAACTCGCTAATAGATACTGGATCACAGATTACTACCATTACGCAATCATTTTTGGAGGAATTTCTTCCTGAATGTGAGATTAAAACCTTGGATGATGTCATTTCTGTCGAAGGAGCTGGCGGACAGCAACTTATGTTCCAGGGTCTTGTTGAGATTACTTTATCTTTCCATGAAGGTACCAATGGGAACGATGACGAATTTGAGACACTGGCCCTGGTAGTCCCTGACACTAATTTTAATAAACATGTACCTATGGTGATTGGCACGAACTTGATATCGCGCTGTAGAGATCACTGCATTAATGAATATGGATGCTGTTTCTTGCAGAAGGTCAAGTTATCATCTGCTTGGAGGTTAGCCTACCAGTATCTGGTACAACAACAGCGGGTTTGTCGTAAGGTTTTGAGTAAGAAAGTCAAGACTACGTCGGACGCCCCGATTGTTGTACATGCAAATGAGGTGAAGATCATATGGTCAAGTGTTAAAACCAAAGATGTCAGCGCTACTTGTCCTGTTATTCCAGAAGAAGCGTCCTCTCAACTTCCCCAGCCCTTACAGATTGTTCCTACTGTGGTCCAACTTGAGATGAACGGCAAGGAGAACATAATTCCTATCGAGGTATGCAACCCGACAAAGAAAGATATCATTATACCCCGCAAGTCAACTATATGTTTCTTACAACAAATAACAGTTCTTGATACATCCAAACCAATGACCCAATCAGATAGCGACCATCCTGATGCTACTAATGAACCTTTTAGTTTTGAAAGCTCGAGCATGGATGAAAGCCAGAGAGAAAAAGCAGCCGCTATGCTAGGAAAGTGGAACCATGAAGTATTTTCCAAGGCGCGCATGATCTCGGTTGCACATCACATGTGAAGCACGCTATTCATCTATCAGACCCACATCCTTTCAAGCAGAGGCATCGACGAGTTCCCCCTGCGCAGTACGAGGAAGTTCGCCAAAACCTACAAGACATGTTAAATGCTGGAGTCATCAGGGAGTCGCACAGTCCCTGGTCATCTCCCGTAGTTTTGGTTAGGAAACGGGACGGAAGCTTACGACTCTGTATTGATTTTAGGAAACTGAATTCACGGACGGTCAAAGATGCTTATTCTTTACCCCGAATAGATGAAGCCCTAGAAGCTATGTCTGGTTCTGCCTGGTTTACTACTTTGGACCTCAAGAGTGGATATTGGCAGATAGAAATCGAAGAGCATGATAAAGCGAAAACGGCTTTCACTGTTGGTCCGTTGGGGTTTTATGAATGCAATCGAATGGCCTTTGGCTTAACAAACGCTCCGGCCACCTTTCAGAGATTAATGGAACACTGCCTAATGGAGCTAAATTTTCGTCAGTGCATCGTGTACATTGATGACATAGTTGTCTTCTCCAAAACCTTTGAAGAACATCTACAAAGACTTGAAGCGGTTTTCTCCAAGCTCAAGGAATATGGCCTGAAGTTAAAGCCTTCAAAGTGCAACTTCTTTCAAGATAAAGTGAAGTATCTTGGTCACATTATTTCACGTAACGGCATTGAGACTGATCCCGAAAAGATCGAGGCATTGCGAACGTGGCCAGCTCCAACAAGTAACGAGGAATTAAGAACATTCCTGGGATTTGCAGGATATTATAGAAAGTTCGTGCCTGGCTTTTCTAGACTAGTGAAGCCATTGAATGACCTATTAGCAGGCATGGAGCAGGTAAAAGGAGGAAGAAAGGTTAAGGAACCATTGGAATGGACGAGTAAGAGCCAGGAGGCCTTTGAGAAGGTAATCGAGATCCTATCCTCACCCCCAATTCTAGCTTATCCTAATTTTGATCTTCCCTTTGTCTTGAATACAGATGCGAGTATTGAGGGACTTGGTGCGACACTCTATCAGGTTGAACCTGATGGCACTGAGAAAGTAATCTCCTATGCAAGTAGAGGTTTGAAGAAGTCAGAGCGCAACTATCCTGCACACAAACTTGAATTCTTGTGCTTGAAATGGGCTATTACTGACAAATTCCATGATTACCTATATGGCCGAGATTTCACCGTTAGGACTGATAATAACCCATTGACCTATGTCACCACTACTGCGAAATTGGACGCGACCGGGCATCGTTGGCTAGCTGCTTTAGCGACCTACAGCTTCACCATTATCTACCGCTCGGGTAAGAAGAACAAAGACGCCGATGGACTCTCACGAAGGCCGCAGTCAGAAAAACTTTCCACTGAACGAGAAGAGGGAAGTATTATAACACCAGATGCCTTCAATGCCCTTTGTCAGAACTTAGACGTACATCGAGAATCAGAGATGGAGCCCAGTGGTACCTCGACACCTCTAATTGAAGCGTATTGTATGGGGGCTCAAGCGCTCGATGCTATATTAGATAACTGCGCAATTGGAACAAATGTTGAGACAGAGCTGACACGGAATGAGCTGAGAAAGTTACAAGAAGATGATGAAACAGTTGCTCGAGCAATATTATATCTTAAGCGCGATAAACGACCGACAAACAGAGAATTGAAAGACGAGAGCGTCGCAGTCAAGCGAATGGTGAGAGATTGGGATAGATTTTGTTTCAAGATGGAGTTTTGTACAGACAACGAGTAGAGGGTGGCAACGAAACTTGTCAGTTGGTGTTGCCTACAAAGCTCAGAGAAAAATGCTTTTCTGGAATTCATGACAACATGGGACACTTTGCAGTAGCACGGACACTAGAATTGGCTCGTTCGCGATTTGGTACCCTGGAATGGCCAAAGACATTGAAGAGAGAGTCAAGATGTGCAAGCCATGCACCTTGCGCAAGGTTCCGCATCCCCGTAAAGTCGCTCCATTAGTCAACATCACTTCCACAGAGCCCATGGAACTAGTCTGCATTGATTACCTGAAGCTGGAGAAGTCAAAGGGAGGTGTAGAAAACATATTAATCATCACTGATCACTTCACACGCTATGCGCAAGCAATTCCTACCACCAACCAAACAGCCAAAACAACGGCCCGTGTTATCTTTGACAAATTCGTAATCCATTATGGATTCCCAACACGGTTGCACAGTGACCAAGGCAGAAATTTCGAATCCGATGTCATAAAGCAGCTCTGCAAGCTGGGTGGTATCGAAAAGTCGAGAACCACACCTTATCATCCGATGGGAAATGGACTCTGTGAAAGATTTAATAGAACCCTCTTGAATATGCTGGGTACTCTTACAGATGAACAGAAGTCCAACTGGAAAGACTTTGTTTCCCCCCTAGTACACGCTTATAATGTTACCAAACATGATTCAACGGGATACTCTCCTTTCTTTTTGATGTTTGGAACACATCCAAGACTCGCAGTAGATGTCTACCTGGGAAATAATTCAACTGCCGTTGGAGAGGAACGCTCAGCAGAAGAAAAACAGGGGAAGGAGGTACGCTACATTGCTAATCTTCGCAAACGTCTAGATTATGCGTACAGGAAAGTAACTGAAAACACAGGAAAAGCCGCCCAGAAGAACAAGAAGTACTATGATCGTAAAGCACGTGAAAACAACCTTTCTCCGGGAGATAGCGTCCTTGTAAAGAATGTGACGCCCACCGGAAAACTGGCAAACTTCTGGGAGAGCAACATTTATAAAGTCTTGCATAAGCCCAACAAAGATATTCCTGTGTATGAAGTTAAACGAGAAGACGGAAAGGGAAAAAAGAGAATGCTACACAGAAATCTCTTACAACCTTGTAAACTTGACGCTACCATTGAGACACTAAAACAGTCAGGTGCATACAGAAAAACAAAAACAAAAATGAAATCCCAAATTCAGCAGTGTGCGGAAGAAAAATCTCAAGGTCACGATTACTCAGAAAAGACGTCAAGCGACGACAGTGAAGAGGAGTCACCAAGTTACACACTCCGGCTGCGACCGAGGCCTGAGATTAGCAGAAGGCATGCCTTAACGAAGTCAAACGCTGCGTCAACTGGTGAGTGCGCTACAACACTAGAGTTGAGCTCCCGAGCATCCAGTGTGGGTACAGCACCGCTAGATTGCGACCATGGTGTAGAGACCTCAAGTACCAGTAATGAAATAAGCTGTTCCAATTATCAGGAGGAAGGCTTTAACAGTGAGACGAGAAACGTCAGCTCGAAGTAGCGAACCGATCCCTGATTCTAGTAGCAATGAACCCACCACGGAAGTTGATTCTACTTGCAATGAAACTACCCTGGAAGTGGAAACGTCTTTGGAAATAGAAGGAATGCCTAGGCGATCTAACAGAATCCGCAGGGTGCCCGCCTGGATGGAAAAGCCAGAATGGGTTTGCTACGCGCACGTTTGATGCTAAGTAATATAGAACAACAACTTCACGGTAAGAAAGTCCTATGGATGTTTGTATTTATGTATTCCCCCCCCCTCCCCTTAAAAAAAAAAAACCGGGAAAGGTGTAACATGGGTTCTCTGTGTTCACCTGAACGCGTGGGAGACTGGGCCGAGCAGGGCTTGAGGGGAACCGGCGCGCGTGTGTAGTGTGCGTGTTGGTTGGAATTTGGGGAGGTTGAGAGAAGTAATAGTTCTGCTAGATCGGTCAAGGTCTCCTTTTAATAGTGCCTTTTAATAGTTCTCCTGGAAATAAAAGGAGCTTGGTTACACCACCAATAAAGGTGTCCGCCGCCTTCAATACCCTAGCTCAAAAGGCCATTACAACCAACGAAACTAGAATAAATCAAGCGAATTAGCGTTCCTAGTTTTCACTAGCCGTCATACCCCAGTTCACAGAAGTAGTGATCCCACCAATAAAGGTGTCTGCCGCTTTCAATACCCTAGCTCAAAGGCCATTACAGCCAATGAAACTAGACCATATCGAGCGATTTCTTGGCCGCGATACTTCAGTTCAGTTCACACGTGGCAAGCCCTTGTTTCAAACGGGAATCTGCAAGACATGCACAACAATACGCTCAATAAAGTTCTCAAACAAATAGAAAGAAAGCACAAATAACAACCACCATCTCTCGCCGGTAAAGCTGACTGATCGAGTCGTTTAAGGTTACTGAGAACCTTCGCGCACGTTGTTCGAAAAAAAAAATTATACACGTCCTTAGTTTAACCAAAATATGTCAACCTATATATCGTTGGAAAGCTTATAGAATGGACTAGCGGGCTATGGCAAAAATAAATCACTTATTGATACCTGTAATTTTTTTTAAAGCATTGATTAAATATTTTGGTGTGCTATTTTCACGAGCTAACGCTGTCGAACTGCTGGACCATGACTCCCAAGTAACACATTGTTTTCATCCTTAAAGGTGTTTCTCAAAAAACCGTGTTTGCGATTTTTTAAATTTTGTTTAGTTCAACAGTTATGAATTTTTTAAATTTTTAGAGCGTGAAAATTCTACAAAATTGACCTTCGAAATTTAAAAGTTCGATAACTTTTGAGCAAAGCAAAATTTTAAAAAACGCAGACACGGTTTTTGAGAAACACCTTTAAGGATTAAAACAATGTGTTACTTGGGAGTCAAGGTCTACAATCTTGGACAAAATGTCTTGGCAATTTCCCCAAAAAATGACCGAAATGACGTTTCACTCCTGTCCATGCGTGATTTGTACCCCTCCCCCACCCCCCTATAGTCAATGTTGCTTGGGTCCGTAGACAGATGATCTAGAACTTCCTCAACATTGATTTGGGGGGAGGGGGGGAGCGAGAATTGGCATTATCCCTATGTATTTCAGCATACCCACTGATTTCTGCACAAAACTCAAAATTTTGCCAACAATTTTTGTCCAAGATTGTAGCAGTTCGTCAGCGTTATCTCTTGAAACTCTCACACCCGAATTTTAAATAAAACCTTAAAAAAATTATAATTATGAAAAAAATATTTCTTTTTGCCATAGTTCGCTAGTCCATTCTATAAGCTTTCCAACGATATATAGGTTGATATGTTTGGTTAAACTAAGGACGTGTATGACTTTTTTTTCGAACACGTGCGCGAAGGTTCTCAGTAACCTTAAGCCTGTTTAGGAGCCGACGTCAGTTCTGCCACTGATGCAACAACCGGTCGATTCTGTGCTGCAGGAACTGATTTCAGTAGCAGGCGGGTTCGGTGATGAGAAGCGGTGAACATCGCCTTTGCTTATTGTAACACGCAATTCGCGTGGGTCGTAATACTAGCAAAGAGAGAGAGTCCAGCCTTCGTTGTCCGCTGAACAAAAAACTGAGCTAGAATGATCTGATTTCACGCCAAAGCAGTATTTATTGCATAGCAGTGACGTAACACACGTGATTGTGTTTGTTTTATCCTGAATGGAAGATTATTGAATGTAATTCAACTTTGCATATCATTATGAGTGTTTAGAATAGCTAGAGAATGACCCTCCGGTCCCCTGTGAGGATAATTTTTTTATTCAATACACCAAAACAGCGACCTCTACAAAACTGCTAGAATCTCTTTTCATGAAATTGAACCAATAACAGTTTTCATTCAAAATCAGTAATTGAAAAATGAATTTCAATTTCGTTTTCCTATTTCCGGAAAAAATAAGACCAAATTTTAGATCTGAAAAATCCAATTTTGAACTTCGGCAAAAATATCAATTTCGACAATATAAAGTTAAAATTCAAATTCCATTTTCAAAAATTATTATCGAAACGTAAAACGAAAAATGGATAAAATTTCGATGTAAATTTTATGTACTAAAAACGAATTGCTACGCATTGTGTAGTCTACTGCAATTCGTTTTTAGTACATAAAATTTACATAGAAAAACGGATTTTCACCCATTTTTCGTTTTACGTTTCGATAATATTGCTGAAGTGTTTTATCGGCCGATAGAAACACGAGGCGAAGCCGAGTGTTTCTATCTGGCGATAAAACACGACAGTGAGTTTTGTAAACTACTTCTAAAACGGTTGCCAGTAATAATTCATAATTCCAAGCTAGTTAAAAAAGGAAATAAATTTGTGAGAACTACTTCATTGAAATCGAGAATAAGAAATCTGATATAGAATGGCTTCAAGTTGTATTGTTTAGCTATTTTGAAATGGCAAACAAAAGATTGACATATGAGCTTTTCATTACGTATAGTGTATTTAGAGAGGCGATGATTGAAAACCGTGTCTCTGGAAATGAATCGAGGTCCAGCAAACCAAAACCAGATCTAGAGGATGTACCCAATTTAAAGTTTCTCCCAAGCACTGAGGATCAACAGCGACAGAGGTTAAACTATATAATCCTAACTTCTCGAATATTGGTCTCCTATTTTGATGTTTTGGCACCCCTTCAGGATGTCTGTGTCCAGCACATACCACACAAGAACTCAGACAGACTTTCTCAGAAGTCGAATAAGGTGAATACTGAATCAGGGGCTGGAAGTTAACTTTTTTCTTAGTCACCAGCTGGCAACCAAGTAGAGAAAACTGGAACATATCTGGTTGCCAGGTGGCAACAAGCTTGAAAAGAGCAACAAAATGTTTGGTCTTCAGCTGGTGCCTAATTTCAAATTTGTAGTCACCTAGCCCTGTTTCTGGTAGCAATTTTCAGCCCTGTTAATACTTACTGACAGTATTTATTAACAATCTTCATCAAACTTTGCAATCTAATTATGAGGGGTGAACCATGGGTCTGAGGGGTAACAATAATTTTACATTTGAATTCTTTTGGGGAATTGCATTGTTCAAGAATCTTTTCAGCCTTTGTATGATGTTTCTTTCATGCTTGCATCTCTGCAAAAAATATTTCTTGGAAGGATTGGCCTTCCTCGTTTTTTTTTTTTTTGGGGGGGGGGGGGGGATTACCACTCTCTCCCTCAATATCTAGAGCAAATTTTCATATGACCATAGTAAGTAATTGTACCAATCCTGAAAAAAACCTATAGGAGTGATGACAAAGTAATTGTGAATTACTCATGGCAGTCCTCTGAGATCCACTCTAATGGCTGACCCCTATGGGGTACTGGAAGTTCCTTTGTGTTGGGAGCTGAGATCCATATCTCCATACTTATCAACTTGATAAAAAGTTTTGAAATTGAGACCTTTTTATAAGTCTCAATATTTTTTACCATGTCTCCTGAATTCTGATACATTTCTGTATTCAATCAGGTTAATTATTGCCAATTTCCTAAATCTGTTAGTTCTTAAGGCACATTACAGTTCCCTTGTGAAATGATATAGGTATTATTGTTGGGTGCCAAAATTAACACAAGCTAAATACAGTTACTTAATAATTTTGAATTTTGCTTTACAGGCCCTCTGGTATTCTTTTCAAGAACGAAGTAATCAATGAAGAAATGTTGTCTGTACTACACCAGTTCCACTCATACCTGCCACAAAATAATGAAGAAATTGATACCCAGTTAATATCTGGTGACCAGCTGTCCGTGGAGCGAGCTGTTAATGTCATTTCCTCTGTTGCAAATGGATACACCCCTGAAGAACGCTTAGATGGAATGTTTTTGCAGATTGGAGATTGGCATGCTGCCGTTAAGTTCCTTTCTGTAAGTATTCCTGACCCACATAAACAGGGTTCTCAGCTGAACTCAGAATGATGGGGTGCCATTTTAACTAGCTCTTACATTTTGGTCACCAAGTGCCCAAATTTAGCTGCCATTGGTGACCATATGATCGTGTCAGGCCCTGTATAGCCACACCCTGCACCCTTTTATTATAAATTTAAGTTGTCCCTATCAGCCCTTGAATATTAATAATACTGTTAATAATGTCTTCAACGGTAACAACAATGCAACTACCAGTATGCTTTGTTTATGTATCAGGATGGCGGAACAGTTTTCAAATTGGGTGGGCTCATTAGTAAGATTGTATGGAAAGATGGGGGGCTGAAAATATATGAAAACTTGGTGAAAATTAATTGACTAGACCCCCCCCGCCCCCCCCCCCAGCTCTGCCATCCCTGTGCATGCATGTAGCAGCTGTCTAGAAGACTTAAGCTAGGAAATGTTAATAAAGGCTTTAAAAAAGTTTTAAAACTATCTTTCATCAATAAATGCACATGGTGTTTCCTTCCAATCAAACCTTTATTATAGACTTTGTTAAAAGCCTTCATTATTTTTTTTTGACAGCTGATCTATGAGAGGTTTTTTAGTGGAAGTCTTCTGCGGATAACTGTACCCTATTCTCTGACCGGACATTAATTAATCGAAGGAATGTAACCGGCGACACTCACTCATCCTACCGTCCCAACAGGGACTTCTTGTCTACTGTTTCAAGTCACGTGTTATTGTGGGAGCAATGACAGTGTTGGGACTTGAAAGTAAGTCAGCTGTACCAACTAAGTATGCCCTTCCAGCAAACCTAAGAGCACTAAAGAAATCAGAGAAATGTGACATTTTGCACAACTTATCAGCCAAGATTGTGTGTGGAATGGTATTTCAAAACCAAAACAATGTTGACAGCTTCATTCAAAATGTGTTAACAGAGCAAGAAAGGGAAGATGTAATTAACTGTCAGCAACTGACTGCTGATGGGAGATTTCCATGTAGAAGTCCGGGTTGTGATAGGTCATTCAAGTTCAATGGAGCTAGCAGACGAAATCATGAAGCTGCCCATGACCCCCCTGTTCAAGTTGAAGAAGAACCACTCACAGTCACCTCTACTCGTCCACCAGCACAACCTGCTGAGCCTACCAAACCAGGGGATGATGTGTACAACTACAACAGTGCTCTTCTGACTGACAGCTACCTATTTTTTAACTTTCTGGATGCAATCAAAGAGAGTGACGGCCCACGAATAATGAGACAGTACAAGTATATGATGTTATACTATAAAGCGGATAGTTGCCACAGCACCAAATACAGTCTGGAATGTCTCTATCAATTTTTTCTGATCTACAGTATCCTGAATCAGCGAGATGCCCAGCGATTCATATGGAATCGTTCTGTAAATAATACAGGTACGAAAGGTGGAAACATCCCACTTGATGAGGATCTTGAGCACAGCAATAACTTTGTGAAGCAGGGAATCAGAAATCTAGGACCAAATGTAACTGAAGGAGCAGTCTCACGGATTTGCAAGGCTTATCATTCTACACGATCTATACTTGCTAATTTGGATGACAGCATCACACGAGTTAAAAGAAGTGGAAAGCACATTGAGAGCTCAACTGAAAAAGATATCAGCCAACTTGTCAAGAGAGCAGCTGATACCGACATCTTCACAGAACATGAAGGACGCTGCTACCAACACTTCAACAAGTTCCAGAAAGATTTCTTACAAAATTTAGACGCTTCTAGTTTGTTCAAGTGGATAAATCAACACAAAAAGTACACTATCACAGGTACTAGAGCAAGATAAGACACTGATTTGTGTGTTGTTTTTGGTATCAATGAACAAAATGCATGCAAAAGTACTCAAGCCAAATCCAGTTAAATACTAAGCAGCTGTTATAGAAATTATTGTCCATACAGAGCTTATACATAAACCAGAACAGTTATCAGAAAATCTCAAAGTTAAATTTTCTTGTGTTTGCATTCAACTGTAGATTACAGTACTTTAAGTACTTTAAGTCAAAGTATTTTCATTAGAGCAGGTTTCTATGACAACACAAATATTCAACAGAAAAATGTTGAAGCCTACTTTATACCATGTTCATAATGAAGCTTACAAGCCTGCAAGTCATTTTTAAAAGCCATATGTCATTGACATTAATAGACACCCACATGCATACTATCATCAATCCTGTAATCTGATTGGATCCACTATTCACTATCTATCACATCATAGAAAGTGAGTAGCAAAAAAGGAAAAAGCTACCGTTAAACTCTCAAACCCCATTAAAATAAATGCACTTTAAGGTAGTATGCCAGAAGGTTTCAACTAAAACAGTTACACTACTTGTTCTCATTTTCTATGAGTCAAATAGTCAACTCAGCACAATATGCCTCATTATCTATCTCTTGACTCATAGAAAACTCAAACTCATAGTCTAATTGTTAAATAGTCCTATTGTGAAATAATACAATTATGTACAAAGTGACAAAATATAAAACATAATTTGTATTGAATCAATTAAGTTCCCCTTCAATTAAAAATAATACCTGAGAAAAAAATTATTTTTTTCCCATCCATTCTGACTACAAAATGCTTTTTATCGACACAATCGTCAACATAGGTGGATTAGGATCCACTTCTTTTTTTATTTGTTTTTTTCCATACATTTACTGTATTTGCTGGTGCAAGTTTACAATTTGGGCTTCTATTATCCCCCTCCCCCCCCCCCCTTTTTTAACGTTGGTAAAAAAACTCTTGCTCAGAAGTAAAGTGTGTCGCACCATAGATAACACAAAAGAGACAACCTGTAGTCAAATACTGTTTCTCTATTATTTTGAGCAATGCTTTTGTTAATGGTTGGAACATAAAAGGATCATATAAGGATCTTACTTACCAACAAATTACACTCCTGTATCACACTAGCCTCTACTTTTTTCACCACAAAAGGTGATCTATGTCCATTTTTACAAGGATAGTAAAACTAAAAAAATCAATCATACATTTTACAAAAAAGTGTGCTCAGTTTCATTTTCTTATTGAAGTGCTGTTATATTGACTGAACCCTATGGCACTTCTATGACTAATGCCGTTGTTACAGAGCTTAGTATGTCATGTACTCTGTGATGATATGAAAAATCTTTAAGAAAACTGAGCATCCCTTATATGTAAAAAATGAGATTATTTAAGCATTACCCTCCATGTGAAATGGCCACAGACCAACTTATAAACACCTCCCAGAACTACTGTTCAAACGTGTTAGTTTAAGTCCATTGCCTCAAGCACTGCTGATACAGCTTCATCATCCATTCCATCAGACAAATTATTACCAGCATCCATTAATGAGCTTGACTGCAATTCCGAAAATGATAGATTTACCATCATCATGTCCAAAAGGTCATCAACATGAATAATCTCATTCCACTCATCAAACTCGTCATTATCATCCTCTGGGACATTGGCACTGACATAACTTTCCTCCTTTACATCTTTGAATGTATCATTGATTATTGCAATTATCTTTAGTGCATGCTTTCTGTCCCATATTTCAACAAATTTGTAGACATCAGACAGGGAAAATATATTTTCCAAATTATTTACAATTTGTTCAGTTTGATGCTCATCAAAGCCAAGCATGAACTGCAAATTTGTCAATGTTTTGACATCTGTTTTTGCTGATGCAGCTAGAAGTTCCATTAGTAGAGACTTGTGGTACTTTCTCAAACTCTGCTGTATGAGTGATGTCTGTTCTGGTTTAACAACTCTTTTTCTATTGCAATGAGAATCATGTTCTCCTAGTGAAGGCATAGGATACTGTGAAAATTCCTTGCAGCTGGGTTGTCCACACTCACATAAAGTAGCACAGTTATCACAGCAATAATGAAGAATGTCTGGTTGTACATAATCTGAGGCAAAATGTGTCAAAAGTAATTTTCTTCTGCACTTAGATGATTTGACAAATTCTTTCATGTCCCCTTCAATGTGTTTTAGAAAATAACACCTATGTTGTATTGCGAATGTGCGCATTCTGATTGGTTAAAAAGCGTGTTTGTAAGAGACCTGAGAAACACGATTGTCACGCAACGCTGTCGCGCGTGTGTATGTTATTTTCTAAAAGCAATAAAAATACTTTCTGCGTGCTCTCTGGTTTCTTACAAACACTCGGGGAATGTTGGTCGAACTGATAAAACTTGAAAGACACTCGCCTTCGGCTCGTGTCTTTCAAGTTTGATCAGTTCTCCCAACATCCCCCTCGTGTTTGTAAGAAAGCAGAGAGCACGCGGAAAGTACTTTTATTGCTTAATTAAACATGATGCCATTATATAATATATGCACATTGCTTTGTCGACCATCCCGTCCAGCACGCCCTGTTTCCTGAACATAAGATTCTATGTTTTTAGATGGGCCATTATGTACAATTCTACTAACACCCTTACAGTCCACACCCATTCCAAAGGCAATGGTTGCTATAAGAATGCGAATGGATCCTCTTTCATCCTGGAAAGATTCAATTATATTTTTCTTATTTTCTGCAGGCGTACATGAATGTAGCATTTCAACAAGTACCTTTTTCTCACCGGTGCCTTCTCCTCCTTGCAAAAACATATCTATTCCTAGCAATCCTTTCATGGTGGCATACACAACACTACATTGCTTGATGGTCTGGCAATTAATAATACAACGGTTACAGCATTGCTTGTTTGTACGAAGGTCTTCAGAAAGCCATTCCAAGTATAACTCAAGTTCATGTTCCCTTTTCATGGCAGTTACAGAATAAGTTATGTTCAACTTATTTGGGCTTTCTTTTACTTCAACTGGTTCTTTCAATAATAAAACACTACAAATTGTGGCTTGTCTGAGCTTGGTGGCTGTTGCAGTTAAAGCTATCAAAGGAGCATTGGAGGCTAATGATCTGAGCTCATGTAGCTTGGAATACACTTCTCTAAAGGCTGCTGTTTTAGAGTCTTGTGAGGTTCCCCTATAAACAGATAAAAGTTCAACGATCAGCATGAGGTGGGTAGTATGCATTGAACGAGGGTTGAAAATTTGCACGACACAATAAGTTCACCATAATAAAAAGAACGACAACCAATTCAAATTGTTCGCTCGAAATGCGTCGGTTCGGTAATTTCGTTAGAATGAACCGACGAATAGCGCCTACTAGTTTCTCGAATCACAGTACGCTGCAAAACAGTTAAAGTAAGATGTAATAAAACCAAAAGGTGGTCTTACCACTGTCTAATAACGTGTGCATCGTCGATTGCCACAGCGAGTAATTTCTCGGCAAACAAAGTGCTCGATAGAAGTGTTCTCCAGCGCTCGTTTTTAAGCCAGGCTTCTGGAGACCCAAAAACGACCGAGTAGTCTCCATTTTCAATTTTTATTCTTTCCTCCTCGGTGGATGAAGTTAGACTGCAAGCAGTGATGCCCAATCCAAGTAGGGTTTCGATTTGGTCCTCCATCAAACTGATGAGGGGAGAGACAACAGCAACGATTCCAGCCTTTATAATCGGTAAAGCCTGGTTTATTAATGACTTGCCATATCCAGTAGGCAGATTGACAAATGCATCTTTTCCTTGTAGAACAGCGGTAATCGCGAACTTTTGTGAAGCGTTTAATTCGGGTATTTTGAATTTAGACTCCACAAGTTTGAAAGCCGCTTCACTTATCTCCGCCATTTTGAAAAGAAAAGGCCGCGACAAAACAGCAGTTGTGATTGGTTAAAAAAATTGGCGCGAGTACTTTCATGAAAATGAAAGCCGAAATTTGATTGGTCAACAAATTTATGTCTGATTTAAGCAGCCGTTAGTGGGCTACGAGCGCTTGCGTGACAGAGGCCGCTACGGCTGCAAAAGGAGAATAAGAATTCGGTTGAATCTGTGTTTGAGACATAAAAAGCAAGCAGCTGAGAGTAGTTTAGCTTTTAAATGTCGCAGGGCAAAAATACTATTTTGTCTAACCTGTCAATACAGGGGGGAACCGCTGTGAAATTTCATTGGTTTACCACAGCTAATCCCGAGCGCTAGGGTTTTGCGTTGCCTTGTTGTTCAGTTGCTTCAAATTTCAAAGCGCCATATTTTCCTTGAATATACACTTGCAGAGGAGAAACTTCAGGTCAGAGCTAAGGATTAAAGGTACTTTTAAGTTAAACCTGTGGGTTGTTGATTTTGTTTGATTTAGTCGAGAAATTAATGTGAAAAAATGGCTCCTTGTGCTCAGTCTAGCGTGTGATTTTGCATGCCCAAAATTGTGTGTTATTTCGTGAAATTATGTGATTGAGAAATCTGAGCCTCTGGTCCACTCAGCCTCTCTGGTCAGTAGAAAAATCACTAGTCTTTTACACAATTTATCAGAGATCAAGTATCAATTTGCCGTGATTTTGATAGAAGGGGCCTTCCACGTTCCTGCATGTAGCAATGCCCGGTTTTGGCCGGTTCAGTAGTCAAAGGGTTAAGCAGCCACTTGGCTCGGCAGTCCTGAGGTAGCACTGTGTATTAAGCAATGTCATAGAGTGGGAGGTAAGAGGCCTCTGAGGAGAAGAACAACAGGAACCCTTGACATGGTTAAGGACACTCTTATATGAAGGACCTGCCTTAAAGGGCAGACCACTAGGGAGAGAGAGAGACTACCGGTATAATAAGAAATACATTTTGGCAACAAAGAAGAAGGAAAAGCAGTTTGGTAAAGCACAAGCTTTTACACTGAACCATGTTGCTAAATAAGAAGAAAACATTTTTGTGATTGACAAATAAATATTGGTCATTATAAAAAAAACAGTATTTTAAATTTCCCACTTTGAATAAGGGTGTATTGAAAATAGATTTTGAAGCATTTCAATCAGCTGTCAAGGGAAACATTACTTATTCTGTGATGCAGAAGCAGAATGATGCAAGTATGCTCAGCCTGGGGATAATACAAGAAAATCTAAAAGCACATGGATTAAGTTATTTTTCAATGTCATAGACTAAAATGTACTGTATTGTGTGTGGTTTTCTTTGTAAATGTATGGTACGGTAGAAGTTTCTGATTTTAAGCATGACCTGAAAAAGAATCAATTTTCCTGAACGTTTCAATACAAATACTGTATTTTTATTTGGAAATTCAAGAAGGGAGGGGAGGGGAGGGAATATTTTCTGGAACCACACATTGGTCTTCTCAATTTATGTGCAAGTCTTGCCTGAAATAATAAAGTATTCAGAGCTGGAAATTAAGAAAAACGAGTGGTTTCAAACTGGTTTTTTTTTTTCATTTTACAGACTGACTAGGTGAGAATGTAACTGAGAAAAATTCAGTCCCAAATGATAAAAGTTTAGTTGCAAAAGTGACTTATACGTGTGCAATTTCCAGCCCTGGTATACATGTATGTAGGCAGCATACCACTACAGCACAGTAAATCTCTAGAGTTACAGCAACACCCAACCTTGAATAAGTACCCATAAATTGGTGCCCCTCCCCCTTAAAATGAAATTTCTCTAGAGGAAATAAGTGAGAATTTATAGACCTTTGTATGATAAATTGGACATTATTTAACAATTAGTTGCCTCAGGCGCCGTAAATATCGGCGAAAAAGTCACAGAGACGAAGTCAAGGTGACTATTCGCCAATATTTACCAGATTTCAGGATTATGGTTTCAACTAAACTCAGTCACCGATTTTCACTGGAAGTTTTAAGAAATGCGACAAACAAACTAAGGAAGAAAAGTAATATTCGACATTATACTGGATTTACAAGCTTGGAAAACCTAGACAATGTCCATAATGTGTGAAATATGGATGTGACTTGGCTTACTGGGGTACGGAAACTGGGCGAAGAAAAGAATAAACACTTGCACTCTGTACGTGACTTCGTAGCGAAAGAGGTCTATTGTTTTAGTATAATTACTCAAGCGACTTTTAATATTTTTGACAAAAAAATCGGATTTAGGAGAATTTTTGTTTTAGTTTCTTGTAAGTAAGTGTGCGGGCAATCCCCAATGCTTTCAATGTGAATATAGCAAAATATTCCGAACCTCTCGACCAATCAGTGCGCAGAATCGTTTTAGTAATTATACTAATATTAATTATGGGTTTTTCAAATAAATAATCTAGATTTTGAAATTACCTCTCCCCACTTTCCAATATAAAAGTGCCAAGTGCCTGACCCAAGGATTTATGGTAGTTTTTGGTGTGTTGTGCGGATTTCAGATGATTGTCATGAGTAATTCGCAATTACTTTGTAATTACTAACTCCTATAGGTTTTACTCAGAATAAACTTAATTACTTTGCAAGTGGTTTCACTACAGTCATATGAAAATTCTGGCTTCATTCTGGCTTCATTGGTTTTATCAGTTAATACGTATAGAAATTGATTCTCATGATAAATTTGCAACGGAAGTATACAATAGAACATGACTTAAGGCGAGAAAAACCCGCAATAAAACGAGGAAGTTGGCTAGTT
Organism: Scolanthus callimorphus; assembly: GCA_033964015.1. Lineage (NCBI taxonomy): Eukaryota > Metazoa > Cnidaria > Anthozoa > Actiniaria > Edwardsiidae > Scolanthus > Scolanthus callimorphus. The sequence goes on along the minus strand of CM066922.1, from coordinate 26,608,924 downwards.
CTGTTTTTTTAGGAACGCTAACAACACCTTCGCTTTACGAAAAAAAAAAAACAGCTTCCTGCTAGCAGAGGCCTCTCTCTTTTCTCTGCATTTCGCTGGCTGAGAGTCGCGAGAAAAGAGACCCTCAGCCAGCGAAATGTAGTGTAGAGAAAAGAGGCCTCCGCTAGCTCGTTCTTTGTGGACTTGGAAATTCTTCCTGCCGATTAAAAAAAATCAGTGCAATGCTCGATTCACAACGAACAGCGAGGCTTACCTTTATCCATAGCAGCTTCAGTGTTAATCCTGCATGGAGCTCGCAAATGTCCTCCTATACAGTATAAACAATTACAAAGTGAGTTGGACAGCTCGCAGGGCCGCCATTAAGATTTACGTACACGTGCTCTACTCTACTCACACAAATTACTTCTCCTACTGATCAAACCGTATCGACCAACGCTTCTGCCGTTAGATGAGAATCAAAACAAAGTTTTATACAATTTCAGTAAGTCCAGCAAAGCAGTTTTAAAAGCATGACCGACAAGTTTATGTGACCTCCTGGTCTTAGGCTATGATCATGCTTCGCTATAAACAACAAGAAGAGACGATAGTTGACAACAACCTACCTTTTCCGTGACATAGTTTCAGCCACGTAGCTTCCTTCAGGTTATTTAGTCCTCGAAAAACTGTGAAAAAGCCACTGTCCTGTTCTAAACACCTCAGGTTCAAAGAAATCTCGAAAAAGGTCAAGGCGAAGATATTTTTTCCTTGTTCGCTGCAGAGTGACATGTACAAGCAGACTGGTGTAGTTGCCGGCTCAAGAAGAACTTCTTTTGACTTCTACAGACACTTTTAGTCCCGAAATTTGCGTAGTACGAATCTAGTTGGTCCTGCAGGTCTTCTGTAGTCGCTTAAAGTAGTTATTTTCTTCATGGTCACGATAGAAGTAGCTCAACATTTTAAATTTTGCTCGAGGATTCACCTGGTACTCTATTTTTAAAATCTTCTGTAATGACGTCACAGTCACGTGAACACCTCCCCCCCTCCCGACCACCCACCCCTCCCCCCGTCATTCCAGCTTGCTCGTCGCCTTGCTCCATTCGGCGCAATGTTGTGACGTCAGAAGGCTTCACAGGAACACTCGGGAATTAATTGAATTAAGTTCAAAAATCACTTGGACCCCTTTCTGGACGCTTTTTTGCGTATTGGGTACCCTGTGGATTTGGCTTCATCAGCTAGTATGTAGGCATAGGGACACTCGCGGGAATTACGTTCAAAAATCACTTCAGTTCTTTGGGTACCCTGTGAAATTGGCTTCACAGGAACACGCGGGAATTACGTTCAAAAATCACTTCGACCCCTTTCTTGACGTGTTTTTTTTTCTTATTGGGTACCCTGTGGATTAGGCTTCACAGGAACACGCGGGAATTACGTTCAAAAATCACTTCGATCCCTTTCTGGTTCTGGACGCTTTTTTCTTAGGTATGGTGCTCCGCTCTGCGGCCTTCGGCCGCTAAGGAGCTCCGCTATACTTGGTGAAGAAGTAGGAGTGGTTGTTATCGAGTGGCTAAACTCGTGTAATTGTGCGAGAAGTGAATCCTCCGTTTTAGTAACTTGTGACTTGATTGCACTAAGCTCGTTTACAATTTGTAAAATTGTCTCTCCTGTAGACGTAGACTTTTGTTTTAGGCATTTGAGTTCGCTTGTGACTTTTGAACCTAGACTTGTAATTTGTTTCGTTAATTCTTTGATGTGCGCGTCGATTTCACATTTAATCGATTCATTTTTTTCCTCGCAGTGAATCTTAGCATCAGCCAATGTATCGCTCAACCAGGTTTAGTCCACGGCTTTAGAACCCAACGGTTTATTAGGTTGTAGGTTCAAATTCTAAAAAGGTTACAAATAGTTAAGTTCTAAAAAATAAGTAGCCAAAGTCAGAAACAGTTCAATAGTTACCCAGTGGCATCTCGGAAGTCCTCTGGTTAGCGATAGTTGTTAGATCTTAGCGTTTCATTCGTGACGTCATTCTATTACATTCCAATTCTGTTCTAATTATCGGTTTTGGACGATACACTCCCGCCCTACTTTAAGAAAATTAAGAGCTTATCATAGTTTTGTTTAAGAAATGTTCGATCTGATTAAGAGTTCCAAGTGTTTAAGTCTGATTTAACTGGCGTTACTGTTTGATTCGTCTACGTTAGGTTGTGTGTTGATTTTCTCGTGGAGAGTGGCGTGATGTCTCTCTTGACAATCGTCGATCTCACAAGGCTTGGATTTCTCACATCTTCTCCACCTGTGTCCGGTTTTCAAACAATTAAGACAAGCGTCTTTACTTTGTATAACATCTGTTTTCTCTCGATTACAGGCTTGGATAGGTATAGCATACAATTGCTAGTAGAATGTTTGGCATTGTCATGGAAAATGCAATTGACTTCTTTTTGATCTGGAAGATCTTCAAACGTCAAGCTTGTTCTCAGCTCCGCTGTATTATATTCGATCGCTCGTTTTTGGCAAAGTAAGAATTCTAAAAGGGGTGGAAATTTGTTGAATCTATCAACATTGCTATTGAGTGAGTAAATGTGGTTGGCCCATTCTGTTTTGATTCGTGGTGGAAGCATTTTTTCGATTATGCTAACCGAGCTTGTAGTCGTTATTTCCTTTTGCAATCCTAGGCGTGACAGATCTCTATACCCATCTTCGACAGCTTCTATGAAAGCGATGAAGTTCTTGTTGTCTCCTTCTTTGATTTGTTTAAATTGCTTGATATCGTTAATGATAACATCGGTAACTTTCCCTGGGTCGCCGTACTTCTGATCTAATCGCACCCACATTTCATCAATATCGTCATCTATGCTCTTTACTTGCCTGAGGTTCTCTTTACCCAGGCACGAGCGCAGTGTGTAGGGAGCAGCATCTCGCGGTAGATTTGGCATGACTTGTTTCTGGAAGTCTCTTTTAAACTGTGGATATTCTCTTATCCTACCTTCGAAGTGAGGCAATTTAACCTTTTCCAAGAGGATGTGGCTTGCTGGTCTCACACTTGCATCATGGTTGACATCTCTAATTTCATTTTGTGCGCAGTAGATTACAATGAGTTCAATACTTTCGTGATATCTTCGCTGGATATTGGTTAACCACTTCAGTTCTGACTTGTGCGTTTCTCTGTTTAGTAATGTGGACATTTTCTCGTGTACTTCACAGCAATCTGTATATTGTTTCTCGAGTTCCTTTTGAAGGCTTCTCATAAGTGCCGTCGTCTTATATTCTAATTTCGTGGTATGTTCGATACTTTCGCAGACATTGGCGAACGTAACTTCTAGAGTGTCTCTCTTCATTAATGTGTATTCTAATTTGCGTTCGATCTCCTCGCGCTCCTTCTTCTTTGTCGCCTCTTCATTCTTTTGCGTGCGCGTTAGGGATTCCTCATCGTTCCGACTTTTGATATAGTTGATTTTGGTTTCCATTGTATTAGTTTGCAGCTTCTGTAGCTCTGTAATCCAGCCATCTGCTACTTCAACTTCTTCGTCTGTTAGAAGTTCCAAATAATTATCGTGTTTTGCTTCGAGCTCGTTCCAGGCATCAACAAGTTGACCATAACTGTTTTCGACAACCTCAATACTTTTCCTCTCGTGAATTGCATTGAGCAGGTTGTCTCGTTTTCTTATGAATTTCGTCTTGGCAGATCGTCTAGCTGTCTCCGCTAAATCTGCCATGTTCCTTTCTGGGCGTTTATCAGGGCAGGCCTTCACGCCAAGGTCCGGGTTCCAGTGCTTGAGTTGGATTTTGAATGTATCGCTCAACCAGGTTTAGTCCACGGCTTTAGAACCCAACGGTTTATTAGGTTGTAGGTTCAAATTCTAAAAAGCTTACAAATAGTTAAGTTCTAAGAAATAAGTAGACAAAGTCAGAAACAGTTCAATAGTTACCCAGTGGCATCTCGGAAGTCCTCTGGTTAGCGATAGTTGTTAGATCTTAGCGTTTCATTCGTGACGTCATTCTATTACATTCCGATTCTGTTCTAATTATCGGTTTTGGACGATACAGCCAGGAAGCTTTTTGTTTGCTGTTTCCAATCTCGCAGTTCTATGTCTTGTTCTCCGATCTCTATTGCGTTTGCTGTTATTTTTCTCTCAATCGCAGAGTTAAATTCACGTTGGGCAGCCATGAACTCCTCGACCTGCTCACGCCATTGATCGTGTTCTTTATCTTGCGTTTCTGTTTCTTGCTCCTTTTCTGCAGCGCCCAGAGCCTTTAAATGCAGTAATTGCCACTAGCGAGCAATGAGGTACAGCGTACCAACCACCCATGCACATACTACGCCTTGAATAAAATAAAATAAAATAAAATAAATAAAGCAAAGGAAACAATAAATAAATAAACGTAGCAATAAAGACAACGAGAGACAAGCACGACCATAACGACATGTACATGGGCAGTATGATAACTAGATCATTGCCGGGCCAGCTCGCCAGTGGTGGCTAACTTAAATTCATTAGCAGTGCTGAGGTCTATGATTTGCTGTGACAGAGAGTTCCAGACGGGGGTAGTTCTTGAAAAAAAAGGAGAATTTAAACTGATTAATAGAAGGAGGCGGAAGTGTAAGTTGGCAGGTGTTTCTGACGCTTGACCTGGTTGAGTAACAGCCAGGTTTGCGCTGGACGTCACATGGGAAATCAATTTTGACTAGCCCGTGGTAGATCTTATAGAACATGACAGAGTCGAATACTGTTCGCCTAAGTTCTAATGAGTGCCATCCTAGGTTTACCAGCATATCTGTGACACTGCTATGCCTTCCGTAATCGTTGCAAACAAATCTGGCGGCGCGGCGTTGAACAGATTCAACCTTTTGAATGTCCTTCTTAGTGTGGGGACTCCATGGCACCGTCCCGTACTCCGCCAGTGGTCGTACCAACGCCTTGTAGGCCTGCTCCTTCACAGCAGCTGGACAGGAAGATAAATTCCTTTGTAGAATACACAAGACTGCATTGGCCTTCTTCCACATAGACAATATGGAAACTGGGACTTGTCACGCTTCAAGGTGATGGTCAATACGTAACATTTTTTAGGCGAAAACTTCATCTGCCATTGGTCTGCCCATCGTTCAAGGTAGTGAAGATCCTGCTGTAGGGCGTGGTGGTCATCAGAGCTCTTTATTGGGCGGTAAATAACGCTGTCATCGGCAAACAGTTTCACGTGAGACTTGATTCCAGATGGTAGGTCATTTATGAACAGCAAGAATAATATCGGTCCTAAGACCGTGCCTGGGGCACGCCTGATAGTACTGGGGACCAGGTGGAAGAGGCCCCATTGACGACCACTCGCTGTCTTCTGTTGGTAAGAAAGTGCCTTAGCCACAGAAAGAGTCTTCCTCTGATTCCATAGTACTCGGCCTTGCCCAGTAGGCGTTCATGAGGAACCGAGTCGAACGCCTTGGCAAAATCCTACGTCTACTTGCCCATGAGCATTTAAAACGGATGACCAATCATGAATCTATACTATTATAATCGGGTTGTCTGCGCAAACGTTTGTGATTGGCTAAATCGTTCGCACTCACTCCGCTTAGGCCTAAAGCTGTGTCGCCAAAAGAAGTTCACAAACCTTCAGAGAAGGCGGAAATCTCGACAGTGCGCGTTTTGGTTGGAAAAGATTCACCCTGGGCTAAGTTCTAATTCAAACGATTTCTAAAGCGAGGGACAAAGCTGCCATCACCGCCATTTTGAAATCTCCCACAGAAACTAAAAAGAACTCAGTTCGCAAAGTCGAAAGCACCATAGTCATTCAGACCTAAATTGTTCTGTCACAGATTACTTGCAGGAATGTGCAGGGATAATTCTTATTCGAAAGATTTAAGTTGAGAAAAAATTTCATTCAGCTTGAACAAACATACCAGTGCGTTTGCTTTTCTCAGCGCGCGAGTGACATATTTACACAAAGCAAAGCCATGAATAATATTCTCTAACTATAAATCGTTACGCTGTATCGTAAAACGAAGGACATCAACCCGAAGAGAAGAAGGAGATCTCTCCAGTGGCCGTGTATTTGTTGGAAAAGATTCACCTTTGGCTAAGTTCTAATCTGATTTCTTCAGCGAGGGACAAAGCCGCCATCGCTGCCATGTTTAAATCTCCCACGTAAACTAAAAAAGAACTCATTCCCCTCATCCAAAAGCAGCATAGACATCCAAACCTAAATGATTCTATTAAAGATTACTTACTATTATGTGCAGGGATAATTTTAATTCGAAAGATTTCAGCTGAGAAAAATTTTCATTCAAGTTTGTACAAACTTACACCACTGGCACTGCCTACAGAGCGCACGCTAAGCCATGAATGAAATTCTCTAAAAAAAAATCCTATGATAAACTAAAAATTTCTTAGAACAATTTTACTTTACCTGTTTCTTCTCTTCCCTTACTGAGATAAAATAAGCATAATATATAGATTTAGCCACTGGCTAAAAGCGGAGCTCCCGGTTACATATTTTTCTGTGTGAAAAAAAACAAAAACAAGGTTGCCATTGTACATAGGTTTGTTACATTATGCTTTTCAAGAAAACCTGTCTATATATGTATACAGTGCTTTCTTTGGTATGTTCCTGCTACACTGGCACAAGCTTGGCCTGGTGAAGTAAGGTAAAAAAATCTCCTTCAGAAAAAAAAGGCAAGCTTTTGCGTTGGGCTTCAGGGGACAGAGAAGCCTAAGAGAAGCCTGAAGTACAGGCAAGAATATTCAAATGCAAAGGAAAATTGCACAATTTATAGATGATAGTGCTCTCTCTCCTAAAACACATTATGTTGAAGAGTTTGTAAAATGGGAAAACATGCTTTTTTTATTAAAATTTATTTGGGTTTAAAGTCTATATACATTTTGTAAACGATTCCAAATATGTTTGTCTGTCTGTCTTCCCCCCTCCCCCCAGACCACTACATTGCCATACATAGTCTCTAATCAGCCCCTCACTTATGTTCTGCCGCCCATGTACTACAGTCATTATGTTAATATTATTTTTGCCTTATGCCATGGATGGCCTGTCCAAGAGCGATCTCTGCCTGTTGTCACCGGAATTGAAAGAGAATTGGTAACCAATAAGTCTGATGAATGACTGATGAATAACATCCAGTCTTTCAGATTCACCACTTTGAAAAGAGTATATATTGAAAATAGGTTGATTTTTTATCACTCCCTCTTTCCACTGTTTGATTGCCTGGGAGGACGCTTTCATCCCAACATATGGCATGCAATGGAAGCATTAGTTTCAGAGATATTTGTACTTATGCTATGGTAAGAACTTTATTAGTATTGTAGGAATTAGTTGCTTCCGATAGATTAAATAATATGCCTAGGAATGTTTTATGTTGATAGTGTTGGCCAGCAGGCACTAATTCAAGGATTTCTGGTGCGTTAACAGTTGTGTGTGGTTCCAGAAAATATCCCCCCTCCCCTTCACTCCACGGAAGGTTGTTGAAAAGTGACACACCCCTCTGGAATTTCAAAAGGAAAATAGCTGAGTATTTGCATGAAAAAAAAAAAAACAACAGGTAAATTGACCCCAACCACTCTAGAATTTCCAAGCCCTCATGCGATGAATACTTTCCGGAACCACACAATTTATGTGCTTTTGCCTTACAGTCAGTACTGAGGATATTCCACTGAGTGTGATGACTGCAGGAATTAGCAAATCCTCACAATATGATTTGGAAAAATTACATGAAGCTAGTCACAAATACAATGATTGTAGGTTCACTTTTTAAGGAATGGTCCATGCTTAGCGTGCGTATATCCAGTTCTGGAAGCACGCGGATAGTTGAGAGAGCACGAAGGTAGCGTAAGAGTCGCACGAGGCGTTAGCCGAGTGCGACTCTAGCTAGCTGAGTGCTCTCTCAACTATCCAAGTGCTTCCAGAACTGGATATATGCACTGCTAAGTATGGACCATTGCTTTTATAACATAGACAAGGAAGTTTCGCAAAATAAAGTTGGAAACAAAACGCACGCAAACAACAATCCCCCATAACTTGCAAGAAAAATTTAAGCTTAAATCATGCTCAAACGGGAATAAAATGCGGTTGGAATTATAGAACTGGATATACACACGTACTGACAAATCTCTTCTCTCTTTTTAGCCGTTTTAGTTACACTGTAAGTGGACTTTTCAAAAGCTAGTGGAAAATAATACATCGCTTTGTGAGGTGGAAAATAATAAGCTTACATCGCTTTGTGTTTCAACAACATCGTTGCATTCTGAGCACTGAAATTTTACTAAGGAAACCCTTTTCAAATTAAATGACAAAATCAAACTTGACTATTTCGTAGAAAATATAATGAAAACATAGTCTTTTCAGTTTCTGATTCTCATATTTTATTAGGCAATCATGGCATTGCAAGAGAAAATAATACGAAGAAAATCGAAAGCAGCGAAGGAAACCTTACTCGCCAAAAGAGAAATTGCAAACTACTAAATTTGAAGTAGCTAATTTCAGGGTTAAAAAACATTAATCCCAAACAAAATTAATTTGGATCAATGATTTGCTTACCTGCTAACTTTGTTCCTTTCACGAACTTTTCACATGACAGTTTTGTGGCCGCTGAAGTAGAAATTCTTCCGGACTTGAATAAAAACAGCACTCAAAACAGAGCCCTCAAAACTCGCACGAAAAGGAGCACATTTTGCAAAAATAAACCTATCTATCAGTCATTGGATTTCAGAAACTACATAAATCCATCTGAAACAGGTTCCTTTTCACTTGCTTTCAATTTCCAGAGCTTGTTTTAGACCCAGGGTGTTGTTTTTGACAGCTTTTGTGACATTGGCGAGCTCAATCTTTCCTCCCGTTTCGCTTGATTCCGAGTGATGACGTAATTTCTATGGGAAATCTCTATGGTATATCCATTTCTTTCACATAGAAAATCAGCCAATCAGAGCGCGCGTTATATCGTGTCTATGTTATAATTTCATTTTCATGACTGGTGAATTATCTGTGAATTATCCGAGGTTTTTATTGAACTTGAAAGGCCAAATATCATGAGGGAGATTTTATTTTGTTCTAAGAAAACATGCTATTTTGAATTCCGTTATTTGTTTCTTTTCCTGTAAATTTTCACTTGATTCCCCTTCAGCTGTGAATGATGCACTTTGTGAGTGGTTTCCATAGTCCATGGTTTTATAAAGTATAGTTACACTTTTATTTAAAAACTTAACTTAAAAGTGATTTGGGAGCCTACAAAAAAAACTCAAATAAACTTGCGCTACAACTGAGGACGTAATCGGTATTTGGTATCCAAGATATTATACTTGAAAAAGTGAATCAAAAAGTAGTATATTATGATTAAAACCTCTACTTGCCTGTTATATGTGGAAAACACTGTGAAGTACTCCCTATAAATCCAGCAGTCAAGAGTTAGCTTAGTAACTTGTTTCCTCGGTCAAACCTTTCCCTGCTTGCAAGAGGCCTCTTTTCTCTGCATTTGACGCTGGCTAGGGAAGTCAAACCTCAGCGAAATGGATAAAATGTTCCAAAAAATTAAGAGTGACAGGTTAGTAAATTCAAGAATTACTGTACCATTGCCTAAATCGGAAGTTTGGAAGCGTCTGGAGATTGCATTGCATAGTTTTTTGTTGACCGACGTAAAGTTCGACGTTCAATTCATTCAAGATGGCTGCTTTTGGCAAGCAAATAAATATACTTAAATTCTCCCAAACTACAATATCACTCAAAGCTATGGCAACGGAAGTAGAATCGATGTCAAACTGAAATCACTTAAAACATCCGACGGTATTCCACTTGGAATCCTCAAATAAACAACTAACGCAAATCTACCGAGCGTTTTTAATGAACTTTCATAATTTTCCAACTAGCGTGGCGAGCTTCCGGGGCGCGAAGAAACTCCGCTACAAACATGTCAAATGGGTTTCCTGTGTAATAGGCTTGCGTTTTCAATTTTAGCACGTTCTTCGGACAGACACCAAAAAATCAGGGAGACCAGTGCAAAACATACAATTAAGGCATGGGGCAGGGTAACTTTCTTGAAGGGAGGTCATTAGTAAAAAGCAGTTTAAGGAAGGGGGTACTCAGGTTGAGTCTTCTAGCGTCACGAAGTGACGGGCTGTTTTCTTGTGACAGTTATTATTTGGGTGGAGCAAGAGAGACATTCCAGGAATCCATGCTGCAGCGGAGTAAGGATGTTATTTACTGATAGGTGACACATTATATGTTTAGAAACAATGTGTTCCATCAATTTTGAAACCAGAGATGTTAAAGATACTGGGCGATAATTCTGTGGGTCAGATCTTAGGCCCTTCTTGTAGATTGCTGTTATATTAGCGTCCTTCCACGCTGTAGGGAGTACCCCATCTTTCATTGATTGCTCGAATAGCAATGTGAGGATGGGCGCAAGCTCAGTCGCGGCCTCTTTGAGTACTCTGGCTGGGACAGCATCTGGCCCGCACGCCTTGTCTGTACGGATGTTGTCTAGTTGCGCTCTAACGCCGTTTTCGGAAAAAAAGATGTCGTTGATGTATTGGTGTGGTGACGCGCCGAGAGTGGGAACACTATGATAATCTTCTTTTGTGAACACACTGTCATACTGTGCCCTTAGCGCCTGAGCTTTGCATTTGTCAGACGCGCAAACCCGTCCCTCCCAGAATAGAGTGGGTATCCCCAGTGACTCTGAGCGTACGAGTTTCAGATATGACCACGCCCTCTTCACTCCATTCGGCCTAGGGTCGTCGGATTCTAAGTCAATCCCCTTCATTATTTCACTAACGTAGTTATTGTGTGATTCCTTAATGCTGTTGCTTACAATGTTCCTTAGGCGTTTATAATTCAAATGGTCTTTTCCCTCCCAGTTCGTTTGGACTTTTTGAAGGCGCGGTCGCGTTTGCGCATCAACTTTTTGATAGGCTTGCCTACCCAGGTGAGGTGGCGCTTTGTTTTCGAGGTCTTGGATGGAATACACCTCTCCATAGCATCGCTAGTGCAAGTTGAAATAGCATTCCAATTGTCCTCCACGGATCTCTCCATATGGGATGCAGCATAGTCCACATGGAAGGATGCGATATGTTCTTTTAACACAACCATGTCCGCTTTATGGTAAAGATATATCTTACGTGGGGGCTTAGGGATGTATTTTGGCGCAAGATCAACTTCAAATAAAACGGCGCTGTGATCACTTAGGCTCGGGGTAACGTGACATGCATTGACAAGACCAGGTTTAGACGAGAAAGCAAGATCCAAGAAGCTATCGTATCGAGTTGGAGACTTAACATGTTGTGATAAACTGTATTTATCCGCCAAAGCAATGAGGGCGTGGTCCCAGCTGTGAACTGGTGGAGTAAGTACAGCCTCGCCGCTCGACCAGTCAATACCCGAGCAGTTAAAGCCCCCTCCTATTATTGCATTTGGGCACTGCTTGTATTTAGTAAACAGTTTGCACAAGTAATCGTCTAGCAGGCCGAGTCCCTCCTGGTCGGTTGGGGGGCGATAGAAACTAGTTAGAAAAAGTTTCTTGCGCTTTGCAAGATGGATAGATGCTGTTATCATTTCGGCTCCATCGACGTCGAGGCCCCGTTCTTCCACTGCGGTCAGGTCGTTGCGGACAGCTATAAAGACCCCCCCGCCGGATGACGTCCTATCTCTCCGATATAATTTTCAGGGAAGATGGAATAAGTGGGAATAATAGCGTGTATCTTTGATTCGCAACCGAGAATAACGTCCGGGTCATGAAGTGCAACAAGAGATTGGAACTGCGACTTTTTGACCGCGCTGCTTAGCCCGTTACAGTTGAGGGAGAGGATCTTTAACTTTCTCCTAGTTGGTTTGGTTCGGTTCTCTTGGGAATTAGGGAATCTTGAAGGGCTAGACGTAAACATAGGTGATCCCGGATCGCTGTTTATGGTTGAATCGGATGAGAGACTTCCAAAGCGATTATCGTGACAGAAATCCATCTCATTTAGTAGGAATGTCCTTGAGAAGTTCGGGAAAAGGCATTTACTGCACAGCCACGCAAGCTGGAAGTCGCTGTCCAATCTGTCATAAGATTGTGCTGTCATGGCAATACACTTCGTGTGATACCACATGTCGCACTCGTCACATTGAATCGCTCTTTGGTTCGATCTAGTTGTTTTTTTGGGAAATGCCACCAAGGGTATTTAACGGGACCCGGTTCATCGTTGAACAGTCATTTGCTATAATTATAAGGATCACTGAAATGCGAGGCGACGTAGGATCGTTCAAAACAGGACCAAGCACTCGGCCGTGGCGTTGCCGTGATAGTGAATTAATGAATGCAAATACAGAACTTCTTGGCTGATTGACTTTGAATGACTGGGCTTTGAATTCCCTGCTAGCAGAGGCCTCTTTTCTCTGCATTTCGCTGGCTGAGGTTCGCGAGGAAAAGAGACCTCTGCGCTGGGTCGAACCTCGCTTTGTTTTACCGCCGTCCACAACCATGGACGGTTTGCTGACCGTTTCTTGAGCCCACTATATGCGCACGCATTTCAACAGACGTTTTCCGCTGATATTATTTGAGCCCCACAGCGGAAAACGTCTGTAGATATGCGTGCGCATATAGTGGGCTCAAGAAACGGTCAGCAAACCGTCCAAGATGGTGGACGGCGGAAAAACAAAGCGAGTTTCGACCCATCGCAGAGGTCTCTTCCTCGCGAACCTCAGCCAGCGAAATGCAGAGAAAAGAGGCCTCTGCTGGCAGGGAAGGCTTTGAACTCCAAGTTACCTTGAGCTCCGGGTATCGCATTTGGCGTCTCAGACAAGTAAACCTCGCTTCCTGAGCTGTCCAGTACATTAAGTACGATGGCAAGAATAGTTATGGGTAGTTGGAGAGCCATTGCCATGTGAAAAGATGGAAAAACCACAATTGAATCGGAGCAGAATCAGACACGTCCGATAGGCTTGACTACCGCTGACAGAGCTGGGTTTTTGTCCACCGATGGTTCTTGAGTATCTTGCGATGCATCGCCATGGTCATTCCTGATCAGATCTCTTAGTCTGGTGGTGTACAACGATTGTGCGGCACCTTGTATTTGAAGTGTCTTTGTACTCTTGTAGAAGTTAACGGTCACTCCATTAAATTTAAGCACTTCTGTTGCTCCCTTTGAAATAGTATTTAGTAGTTTTTCTTCGTTTCCATCCTCTAAAGTGCTAATCCAAACGGTTTTAAGGTTTTCAACGTCGCTGTCCCATTTGAACTGATTCTTTTTTAGGCTGAGGTAGCCCGCGAGACCAGTCGTGTCCGCCATCTTGCTCGATCACACGTGTCCGCCATCTTCCACGATCACACGATCACTCTTACTTGGGAGAACCCCCCCCCCCCCTCCCCCCCGGGCAATAGAATACACACCACGCTTCTGACGTCTGCTGGTTAATGGCGCCTCTCTTTCAAAAAGTGCGAGTTATAACCACTCAAACGCGAGGAACACTAGACACCAGGTTCCACTCGCTCAACAATAACAACGAAGGCGCGATTTTTTGAGATGCACAACAATTGCGTGTGTTAATTTAAAATTAAAATCGACACAAATTATTGTACCTTTTTCCCTGTTCTAACATTAAAATTAAAACAAGGAGTTTACATGGATAAAAAAACAGATCGAAATCTTGCAACTTGTTTTGATTATTCAACAACGTTACGAGTTGAACTCTGCGCCGATATCTCATGTCCTTTTCATAATTCCTCTATACCCAAAGCTATAATCAAAACATAAAATCGAGCTGGACGCATTCTTTTAGCATTGACACTAAATCGCATTTAATCCAAGTTTGTGTTACTTGATCGCACAAATTCCTTGAAAATCCAATAAGGCGAAAAGGTTAAAAAGGTGTTAGATAAAGTTATGTGATTTTAACTGGATTTTGTGGCATGGTGATTTTACACCTTCATCGCCATGTTCGATCAAGTGAGATTTTCTAGAACCTCGAACGAAATCATAGAACATCGCAAATGCATGCGATTTCAGCTCGCACGGCTCTTATCTCTATCCGAATCCTATCTTTACTTTTTATCGGAAACCTATCTAGAAATCCTTTCTGAAAACTATCTGAATCCCAACTAATTGGAACGTTTCGGATAGTCTTATCTATGTTAACTTATCTGACAAACAATCTGAATTTGTATCTTTATGCTTATCTACATAATGCAACTGAAAACGATCTGATTTATCTATCTGAACGCTATCCGATGGGTGTGGTATCTTAAAGCTATCCAAACCCTAACTAATTGGAACGTTGCAATAGAAATCCAAAATACGTATCCGAAGATTTTTATCGAAACGATATCTGGCTACTTGCAGCTACATTTTCTAACTAGTATCTGTTAATAATCTCGCCAATATCTGAAGCTTATCTGACTTTCTTTTTTTTTGTTAATTGCAAGTTTTTCGAGGAAGCATCAATGAACAGGGAGACGCCCATAGGTTTGCATATCCCATTTCCGGTTTTCCATTGTTTTACCGCTTGAATGTTTTTAAGGTAGGGATAACCCAAGGGATAGGGAGCCACAATGCTGAGTTATACGGCAGATAGAGTAGAGTATGGCCCACCCCCACCCCCTCTTGAGCTCCAAAATTCATCTGATGACCACTCTCCCTGAAACCCAGCCGTTTCCTAAAACTCAAGTGCATAAATAAGGCAATAAGGATCGCAAGACAAGATATTTCTATTTTAACTAAAATGAATTTCGAGGGGTTTTCTATGGCTGCAACTCTTCATCAGTATTACTGTAGTCATAGGAAAGTCCAAAAATGATTTGTGCGCTTGTCACTGTCAATAATGGCACACTGTTAACCAAAACATATATGATTAAAACTTTACCTTTTGTTGTAGCATGCAACGACATCAGCGGTGCATGCAGTTATTATCAATTGTATGGCTACTGTGCGAGTGCTATTGTGCAAAAGAAATGCAAAAAGACCTGTGGCTTTTGTTGAGGAGGAGGAGAGGCAGGATAAGGTAAGTGGACAATTATAAACGGGCATGACTTTCATTAACAAGAATAACTGGAATGACAGCCAGAACCACTGTATCGCGACCCTTTTCGGCATCGATTCTTTTTTCTTTACTTTTTTTTTTTTGGGGGGGGGGGGGAAGGGGAGGGGGGGGAGGGTTGAGACTTTTATATCTCCGCGCGGCCATGTAATATCCTCTGAAGTTTGCATCATGCGAAGTGAATACACTTAATCACACAAGCATATTCGTAAGATATAAATACATCACCTCCCCTGCGTCTTAACGGTGGAATTCCTCAAGGTACCCGGCTGGGTCCAATTCGTTTTGCAATCATGGTCGTCGATCTCCTCCCTGACTGGGGACTTAGGATAAAGTTTGTAGACGATCTAACAGCGCTTGAAACAGTACCCAGGAACTCCCCTCACTCATGCGCCACATTGTCGAGGATATACAATCATTTGCATGTATTAACAACATGAAACTAAATCCTAGCAAATGTAAAGAAATGTGTGTTAGCTTTCTTCAATATGATAGCTCTCAGCGGCAGACACTCGCTACCGGTGGCTCCGTTATCGAGTCTGTCAAGTCTTTTAAGCTTCTTGCCATTTACATCTCCAGCGATTTGACATGGTCTACCCACTGTGTTCATATTGAAGAAAGCAAAGAAACGTCTCTACGCTCTGAGACAACTCAAGAAATGCGGCGTCGCGCCTGCTGACCTTGTTATGGTATACTGCGCCCTCATTAGGTCAATCTTAGAATACGCCGCACCCATCTTTGCGAATCTCCCTATCTATTTATCTTACGTGCTCGAGAGTATTCAGAGGCGTGCACTCGCTATCGTGTTTCCATACAAACCCACTGCAATCAGCTGGCAAAGCTTTATATCGCAAAGTCAGAAAAGTCTGCCCAAGTGCGGCCCTGGACTGCTCTGTCGAGAGACTAACAAACTAAGTTCTGTTTGCGGTTTGCATACGCACTACAATAGTGCTGTTACACGGGCCACCTATCCCTGCTCGTTCGCCTATTAAAACGGGCAAAATGGCGCTACTTCCGGTTTCAGCCTCGTTTTCATGTTACAGGAGAGCGCGCGTATCAATGATGCTCATTCTAGAGGCTTTCCCGTGCTAGGATTTTTTAGGACTTTTAGTATGTTGTTTAGTACGTTCAACTGACCAATATTGTGAAGAAAAACCTTCTGTTGCAATTAGTGACGGGTCAAACCATAGAATGACTGGACTAATTCCTGTAATTCAGTCCTAACTGCAAAAGGAATAATAAACGATTATTATTATTATTTGGTAGTAAATATTGACATGTTTATGTTTTTCGCAGCCTACGACGGATAAAACGCCTCTTTCTAGTTTCTTTTTCGCGTCGCTTTCTTATGATTCTTTTTCTTTTTGATTACAGGCAATAAATGATGACGAACAAACCACACTTTGCTGAATCCTTCGGAAAAATGGCAACGGACACAAATACTCGATATTGTAACCTCGGATACTACACTACGGCACTCTCCATAGGTCTTAACCGACTCGCCCTCGCATAATGCATTGCAGCTTTGTTTTCGTTTACATTAAAACCAACTCTTACTTGAAAAGGCGGTCATACTATGCGAGTTCTAGCGTTTTTATGGTAAAAAGCGCTCAACTGACAAAAGTAAGGTTTTTTGTCGAGTCTCTGAACTTAGATGGTATTATCTATATTATCTATGATTAGGGGGGAGCTCATGTTTATAAGCCCTATGGTTTCTTGTGAGCTTCCTCGCCAGTTTCTTTTGTATAAATTTAAATTTATGGAAATGTATACTCCTGGCAAAAAAAATGAATAAACTGGTATCAAAAACGGCGGCGACGCAGTTCATTGTGGGCTGGGTGAGTCGGTTCATTCAGGGCACGGCAAGGAAAAAATCCATTAATCGAAAATAATAGTACAAATGCTTGTTTGGGCGGTAAATTAGTAACATTTAGAGTGCGTTTCTTTAGGAAAAATCTAAATCCGGATTTTGAATCCAAAAGTGGACAAAGTTTCTTTGTGGAAAATCAGATTATGAATCGACCTTCGAATCCACGCCAAAGCAAGAATTTTGGCGCCAAAAACGCCCAACTGCACTACGGGACTAGCTACAAAAATCCATTTTCAAATTTTCGTTTCAATCATCCGTAAGAAATCCGTACAGTCTTGATGAAAATCTTAATCCGGATATTCCCAAAGAAACGCCTTAGTGCAGTTTGTAGAGAATGTTAGAGCTAGATTACTTAGTATAAAATAGCGCAGCATTGTAGAAGCCATGATCCGCGCTTTGTCTGCTGAGTTCGACACGTGGTTGTTGATTTAAAGACCCTGTGTCCGATGGGTTGACAATATCATTTATTATTCAGCCATGCCACTATCTCGGTTCTGATTGGCTAAGAGTACGCAGCGAAACCTTGTTGGCGCGCAGTTCCTGACGTCATACTACAGACATTAGGATTGATGCATTCTAATGACGTCATAACGCAAGCCAATAGGTTTGGCCGCCATCTTGGTTTTCGTTTCCGAATTGAAAGCCGGTTTTGCGAATATTCTCGTTGAATCTGTTATGATTTTTGCCAAGAGATCATTGCTCAGGATATCTAAACATCAACTATGGCTATTTGAATTGAATACAAAAGGAAAATACAAATGGACGTAAGATGAAGTTGAAAAACCGTGTCGCCGTGCACGGCCTCATCGCTGACTTCGTTTAGCTAGGTACTACCTATTATTCAGCAACCAAGAATTCTTGAAGAATTCTTGGTTGCTGAATAATAAAACAATTATTGAATTCGGTTTTCGCATGATAGTGAGATTTGTCAACGCCTCGGGTTAGTGTTATCCGCCTCAGCTTCGCTTCGGCAGATAACACAAACCTCGGCGTTGCCAAATCTCACTATCATGCTCAACCTCATCCAATAAGTGTTAAATATTTGTTTGTTGTGTTTATTTAAATACCGAACTTTTAACAGTAAAAAAATATAACACCATTAGTTCGCGGCTCTGTAACTCCATATCACTTAAACCAGTTCTAAACCAAATGACTGATTCAAATTCTGTAAGATTTAGACGGATTGAGTTCACTACATTTACCGTTACCTTAGACCCCGTCCACACTACACCGTTTTCAAACGAAAACGGATACTTTTTGCTCCGGATACGGCTATCGTCCACACTACAACGCCGAAAACGATCACCGAAAGCGGATCGAAACAGATCGAAATAAGCATGTGTTGAGCTTGTTTGAGCATGCCCACTCAATGCATAAGAGCGTTTTCGTACATATACGCGTTGAAGCGTGGACGGGCGAAAACGATAAATGTGGACGAAAATATTTTGAAAACGGAGCAAAAAGTATCCGTTTTCGTTTGAAAACGGTGTAGTGTGGACGGAGTCTTGGTATCATTTTTTTTATTGGCTACAAAACTATGTCAAGCCCATCGGACACACCTCACCTTCAATAGACTTAGTACTGCATTATTGTCTCGTTAGATTTTGGTGCATTTTTTCCCCTCAAATTAAAAAACGGAAGACCATTTTTTATACATACATATCTTAAAAATATCGAACGTCTGATTATATTTTAGCATATTTCCTTCTATTACCTTTTAATGCGTGCCGAACTCAGTTTACCATAGCCGATCAAAGTTTGCAATACATTATACAATGGGTTGGCATTTTTGATGGCTCCGTGAATATTGGTGAATAGTCACCTAGAAAATCGAGGTGACTATTCGCCGATAATCACGGAGCCTGAGGAGACCAATTGTTTGGCATAATTGCTCAAGTGATCTATAAGGTTTTTAGACAAAAAACTTTGTTTTGTTGCATTTTTCGTAATCATATGAAAACTTGAGCGTGCGAAAATTATTAAAATCACCTTGAGTAATTATACTGATACATATTAATCAACGTAACAATCATGCATATTATTAATCAACACAACGGTCGTTTTATAATCACTTGTATCCGCCAAGGTTTTATTAAAGCACGAAGCATTCAATTGTGTGCTGTATTTCTCTTCCCTTCCCTTTCTTGTACGTTCTGATTTCCTACACCGATAAATAAAGCGATAGCACTTCTTATGGACGGAACAATTAGACAAGCGATCGGGGAGGTGGAGGCGGAGAAAGAAGGTAACAAATTCCATGCACAGAAAAGCATCGAGAAATAAAAAAATACATGCAACAACAGGAGCCCAGGCAAGAAGCAATCTTTCAGTTCGAAAGATGTCTTAAAAGTGCGAGAAATCAGTGGCGTTTCATAGAGGGAGTTGGTGAATTGTGAGTAGGAACTCACCCAGCTATGACTGGTTCTACATAAAATGTGAAGTTTGGCTAACAAAATTAATTATGCGACAAAGGGAGCATGCCCTAGAATTCCAGGTTGCTCCAGCACCACCCACTAGCTAGCATGAGTTCCAGGTTTTCCCACCAGCTAGTATGCTCAAGCACATTAAGGCCTGGGATTCGAAATGGGCTTGGGGCTAGCCCCCAAAAACGCAAAATGTGCCTTAAATTGCTTTAATCTATTTAAGGCAGGTTAATGTTTGGCACAGTGAAAAAGCTGGACGAACTTAATATTTTGGTGCTTTATAGTGTGGAGTGACGTCACAAGGTATGTCACGTGACAAAACAGTAAAATGCTTTGCCGATGATGGAGGAAACATCTAACAATACAGCTTGGTGAAAATGGATAGACCTCAGCAATAGAAACATCGTACCGTTTCGGCTGCTGAACTATTATTTACTGTTAACGAGATATAAGGGTCGGAATCAGGTCGCGTGACCTAATTAATATATCAGCCCCTTAAAGCACCCTAAAGGAGCAAACTTTTTCCACATGTAAAAACGTCACTATGTAGAACCCAATAAGAGAAATATTATTAGCTATTAACTTTTCAAAAAGGAGTGAAACTAACAACCGGAGAAATTTTTAAACTTTGAAAAGTGAAAATGTCACGTGACTGGCCACGTGACAAGTGTATCACCCGAAATTCCACTCGATGAATGTTAACTATCCTGAAAATTTCATGCTCCATCATTAATGATTAGAAAAGATATTTGAAATTTTGTAATTTTCTGGGCTGACCCAGGCCTTAAAGTGAGTTCCAGGTTGCTCTAGCCCCACCAACTCTAGAATATAATCAAAGGGCTCTATGAGCCCTTTGATTATTCATGAATTTGGAATTCATGAATTTGGAATTAGTGAATGGATAATGTTTCAGATATTGAAAATACTTTGGGAGGAGACTGCCCTATCTTGGGGGTTGGGGCGGGGTGCATGTAGTACCTTTTAGGGTTAAAAATCAGGCCTCTGGTATAGCTTTAAGGGATAACCCTACCCTAAACCTGACTCTAACCTAACCCTGGATGATAGATAGTGATAGACTGGTATAGGTGGTTTGTTGGGTGAATCTATATTGGTGTACTTGGACATGAATTTATATGAGGAAAAAATGTCTTGTGGGTACCTTTAGGGGTCAAAATCAACTAAGCAACACCATGTTTGGTACCTTTTAGGGATAAAATCGAAACTTCCCAATGAGCACCCGCGTCCCAAAAATACGGGAGCCCCCGCTGGGAAAATACTGGATAAAGGTATGTGGCAAGTTCTCATCAGTAGCCACATGGAAGATATGGGCAATTTAAGAAAAATGTCTCTGATTTTTGTTCAAGTGTTGTTGTATTGCCTTTGAAAGAGATCTCCAGTTGGTTTACCCCTAGCATGGACATGACAAGCATATATACAGGCACAAAATTCAATAGTGCTGGCAGATTGATTTTTCTTGAATTTTAAGTGTCCAATTATTTTGAAATTGGATAGTTTAAATCTGTATGCTATATTATTAATAAATAACAGGGCTCCATACTTGTTCAGTGAAAAAAAAA
Organism: Scolanthus callimorphus; assembly: GCA_033964015.1. Taxonomy (NCBI): domain Eukaryota; kingdom Metazoa; phylum Cnidaria; class Anthozoa; order Actiniaria; family Edwardsiidae; genus Scolanthus; species Scolanthus callimorphus. Next base: position 26,588,081 of record CM066922.1, on the reverse strand, counting down.
ATGAATTCAAAATTCCTCAGGAACACCAAATTGGATCCGGCCTACTGAATTTTCACTCAATTTTTTTCTTAATTGTAAAGCATGGAGTCCAATATATAATACTCATAGTAGTCCTGTTATGTAAACTGTACCATTTTGTATACAGACCCTATTTTCTGATACATTTTCACAAGCTACCCCCACACACAATGTTACGCCGCTTGGGGGAGGGGGGAGATGCAGCAAGGGGTGGGGATTTGACGTTTTTTAAATTTTTACAGAAAAAATTCCCCACCATTGGGCCAAAATACAGTGTCAAATCTTGGTCAATATTCCTACCCCGGGCTGCATGATTTCATCAAATTTGTCAGTCGTGTGACTTATGGCAATGAACCTACGAGATGGTTACCAGACTCATGACCAAAGAGCCCGACCCCCGGGAAAGTCCAAGATGAAATAATCCCTCTTCTTTGTCGTCCATTTCTTTCACGAATGTCTTAACGAAAAACAGAAGATAGTTTCTTTCCACCACAGATTCACGGGACTCACCTAAATACTCCACTGTGCAAATTTGAAGCTGCCTGGGAGTGCATGAATACAGAAGAAATGCTTCCCAATATGCGAACTTTTGCAGAGCTGCTAATCGTTGAGACGTCTCTACATGACTAATTATCGTAACGCAATCCGCCAGTTTTCTCAGAAAGCAAAAACCCCACGGAAAACTCTTAGGAAAGGCTAGTTATGCTTTATAGGCAAATGGAAACATCCTTCGTATCCGAGTTATAGTTTCCCGCCATCCTGAAATTTGATCCGGAAGTGACGTTTGCGAGATCTGCAGGCATGGTCGGCCTTCGACTATAAAATTATTTTTGTACCGGAAGTTAGCAACTGCATGGCAAGATGGCAAGCAGTGTATAGCACTTGAGCGCTGATAGGCCATTCTCGTACCCAGAGCTCCCCGGCTCGTCTGCTCGCGGGGGAGGCTCTGGGGACATCCATTTGAGGGCCCTCGCAATCTCGATCCCAGAGCCCTGCATTTTCTGCGCATGCGTCGCCAAATTATGGGCTCTGGGAAACTCCACTTGGCTGCTGCCAAAATCTGGCAGCACTGATTTTAGAGCGCATGCTCGGAAAAAACATCCGAGCAGCCACCGAAAAATACTACAAATCAGAAGGACACACTCGGTTGCATGTAAAGCTTAGACATGACAGCGGAAAAACAGCCAAGCAGAAGCCAATAAATTATTACCAAGACCTAGACAACGAAACATACGAAGATAAGAATTAATATCGGAAAAGCCATGTTTGAGTTTGACGGGAAAAAGACAGCTACTTTTGTCTTTGACGGTGCAAAGCACACAACACGAAAAGGATGGTTGGTTTTGTGGTTGACTGAAAAAGTTGAATTTGTGTAGATCAAGGGAAAAATTACCTCAGGTCATTAACAAAGACAAGTAAACTATTGCCTCATTCATGGCCAAGGAGAAAACGGACGAAAACAGCAGATTTGGCAGTTACTTCGAGGCTGAAATAAAAGGGCACGGAACTAAGCTAACTCCACGACACGAGCACACTGCAAAAGGCCAAGTGAAGATTTGAAAACTGTTCATCGGAGAGAGTTGTGGTCTCTTGTTTCGTTTTGTATCATCCTTTAAATAATTCAGACTAGCTACTTTCGGTAAAAAATGGATTGCAAAGGATTTTGAAAGCCTGCGGGCAAGCTGTTTTCTTGTTGGAAACGTGCGAACTGGATTTGCCGAGGATTGAAAATAAACTGAAAACTCGAGCAGACAACGAAAAAGCAGAAAAACTACAAATCATTTATTAGGACACATGTCTACGACAAGCCAAATGGATTATTTCAATGTCCTTTACAATGGATGGGAAAGTCGAAAAGGCATGATTGAAAAATCTTTGAGATTTGCACGAATGATATTTACGAAAAGACTTCTTTCTAATTGAAAGAAATTGGCCTGACTGAAGGCTGCCGTGGCAGGGTTTCACTTTGCAGATTTGTGTTATTAAAAATCTTGTGTACTTTTTGGACGACCAAGAACACTGTACTTGTAATGGAATTATTATCGTCCTCATTACAACTGTTATCGTCTTCATTAACTTTAATTATAAAGCATAATTCAATACAAGGTAAGATTTCTGTAATTGTGTTGCATTTGTTATTGATTGAAAAATATTAAAACGAACGCAGTTTCTAGATACCCGGCAGTCGGGTACGGACTTCTCGAGACAAGATATCCGGCAGTTTTAGAATTTTGTCAAAATTAAGCAGAATGGCTCGGGATTATCACATCATTATAATACCCTATCTTTATAGAGAACTTTGAAGCGATTCTGATATGATATACAGCATTTATTTTGAGCATTTTCCCAAGTCTGAGCTCTCTATGCGCGACAAACTGATTTGGCACGCGACAAACTGATTTGTAAGCACAAAATCCTTGTAACAACTGTATGCAAGTAATACATGTAGTGTATGAGAATTCTGTTGACAAATAAACAAAGCAGAATAACCAGATAATATTATAATAAACGTCTTTCGTCTTTAGATTCTATTTTGTCGTATCATGTTCAGTTTATGACCTTTACGTTCCGCTCTCCAGTCGTTTTGATTTAGTTTAACCACGGAGGTATTTCGATACTACACGGCAATAAAAATGACTAAAGTAACAACGGCATCGAAGGTTCCAAGCTTTAATCTGTATAAAAATACGATTATAAAAAAACTTTTTGTCTCCGACGACCTCCGACTTCCCATTTACCTCGTCGTGAATGACGATCGCGCAGTATCGGGAACCATTCGGCACTTTCTTATTGACCAATCAGCGCACTCTAAAAACTGGAGTTTCCCAGAGCCCATAATTTGGCGACGCATGCGCAGAAAATGCAGGGCTCTGGGAACGAGATTGGGGCCCTCGCTGATTGGCTGAAACATTGCGCATGCGCTTGAAAAAAGAGTCAAAGCGCCTGCGCAGCCAACAAAAACAACCTCGTACCCAGAGCCCGTCATCTTTTGGCCAGCGGCAAGATTCAGGGCCCTGGGGGAATCCGATTTGTGAGCATGCGTGGTAGGTCAAAAACGTAACGAACTTTCATACAACAATCAAACCGGAAACCCAGAATCTGGGTTTTAAAAAAATCGATTCCCCCAGAGCCCTGAATCTTTGCCGCTGGCCAAAAGATGACGGGCTCTGGGTACGAGATTGCCAACAAAAACAAAATGGCTGGCTAAACACAGGGACGGCTAACCGGCGAAAAGCGTACAGGCGAAAGAGAAAATATACAAGGGCTGCTGAGGAAATGCGATGCCGTTGGTTTTCTGTTAATATTTTTGACTGCAGTCGCTGACAACGGATCTTCTCTAGTCACGAAAGCTGTGAAGCCTAAGCTTAAACTAGCGGTGAACGAAAACTCAAATGGACTGCCTCGTGAATTTTGAATGATTACAAAATAACTATGGGTGATCAACAGTGATTCTACAGAGTACAAATGACGATTGAACTATTGTCAACTATATGTTGAATGTCGCCAACTCCACATGCGATCATTCGCAAGAAACTGCATGTCAACAACAACAAAAGTGTCTAAAAAAGATAAATGCAGAGTTCAGCTCCTGGAAAGCTTTATTTCTGCCCTGGAATTTTAGAGAGACTCTTGGAGAGGGATGCAGAAGCCAATCTTGTACAATACGAAACAAACATACTCAGAGAAACAACACTAAGGCAATATACCTCCTATAATAGTAGGTAGATCTGCATGAGAAATATTTCAGTTTCTTGTAGAAAAGCAGTATTTGACAATCGCTTGTGGTTATGCCATAAATGCCACCACTGACCGTCTTTGTTTACATTAAATCAATAGTAATACTATTCACAAGACCAGTGGAATATTTTGCCTATAGGCTGCAGACACAGGAATCACATTTCAAGGGTGACTTTAGTACAAGTACTGCACTGCATTCATGAGATTGGCTGCAACTTTCAAAAGTCCTGTGTATGACCCTAGAGATGTACTGCGCAATTCCCAAAGTTAACCATACCTTTCCCACAAAAGGGGTCGAGATATGAATCCCTATCCCTCAAGCATTTTCAGTGAACAATGCAGTGAAAGTGTGGAAAATAAAACAAAACATTGAGCCCCACCCTTCAGTAACTTTTAAGTCCCTTCTGTGGAGGGTAAAGCGTTTTTCTACAATCACAAAATATTGAAATGCAAGTGGAGGCCTATGATATGGTGACAGACATACAACAGTTTCTATAATTTTCTGAAAGGTTCGTCAAGGTTTTGAAACCATCAATGTGCTCCTACTTTTCAACTGGGGCAAAATGATTGCATTCAGGTTGAAGATCTGGAGCAGGCGAGGATCTGGGGGAGGGGGGGGGGGATTTTCTATAGATTTTCCCATACATTTACTGTATTTGTTGGAGCAAGTTTCAAACTTTGGCCTCCATTATTTTCACTTTGGGGCCCCTTTTCTGGAGATCCTGGATCCACCCTTGTGGAATGTTGAATCTCAGAGACATGTAATAGGCCTTTGCACAAGAGGTCATGTGTCCCAGTCGGGTTAGTACCCTTAAATGGAGCAGCTTCATGCAAATGATGTTCAGAAATGAAAAGAGCATATTATTGATTTTAGGATCAAGAATAGAACTGGGGATTTTAATAGGATTTGTATGGCTGGATTGCAAGCTATGTCATAAAAAATATGCAGTTTTCTTTTTGCTCTCATGTTTCACGTACCGTATTTACCCGTATATAAGACGCACTTTTTTCACTCCAAAATGACCTTCAAAATCGAACTTACTGTGAGTCTATTTCTCGTGGGATTTCTTCACTAGAAGTGCTGTTGCACACAATACAAAATTAAAAATCTTTAGAAACTTATTTTTTTGCCAAAATGACCTCAAAATTCAAGGTGCGTCTTATATACGGGTGCGTCTTATATACGGGTAAATACGGTATGCATCATAGAGAGCTGACACTCTCTGGCTTTTTACTAAAATCACCATGCTCATTTTAAGGGTGACTGGTTCAAGTGACCTCTAATAGACCTCCTCGGCTGGGGCATAATGTTTTGCCCATTTCAGATCATGTGGCATTCCCATGAGTGTTCTCTCTTCGTTTGGAATGCTTCCATATTCATATATCCTTCAGTGCATAGCAGAAAAAGAAAGAGAGAATACTCATGGGAATGCCACATGGTCTATTGAGGAGGTCTATTGCAAAAGGCAGATTAGGCACTTTAACCACATACTTTACCAAAATACAGCAAATACAAAATGAAGCAAAATACCTTGGGATATTTTAGACAAATTTGCTAGTGTTGATAGTTAGCATTTTATTGTAGTTTTGTATTTCTCTATAGAGCCATTACTGATGTATCTGGTTATGAATACCTGTTACCTGTACCTGTTATGAATGCCAAAAAAAACTGATAATGAAACAGGTTCTTCAGTTTATTTGGGCCTATGAATAATCTTTGTGTGATTCCAGAACAGCAGCGTAGCCAGGAATTTCTGAAGGGGGTGGGGGGGGGGGGGGACAGTAGCATAGCATAGCATAGATTTATTGGAACCGTGTAAAAATATTTACATAAGTATAACTCCAATAAATTTAAAAAAAGAAAAATACATTAATATTTTATCTAAATTTAATTTTCAATTTCACTTTTATTTGACCAAAGTTTGAGGGTCCAAAGGCATCATTATGATGGGGTGCTTTTACAAAGTAGTCGTTGTCGTTCCGTTTTGGCCTCCCAGACTAATTTTGCAATATTTGTTTGGATATTTTCTTTAAATTTTAGAGACATTACAGTTGGCATAAATGCACCCCGCATCGCCAGCATAAGGCAAGCATGACAGTCATAGCTGGCCAGCGGTCGCACGCATCAAAACACCCAGCTAATCCAAAATGGCGGAAACGGAGAAGAAGGTGAATTGTTTTTAGAGGATTTACGTTCCTGATAGGAATCTTCCGGTCTTGCCAATGGAAAAAATATATATATCTGGTACTTCCAAAATGAAGAATACTCTCGAAGAATGCGTGAAAAGAGAAAGAAAATGAATAATGGCAGAGGAAGTATGAAGGGATGGCGAACTTGTGTGTTCACTAATAATTGCAAGCACTGACTTATAACTTCTGCGTTTATCAGATGACTGCGAATGCTAACAATTATTGGAAATTGAATCTTCAGTAGTTCACTGTTTTAACTCTCACGCAATGAGCAAGACATTCTGTACTCTGGTTTCTGTGAAGACTCTTTCTTTTATGAAAAAAATAATCTATTATCATTGTTGGGGGAGTGACCTGGAACACACAGAACTGTAGCTTGGATAACAAATTGGAAAAGATCATGATACCTCTTCTTTTTCTGGTAAAACTTATCACTAACAGAGGAAAAGAGTAACCTGGAACACACAGAACTGTAGCACTTGGATAACAAATTGGAAAAGACCATGATACCTCTGTTTTTTTCTGGTAAAACTAACATTGCTACAGTGTTTTACATAACCTAAATGACTACTAGATGTTTCTGGTATCATTTTTATGGAACATGATTAAATTACCTCTATGAACAACTCAAACATAGCTGCATGTTGTGATATCAGTCTCTGAACTAAGGGGATAACTCTGTAGGCATGTATCAGGACTGCCTGCACAAAAGTCTAGACGCTACTAGAAAATGTTTTTCACAAACACACTGCTGCCACCAGTCAGTATTTGCTCTAGAATTTGCAATACAGGAAACATCGACATGCATGTCAAATGCAACCTATTTTGATTATAAATGTATTAAACTACTTTAACAAATTTTTGGGTGCAGCTGCATACTTTGTGTGTTGATAGCTACGCCCCTGCCTGTCAGTTGCACAAGGTGGTCTGTGAAAACAAGCCTAAAGTGTGATAGCTGAATAATTTAGACATGCTTTCAGTGAAACAAGAGGAAGGCTAATTCCTAAACAACATGGGGGGTAATAATATACACAAAACATGACATGAAGCTTAAGAAATCAAAGTCAAAACATTTTATAATTGACAACCCATACGGAGCACAGGGTACAAATAATCAGATAAATGGATTGAGAGGCCTGCTTAAAAGAAGAGCAGCATTCAGTTCAATTTCAGGTGGTTTTTTTTTTTTGTATCTTTTATCAGCTTTTGTCTTAGACAAAATTTGCTTTGGTGACAATTTTTTCTTTGGTTACCTAAATGTTCATTAAATGTAAATAATGTAATGATGATATCAGTGATGTCATTCTTACACTCCCCTTAAATGTTGTCTAACTTTGGTTTGTCCAAATTTGGTTTCCTTCCTGAGATATGAATCTTATAAAAAATGAGCTTGATGGATATTTGGATGTTTTTAAAAATTAAAATTTAAAAATTCACAAGCATCTGTCACCACATGTAATTTGCATAGGGTATTTTTAGGCTGAGAGTTGAAATTGAATAAAAGTTGATTTTTTATAGCAAAAATATTAATCAATCAGTAGAGCTCCATGGGCAACTGGCTTATAAGAGGTGGGAATAATTTACAAGCTTCTATGTCAACGGTTACAAGCTAACTCTAAAATTAATCACCGATGCTACAATACAGAATGTACATATCAGCAGTTAAGTGTTACTTTCTAACCACTTGCCACCATGTAAGTCTATGACAGTGAAGTGTTGTGTCACTCTGTAACAGGGTCCAAACTTAAGTATTAAAAAGAGGAATTGTAGTCACCAACTGAATACCATTATACAAAAGTTTATCCAATATACTGACATTTTTAGTCGAACAGTGAGAATGTTGGTCACTTTTGCGGCACATACAGTTGTGATTTGAAGCCCCTCCCAAGGAAAACTGGTTTCTAGTTCCGAGAAGAAGACAAAAATGAAAATAAATTATAGCTTTTCAGTGAAAAATAACACAAAATATTACATCCCAAAAAAATCAAGGAAATCTCCAGACAATTCTGATTGCAGTAAAAGCTTCTCTTTATTCACATATAGGAGTATGTCAGTGACATACTAGCTGCCCTCAATTAAGTCCAGGTAGTCATGAACATGAAAGGTTTTCTTACCATCAATGCTGAAAATTTTCTTGATTTTGCAAATTCATAACAAGAAAGTAAAACCACTATCATTGGGCTGTTCCAAAAAAAATATCTAAGGAAATAAGAATGAGCTGTTCTTATGATTTCTGTCTCCCCCTAATGAGGAAAATGCTCTATCCGTGTGAAAGTTCTAGGCTGCACAACCCCTGTGGATATTTGAAGCAACTTTTGTGTAAATACCACATTCTCTTGTGTCCCCTGTGGAAATTCCAAAGTTGCAAAGGAATACCCTGTGGAAATTGGAGGTGGGCAAAAAGAAAGTCCCTGTGGAAATTTAAGGGTCAAAAACAATGACCCTTGCTGAAATTCCAGGGTGAAACACAGACCCCTATGCCCGGGGGGGGGGGGGGGGGGGGACTCCCAATATTTTAGACGGGGGTGCTTGTCGGGAAAATTGATTTTGACCCTAAGGGATAGCAAAATGGGTGTGGCCAACAGCAAATTTACCCATAAAAGATAGCAAATTTGGCAGGTCAAAACAAATAAAACCCAAATTTGAGGTCTTTTAGGGTTTTCATCCAAATTTCCTTTGTAAAGTATTGGTTCTGGTGTCAGTAGCAATATATTTCTGGGCAAGGATTGGTCTGAGACTCCCTAAGGGATAGGGCTGATTTTAAACACCCCTAAGAGATAGCAAGACCTGTCAATTTTATACCCTAAGGGATAGGACGAGCACCCCCATCTGAAAATATGGGGAGTCCCCCGGGGTGGGGTGGGGGGGATGGAAGCTCCAGGTTCCTCAATAGGGGGTAACACATCTAAAATGGAACAGCCCATTCTGAAAACAAAACGAGAACAGGACAGGAAGATGATCTTCCCCAGCAGGTGACTGGAAACAAAACAAAAGTAATTTTGCCATTGATTTTCTGGGCAATCAATATTTAAGATATTTCCTTGACCTGGTTTTACTACATTCTTCCACCAATTTTCCAATTTCTATTTATTGCCATTGATTTCTAGATTGCTGGCATTAAAAAGGTTAATAAGCTGCAATGCATTAGAATGAGAATCGCCGACTGATTCTAAAAAAGCTGATTGCACGTACAGAGCAATAATATCACCTGAAAAATGCTCACTTGTCTATAATCTGAAGAAATATTACCAAAGCAATGAATATTATACGTCAAACCTTATTATTTCTCCATAAGGATCGTCCTTGTTTTGTCCAAACTATTTTTTTTGTTGTGAGTCCAGAGCTCGTAGAGTCACGCTTCCTCCCAAACAAAGCAACGATATTGCGTACGTTTCGAAGCGACGAGTGGCAACGCAATGTCCGCGAAATATTAAAATGTGCTCTCATGGAAGCTGAATTCAAAAAAACTAAAAAGAACAACTTTTAGAGAGTTCATTGCACTTTGTATTCATCGTTCTGTTTACATTCCATCTGGTGAAACAAAAAAGTTATTTGAAGCCAAAAATAGGCATGAATTTGAAGCCGAATGGCTAAATACGATTTCCACAATATTCACCATTTCAACACTGCCGAAAGACTTGGTGGTTACTGCAAAAGCTAGTCATATTTGGTATCAAAATCTTCCTCTCTTCTTCCTCTGTCGAGTCCGCCATTTTGCAAATCTCTGTGAGGCTCGAGAGGTCTTCTGGGAAGTTCTAAAAATAGTTGTCAATCGATCCTTTTGATTAGGGCCCAGTCCCCCCATTTAAGCGCGCGTCCTTCGGGAAAAGCCGTCACAAAACGTGCTGTCGATTTCGGGTGCATTTGTGCCAAGAGGGGGCCATTTCGCGTAGGTTGATTTTGGTTTCTATTTCTATGGCATGGAAAAGTTCATTTCGAAGGTTTTTGTAGTTTGGACACTTGAGAATGAAATGCTCTTCGTCTTCAACATCATTTTTGCAAAGAGGACATATTCTTTCTTCTAATTCTTTATATGGCCTACCATGTCTCCCGGTTTCGATCATTAGGTCATGGTTGCTTAATCTTAGTTTTGTCATGCTTATTCTATGATTTATGTTTTTGACGTTGTTAAGATAGCTTTCCAGGTCAAACGTTAGCTTGAATTTTCTAAGGGTTCTTAATGTGTTTCTTTGTCTAGGGTCTTTTCTTTTATCATCGTGTATATTACTGATCCATGATTGCTGTTCTATGTCTTGCATTCGTTGTCTGATAAAAAAAAGAATCGTAGTTGATGGTTTTGGAATCAGCCATATTTCGCCCAGTCCTAAACGATTTAAAATGCTATGTAATTTGCATGGCCAATATTCTTTATTTTCTTCATGTCGTGTTATGTCGTTTAAGACCTTTCGCGCTAACTTATTGTCTTCGTCACTACTCAGTTTTTGCCAGTATTTGATAGCTCTGCATTTTGCCTGGACACGGAGTGGGAATCTCCCTACTTCAGATCGGCATGCACTTGAGCTGCAGTATTTATTAACACAGTGAAAACATGGGACGAAAATGTTCAAATTTCCTCTAGCAAATACAGTAAATGTATGGGAAAATCTCCTGAGAAAGGGGCGGCCCCGCCCCCTGGCTACGCCCCTGCAGAATACAGACAGACAGATATTTTTTATTTGGCATCGTATACAAAAAGTACATGGATGGGTAGTTCCAAATAAAACTTATTTAAAAAGAGATATAATTATTACTATGTAATTATAGTGTCTTTCCGGAAGAGGAAGCACTCATGTACAATTTTTGCAATAGCTTTGTGTGCTTTCGTATTTTTACCTGAGTAATTTATCAAAAAGTGAAAGTAGACTTTCTCAGACAATTTGTTGAATTTCACATTTTCTATTTCCTCTATTTTTCGAATTAGCTCATCGCGCTTATCTTTATATATTTTGCAGTGGATCAGAGAATGCCCCTATGAAGGGACATTTTCAATTCCAGAAAGGTTGAGGGTCCTAATTGTACAGGAAGTGCGGCCATTTTCCATTTTCAAGAGATTCAGATGAGAACCGTTCATTATGGTGGGTTATTAGTGTTGACACAAAGATGGTGACTTTATGGAATCACTGGGGCTATAACGAATTCATAGTCTATTGTATGCTCTGTCTCCAAGAGTCTTCTTAAATCTAGCAGAACAGTCTTTCATCATAATGCCCAGTGACAGTGAGCGGAGGTTGTACCTACCACTCCCTTGTTGTACCTACCACTCCTTTGTTTCTGACAAACAAAAGAAGCTCTATATGATGTAACTTTAAGGTAAGAGGTAAGGCCCTGTGTTGGTTCAAGAAAATACTATACACGCATTGAGCACATTTGAGAGGAACCTCTGGTTTTAGGGCTCTAGACTAAAATTGCCATTTTGTTGTAAATCGTGAGCAGAAAGTCTGCTTCCAGTGCGCGCTCCATGCTCAAAACATGGTTGTTTATCGTCATACCAGAAAAGCATTAGCAATTAAAACTGGATATAATAAAGCAGTATTATATATATATTTACAAAATATTGCGCGAAGAAGCTATTGCAATATTACGTATTTGGCGTGAGAAAGGAAAATACCGCGGGATCGATGTAGTAATTGTGTGCTAAAATCATTGCGCGATAATTATTTCACGACAAAAGATATTATTGCGTGATTAAAGAAATATTGTGAAGTAATATATTGTTGTCAAAAAGACGATAACAATAAAAAAGGTTGTGCGTTAAATGAAATGCGACGGAAAATACAACTTATGCTTGTTTTTTTCTTCTGGTAGGCCACGTGGTTGACTTCCGGTAACAAAGCGCGCTGAGTTTGAAATGGATCTAGAAAATGGCGGAAAAGATTACGCCCGTTAAACAGATAGTGGACGAGCGCGGCGTTGGACAAAAGCGCTGCTTCGTTTCTCCTCCACAAGTGGAGAGAAGAAGAAGGCCAGAAGCTGTTCGCTTTAGGCACATTCTACCGAAACCAACTAGTTCCTGTATTCCATCTCCGTCGGGTTCTAGTAAACCCACAGCAGCACGCGTGCTTGCGGCCATAAATAAACCCGATGTTGCAAACCATCCAATAAATGAAATTGGTGTCTTAAATGCATCGGTAAGTTGGGGACGGGTTTGAAATCGCTCCGCAATAACAGATGAGTGAATAAATATAACGTAATATAACATGCGGCGTGTTAGCTACTCTGAAATTGTAACACTTATTATGTCTCCAGTTAAAGAAAGCTGACGATGCGCTAGATCCAGTATCTGTTATGCGTCTCAAGAAAATTCTAGAGATGCCATCAGTCACAGCTCGAGATGTTGCAAAGGAAGTTATGAGCATGGAATCCTTGCAGTGCGCCATGAAGCGCAGTTTCTGTAACACCTTAGCCAAACAGTGCGGCGACTTATGCAAAAAGGGAAATGCTACCTCGTATCTTCGTGCTGGCTCAAAGTGCTTTGGAAAGTTGCGAGAGTTTCAGTGGGAAGATGTATTCAACGAGCTGCGCACCAGAGCGCCTGATGTGTTGGACGTCCTTGGATGTGTCGCTGTGAGCAAGGCTTATACGAAGAAAGACGCTGCAGAACAGTGCCTCCCACCCCTTTGCTTAGCTTGGGCAATACTTATGAATGTACGCAATCCAGAGCTGAGTGCTGTGCAGAAGTTTGTCACCAGCATTTTGGGAGTCGGTGGAGTTAACAAAGTGGTATGTACTGGGTAAATGGGATATTAAATGTGAAACCACGCCCATTTTGAGGACTCTGAATCTCCAAGTGTAAATTTTATTGCATCCTGTTTTCCCCCTAATATGTCTGTGGTTCCCTAAGGAATACTGCCAATTTATGGTGACAGGGGAGGGGTACATGGGATATTAAAAAAACGTGTGCAAAGCCACACCCATTTTAAGGACCCTGAAATTTTTATTGCAGCCCTCACCTCCCCCCCCCCCCACCAGTATGTCTCTGGTTCCCTAAGGAACACTGCCAATTTATGGTGACAGGGGAGGGGTACATGGGATATTTACAAAAACGTGTGCAAAGCCACACCCTTGTTTAGGACCCTTGATATCACCAATGTGTATACACCCTTACTACACCCTTTTTGACGACCTAGTCTCTAACTGATCCCCTTGGAATTATTGTTAGCTCCTGTGTCCTCCCAGAATATCTCTGGTTCCCTAAGGAATACTTTTTAGGACATGGGTAGGCAAATGGGATACAAATGCTGACATTTTCTCCTCGGCAATAACACACTCATAATAATTGAATATACATTCTTGTTTTTCCTTTTTAGACGCTGAAAAGGCTCAATGCTTTGAGAGTTTGCCAGAGCCACAAACACTGGTTACGCATTATGGATGATGTGGGGGAGCACCTTACAGATATCATTCAAGAAGAAATGAGGAAGGGTCTAAAGCCAAGAATCACCTTTGATAATTTTGACTTCAGAGTCAACCCAGGCCAGCTTCTCAAAGGTATCCAGAATATAGACCATCACTGGATATGCCAGTTCATCACTTTTGACCGTGTCAAAACTGGACACTTAGACAACTCCAAGCCAAAAGGTGACCTTAATAACATGCAATCAGCTGAATTCTTATTAACAGAAATGAACAGAAAGCCATTAGATCAGATTACATCGTGCTGGTGGCAAGGGTGCTTTTGCAGTACATTCCTTGGCTGGCAGACCTGAAACAAGTCTTACCAGAACACATAGATCATTGCTATAGCAAGGAAATGGCAGGTAAATCTGTAATCATCTCCTTACCTGTGAAACCTTATAACCAGAATAAGCACTCTGATGTTGTACAATATCTTGACACTGTGCAAGAGATGATTGGCAAACTATCACAGAATCAAGCTCAGGATGATCACCTCATGCAGATGCCCCTGGGGGAGACATGCTGGGGAGGGAGAGGGTGACAGGGGCAAAAAGGCTCCGTCACGGATGTGATGAGGCAAAGGAGAGGTTTACCAATATAACAGAAGTCGCAGAATACTGGAACGAGAAGCAGAGTTTACTAAGTGTGAGTATAGAATGTATTATCTGGAAGTGCAACTATCTCTTCCATGCAAAAAGATACATATGATCTGTTTATTTATTTTTATTATCATCCAGTCTATATGGGGAAATATGTAAATATTTTCTTTTTTCAGTATCAGAAAATAATAAATAATTAATAATAAAGTAAACCTGCCAGTGGAAAATTATTCCAAATGCCAATGTAGATTTCATGTATTATTGCACCGGCCAAAAAAAAATATGTCATGTCATTGCAATGCCGTAAAAAAATAATGACAATCACAAGGGACAAGCACATAGAGGGGTTGAGGTCAATGCTAACAATAGTTCTCAGAATGATTTGAAACCTCCAGAGGGATGGGGGAGATTTTTATCCCTCTCATATAAATGGGATTGAATTTTCCCTTTAAGCAACACTTTTTTGGAATAGAAATCTTAAACAAGGATTGTTCAACAAGACCAAATTAATATATCATTTTGCTCTTTTGCATTCCTTAGCTATGCTGGCAGTATCTGTATAAGACAAGTTCCGCAAGGGAACAAGGTACCCTGTACTTTTTCAGGAACCTCTATGGCAGGACAAATGTTAAGGCACAACCCAAGAACAGCTATGCTCCATGTGAGGGTCTACTGTTAGATGTCTGCACTGCATATATATTGAGTGCATTTATGATGTATGCTGGAATGGAGTCACTGTCTGACAAGCCCACAAAGATTCCATGCCGGCTACCCATATCATGTCAGCCAGATACATTGAAGATGTAATTGGAAATTTTGTAGACAAATATTGCTTGGTGGAGCCATTTACAGACCAGGCCCTTAGAAAGCAGCAATCAGAGCAAGCCAGACAAGCTCAGCCAAAGTGCACAGATGCAGGTTAACACAGTTTATTTTTTATCTCCAACTTCTTTATTGTGGCTATTATGTTCAACAATTACACATCAATTCCAAATTAGGCAAAGGAAATCTCTGAACAAAGGACCCTGTTTAGGGTCTAGAAAAAGAAAATTTCAGACATAAAACAGGGGTGTAGACAGAGGAGGGCCAAGCAGACCCAGCCCCCTTCTCAGCAACCAAGAAAACATTACTTAAAACACAGGATAAGATATGACTGTTACAAATGGCCCTTGGATCCCCTCCAGATCTTATTAATCCTGGCTGAACCCATGACAACACAGCTGTTATTTTGTGATTGGCTGGTTTTGAATGTTGAAAAGTTTTAAAAAGAGACAAAAAACTTTTTTGTTATTTTGTCATGACAAACGTCATGAGCACTGCCAATCCTTTAGGTGATTATAGCAAGAGAAAACACATTCTCCAACCCAGAACTCCCCAGCTCATTTCCTCGCGGGGCTCTGGTGAAAGCCACTGTCGCATGCGCGAGATTTAATAGAGAGCCTGAGAGAGAAAGACCATTCAGATGGTCTAATGTTCAAAATCAGCCAATCAGCAAAGGCCCTCGAATGGCCGCTACCAGAGCCTCCCCTGCGAAGTGACGAGTCAGGGAGCTCTGGGTACGAGAATGGAGAAAACAAACCTCTGGACCAATCAGTGTGTGAAAGTTGTTCTTAAAATCACTATAGTAATATAGTAATATAGTAATTAGAGTAATTATAGAAATACATAATATGGTAGTATATACTGCTTACTTTATTTAGAGCACTGACACTTGGTGTTCTAGAGTCCATATTACTGCATTCTTGATTCCTTCCCCCATCCCCAACCCTCCTTAAAAATCTATAGCTGAGTTAACAGATCCAGATTCTTTCCCTTGCAAACTGAATTAATGCTTGTATTAATAAACCTGTAACCCTATGGACTTATAAGAAGAGGAAATAATTCCATTTTCTGAAACTGAAAAAAGAGAACTCTTTCACAAGCAGAAATTCGCTTCAGCTTGCTCTTTGTATCAGTAAAGAAAGTATCTTTTTTATTATAGGAGCAATCATTTTTCTTTTGAGAAGGGTACAGGGTGGAGGTGTAGACTTTGAGGCTGTTGGGGTGACAGTTGGTCATGATGAGAAAGAAATCCAGTGCAAAGTGGTAACAGTTCTCCGTCAAGGTGCAACTCAGTACAACAATCAGGAAACTTTGCAGTCTGGTCAAGTGGTCACATGGCCAATTGTACTCACAGCAGTTTACCGCTCAAATGCAAGTAGCCAAGGTAACTGTTTTTAGATCAGTAATAAACTAAACACAAAGCTTTTTATGGTAGTTACCATTGAATACTAGTGTGAATCAAGCATCTAATCCCCCCCCCCCCCTCACTCCAAGGAAAAACAATAACGTAACATGAAATTAGCATAGTACCATCAGTAATGCCAATGTTTACCAATTAATGTTTCCCTCTTTGGCTGCTCGCGGGCTCAAAGGGGGTAATTGAGCAAGCTAGCACACATATAGTGTTACAATGCTATTATATTTCATTCTAGATCTCTGTTTGTAGCTTACGGTACTATACACGTCTTTGTATTCGATATTTCATTTTACGGTGGCAGAGAGGTTTATTATTACTATCAGTTTGTCCAGCTTTGTTGGTTTAATAAACTTCTCTTTGTGCCAAAAACAAAACGGTGTCGTTCTTGTGTGCTGGGTTGGGGAATTATGGAATACTATCTAATTGTCTGGGCAATTGGTCGATGATATTTAGCGTTATATTAAATTGAGTACTGTAATCACTCTTAACATGACATTTCCTCATTTATTAACAGCCGAGTCCAACAATTGCACACTGAAAGACCCAGCACCAAGTGAACCTGATGACCACATAATGAATTATGGGTATTGGGTGATACAGTTTGGCCTTCTACTGATGCAGCTCAATGACACAGAGAAAGAAGGTCCTTTTTAATGTGCATGGATATAGTTTAAAAAATCATTTTTACATGCCAGCAAAAGCTTGTAGCAACTTTATGAATGTGAATGACTTAAAAACAAATTTTCAAGAAATTAGGAGGAAATCTGCTAAGAAATTGAGTAATCTAGACACAAAGTGGAAACAATTTTTGATAGAGTATTACAAACCAAATGTTTTCTTTCTGGTTGGTTAGTGTACTAAATGTGTTTAGTTTTTGCCTCTCATCTGAATCTGCTCTATTGCTCTTTTAAAAAATGTGACACAATCCTGATTATGGTAATATATTTAACACTAACATCATAAAAACCTCTACCCGTGTCATACCTTCCTTTTAGGGATGGACAGAGAGCGATGCGCAACAACAAACTGCTTCTACTGATGTTTCGGACAGGAAACCATGGCAAGAAGTATGCGTTTGAGATGCTACGACTACTGGGGAAAGTGAAGTGTCAATTGACGGAGCAAATGTCTGCAAGAATGGTCAATGGACGCTTTGTAAACTGGAAAGGTGGCAGTGGCCAAAATTGCGCCAATGACCTGAAACAAGAGCATCTCGTCAAATTCACAATTCAAAGAAGCTGGTTAGAGGTATGGGGGCTCAGAAGACTGAGCAAGCTGTTGAGCGTGCAACACTGCTGCAGCTGGCCTTCAGTACCTCACACATCAGTTTGACAAGACCACTGCTATAAAGCCAGAATCAACCGCCCATACATACAAAAACGCAGCATCCGATGTTAAAGACATGGTGAAGATTCTAACTGAGATCAAGGTTTTTGCAGATGTGCCCAGAAGAGCTCATGAGTCCTTCCTTCAGCTCCCCAGGAGCCCACTTGACACAATTGACATTGTGAGGTTTAACAAATGGCTAAAGAGAAACAAGAGAAAGCTAGCACGTGACCCTGATGTGCCCTGGGATGCTGAAGAGGACACTTCTTCAGATGAAGAGGATGATGACAATGAGGACATCTGTTGTGAAGGTGATCCTGAAGCAGATGGAGATAGTGAGTGACATGCTTCAAGGCCATAACTGCTGTTATTAGTATCTAAAAGTACTTAAAAGTGTGATACCACAATGTCATCAGATGTATAGTCCATGGGTAAGGAAAGAATAACTATAAAGACTATCAACACAACAATTGAGATGAAAGGAATGTGACCGATATAGCCTGCTGAATACATCTGTATGTAGCATTAAATATAGTGTCATTAGTCACCTGACATTGCTTGTAATTCAGCTTCAGCTGCAAAAGGGTTAAATAAACTATAAGTATCTACAGATCTATAATATCCTTTTAATAATTCACTTTATTTTAGACCTACTTCACAACTTTATGTCTGAACCCTGAAAAATACTGTGATTTTTTGAAGCAGAGCATCTACAGTGAATTCAGAAAGCAATATCGTGTTTTCTATACACCGAATTCAATAATGGTGCCCATTTTGAAAAGCCATTGTTTTTGCACCGGTTGAGGCATAGTCAGTCATCCAGAACAATGGCTTTCCAAACTGGGCAACATAATTGAATTCGGTGTACAGCATTCTTTCGTTTTGCTCTTTCTTAATCCATGGACAAATCTTGCTAAATCAGACAAATGTGTTTTGTGAAGAGATGCCAACAAATATCTAATTTCTTCTTAATTGGATTGAACCAAAGGCATGTCTGAATGTTATTACAACAAAACAGGACCCCAATTGTCCAATTGGGAGATAGAATTGGTAGGTGATATGATGAGTGGCCAGCATTGAGCCTTATAACATACATGCACAGTAATTCATAAGTCTCCTAAAAAATAATATCATATATCAGTAACTAAATTCTTGAATCTCTGAACGATTTCCCAGATCTGATGTGCATGTGAATTGCTGAAGACTGGTAGTTCCTCTTGGATGGCTTCAACTGAATATAGCTGGGGGAACTTCTTGATCACTTCATCAATAAGTGCTGTGCTGAAGCCAGTGGTCAGGGATATACCAAAAGCACTACTGGTAGGAAGCAAGGACAAACGGTATTGCAGCAGTTCAGACCTAAGCATTTCAAATAAATGTGGTTCCAGCTCCTGATTCATGCTTTCATTATCAGCAGCTTTCTCTGTAGGTGTACTTGATTCACACTCAGCCTGGCCTCTTTCCACATTGCAGGCTTGTAGAGCTCTTAGGCATTCACAGTCCTCACATGTACAAGATGTTGCACAATTGTCACAACACTGATGTGCAGGCAGATCATTCCAATAGCTGGGACTTTGTGATTGAAAATGCGCCAGTATTACCTTTCGCCTGCATGACTTTATAGTAACATAATCACGCATAGCTGAACTCATTCCATGTTTGCGCTTGCTTATGTCATGACCATTGTAATAAAGAGTGGCAGTTGATGCACTCCCATCTCTACCTGCTCTCCCTGCTTCTTGAAAGAAATCCTCCATAGAGTAGGGCACTCCAATGTGAATGACTCTATAAACATCCCTACAATCAATCCCAACTCCAAATGCTACAGTTACAAATATAACTCTAGCTCTGCTTGTGCCATCGACAAGTGATTGGACTAACTCTTCTTTGTACTTGGTAGGGTACTGGGCATGATATTGTGCAAAGAGTCTATTTGAAAGGTAGAAGGAGCATCAGGTGGATAATATTGCTCAGAACCAAGAACAGAGTCAAAATAGGCATATGCCTCTCCACACACTTCTAAGCTGCCATATACTAGAGTCCTGGTGGTATTTATCTTCTTAGATTTTAGCTCAGTTGCCAACTCTTTTAAAGGTTGAGTGATACTCTCTTCTCCCTGTGGTGGCCATTTCCTAACACAGAAGAAAAGGTTCTTCCTATCAGGATTTCCTTCAATGACAACAACATTCCTCATACCAAGTGACATCTCTATCTCTTGCCTGTAACTGCTATTAGCAGTAGCAGTTAACCCTAACACAGGGCTATCTGGAAATATACATCCCAATGTGCTCAGTTTGGCATATGCTGGGCGGAAATGCTTCCTGTAATATATCATCAAACTAATGTGAGTCAAGATGTCTAATCAACAATCCAAGTCAAATGCTTTTTAAACAAAATAGTTATGTTAAGATACCACTATTTGACCTCTAATACACACCAAACACCAAGCCAAAAGATTTGTACTTTTTTGTAACAAGATTTTTGACTGCTTCATGTTCAAATTGCTCAAAGTTCTAGAGCAACCTGTCTTAAGTATTCTTGTTTGTATTCTTTTTAAGTATTTTGAATGTAACATTTGAATGCAGCATTTCGGTCACTTGTTGTGCATCTGGCGAAGGGGTGAGTACTAACAGAGTAGATTTCATATGAAAGAAAAAAAGTTATCACATGTTGTGTAACCCATCAACTTTATAGAATCAGTATTGTTTATGCCACAACTAATCATTTTGATATGTTGATTATGCATTGTGTAAAGTGATTGGCAGTTTTGTTCAGGAGAAGGCAAGGTGACTGTATCATGTTCTGTGCCTTTTCAAAGTCATGTGAAAGCTTTGCTCTAATATGCCTGGTACTTACAAAGTACAACACTTTGAATATAACTATAGCAACTTTTGGCAGGTTATAAAGCTGGAAAATAACATGAGGTATGCTGCTTAGTCATTATCTAATAATTATTCAATCAATACTGGTCTGAACCCAAGTGAACATTAATGAGACTGTGAACTTCCAGTGTAGAGAGGTTCTGAAAGAAAGGTCTCTGTAGTTATTGCAGACAATATCTCGAGAAAAGACAAGACATTCGCTGGACAGAAGACATCTCTATTTTTTGTTATCTTTGAGGCAATTTTCTTGCACATAGTATGCTCATCATCTAACAATAAACAACAAAAGAACGAAATTAAATTAAGAATTGTTTACTAACCACTGGACAACGAAGTGTACTTCATCGATTACAACTGCTCGCACTCTTCTCTTAGCCTCTCGCAACACTTTCCTTACATTTTCCTCATCAACGAAGCTCTCTGCGTGACCGTACAATAGCTTTGTTTCCTCAGGTCTTCTTCCTTGAACTGTTGCCCCTTTTTGACAACCGTGGCACAAAATTTGGGTCCAAGTTTAGAGATCTGGTCCTCTATAAGGGCTGTTAACGGCGACACTACAACAACTATACTATCCACACACTTGTCTTTTGCATCAAACACGAAGGGTAACAATTGAAAAATTAACGATTTACCGAAGCCCGTAGGCAAGACACACAAACAGTCCTTTTTCTCGATGCAGACGCTGTGTATAACTTTCAATTGCTCGCTATATAATCGGAGATTACACTCTATTTTTTGTTTCGCTTCGTCAATAATTTGCTCGAAATTTACCGCCATGTTGTTTGACAGAGCCCACGTAATCTTGGCCAGCAACAGTAGTATAACGCATGCGTGCTATCGAGATACTCAAGCGCATGCGCAGTGTTTCAGCCAATCAGCGAAGGCCCTCAAATGGATGTCCCAGAGCCTCCCCCGCGAGCAGACGAGCCGGGGAGCTCTGGGTACGAGAATGCTGATAGCCCAAAGTTAAAGCGGGACTGTCACGGTACGCGCATGTGCGAATTTGATCACTTTGGTCCGGGCCGGAACGATGGCTGTGAGAGGGAGGAAAATACCTGGTAGAATCCGTTCAAATGTTGTTGTTTCGGGGTCCATCTACCCTTACTTCTTACGGGTATTCTCTCCTGAGATCTCCTTAGTATTTTGGAGTCGATGCAATATTGTTTGTCGTTTTAAATTGAATGAGACTCGAGCGTCATTTTCACTGATGGCTGTCCAACAAGAAAGGCCTAATCGAGGTCGTCCTTACGCCAAAATGTCTTGGGAACACAATGAAAACAGGATCTGGATATCGGAAAGGGTCCACGAGACATGGAAATTGTTCAAAGGCTACGGTATCTTCACTTCAGGCAACGATTTTGCAGCTCATTTGCCTAAAAAACCCTAAAAAGTTACCATAATGTCGCCTCCTGACGAATGAACTCCAAAGTTTTCCCTGAGGCGACGTCGTGCGGGGCGTGGGTACTTTCCCGCGAAAACGAAGTGTCCCGCGATTGGTTTATTTAAACAGGGAATCCCCGTTTGAATGATAGTTGTGGGATCGGCGGTCTTTGCTCGAGCATGCGCGTACCGTGACAGTCCCGCTTTAAGCCCGATCGAGCGAGGTTAGAAAGTGGATGGGTTACCACTGCGAAATCGCAACTGTTGTAAGTAGTCAAACTGGAGAGACGATAAGTGGAAAGGTTGAAAGAAAGTGGAACGATTATTGGCGATAATCGGATGGCGCTAATCGAATCGAAATCGTGCTAACGCAGAATCGTGCTAACGCAGAAGTCCCACATCATACCAATACTCCTTCATTTGCGCTGCGCGCGCATGAATGAGTAACCAGGTGTCAACACAAGTGTTGCTGATTTCAAAGGACCGACGTCACGATTCTAGCACACTTTTGTTGATAGCAGAAACATACAAATAACTGAGGAGTAGCCGAAATACGAGTTATAGGCTTTTTAGGGACCGGTCGTTATTTATCGCCAGGGGGGGGGGGGGGGGGGGGGCAGAGGATTTTTGGGGGATCACTTCATTTCTAGAATATAACCACGTGTCAAGTGTTGCGCTGATTTTAAAGGAGCGATGTCACGATTCTAGCACACTTGATAGCAGAAACATACAGATAACTGATGAGTAGCCGAAATACTAGTTTTAGGTTTATTAGATAGAAAGCGATCATGGTTGTAGGCTTTATGGACTCATTACAGCCGAATTCGATGTATCGCGATGCTCGAATTCCCAGAATCGTTTTTTTTTTTGTTTGGGCAATTCTTCGCTGTCACTCAAAAATGGGGAGCTATGCAAATCACAAGTGAGTTCCGTTGAGGCCCGTCCAGTTCATGTTAATTTGCATAGCCCCGCCCCCATTTTGAGTGACAGGGCAGAATTGCCCAAAGAAAAAAACGATTCTTGGAATTGAAGCATCGCGATACATCGAATTCCGCTGTTTGAACGTCGGCAGTTTTGCTGATAAAACTTACCTACATTGCTTGTTAGGCTAATATCAAGCGAGTACAAGAAACCTGGCGATGATTACAAACAAATTTGAGGATTACATACACATTTAAAACTGCATACTTTCGAATGTATTTAAATAAACGTCACACAAACCATTTAAATGGTCCAATGTTGGCCTATGGTAACTGAGACTTCATAGAGATAATCGCACAAGCCAACAGTGCCTAAAACTGTCTCTTTCGAGACAATTATTTGAAGAAACAAGATTCATGCAAAGTAGGTTGAAAATTTTTTATTACTGGATTGTGAATAAAAGATCAGCCACCAAATGACGAACATTATAGCTGTAGGAGCGTGTTGCGTGGAGCGTCCATCTCCAATGCTATCATCACAGGGCACAGCGTTTTGGAATGAGGCCCATATCAAATTTATAGCGGAGCTCCTTGCGGCGGCCTTTGGAGCACCATACCTAAGAAAACAGCGTCAAAAACTGCAAATATAGTATTGGGTACCCTGTGTGACTATTTGAGTAACCTGTGGAAATTGCTAGGGGTCGATCCGATTTTTGGACGTCTCGGATGTGTACGTTTTCCTGTCTACCCTACGTCACAATAGCCCTATTGTGACGTCAAGCATACTCAACTAACGGGGGGAGGGGCGCGTTGTCAGGAGGGAGTGCTCAACTAACGGGGGAGGGGCGCGTTGTCAGGGGGGTGTTGATGCTCGCGTGAAAGCTAAATCACAGGCACAAAAAGACTACAGGGCTGCTAGTGGCTGAAAAAACGACCTACAATAATTACTCAAAGGAGAAATGCCCGAAGAAGAAAAGAAGAAGCCATGGAATCCAAAGAGTAGGTAGAATAGGGAATAATAATCAAGTTGGAGTATTTTCTTTGCAGGCTTGCTCCTGAAATTCTTCCAGTCGGAGTTTCAAGGCCGAGAAAAAACGCTATGTCTCCAACTGCAGAACCGTGCTATCACTTACGCCTCAAAGGATAAAAATACGCGAAGAGGAAGCCATAGAATACAAACATTGGGTCGAGGGATGAGGAAAGGATCGAGGAATGTTGAAATTATCGTAGAAGAGCAGAAAGAAATGGAAGCACCAGAGAGACCTAGACGGAAATTGCGCCCGGCGGGACTGAAGGGGGAAGAAGAAGCCGGGCAAGCAGAAAGTAAACCACCAAAGAGAGGCATCCTGTTCTTGCCATCATATCTTTTTGAGACTACTCTATAGTCGAGGAGTAACATGGAAACGGTTTTCCCCTTGCCCTTGACTTTGAGTGAACCACAAATTTTCGTCTCTCCTCGACAGTTGATGGACTAAGACTATTTTTTTGAAACAGAAACGTTCGGTACCTTGAACGACACAACGCCTGGCGAGCGCCGACACCGAGCGTGGTATAAGTGGATCAACACAAACTTCACTTTACAGGAAGCGGAAATAAAGTTTCTATTGACAAACGTCTTTGCTCATGACCACCACGTGACCCGAAGCGGCAAGAGTTGTAGTTGTATAGTCACACACGATAGCCTGCCCTGTTTGTTTTCGAGTTTTGGAGTCGTTTTCAAGAGGAAAACTTACAGGCTGCAATTCTATTTAATTAGACACATGTTCTACTTCTCCACTGAATGCGAAAGTGTCAGGACTATAGCTGAATTCACAGGAACTGAAAACGTTTGTCACGAGTTACAGTACAACAACAATGGCGCCCAAATCGAGCGCGGGAGTTTCGTGTTTTGCCGTGTTTTGTGGGTTCTTCAGCTCCCTAGACATGGAATAGCTTTGAAAGTCACGGATATAATGGGTGCGGTGTGGATTGGAAACTCACTGTTCGCTGGAGTTGGACAAACATTCAGTATGAAGTGGACTAAACTGCAAGCTCTTACTTGGTAAGAATGTTTTTTTGTTTTATGAGAAATATTTTCTCTGACTAGACGATCTCTTCAGGAAATTTGATTCCTCGGCCGTACGATTTAGAAAAGATGATCAGACTTTCAACTGTGTTTTGGCCATTCATTAAATTATAGAATTGATTACTTTATTCTATCTATTGATAGCTAACTTATCTATTATAATTTATTTCTTGAAAACCTTCCAGCCCAGTCAAATATAAGTTAAATTTGATTCATCTATAATATTTTCCTTGCTCAAAGGAAAGCCAGCAGAGTGCATAGAACGTTTTCCCATTTCTGTTGGATCACAATAAAGAGAGCCTCTGTTATATGTTTCCGCCGTAGTTTCATTGTTTTCTAAAACCCAATAGATGTATCGTGATCCAAGATTTTCAAACTTTTCTCAGGGGGAGCATGCCCCCTCAACCAAAATTATTTTGTTTTTTTGTCTCATTTCTATTTCCCCCCCCCCCCCTAAAAAAAACTTTTTTTTTTCAGTATTTAAAGTGCAATTAGGTGAAATTCAAGTACCCTTTTTGCCTTTCTGGACATCTTGTAAACCTGAAACTTCATGAATTTCAGACCCTTCTACAAAATTGCTCCACCCATAATATGGAGTTATGTATTTGGAACACTTTGGACATTGCAGCCTTCTGCTTAACACCCGTATGGCCAGGAGTAATAGTGTCTGGTCCAATATCTTTGAGGGGTCTGCATGCATTAGGAACTTGGGTTATTTCCATTATAAAATCTAGATGGCAACCTGTTTCAATATACAGCTGAGAGTTTTTATAGAATTGGGTTGACATAGAGTTTCATTGTAGTACTCCAGGGTGGAGAACTTTGACATTATATTTCTCCTTTTCATTTGTTGCTCAGGGCATACATTTTGTTTCCAAAATAGACCAAAATTAAGCAAGCAATTCTAAGTGTTTCCAGTAACTGGATTTTTGGCCACTTTGCCAAAATTGCCCGGAATCCTGGTAAAATGTGTGATATTTATTTCTCTGGCGTATCTATAATATTATCTTGTGAAATTATTCTACTTACTATTCTGTCAGATAATGCAGTTTTTTCCACTGAGGAATAAATATTGTCCTGAATAAATCATGAAAGTTATTGTGCCCCCCCCCCCCCTGTCCTGGGCATTGAAAAAAGACCCAACCCCTATGGAATTTCTATAAAAAAAAGTACAGTATTTGTATGGATTTGAGCAGGGAGCATGCGAATTCTGACTGTAAGCCATTGGACATGTGGCAAGCAATAACATAAATCAAGCCAATCAAGCAATCAAGTTTATTTAAAATTTGAAAACTTTTTTTTAGGGTTGAAAAAGATTACCCGATATTTTAGGGGGATATTTTTCGGATATGTTGCAGGGAGAGGTACCAAATGAGGCAAGGTATGGGGATTAGGGGATATTTTGGTCCCCAGACTTGCCTCTATGCAATCTATACAATCCCTATGTGTTGAAATCAAACAATTCACTTGTGACCGAGAAAACTCTGGGCACAGAGATATGGTATTTGTGTAGGGACAGCATAAAACTGTCTATCTCAGGGGTAATATGAGTCAAGAAATAGGACAGGGAAATTCTTGTTAGGGCTGCTGTTAGGCCTAACAACCCTAACAGTCCCAAACAGCATAGGGCTGCTGTTAGGGACAAACAGCAGGGAGGAAGGCATTCCTTACTCCCACGTCTTAAAGGTGGAGCACATATTATGATCAACACCTGACAGCCCTTACAGCCCTAACAGGTCTTACAGCCCTGGTTGGCCTGACAACCCTAACAGCCAACAAACCTAACAGACCTAACAAACCTAACAGTCTGTTAGGGCTGTTAGGTCTGTAAGTGGTGTTAGGGCTGTTAGGGTTGTTAGGTGTTTATCATAATTTGTGCCCCGTCTTTTAAAGTGCCACTAAAGGCAGAAGTCAACTACATTTCATCAAAAAGATCCATTATCCAAAGGAACAGTCGTAACGAAAGAAAAATGTGTTTACCACGCGCCGTTAATATTTTATTGATTTTTGAATATTTCCGATTGGCGATTTTTTTTTCGTTCAACTATGCGTTTCTTCATCCTGTGGGGTGAACAATGGTTCCTGTGACGCATGAAGAAAACATAGAAAGTAGAACAAAGACCACAAGGAAGACAATGAAAGAAGAACAAAGACCTTATTTGTTGTATTTTCTATGTCTTCTTCATGCGTCATAGGAACCATTGTTCTGAAGAACTTCTCCCCCAAGATGCATCGCGCATAGTTGAACGAAAAAAAAAAACGCCAATCGAAAGTATTCAAAAATCAATAAAATATTAACGACGCGCGTGAAGCACATTTTTGTTTCGCTACTGTTCCCTTCGATAATGGATCTTTTTGATGAAATGTAGTTGACTTCTGCCTTTAGTGGCACTTTAAGAGGTGGGAGTAAGGAATGCTTTCTCACTGCTGTTTGGGCTGTTAGGTCTGTTAGGCCTAACAGCAGCCCTAACAACTTTCTTGATTGCCAACTTTCTTGATAGTGTGTGCCGCATGTATAAGCCACAACACAAACAGGTGCCAGTTTTGTCCCTACCCCAAAGTTGTCCCAAGTCCAAGATATCTCACCAATCTTGTCCCCGGTTGACTCGGGAGAAGACCCTGGGGGAGGCTGAGTCACATGACCGTTTCAAAACAAAGGACTACTGCGTTCCCATGTTTTCAAACGTGGGCAGTGACTCAGCCTCCCCCAGGGTCTTGTACTCAAACAACTGCCATCTTGAAAATTACCCACAAGACCCTGGGGATGAGGTTGATATCTCACCTCATGTGAACAAGCCCTACAGGTGTCTACATTTCTATTAGTTAAGTTGTCCTTATGCTTTTTGTGATTTTTAAAAGGCACAAAGGCAATCATATTAGTCTAAATATAATAATAAATGTATTTTGATACTACAACAAACTACTACCATCCTTTATTCCTTATAATAGTTCTGAGCTCCGCTTTTAGGCAGTGCCTAAATCTATATATTATTACTTGATTGTGAATACAAGATCAGCCACCAAATGACGTTACATTATAACTGTAGGAGCGTATTGCGTGGAGCGTCCATCTCCCATGCAATCATCACAGGACACAGCGTTTTGAAATGAGGCCCATATCAGGTGATTTTTAGTATAAAACTTGCACGAAAAGCATACATCACACATTTGTTCAGCCAATCAGAATGCAGGTAGCGTATGCGTTGTCTAGAGAAGTTTATTAAAGCGGCTAATCTATTGTCAAAAAAATACGTTCAGACCTGCTTCATTTTCCAATTCTGTTCACCTTGCTACCCCTAGATGAACGCCCCTAGGTAATAGGCCCCTGATCACTGGTGTTTTGCTCTTGGAGAGCGCATAATATTTTCCAGGACAAAATTTTGGACTAAACTACTTTATACATATATGATTTAAACTATGATACAGATAGGCGAGGGTGAGGGTGGCTGTACAAGATAGTAGTGCTATTAAAACAACATTGTTTTGGTTTTTGCTTAATTCTTTTACATCAAAAGAATGCAAAATATAGCAATTATTCAAAAAAATCGTTCAAAAAATCGGCATAAAATATACTGCTTAAATTCCTTCTTTGGCGAACGTCCGTAAATCGAGAGAAAGTCCTAATTCAGGAGAGAAAATTGCCACACAAACTATAATGTAGGACTAGGACTTTCTCTCGATGTTTGGACGTTTGCCAAAGAAGAGTATAAAAATAACTATTCTAAAGATCGGACGTCCTGCGTTCAGACCTACAAAAAATTAAATACCCTCTGACTGTTAGGCATGTCCCGGTTCAAGTCGCTAGTACATTAGAAAAATAAAAATTGCTAAAAACATGATCATAGTGCTTAAAAGTTGGCCACAAAATATTCCTTTTCCAAAATATCCGACAACAGACGAAGCCGGTTCTCGGTGTTTACATCTTGTTGCAACCCAATTCATATCACCTGCCGAGTCATTCGAAAGGCTACTGTTGTTAGTTTTGTGCATACTTGTTTATACCACAACGCGCGCGTTTCTCGAATTCTGATTGGCTCTCAGCCATGGGTACATAAAAGTATATACCACGGAACGCGCCATCATCAGCGCGCGCGATAAAAAGAACCAACGAAAACACCGTTTGGCCGAGCGCGCGCGCTGTTTTTGTATTTATTTTTGCCTTTTTGTTGTGGTATCACTTTATGTCTAGAAAAATAACGAAAATCTTAGAAGACGCGCGCAAACCTCCTTCAATATTCATGAGTTTTAAAACCTTTTAGTTGTTGAAATCTTTCGTCGCCACGTGACAGCTTCTTTTCTGGTATGATAGATAAAACAAGTTTAAACTTCAAAAACATGCAGTATTACACACAAATAAAATCCCGATTTACGTTCGTCGTTGATTAAAATAGATACCTCCGTTGAGTTCCAAGTTCTGTAATTTTCAAGAGATATTAGCTCTCCTCTGGGAAAATTGGTATCCAGTCAAATTGCTATATGTTTGTGATACACAAAAAAACAATAGACCATTTTCTTAGGTAAGCGTTCGCAAAAAGCTTCACTTCAAGATCTGTCACAAGGGAACACTTGGACTGATTCTTTTTTGTTTTGCACACATACCTAAGAGTTATAGTGCGTCCACACTGGTCAAGAATTGTCAATATGTTTCAGTATTAGTTTCATCATGTTTTAAGTCCTAGTGTAGACGCACTGTTAATCTGCTAAGGGTGCTTACCTATTGTCGCCACGCAATTCAGATCATGTGGTGATTAATTTGGGAGGACAAAATTGTAAAATTTGCCATATTTCTCATACACGGCCGAACGTATGCCATTGTGTATGTACAAAATGAATAGCTTGCTAGCAGAATTTGGACGGTGTTAATATATCAAACACGGGACAGAATCTCAGAATTTCAAAACACTGAGAAGTGAGGAAAAACGAGACGCAAAACCGAGTTTGTTTTCAAACGAATAAGTTAATGTCGAGGAAGGAATAAAATCACAAAAATCTATGCAATTAAGACCGCGTATCCAAACCTCCTTCGCGCTTATGATTTTCTTTGTTTCAGCTTCATGAATTATTAATGAGTTCGAAAAGGTGTTCTAAGGGGAATGCAGGGTCCCAGATTATTCACCAAGCTGAACTGGATGGCGACAAGAACAACTTGAAACTCTACGGTATGGTCGTTAAAATTAATTATAAATGAAGATAATCACATTTGTTGCTGGAAGTACACCTACGCGTCATCGATGATCGATCGACGGGTGAAAAACAGGCTTTTTCTTTCGCGGAATATTACCAAATCCTGTCGTCTGAGCTTTATATTTGGTGGCCACGCGCCTTTGCGCCCTGCGTGTGTTACTTACTGTTACACGGCAACTTTCATAATTCTACGAGTTTTTTTTTTTTAATTTAAAAACAAATTTCGGCTTCAAAGCAAAATTTTCCCAATAAAATGCAAACGAAACTTAGAAAAAATCCATTTGCCTATCTTAAAAGGTCTGACGGACGGAAGCCAAACAATTAGTTTGGTGTTCAGAAATTTGAGGTGAGAGTAAGTTCTTCCCTTTCTCGTGATGCTTGCGATCTAAAAGGTATATTAATTTGCAAAAATATATCCTTATTATGCGTTCGAATCTGGTTCTAATTCCTCATACCCCTTCGCTTTCTCTGAAGATAAACTCCGTAATATGCCTCGCCTCCGGACGTTTTCGCCCCCTACAAGGCCTACTGGAGGAATCACCTCGTAAAGAGGCTCGTCCATCCGTGACGTCACTTCCGGTTCCTCATCAAACACATCCGGGCTCTCGATTTCGTTGGTCGGATTGTCCTTCTTTTCGCTATCGGGTACCGAGCCCTTAGATCTCCGAGTGAGTTTTTGTTCCGTTTTGCCATGTTTCGAGGGAGGAACATTTTCATATGAAGATGACCTCTTGTTTAAACGGGGTACTTCTTCATAACGGGGCGCATTGTTCAGAGGGCTGTTCTCATATTGTGATTTAGGATCCTCCTCCTTAGCACTGGACCTATTACGACCCTTGTGGCGCCTGCTTCGTTGCGGCACCTCCTCATATCGCGGTGCTTTTGAAGCAGCCTTGTTATCATATAGTGGATTGCAACCCACGGGGGTTTCTTGCGCTTTTATACTTGCTTTAATCTCTGCCACATCCTCATCAACTGCCACATCCACATTTACGGCCTTCTTTATGTCATCAACCGTCTCGTAATGGTCATCGTTGCTCTCGGAATCTTCCGAGAACTCCTTGCCTGATTTAAGGTCCACGGTATTCAAACGCTTGGTAGGTTTCTCGTCTGACACGTTATTCAATTTCGGCCTTGCACTTAATGACGATCCGGACGCTCCGGCATAACAAGGGTTCCTGACGGTGATTGGGATTCCCGGTTCCTGATTTTCCTGCCCAGGGGGTCGGTAGAGCTCATTCTCTCGTACCTGTAATGTGATATTTAAAAAAAATGCGAGATTTAGATGATGATGCAATCAAACTGGAGCACGCAATAAACGTATGGAACTGAAATCAAAGCTCGCGCAGCCTCGTTCCCTGGCTGCGTTTGTTTGCGCGTCGGCTAGTGACGTCACGGACTGCTTATCAACGAGACAACAATCCATCGTTTTGGGAAATACAAGTCGCTACATATTGTGGGACAACGTTGATTGAGGAGAAGTCTGTAGATGAAAGAAACGGCGCGCACACCGTCAAGCGAGTCCACGTCGTCGGAGGAAATCTCGTGATAGCGTGCGCGTTTGGCGCTAAAAACCTGGGGCTGGTCTCGTACGCACTTTTCAAATCAAATCAATTCAATTTTATTTGCCATTAATTTACACATACCAAGAGGGGGGCCTCAAAAAACACACCAGGCTTAGATAAAGAGATAAAGGTAGAGAGTTCAAGATGTTTGGGCCTTGAAAAAGAATAGTGATTTTTTTTTCTGCAACAAGCGTGGGAACGGTAACGATCAGAATTTCTAGTGTTATAATCATGGAGCTGACGACTAGTTACAAACAAATTTGAAAAGACTGGGGGCAAAAGTTGGTGGTAATAAGAAAACATAAATTTAGTAGTAACATCGAAATGATTTATTTTATATATCTAGTTGTGGGAATAAAGGAGCAGATCATAATTTTTCTTTTGAAGTAAAAAAAAATATTCAGATTGTAGGCATAAGTTGAAGACCATGCTGTTGTGCAGTAGAATAAATAGGGGTATATTTAACAATTAGTCGCCAAAGGCGATGGATTATCGGCGAATAGTCACCGAGACGAAGTCGAGGGGACTATTCGCCGATAATCACGGAGCCTAACGCGACTCATTGTTTTAGTATAATTGCTCAAGTGATTCATAAGGTTTTAAAACGCGCAAGCCCAATCCTTTCAATGTTATAATCACCTGTAGGTGATTATAGCGAGAGAAAACGAACCTCTCGACCAATCAGCGCGCGGAAATTCTTATAACCACTTGAGCAATTATACTAATATTCTTTAGTATAAACCAACTAATGGTCTATTACAAATCCTGCATTGTGATTGGCTGAGCTACTAATGGTCTATTAGTACGAGGGGACGAAAGGTCTAATTGATAAATAGTATAGTGATAATTTAGTAGAACAAAAAACGATATCTGAACAGGATGCCGACAGACTTTTCGATCTTTTTACATATGCAATTTATATGGCACTTCCAGGTGAGATTTTCGTCTATGAAGACACACAAGAATTTGACTGCCTTCTCTTGTTTAAGTGGAATATTATCAAAAATAAATGAAGGGATTGAATGACGTATCGACTTCTGCCTGGATGTAAATATTACGTAATGATATTTACAGAGTTTACCACAGGTATCCCGCTCTCCTCTACTTACCGTAATATCGTTGCGCTTGATTACATTAGTCGGGTTGAGGTTATTGCCACTAGGCCTTCCTTGGCTAGTCTGTCTAGAGTTTACCACAGGTATCCCGCTCTCCTCTACTTACCGTAATATCGTTGCGCTTGATTACATTAGTCGGGTTGAGGTTGTTGGCCACTAGGCCTTCCTTGGCTAGTCTGTCTAGAGTTTACCACAGGTATCCCGCTCTCCTCTACTTACCGTAATATCGTTGCGCTTGATTACATTAGTCGGGTTGAGGTTATTGGCCACTAGGCCTTCCTTGGCTAGTCTGTCACGCGCAAGCTGCTCCATGACAACAGAATCATTAGGGTCTGCATCAGGGCGGTTGTCATACACAGGGTTGGAGAAATCAAGGTGGTTGTCATGGGAACTGTAAATGACCGGGCGCTCGTCAGGCTGCAAGTGAAAACAAGTCACATCAATACGAATCCGCGCATATTGGCTTTTTTTCAAATCTCATCGCCAGGCTGGAGCTCTAAGTTATTGAATGGTTTTATACAACAAAGCAAGCCTGTACGGGCTGTAGCCTCCTCCGCAGGCAACGCTCGAAAGAAAAAGAAAAAATAAGAAAAAAAAAATGGCGGCCGAAGGCCGCTCGGGATTCCTGTGGAAACACTACGAGCGCGCAGCGCGAGACGGGGGTCCTGTGGCGAAGCGACGAGCGCGAAGCGCTAGGAGCTGAGCACGAGCGTCGAAGACGCGAGCGTTGCCTGCCAAATATCGAACGGTTGGAACCAGTCGTGTCACTCGCTGGGACCAGTCATGTCACCCGGGTAGGTGGGGTTATTTTTGCGCGACAATCCTACGCGTTGGTTTTCTCACACTTGGATCAAGATGGCGGATGGCCTAGCGAAGAAAAAGTCATCAAGAATTAAGGATCCTCCTGTTTGTAGCACAGACTACAAGAAAGTTTTAAAGACAGTTAGGGAAAAGAGAAAAGAAATAGAGAGCAAGGAGACCGAATTAAATAGTTTGAAAGCGGCATTCGAGGAGCTTAAGCTCTCCCATGGATCACAACTCCCGCTACCAGAAGCAGAACTCCCGGAACTACTCGAACAAGAAGAACAAGAAGTGGAATTACCAGTCGAACAAGGGCCGCAACGTTTACATGCAGATGGGGGCGAGCATCAGGCTATTGATTTTGGTGCTGATGGAAGTAAGATAAGAGAAAAAATTGTCACTCCAGGTGGAACAAAACGGAAAGGTAATATAAGCTTACAAATTATTATAAAATCGTTGCTTAGACTGTTGTACTGGTTTACGCTAAATTAAGTAATGAAAGTTGATCTTAAATAGTTGCTAAAGTTGATATTTTCTTTGCAGTTAGGCCCATGCACCGACAGTTGTGTTTTGCAATGAAAGATGCCTTGGGGGATCTCGTCGAGGAAATGCCTGGAAATGTGCTACTTGTCGACGATTTGTTGGCGTCTCTTCTCATAAAACACCCTCATCTTAATGGTATTGAGCAGTCCAGGGTCCTAACATTGGTCTCGGGCGTCCTTGGCAAAGCACAAAGGCAGGGGAAAAAGAAAGTGTGAGTTTTTAGATTGACACCAACGGTTCTGTATCTTAAGTTTTGCTTGAGTGCAGACTGCAGAGATTCAAGAAAGTTCACTTCACTTTAACTTAATGATCCCACTTTAATATCACCTCCAATTGATTGCACAGGCACTCTTAGGGGTTGAAAATTTCTTTGGCCAAAAATGAAGAACCTCGTTTCCTTGACAGTCAGAATTATCATGTACGTTTATCCCTGGATAACTTATACAACCTTTCAGGAACCGGCCCCTGTTCTTTAATTTGCATGGTTTCTAAGAGACAAGTGTCTGTTCTTTTTTTTTGCAGGGTTCCTTAATAGAGTGTGTTTGTTCTTTACATTAATTTGCAGGAGATACTATAGAAACATTGCACTTAAAAAAGGCACTAATCCTGATCAAGGTACAGCAAGACATTTTCCAGTCATGTATTTGACAGATATAAAGCTTGTGCACTGCATTAGCTTTCTATTTGTTTTTGAAAGAGTTCACTAATGTTTCAGATTGGTATGAGAAATTGAAAGCAACCACAAAGAAAGACAACTGCTTGAATTGGGGGGAGGGGGACATGATCATATTCCATCTAACTAATCTAAGGTTTTATCCATTTTAGAAGCGGAATTGGTAAAGTCTCCACAGAGAAAAGCTAGACGGGGTATGTAACACATACAGAAGGGTCACAGCGACATCAATCTTAAGGTGTAAAACATCTGTAAAGGAAATCGTCCATGAAACATATTTAAGCCCCAACAAGCGACGCAAAAGGGGCCATTATTTATACTTTTGAGAAAAACTAATATCTCCACTTTACCATATGCTAATTGAATGACCTGGAATACAAGGAATTCTATTATATAATTTTAGTCTGTTATGACAGGAACAAAATATAATTTTTTGGTCAATATTAATTTTGAACTATTATTACTGGTAGTTCTAATTTCCAGTCTAAACCTTTTTTACAGGACTTCTCCAGATGTCAACTGTTCCACAATCCCATTTCCAAGGTATGAATGTAGGAAGGGGATACATAATTGTACTTGGAAGCATAGAGTGGTTTTCACATGACTGTCATGAAACCAATTGCAAAGTAATTACACCAATTCTGAACAAAACATATAGGAGTGATAACAAGTAATTTGTGAATTACACATGACAGTCATCTGAAAACTATAATGCAAATTGTTTTTGTTACGCATTTCTAGGAATGTGTGGAATCCTCCCATATAATACAATAATTGGAAGTCAAATTGTTTTGTCATAATTACTTCAATTCTTGTATGTTGGTTTGAGAATGATTGATATATTACAAGTATTAGCTTTTAAAAGTATTATCCAAAATTAACGTTATAGGGAGAAGTATTCTACAATTACCATTAAAGGATGATGATTCAGTGGGGATTGACAACACCATCCATGGTTGTGCGCCAAAGGCAATGAATGTATGGCAAGATGTGCAACAGTCATTTACAGATCAAGCAGGCCTTGATGTTGACACAGCAGCAATCTTCAAAAAGCTTGAAGAGATACAAAAAATACAAGAGGAGTATGCTACGCAGATTATCTCGAAGCAAGAAGAAGTTATACAATTGTACAAAGAAATTCTGGACAGTGGTAATCTGCTAGGAGGCTTGTTGTCACTATCCCAAAAGAGCACAATCAGAGAGGAAGTGAAAAAGACAAAATCACTGTTTAATCTAAAGATAAGGGGTTGTGATGGGGTAAAAGACTTGATGAACAATTTTGAACCTGGACTGTTTCAAAACCTTGTTGAAGACATGAGAACAGAATGTCCTACCATCACCAACATTATTGAGCAGCTTGTATTGTCATCAAACACCCGCAGGAATACTCTGAACACTACTCAAAGGAAGCTTAAAGCAGGAATACATCTGTTGGCATCACTAATGGATGTTAGAGATCAGCGAGGGCACGATGAGATTCCTCTTCTGTTTGGACTTCTTTGTATTTGTCATGGTGCAGGGCCATCCCTTATACATATTCTACAGCACCTTGGGCTATCTGAGTCCTTTCCTGTCCTGTGAGTATTTATGCAATGTAGTCTGTTTAGTAGCCAGCAAACATAGGGGACTAGCTCAAAAGCTCAGCGTTAACTAAAACAATCAAACTTAGAAAACACTGAAATGGCATATTATCTTCACATGTGAAGATATCGCACTTGCCTGTTGTATCTGATGCCTTTTTTAAAGATTCTAAAAAAATAGACACCTTATCCATACCCCTCCTATCGAAGTAGTTTGAGATTTTATGACTCCACCTAACCCTCTTGAATTTGTGAAATATAAACTCAAAATCCTCAAATAATGTATATTCCTACATTCATAGGATTGGTATTTTGAAGAGCCAACTGCAGCATTACAAGGAACTCATCAAGAAGAGAGTTAAAGTCGATGTCCCAGTTCTAACCTATCAAGATAACATGCAGATGAAGAGAACATCACTGAGGCATCTCCGTCTTTCAAAGTTACAAAAAGAAAAAATGAAGCAAGGGAAAATGTGGGATTTTACTGTACGGGGGTATCGTGAAGCAGAAGTCCAGGGAGTTGAACATTTATTTGCTGACCCTGTTAAAGCTTCTAAACCTCAGAGAGATATTGTTGGGCTGAAGTACCAGGACATAAGAATAGGTATTTACAGATAAATATATATAGAGGATATTACACAGTGACGTGAAGATATGAGCAAATGAGTAAAATATTGTTTTTGACACAAGAAAATAAAACTCATATGTTCAAGCCACTAATGTACTTTTCTTTTTATTATATAGACACCAGAAAAAAAAATTATTCAAAATTAATTTCCAAGCACTTTTGTTCTGACCGATATCCTCACTAGTGAGGATATGGAGAATATGTGACTCAGGTCCCGGATGTAGCTTCATATGAGAACTACAAGTGGCGTATTTCCCAGTAAAACACCCTTGTCCATATAATAAATGTCTTTAAAATGTTCAAGTGTGTGGCCATGCTTGACCTCGAATCAGATGCAAATTTTGTTTTGTTTTGTTTTTCTTCAAAAAATTGTATTTACCAAGTCATAAAATTGTGCTTTATGTTGAATCTGAATTGAGTCACACTTGGTACTAGAGCCATGTTTGGCAGTTTACCCCTTAAACTGGCATGTGCTGGTGTCTAAAAATTATTGTTTACTGATCATGACAATTCTTAACACTGCAAAATCTTGGCTTTCTTCTACCTGTGTTTTGGCTAGTCAATAAATGTGGGCATTTGGAAGCCTCTGCAGGTAATATCCTTTTTATTATTTTTTTCAAGTCAGTGGATATCAAAATTTGCATGTTTTAATTGTGATTGCAAATGTTTAATCTTGTGCCATGTACTGTATGCCATGCATTTTTTTCATGAACTGAACTGAGCTGAACTGAATTTAAGTGACAATAAGTTTCAACAGAAATGGTGAAACAAGAATTTAAGTCTTTTAACACAAATCTGTATCTCCTAATTGTAGACACAAAAGAATTCTCAGTAGTCTGATCAGTTGGTCCCTCAAAGTAAATTATATGACAGTGTCATCCTTTGCTCGTAATACAGTATTGGGGCAGTCAACAGTTCAGAAGTATGTATACAAATGCAAATGTGTTACCTATCATAACTCCACAGAATGTAATCAAGAGCAATTTGAGAGATGGCAGAACTTCAAAGAAAGAGAAATGCTCAGGAAGCTCCACTTAGGTCTCAATGCAGTTACTTTGTCTTGTGAGGAAATAGCAGGCTCTACAGATGAGGAGCTGAAGACATCAACTTCATCAGAAACCAAGGGAGGGTCATACATGTATAAGATTGAGATCCCTCCAGTAGATGAGGACTTTCCATTGCTGTCTAAAGTGAAGTCAAGAATTTATCCTCTACCTATCTCACATGAGAATCAATGCACAAACATTGGTACAGCTAGCAACCTTGATCTGTTTACAAGTGAGTTTGGATTTGAATCAGAGACCAAGAACAATTACCTACCCTTGTCCAGATCAGGAAAGGACTTTGATTTAGAGAGGGCGTACCAGAGGTTTGCTTTCATGAAAATGCTAGAAAAACATAAGGAGCGTCAAAGACAGTATGAGCAGTTTCTGAGAGGAGTGGCAAATGTTGACATCTTGGCTGAGGATGATGAACAGGAAGAGGCTGACGAAGAAAGTGATGATGACTAGTATAGCCTTGCTCTTTTTTTCAGTTGATCTGAAACATTTGATAAATGTACAAATTGGAAATGTTTGATACCACCAAATGTTAATGTTTATTGCTTGCCTG
Source organism: Scolanthus callimorphus (assembly GCA_033964015.1). Lineage (NCBI taxonomy): Eukaryota > Metazoa > Cnidaria > Anthozoa > Actiniaria > Edwardsiidae > Scolanthus > Scolanthus callimorphus. The sequence continues at coordinate 26,549,629 of CM066922.1, read as the reverse complement.
GTTGGCTTACTTTACATAAATAGGCCTAGATATTTTTTATAACATGAAAGTGATAAATGAATGAAATTAAATGTATTTGCTACATCATACATGATAAATTCATTTTGTAAATGCCCCCTCATTTGTGGGCCACTGGCAAAATACCTAGGCCCGTCCACAAGATATCCCTGTCCTCCTAGGGGAGTACTCCTAGAAATGTACAGGGCGTAGGCAGAAATTTTTTTTGGGTGTGTGTGTGTGGGGGGGGGGGGGGGGGGGGGAGGTTATGACAACATTTTCCCCTATCTCCCGTTTTCACTTGTCCAAGGTTGGCAGGTATGTAAAACTCACTTTTTGATTGTGTCGTAACCCTGGCTATGCCCATGTAATTTCACTCTTTTTAGTTGACAAATTAACAAAATTTATCGAAACAGCAGTGGCATTCTAAAGCCCTACAAAGCCCCTTCAGATGCATACTTGGGATACCTGTGGTTGGGGTACCTATGGTGTATCTACTTTCTGATATTTTAGCGTACGGATGGCGCTATAAGAGAAGAAGAAAACACGGAACTTCTAAGTATTTAATTTGTATTAATTAGAAACCATGATTGTATTTGAGTTCGAATTATCGGATGCTGCTTTTTTTTGGACCCGGATCACGGGTTTCCTGTGGTATGCGTTTTGCACATGGTTCAGTCAAGCGTGAAAGTGACAACAAAAATGGCCGCGCGCGAAGAGCTGTGGAGGAGTTTGATTGAAAATATCGGTACCAAGCAAGCAAACGAAGAGCTCGATAAACGGGTCGCGACTTTGTTGGATACACTAAGAGAGATTTCGTCCCTGTACAGCGATGACGACGTTCTGCGAGCAAAGGTTTTCGCTATGAAAGAAGAGTGGTTTCCCGCGAGAGATCAGTATCTGCGAAGCGTCCTACATCTTGCTGCAACAAGAGGAGATACCAGGCTAGTTAGAGCCTTGGTATGGAGCGGCGCTTTAATCAATGAAAAAGACGGGATAGGACAGACACCATTGACTTTAGCTCTGCACATGGGACACACGCCAACTGCCAAACTTCTAGTTGATATTGGAGCATCGCTAAATAATAAATTCTACGGCACGATACCACCTTCAGATATTGTCAAAATAAAAAAGGACGTGTTCATGGAAGAGATTATACAGAACAGACTTGAGGAACAGCAGACATTACGGGAACATATTGAACGTTTTCTTGAGTCAGCCAGCTCAATGGATTGCAATGATACCGATGAGGCAAGGGAGGATGAGAACGGTGCAGAGAAGCAAAGTGCGAAAAACTTTTTGCGATACTTGAACATTAACATAGGAGACCAGAAAAATACTGCGACAATCCAGTCTTGTGCAAATAAATGCCCAGATCGGTACAGTTGTCATAGCCCTGGAGGGGGCGACTTCCATAACAGGGGGTATATTAATGACTCCATCGCAAGGATAGCTGGGCCAGGTGGCTTTTGGCACGTGGTAGAACACGTTATGAAACGCCCTACAGTAAATCCTGCATCTTTCAAACTAAAATTTAAAGACAATAACTACAACAACAACGACGAGGCTCTGATGGACTACGATGATGGACTTTCTATTGCAATGATGAAATGCTTTAGAAAATCTGACTACTTTCCTAGCCCAAAAGAGCTGGAAAAATGTCTAAAGGAACATAAATGCCAAATCAAGATTCTTCTGGACAAATTCGACGAATGGGCGGAAAGTCAAAAGGAAGATGCGGTATTTGCATACAATCTGGAAGTACTATGCAAATTAATGCCCATCACTAGGTGGTATAAAGAGTCAATCAGACATGGGAATGGCATTGCTATAGAAGGGGTGTGGATGTTGTGCCCAGCACTGTTCGCACCTCTTGGCAAGTGCAATTACCGTGACGAAGCTCTAACCCAGTGTGTTAACGCTGTTGCAAAGTGGCCTCTTGCATACCGAAACATGTATCAGAGAAACCGCACGGTGAATTTAGAGGGGAAGCAAGGTCGACAATTGGCTGGTGACGAATGGGTGGAGGACTTCTTAGTACGCCCTGTCAAGCAGTTTGCAAGTGCTCAGAGCTCATTTGCCATGGTTGAGCTCATGTCATGTAATGTCAGCTTCCTGGAAAAGAACCGAAATATGTATAAGAGCAGAGAGGCATTTGATGTGCATAACACCAGGAAGCACAAGAAACCAAGCTCTCTTTATGACCAGACAAAAGTTGCACAGTTTGTGTTAAAAGAGAAATGGTTTGAGAATCAAGACAGGAAGAATGTCAAGGTATACCCATGGTCAGGAAAGAAAGTAAGAGATGGTGCAACTGTTCAAAAGAAGTACATTGACACATTGGAAAAAGGGCATGCCAAAGTAGAAAAAGAGTTCCAATCCTTTTTGCATAGGAAATATCCTAATGATATGTTGTGAACTGTCTATGCAGGGGTGTAGCCAGGTCTTCAGCAAGGGGGGGTCACAACCTTAATGCTAACTGTATTTTTTGGCACCCCAGGACCCCCCAAGATATGCCCCTGCTACGCATCAGTACAGTAAAAACCAGCATAAAAGAACAAGTGGATTAAGAACAATCAGGCTGAAATTTGTATCCAAGAACACATGCAGCCTGAAAAATGAAAAATTGTTCTTGCATAAAAAATAACTGCCAGTTAGATTCAAGTACAGTAACCGTACTAAGTAGATCAATAGACCATTGCACACAGAATTCTACAGCAGGCACTGTATGGGGATTTCCAGGGTGCATTTAGCCAAAATAGCTTAATTTTCTGCCAATCATAATCTTTAGTTGACTGTTGGTAGTGAATGCAATTTTAAGAACACCTCAAGAACATTTCAGGCTGATTTTGCAGAAATCCCCCAATGTATAAGAACAGCCTGAATTTCCAAAGCACCTCTTCTTTTATGCGGGTTTTTACTGTATGAGCTCAACCAGCTCTCATAAAAATAACACAAAATCTAAGAATTTGTATGCAAATAATATTCACAGTACACATACAGAAAAACAAATATGGATAATATGTTGATAAAATGTTTGCAGGTATACCGGTATGTAAATTTTTTACCTGTAAAAGTAAGAAATGTAAATAAAGTTCAAGTTCGACGTTGTTTTAAAATAATTTCATTTATTATTAGAAGAAGTAATTCCAATACACGCTAGTAATTATAAAATTGAATATTCTGATCATCAAATCGCTATCCTTATCACACACTTTGTAGAAATGTCTAACGTAAATTTCAAAGCTCCCTTTCCGATTGGCAGTGCCTATAAGTCCCACATAGCTGAGCTGTTCTGCAAGAGGTTGCTTGTAATTAAAGTGATTGGTTTGCCCTCATTATGTTGTTACCTTTAGTTTATGGGTGTTTAAGTTTCTCCAACACCAAATGCAATGCACCCCCCTTCTCCCTAACCTACAAACTCTGGATTATTATTTAAAAAGAATTCTGCCAGGATTGGCTATATGATGCTACAATTATATAGGGGCCATGTTCCTTGTCCATAAATTCATTGCTTTGCTGTAACAAAAAATAATTATTCTTATTCTACATGTAAGTTAGATTTCATAATCTAGACAACCAATACTGGGAGTAAATTCTCCAAAAGCCTTATAACTTGTCTCACTGATGCAATGAATCCTGTTGATGTAAACAAAGCAATGCATTATGGGCAGGATGATGAGATACAATGTTTCCTTCTATTCCTGCCTAGCTCTGCACAAAAATGCAGTTTTGCTACTTTTTCAAGCATGTAGCAAATATAAAAAGGAGATAACTTGATAAGTTATGTTTAGTCAACCAAATATTGCACTATCCAGTTGAGTGTGGAACACATATAGTTTTGTCAATAAGTTTAAATCTTTCATTTGGATAGTCTTCAGTCTCAAAAAGCATGTTGTCAAGGCCGGTTCATAATGTTAAGGGAATGATGTCAATGTTGCAACAAAGTTTCAAAATTATGAGCTTTTCCTTGACAACATTACAAACTCCACTTGACAACATACTTTTTAAACATACAAAAAAACTTAATGAGAAAACTTTAGGCACTACACACTACTTGATAGTGCAGTATTTGCACATAGTCACTAACTGGCAACTTTGAAAAAAAGTTAATTTCAAGCCCTGAGAATGCCTATTGATATGAAAACCAGCAATAAGGTGTCATACATTACAACTGGAGCTACATTCCCAGGTAGAGGGTTTTAAAGTTCAACGCTTAACATACTTAATAACACTAATTCCTAGGGCTAATAGGTCATGGGCTTATGGCCCTAATATAATATTCAAAGACATGCTGCCTCCAAGTCTAGTTTGGATTGGCTTTTCCTCAAGAATGCCATAAAATATCAACAGATGCAAGAACTTCTCCAACAAACTTGTGGGCATCACTTTCTTGTTGAGTGTTCCAAAAGTAGAGAAATTGTCCAGGCCTGCTTCTAAAATGGCTTTTTGTCTACTTCCAGCCAGATAACTTTTCAATGTACTGCACGTCAGAGTCTTTCCTGTTAACTGCACCAATGCTTGTACAACTTTTACTGCATCAACAGTTCCATCGGTTATTTGAAATTTACCGTTACTCTCACAATTGTCACATGATGTAAGGCAGCGAAAATTGTCCCTCTGCTCTCCAAAATAACTGAGAATCTGCCGGTGCCTGCAGTGGACTGGATTTTCCAGGAACTCTATCAGCTCTTTGACAGATTGCACTGAAGCCAAGTATTCAGGATTTCCGAAAAACATTCTGCATAGTGCAAGCTTGTCACCGTATGAATAAAAGAGTCGGCAAACAGAGGCCAAGCCATCTCGTCCTGCCCGCCCACATTGTTGAAAATATTCATCTATGCTGGTAGGGGTGCGGGCATGAAGCACAAATCGGACATCTCCCTTGTCAATCCCCATACCAAATGCTGCATTAGCCACCATCACCTTTGCCTCTCCTCTTGTCCATTTTCCATAGCTTGCTGTCTTCAACTCTTGTGAAAGTTGCCCATGGTACTTGACGCATTGAATTTGGCGCTTGATCAGTTCAGCATGAACCTTAGCAACATCACTTGGGAAAACACAATAGACTATACCACAATCACCTTCATGCTCAGCTAGGAATTCACAAATGTCATCGTATTGTTTTGCTGAGCGCTCTCTTACTTCTAAACGTAAATTATCTCTAAACACTGATGTAGAGTAAATCTTGAGTTCCCCAAATATTGCTTTCAGTTTTTCCTGGAGTTTGCCTGGAACGGTCGCACTAAGTAGCAACTTTGGCACTTGGAGTTTAGCGAGAGACTCGCAAACTGTCAGATACTCTGGGCGAAATGTGCTTCCCCATGTGACAATTGTATGTGCTTCATCAAAAACCAGTCTTTCAAAGTCTACCTCAGACAGTCCGAGTTCTTCGTCAAGTAGTACTTCGGGGGTCGCTAAAATTATCTTAAAAGTTTGAATAGTCGAGAGTTGTTGCTGCTGAATAGCACGAGGGACCTCCCCGGTGAATTTACATGCCTGAATGTCCAGATTCATGCAACGAACTAAAAGATCATCTATTAGGGACTTGACAGGAGAAATAACTAGTGTTGGTTTTGTTGACAAAACCGCTGGCAACATAAACATCAACGATTTTCCTCCTCCAGTTCCAGCAATAGATAGAACATTTTCCCCTTTCAGGATAGATGTGATGGTTTCTTTTTGCAAGGGGCGAAATGAAGGAAACCCAAAGTATTGGCTCAGTGCCGTATCCAGCAATCCGTCACCCTCAGCAGAATTACATTCGCTCGATTGATCGCAATTATCAACAGAAGAACTCTGCTGAGCATGGGAAAGTACTTCTCCCGCCAGTGGATTTATTTTCTCCAGAAACAAGAGCTCTGGTTCACGTTTTCCTTGAGTGAAGCGGTAACACACGAAGCAATCCGTATCGCGAACCTCGAGGTCGGTCGTATCAACGAACTCACAAAGTAGCGAGATTTTCAATGCGACTTCGTAGAATGAACCTCCAGAAACCTTTCCGATGTCTTGTTGGTTAATATTCACTTGAAATTGTCTAGAATTCGTCTCTTTTAATGGAGGAATATTCGAAAGTTTTCGGATAAGCTCTGCGTTGATGCCTTCGCTAGGTGCCATTTTTACAGAACAAAATTTTACCCAGCCACCCGGACTACAAATATATTTTGAAACTTTTTGCGAGCTCCCTACCCTACTCCGTAGGATATGATATGCGCAGAAGAGCCTGCGCGAACGGTACAAAGCCCTTCGATATTTGGCAGGCAACGCTCGCGTCTTCGACGCTCGTGCTCAGCTCCTAGCGCTTCGCGCTCGTCGCTTCGCCACAGGACCCCCGTCTCGCGCTGCGCGCTCGTAGTGAGTAGTAATGCATGTGGTTTAGATCTACGTTTGTCAACGACGTTTCCAAAAATTTTGCAACGAGATTCATTTTTGGCAACGGTAACGCTTGATTGACGTGACACGTGATTCAAACAACCGTTATTTTAATTATTCATAAACTACAGTACGATAAAAGCCTAGCGCGTGTGTTTTCAGCACTCGTACTCTTTAACGAAACATACTAAACTCTACTCTACTAGCTCTACTATGTCTAACCCTACTGTTCATGAAAGAAATGGCGAAGTTCTGTACAAGCTTGGCAAAAGAAATCAGTCAGATTATTTTGCGTCCACGTGTCTGTTTGCTGGTAAAGCAAAGTTTCATATACGCGAGTTTATGCTAGGCGGCGACGGGAATCCTTTGATTCCGACCAAGAAGGGAATTTGCCTGAATATGGAAGAGTTTATTCATAAACTACAGTGCGATAAAAGCCGAACGCGTGTGTTTTCATCACTCCTACTCTTTAACAAAACAATACTAAACGTTTTGAAAAATTCAACTCTACACAACTAATGATAATCGATCTCACGAGATAAATTCTAGAAAACAGTTTGTGTATAGGGACGAATAACAAATAATTACCTTGTTTTAGGCGCTTTCTTTAACTAAAAAATGACGCACTAGGTCCTCTTTCTTTTCCACTCTAAAAGACGCACAAGGTCGTTTTATTTTATCAAAACAATGGTAGTCAAATACAAGCTAGGATCTCGGGGATACAATGCTGCTGAGAATCATTTTCAAGGACAGATTAGAGTACACATCAGGAGTTTACGCCTGATGAAAAAGAAAACAGATATTACTGTTGGCAAAGTTGTCTTTGGTTACTAAAATCGTTATTGAAAGTTTTTTTTACAATTTGTTTTTTGTCCTAATTCGACGACTCTTATCTGAGTATAGTGTAGTTATAGGTATAGTTTATTTCCACGTCTTACATATAGAGCGAATATGATAAATGATGTTCGAGTCAAGCGTGTGTTAATTAAAAGTTAATCCATGATGTTGGTCATTTTGTTTGTTTATAATAGACAGCGTTGTTCTTTGTTTCTTTTTAGCGTCTTTTATTTAATAACTATACATTACATACATTACAATAAGTTCGGGACCCTTTTTATACACACCGGTGAACCTATGTTAGCCTAACACAGTTCATTTTTGTTCTGTTTTGAAGCAATTAGAAATCTACCTTGCGTTCATTCTCGGCCACAGTAAATCAAACGAGTCACGGAGAAATTGTTTTACAGTAGGTTCATCAAAGTAGAGTCCAACAACTTTTGTAGCACCAGTTTTGATGTGTTTTAGTTTGACAGGCCACCAGGTCTTTCCATTCCCTGCGTTGCAAGCAGATGTGCCAGGAAGAACTTGATTGCGCGAGGACTTGAACATTTCGGCTATGTAGTAACCGTCAGGCATAGTATTTATAGGTTTATTGTCAAATCCGACAGCCTCTTGCCATACGTGCGGCGGTGCATCTGACCAAATTATTGGTGGAATTCCCCAGCACGGCTCTGACCTCGCGCGCTTATTTGGAGGTTGTTGAATCGTAGTAATGTGCGTCAACTCATTGTGAGATTGTGCGTCAACTCATTGTGAGGTCTAAGTCGCATATTTTTCTCAACCAATCAAAATGAAGCATTCAAATAAATTACATGCATTTACCTGTAATTTGATTGGTCAGTGACTTTAAAAACTGAAATGTGATTGGTTGATTTATTTGAATGGTTGAGAAAAATATGCGACTTAGACTCAAAAGGATGCGATTTGTGATCGAATCGCACTGTTGTAAGCCAATCAGATTGCACGGATTGACAGTGATTTCAAAATGGATATAATAAAGACCCTTACAACGTAAAATAAGATACTTGCTGTTTAATTCATTAGCGTCTCAGGTAGAAACTTTACAAGACACATATGATCCACGTAGCCTTTAATATTATGTTGGGCATTGACATTTGGACTCTATTCTTATCTAGATCTTTATTTTCTGAAATAATCCGAATGAAGTGAATCAGAATGTAAACTCAAAATCGGTTATAGAATCTTCTGTTCCAGACAGGTACTTCTTGTTGCTTTGGAACTGACTGCTTTTTAAACAGCTTGTTCAGTAAAATTTGCGTTTTTCTATCGCTGCTTGTGTGGCTTCTGCCCAATCAAGTCCATCATCATTCTTGAGGTTCTCCATAGTGTTTTTTATTTTCTTAAGGATACGGTACACCTTCAGGGGCAACTTTTCGTTAAAATTTTTTTTTGCGCGCATTCGATTTAGAGATTGTTTAACTAAGTATTAGAAGAAGAAAAATATTTTTTCCCCTTAAAGCGAACGAGATATTTAGGAAAAACGAAAAAGTATCAAGGATCAATAAAGCTCGCGAGGCGCGATAATCTCTTAATCCTGTTTACTCTAGCGTGACATACGGGCACTTTTTTGATTTTGTGCGAAGCTCCATTCAAGCCATTTTGTAGCTAGTCGTCGCGCCCAGAAGAAGTAAGCAATATTTGCCAATGTATCGTTCGAGAAAAAAGCGTGGTCCAGACAACCAACAGAAAAAGAAGTTAGGAACTAAAGGAGTTTTAGCTTTGGTTCTTCTAGCGGACTTTGAAGGCGCATCAGACTTCAGACTTTCACTTCATAGTTTTAGACTTCGCGGCTCGCACTGCAGTATTTTTTAGCAGTTTGTTTTACCGCGCGCTTTGTTGGCTTCGCCATTCTCGAAAGCAGTCGACTACAACCTCATTCAGCGCGCGAAACTGCGGCGAAATCATGAACTTATTGCATGCAAATGAGTTCTGGCTGTGAAGCATCTACCATCATGCGATTGGCTCAAGACGTGACAAACCTATACTTCGATTAGGTGTGAATGTCAATCACGTCGTCGGAGGTGTCGGGCGCTGAATTTCTTTAGCCTCGCGTTTCTCAAAGAAATTATCAGTGCTGTTTACGACTATTCTTTTGAGTTTTAGGTCAGGTTCCGCTGGTTCAATCTCGATGAAATTTGGCAGGCCGGTAGAATAGGAATCTGTGACCGAAACCGTGTCTCAGAATTTTCGATTTCGAAATAGTTTTGAAATTATGGGCCTCGCAGCGGGGGTAGTAACGCAAAAATGCGCTGTTTTACTTTTAGCTTCAAATTCTCCAAAACGAAACTCGATATGAACAAAATGAGACACGGTTTTGTAAACAATTATGTGCTGATTGACATGAAGCAGTTTGCATAAGTTTTCGACCAGTGGTTCCTGACCTAAAACTCCCGCGAAGAAACCACACTGTTTATCCCTTTTTCCTCGAATTTCTTTCTCTAAATAAAAATAATCTATTTATTAAAAACTTGGTTACAAACTACAATCTTTTAGCTTTAATTTGATATATAACATGTAGGAATCCTCCAAAAAGCGCGCGCGTGACGATTTTTCTGCGTGAGGTACCCCTGAAGGTGTACCGTATCCTTAAAGTACGGGTCCTTTTTCAAACGGTGCATCCATTCAAGGTTTTCATACAACACTTGTCTTAATTCCTTTCTAAATTTGGGTATAAGTTCGTTTGTTGCTTTCGCTTCAGCGACCTCTTCGGTATTACCAACTTGCTGGTACTGTTTTACAAGTCCCTCCCAGTGATGATGATGGCGGCGCGTTGCTTCGTCCTGGAGTTTACTCCAGACACATTCTTCATCAGAACTTTCACCTTCAGATTCATCAGACTCTGAGCTTTCATCTACCGAATCATCATCAGATTCTACTGACTTTTCACTGTCTTGACTGTTAACGTCCTCATCATCAGAATATGTCGTTTCCATATCCATATCTCTAATGTACACCCCTGAGTGTCAAAGATAAAGTGTGCCTTGCCTAGCTGTGCATCTCCCTTTTATATGTTTTCTAGTAAGGGTGGTTACCAAGGTATTACATGTTTACGGTTCCGCACGAACCGTCTTAAAATTGTCCCGATATCGGCCTACATCGTCCTGGAATCGGCCCCACATAGTCCTGGAATCTGCCCCACATCGTCCCGACATCGGCCTCACATCGTCCTGGAATCGGCCCCACATCGTCCTGGAATCGGCCCCTCATCGGCCTAGGATCTGCCCCACATTGGCCTGGGATCGGCCCCACATCGGCCCTTCATCGGCCTGGGATCGGCCCCTCATCGGCCCCACATCGTCCTGGGATCGGCCCCACATCTGCCTGGGATCGGCCCTCCAACGCCCTGGTATCGACATGATTCAGCAAACTATAAAATGTTCAAAAACGTTGACATCATGCCTCATTTTGGTCAGGACCTCATTGGAGCAAGATGCCTTACAAATACAAGAGAATTTGCCCGGTGTGCAATAAAGCGAATGTTTTGTATTTAGGTGATCACTTGCGACAGGTTCATCAGATTTATGGGTGCGAGAAAAAACGGTGGCTCAAAATGGCGGTATTTTCACCTCCGCAGACTTGTCTTGTCTCAACTACGTTTCCATCCACCCCTTCAGTCAAGCCACGTGCTACACCACAAGCTACATCTTCAACGATCAAGCAATTCTCGCGTATCAGAAAAAGAGGAACAGCGAACCAAGGCCGAATTGGTTCGAGCGAAGCACCATTCTTGAATACGGAACCTTATCCCGCTTTTAAATGTCGTCACAAGTTCTCACTATTAGTCGTTGGCCCAAGTCAAAGTGGGAAAACATTTTTTGTGCGCCAGATCTTAGAAAAAGACAGAATCTTTTACGAAGACAAGAAAACAATGCAGATATATTGGTATTATAATCAATGGCAAGAAATATATAATCAAATGAAGATATCTCTGGGTGACTCCATCCGTTTCGAGCGAGGGCTTCCCGACTTTTCCAACGATCTCAATGAAATAAATCCCGAATATAACAACATTATTATATTGGACGACTTGATGACGGAAGCTTCAGATAGTGGACTGGTCGCTCGCCTGTTTACTCAGGGTCGCCACAGAAACGCTAGTGTGGTTCTGTTGTTACAAAACATGTTCCCAAAGGAAAGTTCAATACCGACATTAGTCGCAATGCCCAGTACTTAGCGTTGTTTCGAAGTCCCGGGGACCGGAAACAAATAGCGATTGTAGCCGAACGTATGTTTGATAGAAATCGGGAACGTTTTATGAACGCTTATCTCCAAGAAACAGAAAACGCATACGGTTACATCTTGGTAGATAACAAACCAGATACCCCAGCAAACAAGCAAGTACTGGCCGATATTTTTGGTAGTTGTAAAGTGTATGCTATAGAAAAAAGTACCATGGGGAATGACGAGCAATCTCACAATGAGTTGACGCACATTACTACGATTCAACAACCTCCAAATAAGCGCGCGAGGTCAGAGCCGTGCTGGGGAATTCCACCAATAATTTGGTCAGATGCACCGCCGCACGTATGGCAAGAGGCTGTCGGATTTGACAATAAACCTATAAATACTATGCCTGACGGTTACTACATAGCCGAAATGTTCAAGTCCTCGCGCAATCAAGTTCTTCCTGGCACATCTGCTTGCAACGCAGGGAATGGAAAGACCTGGTGGCCTGTCAAACTAAAACACATCAAAACTGGTGCTACAAAAGTTGTTGGATTCTACCCTGATGAACCTACTGTAAAACAATTTCTCCGTGACTCGTTTGATTTACTGTGGCCGAGAATGAACGCAAGGTAGATTTCTAATTGCTTCAAAACAGAACAAAAATGAACTGTGTTAGGCTAACATAGGTTCACCGGTGTAATGTATGTAACGTATAGTTATTAAATAAAAGACGCTAAAAAGAAACAAAGAACAACGCTGTCTATTATAAACAAACAAAATGACCAACATCATGGATTAACTTTTAATTAACACACGCTTGACTCGAACATCATTTATCATATTCGCTCTATATGTAAGACGTGGAAATAAACTATACCTATAACTACACTATACTCAGATAAGAGTCGTCGAATTAGGACAAAAAACAAATTGTAAAAAAAACTTTCAATAACGATTTTAGTAACCAAAGACAACTTTGCCAACAGTAATATCTGTTTTCTTTTTCATCAGGCGTAAACTCCTGATGTGTACTCTAATCTGTCCTTGAAAATGATTCTCAGCAGCATTGTATCCCCGAGATCCTAGCTTGTATTTGACTACCATTGTTTTGATAAAATAAAACGACCTTGTGCGTCTTTTAGAGTGGAAAAGAAAGAGGACCTAGTGCGTCATTTTTTAGTTAAAGAAAGCGCCTAAAACAAGGTAATTATTTGTTATTCGTCCCTATACACAAACTGTTTTCTAGAATTTATCTCGTGAGATCGATTATCATTAGTTGTGTAGAGTTGAATTTTTCAAAACGTTTAGTATTGTTTCGTTAAAGAGTAGGAGTGATGAAAACACACGCGTTCGGCTTTTATCGCACTGTAGTTTATGAATAAACTCTTCCATATTCAGGCAAATTCCCTTCTTGGTCGGAATCAAAGGATTCCCGTCGCCGCCTAGCATAAACTCGCGTATATGAAACTTTGCTTTACCAGCAAACAGACACGTGGACGCAAAATAATCTGACTGATTTCTTTTGCCAAGCTTGTACAGAACTTCGCCATTTCTTTCATGAACAGTAGGGTTAGACATAGTAGAGCTAGTAGAGTAGAGTTTAGTATGTTTCGTTAAAGAGTACGAGTGCTGAAAACACACGCGCTAGGCTTTTATCGTACTGTAGTTTATGAATAATTAAAATAACGGTTGTTTGAATCACGTGTCACGTCAATCAAGCGTTACCGTTGCCAAAAATGAATCTCGTTGCCAAAATTTTTGGAAACGTCGTTGACAAACGTAGATCTAAACCACATGCATTACTACTGTAGTGTCTCCACAGGAATCCCGAGCGGCCTTCGGCCGCCATTTTTTTTTCTTATTTTTTCTTTTTCTTTCGAGCGTTGCCTGCGAAGGAGGCTATACGGGCTGTATGTTTGATTGGGGTAGCCAGTGGCGGGCATGCGAGAACGATAGCAAGGAAATCAACAAAAAAGTATAAAAACACAACGACAACGGAAGCAACAAGAATAGCACAACAACGAAAACAACATCAACAAACACAATTTAAACAGCAACTACAGACTATAATAGAGGCGTCTATTTAACAACAACAATAACAACAACAAACACAACAGAAACTATAGCCTTCCTCGGTCTTAAATAAAGGCGTCTATTTAACAACAACAACGACAACAGCAACTACAGCCTTTCTCGATCTTAAAAAAGGCGTCTATTTAACAAGAACAACGAGAACGACAATAAACACAATAGTAAATGTAGCTTTCCTCGGTCTTAAATAAAGGCGTCTATTTAACAACAACGACAACACTGCAACTACAGCCTTTCTCTTTCTTAAAAAAGGCGTCTATTTGACAAGAACAACAATGACAACGAGAACAACAACAAGCACAACACCAACATTATAGCCTTTCTCTGTCTCGATCTTAAAAAAAGGCGTCTATTAACAAGAACAACAACGACAACGAGAACAACAATCAACACAACAGCAACTGTAGCTTTCCTCGGTCTTAAATAAAAGCGTCCATTTAACCAACGACAACAGCAACTAAAGCCTTTCTCTGTCTTAAATAAAGCCGTCTATTTAACGTCAACAACAACTAAAACAATAACAATAACAACAAACACAATAGAAACTACAGCCTTTCTCGGTCTTAAATAAAGGCGTCCAAGTGACAGCAGTAGGAACGACAACAACAACGGCAGCCGCGTCATTCAAGCCCACAACCAACACGTCCGTGCAGTAGGAAAGATTATTTCATAGAAACCCTTATAGAAGCTCGCACTTATACGCCACAAGCGCCCGATATCCCTTATGCCATTTTCACAATTCTGCGAACTCCCACTTTACATTTCCGAATGTCAAACTGCGTTTTGGCTTCCGTCCATCAAACCGTTTAAGACAGGCGCATGGACTTGTTCTATGAGTTTCGTTTGCAATTTTTGGTGAAAAAGTTGGTCTTATAAGTTTAAAAAAGCTGCGTGAAATCACCAAGAGCTGTTCACTCGTTTGATTGGAGGAAGCCAAACTGCGGTTTGCTAGTTGGAGTAGAGTTCAGAATAATACAAAATAACAGTAACATGCTTCGGAGGAGCTCAGGAATCGTATTTTCCTATTTAACTTTCGTTACGTTATGACGCTGACGAGGAGAAGTGAAACGAGCGACACGCCAGCGGCTGCGTAAGATACTATATTCAAAGCCACCTGAGTTAACTGGCCTCATCTATATGATCTTGCTCCGAACTCAACGGAAGTTGCCACAGCAAAGCGTATCTAGTGAGTGTTGCAGGTGTGCATGCAATGGCTACTTACAAGTCGTGGTCGCTGGGCAGGCGAGTTACACGTGTATGACACCATGACCTCTCGGTAATGCTTGAGTGTGCAAACACAGACGTCAGCGGTGAGAAATAACAGCGCATGCGTGAATGTTAGCCTTTCGGCATTTTAGCATTCTCGTATCCACGTATCCTTCGTGGTGGAGGCTCTGGTGGCGACCGTTTCAGGGTCTTCGCTGATTGGTTGATTTTGGACGTTGGGCCATGCGCAGAAAGCTATTTCCCTCAACGGCTCTGTATCAAATCTCGCGCATGCATCAATTAAATGGCTGTCACCAGAGCCTCTCCCGCGAGGAGCTCCGGGTTCGAGAATAGCACTTTAGAAGAGAATACGCGTGTGTTTATGAGTTGATTTGTGCGCGTGTTTACATGGCGATTGACGTTTACAGATACAATAGCGAAAGAAATGGAGACAGCGAGAAAGGAAGTTGCATAAAATAATAGATAAAACAACATCATAAAAGACAAATACGAAAATCAGCAAACTTAATGAATCATTTAAAGCTACAAGCGCGCGCGAGCTCTTCAGTTTAGAAATGTCCTTGACATGTCCCGCAACTACATTACTTGCCGCATGCTCAACATTTACCGTCATGCAACGCGCGCATGTTATTGCTGCAATCGTCTATTTATCGACAAGGACCTTCCCGAATTGGTGGAAACTCGAACAGACTCGTTGAGAGTGTCAAAATATATTCACTACTCATAGTCTCCCCTGAGCTCAGATATGATTTTGCCTTCTAAGCGCGTGCGCTCTTCTTTATTCAGATGTGCCAAGCCATGTCCCACGACTAGCAGAATGCAGCGCGCGCTTTTTTAACAGTTTGTTCGACAAATGTCCCACATCTACCACCATGCAGCGCATATCCCAAAACAACGCTAAGCGCGCTCACGAGTGAGAGATAGCTAGAATCGTCCATTGCAGCAGCCAGATGGCGGAGAGACATCTCGGGAATGCATTCATCGGGTCTCCTTATGCACCTTTTGCCTGAGCATTGACGTCTATTGCGCATCTATTACTTAACAAATAAAACACAGTTTCCGTGACTGCACTGGCTTATGCAAACCGAGATGTGGTTGGGAAAATTCGAGAGCAGATCAGTGGAAACACGATCCGCAGGTGAGTGTTTGCACCTGCTCGAGAATTAGCTTCGCTACCTGCGGGTCTAGATTAGCTTTGCTACCTGTGGGTCTGCTGGTAATGATTATTGTATTTTGTAAATAGAAATAAACTTGATTATTGATTATTATTATTGAGAAGGAAGGAATCCACTTATTTGTACCTTCTGGTCTTGTCAAACATTATACGAGGTTCCAGGATTAGTTTTTGGAAGCATTTTTTTTTCAAGATCTGCAGAACGAGACTGGACTTGTGACTGTCGAACTGTTTGCCGAACTCAGCTCCCAGGTAAAGAAGCGAAAACAATATTATTTCACGAATCTCATGCTTTATGTGAATTCAATGTGCTTTATCAAATGTATGTCCAAGTAATATTGACTTCTTAATATATGATTTTGTCTAAAACATGTTACTTTTTTCTAAAAGCTATTTCAAATTACCGGCCCGAAGCTTGCCGATGGGCGACGACACAACTGTGTTTGCACAGGGAAATGGAAACACGACTCTCGACCAATCAGAGCGCGCGTCTATTTAAAGTTATTTTATAATTTGTTTTATGCAATAGCACAAACGCTATTGCCATCGTACGTGTGTACTATTATCACACATGGCCTGCCGACCAATCAGAGCGCGCGAGTTGGTAGTGGTGTTGTATAACCTACCTTTGCTTTCTTGTACTTTCGTCGGTAGTAGAACACCGCTAACAAGGCCACGATACACAGGACCCCCACAATCACAATAGCCACACCAGCCGTAGCACCGCCACCCAAGCCGGACGACTGGGCACCTGTTCTCCCTCCTTTGCCAGTACCTGGACAGTGTTCTCCAATTGCTTCTAGGACCTACAAGAGATGAATTAATCATTAACCTTTCGCCTGAAACTCTTGCTGTCCGGTTTTTGTACCAAGAATGACCTATCAATATCCACTAATTCCTATCCTTACTATGAGCCTTACTGCTGTTCATATGTAACTGTTATTTTCATGGCACGCGCACTTACTTAGCAGTTCTGTTGCCAGGATTACCCACGGGCCCGCTGCCATGAAATCGTTCTATTTCGCTGTTTATGATAACATTTTCTTGAAAATTTTTTACCAGCCTAATGCAAGGGAACGCAGCACGTTTTTCACAAAACAAGTTTGAGAAATAGCTGCAGCCAAAACAAACTTGGCCATACTTGTTACTATAGCAACCACAGTGCTCATAAGTTACCTGACAGTCCTTCTCTCCAATGCACGCTCTCTTGGACTTGGCTAGTAGTTTGCATGCATATGATGCCAGCATGGGTTGGTAGTTATACTGCGCTTCCATGATCGTCAAGTAGAGTATGGTGCGCTGGTCCTTGCCACTCAAGGGAGTGCTTTTGAGGATTTCTACATAGTAGTCGGCAGGAGAACGACGGCGACGAGCCTTACCTGCACGGAGAAGAGAAGTTTACACGTTAGAACTTAGGCCTACTCTGAGTCCTAAGATCGCCTAAAATCGCCCAAGATTGCCCAAGAAACCTAAGATTGCCTTAAGGTCTCTGTAAACCCGTGAGGGGTGTCTTCGGAGAGAAATTCTCGTAGCGTCGCAATTTACGCTATGATAATCAGCTATATATCATTTTAAAGCTAAAAAAAATTGCTCTATCTGATGAAGTTGTTTAGTCTTTAACGAAGTTTAAAATTTTCTTGTATTTTCAAGACCCCGAACTAAAAACTACCTTGTTTACTTGAGAAGCTCCAGTCCACTAGCGGTTTGTTGCACAATTTCGCACTTTGTCGGATTTTAGTCTCGAAGAAATGAACTGCAAAACCGTGTCAGCGATTTTCGATATTTTGCATATTTACGAAAATATTAGGTCGCGAACTCGAGAGTCGCATTTTTTACAGTTTGTGGCCGCAAAATTTATCATAAAATTTTTTTCAAGTAAAAAATAAAAACTCCCTGACACGGATTTTTAATTGTGATCATTTTCTAACGACACAGAAAATTTGACGCCAATATCTTAAATGGTGCGGGGTCAGGAGCTTCGCGAAGGTGAAAATTTGACCTAAAATGTGTGCTAGAAAAAGCGTGTAAAGTTAATTAAATTACAGAAAATGTGTGGCGGGCAATACAAACGAATGGGAAATTGAAGCTAGGAAAAAAGTTGACGCGTCAAGTGAGGTTTTAGAAATATACTTTAGGGCTGTATCAAATGAATTTCGGGAAAAAAAGTCATATTATGGAATTTTACATTTTTACCTTTCACGAGACCTGAAGATCACGCGTGGTTTTAGCCAAGGCCTACCCTGAGTCCTAAGATCGCTCAAGGTGGCAACATGAAATATAGAAAAACACTCACAAGATCGCCTAAGAATTAAGCAATAAAAGTACTTTCCGCGTGCTCTCTGCTTTCTTACAAACACGAGGGGGATGTTGGGAGAACTGATCAAAACTTGAAAGACACGAGCCGAAGGCGAGTGTCTTTCAAGTTTTATCAGTTCGACCAACATTCCCCGAGTGTTTGTAGGAAACCAGAGAGCACGCAGAAAGTATTTTTATTGCTTTTAGAAAATAACATACACACGCGCGACAGCGTTGCGTGACAATCGTGTTTCTCAGGTCTCTTACAAACACGCATTTTAACCAATCAGAATGCGTACATTCACAATACAACATAGGTGTTATTTTCTAATGCCAAATATTACAGCGATCTTAGAACCCGGAGTAGGCAGCTCGGAGTAGGCCTGAACTTAATATATATCTCCCACGCAGGTAAAATACTGTTGCGTACTGTGCTTGGTCACCGGTCACCGTTTTCATCAGAGGAAGCTATAATTGTAGCTTCGCAAAACGTGTCAAGGTTCTGCACAGTTATAAAGAGGTTCTGTTTTATGTATTGCACTATACATTTTAGCCAAAGCGCGAGAAGTTGTTTCATTTATAATGAGGTTGTGTTTCACACACTGAACTGTAAATGCTGAGGTGCGAGAAATTGTTCGTTTAGTGAGGTTCTGTTTTATACATTCCGCTGCCGGGTTCGTACGGTTTCTGAATGACAAAATTCCAGGAAGTCTTTAGTTATTTTTCCAGGAGTTTTTATTGGGTAGAAATGCCCCCTACCCCAAAAAAACATGATAAGTATGGAGGTGTCATAATTTGCAGCCCAAAATCAGATTCACGAAACTGATTGATTCAACCACATTTGAGTTGAAATATTTTCCAGGAGTTTTCCAGGATTTTTCTTACAGGTCCAGGACTTTCAACGACTTTCCAGGAGGGAAATGAAATCAAGGTCATTCCAGGTTTTCCAGGACGCGTTCGAACCCTGCGCTAGGGTGCAATTCGTTGATCATTCAATGGTGGAGTAAATTGTACACTGCAAACCTTTGCTGTCCACGACCAAGCCGTCGATCAATATGGCGATCTCTTTTTCTATTGCTCGAAGCTTCTCCTCCGTGAGAGACCTGCCCTCCTCTAATATTCTTATTTGGTAGTCTTCGCCTAGACATCTGCGAGTGTAAAGAGAAAAACAACTAAGACAAAAAGGTCGGTGCGTAGTTGCTTAAGGCTCCTCTCTGGTTGGATAACACAACAGTACCCTACACCTCAACAAAAGAACTCCTTTGTAGAACAAATATAATGTGTGTGTTTTGTGCTTTGTGTTTGCCTCTCACCGCTGTAGCCCGGGATCGATTCCCGGCAGGGACGTGGAAATTCTTTCTCTTCTTTCCTGCCGTGAAAAGAGCTTAGTTGTGGGCTGTAAAAAGCTTGTGCTTCCTTAGTCTTTCGGATGAGACAATAAACCGAGGTCCCGTCTCCCTCCCCTCACATATCCAATTCGAAGGGGACGTTAAAGAACCCTGGGATGCTGATACAGGTCTTCAGGTCTAACTAAACACTTCACAGACGCACGGGACGAAGAGCCACCTCGTGGATGTGCCCAATGTGCGAATCCGTTATTATTATTTATTTAGTAGCTTTCATCACGCCGAAATACAGAATAAATTTTAAAAAACTTACACAAATTTAACTAACGTGATAAGGGATGGCTCACGGACTCAAAATCCAACTGGCGCACACTGTGTGTGCGGAACGAAGATAATAGAGACAAAAGTAACTACGTCTCTAGTGAGACAAAGTGCTCGTCACACGTATACAGACCAGAGCCCATCACCAGGAGCCTGTATTTTTGATGTTGGGTGTCCCAGCACAGGAGCAGATGAGACTATTTCTAAATTCGACTTTCCCGCAAGAATTAGTTGTCACGGTTAATGCAATTGCTCTCATTACTCCACGAAGAATATCACGCATACTAATTAGCTGTCGAAATGCGTCCATTGTATTTTAGTGCACAGCTAGAAAAACATTGGAAAAATCGTTCCTAAAAGATAATCATCTCCTCCTGTGCCTGTAGCCGAACCCAGAGGTAATGGGCTCCGCATCAGACCAGTAAGACGTAAAAGAGGGCTTATCTCCGGTGTAGTAACCTGTGAGTGCGCACGAACTGCGTCACAAAGCTTCCTTTGTTTGGTAGAACGAATCAGGATGAAATAAGAACTGAACACAAAGGTGTCCTCTGGGAATGGTTATTACACCGGAGTTAACCCTAAAAGAGGTACTCGATATGGCATCTAGAACTGACCTTATAGGAGCCTTGACGAACATGACACACAGGGTACCAAGCTTACACTGGTTGCAGTGTGACCTGGTCTTGTCACACAACGCGCCAGTGAAGCCTTTGTTACATTTACACGTAAATGATGTCACACCATCTTGACATGTTCCTCTCTGTGGAAGAGAAAAATGCCATTATTGGCAATTAGAAAATAACACCTATTTTATATAGTGAATGTGCGCATTCCGATTGGTTAAAAGGCGTGTTTGTAAGAGACCTGAGAAACACGATTGTCACGCAACGATTTCGCGCGTGTGTACGTTATTTTCTAAAAGCAATAAAAGTACTTCCCGCGCTATCTAGTTTCTTTCAAACACTCGGGGAATGTTAGTCGAACTGATAAAACTCGAAAGACACTCGCCTCCGGCTCGTGTCTTTCAAGTTTTTATCAGTTCTCCCAACAACCCCCTCGTGTTTGTAAAAAAACAGAGAGCACGCGGAAAGTACTTTTATTGCTTAAACAAACATATAAAATTAGGTAACAGGGTGGTCCAGTTGCTAGGGTCTTTAAGTCCTGTTCGATTCTCGCATGGCCGTTGACAATTTTTTGTGCACAGCCAATAGCGCTGACGTCATCCAGTGTTGTAAATATACCAATCAGAGATCGATTGGTTCACAGAAAAAAGGCTCTATTCAATCTTTGTTGATAAACTGTAGTGAGTGTTATAGGTTTGCCTCTTGGCCAGCTTAAATCTAGTTTGTTTGAAATTATTATTTTTTATCGTTTTTTTTACGATGACTTAAATACACTTGTGTCACTTTAACAAATTATTTATTTGTTTATTTTGAGATCAGATGACTGTCGAAAGAAAAACCAGTTTTCTACACGTTGCTTTTGGTTGGGGTTTTGAATCTATGTTTAGTCAGCCAATCAGAATGCGTAGAAGACACAAAAACAAAGCAACTCTTGCTTTCGTGTAGGTCACTACTAAACCGAGGTCGTGGGTTCGAATCGCTCTCGGGGGCAGATATTTTTTTCTCTTTCTCCGCTTACTACGACTAACGCTCAGAAGCACACATGGGATATTTCATTAAGCACTTTAGCATACATATAAGGTTAATTCCTTGTCTCAACCCCTAAACTTGAGTCGTACGTTGTCCCCTGATTGCTTTTTTATTTCATTTGTTTCCTTTATAACAGTTGCCTAAGGGCCTAAGTGTATTTACTTTGTATTATAGCTTTCAAGACTCAATTGCTTTATTTAGACAATCAGAGAAACAAAATAAAACATACAATCAATCAAACAAACAAACAACACTCACCTCGCACTTGTTTGGTACACAGTAATCAATATCTTGCTCACACTTTTCTCCTCTGTATCCGGGGGGACACTTACATATGTAGCCTCCCTCCTTGTCTATGCAAATCCCGCCATTAGCGCACCGGCCACAGTCAGGGGGAGGCGGACAACGCCCTTTGCTACATTCTAGACAAACACCATATTTATGTCAACAACATGAAATGAATCATAAAGCCGGGCGATGCCCTTTGCTACATTATAGTCAAACACCATATTAATGCCAACAGCACTAGAATGAAATGAATCATAAAGCCGGGCGATGTCCTTTGTTACATTCTAGACAAACACCAACGACAGCATGAAATGATTCATAAAGCCGGGCGTTGTCCTTTGCTACATTCTAGACAAACACGATATTAATGTCAACAACAACATGCAATGAATCTTAGTCGGGCAGTTTCTTTTGCTGCATTCTAGACAAACACCATATTAATGTCATCAACAGCATGAAATTAATCATAAAGCCGGGCGATGTCCTTTGTTACATTCTAGACAAACACCATATTAATGTCATCAACAGCATGAAATGAATAATAAAGCCGGGCGATGTCATTTGTTACATTCTAGACAAACACCATATTAATGTCATCAACAGCATGAAATGAATAATAAAGCCGGGCGATGTCATTTGTTACATTCTAGACAAACACCATATTAATGTCATCAACAGCATGACATGAATAATAAAGCCGGGCGATGTCATTTGTTACATTCTAGACAAACACCATATTAATGTCATCAACAGCATGAAATGAATAAAAAGCCGGGCGATGTCATTTGTTACATTCTAGACAAACACCATATTAATGTCAACCACAGCATGAAATTAATCATAAAGCCGGGCGATGTCCTTTGTTACATTCTAGACAAACACCATATTAATGTCAACCAGAACATGAAATGATTCATTAAGCCGGGCGATGTCGTTTGTTGCATTCTAGACAAACACCATATTAATGTCAACAACAGCATGAAATGATTCATAAAGCCTGGCGATGTCCTTTGTTGCATTCTAGACAAACACCATATTAATGTCAACAACAGCATGAAATGAATCATAAAGCCGGGTGATGTCCTTTGTTACATTCTAGACAAACACTATATTAAGGTCAACAACAGCATGAAATGACAATGGAGTCTGCTACATTTTAGACAAACACCATTACGTTCAACAATAAGCATGTGCATTTTATTATTAAGGCAGATAATGGACTTTGCTTCGTTTTAGACAAACACCATATTAATGTCAACAACAGCATGAAATGAATAATAAAGCCGGGCGATGTCCTTTGTTACACTCTAGACAAACACCATATTAAGGTCAACAACAGCAAGAAATGACAATGAGCTCTGTTACATTCTAGACAAACACCATATTACGCTCAACAATAAGCATGTGCATTTTATTATTACAGTCAAAAGACATGAAGCGTGCCCCCCTAGAGTTGAATAATCAATTCACTATTCCATTATTGATTTCATTATTCAATCCAAAATGCATTTTTCAATTCAGTATTAAAATGTTATAGCCGTTGCAAATCGAAACTATTTTTTTGTTTATGATTCCATGGCAACGCACGTTCACTTTCACACTTTGGCGCCTGTGTGTCCGTTCTCAAAACATTCTGCATGCGTTTTGCTCAAAAAGAACGTGCGTTGCCATGGAATCACAGACAGAGAATTTGCAACGGCTATCACATTCTTAATATTGAATTGAAAAATGCAGTTTTGGATTGAAAAATGAAATCAATAATGGATTAATGAGTTGAAATTCAACTCTAGGGGGGCACGCTTCATGTCTTTTGACTGAAGGCAGGCCAACAACAGCATGAAATGAATCATAAAGCCCGGCGATGTCCTTTGTTACATTCTAGACAAACACCATTAAGGTCAACAGCAGCAAGAAATGACAATGAGCTCTGTTACATTCTAGACAAACACCATATTACGCTCAACAATAAGCATGTGCATTTTATTATCAAGGAAGACAATGGACTTCGTTTTAGAGAAATACCATAATAAGGTCAACAAAAGCATGGATTGATAAGAATAATATAGTTTTCATGTCACAAACACCATATTAATGTCAACAACAGCATGAAACGAATCATAAAGCCAGACGATGTCCTTTGTTACACTCTAGACAAACACCATATTAAGGTCAACAACAGCAAGAAATGAAAATGAGCTCTGTTACATTCTAGACAAACACCATGTTAAGTTCAACAATAAGTATGTGCATTTTTCTTATCAAGGCAGACAATGGACAATGCTTCGTTTTAGACAAGTACCATATCAAGGTCAACCAAAGCATGAAATGAATAATAAAGCTGGGCGTCATGTCCTTTGTTACATCCTAGACAAACACATATTAAGGTCAACAACAGCATGAAATGAATCATAAAGCCGGGCGATGTCCTTCGCTACATCCTAGACACACACCATATTAATGGTCAACAACAGCATGAAATGAATCATAAAGCCGGGCGATGTACTTCGTTACATACTAGACAAACACCATTTTAAGGCCAAAAACAGCAGAAATGACAATGACGTCTGCTACATTCTAGACAAACACCATATTACGTTCAACAATAAGCATGTGCATTTTATTATTAAGACAGACAATCGCAGACAATGCTTCGTTTTAGACAAGTACCATATTAAGGTCAACAAAAGCATAAATTGATAAGAATTAAACGTGTTCTTATCATTTCTTTTATTTTCAGTCTAACATTGAATGTCTGGAAATTATGAAGAGGTTTTTTTTATCTTATCAGAAGACCCTATGGCTTTGCTACATTCTACATTCACTCTCTTACCTAATACAGAGACAGTATATGTGTCTCCTATAAAATGTAAGGGCCGACTGAAATCATGGCAACTAATCGGAACCTTGATTTCACCACTAGGGTAGTCATTATACTGTAGCGACTTCCGACTCCTCAACACAAGGCTGTCGTCAACATAAAACAAGGAAGAAGCGTTGTGGCTTGGTCGGTTAACAGAGTTATCATCAGGGCTGTCCACCTGCACATCAAACAATAATACGAATAAACCTGAATTAGTTACTGGCACATCTATACTATTGCTTTAATCTATCAGTGCAACGAACGTTTCTCTTTGTCTAGAGCCTCAACATACGAAACATTTTGCTAAGCTTTACCAAGCAAAATAAATCAAAGAACACGCGGGCTACCATAGGTGATGTCCTCTCGACAAAAATTAGCGTGCCAAATGAGCGTGTCCCTTTCTTTTCAGGGAGAGAGGGTGTTCAAAAACAGTGTCAAATAGGAGGATCCTTTGCTTACAATTTGAGCTCATTAGCATAAGTAATGTTCAGAATCAGCCCGCTCGAGGAGCTATAAAATAATGAGTTCTGAATAAAAGGACTGTAAATGAAACATAATTGGAAAATTTCAAGCTGACATTTAGAATCCCGCGGTGCAACGATCATTTAGAGGAAACATGTGAGCTAAATTAGCCTTTTGCTGCAATGAGTTCACATAATTTTGAAAAGCTTCAACAAGCCTGAAAAATACTATGGGAACAGGTCAAGACAATTGACAATATAAATTGAACTTCTCGTTGTCTTTTCAAAGCTAGATGCAGCGTTTTAAAATTTCGCGAATATAAACAATGACGTCACCATGGATTGGCCTATAAGCTTGAGAGGGTGATCCAAAAATAACGTGACAAATAAGCGTGTCCTTTTTCTTTGAGAGGTTACGCGTCAGAGGGTGTTAAAGGGCACTGTCACGGTTGTTTCAACAAAATATTATAAAATAAGACTAGTGATCTACAGAAACAACTCAGAATCCTATGTATACTGTTATTATGTCCTAGAAAGAAAAAGGGACTGAAACTTGCATTATATAGGCATTCTTACGTACGACTTAAGTAGCGCTCCGTCTAAGAACGATAGCGTGAACGGCTATCGGGAATTTGAGTTATGCTTTGTGTAAATTTTTGAATTGTTAAATTTCTAAAAAACTAATTGGCTTGGTCAACAAATCCTGGCCTTCTGATTGGTTGACGTTTGTTTTTCACCGTTTTTGTAGCGAAATACTTTGTTTGCAGTTCTGAATTCTATCCGAATAGGTCTTCCAGATATGTCCGAGCATTTTGTTGGGTCAATAAGAAAATCGAGTGTGAGCATCACTAGACGACCACTGTTTCCGCGGCCCTATTGTTTTCGCTATAGTTCTTAGACGGAGCGCTACTTAATAGCTTTCGCTATCAAATTTCCAAGTTTGAAAACTGTTCAGCCTGATACGAAATAAAAAAATTCATTTTACAATCCAATTCCATCCGCTCGATAACACACGGAAATACTCCAAATGTGTACTCCTCATCTTGTAGCTGAGACGTTATTTTACAAACCTAGACGATTATTTTGTTCAATTTTTGTGAATCTGACTTCATTTAAAGTGCTACTCAAGGCTGAATTTTAATGACTTATTCGATTGCACATTCAAAATAAGGAAGAATGTCGCTTATTTCGCGTTCATAGCTCTTTTGGTTACAGAGAAATTCAAGATTTTTACTTGTGCAAATTAGCAAAAAATGACGCCACAACAAGACAAGGGCAAAAGAGGCCAACAATGTTTGATGTATAATTCTGTTTGGGATAATTAGATTCACTTCAAACTTGGTAATAACAAAGAAGAACCAAGACCTCATACATCCATATGCTAATTAGTGTTTCCATGGTAACACGTTTGGCTATAGAAGTGATTCCTGGAAAAATAGGTAAAATCTGTGAAATATTCCCTAAGTTGTGAAAGTCTTCGAAACTTCCTCATTTGTTTGTCAACACAACCCAGAGTATTTTGGCAAAGTACTGTAGTGCTTCACTTTTAGGTGAATATTTTTTAAAAT
This sequence comes from Scolanthus callimorphus, assembly GCA_033964015.1. Classification (NCBI taxonomy): domain Eukaryota; kingdom Metazoa; phylum Cnidaria; class Anthozoa; order Actiniaria; family Edwardsiidae; genus Scolanthus; species Scolanthus callimorphus. The sequence goes on along the minus strand of CM066922.1, from coordinate 26,522,949 downwards.
ATTTTTTAAACAGACAGCCCTAGTGTCAATAGCGTTACCATGGAAACAGTAATAAACATGTCAGAGGTTGTGGTTTTGGTCCTTCTTTGTTATTACCAAGTTTTAAGTGAATCTAACTAACAGAATTATACCTAAAACATTGTTGGCCCTTGTCTTGTTGTGACGTCATTTTTTGCTAATTTGCATAAGTAAAAATCTTCAATATCTCAGAAACGAAAAGAGCTATGAACGCGAAAATAAACGGCATTCTTCCTTATTTTGAATGTGCAATAAATAAGCCATTCAAATTTCAGCCTTGAGTAGCACTTTAAGCGATCTAAATTAACCTTAAAATCGTGTAAAATGGTGACAGTGCCCCTTTAAATAACGCGTAACAAAGAAGGTGACTCAGGGTAGTTTTACCTTGCATTGGTAAGGGAAAGTCTGTGGGGTGATTTGCCCAATCTGATGGCAACAGCTTGTGAGCGCGCAAGAGTACTTGGGTGGATCTGTATGTTCTATTAGTAACTGTCCCACTACAGCTCCCTTGGGCTGACTCTCAGGGATACTCTTCTTTACCAGACACATGTCAACGTCTGGTGCGTCATCTGGATTGAAAAAAACACAGGTTATATGATGCAGGGTTCGGCCCCCTGTGGCCCTCCATATAATTTCTTTTCGTTTTTTTTTTTCGTTTTCTTCTCTACCCTGCTGAGTTGAATAGTCTAGAACTTCCTTTTCGTGGATATTTATACTCTAAACAGGGCCGTAGCAAGCCATGTGAAGTTACCGCATGTTTGGGGGAATTTGATATGCAAGGAGCAAAATCTGGATTTTTAAGGATTGTTTGGGGAGAAACTCGGGGGGAGGGGCACCAATCTTCTAATAATGACGTTTTTCGTCTCTAAGACTAACTGCTATACAGTGTCCTATCTCAATTTCGTTTCTACGACACTGTTTTGTTGTTACAAATTTTAAGAAAGAGGCAAATTTATTAGGCCATTCCAGGAACACAATGTAGGAATTTTTAGTTGTCTGCGTGGACGGCAAACATTTTAGTGAGGTGGGCATCTGACGAGATTCCACGAGCAGCAAAACATTTCGACACCTGAAAGAGGAGTGGGTTGGGAAGCGGGGAGTGACCACAATGGCGAGTCCAATCTTAAACATTTGAGCCCACCAATAAGTGTAAAAAGCATGAACAAAACCTCGGCAACCCGCACATGGATATCATCTGAGTGAACTACCCGAGTGTTACTCTATCTGAGAAGATTTTGGGTGTAAAAATAATGAAAGCTTTGCTTACTAAGGATATTGATGTAAAGTCCGTTGACCGCTGTTCCACTCTGTGATCCCACAGTCCGTATAGAAACGTAGACGTACAGATCTTTGGCATTCGATACTATATTCTGGTAATCCTGGAGCACAACTCTTTTGACGACCATCTGTATATCAATGAACAAAATCAAAGATACAATAACTCTGTTCAAAAGACCCGGCTCACACTGCCCGCAATGCAATGCGTCGCCGCCCTTTTCGATGCCATCAAAATTTAGAGACTCGACAAAAAAAACCGTCATGTCTTGTCAGTTTAGCGCATTTTACCGTACAAAAAACGTTTTCTGCTCTGGTCATTTGCCATTTTCTGGCTTTCAAATCCGACACTTTTCGCTACTAGTAGGCTATAACTAATAGCCCACTAAGAGCTCGACCAATCAGAACGCAGCATTGACAATAGACCGCTAGTGTGATTTGACTATATATATTTAGTAAAATCACACTCACACACTACAACGAATCCCGCATTCTGATTGGCTCAAAACTCACTGTCTATTGAGTCATAGATAGTGAGTTTTGAAAAGGCCGGCGTTTTGAAGAAAGAAAAAAAAACAAATAAATAAAAAGTTTCATTATTCGAAGGTAGTGTGTGAGTGTGATTTTACTAAAAACTATCAGCTCATAGAAATCTCGAGCTCGTAATCTAATTGTTAAATATGAATGATACCTGGTTACTGTGTATAGAGAATGGAAGACTATTCTGTTCCATCAGCTCATAAGTGAAGAGCTCTCCGGGAATTGTGTCGCCGTGTTGAGTGTACCGATCACTGTGCCATTCTTGGCCCAAACAGATACAGAATTTGGAACGAGGCTGATGCCAACGACTGGGTAGTGATCTGAAGTGTGAAAAGTGTACGCTTATAGCTAAAATCGTTGCACTCCGATCCGCGTTTTCAATCCATCGTTTTGACATAGTGAGCCAATCATGAGCTATGTTCTGTTGATGAGCCAATCAGCACTGTTTCGCCTATTGCAGTCTCCTGGCTTTCTGTGCCGCGGGAGGTTGTCTGGTTTTAGTTCAGTGGGAAGCCAGTTGACTGCACTAGGCGAAACAGGACAGCATTCTCATTGACTCAGATAGCTTGATTGGCGGAAGAGCAAAGTAAAAAATCAAAACATAATTTGATGTTTTGGAAACGTGTTTCGTGATGAAACGGTTTTAGCTGTAAATGAAACATTTCGTGAATAGTAAATGATAATGATGCATGGAAACGAAGAGTACATGCGATGTGAAGTCTGGCAAGTTGCTAAAATCCCCCCTTCCCCCCCTTTCCCCTCTGTTGAGGACCTACGGAATCTCAGGGTGTTTGTTCCTGGAATTCCAGGGATGATACTCTACTACAAAAGCGAAATTCCAAGGTGTATTATTCCCAAAATATGGATCTCCAGGGTGGTAAAACTAAATTGAGGGTGGTCATCAACAAATTCACTGCAGTTACAGGGTTGCAGTTAGGGACAACGAAATTTCTGTACGACTAAGGTCCTCAACAGCGTCTACGGATTGCTTTTGCACCTGCCCATTTGCGATGCCGGGGTCGACTTGCCGACCATGCTTGTACATAGGAAACTGTTTTGCAACTGGGTTGCATCTCTGCCAGTTGGGGTTGTTAATACGATATGTTTAAATACTCATTTGGTTCCAATTTGGTTGGGGCGTCTGTGGAACAGCTGGGGATAGCTAAGCACACTACCAATAAAGCGATTTTCAGATGGCTGTCGAAAGTAAATAAGACTTGGCTTTTACGTGTTCCTATTGGCTGAGGTATTGGATCTTTGTTTAGTCAGCCAATGAAATTGCTAAGAAAAAAACAAACAAACACAATGCCGCTTTTTTTTTATTTAGTCACGACTAACCGTCGTACGTTCTTCGTCCCGTGATTGGTAAGAATGGTAGAATCTGTTTCGTTCCTGATTGGCTAAATGTATTTCGTTTGTGTTTAATTTTCGATACTCATCTGAAATCCGCTCTATAAATATGAATTCATATATATATTTTACCTGAGACTAAAATATGGCATGTAAAGATGTTGGACTTGGCCAATGTATTCCGGTACGTGTACCCGTTAGGTGAAAAGTCCTTGACCACTCGTCCGTCATCTGTCACCTTGATCTTTACTGTGAAGTTTTTTGGCTGTGTCATGTCCTGCGAAAGAAGATGGACATCATGCCTTCAGGCCCATCACCAACCGACAGCCTTTAAGGACTCTTAGCCAATCAGAGCACCCGAAAAACAATTTGGGTCAATTTGAAAACAAAAGAAAACGGGGCGCAAAGGCTCCCGGTTGGTGATGGGCCTTTAAGTGGTGCTACGAGGCCGATATTGTTGCGCCCACTATTGTTACTGACCCCAAAATGCTGCGCAAAATATTATACGCCATCATGCGTTCTTGATGTTACAGGGTGACAATGTTTCAGGCAACATTGTTGCACCAAGAATATAATATCGTGCAACTTGGAGCCATGGATCGCTTCTCGCATAGAGCGAAAATTCCTGGCGGTAACTGGTCTCGCAACATTGTGGCGTAACAAATTGGGCACTGTTAAAATAATGTTACACACATCCAGGATATGGACGTCAGTATGCATTTACCGTAACGTGATGTTTAAGTGCGACAACATTTTTTATGGCGACATTTTTGCGCAAATTGCGTGGGACTTCCCGGCTGCAATTTGCAATGTCTTCGGTCACGCAATTTGAATCGTAAAACATAAACAGCCACTCCGGTCAAAGCGCACACATAAGTAATTTACATTTTCTTTGCAGCCAGCCTGAAAAGGGAGCTATATATAATTATTACAGGGTTCTTATTAATGGTACCTAACACGACATTACATGCTGTAGAGTACTATTTCACTTGTTTTTTCTATGTGGATGTCAAGCCCTGGCTAAGCTAGTAACAGTGCGCAACAATGTAGACGGGCATATGTGTCCTTCATGTTTCCCTGTTTAGCTGCGTGGGAAACATTTTCGCGCGCAACCTATTTTTTTCTTCAGAAGACAAGAAGCATTTTGTGGGTCCAAGACACGCGTGCGATGTTTCCTAGTTTGGCCACTCGGGAAAACATGCAGGGCACAAATGTTGCGCGCTACATGTGTCCTAGTTTAGCCGTAGCTTTAGGCTGGGGACTTTTAAATAATTATCTACCCATTTTTTCAGGCAATCCGATAAAATATCGACAATCAATTCTACAAGTTCTGAACATTCAATTCATTTCCATCTGATTAAAAACGAAACCTAGAAATTATAGTATTTAACTGCTTCTCTTAAAAGGACTGCGTCACGATTATTTGAATAAATTCGTACACTCTAGAGCGGTTTTCACATGACTGTCGTGAAAACAATTGCAATTGAGCAATCACTAGCCAATCAGAATCGAGAGAAATCACCACTTGCTCCTAAATGGCTTTTCTCTCAGCCAATCACAAGCCCAACCAATTACTAAGTAATTATGCAATTGTATTTACTAAAGAATTTGATTGGCTGAGAAAAACGAGTAGCCAATGAGAACGCAAAGCAATCGCAATTACATAACAAGTCTTGACAGTCATGTGAAATCCGCTCTATGTTTATGTAATCATCCCAAAATCACTTGATGTTAGCCTACTCAACAGGTAACTAGTAGGTAAGTTTTATCGGCAAGACTGCCGATTTTCAAACAAATGTTATGTATAAATTCAAACTATGAAAACTGTTCATCCCAACAATATTTCAATTTAGTCTTGCAATCCGTTTCCATCCGCTCTATAAAAGGTCCATGAAGCCTACAATCGTGACCACTCTGTAGTTAAAGGGCTATTTAACAAACCTTGGCTAGTATTTTGGCTACCCATCAGTTATTTTGATGTTTTTGAAATCGTGAAAACGCGCCCTTAAATGATAGTAACTGCGACCCCTGATTAGTTCATCACTAAACAGTTTCGTTTCTGAATGGCTAAATATATGTATTTTGCGTTTAGTTTTCGACACTCATCTGTTATCCGTTCTATAACTCTAACTTATCATACGACCGTGACTACAGTCAAAAGTGAGTGCAGATACGCAGCCGTATCACACTTCCGCAACTAGTACAATATTCGTCCGTATTACATGAAAAGAGAACTAATGAGTTATATAGATCATACCTCAATTTTGAATATCCGGTTGTTGATCAAATAAAACGGAAAACCGTCATCATCTTCGGGGAAAAGCTGGTAGGACAGAACTTGCTTTCTGACGTTCCCGGCATTGATATCTTGATTATCAGGATCTACTGCATCCAACGTGGTTACAACAGAACCAAGTGATGCCCCGAGGGCTACATGGAAGGGGGACTTGCACACGCTCGTAGGCGCTTCATTCGCATCTAAATGCAAAGTTCATTGTCAGGACCATATCTAGCCTGCGTAGCTGGCGGGTTTGTGTAGGGTTTTGGCAAGTTTTTACCCGCGCAATGTTCGGTTGTTTGCTTGTTGTTCGCCGCGCGAGCGCACCTTTCTACCAAACATTTCGCGGATAAAAACCTGCTAAAACCCCAAAACCCAAAACCGCAAAACCGCCAGCTACGCAGGCTAGACCATATCAAAAGGGAGCGACAGTGCATAGAGGGAGCAGTCTACCCCCCGGATGCGGTAGAGGGCGGAGCGGGCAGAGGATAATTATAATTCTAGTTTAATGAACCACATTTGCAGTTATAAAAGAAACTGTATTACAGTGGGTGTCAGCGAATAATAATAAGAGACGATATGTTGTGACTATCGGCCTAATGGAAATATTTGTCCTCGGGCGTACGCCGATGAAGTAGGCTCCCTCCAAAAGGGGGAAGAGGGATCAATTGCCTGAAGCTTGTTACCGTGTTTAAATAAAGATAATCAAAATTTCTTACACACGACCGAGCGCACGCCAGTATGCATAAGATGAACAATTGTAACCACCCAAATGAATCATCACATGATCTGAATTGGGTGGCAACAAGATGTAAACACCGTTAGCCGATTTGGTTTATTGCAACAGATTTGTACCCAATGTAGTGTCAGCGTATCATTGGGTAGCCTGTGGCTACATGCGCACGCATAGTGATAAGATACATGTGACTGATTGTAACCGAGTTGGATCTTGAATAGAGACAAGGAGCTTTACTAGTGTTTATTGGTGTTTACTGAGCCGATATTTAGCCAGTAAAACACTACATGGTGTCCAGAAGTGGGATATGTCTTTCACAGTAAAAGCACCGGAAAAATTCTCATTCAAAGCGGAAGAATGGCCGCAGTGGATCCGAAGATTCGAGAGGTACCGACAAGCTTCAGGTTTAGTCGAGAAAAACAACGCTGCTCAGGTAAACACGTTCATATATTGCCTTGGTGAGAAGAGCGAAGACATCTTAGCGTCCTTCCGCCTGAGCGAGGCTGAAAGTAGCAAGTACAATGTTGTGAAAAAGAAGTTCGAAGAGTATTTTGTGATTAGAAAGAATGTTATTTTTGAACGAGCGAAATTCAATCGTAGGGTCCAAGAAGAGGGCGAAACGGTCGATGAGTTCTTGACGGCTCTTAACAAATTAGCGGAGCATTGCAATTATGGAGCCCTAGTCGAAGAAATGATAAGAGATAGGCTCGTTGTAGGTCTTATAGATGCAAAGTTATCAGAGAAATTGCAGCTTGATCCTGATTTGACACTCGACAAAGCGACAATACAGGCTCGCCAAAGTGAAGCCGTGAAAAAGCAACAGCACGAACTGAGGGGGGTTCCACGGGTGAAGGGTCCAAAGTTGATTTACTAGCCGGGAGAAAGGGTAACAGTCCCAGGAAAGAGAAGTTCAAGTCTAATTCCCCACAGAAAAATAAGGGCAAAAATAAATCTAACCAGGGTCAACAAAATAAATCTAACCTAACCCCAGACCGTTGTCAGAGATGTGGAAAATCTCCAAACCACTCCAGGAAGGTGTGTAAGGCAACGGAGGCGGAGTGTCATAAATGTCACAAAATTGGACACTTCGCGGCCGTGTGTATGTCTAAACCAGAAATCTCTGAGGTTCAGAATGAATATGATAGTGATGACGACTATGACTTTCTGGGAGAACTCACTACTGGTAGTATGGGGGAGATAATTAAAGATAACAGTGATGGTCCCTGGGTTACCGAGCTCAATGTGGGTGGGGTCACAGTGAAGTTTAAGATAGACACAGGGGCGGATGTGACCGTAATTCCAGAAAAAGTGTACCTACAAATGGGAAACTACCCTCTTGAGGTGTCTGACAGAAACTTGTATGGCCCAGGTAAAAATAAACTTAAAGTCAAAGGCTGTTTCTCTACTAACATTTCCACCGGTACCAGATCATGCAGACACGAAATTTATGTTGTTGAGGGTCTGCAGCACGCATTACTGGGACGCCCTGCTATAGAGTCGCTGAAAATTGTTCAAAAAATAGATCACGTGACAAGCGGTCATAAATATGAACAGCAGTTCCCAAAGTTGTTTCATGGGCTGCGAAAACTCAAGTGTCCTGAGTATACAATAAAGTTGAAAGCAGACGCGCGACCCTATACACTGACCACACCCAGGCGTGTACCCCTCCCCCTCCTTGACAAAGTGAAACAAGAGGTAGCAAGAATGGAATCCCTTGGGGTAATCTCAAAGATTGATGAGCCCACTGAGTGGTGTGCAGGAATGGTTGTAGTACCCAAACAAAATGGTAAAGTGCGCATTTGTGTGGACTTGACTAAACTGAATGAGAGTGTCCAGAGAGAAAAACACCCTCTTCCTGCAGTAGATCAGACTCTAGGACAGCTCGCGCACGCACAAGTTTTCACCAATTTAGACGCAAACTCGGGTTTTTGGCAGATAGAGCTAGCGAAAGAGTCGACTAAGCTCACAACATTCATCACGCCCTTTGGGAGGTTCTATTTTAACAGACTCCCATTTGGAATTTCCAGCGCGCCAGAACATTTTCAGAAGCGCATGTCCCAAATTTTGGATGGACTTGACGGTGTGTTATGTCAAGCAGATGACATTTTAGTGCATGGCGCCACGCAAATGGAGCACGATACGCGCCTATCGCATGTACTGCGCAGACTAGAAGTGGCCGGCATTACACTGAATGATAAGAAGTGCGAGTTTTCGAAAGGAGAGATTAAGTTCCTTGGCCATATCGTGGGTCCCAACGGAATAAGCGCTGATCCTGATAAAGTGCGCGCTATCTCGGAACTGCCGGAAGCTGAAAACACCTCGGACGTGCGCCGCCTTTTAGGCATGGCAAATCAGCTTAGTAAATTCTCGCCCAGTCTTGCAGAAAAAAGCAAACCTCTGAGGGACCTACTTAATAAAGAGAACCAGTGGGTGTGGGAGGCTCCTCAGAGAGCAGCATTTGAGGCGCTAAAGAAGGAACTCTGCACCACACCAGTACTTGCGCACTACAACTCAGATTTGGAGACAACGGTTTCAGCAGACGCATCGTCGTACGGCCTAGGTGCGGTTCTGATGCAGAGACAGGAAGATGGAAGCCAGAGACCTGTGGCATATTGCTCTAGAGCAATGTCTGCAGTCGAACAAAGGTACGCGCAGATCGAGAAAGAGGCCTTGGCGGCGACGTGGGCATGCGAACGGTTCAGAGATTATCTCATTGGTCTAACGTTCCATATTGAGACGGACCATAAGCCTTTGGTGTCGCTTCTGGGATCTAAGAACCTGGATGAGCTTCCAGCAATAATCCAGCGTTTTCGAATGCGATTGATGCACTTTTCGTACACCATTGCGCATGTACCAGGAAAGAACCTGTACACTGCTGATGCCCTATCACGTGCGCCACTGGCAAGATCCCTAGAGCCAGATGAGGTGAAGCTACAAGAGGAGGTGGCACAGTTTGTCGACTGCATAATGGACGGTGTGCCTGCATCAGAGAGTCGCCTGACGCAGATTAGACAGGCACAAAACCGAGATGAAGTATGCGTTCGAATCAAGCACTATTGCATCCATGGCTGGCCGGAGAATGGTAAAGTCCCGTCGGATATCAGACCTTATTGGGTCGAGAGAGCGACTATTACATTACAGCATGGTCTTCTTATGAAGCAAGGAAGAATCCTCATTCCAGCTGCGCTTAGGTCGGAAATCCTACAGCGCTTACACAGTGGGCACCAAGGTATCGTTAAGTGCCGCAGAAGAGCTAAGGAGTCGGTTTGGTGGCCAGGCTTGAGCAAAGCAATTCAAGAAATGGTCCAATCCTGTGAAACATGTGCGAAAGAGAGTCGCGCAACTCACGAACCACTAATACCTTCCGAGCTCCCGCAACGCCCTTGGCAGAAAATTGGCACGGATCTTTCCGCATACAAGGCTTCATATTTGTTAGTTATCGACTACTTCTCAAGGTACGTTGAGATGGCGAAATTAGGTCGTGACACCGAGTCGCCTAGTGTCGTTAAACATTTGAAGTCTATGTTCGCGAGACATGGCATTCCAGAGACAGTCGTCTCGGATAATGGCCCGCAGTACTCTGCACATACCTTTGACACGTTTGCAAAGGCATACGGGTTTCAACATGTACCATCCAGCCCTAAGTTCTCACAGAGTAATGGAGAGATAGAGCGTGCGGTAGAAACTGTAAAGCACATGATCAGGAAGTCGGAAGATCCTTATTTAGCACTGTTAGCTTACAGATCTACTCCACTGGAGCATGGAAAGTCACCAGCAGAGTTGTTATTTGGTCGACGATTGCGTACTACAGTCCCCGTGATACCCAAGAGCTTGGAGCCGGATTGGCCGGATATTGAAGAGTTCAGGGATAAAGACAAACGGATTAAAGATCGACAGAAGTCCAATGTTGACACGCACCACCGAGCGAGGGAGAAAGCACCACTGGAAACTGGTGATACCGTTTGGTTGCGAGACAAGAAAGAACAAGGGACAGTTGTCAAGAATGCAGCTACACCTCGATCGTATTTCGTCAAAACGCAACACGGAGAGCTCCGGAGGAACCGATATCATCTTGTAAAGACAGGACCTCCAGATGCCAAGTCAGTGCCATCAGCAGATAAGCCGCTCATACACGGAACGCCATCAAGATTAGAGCGAGAGGAAAAGGAGGCTAGCACCGCAGTTGCTGCGCACGATGTTGCACAAAGGGATGGCACAGTTACGCGTTCGGGAAGGGTTTCTTTACCACCCAAAAGACTGGACTTGTAAAGAGAGACTCATAAGACATTTGATTATTTACATGTTAGATTTTGCTAGAAGCATGTTAACATTTAGGTGCGTCACCTTCCCAGAAAGGGGGATGTAGTGTCAGCGTATCATTGGGTAGCCTGTGGCTACATGCGCACGCATAGTGATAAGATACATGTGACTGATTGTAACCGAGTTGGATCTTGAATAGAGACAAGGAGCTTTACTAGTGTTTATTGGTGTTTATTGAGCCGATATTTAGCCAGTACAACACTATACCCAATACATGTGTCATTGACTCATTTTTGTTCAAACGAATAAATGTAGGAGTGTAATCATGTATGTTTCGACATTATTACGCAACATTTATATTATGGCAAGGGATCATATGAATCAGGTTTTTTTTTTACTCAAGATTAATCATTACTTTATTTTATATATCTTCATTTTAACAGAGGACATTTATCGGTCTTGAGATCAATAAAGATGTATTTGAGATAAATATCATTTCAATAACTCAGAGAAGCAGAGGGAAGAGGAAGCTGTCTCGCTAAAAAAAGAGAGCAAAGGACAGGATCGAGCAGTTTCCCGAAGAGGGGGTACAGGGCACAGTAGACAGAGGGGGTAGAAGGAGCATCCCCCCCCCCCTCAAAAAAAAAAACGAGAGGGATCTCCTAGATTATTTAAACCGCGACCTACCAATGACTGTGATGGTAAACTCCTTTTCCTTGCTGAGTGGAGTCTGCGAGCTCGTGACCACATCTGTACACTTCAGCCTAATCTTACGCATGTGGGACTGCTCGAAATCAAGAGGCTGTGACGTCATAAGACTCAAGTTATTATCCACAGTGAAGTATGTACTGGGAGGGCAGGTGCCATTTGCCATGACGTCACAAACGTTGCAGTGATGTGATTGGCTGATGTCGGGATCTGTAACATTGATATACCCAATGACAGCATTCGCTTTGTTTTCCTTGACCTTCAAGTTGCTTACAGAAATATCTAGTGGTGTCTCGTTAACGTCTGAAAGGTAAAAATAAAAGAGTCATGATGACTACATAGACATTTCTGAAATTACTTCAACCTTAAAACGTGTCAAAAAGTTTGAGCATCGCTGTCGCTTCGTGTTTTCTTTTTCTTTCTTGCATTACCTTCTTATAATTTATTTTGAATACAGAGGGGATTTAAATGTGTCCATTCTATACGTAATTTTCTTTTGTGTACAAGCCTTCAAAATCTACAAACAATAACGACTGATTCGCCTCTTCTTGCTTTGCTATTTGCATATCAGTTAGTAAATGTAAGTGTACAGATTTTATAGTGACAAATATGAATTACAAACAATATATAAAATATTATAAAAATATCGGAGGCCGACTTCCCATACTTGCAACTCGAAAGCTGAATTGCGCTGGGTCTCAACGTCACCACTGGTAGCAGGGCTCGATCTTAACTTTTGAAAATACTAGTTAAGTGGCCAGTAAATGGCCAAGATTCACTAGCCATAATATATTTTCTTCTAGCACCATGCACTGAATAAAAATGAATTTTTAATGTTACCATTATTCAGTGACAGTAGGGAACAGTCTTAGAATTCATACAGATGATATTGTGCGCCGATTGTTTTAGAATGATTTTTACCTCCTGTTTTCTTTCAATTTATTTAGAAGTGAAAACCTCGTGAAAAACATTTTGAAAGTTTTGACTTCCTTGCCAAAACTCCAGTAGCCAAGATGGCTATTTAAGAGCCAAAATCCACTAGACAAAACGAAAATTCTACTAGTATTTGGCTAGTTGACCACCGTTAAGATCGAGTCCTGGGTAGCCAAGTGGTTATGAGCACAGACACTGAGGGTGGTCACTGCCAGAGGGTTTATTACGCCCTCAGAAGTTCTTTGAGTTCCCCCTGTAAATGGGTAGGCGTTTGAAGGCGTGACACCACCGAGTCAGAGTTTATTGTCTCATCCGAAAGACAAATTGAAATAAAATGATCATGATATTTGTCAAGGCCTCGAGATAGTGTCAGTATCATGCTGAGCCTCATTTAGTGATTGTTTACTCACCATTGACAGGAATATCAAAGTGTTTGCTGATAAACTCGTTATGGCCATCAGAGCAGTTCAATATTATCCGCAGATCAGGAGGGTTAAGCGCTTCATAGTTGGTATTGGTCAGTCCGGCAACTAGATTTCTGCCGAACACTTGAACACGGCCTCCTGCGTTGTCTGTCAGAACGCATACGGGTGCATCACGATCTTGGTCGACCAGGTCAAAATGGCTTATTATAACACCCGGCTGGGAGTTCTCGTTGATACTCAGTTTGTTGTTGACACCAGGGAGTTTGATATCAGTTGGTGCGTCATTTCGGTCTGAAAATAAAATGTACCGCCGACCGGTTACTTTATTGTCTGTGCTTACGACTGCTTGGCAGCCATTGGCGCGGGGAGATTCAACGTAATTCAACTTACGGGTCCAAGTCTAAAGAACTCTAAACATTTATATTTTCACGTTTGCACATATGGTCTGCAGCGTTGGTCAGTACGACAGGAACTGAATTAGGTGATTTGTTTCCTGTATAATTTTCTTCGGTTGAAGTTATTTCTCAATTGTTTTTGTGACACATATTCCTGGTGAATCATATTTTTACCCAGTCTGCACAAATATCTCTTCTGCACAACTATCTCTTCTGCCATATCTATGTGCGCGTAGAATCACTCTATGTGAGCGCTTCGTTAGTGGTATTAAGAAGGGGAACCCCCTTTACCAACTTATTAATAGCGGAGCTCCTGCGCGGGCCGAAGGCCCGCGCAAGCGAAGCACCATACCTAAGGAAATAACGTCTAACTATGGAGTTGATTTTCAAACGTCACGGGCTTTCTTGCTCATTTTGCTTACGTTATTGACGGCGCCAAGTCAAATGATTAGGGCGTTAAAATGGTATCGCCCAAAAGATGAATGTGTCCAAGTTTGGTTGCCATAGGTTGTTCCCTTCTTGAGATATGATTTTTTTGTTTTTTTTTCCTGGTATTAAAGGTATAGCGTACGTCCGTCCGTCCGTCCGCCGTACGCGGAAACTCATGGGAACCCTGTGGTATACTAAGAAAATTAACAAATCTCAGGAAGGGATGGACCTCAGACAACCAAACTTGGGTGAAGTTATCTAAGTGGCAAGGGGGTGCAACTGCATGGTCACGTGGTATGACGTCATTGATGACGTCATTATAGGAGAAACATGATATATCTCAAGAAGGGCTGAACCTTAGAGACAACCAAACTTGGGTGAAGTTATTTAAGTGGCAAGGGGGGTGCAACTGCATGGTCACGTGGTATGACGTCATTGATGACGTCATCATAGGAGAAACATGATATATCTCAAGAAGGGATGAACCTCAGACAACCAAACTTGGGTGAAGTTATCTAAGTGGCAAGGGGGGTGCAACTGCATGGTCACGTGGTATGACGTCATTGATGACGTCATCATAGGAGAAACATGATATATCTCAAGAGGGGATGAACCTCAGACAACCAAACTTGGGTGAAGTTATCTAAGTGGCAAGGGGGGTGCAACTGCATGGTCACGTGGTATGACGTCATTGATGACGTCATCATAGGAGAAACATGATATATCTCAAGAAGGGATGAACCTCAGACAACCAAACTTGGGTGAAGTTATCTAAGTGGCAAGGGGGGTGCAACTGCATGGTCACGTGGTATGACGTCATTGATGACGTCATCATAGGAGAAACATGACATATCTCAAGAAGGGATGAACCTCAGACAACCAAACTTGGGTGAAGTTGTCTAAGTGGCAAGGGGTGTGCAACTGCATGGTCACGTGGTATGACGTCATTGATGACGTCATCATAGCAGAAAAATGATGTATCTCAAGAAGGGATGAACTTCAGACAACCAAACTTGGGTGAAGTTATCTAAGTGGCAAGGGGGTGCAACTGCATGGTCACGTGGTATGACGTCATTGATGACGTCATCATAGCAGAAAAATGATGTATCTCAAGAAGGGATGAACTTCAGACAACCAAACTTGGGTGAAGTTATCTAAGTGGCAAGGGGGGTGCAACTGCATGGTCACGTGGTATGACGTCATTGATGACGTCATCATAGGAGAAACATGATATATCTCAAGGAGGGAAAAACCTCAGACAACCAAACTTGGGTGAAGTTATCTAAGTGGCAAGGGGGGTGCAACTGCATGGTCACGTGGTATGACGTCATTGATGACGTCATCATAGCAGAAAAATGATGTATCTCAAGAAGGGATGAACTTCAGACAACCAAACTTGGGTGAAGTTATCTAAGTGGCAAGGGGGGTGCAACTGCATGGTCACGTGGTATGACGTCATTGATGACGTCATCATAGGAGAAACATGATATATCTCAAGGAGGGAAAAACCTCAGACAACCAAACTTGGGTGAAGTTGTCTAAGTGGCAAGGGGGGTACAACTGCATGGTCACGTGGCATGACGTCATGATGACGTCATCAAACGTGAAAAGGGTTACATCGTTGAAGGGATGAACCTTAGATAACCACACTTGGATGAACAAGTGCTTAGTCACGTGGTATAACGGTGCAAGGCTATCTATTCATGTACAATGGCAACCTTTTTGTCTCGTTAAAAAAAATAAGTAACCGGGAGCTCCGCTTTTAGCCAGTGGCTAAATCTATATATTATCCGTCTAGTATTCGCACCTTCTCAATACAATTTGAGAAAAGGAAATCAGCCAAACAAGGCCCTGTGTAACACTGACAGATTTCAAAAATTTGTCACAGTAAAACACGCCCACAGCCTTTGAGGGACTGACTATATGAACTTTAGGTTTACTATTTATATTTATATCTATATTTATTGTATATGTCCATGTAAATGACCCGCCTGTAATTCAGCTTCTAGCTGCGAAAGGTTGAAATAAACGAGATATTATATTATTTACTATTAAGAAAATTAATTTTTTAGACTTTCTGGGGACGTGACAAAGTAGGGGCTGCTAACAGTCTATTAATCTCTGTGATGATCAAAATATAACTTCTCCCCTAAGACCCCGTCCACACTACACCGCTTTAAAACGAAAACGGAGACTTGTTGCTTCGTTTTCAAAAAGATTTGCGTCCACACTTATCGTTTTCGTACCGTTTTCGCCCGTCCACACTACATATCCGTACGTATCCGTACGAATACGCTCTGATGCATTCAGTGAGCATGCCCAAACAAGCTCGACGCATGCGCCTTTCGATCTGTCGGCTCGCGAAATTGGTCGGGTTTGCGCTGTGCTGACGTCATCGTTTTCAGATAGCATCGTTTTCGTCCGTCCACACTAGGAAACAGCGTATTCAAACAGCTCCGTTTTCAAATCGCTCCACTCTGGAGATCGTTTTCTGATTGATCCGTTTTCGTTTGAAAACGGAGTAGTGTGAACGGGGTCTAAGTATCCTCCAAATTAACCAAGGGCAATACCGAGATATAGATATCGTTTTTACTGACCTGTCAACGCGATCTTCAATGTAACGTCCTTGCTTAGACCGCCGCTGTCCGTAACCTTGACGACCACGTCAATTGTAGGAGTGGCCTCAAAGTCTTATGAGCCATTAACAATAAGGGACCTCCCATTTGCCCCTAGCGAGAATGGTACCCCTCGTGGGCCCTCAACACTGTAGGTGTAGTTTTGGTAGGCCTTGTCTGGATCGTCACATGAAAGCGTTCCAACAAAAGTGCCTTGGGGTGAATTTTCTGGCACTGTGTTGCTGGACAATGTAATTGAAGTTGGAGCTTCGTTGATGTCTGCAAAAAAGGCGCCGGGGAAAGTTCATTGACAAGCAAACGAAAATGTTTTTATAGAAAACAAATACATGTGCAAGAGTTTCAGGTAGTATATCAAATAAAGAGACAACGACCAGCGGCCTCACGGCCCACGTTTTCAAAAACATTATATTAAATTATGTTTTGATTTTTGACTTTAATGTTCCGTCAATCAAATATCTGAGCCAATGAAACTATTGTCCTGTCTCGCCTAGTGCAGGCAACTGGCTTTCCGGAAAGTCAGGCGACTGCACTAGGCGAAACATGACAAGAATTGAGAATCTGATTGGCTCATAAGATTTGACTGGTGGAACAGGAAAGCTAAAAACAAATCGATGTTTTGAAAACGCGGGTCGCGATGCAATGATTTTAGCTGCAATTTGGGATACCAGAAACTCTAAACTAGCAACCGTTTTCAATAATCTGATTGGCTCATACGATTTGACTGGCGGAACTGGAACGCCAATAACACATCGATACTGCAATTTAGGCCACCAAAAGCTCTAACTAGCAACCGTTTTCAATAGCTATTTATGGCGAAGGTTGTCTGCTTACCTGTGACGTTTAGCATGAAGTCAGCTGTGATGGACAGAGGTGGGTTACCTGTGTCTGTGCACTTCACTCTAACGTTGAGTTGAGGTGTATGTTCATAGTCTACCACAGGGTTCCCCTTTACGGCCAACGCTGTACCAAACTCAACCACAAAGTACCTATGAACGGGATGGCTTTGGACGAGGGCACAGGAGTAGGACTGGACTTGGGAGTTTATATTATCAGGATCGGACACCTGACACAGAGAAAAAATACATGCTCCACAATGCATATCGGGCTACTGCGTAAATAAAGTAATAGTTATTTAGTAGTCTCCTACGCAGCCCGTGTTTTTTTTGTCGGACACGCAACGCTTCCCTCGGAGGAAAGCGTTGCGTGACCGACACAAAACATGGACTGCGTGGGAGACTAGTGATCTAGTAACAGTCAAGGGAATTTTGGGAGAAACCTATTCATGGGAAAGGCTTTAAATGTTAATTGCTCGGAATTCGTTGATTATCCATGGGAAAGCCGAACACTTCCCACTCTTGTGTCATTGGAAATTCAATTTTTCGCATGGATGGGTTTCTGCAGAAACTCCCTGTGAATTACTGGGAAGCCTGTGGCGTGCAAGGAGAAACTCCCTGTGTTACTGGGAAGCCTGTGGCATGCAAGGAATGCCTGGGACGTCTTACACTACTTACATGATGGAAGCCATACTTCTAGCTCCTACTTGGTCTTTGTTATCAGTCATGGAAATATTTTTCGTTTCCAAACATAGAACATCCTTACGTGGGATAGCCCCAATGCCGCAAGACAATGTAGTGCTCTAATACTTGCACAGATTATAATTAAATCAGAAATCATCTACTATTAGGATGGCGTGCAAGTATCAGGAAAATAAAAAATGAATACATTCAAATGATTTTCTATAAACCCTTTAACAAAATATGCAGCAGGATCCGACATGAACGTTTTTGGAAGTGCCATTGGTCGCCACATGGAAATCTGGGGCCGGTTCCTAGAAGGCCAGTTAAGAGTTATCAGTGGATAAACGCTTATCCAACGGATAAATCCTGAACAAAACCTATAAACAGATAACTTTTATCCATGGATAACTTTATCCAACCTTCAGGAACCGGCCCCTGGTCGAAATCTTTTCTACCAGAATTGATACTAAAATTTCGAGAAGGGCATTTTGTAAAAACCTACAAACTAGAAACGCAAGCTGCTATTTGGCGACTAGGTAAAACTCTTTGCTCTCCAAACCCTAAATCTAGTAACCATTGGCGACCATATGGTCACAATGTCGGACCCTGTGTAGGCGTTTGCAGATCGTCTGAAATGTATGTAGCTGAGCCTAGTCCCTCGCGTTCTGGGTGGGCTTCCTGTGTTTAGTAAGTCATGTGTGACGTGACGTCTCACGGTTCATCTCAGAGCACAGGAAGCCCACCCAGAACGCCAGCGACAAGGCTGTCTGTAGCAATGTCTTACCAAGAATGAGCCCACCAAAGAATCATTTTGGGAGTTTTCCTGGACAGAATGAGACCCAGTCAGCATGACTTTAGTCGGTGCTTCGTTAACGTCCAGAACTCGCAACAAAAATTGCTTGAAGACATAACTAGAGGAAGTACCGGCCAATACAGACAGAAGGTAGATCTCCTTGCTCTCGTAGTCAAGTGCACCTTTCACAAGTATTGGAACTTTACAGATCTTCTTACGGCCCTGGTTCCCACAGAGTCTTTGACCCATCTCGAACTTCTCCAAGGTGGTGTTATCGGACTGGCTGATGTTAAAAGTGATTATGTCCCCGTCTTCATCGGATGCTTGAAGATTTCCAACAAGCGTCCCTACTTGTGAATTCTCCAGTACTGTCGATTTTGTAATAATGAGCTCTTTAGGAGGCTCGTTTCTATTACGAACATCAATAACAAAAGGTTCTGTAGCACTCTGCACAGGATGTCCAAAATCTGAACACTTGACTACAATTCGGTGTATGTTCTGCGACTCATGGTCTAACGGTTTGCGTACTGTGATATTGGCACCTGAGATATTGAAGTAACCATTACTGGAGTCAGTAAGTTCCCATTTGAAGTCAGGAGAGGGAGGAGAGCCTCTAGGTGCATCACTGTCGACCGCTGCCAAAATCCCAACAGTTGTTCCAACTGCCGCATCCTCGTAAACCTCAGCACTTGACAGCGTTATATTCATTGGTGGGTCATTCACATCTATTATTCGGACTTTAAACTCCTTATTTAACCACATAGGTGGGCTCCCCGAGTCTTGGGTACGTATTCTTACTGTCACGCTGTTATTAACCAAAGCTATGGCACCTTGCAAAGAAGGGTTATTCCAAATACTCTCCAGTCTGTTGCCAGTTGTTCTGAAAAGCAGAGCTGGAGCCTCTACAGTGTAAGTAAATGTCTGCCCTCGCTGTTGATCTATACTTGTCAATGTCCCGACTAGCGTCCCTGGTCGTGCGTGTTCAAGTAACGTGTCAGAACTTAGAACTGTATCAATCGGAGGATCATTAACTCGTCGGCAGAAGAGCTGGCCTATATTCCTGTTCCATCGGACACCTGGCCCAGCCCCATTCAACTGACATGAGATGACCAAGCTCGATCCTGCAAATGAAACAGCTGAGAAGTTTTGTGCAAACTTGTACCCTGGCTGAGGAAGAATTTTTGCCAACCCGTAGTTGCTAGGACAGGAGATGGTGCAATCCTGTGTGTATACTGTACCACTGAGACAGGTTATTGTGGCTTTCTTGCAAACGTCTATAAAGTGGTCCTCATACGTGTCGCTGGGGCAGGAAAAAACAGATGGTTGACCACAGTTTTTAGGGGTACACTTGGTACCAGCTTTGTTAAATCCCGCACGACAAGAGCAATCATATGAGCCCTGATTGTTTGTACAGAAATGTTGGCATGGATTGTTGGTACACTCGTCGACATCAATGCACAGCTTTTTGTCTGTAAGAGAAACGTTAACGTTCAAGTGGCTATGGCATGAAATCGACATGATTTTACAACTGGGGCTCAAACACGATGTTACCACCGAGACATGACAATAACTAAGTGTTCTTGGAACTTTTGTAGGGAAAGATAGGAAACTCAAACAGCGATGTCTCTGGATCCAATAGGATACAATGTCCGCAAAAATATAAGTAAATAAGGTAAAAAGCAGACAAAACAGGAGCCGAGAGATGCCAACGTTTCGGATTTTACTTTCAATCCTTCCGCCCTGATGAAGGATTGAAAGTAAAATCCGAAACGTTGGCATCTCTCGGCTCCTGTTTTGTCTGCTTTTTACCTTATTTATTTTGGAACTTTTTTAGAAAGCGCGCGGTTATTAAAAAAGGCAAATTCTTCAGTGCGGCCAGTTTCTGTTTTGTTGTAACAAGCCGCTTGATTAATCAATTTCGATTCTTAGTGTCAATAAAGCTACACAAATTTCGGTAACCGCCTAATGGCATGGCCCATTGCTTTTGGCGCATGAGTTAATATGTAATCGTTTGTATCAAGTTATATCACACTGAAAAAATACGCATTGCAAGAATGCAATAATTCTTGGAAGAGGACTTAACGCAAGAGTAGAAAAGTTCAGTCACTTTGTACTTTCGTGTTCCTATAAAATTTCCATTGCTGGTTTAAACTTGTAATATATTTTGTTCTTCAGGATTTGGCATACATTATTTTTTCCTCAAAGAAACGCCGCGCCGTAGATGCGGCGTCTATTCGGGGCAGTGCCGCACCTATTATAATTTATTATAATATTTCGAGTCCCATGTGACGCGTTTATTTGAGGGAGGCGTCTATTCGGGGGCGACGTCTAAACGAGTAAATACGGTAACAAAAAAGCCATTGTTGAGTGATAAGCTATATCTCGGTGGTAACATCATTTTTGACACCCACTACAGAGGGAATTTACCGAAGGATTTCCTTATATTCGGATGGTAGGCATATGACAATCCTATTTTTAGGGATTGAAATTGACGGCTTGGTACCTTTTAGCGGTTGCCACAGGAAAATGTGGTGCATACAACAAATCTGGTATTTTGAGGGGGTAACTATCAATGCCGAGATGGGAGCGAATTTTACCAAAAACTGTGTAGAAACACAGGGAATTTCTACAGAAACCAATCCATGGGAAGAGCACCAGTGATCTACAAAAACAACTCAGAATCCTACATTATACTATTATTTAGTGTTATAAAGAAAAAGGAACTGAAACTTGCATTATACAGGCATTCTTACATAGGCTTTTGTAGCTTTCGCTATCAAGTTTGAAAACAGTTCAGCCTGGTAAGAAATCAAAAACGTCATTTCGCAATCCAATTCCATCCGCTCGATAACACACGAAAATGTTCCAAATTTTTGTTCATCTAGCAGTTGAAAGGTCATTATTTAACAAACCTAGATGATTATTTTGCTCATTTCGTTTAAATGTGACTACATTTAAGCAGCCTAAATTTGCCTCAAAATCGTGGCCCCTTTAATGGGAAGTGTTCAGATTTCCCATGGCTATCCATGTGAATTCCGAACACTTCCCATGCGAATGCCTTAAAAAATTCAGTTTTTCCCATGGCTGAGTTACAGAAATTCCCTGTGAAACCAAGCTACAACGTAGAAACCGACTCGAGTGAACACCCTCATATTTAATATTTGTCAATATAAACAGCAGTGTACTTGAAAATCGGTATTTCTTAGTGCAAGTTTTGACTAAGGAGTATTTTTAGGGCGGTTGAATTTTCTTGCTTGGTATTTCTTTTTTTTTCAGGAATTTGCGAAGGCCATCCCTACCATTCTTACCCCGTAGAATCCCCAAGGGGCCCCCTCAGCCCCCTAGAATTTCCAGTGAGGAATACAGTGATTGCATGGGAAATAAAAGGGAGTATTGCCCCCACCGCCACCTCTGCCCTGATCGGGGGGGGGGGGGGGGGGGGGGGCATAGCTGGTTAAGTAACACAATGTGACATCAAAATGTTTGATTCCATAAATTATCCATACACCAGCCATCAAAGTTGAGATATAGTCTAAACCGATCTGGAATTCCTCTAAAGAACAGTGATTCTATGGAAGGCATGAAATTGCAAATTGACCCCCTACCAGGGCTGGAAATTGCGCCTGTGTATGAATCACTTTTGCGTCTCCATTCTCCCTTTTTGCTACTTCAAAAAATAGATGTAGTCGAAAATTAGGGACCAAATCATTTAGCAATATTTGCTGAAAGAATCCCAAGTTTAGTGTTGACAATTGTCGCGTAGCGCCATCACTATGTTTCAAACGATTACAATTTTGCGACTAAAAGTTAAGAACTAGTCGCTAATTTCGACTTAACGTTTTTTTTAATTTCCAGCCCTTCCCCCTATCCACTATTTAGAATTTCCTTTTCCCATGGGAGGGTGTGGATTTTTTGTGGAATCGCATGTATTAGCTTACTAATGGAATGAAGGGTATATCGGAGAACAACTACATATAGAAGAATCCTGTCCAGAGGAACATATAGCCCCAGGGCCAGTGCATCCTCCATTCGGTTGGCTGCCACAGTCTTCTGTTTGTGTATTAGGGTGGCCATTACATGTTCCCCCCCATTGTTGATCTCTTACAACTACAGTTATTTTTGTCCGAGTTGAGCCAACCACACACCAGTTACAAAGGCTCCAATCTGACCACCCTATGGAAGATAGAATATGACAGAAGTATTTTAATTTATTTTAGAAAATAACACCTATGTTGTATTGTGAATGTGCGCATTCTCATTGGTTAAAAAGCGCGTTTGTAAGAGACCTGAGAAACACGATTGTGACGCAACGCTGTCGCGCGTGTGTATGTTATTTTCTAAAAGCAACAAAAATAATTTCTGCGTGCTCTCTGGTTTCTTACAAACACTCGGGGAATGTTAGTGCAGCCGCTTGGTGCAAAATTGTTCCGTTTTATGGCAAAGCTACCAAATTTGCCACAAATAATGCTAACCACCCATAGATTAATATTACATATGGCCCCACCCGGGGTCCGCCCTGGATCCATCCTATAATTTCAGTTTTAGACGCCGGTAAGGTTCTCATTGAAAAATGTATGTATCTGTCTATTTTAAAGATTTTATGTGTATATCCTTCCATTAACTCCAAAGAATGTGGTTGTTACAAAATATCCCATAATTTTTACTTTTAAGGTGGCTCGGGAGAAAAAAATAAAATAATTATTAGCGGAGCTCCTTTGCGGCCGAAGGCCGCAGAGCGGAGCACCATAGGTATCGCAGGAAGAATACAATAGCTCAAAGTAGAACTCAGGTATATGATCGAGTTCATTTTTCATGGTTCAGCGGTTATCCCATACTGGTATCGCGGGCGCGTGCGTGCCTGCCCCACCACAGGTAAACCAATTATTAATTATATCTCAGGAAGGGATGAAGCTCAGCACAGCTGTTTCGGGACCGGGATTTTCGTTATTAGAGTCTGAGCATGCGTAGCGTTTGTGGGCTCAAATAACCAGCGGCATTGCATAGAAGCTTTCAAGATGGCGGGAGTTTTGATTTGTGACTAGCGGGAAGCTGACACTAAAAGGCGAGTAAAAAAATATTTCACGCTGTTTTCTCATATTTTCTTTTATTGCTCCAGTGAGGGAAGTCTTTAAACTTTCATATGGGCAAAATACATGACCAGATAATGACAAAGAAACTATTATGAACGCACTTTGTTTGGAGCGCAGAATTTCGCGTTACTATTTAGCGCTATTGATCAAGGAAGAAAAAAGCAAGCTCCTTCGGAAGTTCTGAAGTTTTCTCAAAACAACGCTAATATCGAGAATATAATTTAGGCTTTTGTGGATACATAAGGGCTGAAAAATTTATGATACGCCGACTGGATTTCCTAAAATATTTTTTTTCTTTCTTACGATGCAGCGCCTTCATAGAACAACACGTCACTTTATTACATGCGTAGTGTCGCTTGTGCGGAAATCAACCGAGCCATCTGCGTCACTGATGCACCGAATATCTCAGCGAGTTAAATGAAATATGGATAATTGATAAAATGTCAACTTATATTTCATTGAGAGATTGTCTATACATTCCACATATTTCTGCCCCCTAATCCCTGGTGCATTTTTACTTATGCCCCCCCCCCCCCCCCCAAGAAAAATGCGCCCCCCGGTACTTGTTAAGGACAAATTTGAGGGGAAGACATCTATAGGAATCACGACTGTAACAGGAGGAGAGCTCAATTAAACGCCATGTGAAAATCAGAGGAAATCTAGAATATTATATTTTCCTTGTGATTATAGTGAAAACATTGGATGACAATTTTTACTTATGCCCCCCCCCCCCCCCCCCCCCCCATGAAAAATGTGTATGCCCTCCTGGCTGTAAGCAAAATTTCCTACAATCCCTCCAAGTTATGAGCTAAACCTATCAAACCCTCACTGGTTACTTTAAAAACCTCTTCAGTTGTAATTATACTATTGGGATTAAAGTGCTTAGGCATTTCAAGTTTCTGAAAAAAAAAATCATGACAACCATAATCAAAATGCTGTGTAAATATTGTTACTACTTAAACATGGTATACTTTTTCCTGTCAATGTTAGAACTCCCACTGTAGCCCCTATGGCTATGCCTAGGGCTTAGAAGTAGGACTCTACAGTATTACAGTCAATACATATGGTGTACATATTAGGCTCAGCAGCTATGGTAGCCTAGTATCAAGTACCAATGGTGCATAGAAAGCACAAGATAATGAGAGTGAAATAAAACGTACACCATATGCATTCTTTGATGAACTTCCCACAATTATCTATAAGTTTTAGAT
Source organism: Scolanthus callimorphus (assembly GCA_033964015.1). Lineage (NCBI taxonomy): Eukaryota > Metazoa > Cnidaria > Anthozoa > Actiniaria > Edwardsiidae > Scolanthus > Scolanthus callimorphus. The sequence continues at coordinate 26,498,355 of CM066922.1, read as the reverse complement.
GCCCATGAAATGTAAATGTACATGTTGGGAGTGAATAGACCTCCTTGGCTTGCCTGTTTGTTTTGCCCATTTCAGATCATGTGGCATTCCCATGAGTATTCTTTCTTTGCTTTTCTGCTGCGCACCGTAGGATAATATATGAATATGGAAGCAGCCCAGACAAAGAAAGATTATTCAAATGAATGCGACATAATCTGAAATGGGACACCATTACGCCCAAGCCGAGGAGGTCTATTTCATATGACTTTTAGTGAAACCAATCACAAAGTGATTACCCCAATTCAAATAAAACCTATAAGAGTAAGGGACGTGTCATTATTTACCGGGGGGGGGGAGGGCTCCCATTTTTTTCAAACAAGGCTAAAAAAATTTAGGACCCTCCCCTTGAACATAACAAAAAAAATGTGACCCTCCCCCAGTCGTAGGTAAAAAAAATTGGGACCCTCCCCCATGCAATTTATTTCTGAAAAACCTGTTAGATAGACTATTGTCCAAGTGACTTCTGTCATGCACCAGTCAATTGACATCACGGCCCCCCGATTTAACATTCACTAAGTGTTAAATGTTACTATTTTCCCGGTCACCAGGGACATGGTCGTTGTTAAAGCTCCAGGCCCCAGGGGACACTTTTGCAACATGGCGAAACGCGCCTTTATCTTGATAAACGCATTTCATCAAGCCTCCAGAGAAAAGATAACATTTTATTTTCTGCGTGTAGTAAAAACGCCTGTTGGTTTTATTCTTCACGCGCTACAAATTATTATTATTCATGTACGTGAAGCGCAGCACAAAAATGATTTTTTTTTTGCAGCTTTTAACGTCGAACTCACTTCTTTCGAACATATTGACTGCCAACCAGGCGTATCACTGGAGGGCTTTTGGGGGTTTTCATTTGTCCTTGCCAAGATACACATGCTTGTAACGACATTCGTACGCATTCCATTTAAGCGCCACAAGCGTATTGTTTTTTTTTGGCAAGTTCTCTAAAAGTAGATTAGTTGTCATCCCTTATGCGCTCGAAGCGCGCCGAAATTTTCAACATAATGAGTAAAATAAAACTAGAAAATGATATAGAACTCGTTGCTGGAATATCTCTTTCAAGGTTTCAGGTTTCGAGAGATCCTCCCCTTTCACTCGCCCAAAAATAAAGTGATCCCTCCCAAAATCCTCCGACCTCGGTTTCGCACGATAATCGAACTTCTGGTTCAGCGTTAATATTCCCCGTATGCCCCGCTATATATCCCCGCTATAGAAGGTCCGAGTTAAATTCCCTGCCCTTCCGTAGATTAATGTGTTAAATCCCCGGTCTGACCACGTTACTTTCCCGCCCTGTCCCGGGGGTGGGGGCCGGGTGTCAATTGACTGGTGCATAAGGAACCGCGGTTATTATTCATCGCCTCGATTATTTACGTGAGAATGTTTGGTAATACACGGGTAAAATGCAGTGATCCTCCCTCCCTGTACAATGATTAACATAATCCCACATCTCCCGTCCCCTGTTTGACCTAGTACTGTAGACATTTTACAGAAAAACGGGCTGGCATATCCTTCGTTACGCGCGAAGCGCGCCCAAATTTTGATAAACGTTTGTTTGTTTGTTCATCGTTTTTTTGTTTGTTCATCGCATTTCATCAAAACTAAACAAAAGACAAATTATACCAAAGACAAATCAAGCCTCAGAGAAAGGGTAGATGAACATGTTTTGTGTACGGTATAATAAACAAAGCCTGTCAGGGGCCCAGGAAGTACACTACCTCAATTATATAGGCTAGGTTATATTATTCATGCGCACAACTGCGCTCCGCAAATGCGAAGTTATTAATATTCATGTGCGCGAAGCGCGGCCCAACGGACGAATTTCTATGCTTGTAACGTCGAAAACTCACGCTTACCTAAGGGGTCTTCTTTCAAACATATAGTGACATGCCCTCCAGGCCTATCATTTGCAGGGAAATTTTGGGAGAGTTTGATTTTCCTTTTTGATTTTCAACGGTAGTGTCCTCATTGCTCAAATAGTATATTAGATGTCATTGTTTATGCGCGCGAAGCGCGTCGAAATTTTTATGGAGAAGTTGCTGAAATAACCACTATCGCTATTTGTTTTACCCTTTTCATCGTCCAAATGTTGCTGAAAAAAATTATGACCCTCCCCCAAACAGGAGTGAAAAAAATTTGGACCCTCCCTTTAGACACGCGAAAAAAATTAGGACCCTCCCCACAAAAATAGGTCTTTGAAAAATAGGTCTTTGAAACTTTGTCCAAGTTTGGCTTCTATAGAAGCTTCCCTTCGGGAGATATGATTTTTTCTTTATTTTTCTGGTATTAAACCTATAGCGCACGCCGTCCGTCCGTCGTCCGTCCGTCCGTCCTTCCGTCCGTCCGTGTACACATGGGAACCCTGTGGTATGCAAAGAAAAAATTATATCTCCTCAAGGGAACACGCTAAGACAACCATACTTGGAACATTTTGTCTATGCCACAAGGGGGGTGCTGTAACACGGACACGTGATGTGACGTCATCGATGACGTCATCTATGCTTGAAAAATCAATATCTCGTGAAGGGAAGACTCTAAAGCAACCATACGTGGGTAATGTAATCCAGGTCACCAGATGAGCGAAATGAAGTGGTCACGTGATATGACGTCATCGATGACGTCATCTACGCTTGAAAAATCAATATCTCATGACAGGAAGACTCTAAACCAACCAAACTTGGGTAATGTAATCCAGGTCACCAGATGAGCGACATGAAGTGGTCACGTGATGTGACGTCATCGATGACGTCATCTATGTTTTCAAAAATCAATATCTCGTGAAGGGAAGACTCTAAGACAACAAAACTTGGGTAGTGTAGTCTAGGCCACCAGATCAGCAAAATGAGGTGGTCACGTGATATGACGTCATCGATGACGTCATTTATGCTTGAAAAATCAATATCTCGTGAAGGGAAGACTCTAAAGCAACCAAGCTTGGGTAATGTAATCCAGGTCAACAGATGAGCGAAATGAAGTGGTCACGTGATATGACGTCATCGATGACGTCATCTACGCTTGAAAAATCAATATCTCATGAAAGGAAGACTCTAAACCAACCAAACTTGGGTAATGTAATCCAGGTCACCAGATGAGCGAAAGGAAGTGGTCACGTGATGTGACGTCATCGATGACGTCATCTATGCTTGAAAAATTAATATCTCGTGAAGGGAATACTCTAAAACAACCAAACTTTGGTAGTGTAGTCTAGGTCATTAGATGAGCGAAATAAAGTGGTCACGTGATATGACGTCATCGATGACGTCATCTATGCTTAAAAAATCAATATCTCGTGAAGGGAAGACTCTAAAGCAACCAAACTTGGGTAATGTAATCCAGGTCACCAGATGAGCGAAATGATGTGGTCACGTGATATGACGTCATCGATGACGTCATCTACGCTTGAAAAGTTAATATCTCATGAAAGGAAGACTCTAAACCAACCAAACTTGGGTAATGTAATCCAGGTCACCAGATGAGCGAAATGAAGTGGTCACGTGATGTGACGTCATCGATGACGTCATCTATGCTTGAAAAATTAATATCTCGTGAAGGGAATACTCTAAAACAACCAAACTTTGGTAGTGTAGTCTAGGTCATTAGATGAGCGAAATGAAGTGGTCACGTGATATGACGTCATCGATGATGTCATTTATGCTTGAAAAATTAATATCTCGTGAAGGGAAGACTCTAAAGTAACCATGTAAACCATGTACACATGGGATTCCCTTTCATTCACACAAAAAAAATTATAACCAGGAGCTCCGCTTTTAGCCAGTGGCTAAATCTATATATTACAATGATTGTGTGTAAAGTACTGTAAACAGTACAGAGGTAAATCCAGGATTTTAGAGAGGGGTTTCTGATTTTTTTTTTGTTCACTCCTTCGAAGACTGATACGGGTAATATAATGTGCCCATGTGTGGCCTTAGTATCACAATAAGTCCTCATTGGTTTGGTGCATAATGACTTGATATATTATTTACTGTAAAAGAAGCTAGCTCACACATAACATTTATCTTTGATTCAGGCTAGAGAACTTGCCATGGCACTATAGAACCATTTCTAAAAACAATATTTAAATAAAGCTGGGTGGCAAAAGGATTGGGCCCATGAAAGTTTCAATGTCCCCCCAACCCCATCCAAATGCAGCAGGCATTATGTTTGTATTCACTATCTATGAAAGTCTACAAAGGTGTTTGCTATCTCCATCAATATTGTCCCTGGCCCAATTTAATCAGCAGAAGCAGGATGTAGCTGACAGCTCCAGCAACCTGGAAGGAAGCATACAATGAGTCAGTACATTATAGTACATACGGGTGTAGAGCTGATGTCATGTGATGCAGTAGTGAAACTAAATCCAATTTTAAACAAAAAATTATATGATTGACTGCATAGTTATTGTGAGTTATGACAGCCATCTGGAATATGCTCTATTCCAGAGACCATTTCTGATATAGGGAACTTAAAAACAGGCAAATTTCCATTCAATTATTTTTGTTTTCAAATAAATTTGTAAATGTAAACTCACACCCTGCTTAACCTTATCATCACATCCAGCATGCATATTCATATAGCAGTAAAATAATGATACCCCCAGAAAACAATCCACTTTGTCTGCAGTGGATACAAGATCAAACTCAGACTGTTCAGCGACTGCTCAAGTTTCTTTGCAGAAAAGTAGTCCTGTAATAGTCCACACTGTACCCTCAATGCATCAACACACTAACCTACTACAAATACTTGGGAATTCCACACTAACCTATTACAAATACTTGGGAATTAATTGGAGCCTTGCTCTGTGGAAATTCCCCACAATGTGAAAAGAAAAATTCTAGAAACTTGCATTGACATTAATGGCTACATACCAAAAATAGATGCCAGAAGAAAAATTATTTCCCAAGTTGCACATTATGACAGATCACATTAGTCTGGTCTTGGATTTGACTGCCATATTACTGTAAACAATTGTAAATTAATTATAAACTTTCATGACATTATTCTAAAATTCATTTATCTCAGAAATACTCTCACAGCTAGTCAAGACAATCAGGAGGGAAGTACTTCAAGCATGCAATAACTCCAATTTTGAAGATAAGCGAATAAGCTAAACGTCCGAAAAAACTGAAAATACAAGAATAAGAGGGCAAAATTGTAGATAGAAGTTTGGGACAACAAACAAGTTAAATGGCATGAAATTTGCAAGAAGATAATACTGAATTGGCATATGTAAAGTACAGTAGTTTCAAAAATTACCTGCAGAAAATTCTGTCGGCGTATCACGGATAAGTTGGTCGGTATCTCTCGGAGAAAGATTGAAGATTCCAGAACAGTTGGCGAGGTTGTTGGGAATACTTCAGGATTCTCACAGTTTCTTGTCGAAAATTCGACTTTTGGAACTAGCTGAAATCGACACCAGTACTTGGAGAAGACAAAATATTGCCTTAACAGTAGAAATATAGGACAAAATCATATCGAACATTGAGATTAATTCTCTGACAACATCCAAATCCCGTTCGAACTGAAATCGAACTCGCGAATGCCACCATTTTCCTTGTCAAACACCAGGCCTTCTTCTTGCCACCACAGGGAGACCGAACGCACTCGGCCGAAAGTTGGTCTGGAAGGAGGGTATTTGATGCGCATGCTCAAACTCTATGATTAGTCAGAAACAGCTGTGTCAGACAATCAAACTTGGGTGAAGTTGTCTGGTCGTGGCTAGATGTCATCCTTCAGAAGGAGGTGATCTTCGGGACTACTTCGGGAGGTAACTTCGGAAATGTTCGGAAATCGTCGGAAAACAACATGGCGGCCTACGGTCCTCTCGCTACTTTACCACTATTTTGCTGATTTATATGCAGTGTTTTGGCTAAGAATCAAGAAAAACCAACTAAGATATTGCATTTATGTCCAATCGCTTATGTGTACAATTAAGATGTGCCAATTTGAGCCAGATTCATCAGCAGAAGGATTTTACATGTATAAAGATAAAGCGACATCCGTCAAAAGGAGGTTTGGTAGAAAATGGCATCTTCCACAAGGAGGTTCTCACATTATCCAAAAAACAAGTAAAATAAGTTACTGGAAGCTTGCACTAGAGTAGGACAGCTTGCAAGCGATACCAAGAACCATATTTTTTTATAATTACTAATACTTTGCGCAAAATATGGGAAGAAGGGAGAAATAATTGTTAAACTTAAGCTTTAAAATAGTGTTCACAAAATGTTTTTCCTAAAAAAAATGGTAAGCTTATAAGTTACTCTGATAGAATGAAAGAAATCTATTTTACCCTACTGTAAAATACATTTTGAGCCAATTCTGTTGAAAGTTATTAAATTTGATAGTTGATAGTTCCTCCCACTTCTGCACTTGAATTTGCAATCATAATCAAAACACTCTAGACAAAAATGGTAACCAATATGTCAATAAATGTTCAGTCTCCTGCAAAAATACTTATCTCAGAGGCGTGCCTGTCAGGAAAAATATTATTTTAATTGCACAGATAAAAAGGTGTGTGTGGAGAACTGGCAAATAAGTAGGTAATTTGCTCATGACTTTGGTCCTTAATAATTCATGATGTCAATATTCTAACTCATCTGCATAAGTTGTTCTAGTCTCCTCGCAGCCGCCCAGACCAGTGTCACGCTTCCTATGCAATGCAATCAATAGAAATGTTTTTGGTGGAAAAAGCCAGAAACTATGAATACTAAATTGAATATGCAAATTGAATATAAAATTTTGAATTTAATAGTAAGACCAATGTTCCGACAAGAAATATGGATGTTTTTTGGAACCACACATTCCAAACCCCCCCCCCCCCCCCAAAAAAAAAAAAAAAGGCAAAATAAATACAGGTAAATTGACCACCTGTCATTTTGTTCTGATTTTTGTATTTATAATGTGTGGTTCCAAAAAAATATCCATACCACCTCCACGGAAGGGTGTTGAAAAGTGACCCCTCCACCTCTCTGGAATTTCCCCAAAAAAACCACCAGTATTTATATGGAAATGATCAGGTAAATTGACCTCCCCCCACCCCTCTGGAATTTCCAATCCCTCCCATAGGGGGGGTATGGATAATTTCTGGAACCAAACAATGTGCATTTAGGAAACAGTCGGTTGCTTCCCTCTCAGGTCCATCACAAAGGAAGGAATACCGTCGCCATGAAAAAAAATACATCCCTATAGATCCCCGTCAATAACAGATACAGATACAAAATATAGTCTTTATTTCTCACAAAACACACCAATGGGGGTGTGTATGTACAATAGTAGGTAGTATTAATTCAAAGTAAGTATGGATATTTTTGGAAACACACATTTGTTATTTAAGACGTTTCTACACATATTCTGAAGGCTTTTGCACTTTTTAAGTTTTTCATGTTGATTTTGAGTGGCTGATAACATAGCACATGAGCATACCAAGGAGTCAAAGACAAGCAAACGTTGTGTTCAATAATAAAAATAATACCCTTTTATCAGCTCATCCTTCAGAAGGAGGCTGTGACTTTAAAACTTTTTATCAGGTCATCCTTCAGAAGGGGGCTGCGACTTTAAAACTTTTTATCAGGTCATCCTTCAGAAGGAGGCTGTGGTTTTATAATTTTTTATCATGTCATCCTTCAGAAGGAGGCTGCGATTTAAATTAGTATATATAATAGGACTCCATGCTGTCCAATTAAGAAAAAAATGGATGATTCAGAGGAACTCCAAAATTGGACGAGGCCGCAGGCCGAGTCCAATTTGGAGTTCTGAGGAATCATCCATTTTTTTTTCTTAATTGGACAAGCATGGAGTCCTGTTATTTATTAATTATATAACATCAATGTTCAAACCCAAACTGTCCAATTTTAGCGCGAACTGTCCAATTAGAGCGCGCGCGATCCAATTAAAAAATAATTGGACGATTCAAGAAAAATCGATCTGCCGGCACAATGGGATTTCGAGCTGCCTATATAATTAGAACATTTATTGTGTCATCCATCAGAAGGAGGTTATGATTTTAAAATATTTATTGTGTCATCCTTCAGAAGGAGGCTATGATTTTAAAACATTTATTGTGTCATCCTTCAGAAGGAGGCTGTGATTTATATTAAAACATTTTAGTGTCATCCTTCAGAAGGAGGCTGTGATTTATATTAAAACATTTTAGTGTCATCCTTCAGAAGGAGGCTGTGATTTATATTAAAACATTTTAGTGTCATCCTTCAGAAGGAGGCTGTGATTTATATTAAAACATTTTAGTGTCATCCTTCAGAAGGAGGCTGAGATTTATATTAAAACATTTTAGTGTCATCCTTCAGAAGGAGGCTGTGATTTATATTAAAACATTTTAGTGTCATCCTTCAGAAGGAGGCTGTGATTTTAAAACATTTGTTTTGTCATCCTTCAGAAGAGGCTGTGATTTTAAAACTTTTTACCATGTCATCCTTCAGAAGGAGGCTGTGATTTTAAAACATTTTAGTGTCATCCTTCAGAAGGAGGCTGTGATTTTAAAACATTTATTGTGTCATCCTTCAGAAGGAGGCTATGATTTTAAAACATTTATTGTGTCATCCTTCAGGAGGCTGTGATTTTAAAACTTTTTATCATGTCATCCTTCAGAAGGAGGCTGTGATTTTAAAACATTTATTGTGGCACCCTTCAGAAGGAGGCTATGATTTTAAAACGTTGATTGTGTCATAAGGGGCTATGATTTTAAAACATTTATTGTGTCATCCTTCAGAAGGAAGCTGTGATTTTAAAACTTTTTATCATGTCATCTTTCAGAAGGAGTCTGTGATTTTAAAACTTTTTATTGTGTCATCCTCCACAAGGAGGCTGTGAATTTAAAACTTTTTATTGTGTCATCCTTCAGAAGGGGGCTGTGCTTTTATACTTTTATCATGTCATCCTTCAGAAGGAGGCTGTTGTTTTGTAACAGTTTTTATCATGTCATCCTAAAAAAGGAGATTAACAAAACATTTTTCTTCAATGGAAATTCTCACCAATTGCCGAACGATAACGTTTCATCTTTTCGGAGGCTAGGCTAAAAATCACCCAACTTGGTATCCATAGACAACATGTTGAGGCTGACTGAATCTATTGAGTGGCTATAACATGGAAGCAACATGATTTTATGCACCATGGGATACAATGTGTGGTTCAGAAAATGTCCATTACCACCCCCCCCCCACACACACACACACAAGTAAAAGTAAGTTTATTTTGACCAAATTCAATGCAACCGGCTACACAACTTGAACTAGTTATTTTACCTAGTCCTAAAACAATCGCCAATAATTTTGTTAAGCGGCTGAATGGCATCTATGTATGAAAGAAAGATCATTAAATTTATCTTTTTTTAGTCATGTGAATGTGTGATTTTGAGAAAAGTTGTCGATGGGACTCCCCAATTTTTGGGGCAGGGGTGCTCGTCAGGAACTTTCAATTCTACCCCTGAAAGGTACCTAAAATGGCATCGCTTAGTTGATTTTGACCTAAAAGGTACCAAGAAGACATTATTTTCCCTCATAATTTTCTCTCATATTTTTTTATGAGGGAAAATGCGTCTGAAATTCAGGCTACCAACAAGTGTGATTTGCTATAGAACGGACCTCTAAAACGGACCTCTAAAAGTCGAGCGTGCGCTCCTGGGAATCTGCCCCTGCTGGGCGCGTTGGGACCCCCCATCACTTCGGGTGCCTTTGGCCTGGTTGCACTTCCAGTTCAGCTAGAAACTCGTGCTTGCCTCCAGAAAGTTGTTTTCCCTCCCACCTGCCGCTAGAGTGGGTCTAGGTAAGTATAATTCCACTGAGTCACTTCTCAGTGTGACGGGTACTCCTGTGTGGGCGGGGAGCTGTGGCCCGGTTGCCATGGTTTCCCGGGTAGCGCTTGCTTGGAGGGTGTACCTTGCAAGCGCTCCAGTACCTACCCCAACTTATCTGAGACGATGAGTTTAACAGGTAACTATTGCAAGTTTTTGAATTTTACCCCTTAAAAGGTACCAGAGGCCTGATTTTAAACCCTAAAAGGCCCCAAAATATGGGAGTCCCCCCCCCCCCCCCGGCGATTTTCACATTATAAGGCACTTTAACCCTGAATTGTTGCCTTGAGAATATGAAGTATGATGTTATATTATGAAGTTGTCAGCTCATGAAAACACGAAGCAAAGTCTTGTGCACAAAAAGTTTTCCTCAAAATTATGGGTAGAAATAATCATTTCAAAGGTTTAAAGCGGTAATAAGAGTTGCTCTCTCTCCCTTTATCAGGCAAAGCGTGGTTTTCAAGTTGGATCTTTACCTTGAAAGGTGATATTTAAAAAAGTGAGAACCTCCTTGTGGAAGATGCCCTTTTTTACCAAACCTCCTTTTGACGGATGTCGCTTTATCTTTATATATGAAAAATCCTTCTGCTGATGAATCTGGCTCAAATTGGCAAATCTTAATTATACACATAAACGATTGGACATAAATGCAATATCTCAGTTGGTTCTCCTTGATTCTTAGCCAACACACTCCATATAAATCAGCAAAATAGTGTAAAGTAGCGAGAGGACCGTAGGCCGCCATGTTGTTTTCCGACGATTTCCGAAGTTACCTTCGGAACTAGTCCCTCTCGATCCCTCCTTCTGGAGGATGACATCTAGCCACGACCAAGTTGTCTTAGTGACAAGGGGGGTGCAACTGCCTGGTCACGTGGTATGACGTCATCAATGACGTCATCATAAGAGAAAAACAATATATCTCGGGAAGGGATGAAGCTCAGACAACCAAACCTGGGTGAAGTTGTCTTAGTGACAAGGGGGGTGCAACTGCATGGTCACGTGGTATGACGTCATCAATGACGTCATCATAAGAGAAAAACAATATATCTCGGGAAGGGATGAACCTCAGACAACCAAACTTGGGTGAAGTTGTCTTAGTGACAAGGGGGGTGCAACTGCGTGGTCACGTGGTATGACGTCATCAATGACGTCATCATAGGAGAAAAACAATATATCTCGAGAAGGGATGAACCTCAGACAACCAAACTTTGGTGAAGTTGTCTTAGTGGCAAGGGGGGTGCAACTGCATGGTCACGTGGTATGACGTCATCAACGACGTCATCATATGAGTAAAACAATATATCTCGGGAAGGGATGAACCCCAGACAACCAAACTTGGGTGACGTTGTCTTAGTGGCAAGGGGGGTGCAGCTGCCTGGCCACGTGGTATGACGTCATCGATGACGTCATAAAACGAGAAAAAGTTTATAGCGGAGCTCCTTTGCGGCCGAAGGCCGCAGAGCGGAGCACCATACCTAAGGAAAAAGCGTCCAAACGATCGCAAATAATAATAGCGCATGTATGAATTACCACAGGGTACCCAAAGCATCACAGTCGCAAAGGGATGCCAATGAATTTTCGACGTCGAGATTTCCCGCCATTTTTCCGTGCGTGCCGTGAAGCCTGACGTCACAGATTGGCATGACGTCACAACATGGCGCCGTCAAGTGAGTGACACCCGAATGACTGGGGAGGGGTGGGTGGTCGATGCTTTGGTGATGGTCGCGCGTTTTCGCGATCGCTCGCCGGTGACGTCACAACATGGAGCCGAGCGACGCGACAGGGGGAGGGGTAGGTAGTCAGGGGGGCGCTGCTGGCTCGATACTGACGTCACACTACAGGAAACCAATAAAGAAACTAAGAAGATTTATAATATTGAGTTAAGTACTTCGATTCGTGGCAAATGCAGAAGACGAAACTACACATGGGAGCGGCTGTGAGAACCAACTAGAATCGTACTACGCAAATTTCGGAGCAACAAGTGTATGTAGAAGTCAAAATAGTCTTCTCGTTGACAACAAGAAGCCGAGAGGCGAGATTCGGCGAGCAGCCAACTAATTGTATATGAAAAAACATGAAACACTACGTCTACAGTCGTGGTCTAGCGGACATGAGGCGTTTATAATAGAACAGTGGCTTTTGAGGGGACTAAAATTAGATGGAGGAACCGTAAAAGGTGGGTTTTTATTCACTTTTGTAATATTGTTGTCGACTGTCGCCGTCTTTGTTGTTTTAGAGCGAAGCTACGGCCTGGACCACATGAAAGTCATGAGCTGAACTACCCAAATACTGCTTTGCTAGATTACTTCTTGGTTAATTGAATAAAACTTTGTTTTGATTTCCACATAACGGTAGTTAAACGTGTTAGTCGATACGGTTTGATAAGTAGGAGAAATAAAAGTGTGAGGGGAGACGAGTTCTTAAGTTAATAATGCGATAATGGCGGCCATTGCGAGTTGTTTAAAGTTAAACTCACTTTCTTTATAGGGAAATGGGAGTTCAGGCAGGATACACTAAAGTTGTTTCTACACACATGAATAAAGGTAAACGTCGCTGTTCATTGTGTATATCGAACATTGCATTTTGATAGTTTGAATCCGAGACGACTCGCGAATCGGCAGGACCGGAAAGGAGTAACTTAGGATTTGACTTAACTTAGAACAGAACAGAAACCTTTATTTAATTAATAGTCCAAGACCGAACGACCGAGTTGTGTCATGTTTTTGAAAGCGAAGGAACTGAATGTCACAAAAATGAAAACTAGAAGAGAAAAGCAAGACTTCGAGACAAAGCTAGTGTTTTTGGCACCTGCCAACTTCCTCTCACACTGCGGGTTATGCGGGTTTTCCTCGACGCCTAAAATTCGACATTCTGGATTTCCTCTCCTAGAAAACACGGTAAGGATGGGAAAATTATGTCATTTGTTTTTGTTTTCCTGCTACCACAGGCCTCTCTTCTCTGCATTTCACAAGTTCACATGTCTAAGTAGAAAACTGAAATTGAGTCTAATAACTCAAGAAAACAAAAACTTAATTACAAAACTACGGTAATCCTATTGTTATTTGCACCCATGTTGGATTGTAGACTGTCAGAGTGGCAATTTTACGTGCAGTGTACTTATTGATGAACTAATCTCTTTTCGCTGCTAACTTCCTGCTGTTTAGGGACCGGTCATTATTTATCGAGGGGGGAGGGGGGCGCTGGTGCAATTAAGGGGTGGGTCACCACTGTATTCACCTTGCTTTTGGCAAAACACTTTATTCTGTTCCATATTAATGTTTCTATGCCCAAAAAACAAAGGTTTCCCTATTTGAATTTTATTATTGAACACTTATTTTTTGTGCATCATAATAACACTGGTACAGTACATCTGTAACATAAAACTAGTACCTAGGTAATATAAACACTAAACTAATCCTAAATAGCTGTGGACCCGGGGGCAGTGGGTGCTGACATTTTTAACTGGGGGTGGGGGCTGAGCTTTTTGAAACTATATATTTTTTGTATTTACCTACACGTAAAAAAGAAAAGAACAGAAGAACCTTTTTGTTTGTTGTTTTTGTTTCTGTTGTGACATTAGGCTCAGTAGGGGTTAAGATTACATTGTGACATATTTTCTTCAAAATATATGTGAGGTGAAAATTAACAAGGAAAATAGAAATTACATGCACACTTCATTTTTTGCCTGTTCGGTACCCCCACTTTTTGGGGTGCTCTTCTGCCCCTGTGTTATCCCAACTGTTTGGGAGGTAGTATGACCCTGAAGGGAAGATAATACCAGACTGGACTATTTAAGATACCCAAGGTGTTTATATCTGATCTAAATGAAAACTCAGGTTGGATCGAAGCTTTAATCTGAGATCCGAGTGGGAATGTGTGAATTTCCCAACTGGGATCATATTCAAAGTGTAGTAGTCAAGAGAGCACATTAGAGAACAAAGAAATTAGAGTGCATTAGTGCTAAGTATGCTATTTCACGGATTTATCAAAACCTAATCAAAACCAGTTCACTGTATTTGGCACATCAGATATTAATATTAAGGAATGTTAAAGAGTGGAGGCCAAGAGGTCTCCATGGAGAAGAAGAACCGGGATGCTTGACATGGTAAAGGATGCAAATTGCATCACCACGGAAGGGACAGGAAATTCCAGAGGGGTGGGGGCAATTACCTGATTTCTTCCATACAAGTACTGTATTTTTCTTTGGAAATATCAGATGGGTAGGGAGGTCACTTTTTTAACACCTGCTCATGTGTGTGTGTGGAGGGGAGGGAGGGGGGAAGGATTTTCTGGAAGCACACATTGAAAAAAGATTTGAAACATTTCAATCTGTCATTTCAAGGGTAAAACAGTACTTGATGATTTGTTTGTTTACATTTTTCCAAGGTTATTTGTTTCACATCTTTTTGCCAAAAATGTTTTCCATTTACATGACCAGAACCTAAATTCTAGATGCAATCACAAAAATCTTGGAAGTAATGTATGCTCAGTATATATTGAGTTATATAATAATAAATAATAATTTATTGATTTATAGTGCACTTTTTAACATAATATAATCACCAAAAGTGCATTACATGGTATCTAACTATTAATATAATCTAACTTACATATTATGTACAATTTAAAATATATATACAATAAAATATAGGGATAATGGTAGATACAAAGATAATGAATAATATAAAATACATAAATTATTAAAAAGTTATATTTAATATATTGACAATTCTGATAGCTCAAAATTGTTTTCTTTAAGATGTTCTAGGGCTTAATTTTTAAGCAGGAACTGAAAAACTCTACTTAAAATTATACTTATGAGTTTGCTAGGAATACAAGAAAATATTTGAGAGGTAATCTGGGATTCCTCCATTTTGGGTTTTGTACATCATCAATGCTAGCTGTTTGTCCCTCCTGGTCTCAAGATTGTCCCACTCTAGCTCATCCAGTAAATCCCTTCTTGACCGTTTATCATAATATTTGAGAAGGTCAAAACCCTGGCTGCCCTGTTTTGGAGTATCTGGAGGGTGTTTGCCATCCCTTTGCCACATGTCCCCCATACAGCACTACAGTAATGAAAATATGGCTGTATGAGGTAGTTACAGCCCTGAATGGATGCCAATACAATGTTGTTGTTTCTGTATTCGCTAAATTAACATTCTATACCTATGTCTTCACGGGTTTAGGAAAACCACTCTTGAAACTGAACAAGATGGAATTAGTCAATCATAGACAAAACAATTAGAAATCATTTCATTCATTCTTGATTTCATGAATTCGTCACTAAAATGTGCATGTATAGTATCCAATTAGCCATGCATGGTATTATTTAAGACTGGAAAATAGAAGATTTGTCTTTAAGCTTCATCAGACTTATTGCTTTTCTCTTTCAATTTCAGCGACAAAGCAGCAGCCAGAAATGGCTCTTGGACAGGCCAAAATTATATAAAATAGTATTACATGGACTGAAAACAGACTTTGAAGTTCATAAGAGACGTATGGCAATGAGAGATAAGAGGGAATAACTTTACAGAAAACAGTGGAAGGGCAAGGGCTACCCCCCTCCTCCCCCCTGCCATGAATTAGAATACAATATGTAATGGCATCGCCTTGTCTCCTCTTTCTTTTCCAAGTTTACATTTATTACACTTTTTTAATACTTTATTGTAATAACGGCACATGCATCCCATGGTGTACTGTCACAATAACGACTATCTATGTCTATGATTTCTAAATACTTGTCAAGAATCAGTTTAATGCATTTGCAGTGCTTTTATTATTTAAGAGGATGTAAATGCATCAACCAACTTTGTCTACAATTAGCCTATGACAGCTAGTGAGAATGCAATGCTGCTGCAATTCAATTATAGCTGAGGTTATACTAAGATGATATTATACATAACAATTAGTATAGCCTGCTCATGACTCTGTCTTGTGTTTTTGAAAAGAAAATGTATCCATGATTGTTAGATCATCTGGTTTGTGAACATTAAAACAATAGATTACTTGCTTTAGATTTCCATGAACTGATCATTAACCATACATCATACATGGTGTTTTTGAACATAGGGTAGGTTTTTTTTTTCTTTGGGAATTTCAGCAAAGTGTGGTTCCACAATATATCCATACCCCTCCCCCATGGAAGGGATTGGAAATTCTGGAGGGATGGGGATCAATTTACCTGATCTTTTCCATACAAATACTGTATTTTTACCACCCCTTCGAGAGGGAGGAGTATGGATATTTTCTGGGACCACACAATTAAAAAAATGCCCTCTCATGCGTGTTTTAGGGAAACATCCATGTAATGTGCATAGGATCGACTAGGAAAGGTACAACTCTTCACTCACCTTTGTGTAATGTTATGTTCCAAGCCCTGCGAGAACAATTCCGTAACTCATAAAGTGGTACATAGCTCTTAAAAGGACAATTAATGTAATGGAAATGGTCCCTCCCCTGAAAAGCTCACGAATTGGGATGGCCCTCCCCTTACCATTCCTTCCCTTACCATTGGAATTTCCAATACATACAAAGCAGAAAAATACAAATACCAAAATTGGCAACCAACTTTTCTGAATTTCTCTGCTCATTCCATGGTGGGTATTTTCTTGAATCTTTTATGAATATCTTGACAAATAAAAGCTTTTATTTTTTTCCTCTAGACTAGGGCACGGTAACGAATCCTGCATTCTGATTGGTTCTTAGAGCGCGCGCGCGGGGGCAATATTTTCCTATCTCTGACCTAGGTCACAGTAACCATTTTCGCGCGCTTGTTTTCATCGAAAAAAATCAAATTTTTGAGTTGGAAAAAAAAAACGTTATTTACCGGCTTTAGGTCGGTCCGTATAGGGAAAAAACTGTGACCTCGGCCTCGGTCACAGTTTTTCCCTATACGGACCTCCCAGCCGGTAAATAACATATATTTTCTCTTTATGGTATGTTTGTGCTTTGTTAGAATTATTCCATTGGGAAGGTTATAGTCTTCCACACAGCCAGTCCACAGTGACAAACAATGTACCCATGACAACCATGTTTTATTCTCACGGAAACATGTAACCCGGAGCTCCGCTTTTAGCCAGTGGCTAAATCTATATATTATCTTTGGATGGGATGAGCCTCAGACAACCAAACTTGGGTGAAATTATCTAAGAGTCGGGGAGAGCAAGTGCTTAGTCACGTGGTATGACGGTGGCAGGCTATCTATGTACAATGGCATTAACACATGTCTCATTAACACAGAAAAATATGTAACCGGCAGCTCCGCTTTTAGCCAGTGGCTAAATCTATATATTAACAAAGTCTTGCAAGGGTATTATCTACGTGCCAGAGCCACCAAAATTCCAACAAAAAACACTAACTATTCAAAGATTTAATCGACGCATGGCTCCACCAGGGATCTGCCCTGCATCCCATAATTCCAGTTTTAGCTGTCGGTCAGGTACTCATAAAAAGTGTATTGATCTGTCTATTTCGCAAATTTTGTGCTTACATCCTTTCATTAGCTCCAAGGAATGTGGTTGTTACAAAATATCCCATAATTAAACTTTTAAGGTGGCTCGGGAAAAATACTAAATAATTATTCATAGCGGAGCTCCTGCGCGGGCCGAAGGCCCGCGCAAGCGGAGCACCATACCTAAGGGAAAAACGTATAGTATACTATCGAGTTGATTTTTGAACGTCACGGGCATTATGGATCATTTTGATGACGTCATTGATGACGTAAGGGCACGTGACTTTGGTGTAGAGTTCCTCTTATGGTCTTTGAAACTTTGTCCAAGTTTGGCTTCAATAGAAGCTTCCCTTCGGGAGATATGATTTTTTCTTTATTTTTCTGGTATTAAACCTATAGCGTACGCCGTCCGTCCGTCCGTCCGTCCGTCCGTCGTCCGTCCGTCCGTGTACACATGGGAACCCTGTGGTATGCAAAGAAAAAATTATATCTCCTCAAGGGAACACGCTAAGACAACCATACTTGGAATATTTTGTCTATGCCACAAGGGGGGTGCTGTAACACGGACACGTGATGTGACGTCATCGATGACGTCATCTATGCTTGAAAAATCAATATCTCGTGAAGGGAAGACTCTAAAGCAACCACACTTGGGTAGTGTAGTCTAGGCCACCAGATG
Source organism: Scolanthus callimorphus (assembly GCA_033964015.1). Taxonomy (NCBI): domain Eukaryota; kingdom Metazoa; phylum Cnidaria; class Anthozoa; order Actiniaria; family Edwardsiidae; genus Scolanthus; species Scolanthus callimorphus. Next base: position 26,480,388 of record CM066922.1, on the reverse strand, counting down.
AGCAAATTGAGGTGGTCACGTGATATGACGTCATCGATGACGTCATTTATGCTTGAAAAATCAATATCTCGTGAAGGGAAGACTCTAAAGCAACCAAACTTGGGTAATGTAATCCAGGTCACCAGATGAGCGAAATGAAGTGGTCACGTGATATGACGTCATCGATGACGTCATCTATGCTTAAAAAATCAATATCTCGTGAAGGGAAGACTCTAAAGCAACCAAACCCGGGTAATGTAATCCAGTTCACCAGATGAGCGAAATGAAGTGGTCACGTGATATGACGTCATCGATGACGTCATCTATGCTTGAAAAATCAATATCTCGTGAAGGGAAGACTCTAAACCAACCAAACTTGGGTAATGTAATCCAGTTCACCAGATGAGCGAAATGAAGTGGTCACGTGATGTGACGTCATCGATGACGTCATCTGTGCTTGAATAATCAATATCTCGTGAAGGGAAGACTCTAAGACAACAAAACTTGGGTAGTGTAGTCTAGGCCACCAGATGAGCAAAATGAGGTGATCACGTGATATGACGTCATCGATGACGTCACCTGTGCTTAAAAAAATCAACATCGGGCACAATCCAGCGACATGCATCCGGGACTCTACGGTTAAGCGCCGCCAGATTTGAAAGCTAATTAGCCATAATTACAGACAAAACGGAGCTAAACTGCTGCCCTTGACTAAAATATTGTCAAATTGTGATGTTGCTACTTTTTCTGTAAAATAGCTGAAAGTTGATTTCTGTAGTTTAAATATCAAAGAAGACATTTTGCCTGATAGCTGTTATTAATTATTTATTTTTACTTCCCCCACGACAAGGTGGATTTTGGTGTTTTTAGCCATTTTCAGTGGGGAAAAAATATTCGGAGCTAGTTTACGCTCTGTCAAGTACTTTTATCAGTTGCTGAAAACGGATATTAACGGTTCTGATTACGAAGAAATGATTTTCACCGTCTTTGTTCAGTTAGAGTGGGATTTTACTTCCCCCAGAGAGAGATTTTGCTGTAGGCACACGAATTAGCTCGCCATCTTGAAGTCGAAGTTCCCGCTTTTGGTTTGAATCCGAATAATAATGAGTCGCATCTCCCTCGAGACGGGTCTAACAAAATAATCCAAAACAAAAAGAAAAGCCAAGAGTATTCAGCCTTTTGTTTAGGTGACGAGCCTTTTGTTGTGGCAAATAAAAGAGCTCCAAGACATGGTAATAGCACCAGGAGCTGAGCGACGAGCTCACTCACGCATAGCCAAGTCATGAGATTTGTTTTGGTTTGCTTGATGTCGCTTAGAACAATAGGATTGTGCCCGATGATATCTCGTGAAGGGAAGACTCTAAAGTAACCAAACTTGGGTAATGTAATCCAGGTCACCAGATGAGCGAAATGAAGTGGTCACGTGATGTGACGTCATCGATGACGTCATCTATGCTTGAAAAATTAATATCTCGTGAAGGGAATACTCTAAAACAACCAAACTTTGGTAGTGTAGTCTAGGTCATTAGATGAGCGAAATGAAGTGGTCACGTGATATGACGTCATCGATGATGTCATTTATGCTTGAAAAATTAATATCTCGTGAAGGGAAGACTCTAAAGTAACCATGTAAACCATGTACACATGGGAATCCCTTTCATTCACACAGAAAATTTTATAACCAGGAGCTCCGCTTTTAGCCAGTGGCTAAATCTATATATTAAAGTCTTGCATGGGCATTTTTTACATGCTAGAGCCACCAAAATTCGCACGAGCAAGAATAACTATACAAAATGAAATCGACACATGGCTCGCCCGGGATCCGCCCTGGTTCCATGCTATAATTTGATTTTAAATTGTTAAGGTGGCTCATAAGAAAAATAAGTGGATATGTGGGTTAATTATACAAATGTAATGTTGATGTCATTACTTGTGCGATAAAAGGTTTAACACGTTAACGCGCGTAGTGTAAATATATCTCGCGAGACAAATATTGTTGAAAAGTTCGAGGAAATCACTTCGACTATTTTAAATGAAACTTTTCACATTTTCGCCATTAGCGAGACATGGCTGAATGCATCCATCCCAAATTACCTTTTCGATATTCCCGGGTTTAGTTCCTTGATCCGATTGGACAGATCAGATGGAAGGCGCGCGGGCGGTGTCGCCCTTTATATCTCATCCGACTTAACATTTCAAAGAAGAGCCGATTTAGAAAATAACGATTTTGAAGTATTGTGGGTGGAAATCAAAGTTAACTCTATAAAGTTATTATGCGGAGTTTGTTATATACCGGAATATCCGACTCAAGAATTGAATATTATGTTTGTAGAATATTTTCAGCAAACTATGGATACAATTAATTTAGAGCCTGACACCTTTATCGTAATGTTAGGTGATTATAATGGCCATTATGATGCAGAGGTTCCGTCTGAGTGCTCTGACTTCGGTTGTCTTCTATACCGATGGTTGGAATGTAATAGCTTGTCTCAAATTATTAACGAGCCAACTCGGATTACTGCAACCGGTGCAACTTTACTAGACTTGATTATCACTAATTACCCAGGTTTTTTCGTCAACTCTGGCACTCTCAGCCCTCCTGCTAATTGTGACCATTGTTATATTTTTGGACAAATAAATATCTCTTTAGCTAAGCGTAAGTGTTTTTCTCGTCAAATATGGGATTTTGGTAATGTCAACGAGGCAGAATTGAACAATAGTTTATTAAATTTTGACTGGGAATCTTGCATAGAGGGCTGTAAAGATATTAACGATGCGTATCAGAAATGGTTTTTAGAATTCAACCGCATTGTTGAACAGTACATCAAAAGGAAAACTGTTATAATTCGGCCTCAGGATAAACCTTGGATGAATGGGGCCATTAGGCAGGCAATTAGAAAAAGAGATAGGTTTTTAAAACTTCATTCAAATAGGAAAACCCCAGAATCCTGGGAAAGATAGAGAATTCAGAGAAACTTCACTTGTTCCTTAATTAAAACTAACAAACAAAAATATTATGAGAAAATTAATGCACAATTAGGGGATCCTAGTTTGGGCGGTAAAAAATGGTGGAGTATAGTTAAATCTCTTTATGGTCAAAAACTAAGGGAAAGTATCCCATCGCTTGTGGAAGGAGATACTGTAGTTAGTGATGCGAGTGAAAAAGCCAACGTATTCAATACATATTTTGCCAGTCAGAGTCATATTGACGAAACCAATGCCTTACTTCCATGCGAACCGCTCACCTTTCAAACTTCTAATGTTCTCTCAAGTATAGTTACTACGGAAAGGGAGATATGTGATCTATGTTCCTGTTTAGATATTAGCAAGGCATGCGGTCCAGATGGTATTAGCAACAGAATTATCAAGCTTTGTACAAAGGGTGTTTCTGCCTCGTTTTCACGATTAGTAAATTTCTCGTTGTCCTCTGGTGTCTTTCCAGACGTTTGGAAGTTAGCTAACGTTATTCCCATTTTCAAAAAGGACAACCGCCAACTCAAGACCAACTACCGTCCTGTTTCTTTACTAAATGCTTTCTCAAAAATATTAGAGAAAGTAGTTTTTATTAGGCTGTACAACTTTTTACTTAATATTGATTTTCTCAATCCATTACAATCTGGTTTTCGTCCGGGGGATTCAACTGTCAACCAATTAATTTACATTTCTCATAAAATATATGAAGCTTTTGAACAAGGCAAGGAGGTGCGCATGGTTTACCTAGATATAAGTAAAGCGTTTGACAGGGTGTGGCATAAAGGCTTGTTGCACAAGCTTAAAGCAATCGGCGTAAGGGATCCTTTGCTAAGCTGGTTTGACAGTTATCTCTCCGGACGAAAGCAAAGAGTCGTCATCGAAGGACAGGCATCAGAGTGGACAGAGGTTAGAGCTGGAGTCCCTCAGGTTTCGGTGCTCGGACCTCTACTTTTTTTGATATTTATCAACGATATTTCTGCTAACCTTCAATCTGACTGCCTCCTCTATGCTGACGATACCTCCCTTTTTGATGTTGTTAATGATCCTAGTGCTACAGGCGCAAAGCTAAATACTGACCTGCAGAAAATTAGCCAATGGGCGAAGCGCTGGCTAGTTACGATTAATCCAACCAAAACTAAATGTATGACTTTTTCTGTAAAGCGTTTAAAACCTTTTCATCCTCGGCTCTTTTTTGATAGTAGTGAAGTGGATGAAGTGTCGCAGTACACTCACTTGGGCCTAACATTAACATGCAATTTGTCGTGACGCGCTCATGTTTTAAAAATTTATGAAAAAGCTTGCAAAAGAACAAACATGCTGAAAGGTATTAAATTCAAGGTTTCGAGACTAACTCTCGATACTCTTTACAAAACTCTCATACGACCGGTCATGGAATATGCTGATGTGGTTTGGGATGGCTGCAACGAATTTGAAAGCGGTCTCCTCGAGCATGCGCAATATGAAGCTTCGAAAGTAGTCTCCGGTGCTATAAAAGGTACAAGCAGGCAACGCGTTCTTCAGGAAGTGGGATGGGAAGAAATGAGAATAAGAAGAAACATCCATAAACTGACGCTTTATTTCAAAATTGTGAATGATTCCTCCCCATCTTTCTTGAAAAGTCTTCTTCCTAGGCAGGTATTCGAACGAACCCAATACTCATTAAGAAATACAAGTAATTTTTCTACCTTTGCATGTCGTACTGAAAGATTTAAAAAGTCTTTTTTTCCGTCAACGACTGATTTGTGGAATGAAATTCCCTTACAAGTTCGAAGCTCTGATTGCTTAGCAGAATTTAAAAAAGCCTTGCAATCTTGCTCTTACTTGCCTGAACCAAACGTGCTTTTCAATCATGAAATAGATCGTTACTCTTCAGTTTTACACGCACGACTCCGCCTAAATGCGTGCGCTCTAAATTTCTACTTATTTAAAATTGGAAGCAAGCCTTCTCCTGCCTGTGCTTGCGGCTTTGATATAGAATCAATTAAGCACTACCTTCTATACTGCCCGATTTTTGCTACCCTAAGACAAAATTTCCTCATCTCAGCCAATCAGATTTTTGCCAGTAGGTGGGCGCGTATGTCTGATAACCAAAAAGTATCTGTGTTTTTATTTGGATCACACCTACTATCATTAGAGTATAATATGCAGTTATTTTCTCACGTGCAAACTTTCATTAAGAACTCAAATCGTTTTTCGCAATAATATGCTCTCCACCTTCCGGCAAACTATATATTAAAAACTTCCGCTGTACCGTGATATACAATGCTGTAAATAATTATGAGTAAGCCCCCTAGATGAGCCAGACGAGCTCTTGGGGCAAACTCTAGAAAAATATGTTTAAATAAAAAAAAAAAAAAAAAAAAAAGGTTTAAGGGATTGAAAACATCCCATAATTTGTAAAGTTAACGATAGAGTAAACCTTCGAGATAACATGATGACAATTGTTTTGTTTTTAGATTAGTCAATAAGTACTAAGAGTAAAAACTTCAATATTCACAAAAAAATGAGTTACGCTGTCTTGTATTTCACAGAGAAAAACAAAAAAAACGTTTTTCCCCTGTACCAGAAACATATAACTTAGTTGAAACAAGCAACGGTGAACCAAGCTGCGGATTATTCGTAGCGAGTTTATGACCATATCTGGTGTGAATAACGAACTCTCGCCTGCTTGCCCAAGCAGGTTTTCTCTTGATAATATTTTATTTTTTCGCTTCGAATAAAGTAGAGCAATAGTGGCAAGTGATAATATACTTACAGTTAACATCTTGAAGTCCTTCAACAACATTTTCAAAATCAATTCAGTTATTGATTCTGTGAAATTCCGCAGCTTAGCACTAAAGCAATGTATGTTTGTTACACGTTTCAACTCACTTATATGTTTCTGCCTGTACTTCCTTACAATATTCAGGGGTTATAATCTTTATCCTGTTTACTATGTTGAGGAGGCAAAAGCCTTCGACATACGCTGCAGTCATCTTTTGGGTTACTTTGACCATTACATTTCATAGCGGAGCTCCAGCGCGGGCCGAAGGCCCGCGCTAGCGGAGCACCATACCTAAGAGAAAAACGTATAGTATACTATCGAGTTGATTTTTGAACGTCACGGGCATTATGGATCTTTTTGATGACGTCATTGATGACGTAAGGGCACGTGACTTCGGTATAAAAGTTCCTCTTATGGTCTTTGAAAGTTTGTCCAAGTTTGGCTTCTTTAGAAGCTACCCTTCGGGAGATATGATTTTTTCTTTATTTTTCTGGTATTAAACCTATAGCGTACGCCGTCCGTCCGTCCGTCCGTCCGTCCGTGTACACATGGGAACCCTGTGGTATACAAAGAAATTACAAAGAAAAAATTATATCTCCTCAAGGGAACATGCTAAGAAAACCATCCTTGGGATATTTTGTCTATGCCACAAGGGGGGTGCTGTAACCCGGACACGTGATGTGACGTCATCGATGACGTCATCAGTGATTGAAAAATGAATATCTCGTGAAGGGAAGACTCTAAAACAACCAAACTTTGGTAGTGTAGTCTAGGTCACCGGGTGAGCAAAATGAAGTGGTCACGTGATGTGACGTCATCGATGACGTCATCTGTGCTTCAAAAATGAATATCTCATGAAAGGAAGACTCTAAAACAACCAAACTTGGGTAGTGTAGTCTAGGCCACCAGATAAGCGAAATGAAGTGGACACGTGATGTGACGTCATTGATGACGTCATCTTTGCTTGAAAAATCAATATCTCGTGAAGGGAAGACTCTAAAACAACCAAACTTTGGTAGTGTAGTCTAGGTCACCAGGTGAGCAAAATGAAGTGGTCATGTGATCTGACGTCATCGATGACGTCATCTGTGCTTCAAAAATGAATATCTCATGAAAGGAAGACTCTAAAACAACCAAACTTGGGTAGTGTAGTCTAGGCCACCAGATAAGCGAAATGAAGTGGTCACGTGATGTGACGTCATCGATGACGTCATCTTTGCTTGAAAAATCAATATCTCGTGAAGGGAAGACTCTAAAACAACCAAACTTTGGTAGTGTAGTCTAGGTCACCAGGTGAGCGAAATGAAGTGGTCACGTGATCTGACGTCATCGATGACGTCATCTATGCTTCAAAAATGAATATCTCATGAAAGGAAGACTCTAAAACAACCAAACTTGGGTAGTGTAGTCTAGGTCACCAGATGAGCGAAATGAAGTGGTCACGTGATGTGACGTCATCGATGACGTCATCTATGCTTGAAAAATCAATATCTCGTGAAGGGAAGACTCTAAAACAACCAAACTTTGGTAGTGTAGTCTAGGCCACCAGATGAGCGAAATGAGGTGGTGACGTGATGTGTCATCAGCGATGACGTCATCTATGCTTGAAAATTCAATATCTCGTGAAGGGAAGACTCTAAAACAATCAAACTTTTGTAGTGTAGTCTAGGCCACCAGATAGGCGAAATGAGGTGGTCACGTGATATGACGTCATCGATGACATCATCTATGCTTAAAAAATGAATATCACGTGAAGGGAAGACTCTAAAACAACCATATAAACCATGTACACATGGGAATCCCTTTCATTCACATAGAAAACTTTATAACCAGGAGCTCCGCTTTTAGCCAGTGGCTAAATCTATATATTACGAAAACCTTTGAGATTGCCTCAAGTTTTTTAGCCACGCTACCACCAAAGCAGAAGCACGTCATAAAATCTGAGCGCAATAATACTTTCCTGTGTACACATAAGGCTTGCCTGCAATTGTACCATTTGTTTGTTCTCCTGCTGATAGTGCTCCAGATGTTTACACAACTTCAAAGGGTAAACGCTTTCACTTTGCTGCAGATTTGATGGGCCAGGGCACTTAAACATCGGTAGCAAAAAATATGTTCTCACAAGATAAAATATCCGGCACAGTTATTCGTTAAGGTTGCCCCCCAACTTGTAACAGTTCGTTTGAAATATTTTGTAACCATGGTAGCCGATTGCTTTACATGGCAGAGCGTGACAAAGGCAGGGTGTAGGGTAAAATCAGTTTGGCCTATTTTTCAACGTGGTTTCTTATGTTGACTAACGGGTGTAAAATACAATTCATGACAATTCAAGTGAAGGGATGTCCAAGCAATTCTGATTTTGAGATGAAGCGTCAAATAACAAACCAGCAAAAACCATGATTGTAATGAACATTTAGTTCAGCCATCCTCCTTTGATCTATTTGGGTACCACATCGCTCTTCTAATACTACAAGAAATTAGACCAAATATTATTTATTTTCCTACCCTCCTGAAATGGTATATTCATTAACTTCAAAACAGGTGGGCAATTGTTTAGCTCAAGACAACAATTTAGTTTCCACACTTCATTTGTCTAGTAAAAGTTTATAAAATCTAGAGGTTACGGAGATGGAGAATCTATCTGTTTCCATATCTGTTTTTGTCCTTTTTGTGTTTTAGAATAGTGACTAGCAGCTGCATTTACGCAGCATTGAAATTGCATTCATGATAGCAAAGTTGTTTTTTTTTTTTCATTTAGACACCTTACGTTTACGAACTACCATCAGGATACTTTTTTGGTTAAAATGGCATAATTTCACACAAAATTGTCGTATCTTTACAAGTGATACCTCATTTTAAAGCTTATATATCCTGGGCTAAACTATGGTATATAATTTGTTTATCAAACTTTTTTACGGAGTTCCCTTTCCGATGCATCAGTTCAACTTTTTAGAGTTACAACCTCGCCATTATTTGCTATTTTCATTCATTGACCCCATATTAGCGTTGACTAAGATTCGATTTCCTTTTCAATAATTTTTTCTACATTCTGGCTCTAAAATCGGCTCTTTTTAAAATTTCAAAAATCCCCGACGTGTTTTTTTTTAGAACACACTTAAGTCCATGGTAAAATGTTTTCAGGGATGGAGCGGAAAGTTCAAATATGTAAAATGGAAAAACATAGTTTAAATGTTTGGTAAGTTACTATTCTTTGTTCGATTTAGGTGGCTGTAGCACATAACTAAAACCCTTGCGAGACTTTATTGATGACTATTTCATATTTTCTCCCGAGCCACCTTTAAAGTAAAAAGTATGGGATATTCTGTAACAACCACATTCCTGGATCCTAATGAAAGGATATACGACTTAAAATTGCATAAAAAAAAAACAGATACGTACATTTTTTTAATGACTTTATTTATCATAATTGTGTTTTCTCCCGAGCCACCTTAAAAGTAAATATTATGGGATTTCTTGTAATAACCACATTCCTTGTAGCTAATGAACAGATAAGTACATTTGTAATAAGAACCTTACCGACAGCTGAAACTGAAAATTTGGGATGCAGGGCGGATCACAGGTGGAGCCATGTGTCGATTTAATCTTTGGATAGCTATTGTTCTTTGTGGGAATTTTGGTGTTTCTAGCACGTAGATAATACCCTTGCGAGAATTTATTAATGGTTATTTTATTTTTTCTCCCGAGCCACCTTAAAAGTAAAAATTATGGGATATTTTGTAACAACCATATTCCTCGGAGCTAATGGAAGGTTATACACATAAATGTTTTGGAATAGACATATATCTACATTTTTCAATGAGCAACCTTACCCGCGTCTAAAACTGAAATTATGGGATGCATCCAGGGCGGACCCCAGGTGGGGCCATATGTAATATTAGTCTATGGGTAGTTAGCATTATTTGTGCCAAATTTGGTAGCTTTGCCATAAAATTGAACAATTCAGCAATTTTTCTGCACCAAGCGGCTGCACTATACTAGTAGTGAGGATATCGGTGCTTGGAAATCAAATTGGAATATGTTTTTCTGGTTTGTCTATATAATAAAAATAAAATTACAAGGTGGCTTGAAGATATGAGTTTTATTCTCTCGTGTGAAAAAAAAAATATTTTACTCATTCGCTGCGATCATTTGTAAAATATTGTTCTTGCCACTCGAAAATAAAACTCATATCTTCGCGCCACCGTGTAATATCATCTATGTGTAGAGCATATCAAATTACGTTTTGGTGTTATTATTTGGGCGAGGGGGGGATTTTAAATCAGCCCATTGAGATTAATACACTAAGAAATTCTAGACTATATTTTAATATAAGACATTTTAATGATATCTAAACAACAACCCCAGCATTGACTAGAAAAGAAAGCTATAGAAAGCTGACTACGATGGTTTCTCAGACGCAGGGGATGACTTGGGAATGGAGTGCTTTCAGACCTGTATTTTAAAAGTTTCAGTATAAGCTTTTTCTAGGACATCTAGGATTTGAATATGACAAGAAATGTAGTTACGTTTGATGTTAAAAAGTTCCGTATAGCGTAAGCTCTGGAGAAGAAGCCGCATAAATAGGTAGTTATGATTTTGGATTCACTTAAATTCTTTACAGAAATATTACAAAATTTGTTGCGAACTTCTGAAATTCGTGCTGAAGTTCCAAACTTCCCATTTTAGTTCGCATCAATAAAATTCAAAGTTAGAAGTGAATTTCATTAACTTAAAAGAACATGATCGACGAGCTTACGTTGTTGTCAGCAAAATAATGAGCCTCGGTTCTCTTAGAATTGGCAAGTTTGGAACTTTAGAGCGGGTTTCCACAAAACACTGACCCCCGGTCCATGGACCTCTCGCGGACCCCGGTCCATGGACCCCTCGTGGACCCCCTATAAAAGATAGGCGCGTTTTTTCGAAAAAAAGAGCCGAGAGGAATATAGAAGCGACACGCAAAATTATAGGGGGTCCATGGACCAGGGTCCACGAGGGGTCCATGGACCGGGGTCCACGAGAGGTCCATGAACCGGGGGTCAGTGTATTGTGGAAACCCTTTTAGAGCTGCCGGTAAAGGAAGCCAGAAAATGTAAAAGGCACTAATGACAAATATTATCCCTAAGTCTGATTCTGGGCAATCTACATGTACTTGCAGTTTGTTTAGAGAAGGAATACATTGTATTTTCGGGCAATATTAGACCCTGTCCACACTAACGCGTTTTCTCGCCTGTAATTCAGTGTCAGTCTCCCGGGTCGGGTACTCCCTATATTTTGATGGTAGGTATGATTGTCTTATTTTGGGGGGGCTTGAAAATGGTGATCCAGTACTTTTAGGGTTCTTTGAACGAAAACGGTATGCTGAAGAAAATCAGGTATTTTTAGGGGTCATTTGAACTAAAATGGTAGTCAAGGGGTGAATTTGTTTTCTAACAAAGTATTTTTAGGGTGGAAATTTGGGAGTCCAGATAATCACCCCTACCATTTTAAACTTGAAGCACCCCCTTCCCCAATGTCTGGCTGCAAAAGGTAAAAATAAACTCCCAGTATACTCCTACCAAAAACCAGCCATTTTTTTTCTAGAAGCTTGTACACTCTATTCTTCCATGTGTGATGCCATAAAAATCCATACCTCTCCCATGGAAGGAAATGGGAAATCCCAGAGGGGTAGGTTGTCCTGTTTCGCCTAGTGCAGTCAACCTGGCTTCCCTCTTAATTAAAACCAGACAAAGTTGCGACGGAAAGCCAGGCGACTGGACTAGGAAAAACAGAGCAATAATCTGATTGGTTCAAAAGAGTTAGGATGGCGGATGGTGTCTCTAGCGTTCATGCAGATATAGACAAAGTTAGACACGAGTTTCAAGAAACTCTGCGAGGAATGAAGTCCAAGATCTCTGACTTGGAAACCTCTTTAACTTCAGCTTGGGAGGAAATTGAAATTCTGAAGGAAGTACAGGAGGAGCAAGATAAGAAGTGCAAAGAAGTGGAGGAGCAACTACAAGATGAGCGCGTGAAACGAATACGCCTTGACGCCTATTCCCGAAGAGAAAATCTGAATTTTAAGGGGATACCTGAAAAAGAAGGAGAAAGTTGCGAGAAGATTATACGGGAATTGCTGCACAAAGAGCTTGGCCTCCCGAATATCCAAGATGTAGGCTTCCACGCAGTACACCGAGTGGGCAAAGCAAGACAAGATGGACGACCAAGACCAATTATTGCCCGTTTCATATCACGACAACATAGAGACTTCACTTTTATGAAGAAAGGGAAATTAGTCAACTCTACAAGTTATCCAGGCGTATATATTACTCATGATTATCCGCGGGAAATTCAAAAGAAAGAGTCATTTTCATCAAAGCAATGGAGAAGGCAAAGGAGATGGGCAAGCAAGCCGAGGTTTTGGGTCGCTCGTTAAATGTTGAAGGTGACTCATATAATGCCTCGACACTACCCGAGATTTACAGGGAGGTAAAACAGAAGAAATAGTAATGTGCAATAAAATTGTTGTGACTTAACCCTTTCCTGCATTTGGAGCTGAAGAGCGTTGAGCTTGACCGAGCTTTTCTTTGCCCGGTTATAAATATATGATTAAGGAAATGGTTATAATTTATCTTAATCTCTTCTTGCTAGTAACACTAAGTATGTAAGAAAATTTATGAATCAAATATCTACGCATCTGCCTGTCATACGATGAATCCTTAAGTAGGCATCTATTTATTTATAAACCATACGGAGTTTTGCTGAGACGTACTAGAAATGTTTCTTTACTGGGCTAGTTTGCAATCTGAATACTATGAACATATCAATTTCAGACACAGTGTCGCGGGGCGACTTAAACACGCTGCGCTGGTTCGATAAATACTCTCACACGATAGGTTTTTAGGGTTTTTCTTTCACAAACTCAACTCGACTCGCGAAAAGCTTACAAGACACTCTCCAACTCGTGGGCCTAAAAATAGCTAAGTGTCAATCAACCGGCCGGAACCGGAAGTGGGGAGGCACATCCCCGCCCCCAGTCGATGACTTCCGCAAAGTCACGACGATCCTCAATTGTCCGCAGGTAGTAGCAAGTACAGCTTCGCTACTGGTCTCTTAAATTCTCCGTCCTTGGTACGCACAGTTGCAGCTCGCACAAGTCCATCACGACCCGGATGGGTACTGACAACTTTCCCCATGGGCCACACGCTTCTCCGTTGATTCGGCTCCTCTAAAAGCACAATATCTCCCTCCCGCACATTTCTTTTCTTGTTCTTCCACTTCTTACGCTCCGTCAGACTCGGTAAATATTCTTTGCAGAACCTTCTCCAGAAGAAATTAGCTAACGCTTGTGATTGCCTCCAAATCTTTGTAGAGTTGATCTCTCTGTCGCTAACATCTGCGTCTTCTAAATTTGGATTCGCTCGCAAGAGAAGAAAGTGATTTGGTGTTAAGGCCTCTACATCACCCGCATCGTTAGAAACATGAGTTATCGGACGACTGTTGAGTATACCCTCAGCTTCTACTAGCGCCGTTCTCAGGGCTTCTTTAGACACAACTCTATTCTTCATCACAGCTTTCAGCGTCTTCTTGGTGCACTGTACTAACCTCTCCCAGGCTCCCCGAAATGTGGGGCACCTGGCGGATTGAAATGCCATTCAATCTCCTTTGGCGTGCAAAAGTTCTTAATTCTTTCCTGATCAAGTTCTTGAATACACTTCTTCAGCTCATTATCCGCGCCTACGAAATTAGTTCCGTTGTCACTGAACAGTTTCTTTGGGCGTCCTCTCCGCGCTATAAACCTCTTGAGTGCCATAATAAAGTGATCAGTCGTGAGATCGTCCACCAACTCCAGGTGACATGCTCGCGTACTCATACATACGAATAAACAACCGTACACTTTAACTTCAGAACGCCGTTCCTTCACTATCATTGGACCGAAAAAGTCGACACCGGTATTTCCGAACACAGTAAATACTTCTAGCCTGCAGTCAGGTAGACTTGCCATGTGCTGCTCTTCAGGTTTGACAGTCTGACGACAACAGTAGATACACTTAAACTTCATACTTCGCACTGCTTGTCGACCGTGAATAATCCAGTATTCCTGCCGAATTAGATTCAACAAGTGTTCTGTGGGTGGATGATAGTAGATTCTGTGCATCTCTTCAATCAACAACTGTGATAACGGATGACGAGAACAAAGAACTCTTGGATGTCGGGTCTTGTATGGTAACAGTTGCGCTCTGTCTAGTCTTCCGCCCACAACTAGGAATCCATCTTCGAGTCTAGGATCAAGCGATTTCAATCTGCTCTGTTTGGGAATCTCGTTGCCCTTTCCTAGACAAAACAGCTCCTCGTCAAACGATTCTTCTTGCGCCTTTCTCACTAGATAATCTTGCGCCTTCCTCAATTCGGCTACGCTCAACGCTCCTGTCAAACGCGTCTTCTCTCTCGTATTATTCACAAATCGCAATACGTAGGCTGTGACTCTTCGTAGCTTGGTTAGAGATGAGTACTTCGTCCATTCAAACACCTGATCGTCTTCTTGGACAGCTCCAACCCACTTCTTTCTCTCACTCTTGTCATCATCTTCTGCATACATTCCAACTTTGTTCTCTGGCCACAAGTCCTTTGACTCTCGCATGAACTCTGGGCCGTCTTGGTAGCGAAAACCTGGGTTAAGATCAGCTGCGCACAGTCCACGCGTTATATCATCCGCGGGGTTAACCTCTGTTGGCACGTATCTCCAGCTCACCGTGCCCGCCCCCAGTGTGGTCTCCAGGTTACTCATGAGAGTATGAATTTCAGATACTCGGTTACCTACAAATGCTTTGTAGCAAGAACTGATCTGTTGAATCCAGTGCAACACAGTTGTAGAATCAGTCCATAGGACAACCTTCTCTACCTTCGTCGTTAACTCCGCTGTTACAGTCTCTGCAAGTCGAGCAGCTACGAGCGCTCCCATTAACTCAAGCCTGCAGATTGATTGAGATTTAAGGGGCGCGACGCGTCCTTTTCCTGCAACAAGCTTGCTCTCTGAAGTTTCATCTTCAAACTCGCGCCTCAAATACGCGCACGCTCCATATGCTTCCTGGCTTGCGTCGCTAAAAACATGAAGTGAAACTTCCTTTACGGGCTTGTCAGACTTAAGAAGAGCTCTCGGTACCTTAACTTGGTCAAGCTCTTTAGCTTCGTGGAACCACTGCTGCCACTCACGTAGGTTCGCGTCGTCTAACTCCTCGTCCCAACCGACCTTTGATCTGTGCAACTTCTGTAATATCATCTTGCTCCGTATAGAAAAGGGTAACAACAACCCTCGTGGATTCCATATCGAAAAGGCTTTACTCAAGATTTGTCGCTTGGTGGTACCAGGAGTGCCAGTTAGGCCAGAAAACAGCAACACATCCTCTTGTGCGTCCCACGTAACACCTAGAGCTCGATCTGTTGGAAGTTTGTTCTCACTTAACTCGAGAAACCTTGGAGATCTATCTTCTTCAGGTATAGTGGCCAAAACTTCAGGATCGTTAGTGAGCCACTTGTGTAGACGAAATCCGCCTCTGCGCAACAATTCTGTCATCTGCTTGCGCATCTCTATCGCTTCCTCACGAGAATTGGTAGATGGTAAACCATCATCCATGTAGAAATTATTGAAGACCGCTCTCGCACCTAGTGGTAGGTCCTCGCCGTTCTCCTCTGCATTCCGACGCATTGTGTAATTCGCCCTCGATGGTGCAGACACTTCTCCGAACACCGTCCGTTCAAACTGGTACACATTAGGTTCTTCTCCAGGGCGGTCACTCCACAGAAATCTCATCGCCGATTTGTCTCTCTCCGGTAGTCGTAGCATGTGATACATCTCTTTCACATCAGCTGCCATCGCAATACGACCTTCACAGAATCTCAGCATAACGCCAAACAACGACGACAACAGGTCAGGACCCGTGTATATCTTTTCATTCAGACTTTGACCCATATACTTCGCGGACGCGTCATAAACGCGTCTCAGACGGTCCGGTTTCTTCGGATTTATCACATATCTATGAGGAAAGTACCACGTGACGTCATTTTCCTTCTCGACTTCTTCTCCACTCAACTTCTTGACGTAACCCTTCTCGATGTCGTCTTCAATAGACTTTGCGTATCTCTCTCTTATCCCAGGATTCTTCTCAAACTTCCTCTCTAAGCTAAGTAGTCTTTCTTTCGCCATCTCATAATTGTTGGGTAATGACGGGTGTTCTTCTCTCCAAAGTAGTCCAGACTCGTACGCGTCTTCGCCCTCGATCATGTGTGTTGTTCTCTCCATTTGCGTCATTGCTCGTTTATCCTCGATGGAGCGCGTGGGGTTAGGTAGCTTTAACACACCTAGAGACTCTACATCAGACTGGGCTACCACTAATCGCCGCAGGTCGTCTTCTTCACTCACTCCTCTCTCATACACTTTGAACACGTTGTACTGTTGAGCTTGTCTTTCATCTCCCGGCAGCCAGTTTGTTACAGCCCATCCTAGTGGCGTTTCTACTGCATAAGGAACTCTCTCTGTACCGAGGTTACAGCCTTGTGGTTTAACAATTTGCTTTGGGAGGATAATATCTGAGTTATTGGTTCCGATGATTAACTGCACAGGCGCACTGTCTGTGTCATGTAAGTCTAGCTCCGTTAGATGCGCGTACTGATGCTTTAGCACCGACCATTTAAGCCTCTGTTCTGGCCCGCTCAAATTGGGAACGGTCTTAATATCGCGCAGGCAATATTTCTTCTCTTCTTTACCCAATCTAGCAATACTACATTTCTTTATGTGGTGAGACGTAAATGCCTTGCGCGCGTTAACTCCCTGGATTTCAAGGTCTATCTCATTACCCCCAAGTCCCAAAGATGACGCTAATTCTGCTTCAATCAGTGTTGTGTTACACCCAGAGTCACGCAATGCCATAACAGTTGTTCTTTTTCCGTTTTCGCCAAAGACAACTACTGGTAACACTTCAACTAGTGCGCGCCCGCCTTTCTCGGAACCCGAAAAGGATGAGTATTGCTGCTGCTCGCGCTGCGCATGCGCTTCACGCTCCTGGCTAACTACACCGTCCCGCGCAGCACTTTCGCTATTTCCGTCAACTCCCGACGCTCCCTCCGTTTCTCTTCTAGCCTTCGACCTCTCAATAAGTCTTAAGTCTACTTCGTGAACCAATGTGTGGTGGCGCATGCCACAGTTAGGTACTTTACAGGTATCCCCATTTTTGCATTTGTTTAGACGGTGACCGGCAAATAAACAAGATAAACAAAGTTTATGATCTTCTACGATTTTCTGCTTTTCGTCTACTGGCATCCCAGAAAACTTCCTACACTCGTGTAGGGCGTGGTTAGAATTATGTATGGGGCACCTTTTCTCAGATTTGATATCGACGCGCACCGAGGATTCCTTCGCCGCACCAGCAAATAAGCCTGATGATTGCCTATTGGACGTATTTCGATTGTCCGCTCTTTTCCATTCTCTTTTCTCAGGCATCCATCTCTGTTTACTTTCAGAGATTTTTGCTTCCTTCTCGAGCCACTTAGAAAAGGATTCCCAAGTGGATCGACTCGCCTTTCCCTCTACATACTCAGCCCATCTACCGCAAAGCCGTATGGGTAGTTTGGAAACACATACTTCGGGGATCTGAGACTGAAGTTCATGTTCAAAATTGTGCTCTTTATATACACCCATGAGCTCTGATACAACTTCTTGATATTGTCTTATTTTCTCACAGTTCTCTCTGATGATGATAGGAAATTGTTCTACACGCTTTTTAGCTGCTGAAACTACAGTATCCGCACGCCCGAATCGCTCATCAAGAGCCTCCCATGCCTCCTTGTATTTATCAGACCCAGGTATAAATTTACCTAAACAGGACTTTGCATTTCCCTCAACAGAGTCCAGCAAAAATTTGAGTTTCTCTATTGAGTCATACACATCTTTGTTGTCGACTTCTACTTTGAAGGATGCTTTAAACTTTGAATACTCTAGGGGATTTCCACTGAATTTTGGAAGGCTTGGCTTTGTCATTTTAACCAGGGCTGGGAGCATTTTCCCAAAATTTTCTCCAAGGGACTTTCTTGTGACTCTACATGGGAACTCTGTGCATTAGAACTCCCTTTAACTTCAGCAATATGAGATAACACAGTTGGTAAGTTTGGTTTCCCTGTGGCACAGGGACCCCGAGTTTTATTATTTTCATCTGACTGAACACCAACCTCATTTTCTTCCCCATTTACCTCATTATCTTTCATTTCCCCCTGATTTGATTTCGCGGGTTTATCAAAAAAGGATGAACATGGCATACAAGGTGCTGAGCTCGGCAAGTCTAAACGTGAAACTCTGTCTTCGAGAGTTTCTACAGCTAAATTTAACGCCGGAAGACTAGCTTCTTCCCCACTAGACGAATCACTCTCAGATGCAACAGCATTTTCATATTCATATTCCAATCTACTGACTCCAGCTTTTTCTTTAAGCTCGAGCAATTCTTTCTGTCGCTCGGTTCGGGCTTCGAGCAAAGCCAATTCATTCTGACACTTTTTCTCGGCTATTTCAACCTCTAAAGCCAGTTTTTCAGCCTCTAACTTTTTCTTAAGCAATGAACTCTTTGAACTCTTTGAAGACTTAGACCGGTGTGATCGAGAAAACAGTTCTGGTGTCGCTTTGTGACTCATTTCCAAGAACTTACCGCCGTCTTCACTGCACTCTGTTGTGAAATAACTTTACTCACGTCTACACTCGCTGAATCCACTTTGACTCTTCTCTCCACGTCTTCCACGCTTTGAAACTCCAAATCCACGCTCGAAAAGGACCAAATGTCGCGGGGCGACTTAAACACGCTGCGCTGGTTCGATAAATACTCTCACACGATAGGTTTTTAGGGTTTTTCTTTCACAAACTCAACTCACAGTCGATCGCATACTCGACTCGCGAAAAGCTTACAAGACACTCTCCAACTCGTGGGCCTAAAAATAGCTAAGTGTCAATCAACCGGCCGGAACCGGAAGTGGGGAGGCACACACAGTCTTGTATAACAGCTTATTCTATAAATCAATGAGATTTTGGTTTCTAGATTTTTGTTTTTGGATTGCTAGTTTTCTTATTTATGAACTAAATGTTTTTGTGTTTTATGCACCAATTGTGAACATGACAATAAGGATTGGAATGCCTCATTACCACTATTATCCTTTAGTTTCACCATAATGGAATCAACTCATTGTCAATTCAAATTGCTTTCTCTAAACGTTCGCGGGCTTTGTTCTAAAGAAAAAAGGCAAAGAGTTTTCACTTGGCTGAACCGCCAGGGTGCTGACATTATTTATTTGCAAGAAGTGCATAGCACCAAGAATGTTGAATCGGAATGGAGAAAGCTATGGAGAGGCGAATTTATTTATGCGCATGGAACTTCACAGAGCAGGGACACGGCGATCTTGATTCGGGAAAATCTAGATTTTCAAATTAAGTCCTGTCAAAGAGATAAGGATGGGCGCTTCATTTTTCTAGATGTTGTTATTCAAGATACCCTTTTCTTCTCATTAATGTATATGCACCAAATCATGTGAACGAACAGATTTCTTTTTTTAAAACAATAGGGCAAATGATTAGTGATTATCAAGCTGCTTCCCTATCGAATCTTATTTTAGGTGGTGATTGGAATGTTATTCTAGACCCGCTTCTTGACGGTTCGGGCGGCAATTTATATATCAAAGAATCTTCCAATGTTTTAAAGAGAATTATGCAAGAAAATGATCTGATCGACATCTGGAGGGTCAGAAACCCCGATTTAAAACGCTTTACTCGGCGTCAGAAAAAAAACACTCGTTCAGAGACGATTAGACTTTTGGCTATAAGTGATTTTCTGCAAGATGAAATTGAAGACGTAAAAGTGAAAACAGCAATACACACTGACCATTCAGCAATCCTTTTGAATATAGATAGCCTGGAATTCCAGAATTCCGGACCTTCATCCTGGAAATACAATACTAGCCTTTCAGATGACCAAAACTATGTTTCTATGATAAATGCTAAAATTGAAGAACTTAAAAAGGACACACAAAATTTTTCAGACCCGCGTGTTCGCTGGGACTGGATTAAATACAGTATTCGCTTGGAAACAATTAGATACAGCAAAAAGAAATCAAGGGAGCGCAGAGACGATCTAAGACGTATTGAAAAGGAACTCAGGTGCCTTGATGAATTATGCGCCCGCACACCTTCCGCTGAGAATATAAACAACTTAGACGCGATAAAATTGGAGTATGAGGCGGCAAATGATTATATTACACAAGGTTCTATAGTGAGATCACGAGTACAATGGTATGAGAAAGGAGAGAAAAATTCAAAATACTTTCTCAACTTAGAAAAGATCTCGAAGAAAAAGACCGCAATTAGAAAGCTTAAAGTTTCGGACGGTACTGAAGCCAATAATCCAAAGCGAGTAATGGACGAGATTCATCAATTTTACTGCGATCTTTACCGAAGACATCCCGTTGATCCAGCCGACGAGCTGTCCTGCCCCTTCCTCAACACCCCACAATTACGTAAGCTTGATAGTGATATGCAAAACTCTTGTGAGGGGGATTTAACGATTGCGGAATGCTTTAATACTTTGTCTACCTTTAAGAATAATAAAACGCCAGGAAACGATGGGTTACCAATTGAGTTTTACAAGACATTCTGGATAGCCCTCGGCGATCTTCTAGTAGAATGCTTAAATTACTCTAGAGTACACGGAGAACTTTCGACTACTCAAAAACAGGCTATAATTAAACTGATCGAGAAGAAAGAAAAAGATCGACGCTTTCTTGTAAACTGGCGCCCTATCTCCTTGATCAATACCGATGTCAAAATCGGCTCAAAATGTATCGCCAAAAGACTTGAGAAGGTGCTACCTTTTCTTATACATGAAAGTCAGTCAGCCTTTGTTAAGGGGAGATCAATATTCGATGCTATACGCACTATTGATGATATGCTATTCTACTGCGAATCACAAAATATAGAAGGCTTGCTTATCACGATCGATTTTGAAAAAGCGTTTGATTCCCTTGATATTGAGTTTATGAATTTTGGACTAACATTTCTTGATTGGGTGAGGACCTTTTACAAAAACATAACTAGCTGCGTCATGAATAATGGATTTTCCACACAATATTTTGCGGTAAACAGGGGTGCGGCAAGGGGACCCCCTCTCTGCCTATCTTTTCATACTCGTACTAGAGACTTTGGCAACCTCAATAAGGGTAGACGAAAATATCAAAGGTATTAAAATAGGTGACGAAGAGATGGAAACAATTATCTATGCTGACGATCTAACAATCTTTGAGCGCGACCGATTTTCATACCAATTCTTACTGCATAAACTGGCAATGTTTAGAGCCTTTTCAGGGCTCAAAGTAAATGGTGATAAAACAGAGGTTTTTGGTCTAGGGCCGATAAAGACAACAAAAGAAGAGTTGGGTGTAAAGAAAATAAGTAAATCGGTGAAAATTTTAGGTGTTCACTTTAGCTACGATAGAGCCCTATTAAAACAACTGAATTTCGACAAAGTGCTTAAATCTATCGCAAAAGTTATGAATATGTGGAACTGGAGAGTTTTGACACTATTGGGACGTATTCAGTTTATCAAATATTTTGTATTACCAAAGATCCTTTATAATTTAATCCCTCTTTCAAAGAACACAGACTATATCAAAAATATTAACACGTCCATTTTTAACTTTCTGTGGAGAAACAAGCCAGATAAAATCAAGCGATCAGCTTTAATTAACGATTTGGATGCGGGTGGCCTTAAGATGCCAAGTATTGTAGACATGTTAAAAACACAAAGAGTTATCACTATTAAAAAATTCCTTGACGATACACCAGCCGTATGGAAAACCTTTTTGCAAATGTACTTAAAAGAAGTTGGTGGGAAACTTTTATTTCAGTGCAACTTCGACCCGTATCTTTTATCAATTAAAGCCTCGCCCTACTACTTCGAATGTCTCACAGCTTGGGCCGAGATCTCTTCTTTGTCCTTTACCATCTCATCTGACGACCAAATATTAGATCAGATTATTTGGAACATCAAAAATATTCTTGTGAATAAACACTCGTGTTTTGTAAAATCTATCTTCGACAAGGGGGTGGTAAAAGTAAGAGACCTCTTAGATCACAATGGAAAACTGAGAATGAGCTCAATATCCTCATCGTATTTCTCAGAAAACGAAGTCTTTCAATTATTTGCAATCTACCACGCTTTCCCCTCTAGTTGGAAATCATACATAAAATCTTGCAGGATGCTAACACCTAAATCTGATGATAATAACTTCTTTCTTGTGATCAATGATAAAACCTACTTAGTTGGAAGTCTAACATCTCGAACTATATATAACTTTTTTATATCAAAATCTGTTACACCCCCAACTGCTCAGACTAAATATGACTTCAAATACGCATCGCCGTCTGCCCCTCTCGACTGGAAGAACATTTATATTCTCCCTTTTAAAGTAACGCTTGATACAAAATTACGAGAATTTCAATATAAAATACTTAATCGAATTATCTTGGTAAACAACTACTTGCACAAAATTGGTGTCGAACCATCGCCTCTTTGTTCCTTTTGCCAATCGGATGTCGAAACCTTGGAGCATCTTTTTATTTCTTGTAACGAAGTTCAATCTTTCTGGCAAGCTTTCCAAGCCTGGCTATCAAGCCTCAATCTTCAACTATATCGCCTAAAAGAATCAGACATTCTCCTTGGGGTTCTAGCAACCATTGAAAACTCCTTGCTGATTAACCATTTGTTGATTTTGGCTAAATATCACATATTCCGAAGTAAATTAAACAAAACCAAGCCGCGTAGAAACCTTTTCTTGAAAAGGGTGAAAGCAGTTTTCGAAATAGAAAAATCAATTGCCTTCGAAAACCAGAATCTAGCTTTTCATTATAAAAAATGGGGGCCTCTTCTCCCAGTTGTTCAATTTCTTTAGTTGGTGCTTTCGTTTTTTTTTCTTGTATATTGTACCTGTGTAGTTTTAGTTTCTTGTAGTTGTGTGGGGATAGTTAGTTTAGTCTTTTGGTTTTTATTGTTTTAGGGTTATAATTATCAATGTAAAAAAGAAAAAAAAAAGTATTGTAAAACCAATGTTTAATAAAATTCACTGAAAAAAAAATTGTTGATACTACAATTAACTACTACCATCTTTTATCCCTTATAATAGTTGGGAGCTCCGCTTTTAGGCAGTGCCTAAATCTATATATTATACTTGTGTGCAGACCCTTCAAAAGATATTGGACCAGACACTACTCCTGGCCATACGGGTGTTAAGCAGAAGGCCGCAAAGTCCAAAGTGTTCCAAATACATAACTCCATATTATGGGTGGAGCAATTTTGTAGAAGGTCTGAAATTCATGAAGTTTCAGGTTTACAAGATGTCCAGAAAGGAAAACAATTACTTGAATTTTGCCTAATTGCACTTAAAATACTGAAAAAATGGCGATCGGGGGAGGGGGTTGGGTGAGAAAATAGAAATGAGACAGAAAAACAAACTAATTTCTGTTTGAGGTGGCATGCTCCCCTTGAGAAAAGTTTGAAAAACTTGGATCAAGATACTTCTATTGGATTTTTGAAAGAGGTGAAAACAATGAAACTACGGCAGAAACATATAACAGAGGCTCTCTTTATTCTGATCCAAAAAAAAAATGTTCTGCGCACTCTGCTGACTTTCCTTTGAGCAAGGAAAATATTATTGTTGCATAACATTTAACTTATATTTGGCTGGGGACAAACCGGTTATGCACTAGTCAATTGAAACACCCACCCCTAGGGACCCGGGGAAGGGTTGGGGATTTGATTTTACCCCTGGACAAAAGCCGTTTAAGTCCCCACTCCATCGGGAGGAAATTCCTGTGAAATGCTCCTACCCTTGGGGCCTCCGAAATCACCTTTTACTTGCAAGCATCAAAGAAAGAACACACCTTTCTATGATCGTCAAAGTGGAGTGGGCCTCAGCTAGTGTGGTATCCTATATGAAACAAGGGATGCAAGTACAGAAAAATGCATTAAAATCGAATGATTCCAATGAATTGCATCGTAGCTAACATGTAGATTTGTATGGCCAAAATGAAAGTGAAGCATTGACCGAAATAATTTATTTGAAAGCAAATAAACATTCCCCGGGGGGTGGGGACAGGTTCCAGAATCAAAACCAGTCAAATCCACCACCCCCTCTGAACAGACTCTTGTTTTAAAATGCTTTAAACCCCCACGATAACCCCACCCTTCCCTGGAACCCTAGGGGTGGGGTTTCAATTGACTAGTGCATTACTCACGAAGAATCCAAAACAAATTGAAACACGGTCGATGGAAAGTTTTCAAGAAATACCTTATAATAGATAGATAGCTATCAATAGATAGAATAAAGTAATCAATTCTATAATTCAATGAATGGCCAAAACACAGTTGAAAGTCTATGATCATCTTTTCTAAATCGTACGGCCGAGGAATCAAATTCCCTGAAGAGATCGTCTAGTCAGAGAAAATATTTCTCATAAAAAAAAAACATTCTTACCAAAGAGCTTGCAGTTCAATCCACTTCATACTGAATGTTTGTCCAACTCCAGCGAACAGTGAGTTTCCAATCCACACCGCGCCCATTATATCCGTGACTTTCAAAGCTATTCCATGTCTTTAGGGAGCTGAAGAACCCACAAAACACGGCAAAACACGAAACCTCCCGCGCTCGATTTTGAGCGCCATTGTTGTTGTACTGTAACTCGTGACAAACGTTTTCAGTTCCTGTGAATTCAGCTATAGTCCTGACAATTTCGCATTCAGTGGAGAAGTAGAACATATGTCTAATTAAATAGAATTGCAGAATAGAATTTAAATAGAATTTAAATGCCGGTCTTCAGCCGGCATTTAAATTCAGGGGCGGAAGTACTGCTCTTAATCTCGTGCGGTAGTTTGTTCCAGAGATTAGGCGCGCACACCGAGAAAGCCCTCAAGCCGTACGATTTCATCTTGTGTGCCGGCTGTACTAATAAAAGATGGTCCGCAGACCTGAGCGCTCGCCTTGGTTAATACGGACTTATGAGCTCACGAAGGTATGTTGGAGTCATACCATGAATTGTAAAAATGTAAAATGCAAAATCTTAAAAATGATGCGTTGTTGCACAGGCAACCAGTGTAATTGCATTAAAATAGGCGTGATGTGATCGTATTTTTCCGTAAACGTTACTAGTCGCGCAGCCGCATTGAGTTCGCTCTGAAGGCGCTTAATCAAATGATCCGGTAAACCAAACAGAAGAGCGTTGCAGTTATCTATCCTAGAGGTGACAAGAGCGTGCACAAGTTTCTCCGTGGATTCTGCGCTAAGATATTTGCGTACATGAGAGATATTTCTGATGTGATAAAACGCTGATTTACATAGTTCGCTAATGTGTCTCTCGTAACTCATGCTGCTATCAAAAATAGGGCTGTTCCCCCGTGTAAGAACCTGGAACAACTCACAAGCTGCGTCACAATAGCTTCCTTTGTTTAGTAGAACGAATCATGATGAAAGGATAGCTGAACACAAATGTGTCCTCTGGGAATGGTTCTTACACCGCGGATTACCCAAAAATGGCTCCAAGGTTTCGGTTTATTTAGCTTCAAGTTGTTAGACAGCATCCAGGAATCAATGTCCTTGAGACAGGCTTCAACTTTGGCGCGCTCGTTCAGTATGTCTGAAGTGCCACGAAACTCATGAATAACAAAGGACAAGATGGCGACTGAACAATGTTTTTATAAAAACACAAAAGAAAACGGCCGTATGGATGGGGGAAAGGGGTCATGATTTCCCTGAGTTCCCCCTTCCATAAACTGCTCGATTTACACTACTAATAAGCTGCCATCAGCATGGGTACGTACTTCGCCCCATTATGCCGAAATAAATGAATTGAGTCCAAGTTTTTTTTTTGCGCCAAAATCACGCGCGTGCGTCCGTCTCTCAAATTGTCCAAAGGTCCCGCGACCATTGAAAACGCAATTAAGCCTATTGCATAAAACCCGTGTGACATCGGAAGTGTTTGTATGTTTATCATATCTCAGTGAGGAGAGAGAAGAAAAAAGTCAAGTAAAAATGTTCTAAATAATTGTTTTAGTTTATGATTTATTATTGATATGCTTTTTTCGGCTTTGACTGGCTTTGTCCCTCGCTATAAAAATCGCTTGAATTAGAACTTAGCCCAAAGTTAATATTTTCCAACAAAAACATGCCCGCTGGAGGAATTTCCTCCTTCTCCACCGGACTGTGTCCTTCGTTTTGCGATACAGCGTCAGGTTTTATACTTAGATATGTTATTGATGGCTTTGCCTTGTAAATGTGTAATTTCGACTTAGCATGACTTAGCGCGCGCTCTGGGCAAAGCAAATGTAGTGCAGTGTACGTTTGTTCAATTAACTTAAATGTATGTAATCTGTAACAGAACCATTTAGGTCTGGATGTCTATGGTGCTTTCGGCTGTGCGAACTGAGTTCTTTTTCAGTTTCTGTGTGAGATTTCAAAATGGCGGCTTTGTCCCTCGCTTGAGAAATCGCTTGAATTAGAACTTAGCCCGGGATGAATCTTTTCCAATAAAAATACGTCCACTGTCGAGATTTCCACCTTCTCTTCAGGCTTTTGAACTTCTTTTCGCAGCACAGCGGAGCGAGTGCGGACGATTTCTCTTTCGAAATTAATATATAGATTAGGGATTCAAACGAGACACGTCAGTGTGGATGGGTGCTTAGATTTATAACCGAGCTTTCTCTCCAAAAACAGGCGCTGACCACTACTATGCGTCGCCCCGCTAGTTGTTATTGGCTCGTAAATAACTCGAGCTCGTAGTCTATATGCTAAATATAAATAGAAAACAATTTGCGTGTTTCTACTTGTTTAACAAGGCGATTGAAATGTCTTGGTTATTAAAAGTGCAAAATCCGTGGGGGAGACTAAAATCTCCGTGAGAACAAAATGAATCTTGGAGTTTTCACCCTTCTCCTTGCTCACACACGATTGCTAGTGTATTTTCCGATAAAAGAGTAACATTGAAACAATTTTAAACTTGACGTTATATAAAGGGACGATTACATAATAATAATAATAATTCATTAACCTTATATCCTAATACAGGTATATCGGTATAGATATCAACTGCAAAATATTTATGAATATAAATCGAAACTTACAAAACAAATCAACTCTATTGACAAATCTCTACAATGTTTGTGTTCTCTTTTTCTACAATACACATTAAATCTCTAAGGAATTTTGAAGAGAGTTTCATGAATGACTGATCTTTCATTGAAAACAAATACAAGAATAGGGACTTAGTGTCTAACTTCATAACTCTCTCCCTTCTTAATCGATAAAGGTTCACTCTATTAGGCGTTTATGGTAAATCATGCACTCAGGGCCCATTCCACCAGTTGTACTAAAACCTAATAATAATAATAATAATGATAATAAACAGATATTAGTAAAACGAGTCATAAGAACGTGTCTTATATGTTACAGGTTTGTAAGTCGAACGTACTTCTAATAGCAAAAATAAATAGATAGCAATTTGTATTGTATTATTTGTTTGTCAAGGTGATTGCATCTGCTTTCGTTGTTAAAAGTGCAAAATCCCTGGGGGAGACTAAAATCTTCGTGAGAACCTTTGAAAATGAATCTTGGACTTTTAATTATTTTCCTTTTCTCACGCGAACTGATCATGACTTCGTGACTTCGAGGTGTTACATAACTCTAGTAATCGCCTTTATCTGAATAAAGCCTCTGCAGCTCAAATATAATAGTCGATATATTGTAGTTATTGTTTTTTTCCCAACTGGAGACGGTGAAGTATCTATTTGTTCTAAACCTACATCTGAGAACTGATCAACTCGCGAGAAGTTTGAGATCGGCAAGTCAGAAGCTACTGAAAATACCAAAATCACGTACATTAAATCTTGCCAATAAACTCTACTGCCAGTTTTCCAAAAAAAAAATACTAAAATAATGCAAACATTAACTCCACAGTGTCCATAATTAAGTCGTAACAAAGCGCAACCTCCGCTGTCCAGTTGCTGGCGTGATCACAGCCTCTGTTTGCTAAAAAAACAACGATTTTAATTAAGACATATTTTAGGAGAGTGTCACGTGTACGATTCCTTATTCTAGTTGTCAGCACACATAACACCAGCAATAGTAATATTTTTTCGAGAATGTTTTCACTGGAATTTGAGGATAGGCCAAACAAATTTAACATTTGAATCAAAAGCGCTGTTGAATCTAGACTGCGCCAAAGTAGGGGCTGCTAGCAGTCTATGTTGAATCAAGTGTTGAACTGTTTTGACTCCATCCTGTTTGTTTTGCGATTCACTACAATGATCTTATCTCACGCTGCGCCAAGAGTTGTTTGACAAAACGAAGCATTCCTAGGTTCAGCGTGTGACTTTAGCAGTTTCGTGACGCAAAAACAATATTTAATCATCGTACAAGACAAACCCAGTTTCGGTTGTCTGACAGGAAATATTTTCTAGGAGAAAGAATTATCCGCTGGTTGGTATTTATCGTCGCCGATAGAGCATGAACTTTTTTTTATTTGGCAATACCGATATCTTTTAAGTGAATCAGAATTAAAGTTACATAGAATAAAGAAAGAAATAAATAAAGAAAGAAAGAATCAGTCTATTGAGCCCTTTAGTAGTGCATACACTAAATTAAAAGGGAGGTCAATTTACACACATATACTAATAATTATCAACAGCATTAAGAAGGCGGCAATTACTTCCCATATATGTATGTAAGGAGAGATAGATGCGATAGCTTTAACTCCTTAAACAAAGAAGAAGGTCTTTGAGCATTGGGGCGTAACTAGAAGAAAAAAGTCATTCAGGGATTGAACTAAGAAGAGGTCTTCCGTTTTATTGAGTCTGCAGAACAAGATACCTTAAGCTGATCGGGTGGGATTTAAATCGCATCGAAAACAACACGGATGGTATAAACAGCCGGCACCTTGCTCAATCAATCAGTTCTTCATTCGATCTACAAGGTGTTTAAGATGAACGCTGAATTGCTCGTTTTGCTTGGTCTTCTGGCCTTGGTGAGTGCTGCCCCTAAACCGCACATCGATGACTCTCTCCAACCAGACGAAGGTCACAAGCAGAATATACCGGAACGCCAAAGACGAGATACGACCAGTGGTAAGTATTGCTCTTTATTGTTTATCAACTTTGATATGTATATCGAAAAAAGTCAAAAAGGCTATCTAAACACGTAATTTTTTAATGTGCGATATTCTGAAGTAGAGAATGTTTGGACAAAAATTAAAGGCTAATGTTCTTTTCCTTCCAAAAGTCCTGATTCTGGTTAGAAAAAACATAAAACGAGTATCATCACTACCAAAGAAAATTTAACATGTTTCAAATTTATCAGCGCTGGGCACATGCTTGCAAGACCGCGAAAAAGTAAGGAGGAAATTTCCACCGACCATCGTCGGACAAATCTAATGCTAAAAGTCTTGATTTTGCCAGACCCCGAAAAGTAAGGTGGAAATTTCCACCGACCATCGTCGGACAAATCTAATGGTAAAAGTCTTGATTTTGCCAGACCCCGAAAAAGTAAGGTGGAAATTTCCATCATTCCTCGTCGGACAAATCTAATGCTAAAAGTCTGGATATGGCAGACACCGAAAAAGTAAGTTGGAAATTTCCATCATACATTGTTGGTCAAATGCAATGCTCAAAGTCTTGTTTTTGCCAGACCTGGAAATTTCCACCATACATCGTCGGTCAAATCTAATGCTAAAAGTCTTGATTTTTCCACTGACACTGAAAAAATAACGTGGAAATTTCCATCACACATCATTGGGCAAATGCAATGCTAAAAGTAGAGAGAGAAAGAGTGATGGAGAGGCAAATAGTGAGTAACTCTTTTTCTCTACTCAATGTCTGTTATACGCATTCTGAAGACCTTGACCGGTTACCGGTCATTTAGCCACTGCGTAAAACGCAATGTTTTTAGTTCCTAACGTCGCAGCAACATATTCGCTACAAAGGGTGAATCGCTACGAAGTTTGAGATTTGCAGAGCGCGATTTGCACGGATTTTTGCACAACACGATATTATTCGAGTCGCTTCAACCGGCCTGACGGCTGTTGAGCCTCACAATCACGACGACACATTTTGCGATGGGGGATGTAGACAGGAAATATCACTCACACGAGAATGTCCGCTTTTGTTGCCGGGTTTTGCTGTATTTTATGCCTTTCAAGGTACGTCTGAGACCACATAAATGTTCAAAATGATGAGATATACGTGTTTTAGCTATTTGTGTTGTGTTGTTTGCAAGAGAAGCGGCGCTATTTTCAAGAATAAGTTGGGTTTTATTCAGTGTTTGTTTATATGCAGTCGCGTGCGCCAAAGTTACATAGCAGACTGTTGTTTTCGAAAACGCTGATGAGCTGCAGTCAAATGTAATTTTTGCTAACAGTTCTGTACTAAAGCGATCTCAGTGCATTTCCTACAGTCAGTATACACGTTTATTATTAAACGTCTCTCACTGCTGCGCCATTGTAATGCAATGAAAAGGCGGCCAAAATGCAGTAGTGCAGTAAAACACGGCAACAAAGGCGACAGTCGATAAAGTGGATAAAGAGAATTTAGCATTTCGATGCAGCTGCTTAAAAGTGTTTAAAAACAAATGTATATACCAATGGCATGAAGATTGTAAAATCGCGTTCGCAGCATTTTACTTTCAATTGAAACCGCTAGTCATAACTGTCTTCTCACCTGGACATCCAACGAGCTTTGGTAGATACCTAAAGCAGAAAATGAATTGTCAAGAATTATGTGCGTTCAGAGTCAGAGAGTAGAAAATATATTTTATAACGTAATTATTCGCTGATGATTATCGATGCAATCAAGACGTTCATATGTTTAGATGAATCGCAAAATATAAACAAATAGTAGATTTTCGCGGTAAGAAATATGTTCGTGGTTCGTTGTCGAGTCAGGCTGATTTTGGCTTGAGCTGGTGGAGAGAGTTATAATGAGCCCTGAGAATGATACATAACATGTAAGCCAAGAGCATAAATTGTATTAACTATTATAATAACAGAGCCAACAACTCGGGCAAAAACTGAACTACGCCGTGATGTCTTAAACTTATTATAATCGCGCATCTGTAATTGCTGTGTACTCTCCTCATTATTACTTCTGCTCTGCCTGTTAGTATAGCAAGGACAGAAAGCCAGTGAACATTTTCTGTGCTTGATATTTGTAAATAAACTGAAGCTTACCTTTCATACTCCTCGTTTCAAACTTGATTATTTTGAATTTTGTAGTACCAGCGGTTATTTTCCGGAGCAGCCTGGTAGCAGGCTGGTGATTGTAATCGTACAAAAGCAGCGCAGACTTCTCT
The DNA here is from genome assembly GCA_033964015.1 of Scolanthus callimorphus. Lineage (NCBI taxonomy): Eukaryota > Metazoa > Cnidaria > Anthozoa > Actiniaria > Edwardsiidae > Scolanthus > Scolanthus callimorphus. Next base: position 26,449,286 of record CM066922.1, on the reverse strand, counting down.
TCCGAAGACTCTTCCTTTGCAAAGCAAAGCGAATCTATTTCCGTTTAGCGGATATTTCTATTTCCGTTTAGCGGATGCTGCGCTGAAACTAACTCAAAGTTAAATTTCAAATTATCCAATCAAAAAAGGAAAGCAAATTTAATGACCAATCAAAACGCGGGGTAATAGGTCAAGACCTTACACGTGACCACTCATAAACATCAACACCATGGTTGCTCTATGTTCTTGCAACGGACTGATCATTGTCCTTGTATTTTGAACATAAGTCTTATGGCCGTCGATGGCTACAATGTCACGTAAAAGGAAAGGAAAAGCCAACCGAGGGCCGTAGACAAAAGTGGTACTTCCAAACAAAAGCAAGAAGGAAAGGGCGAACATTTTACAAACGAATAACAATATACTCTGCAAGCTTTTACAGTCAAAAAACATGAAGCGTGCCCCCCTAGAGTCGAATATTCAATTCATTATTCCATTATTGATTTCATTATTCAATCCAAAATGCATTTTCAATTCAATATTAAAAATGTTAAATGTTCAAATTTTTATTTCTGAATAAGCAATTGTTCACCCAGAGTAATTATTTAGATTACAAAATTTTCAATATTGAATTGAAAATTGCATTTTTGGATTGAAAAATGAAATAAATAATGGAATAATGAATTGAATATTCAACTCTAGGGGGCACGCTTCATGTCTTTTGACTGTAAAACCAGTTCAAAGTTTCCTCTCGGAGACCAATGATTGCGACAACTTCCTACTCGGGTGATAATGGAATATAAGGTAAACGCTGATGTCTATAATATAAGTAATATAGGCTCGGCTATTTACATTCTGGGTTAATAGGAGAACTTTGCGTAGGAAACCTGGACGTAAGAAAAAATGTATGCACTCAATAGTCACGATGGCCTAAACGAGATCATTTTCCTCCATCTCGCTATGCAGAGAGCTGCGAATTTATCCGATTTATGTCAAATTTGGCAAGGTATTAGTATCTGTCAAGATGTTTCGATTGATGGAAATCTGAATATGATGACTGACAACGTGACGTCACTACAGGCCGTTGAAAATGGCGCCAAAGTTAGGAATTTGTATATTAACCATTTTAAACGTTGGCAAATGTTCTAACCACTAAGCCGACTCCAAAACCGAAAACTTCATTAAAATCGAACATATAGATCAAAAGTTATTAAGAAATCGTGATTTCGAAGCTCCCGCCGGAATCTCTGGAATTTAATTGTTCCTTGACCATATAAGGTAAAATTTCGGCGATTTTAAACGTCAACGCGTTAACTCCTATGATGTTGTTTCAAGCAGTTATAGCAATATTTTAACATTTGTAGTTACTTTGACTTTTACATGAAACTCGATACCTTGTTTACGTCACTTTGACATAAAAATTGCATGTTAGAAGACGTCATACTGACGTAATATGACGTCTAAAGTATCATATGACTAAGTCAAAGTAACTACAAATTTTGAGACATTCCTATATCTGAAACGTATGTCTCCAACAGATTTAAGCAGGGCCCTCTCTAAATCGCCGAATTTTACCATATATGGTCAAATTGACCATCAAAGCGGGAAATTTGAACTTTTTTAATTAGTCATAACTTCTCTCGGTTTTATCAAAATTCAGTCCGGTTTTCGATACAGTCGTTCATTTACTGCGACGATTAAATAGAAACTGATTACATAGCCGATTTCCTAACTAAAATTTTTTGGGCTATGTTCCCACGGTGATTATGACGTCACATTGTCAATCAATCAAACCGTGTCATCATATTTTTGATTGGCATTCCCTGAGCTGCTCACCTGCCAAGTTATAGCTCATTTGCGCTACGTGTTAAAACGTTATGAGCGTAATTCGTATAAAAGCTGTCCAACTGGAGGAAAATAGCTACGTTATAACCATCGTGAGTTATGACGAACATCTTCGGTACAGGAAATTGTTTGCGGTTATCTATTTCTATCACGACGGTGCTTTGCCTGAGATTTCCGCGATTTTTCATCTAGTTACACGAGGAAGTTGCCAGCGTATTATTAATAGAATCCCATACCTCTATTCTATCGCGCGCGCTGATTGGCTAAGAAGGAGAGGTATTTTTTGTGGAATACCCCAATTACACAGGGCCCCCGTCATTTAAATTAAAAAAAATCGACGGGTTTTTTAGTTAGTACAGCATTCCCGGACTATTAATCAGATAGCACATACAAAAATCAAATTTGTTTTATAGTTTTTGATAGAAGGTAGTTACGATAAAAGCAGGGGAAATGTATTTATCTCCATTTTTCGTATCACAGTTTTTCGCGCGCTTTGTGAAACGTGGGCACACGCGCCTCCACAAAACACTCAAACTCTCGTGTGGTCAACACAACAAGTTTTGGAAACAAAATCTCTCTGGTTCCTCCAAAGTTTCGGGTATTTCTACCCTGGGTATGCAAGGCAATGTCCAGATATTTACTTTACAAGATAATTTCAACGAGAAGCTGTTGGCTCGTTCGATGAAAGTTATGTTATCGATGAAAAGTTGTGTCAAATGTTAGAGGTGGAAAACACATGCAAAACGAAAAACACTACAGGAGCTGCGGTATATTTACCAAGAATAAAGGAGATAGAAAGCCGTAAGGGAACAAGAAATCAAACAAGTAAGCTTTAAAAGTTAAAACATTTTCGATCAGTAAGATAAATTTACTAATTCAAATCATTTGAAACTTTTGTAGACTCGATCGCTTTTTTTAAAATTGGCTTCAGTCACTTCAGTGTGTCGACAATCTTAAAACTATACCTAAGCTTATTTTAGACTTGTAACACTGAACTGAATGAATTTTCTCTCATCTAAACATTTATATATTGTAATTTCTTGTTTTAAAGATTCGCTATTGCAGCAAAGCCTAATTTCAAGGGACTTTCGTTTTGAGAATCAGAAAATTCCATCGCTTTCGCATTAGTGCGGCTTTCAAGCGCACGAAATCCACTATCAATTCTCTTAAATTTAGACTTAATTTTCTAAAAATGTCCGGTATGGGATTCAAAGAAAATCCATTACCTGACTCGGGAATTCCACGCTAAATTTCACTTGAAAAACCGATATCGCTCTCGTCGCTGCGCGACTCGAGCGATATCGGTTTTTCGCGTGAAATTTAGCGTGGAATTCCCTCGTCAGGCAATGGATTTACCTATAGAAGCCACGTTATAGTTCGAAATATTAAATCGCAATATAACATTTCCAGTCAGTCACGTCGAACAACATACTAATATGTACCTAGTGGCCTCGTCCGGCGGTGTTTTAACGCCTGGTTTGACGCTGCGGGTTCCATTGACGAATTTACAAATAACTAATAACGAATGCGGAGAAGACGTTTTTACAAACCTAGCTCAAGTTGAAATTAAGATTGAGTTTAAGGATTTCATAGAGTATGAGGCAAACTTTTAGCATTGTATTTTGGAAGGCTGCTATAGAGTTTCCAACACAGTAGCTTTCTAGACTTTGAAGCTGGTATTTTTACAGCGCTGTAACGGCTGCAAACTTTTATCTCACTTTTCGGAGTCTTAGCTTTAGTTTTACGAGTAGCATTATATTTGTCCGAAGCTCTGGCAAAATCAGGACTTTCAGCATTAGATTTGTCCGACGATGGTCGGTGGAAATTTCCACGTTACTTTTTCGGGGTCTGGCAAAATCAAGACTTTTAGCATTAGATTTGTCCGACGATGGTCGGTGGAAATTTCCACGTTACTTTTTCGGGGTCTGGCAAAATCAATACTATTCTGCGTCATTGATGTCTAGCCTTTTCTCTAGGTAGCACACTCACTTACTGCCACCACTTTTAGGATGTATTTACTTTAACAGCATAGCAATTAAAATCACTGCCATACCAAATGGTTAATAAACATTATCGATGCACCGTTCTGTGCTTATTAAAGTAATTTGGAATAAATGTCTTATGGTGCAAATAAAATATGACTAACGAACAATAATGCCGTCGCGGAACATTTTTGGCAACGCGAAAGAGAATGAAGACCACTAAGGTGCAGGATTGCGGTTTCTCAAAATATCATGATTGTATATCATCAAATTGATAAATGATATTATGAAATTTGAGTGATATTTTGGTGATAATCTCAAATTTCAACGATTTGCATTTTGCTTATCAAAATATCATTATCAATGATATTATCATGATTACTGTTGTATATTTTTTTATTGCAGATCTCAAATTATCCGATATCATATCACTATCATATTCTGATAATCTCATGATATGTCACTATCATTATTTAACAAATGAGTTGGAAAATCTCAACTAAGCATTTTCAAAATATCATTATCATAAAGTGATGTTTTTCCTTATGTCTCAAATTATCATTATCAAAAAATAATAGCAAATTATCATTATCAAATCTCAGTCAAGTGATGAAACAGCCAAGATGTGTTGAAGCCAGAGTGATATTGTGATATATCATGAGATTATCAAACTGCCCTATATTATGTAAATATCTCAATTTTAGTTCTGAGAATATCATGATTTATCAGATAATCACGAACTTGTGTGATATATCACGATAATATCAAATAACCGCATTCTCCATTTTCAGTCCTCTCAGTTAGTATTTTATTATCATAAAGTTATCATAGCCAGGCACGTTTTTGACAAGTCCTATAGAAGTCCAGCAGGCCTAGGGTTTGCAACCATTTGTCAAAAAGGTGCAATAAAATAATCAAAGAAACAGATAAGCTTCGGCTCACTATTTCTTTCGGGTTTACAAGTGAACATGTTCCACACAAATGCCTCTAGTTCATTCTCAAGGTCAGAGTTGAAACAGTCATTCACAAAACTCGTTCTATAAATGCGCAGGAAAGAACTCAGTTCACTATACCATAGTCTTGTTGTACAAATGCGCCGAAAAGAAATAGTTCACTATACACATAGCCTCGTTCTACAAATGCACAGGAAAGAACTAGTTCTTTATACACATAACCTCATTCTACAAATGCGCAGGAAAGAACTAGTTCTCTATACCCAGTGTCGTTCTACAAATGCGCAGGAAAGAACTAGTTCTCTATACACATAGCCTCGTTCTATAAATGCGCTTGAAAGAACTAGTTCTCTGTACACAGTCTCGTTCTACAAATGCGCTTGAAAGAACTAGTTCTCTGTACACAGTCTCGTTCTACAAATGCGCAAGCAAGAACTAGTTCTCTACACACATACCCGCATTCTACAAATGCGCAGGAAAGAACTAGTTCACTATACACATAGCCTCGTTCTATAAATGCGCTTGACAGAACTAGTTCTCTATACACATAGCCTCGTTCTATAAATGCGATTGAAAGAACTAGTTCTCTATACACATATTCTCGTTCTACAAATGCGCAGGAAAGAACTAGTTCTCTATACACATAGTCTCGTTCTACAAATGCGCAGGAAAGAACTAGTTCTCTATACACATGGCCTCTTTCTATAAATGCGCTTGACAGAACTAATTCTCTATACACATAGTCTCGTTCTATAAATGCGCAGGCAAGAACTAGTTGTCTACACACATACCCGCATTCTACAAATGCGCAGGAAAGAACTAGTTCACTATACACATAGCCTCGTTCTATAAATGCGCTTGACAGAACTAGTTCTCTATACACGTAGCCTCGTTCTATAAATGCGCTTGAAAGAACTAGTTCTCTATACACATAGTCTCGTTCTACAAATGCGCAGAAAAGAACTAGTTCTCTATACACATATCCTCGCTCTACAAATGCGCAGGAAAGAACTAGCTCTAAACACATAGCCTCATTTTACAGATGCGCTGGAAACAACTAGTTCTCTATACACATAACCTCGTTCTACAAATGCGCAGGAAAAACTAGTTCTCTATACACAGTCTCGTTCTACAAATGCGCAGGAAAGAACTAGCTCTCTGTGCACATAGCCTCGTTCTATAAATGCGCTTGACAGAACTAGTTCTCTATACACATAGCCTTGTTCTATAAATGCGCTAGAAAGAACTAGTTCTCTATACACAGTCTCGTTCTACAAATGCGCAGGCAAGAACTAGTTCTCTACACACATACTCGCATTCTACAAATGCGCAGGAAAGAACTAGTTCGCTAATAGTGAACTACACATATCCTCGTTCTATAAATGCGCTTGACAGAACTAGTTCTCTATACACATAGCCTCGTTCTATAAATGCGCTTGAAAGAACTAGTTCTCTATACACATACCCGCATTCTACAAATGCGCAGGGAAGAACTAGTTCACTATACACATAGCCTCGTTCTATAAATGCGCTTGACAGAACTAGTTCTCTATACACATAGCCTCGTTCTACAAATGCGCGGGAAACAACTGGTTCTCTATACACATACCCGCATTCTACAAATGCGCAGGAAAGAACTAGTTCACTATACACATAGCCTCGTTCTATAAATGCGCTTGACAGAACTAGTTCTCTATACACATAGCCGCGCTCTATAAATGCGCTTGAAAGAACTAGCTCTCTATACACATAGCCTCGTTCTGCAAATGCGCATGAAAGAACACACATAGCCTTGTTCTACAAAGGCGCAGGAAAGAACTAGTTCTATATACACATAGCCTCGTTCTACAAATGCGCATGAAAGAACACACATACTCTCGTTCTACAAATGCGCAGGCAAGAACTAGTCCTCTACACACATAGCCTCATTCTACAAATGCGCAGGAAAGAACTAGTTCTCTATACACAGTCTCGTTCTACAAATGCGCAGGAAAGAACTAGTTATTTACACACATAGCCTTGTTCTACAAATGCGCAGGAAGAAACTAGTTCTCTACACACACAGTCTCGTTTTATAAATGCGCTTGACAGAACATAGTTCTCTTGCACAGTCTCGTTCTACAAATGCGCAGGAAAGAACTAGTTCTCTATACACACCCGCATTCTACAAATGCGCAGGAAAGAACTAGTTCACTATACACATAGCCTCGTTCTATAAATGCGCTTGAAAGAACTAGTTCTCTATACACATAGTCTCGTTCTACAAATGCGCAGGAAAGAACTAGTTCACTATACACATAGCCTCGTTCTATAAATGCGCTTGACAGAACTAGTTCTCTACACACATAACCTACTTCTACAAATGCGCAGGAAAGAACTAGTTCTCTATACACATAGCCTTGTTCTACAATGCGCACGAAAGAACACACATAGCCTTGTTCTACAAATGCGCAGGAAAGAACTAGTTCTCTATACACACAGTCTCGTTCTACAAGTGTGCAGGCAAGCACTAGTTCTCTACACACATAGTCTCCTACAAATGCGCAGGAAAGAACTAGTTCTCAGTTCTCTATACACATAGCCTCTTTCTACAAAATGTGCCGGAAAGAATTAGTTCACTATACATATAGCCTCATTCTACAAATGCGCAGGAGAGAACTATAGGAAAAAAAAGCTTACTATTGCACATTGCCTCGTTCTACAAATGCGCAGGAAAGAACCTCTATGCCTATAGCATTTTTCTACAAAAAATAAAAATAGTTGGCTGTTTCTTCTGGGTAAATTGGAGTCAGAATATGAAGCCTTATAACCAGGGTATTAATTACCGTGCTCATATCCTTGGCTAATGGAAGTCAGAATGCGAAGCCTTATAACCAAGGTACTACCGTATTTATTTATTTATCTAGTTCTCATCAAATATGAAGAAAATTAACCTCATTAAACATTTTGATAATATCATGATATATCACCCTCTCAAGGCTCTAGGAAGAAAATTGCCCTCATTAAGTATTCTGATAATATCATGATATATCACCCTCTCAAGGCTCTAGGAAGAAAATTGCCCTCATTAAATATTCTGATAATATCATGATATATCACTCTCTCAAAGCCCTAGATAGAAAAAGTGACCTCATTAAATATTCTGATAATATCATGATATATCACTATATCAAAGCCCTAGGAAGAAAAAGTGACCTCATTAAATATTCCGATAATATCATGATATATCACTCTCTCAAGGCCCTTGGAAGAAATTGACTTCATTAAATATTCTGATAATATCATGATTTATCACTATATCATGGGCATTAGAAGAAATTCTTAGCTAATTAAATATTCTGATAATATAATGATTTATCACTATATCATGGGCATTAGAAGAAATTGTTAGATAATTAAATATTCTGATAATATCATGATTTATCACTATATCATGGGCATTAGAAGAAATTCTTAGCTAATTAAATATTCTGATAATATCATGATTTATCACTATATCATGGGCATTAGAAGAAATTCTTAGCTAATTAAATATTCTGATAATATAATGATTTATCACTATATCATGGGCATTAGAAGAAATTGTTAGATAATTAAATATTCTGATAATATCATGATTTATCACTATATCATGGGCATTAGAAGAAATTCTTAGCTAATTAAATATTCTGATAATATCATGATTTATCACTATATCATGGGCATTAGAAGAAATTGTTAGATAATTAAATATTCTGATAATATCATGATAAGCAGGTGATTATATGATAAAAACCCTTTACTGAATATCAAAAAATCAACCCCTTATCAGACCAGTGATATGTTTTAGATAATGACCGATTTAGGAAGCCGGTGACAGCGTCAGACCTGGAAGAGAATGGGAAAAGTTGGGTCTCCGAACGAAGAATGAATGAACGAACGAAGACGTACGAAGAATGGCTGGAGCGACGGAACGAAGCCGTATTAGCTGATCCGTATCTCGGGGAAGCTGTGGTTAATGAAACATTGGAAGCCATGTCAGACGAGGAGTTTGACGATATCCTGGCATAGTTCGTGTCGATACCAGTATTGTAATTGAGTACAAATTAGTAATTAATTTGGTCTAGAAGTAGTCAAGTACCCTGCTAGCAGAGGTTTTTTTCTGTAAGTCTTTTATTAGCTAGCATTAAGTTGCTCGCGTGTCTGGTATGTCGCATGGTTGTTTTGATTTGCAAAGTTGTTCGCGAACAACTTAATGCTAGCTAATAAAAGACTGACGAAGAAAAACCTCTGCTAGCAGGGTATAGACAAGTTTCAAAGTATGATTAAATTGAGATTTTGTGCCCATCTCTAATTGTCTTTACTTCAAATGTCATATTTGAAAGCAAAGACACTTAGAAAAACGGTAGCCGCCTTTTTTGGCAGAAGGGAAATTAAAAGTGGGAAATTTGTAAGCACTAAACTGACCACACAGCAATATTTGTAATATTGCAGCCTGCAGACTGCAATATTAAAAATATTGCAGCCTGCAGGCTGCAATATTAAAAATATTGCTGTGTGGTCAGTTTAGTGCGTACTAGTTTACCCCTGTTAATTTCCCTTCTGCCAAAAAAGACCGCTCCCGTTTTTCTAAGTGTCTTTGCCTCATGAGGGCGTCACCAGTGATATGCGATATAGTGCAGAGAGAGAACAATGGGATGGGGGTGTGAATAGTAGATATATCATGATATTATGTGCCTAGTATACAAAAAACATATAAGAAATATTTAGCACTTATTCTATTTCAATTGAGGTGGATAGTGGCAGAATATTTACCGAGAGCCGCAGGCTCGAGGTAAATATTCCTAAAGCCACTATCCACCGAAATTGAAATAGAATAAGTGTTTTAGTATATACCAGCAAGGCAACCTACCGAATTTTCAGTCGGAAAACAATAAGAAAAGTTGTGTTAGCGTTTTAAAACTACGTGCGTGACAAAACTCACGCAAACTTTATAGATGATTTGCATAAGCACGTTTTTGGTCGATTTTGACAGCTCTAGAAAGTTTGCAAGCATTTACTGCGGAAAAAAGCTGCGGAAAAAAGTGGACAATTCAAGGAATTTTCAACAAATTTGGACATGTAGCGAGCAATATATTGCATCATTTCAATTCAAGAAGGAATATAGCTGCAAATTGGAGAGCATTTGTAAGCAATTCGTCAAAAGTTTCCGAGATGAAAATTATTTGTCGGCAGCCACTCGTTGCACAAAAAAAATGGAGTGAGCAAACACCGTAAACACTGGATATTTGAGGGAAAAACGATTTAACAGGATAAACCAGCTACACGAAACCTTGTGAAAAGGCGTTATGGGGTTATCATTAGGCAAGAAGAAGGAAACTAACTACTAACAGAAGTCTCCTTTGTGGCGGACAGTTCGCTCGCAAAAAACTACAAGAAAGCTGCCGATCAGTCGTTGCAAGACACAAACCATCCTCAGGTACTTTGAAAATTAGCTATTTCGACTGTATTTTCTCGAAATATTGTAGATTATAGTTTTGATTTTTGTCAGATTAATAAAATAAAGGGAAAATACATGGCTAAAATAATTTTCATTCATGTTTTGCCAGCTAAAGTTTTTCAACTCGGGTTTCAGTGCAAGCGAGTTTTTCACAAACAACGCTCAGACGATTTGTGAGCTTATTAAATCCAGAGAGACCGATTTTGAGACAAAGAAATCTAATTTGTTACTTCTTTAGTTTTGTTGACTGACTTTTCTTCGCCACTACATGAAATTTGCTTGCCAACACAATATCTACTGTTTCGGAGGTAAATAATGTCTCAGATTCCGAGATTCTAAACCAATCAAAATGCTCGTTCTTAGGAGGTTGCCGAGCTGGTATATACTAACATGATATATCACATTTTGATAATTAGCCTTGATATAATGATAAATGCAATCCTGCACCTCTCTCATGAAGACGAACATACGATTGATGGTAAGTCATCGTATCGTTATCTGCATTTCTTTCTAAATTAACAGTAAATTTCAACAGGTGTGGTTTTATATTGCCAAAATCTTCACTTCAGAATATCGTACATTAAAAAATTACGTGTTTCTAACATTTTTTGGGATTTTCAGTAAATTAGCGTTCTTTATATTTCGTTTGATATTGCCCCAAATTTGTAAATGTGTAAATGGCTTTTAAAAGGGCTGACTAGGGCAGAGCTCTCAGTACGAAATTTTTGCTACTGTTCTTCTTTCTATGATGTTTCCCTAGACAACATAAAATTCCCCTTTTAAAAGCTGTTTTGTCATATCTTGAAGTCAAGTTGATACCACATAGCGAAGGTAGAGAAGAGAGTATCATACTGGGTTTCTACTAATGTATAGTAGAATAATACTCTGCGTTGATTAGCCTAGATCTTCTATGAGTCATCCCACTAGTATGTTTTATCTGCCATGGAAACTTAGAAGTAACTCGAATGCTTAGTCTACTGAGTCGTAGTAGGTAAGTAAGTAGGTAAGGGGTAGATAGCATCATTTGCATGTTTTTTTTTTTGTTTGTCAAGGCGATTGGTTATAGTGCAAAATCCTTTGGGGGACTCTCCTTGAGAACCTTTGGAAATGAATCGTTGGACTTTTTGACGCTTTTTCTTGCTCATACCCCAACTGATGTCGAAGCTTCAAGGTTCACGGGACACATTTGGGGTACTTTTTCATTGTAGTGGCATAATTTCATGTCGTTTCTTGACAAGTAATACCTCATTTTAAATCGTACAAGAAAACAGCCCGTCACTTCGTGATGCCAGAAGACTCAGAAAAACATTTTGTTTAGGCATTACATAAGGTAGGGTAAATGTTTCAAATGTGCAAAACATTTCACAACTTTGCCGTATTAATGCATTTTTCAAAGCATTTTCTTTTCTTCAGTAAACACAACAGTTCTTGAATAATTGAAATTGTAAAAAGTGTTGTACGCTGATTGGCTGAAATGACCGGCGAACGGGCGCTATCCACTGCGAGATGAGCTTTGAATATCGTACGACTTTCTAGAAAAAACCGTAGAAGATTCTGCGATTAAAAGGACAAAAGATCGTGCGATTTTCCACGATAATCTTAGATAACGAGGTGTGAATTTTCACGGTAAATTCGCGCTTAGGATATTCTACGATCTCATGCGATATCCGACTAAGCCAGAGTCCGGTGAATTGCACTTTGGATCTCATGCGATTTCGTAGAATATCATATTTAAACTTATAATATGACCCAAGACAATCTTGAATTCTGGCTGAATTGGGGTGTGACAAATTCGCAGAAAACTCAAAAAACAAAAACACAACAAGAAGTACGAAGACATGGGTAAATGTTTTTTGAGAAATGGGCTAACAGCAAAGGTTTTAAGGAAGATATTTTGAGATCCGATAGAGTGATGGTAGTGAGTACGAGCCTGACTGCTTGAGGGTGATGCTATCTGGACTGGACAGACAATTGAAGGACAACGACGCTAAGTTCAATTTGGCTAAAGACCAAGAGTTCATGAAATGTAGCCAGGTCCTAGAAGGGAAAGCACGAAGTCTCCGCGAGGAGGGAAAAGGCAAGCGCCCAAATGCGTCCAAACTACTCACTCTCCAAGACGAAGGAAAGCTCTGGGAAAGCGGAGCCCAAGAGCCTTAATGAGTACTTTGTGGTACTTTTTAACCCTTCACTTTGGCTTACGAGGCTGCCAGGAGCACCACAGCATGAATATGAAGATTTCACAATGTACAGTGACGACCAAGGCATAGAATATTTGACTTTTGAGGAAAACCCAACGAAAACCAGGCAGGGTGGTCTTAGAAAGAAGCGTAGAGTTGTCCAACCGAAAATGTTTGCCACTGGATTTACCGGATGTTCCGTGAAGTTCGTCAGAGAGTATATTGTCCACCGACCAGAAGAAATGCGAAAGAAAGGGCCATTCTATTTGGCAGTAATCGAAAAGCCAACCTCCTTTATTTGGTACAAAGCACAGTTAATGGGCGTGAATACCATCAACACATTTATGAAAATAATCTCATCGGAGGCCAATCTAGACGTTGAAGGCCGTTGATGTTTGAGATGCTTCGGCCGTTGATCCGAAGGAAATAAAGTGGGGAGGAGGGAATAAAGTAATTGTCTCCATCTTGATTAACCTCCGACAGCCCTCGCCATGATAATATATTTCTTGTGTAACAGAAGGATTAACTCCTATAACTCACCTCCGCTTATCCATGTCAGTTATCCTCGCTAAAATCTTTCCTGGACTTCTAGCATATTTCAGGAATATGGCAGTAGAATATGTAACGCAGAATATAAAACCAGAAACGAAGTCAGAGACTACGCGACCACGCTTCTAACGTCCGTTGGTTTAAATGGTTAATGGCACCTCTCTTTCAAAAAGTGCGAGTTAACCACTCAGAAGCGAGGAACACTAGACACCAGGTTCCACTCGCTCAACAATAAGAACAAAGGCGCCATTTATTAGATGCACGGCAATTCCGTGTGTTTTTAAAATTAAAATCGAAAATATCGAATAACTGTCCCTTTTTCCCCTTTTCTAACATTAACATTAAAACGAAGGAGTTTACATCGATAAATTAAAACCCCTGATCGAAATCTTGCAACTTAAACCGATCCAGCAAAACTACAATCGATAAAGCACTGGCCCCCGCCTACAAATAACAAAAAGTACGGGTTTGCAATTATTGCGAGTTTGCAATTATTACTCTGAGTAACTGAACTGGTAAAGCTACGTTTCTATGGAATGTAGAGCCAGAAGCGGCCTTTAATGATTTGAAACACGCACTGTCATCCAATCACGTTATACTTCAGTTTCCGAATATCACTAAACCCTTTGAACTGAGTACTGATGCATCAGATTCGGGAGTGGGATGCGTCTTGTCACAAAGGGACTCAAAGGGCCGTGATCAGCCAGTTTTCTTTGCCTCAAGGACCTTCAGTAAGAATTAATTGAACTGGCACACACGTGATAAGGAAGCATTTACCCTGGTTTTTGCATTGCGTAAATTTCGACAGTACTTGCTAGGGCGAAAATTTACTTGGTTTACCGACCACGAAGGACTAATATGGTTATGTAACACTAGGGATCCGAGGGGTCGCTACGCGAGATGGATCGAAGAGCTCGAGGAGTTTCAATTTGAAACGATATTTCGTCCTGGTGTTCAAAATACTCAAGCTGGCGCGTTATCTCGCATGCATCCTGTACGTGCGGTTATTGAGGATGGTCAACTTAGTTTAGACGAATTCAAACGACTTCAATCTGCTGACCCCGTTTTGGGCGTGTTGATTTCGCAATTGAGGCGGGGTCGCAAGTTGCTCTCTGCGACAATCCCAGAAGTGCGCCGTTGGGCTAGCAAGTTTGAGTACTTGGCTCTCGATAGGGTCACAGGTCTCCTCAACATTCTGTACAAATATGACAAGCGGCTCATCGATCAACTAGTTGTTCCCGAAGCCCTGATACATAAGGTTTTATCCCTCAAACACGATAATGCGGGTCACATGGCAGCTCAAAAAACAATGCGACTAATCCATCGGGAATACCTTTGGTCAGATATGCGGGAGGATGTTAAGCAGTAATGTAAATCATGCGTAGTCTGTGCCGCAGCACGTCCACCGCCGAAAAAGTCGCGGGCACCCCTTACTCTTACGTCACAACCTTCTGAAGCATGGCAAGAGATTTCGGTAGATCTAAAGGGCTCTTTTGGATCCCGCCCAACCCCTCGTGGCAATCGTTACGTGATGGTGACCATTGACTTGTTGACCCGAGCTACAGAAAGTTCCTATAGCTGACAAGACGGCTAAAACAGTAGTGAAAGCCATTGTGACAGACGTGTTTTGTCGTCATGGGATCTCAGAGTCCATTTTAACTGATCGCGGATGCGAGTTTGCTAACGAAGCTTTAGGTGTGCTTGCTAAGGAGCTTGGCATTGACAAAAAGCGAATGTCACCCATGCACCCACAAGCGAATGGAGTCGTTGAGAGGTTTAATCGGACTTTGGGCGAAATGTTACAGAAGTCGGCTGATGATACTGGGAAAAATTGGGACCTTGAGATTCCATTTGTCCGTTTCCATTATATGAATCACGAACACTCATCAACCGGTTTCTCCCCTTTCTTCCTGACTCATGGTCGTGACCCCCATACCCCTCAGATGGTCTATTCTCCAACCGTTACCAAGAAGCAACCTACCACCGCATAGTGGGCATCCTCTTTAGCGAGCCGTTTAAGGGATGCCCACAAGGAAGCAACGGAGAAAAATAAGAAGCAGAAGGAGAGCCGGGTAGCCAAAAGTGTTGGCCGAGAACGTCAATATAAATTTGGGGATGAGGTTTTGGTTATGTACCTGTCAAGAAAGGACAGGCTTCTAAATTACAATATCGGTGGGAGGGTCCTTACATAGGTATACAGTGTCGTCAAGGTAACACATATCGTAAAAAGAAGGTTGACAACTTTCGGAAAAGACTTCTAAGCCATTATGACCAATTACAACCTACACTGGATCGCCCTACAAGATTGTCTGGCGCAGACGATGTTGTTGAAGACCGTACACCGACTCGAACCCCTGAACAGGAAAGTGTTTCTGCCCCTAGGGAGGTACAGTACGCTACTGATGTGACTGATGAGTCTTCAGTGGAGGTCAGTGACGCAGAGCAAGATGGAGTTGAATTCCACGTTCCCTTCAGAAGGGGCGCTCGTGTTCGGAGGCCCCCTGATAGATTTGGGGACTGGCAGCATGACGCGGATGTAGAATATTAACTGACGTAGTCTTTTCATCTCTAAGGAGGGAGGAGTGTAACAGTAGCTGGGCACCCTGTTCCCGGACTCCTTGGGCCTGGCCCGAGTGAACAGGACTTGGTTATGGCACCCATTGAGGACTGACTCTTGTTGAGTTAATCGCCAAGTATTTCGCTAGTTCCAGTTCGACATATTACGTACGGTTTACAATGCGTTGATCAGGTTATTCCTCATAAATGTTGGGCGCTGATTACGAATCTGCTGTTTACCAACCATGATTTTGCGATTTAAGGCTGCTTATTAGCATAATTGCACGAAAACGAGTCCGATTTGCGTTTTTCTCATATTCGGTGTTTCCAAGAGAAAATTATCCCCAGAGAACGCAACCCCAACACACGGATCTCTTTCCATGACAGTGGCAGAAGAGCGTGACACTTTCTATTTTTAGAACAATGAGCTGTTTTTAGCGGCTCCTCCTGATTGGACGTGTCCCCCTAGCAACAGACATCACTGAGAGGATGCATGTGGGACAAGCATGCTACTCGACGCTGCACTGGAAAAAAGGAAAAACATGGCGAGATCATGGTCGAGATACATGTAGCTTTAATTTGACGAATACCTTTTTCATTTAGCTAAACGTGGGAAGTGCCGAAACCAGAAAGCAATATGGAGTTGGTACGTGTCTGAAGAACTAGTTGAATAGAGCCATAACAGTTGCTGTTCTCGTAATATGATCGGCTGATTAGCCATAGTTAATAAGAGTTCGCGCAAACAACGCTACTTGCATCAACACGCGCGCGTTTCTAAACCAACGGAAAACGGTTGAAATGCGAGTGCAATTCCCAACGGGAATCTATTTTTAGAGCTACTGCCACCCATGACTTTAAATTTGCATGTATCACGAAAACGAGGCTAAATTTTCTACTTTCTTATATTTTACAGGAAACATTTATTTCTTTTACTTTTCGACACTTATCAGGGACAGCTTAATAGAAAATCTCGACTTTGAATGTTGAGCTTCCTTATTTGCATAACTGTATGGAGACAAGGCATTGCGATTTGTGAATAAGATGTCACACTTCCATGTGTGACTTCAGTTAGCAAAATATCGTTCTGAGAAACTATGACGTTAAGTTCTTTAAAAATTCAGAATTTCAAACGCAACTACTTAACAGCCAAATTTCATTCATTAATCCTTTTTTCCCAGTTTTAGGTTCATCGATTTAAATCACGCAACATTGTCACGCATTTTGCCGGAGTACATTAAATACATACGTAGATTTCATTCTTCAGCCATTCTGAACTATAACTGAGCACGGAAGCTTAAAATGTCAGTACTGTTCTTTAATCGCTTGATCAATTCTCGAACCCAGAGCCCCCCGGCCATTTACCTCGCGGGGGAGGCTCTGGTGTCGACACCATTAATATGCGCAAGATTTTATATGAGGCATTGAGAGAAGCAACTTCCTGCACAGTGCCACAACGTTTAAAATCTCCAGACTCCGGAACGATCTAAAGAGCAGGGGAGCTCTGGGTACGAGTTTGCGCGGGCTTCTAGCTAATACTACTCCCCCCACTCACACTATAAACTACAAATGCTTCAGAAGGAACAGAAGAGCGAAGAATAATAAATCTTACCTACTACATAATTTAGATTAAGGGAGGGACAAATCACTTAACCGAAGCTTTCCTTTAGGAGTTTAAACTCACTGTCTTTGGTTTTATCTAAATCCTCGAAAAGATAACCATTTTGGACAACATTTATTATTCTCCGATGCAGATAGCTAGGCAGCTGCCAAGCATGCTCATATTCCTAGTCTCGTTCCATTCATCTTTCCGCCATTTTTGAAAAAGGTATATTGGTTTTTCCTTTTTTTATAGATGCACAATCACAAACTAGTATTCCTCGATTATGCTGCATTTCATTTAAAACTAAAATGCATCCCCCTTGTAACTTAAACAACGTCCCACAAATTTGGTTGTCTGAGGTTCATCCCTTCCTAAGATATGAACTTCGCTTGATGACGTCATCGACGACGCCATACCACGTGACTACTTGATTGCACCCCCTTGTCATTTTAACAACTTCACCAAAGTTTGGTTATCTGAGGTTGGTTCATCCCTTCCGAAGACATATACCTTTCCTCGTTTGATGACGTCATCGATGACGTGATACCTCGTGACCATGCAGCTACACCCTCCTTGACACTTAGACAACTTCACCCAATATGTTTTTTGTCTGAGGTGCGTCCTTTCCCAAGATATAAACCTTTTATTGAGCCCCGCTGTGGAACTGGTCATTGGTTGCCCGTGCGACGATGGAACCACGGACGGAAGTGAATAAATCAGAAGTCCTTTAGAGAACAGGTTGATGCATATATTTTGTTGTTTCCTCTCCTCCTGCATGTAGCTATGGGGCTCCACTATGATACCATCTCAGTCATTTTTTTCTGGCTACGGCGCTAGCGTTGTAGCCATTCTAATATAAATGTCCAATTTAATACCGTGAGCTGTATTAAATAATGTTTAAGTGTGTGACATTTCGTTCAATCGAAAGTCATGCAAATATCCCGAGTCATTCACTAAAAATGTCACCGTGGTCGGATACTAGGGTAACATGGTCGGATACAAGGCACCATACCCTTGTCTATTGGCCCCAGTTTTGCGAAGACCGCTAATTAAAGCTATCTGAGCAAGATATGCTAGTACAACATTGCGAGGGAAATCAAAGTAATTACAAGCTGAAGTGGTCGGATACTGGGCCCCATACTGTATTTACGAAAACAGAGTCACGTCAGATT
Organism: Scolanthus callimorphus; assembly: GCA_033964015.1. Classification (NCBI taxonomy): domain Eukaryota; kingdom Metazoa; phylum Cnidaria; class Anthozoa; order Actiniaria; family Edwardsiidae; genus Scolanthus; species Scolanthus callimorphus. The sequence goes on along the minus strand of CM066922.1, from coordinate 26,430,997 downwards.
GTGGAGGAGGTCAAAGGTCACGTCAGATTCACGTCAGGAATGTTGAGAATGTAGGGTATATGTAGGTACATATATTTATGTGGATATACGGCACTAGTGGTATCAGGTTACCTATAGATTGTGGATATAGGCCACTGGGGCATCTAGTTACCTACATTTTATATAGCTAAAGAGACACAATGTAATGGATAATAAAACATAAATAAACCATGTTTATCTATTTTAAGTAGTCGTATGTTTTACTAACTTACTAAAAATAGCCTATGACGTCATTACTTAAGCGTATATGCATGGGCTAGTCTAGCACCACTAAATATGATATCCGAGTAACATATATCCACTAACGTATAGGAAAGATGATACATCAGTAGTCTTTATCCGCAAATTATAGGGAAGTTTACTTCCAGTACTGCCCTATATCTACATACGTTTTGCAGGATTGCTGTCATATATCCACATATCATAGGTAACCTGATACACCCAGTGGTGTATATCCACAAACTACGGACGTTCGCCGAAGAAGGGGCTGCAAGCATTTTACCGCAAAAAAACCCGGCTAATTCGGCCCTTACTATACTACTTCACGCGCAGTTGAAAATGGCCACTATTCATTCCTGGAATACATTTTGTAATGCCAAGCTTGGTATACTATAGTCCAATCTATGTTTTCTATTTTCTAGAATTTATCCCGAAGTGTGTGGCGTACTCATCGGCCGGCAATTGCGATAAATGTGAGCAAGGATTTGTTCTACACGACAACAGTTGTCTAGGTAAATCTACAACATGACGTATATCAACATCTCACACAGATCATATTAGAGTAGAGCTGACTATGTGTTATTCATGTGTTGTGTTATTCTTGTTTTGTGTTTCGAAACCATTACTTATTTACCAACATTTACGTGTTACCATTTTCTAACGACACAGACAAGTAGACCGCAACATTTTCAATCGTGAAAAGTCAAGAAGTTCGCGAAAGTGAACATTTGACCTAAATTTGAAGTAGTAGGAAAGCAAAAATAAAAGAAATACATAAATGAGTGGCGGGCAATAGAAACGAATGGGCTATTGAAATCTCGGAAAGTAGCTGACGCGTCATTTAGGGTTACAGAAGTATACAGAAAAAGAAATCATGTATTAATTTTCTGTATAGAAAATCCTTGACATTCTGGTGCCCGAAACCACATCTCAATTGGATAAAACGGCGTGAAAACGCGTTCCAAACTGATTTGAGGTTTTCCAAAATGGGTTAACTTGTAGAATTTATTTTGTTTCTCTACATAAAAAAAATAGTTTCGAGGAGATATATGGATTATCACCGACTGTGAAAACAATTTCGCGGGGTTCTTCAAAATTCAACATAGATTTAAAGATATTAGAACTTTTCATGAAATTGTTTCTTATCTTTTTTTTTTTTCAGAAATTCTACGCAATTTGAACTTAAATTCAAAGCCATTTTAACCTTTCAAAACTTGCTCGGAAATTCTTAGCCATTTGAACCTCTTTGAAAAGGCTAGGGAATTCTTAGCCATTCGAACCTCTAACAAATGGCTAGGAAATTCTTAGCCATTCAGTTGAAGCTCTAAAATGGTAGGAAATTCTTAGCCATTTGAACATCTAGCAAATGGCTAGGAAATTCTTAGCCATTCAGTTGAACCTCTAAAATGGCTAGGAAATTACTAGCCATTTTTAGAGGTTCAAATGGCTAATAATTTCCTAGCCATTTTTGGAAGTTCAAGCTGTGAACTAACGCATTATTTCTATGCGCGCGTGCGAGCCACTTGATATCTACAACTTATTACACAAAAAATAGTTATATATCAATTAGAAAACGATTTTAAATGTCAATAATAATGTATAAACTTTATTTACAGGTATACAGGTATAAACAGTAACATAGACCAACACAATAATGATCAGCGTTTTACATACTCTTCTATCTGTCCGGTATTCTGAAGTAGAGATTGTTTTGACAAAAGTCCTTATTCTGGTTAGAAAAAAACAAAGTGTCGTGTCATCACTACCAAAGACAATTCACCATGTTTGAAATTTACAGCGCTGGGCACAAGCTTGCCAGACCCCGAAACGTAAGGAGGAACATCATGCATCGTCGGATAAATCTAATGCTAAAATTATTGATTTTGCCAGACCCCGAAAAGGTAAGGTGGAAATTTCCATCATACCTCGTCGGACAAATCTTATGCTAAAACACAGGTGTTATTGAATTTTTAATGAGGACATTTGGTTGGTACATGCGCAGATCAAACCTTTGAAGAACAAAGAACTCATTACGTATGCAGGGATCACAGCAGAGATGGACAAGATAATCGGGTTTTGTGGGAACAGTTAAAAAAACCGGAAAAATATTGGGGGTTGAAAGAAGCATGAAGTTGACTGTTATTTTATTTGGTTATGAATGTGAGCTGCTGCATCAGCCATCTGTAACCTTGAGCTATCCCTTGATTATGCTGTTCTAGTGTACAGCTGTTTTGACATTGGTTTTGAACGTTTCTGATCTGTATGCAACCAAAATAACTACAGTATGAAATTAGAGTAATCTCAACATTCATATATTTTTAGACTGTAAATCAATGATTTTTAAATCATTATCTATTGTTAGTTATTGGTATATATTATTATTAATTTATATTGTTTTTAGGCATGGCCCCACAAGCTGTATAGCTTTAATTTAAACTTTGGATAATTAAAGTTATTTTAAATTATTATTATTACCTCAAGGTGCCTGTCATTATTTTTGATCACCTTCTTCTCAATGTTATACATGTCTAAAAAGCTTGTATTTTTTTTCTCGTGGCATCTCTCGGCTCCTGTTTTGCCTGCTTTTTACCTTATTTTCTCATGGAGCTTACATGCATATGAAGAGTTGGACTAGTGCTGATCTGTTCACCACAGAACTCCAAACTTATTGTGTATCTTCTGAGGAACAGGACTTCAAACTTATTGTGTATCTTCTGTCGAACAGGACTTCATTTGTTCCTGTAATCCTGCTGCAGCAAACAAGGTGAAACATTCATGGGAGGCCTTAGCAAGGGAGCAAAGCAATTTGCCATCCATGGGGGTCAGGCGCGGATCCAGGGGGGTTCATCGGGTGCAAATGAGCTCCCACTCTCCCAAACGAACCGGTTTTTGGGGGATCGGTTTGCTAAAGACCTTTCATTTCAAGAGTGTTTTTTTTTTTCCTTTTATGTGACCTAGAATATTAAATTCATGATTAGCAACCACGATTTCGCCTCGTGAGAGGGCCAAGAACAACAGAGAAGGATAGGTATCATAGAATGTTACGTCATACGTTGCACTTCATCAGCAAAAATGCACCCCCCCCCCCCCCCCCCCCCCAAATCCTGGATCCGCCACTGGGGGCTTTTTACATAGTGAATGTCACCAAAATGTTGCAATTATAAAAGATAGTAATTTAGCAGGTTTGTGGAAATGGTAAGGGCAATAAGACCAGTGAGCCGTCCTGCACCCCTCCCTCTCATTAATTTATACATTTACCCGTATACACTGCACTTCTTTTGATGGGCTGTGCATATTGTCAATGATGAACAGTATATGGTGATTATAAGCACATTTTAATTAAGGAGACATGCTGAAGCCCCATAGAAGCTGTGTTTTATTGGTTGGTGTTAGGAAGGGCATCAAGCTGTCACACTCTAGGAAAGGGGTTGTGGGGGTTGTGTCCCCCCGCCCATTCGAGAGTTATAGATTCGATGAAGTCTGGTTATGAAAAGGCTTTGAACTCAGTACGGATTATAACCAGTCCATATAACCAGTCCAACTTAGTGCTGAAACCCTCCATCTGAAAAAAATCCTGGATCGGCCCCTGTACAGTCACACCTTTTAGTTGGACTGAAATGCTACTTTGTGTAAACAACATGAATACAGTGGCCAATGCTACATGCCTATAGATTGTCTGATAATGTGACAGTTCTGGAACAAATGGAAGAGATCATTTAATTTCCTGGCCATGTCATAAAAGTCTTTGGTAATAGCAGCAAGAGGGTATTCTCTACGATGTAGCTAATAACTAGAAATGCTTAAAGTCTTTGGTTTTCTCTAGCTAACAAAAATCTTACTAATCTCAAACAGTCTTATCATGTAAAGCATTGGGTAAGGTCAACTTGGAAACCAACTTTGTTGAAATTACTAGTGTGAAACAAAGTTAAATATGGATTCTTTTTTTATAATACATCATTCTCTCACCCAGAGCTCCCCAGATTGTCACCTCGCAAGCGAGGCTGTGGATACAGCCATCGACGCATGCCCAGAGCATTTGATACAGAGTCATTTGAGAGCAAGATCCTTCTGTGAATGCACCAACCTTCAAAGCCAGCCAATCAGTGAAAGCCCTCAAACGGATGTCACCACATCCTCCCCTGCCAGGAGACGAGGCTCAAGCCAAACATCCCAGACTCAGATCTTGTCAGAATAATTACGTGGCCAGTTGATCTTTTTTTAATTCTCCACTATTGTGTTTCATGTGCTATCGTCTTGTCAGCCACATAACTGTTTTATCCAGATTTGGGTCAAAACCAGTATGGAATGTTTTGTGAGCACTTCCAAACACTACTGTTTTGTCCTTTCTCTCTATTTGTCTTTGATTTATTAGGACATTGCATCCATTTTAGATCCAGATCCACCGCTGTTAGTGTTTTCAAAAATATTTCAAGGAAAATGGTCAGAGTAGTAAAACATTTTCAGTAGTTGTGGGCCCCCTTTTCTAAATGCTGGCTATGCCACAGTGCTTTTTAACATGGAACATTGAGTACAAGGTGATCACATAATGACAGCAAGGTACCCTAACGCTGAATTACTCTACTTTCAGAATAACTGACTGCAGGTATTTTCAGTGGCGGATCCAGGTTTTTTGAAGAGGGTTTTTTACAAAGCTTGGTCAATTTCCAAGCAAGAAATTCTATTGCTTCCGATATCGATAACATAACGAAATAAATCGTCGTTTGAACTTTATTTTGTTACATTAGTTTGTCTTTCTTTCCTTTTTTGCTACAAAAGGGGGGTGCGGAGGCACTCAGAAGCAGATCTAGGGTAAACTCTGACTGTAGTGCAGTAGTGATTTATGACAATAACTGATAAAACAAACATAAGATCTCCCTGAAATCTGATTGTAGCATTTGCTGCAGTTGCAATAGTCTAAATCCGCCCCTAGATCCGCTACTGATTTTGGTTGCACTGCAGATAGATCAGAAACCATGAAAACCAATGTCAAAATAGCTGTTCACTAGAACAGCATAATCAAGGGATAGCTCAAGGTTACAGATGGCTGCTGCAGCAGCTCACATTCATAACAAAATAAAATAAAAGTCAACTTTATGCTTCTTTCAACCCCCAATTTTTTTTCGAGTTTTTAAACTGTTCCCACAAACCCGATTATCATTACCTCCCAATGTTGGCAAAAAGTAAGGTTTCAATATTTCATTGCCAGTTTTCTATACATTGTAAGCAAAACCTGCGTCCTCGAATTAATTTTCGAAATCATTTCATACTTGTCACGTACAGATTTAAAGCACGTAATTCTCGCAATCTAGCTAGCGGCCAATGACACTCACCTGATTTTTAAGCCGCTAAAGGCATGTACTAACTGCGGCGGGCAATCACATTATCGGGAAAATGTCGAGAACAAAGATATGGTAAAGTATATCTAAAAGTATGACGAATAATTTCGCAATTCTGCAAACGTCGTCAGAACAGGTATCCGAACGCGATGCGATAAATACTGAAACAAAAACAATGCTGATCGCTGTAATTGCTTTCGCACAGTGAAGTTGAATACTCGACTTACATGGTTTCGGGATATGAAGCTGAACTTCCCACTAGATGAGGAAAAATACGGCCAAAATCAGACCGTCATGAGCTTCCAATTTGTGTCTTGTCCATCTCTGCTGTGATCCCTGCATACGAAATGAGTTCTTTGTTCTTCAAAGGTGGGATCTGCGCATGCACCAACTAAATGTCCTCATTAAAAAATGAATAACACCTGTGTAAAAGTCTTGATTTTGCCAGACCCCGAAAAAGTAAGGTGGAAATTTTCATCAAGCATCGTCGGACAAATATTATGCTAAAAGTCTGCATATGGCAGACACCGAAAAAGTAAGGTGGAAATTTCCATCATACATTTTTGGTCAAATGCAATGCTAAAAGTATATAGAGAGAGAGTGATGGAGAGGCAAATAGTGAGTACTCTTTTTCTCTATTCAATGTCTGTTATACATACCTGCCAACCTTGGACAAGTGAAAACCGGGAGATAGGGGAAAATGTTGCCATAACCTCGTCTCATCCCCCCCCCCCCCCCAAAAAAAAAAGGTTGCTCGCTTAAAATCTTGAGCTTTTAATGCAGAAATAGACTGAGCGAGTTTATTTCCCGGGAGATTTACGATGAAAACCGGGAGAGCGGGAGATTTGACTCAAAACCGGGAGTCTCCCGCGTAAACCGGGAGAGTTGGCAGGTATGGTTATACGCATTCTGAAGACCTTGACCGGTGACCAGTCATTTAGCCACTGCGTAAAACGCAATGTTTTTAGTTCCATTTTCATAACTGTCTTCTCCTGGAGATCCAACGAGCTTTGGTAGATACCTAAAGCAGAAAATAATGAATTGTCAAGAATTATGTGCGTTCAGAGTCAGAGAGTATTGTATTAACTATTATAATAGCAAAACTCGGGCAAAAACTGAACTACGCCGTAATGCCTTAAACTTATTATAATCGCGCATCTGTAATTGTTCAGTAGCGGCTTGTTTTCTATGCGTGTAACACTATTACCCTTTGTCTTTTATTCCGTTGAAACGGATAGTTAATAGCTGCCTGTCGCATTGTTTTTGCACCGAGCATCTAATACTAGCTATTTAGGAGTGAGGGAAGCTAAATACTTTCCATAACAATAACAGCAAGCAGTCATTTCTGCCTAATCGTGCTGTGTACTGTCTAGCAAGGACAGAAAGCCAGTAAGGACAGAAAGCCAGTTAACATTTTCTGTGCTTAATATTTGTAAATAATAACTAATCTCATTAAAATCTATTGTTTTCTCTCTGCATTATATCAACGAATACCACAATCTAAGTGTCTCAGCAAAAAACGGGAGCGGCTTTTCTGTCAGCAGGGAAATTATCAGGGGTAACTTCTTGTACTCGCTAAATGGACACAATGCAATATTTTTAATAATGCTGTCTGGATTTGGAAACGGACAGCATTATTACAAATATTGCAGTGTGTCTATTTTGCTAGTAAAAGAGATTACCCCTAATAATTTCAGCTATTCAGCTATTTCAGCTATTTTTACTAGCAAAAAGACCGATCTTGCTTGGTCCCTGGCTATATCGTAGTAATGGTCAACGATCTACAAATGGAAGGCGTTGATCTTTGGAAGTACGTAGATGATACGACCACGAGCGAGACGATTCACAAGAAGGACTGTAGTAGCTTACAAGATGCCGTTGATAGGTTTGTGCAGGCTACTCAGGCAGACCGCTTTCAATTAAATGAGACAAAGTGTAAGGAGCTCCAAATCAGCTTCGCAAAATCAAATAGTGCATTTTCACCTATTGTCATCAACAACAAGGACATTGAAGTGGTCCAAAGCGTAAAGTTATTAGGTCTCACCATCTCTAATGATTTGAAATGGAATGCAAACATTTCTAAAGTAGTCAAGAAGGTAGCTGGTAGATTGTACCTCTTAAGACAACTTAAGCGCGCGCGTTAGATCCACGCGAGCTCATTTCCTTCTACACTACGTGCATTAGACCGGTAGCAGAATATGCTTGTGAAACTTTTCACAATAGCCTCCCATTATATCTATCAGATGAATTGGAAAGTCTACAAAAGCGCGACTTTAGAATTATCTTTCCAGTTTTGAGTTATTCAGATGCGTGCGCTGGACTGAGTTTGCCACGGCTAAATACGCGCAGAGAAGACCTTACTGCGCGCCTTTTTGAGCAGGTCTTGCTTCCAACACACATGCTCCACCACTTACTACTGCCGCGTAATGAATGTATGATATCACTCAGGAATCCAATATATTTTAACGTCCCTGTGAGTAAGACGAAACGAGCGCAGCAGAGTTTAATTATTGCAAATTCGTTACGCCATTAATTGACTTTCATGGTTTTTAGTGAGATCACCCATTTTAAAGTAGTTTTTGATATTATATATATTATTATAAATTTTAATCTAGTTTTCGCTTTATATGTATATAATTTTGTAAATAGCCATAATTCAGCCTTCGGCTGCCAAGGTTTTATTAAAGTCTATCTATCTATCTATCTACCTATCTATCTGCTAAGACACTTAGATTTTGGTTTTCGTCAATATAATACAGAAAAATAACTTATAGAATTTCAATAAGATCAGTTATTATTTCTCGCGAAAGAAATAATAACACTGATGACGCATTCAAGAATATAGTTTTAATTTCTTGTTTGGAGCTCTTTTACGGCTCGCTACCGCCTTGTTCCTCGAGACACGGCATTCTTAGAACACCCTGAGACTCCACCTCCACTTTCTCATTTTGGAATCGGAAACCCAGCCTTCTTCAAACTTGCGACACTCTCCAAGTTTGAGATGGGTACGCGGAATCTGGTTGAAAAGGACAATTATTATTTGTTGTTTTTTTTAACAAAGGATTGTGTTGGGAGAGGGACTCTCGCACGCTTAATTTGCGTCCATCGTGAACAGAAAACTATGCACTAGAACTGTACGTCAAAAACACATTTAAATTGTCCGGAGTAACCAAAATAATGTCCTAGATTTTTAGAGAAAGCTTTCAGCTGTTAGATAAAGAACATTATAGGCTATTTTGATCTGTCATCAAGAGGATGGGATTGGATTGAGATTTGTATGGTGGCCTAGGAGAGCCATAAGAAAATTCTTCATTTTCTGGCACTCTTTATTTTATTTTTATGCTTTTTTATCATTTTATTTTATGAAAAAAGAAATTATCAAATATGAAATATGAAATTAAATATTATTAATTATGAAATATGAAAGAAAAAAAATATGAAATAAAAGAAATATTTTATTTAATTTTAAATGAAAAAATAAAAATAAAAAAATTCTCGTAGCAGCCTATCGAGGCCATAGCCCACAATGCAATAGGGTCAGCGGTTGTACCCACGCCAGATAACCAAGATGGCGGCTGAATGAATCAGGAACAGGAACGATGAATGGACTGCAGATATTTTACTTAAAGAAGATTTGGAAAGATTCGTCCGTCAAAACTGGAGGAAAAAGGAGATTCTTGATTTTATGGAGACAAAGTACCCAATGTACACTTGGAGTGAGCGAACTTTGACGCGAAGGCTACAGTATTTCGACATAAAATTCACTAATTATGAGGGAGATTATGAGCGAGATATTGATGATTTAAAGGAGGCCGTTCGGACTGATTGGCTATCGTGCCATGCAACAAAAGATCCGGGAGGTACACGGGTTGAACGTGCCCCGGGATCTTGTTTATGCAGTTATGCAAGATGTTGCTCCAGAAGGACTAGATGCGAGAGGAGGCGTAGGTCAAGCAAAGCGGCATCGAAGAACCAACGTTTTTACTACTGGTGTAAGTAGACATACTTGCAGTATAGATAACATTTTATCCAACTTGTTGGGGGGGGGGGGGGGGGGGTCGGACATTCATTTCCAAATTGTACCTTATAACAGCCAGAGCTATAGTAAAGAAGTAGTAGCTTTATTCATCAGCCAAAATGTCTGCAAAAAAAGGCTCCTTGGATATGGCGCGTGGCGAATGTGTCAATGATGGTATCCACTTCTATGGGTCGGGTGTAGTGGATATTCATCATTGCCAGCGAACTTTCCCTTTCCGTTGTCATCGTATTTGGGGGGGCGGGGAGGGGCAGACCCCCTGTGCTCTGCTCCCCCCTGGCTATGCCCCTGGTATTATACCATTTTTGCTTCTCTATCCTTAAGGGAGCTGACTGTATGATGTCATTAGATGGACATGACAAGCTTTGTGGATACCAGAAGTCTATGTTCCCCCTATGCATTTATGCCGCACAAGACACACATAGTGCACGGATTAACTTCCTGCGGATCTGGACATCCAACAATAATCCCAGAGTGATAGGAAGGTTCTACTTGGACTATCGTTGGACTATTGTTGTGATGCAAAAATGGCTATCAGAAATGGCTATCAATGTGAATTCCAAACAATTCCCATTCTTCTACCATGGGAAATTCAGCCTTTCCCATGGATGGGTTTCTGCAGAAATTCCCTGTGATTACAGCTAAAACTGTTGCACCACGACACACTATTTAAAAAAACTCAAATTATTTTGGATTTTTGACGTTGCTGTTCCACCAATCAAAATATCTGAGCCAATGAAGCTCTTGCCCTGTTTTGCCTAGTGCAGTCTGAACTAAAACCAGACAATGTCGTGATGGAAAGCCAGGCGACTGCACTAGGCGAAACACTTGCAAGAATCTGTTTGGCTCATAAGATTTGACTGGCAGAACAGCAAAGCCAAAAACAAATTGATGTTTTGAAAATGCGGGTCGCAATGCAACGATTTTAGCTGTAAATGAAGGAACTTGATCTTAAAACACCAGCCCCAAGATGATAACTCCAATAGTGAATGAGGAAAACATTGATGATAAGTAAATTATCATATAGTATCTGCAATAATGTCTATGTGTTTGAACCATTCTCTGTAGCAGTCCTTTACAAAAATCAATTTACACTACCTCTGCTTTCATAAAGATAGAACATAGACATCTGGTATCCACAAAGCTTGTCATTCCATCTAATGACATCATACAGTCAGCATAGCCAGGGGGAGCAGAGCAAAGGGGTCTGCCCCTCCCCCCCAATACGATGACCACGGAAAGGGAAAGTTCGCTGGCAATGATGAATATCCACTACACCCGACCCATAGAAGTGGATACCATCTATAGCTCTGGCTGTTACAAGGTACAATTTAGACACGAATGTCCGACTCCCCCCCCCCCCCCCCCCCCCTCCCCCAACTAATATTCCTGGCTACGCCCCTGAACACAGAACCAACAAGTTGGATAAAATGTTATCTATACTGCAAGTATGTCTACTTACACCAGTAGTAAAAACGTTGGTTCTTCGATGCCTCTTTGCTTGACCTACGCCTCCTCTCGCATCTAGTCCTTCTGGAGCAACATCTTGCATAACTGCATGAACAAGATCCCGGGCACGTTCAACCCGTGTACCTCCCGGATCTTTTGTTGCATGGCACGATAGCCAAGCAGTTGCCCTGAGCCTTTGTCCTCCTTCCGAACGGCCTCCTTTAAATCATCAATATCTGCCTCATAATTAGTGAATTTTATGTCGAAATACTGTAGCCTTCGCGTCAAAGTTCGCTCACTCCAAGCGTACATTGGGTACTTTCGTCTCCATAAAATCAAGAATCTCCTTTTTCCTCCAGTTTTGACGGACGAATCTTTCCAAATCTTCTTTAAGTAAAATATCTGCAGTCCATTCATCGTTCCTGTCTTCCTGATTCATTCAGCCGCCATCTTGATTATCTGGCGTGGGTACAACCGCTGACCCTATTGCATTGTGGGCTATGGCCTCGATAGGCTGCTACGAGAATTTTTTATTTTTATTTTTTCATTTAAAATAAAATAAAATATTTTTTTTCTTTCATATTTCATAATTAATAGTATTTAATTTCATATTTCATATTTGATAATTTCTTTTTTCATAAAATAAAATGATAAAAAACCATAAAAATAAAATAGAAGTGCCAGAAAATGAAGAATTTTCTTATGGCTCTCCTAGGCCACCATAGATTTGAACCATTTTTGATTTTGTTGTCAGGAAAGCGGCCGGCAAAACTGCGACAGCCAGGTTTAATATTTAAAAAACTCTTTCAAAACTTGAAAGATTGGAGAACCTATTTGTTATGGAAGCTTGTCATTCAAGTTTCGTGAAAGTGTACAACTTGAATGATTGAAAGTCTAGTCAAATTTTAAAGCCGCACATTTGGAACAGTGAAATAGAGGTATTAGTTCTAATCCATGCAGTCGTGAATCATTTACGTTCGAAAATACAAGATTGGCAAAATAACTTACCGTATCTACTATCGCCTCTGCATTACGCAGCGTTTCTCCCCTGAAAGAGCACTGCGTCAGGAAAATTCCTCCTTCATCATCCGAATCGCTCTGCATTTTGCGGCCGGTCAATCCAAAAATGCTGAGCAACGAATTAATTCTAGCCCAGGCAAATTATTTCAAAACAAGTTGACAACCTACAGCTTCTTTAATTATTTTACAATTGATTCAAATTTCACAATAAACTTTCAAAAGCACAATTATCTATTCGTTCCGCCCATCTCATTCAACGCAATTATCCCTTGACTATCTGACAATTGGCAAACAATAAACACTGTCAAACCTGTCAACTTCATCAACAATACTGATTCCCTGTGATTATCCTATTAATTCTGCAGCCAATGAAAAGCTGTCAAATTTACAACTTTATTAATTATTGTGATTTCTTTTGAAAATCTGACAATAATCAAAACCAAACCCTGATTAGCAATCTAATTTGAACTTTTTGCCAATATTATGCTAGAGAGAAAACAATGCATTTTAATAAGATTAGTTATTATAAAAGATTATCACTTCAGCACACAGCATTCGTTGAAATATTGCTGTATGCCTCAGTGATTATCTGTTAAATAAACTGAAGCTTACCTTTCATACTCTTCGTTTCAAACTTGATTATTTTGAATTTCGTAGTACCAGCGGTTATTTTCCGGAGCAGCCTTTGGCTGGTGATTGTAACCATACAAAAGCAGCGCAGACTTCTCTTTATCCGAAGACTCTTCCTTTGCAAAGCAAAGCGAACAATGAAGTTTATTTCTCTTTAGCGGATGCTGCGCTGAAACCAACTCAAAGTTAAATTTCGAATTATCCAATCAAAAAAGGAAAGCAAATTTAATGACCAAGCGGGATTATAGGTCAAGACCTTACACGTGACCACTCATAAACATCAACACCATGGTGCTGCATGTTCTTGCAATGGACTGATCATTGTCCTTGTATTTTGAACATAAGTCTTATGGCCGTCGATGGCTACAATGTCACATAAAAGGAAAGGAAAAGCCAACCGAGGGCCGTAGACAAAAGTTTTACTTCCAAACAAAAGCAAGAAGGAAAGGGCGAACATTTTACAAACTAATAACAATATGCTCTTTAAGCACAGGCTTACCATTCTTTGGAGTGTGACTTCGGGTCACGCTCTCCTGGTTGAGTTTGTAATGTGACTCCCTCGGTGGTTAGGTGATCAACGATCGGCTCACAAGTTGATAGTAAAAAGCATCTCGTAATCTTCTCCTGAAACACAAAATGTCCTATAATAAAGGTTAGAGTAAACGATAATTGTCTTGTGTTTGTCCTCATATCGAAATCAGCGAGAAATATAAAGGTTCTGGAGTATTTTGAGGGCGCTCAGCCGAATAGAAAACATTTAATAACTAAACAACGAGACAATGGTATATAGGAGAGCCAACCAGCAAATAATAATTTATTGACAGGCGGTTAAAGAAAATGCAAGGTGTGATGGATTAATATTGACAAGCTGTTAAACAAACAATACATTAGCTAGATCGAGAGAAATACAAGATGTAATGGACTAAGGGACGTGTCATTATTTAGCGGGGGGGGAGGGCTCCTATTTTTGTGGGGAGGGTCCTAATTTTTTTCGCGTGTCTAAAGGGAGGGTCCAAATTTTTTTCACTCCTGTTTGGGGAGGGTCATAATTTTTTTCAGCAACATTTGGACGATGAAAAGGGTAAAACAAATAGCGATAGTGGTTATTTCAGCAACTTCTCCATAAAATTTTCGACGCGCTTCGCGCGCATAAACAATGACATCTAATATACTATTTGAGCAATGAGGACACTACCGTTGAAAATCAAAAAGGAAAATCAAACTCTCCCAAAATTTCCCTGCAAATGATAGGCCTGGAGGGCATGTCACTATATGTTTGAAAGAAGACCCCTTAGGTAAGCGTGAGTTTTCGACGTTACAAGCATAGAAATTCGTCCGTTGGGCCGCGCTTCGCGCACATGAATATTAATAACTTCGCATTTGCGGAGCGCAGTTGTGCGCATGAATAATATAACCTAGCCTATATAATTGAGGTAGTGTACTTCCTGGGCCCCTGACGGGCTTTGTTTATTATACCGTACACAAACATGTTCATCTACCCTTTCTCTGAGGCTTGATTTGTCTTTGGTATAATTTGTCTTTTGTTTAGTTTTGATGAAATGCGATGAACAAACAAAAAAACGATGAACAAACAAACAAACGTTTATCAAAATTTGGGCGCGCTTCGCGCGTAACGAAGGATATGCGAGCCCGTTTTTCTGTAAAATGTCTACAGTACTAGGTCAACAGGGACGGGAGATGTGGGATTATGTTAATCATTGTACAGGGAGGGAGGATCACTGCATTTTACCCGTGTATTACCAAACATTCTCACGTAAATAATCGAGGCGATGAATAATAACCGCGGTTCCTATGCACCAGTCAATTGACACCCGGCCCCCACCTTCGGGACAGGGCGGGAAAGTAACGCGGTCAGGCCGGGGATTTAACACATTAATCTACGGAAGGGCAGGGAATTTAACTCGGACCTTCTATAGCGGGGATATATAGCGGGGCATACGGGGAATATTAACGCTGAACCAGAAGTTCGATTATCGTGCGAAACCGAGGTCGGAGGATTTTGGGAGGGATCACTTTATTTTTGGGCGAGTGAAAGGGAGGATCTCTCGAAACCTGAAACCTTGAAAGAGATATTCCAGCAACGAGTTCTATATCATTTTCTAGTTTTATTTTACTCATTATGTTGAAAATTTCGGCGCGCTTCGAGCGCATAAGGGATGACAACTAATCTACTTTTAGAGAACTTGCCAAAAAAAAAACAATACGCTTGTGGCGCTTAAATGGAATGCGTACGAATGTCGTTACAAGCATGTGTATCTTGGCAAGGACAAATGAAAACCCCCAAAAGCCCTCCAGTGATACGCCTGGTTGGCAGTCAATATGTTCGAAAGAAGTGAGTTCGACGTTAAAAGCTGCAAAAAAAAAATCATTTTTGTGCTGCGCTTCACGTACATGATATATAATAATTTGTAGCGCGTGAAGAATAAAACCAACAGGCGTTTTTACTACACGCAGAAAATAAAATGTTATCTTTTCTCTGGAGGCTTGATGAAATGCGTTTATCAAGATAAAGGCGCGTTTCGCCATGTTGCAAAAGTGTCCCCTGGGCCCTGGAGCTTTAACAACGACCATGTCCCTGGTGACCGGGAAAATAGTAACATTTAACACTTAGTGAATGTTAAATCGGGGGGCCGTGATGTCAATTGACTGGTGCATGACAGAAGTCACTTGGACAATAGTCTATCTAACAGGTTTTTCAGAAATAAATTGCATGGGGAGGGTCCCAATTTTTTTTACCTACGACTGGGGAGGGTCACATTTTTTTTGTTATGTTCAAGGGGAGGGTCCTAATTTTTTTTAGCCTTGTTTGAAAAAAATGGGAGCCCTCCCCCCCCCCCCGGTAAATAATGACACGTCCCTAATTACATTACCGTCCCTAAGTAGCAAGAATTGATAAACAGAAGATCTGCGCATAGGTGAAAATTAACCCCTCGTAAAAAAGTACGAAGTACTAGTTTACTTGCTGGAAGGCGTCAAGTGAACAACGCGACGCCGAAGAACGCATAAATAGGGGAAATAAATGACGTAACAAAAGGCTAAAAAAACTATCTCGTGAATACCGTTAATAAATACATTTTCCATATAGACTTTTCTGCATACATAATGAACTGTTTTGCATACAAAGAGATGTCCGGTGTTCCTGGTTTCTCCTTTTCGAGGAAAACCGTAAAATAGAGCTTATGAATTGATCGATACCCGAGATAGAGATAAATGTGATTTCAAAATGGATATAATAAAGTCTACATGATGTCCCCATGAGTTATAGCAGTGTCTAACCAGAGAGCTAGATGAGAGGAGTCTAACAATGGGCTATTTAGGGGTGGACCATTAGAAGTTGGGGGAGGGGGGGGGGGGGGGGGGGGGGGGGGGGGGGGGGGGGGGGGGGGGGGGGGGGGGGGGGGGGGGGGGGGCAATTCCCCAAAAAAAATTCGCGCAAGACCAATCCTTCCAAAAAAAAAAAATCCATCGGATTTTTATTTTGGTCAAATTGCACGAACATCGAAAATTTGCCCAACTTCCGGTTTTAGAGCGTGATTTTACCGTTCCCCACAAAAAGACTAAAAATACCTAAATTTCCAGCTCGTGTGGCAAACAAATTTCAGAATCCAAAAGCAGACATAATTTCGAACATCTGGAGTTGTTTTGTATTATCGTAAGACAAATAAAGAATATTTTAGAGATATTTTAATGTTTTACATTTTTCCCCTTGTGGCACAAAGGCCCAAGTTCGATGAGCTATTTCGCCAAGGTTACATGGAAAACTAGACAAATAATTATAGACACCAGCTAATGTTTCTAATCTTTTTGTGAAGTCGGCACAAATTCATAACTATAATACCAGATCTTCATCTAAGGGAAATTTGTATATTAAACATGCCAGAACAAATCACCTGAAAAATTCCTTTTCAAGAATTGGTGCAAAAATCTGGAACAGCATCCCCTCTGCCACTCGATCGCTGTCAAGGAACAATTTCAAACACCATATCCATAAATTCATTATGCAAATTTTCAATGAAAAGGATAACTACATTGACTTGGCCACATTGATCGATAGTTTTCCCAGATAGTATCTGTACTTACTATTTTTCCTTTTTTTGCTGTCTGCTTTTATGTTTGTAAACTTGCTGATACTTTTTAAATTTTATTGCTTACTGGTTATTATTCTCTTTATTTTCCTTCTTCTTTTTTTTTCTTATGTCAATAGAGCTTGTAAATATATACTAATTATATGACATTACTACCCGCCTCGATTAGCCTACTGCTATTGTGGGTAGTAATTTGTTTAATATATTTAAAAAAATAGTAATAAGCTGAAACTGAAAACTGAAACTGAATATAACGCTGAAGAGTAATACCCTTTATTTATAAATATCGAAATAGTTTTTCGGGTAGTTTGAATTGGAGGCCGCGACAGTCGCCAAACTGAACGCAATTTCAGCACAAATTTAGCGGTCTTTCGAGAGCAAACAAGCGATGTTACTTACCGTAGATCACGTTAATTCCACTGAACTCTCGAAATGAACTTCTTGCCTTGCTCTCCAATAAGTAGAGTTGGCCTTTAGGTCATCTGGAAGAAATTTGAGTCTTTTTTGAAACCATGAAAGAGTTCGATGACCTGGTGTTTCCGCCACTTGACCAAATGTCACGTTGACCGAAGTACATCGCAAGACGGATTTCTCAGTCAAATGTCCGCTAAGAGAAGAAATATTGCAGCCTAGGATGCTATTTCCTCTAAGTACTGGCTAGAATGGCTTGTTGTTGGGAAAACTACTCGTATTTTACGTAGAAATTTAATGTTTTGACAAGAATCGGCAGTCAGGACCGCGCGACGAGCTGACCAGGCCGTGGCAATTGTGCCTTTGTAATTGCGTTACATTGACCCAAATGACGTAACTGACTGCATCCCCTGTAACGCAAAGTTGTTAATTTGTAACAACGAGGTTGCCGATTCTTGTTCGTAACATTTGATTTCTGCGTGAATAAGGATTGTTTTGCCAACAACAAACTTAAGCCAGTACTAAGAGGGAATATTGTTCTGGGACGCAATATTTTCTACTTTTGGCGGACATTTGACTGAGAAATCTGTCTTGCGATGTGCTTCGGTCAACGTGACACTTTTGGAATTTGGTCAAATGGCGGCAACACAATGTCATCGATCTCTTTCACGCTTCAAAAAGACTCAAATTTCTTCCAGATGACCTAAAGCCCTATTCTACTTATTGGATAGCATGTCAAGAAGTTCATTTCGAGAGTTCAGTGGAATTAACGTGATCTACGGTAAGTAATATCGCTTTGTTTGCTCTCGAAAGACCGCTAAATTTGTGCTGAAATTGTGTTCAGTTTGGCGACTGTCGCGGCCTCCATTCAAACTACCCGAAAAACTATTTTGATATTTATAAATAAGGGGTATTACTCTTCACCGTTATATAATTATTTATCTAGATTTCCATGTAACCTTGGCGAAATAGCCCATCGAACTTGGGCCTTGTGAAACAAGGGGAAAAATGTAAAACATTAAAATATCTGTAAAATATTCTTTATTTGTCTTAAGATAATACAAAACAACTCCAGATGTTCGAAATGATGTCTGCTTTTTGGGTTCGAAATTTGTTTGCCACCACGAGCTTGAAATTTAGGTATTTTTAGTCTTTTGTGTGGAACGGTAAAATCACGCTCTAAAACCGGAAGTTGGGCAAATTTTCGATGTTCGTGCAATTTGACCAAAAAAAAAAAAAAAATGCGATGGATCATTCCAGGCTGTGACCAAAACCCTTTTGATGAGCCAATTTTGAGAGATTTGAAAAAAAATATTTTGCAACCTTCAGGTGATCGTTAGTGCAAACCTCTCTTAAGTAGTTATTCCAGGCAACTTCTCTTTTGCATTTTCTACTTCACTTAATAAAAATTTCGGCGCGCTTCGCGCGCATTAAAAATACCATCACACATATAGTCGGTGAGAATTCACGCACCGAAGACACTGCCCTCGCGCCGTTTACAAGAACAAGTGTATCTTGCCGAGGAAAAACAAACTCTCCCACAAAATGCCCTGAAGTGATAGGCCTGGCAGGCAGTCACTATGTTCGAAAGAATCACACTTAGGTAATCGTGAGTTCGACGTTACAAGTATAGAAATTCGTCATGTGGACCACTTCACACAAATGAATAATAATAATTTCGTAATTTGCGGCATCAATAATAAAACCTACAGGCATTGTTTATTATACACAAAAAATGGAACGTTCGTCTACCCTTTCTCTGAGGCTTGATGAATGCGTTTATAAAAATTCGAGCGCGCTTCACGCGCAACGGAAGAAATAGACCTCCACCATGTCAAATAGGGGCCGGGGATGGCTAAAACGTTTAACAGCTTCATTCTTTTTTAACGGCAAACAATAAAAATATCATAAGAAAATTTGTTGTATCTATATGTAGGCGCGCGAGTTGTTTACATTTTGTAGATGTGTCAGGCGTTTCCAGAGCGCGCGCGTGCAGGGCCTGAGCCCGAGCTAGGCGCCTCGTGTGAGTTTTTTCAGTGAGTTTGTACGAGCGTTTTGAAGAGAAAATCAAGACAAAGCTCTACTCGAAACTTTTGTTTTATTATTGTTATCATTTGCATCCTCCACTCAAAACCCCCTGTTACATTTCTGGCGCCCGATAAGGGACAGTGGAGCGAAATATGGAGCTAAATGATGAGGAGAAAAGGCAGATCGAGAGGGAAAGAGTGTGCTGCATCCTTCGAAGCGAAGAAGAAATAGAAATACAGCAAGTTCTGGACAAATACAAAGAGAAGTATAACACCGACTTGAAACTATGGAAGGAGAATTCGTTAACATTGAAGCCTTTCTCAACCATGCTTGCAAAGCCAAAGTGACCGGAACAAAAGTCAAAATCAACGAGGAGTCGAAATCGGTTACAACATTGCAGTATTTTGCAAAACCCCAGTTTTCCCAATTCTTTGGCTTTGCACAATTAGATAAGGGAGTGCCCTACCGAGTGTGGAAATACGAAGTAGAAAGCTCCCTCAAACAGGGCAATTACTCGAATGAGATTATTGCTGAACAAGTCAGAAAATCACTCCAGGGGAAGCAAAGCACAAAAGTGGGTTTGGGCCTGAGGCATCTTTGGAGTCAATACTACAGAACCTAGACAAGTTTTATGGGGATGGTGGGTCGGTAGTTGTGATGAGTTATTATCGCAGGCTTACAAGCTTAGGCAAGGAGATAATGAAGAAGTGTCAGCTTTTGCTTCCCGCCTTGACACTCAACTTCATAAAGCAAAGGGGCAAGGGGCTGAGCTGTTACAGGATGAGAGTGCTGTTGATATGCACTTGAGGCTTATTTTTTGGGAGGGCTTAATTGAAGGCATCAGGGATAAAGCAAGGCACAAAAAAGATCAGGTGAAATCGTTTAGAGAATTAATCGAAGCAGCTCGGTATGGGGAGAAAGAGTATAAGTCTTCTCAGGCTGTACGAAATGCCCGTGTTCATGTTATTAATGCTCAGGGGCTAAAGATCAACCCCCGGCTTGGCTCCCTGATATAGTATCAGCAGTAACAAGGGAAGTAAGGGATATCCTTAAGATCGAGGGTGGTGCACAAAGTAAACCACAGGGGTCCCAGTCAGACCAGTCCCTGCAGACCCAATACCGCAGGTCCCCACCCCAGGCCACCCCAAACAAAAGGACACAGGGGGGTAAGGCTCACCAATCCCTGCAGCCACCGTACCAATGGCTCCCATCCCAGGCCAACCCGAATCAGCAACCACAGGAGGCCCAAAACTACCATTTCCAGCAACCCCAGTATCAGGTGTTCCCACACCCCACCTATCAATATCAGCAACCACAGGAGGCCCAAAACTACCATTTCCGGCAACCCCAGTATCAGGTGTTCCCACACCCCACCTATCAATTTCAGCAACCTCAGGAATACTGGCCCCGACCCCAGTTTACGCCGATGTTTTTACCACAGGGTGCCCAAGATACTTATCCACAGCAGGGCCAAGGGGTTCCCTCCCAGACCCCCATGCGTGAGCCACCACAGGTTTCCCAAGAATATACCCCAACATGTTATCGTTGCGGTCAGACTGGGCATCTACAGAGGGGCTGTAGAAATACACCGAGCTTGGGAAACGGGACAATGCCTCTGTCGAGGGACGGCCGGGCAGTGAACTATCAGTCCCGGATGCTAACTGTGTTAAAGTCTTTGATTGGTGACGCAAATGAGTGTATAACGTTTATTAATGATACCCTTGTCTGGCACTCTTGGATACTGGAAGCCAAGTGTCCTCTGTTTCTCAGTCTTTTTATAACAGGCATTTAAGTGACTGTCCAATAAACTCTGTTGAGAATCTGGTGAAACTTGTCGGGGCTGGCGGGGAACAAGTTCCGTACATTGGCTATATTGAAGTGGGGGTGTCATTCCCAGAGGAAGAGTCCGGCGTGATTTGGGTAGAAAATGCTTTAGTATTGGTAGTGCCCGATAATGAATATAACAGGCGCGTTCCCGTGGTAATAGGAACCAACGTTGCAAAAGCATTTCATGTTCAATGTGTAAGCGAGCATGGCACTCACTTCAGTCAAAAAGTGAAAACGTCATCCGCATGGAAGAGGGCTTACTCGTCAGTCCGCGCATGTGAGCGTTTCAATTCTCGGCAAGAAGAAGGAAAGGTAGAGGTTAAGTCCACGCTACATCATGACATTTTGGTAGGGGGACACGAACGTACTGTTATATGGGACTTACCCAGTCATATCCTGGGGGGAGTAGTTTAGCATGCTTAGAACCGGTGGAGAATAATCTTGATCCAAGACTGACCGTCACAGCCAGTTTGATCTCGCTGAAGCGAGGTAACGCAAAATTCAAGGTACCCATAGAGATCACTAACACATCAAATGAGCCGGTCATTGTCAAAGCAAGAGCAAAATTGGCCCGTGTTTCCTTAGTTTCAGCTGTCCAAGAGCCTATTGCAACTCCGGCAACGGGACACGCGGATAGTAGTGATCAAAGTAGTGTTCATGAATTGTTTGATCTGACCGATTCCCCTTTAAATGCCGAACAGAAAGAGCGAGCGAATGCAATGCTTAATCGCATGCATGACGTTTTTGCTGCGAATGCGCAAGACTTAGGCTGCACAAACGAAGTTGAGCATGAGATCCACCTTACAGACAAAAGCCCGTTTAAAGAAACCACTAGGCGTGTCCCCCCTGGACAGCTGGAGGAATTTAAGAACGCCCTTCAGGATATGTTACATTCGGGTGTAATTAAGGAATCCAAAAGCCCTTTCGCATCTCCAGTTGTCCTAGTTCGCAAAAAGGACAATACCCTTAGGGTATGTGTTGACTTTAGAAAACTTAATTCTAGAACGATCAAAGATTCTTACCCCATACCGAGGGTTGCATATACGCTTCAAGCCCTGAGTGGAGCCAAATTGTTTTGTACCCTTGATCTTCAAAGCGGGTACCTACAAGTTCGGGTCTCAGATAAGGATCAACCCAAGACAGCCATGACAACACCATTCGGGCTGTACGAATTTGCTAGAATGCCATTTGGACTTACGAATGCGCCGGCTACCTTCCAACGGCTCATGGAACACTGTCTTAGAGACCTTAATTATAGAACGTGCGTTGTGTACATGGATGATGTGATAGTTTTCGCCAGAAACTTTGAGGAAATGGTTGTACGTCTCCAAGAAGTGCTCGCACGATTTCGTCAGTATAGTCTAAAACTAAAGCCGTCTAAATGTAAGCTTTTCCAGACAAGGATTCGGTGTCTTGGGCATGTAGTTTCAGCGGATGGTATTGAACCAGACCCAAATAAAACAGCCCCACTACGAGAATGGTTGAGCAAACCCCCAATGAATGCTAAGGAACTTCAAACCTTTTTAGGCTTTGCAAGTTACTACAGGTCATTTGTGGAGAATTTTTCAAAATTGCTGAACCCCTGCGACGATTACTTGTTACTGGACCAACCAAGAACTACAAACGCCCCTCACTGTCACCCTCGTTTATATGGACAAGCGAGTGTCAGGTAGCTTTCGAAAACTCATCTCACGTCTAACATCTTCGCCCATTCTTGGCTACCCTAATTTCGAGATGCCGTTCGTTTTGCACATCGACGCGAGTGGCGAAGGCCTCGGAGCAGCACTCTACCAGAAGAAGAATGATAAGTTGCATGTGATTGCTTACGGTAGTAGGGCATTGACACCTGCAGAAAGGAACTACTCAGCATATAGGAGGGAGTTTCTTGCCCTGAAATGGGCTGTTGCGGAAAGTTTCGTGACTATCTTTATGGTGCAAAGTGCTATGTTGTTACTGACAGTAATCCTCTGACATACCTTGTATCATCGGCTAAGTTGGCACCGACGGACCATCGCTGGCTATCATCCCTGGCACCATTCGACTTTACGATTACTTATCGCAAAGGGAAATCAAACGGTGATGCAGATGGTTTGTCAAGAATACCACGGGAAAGGGAAAATGACACTCCAGAGAGCAAGGACGATTTCTTGAGGCCGTTTTTACAGCGTCTCCGGCTTACAGAAAACGCCGCCACGTGTTCGGACGAAGTTTTCCATGCTATTTCCAAGTCACTGCTTACAGACACCAGTGATCCATCAGAGCCATCATGGACTCCAGCTATCGAAACAATTGTCGCAAGACCAGAGGCTGTTGAGGCTGACTTTCAGGTAATCCAGCCGTCTGAAGTCTCGTGTACTAGTCCGCTAATCTCCCACACCGATTGGCCACAACTCCAGCAGGAAGATCTTGTGATTAGACAAGTGCTACCCTTTGTACAGAGTGGTGTACCTCCAACCAAACGGGAACAGAAGAACATGTCACCTAAGGCTGTTAGGTTGTCGAAAGAGTTTGAACGTCTCATCTTGATTGACGATACTCTAAAGCGCCGCCGAGAGGTCGATGGGGATACCAACTTGCAGCTGGTACTACCTTCGAAGTATCACCACGAGGCACTCAAAGGTTTACATGATGATGTTGGTCACCTGGGTCGGGACCGCACCCAAGAGCTGATACAATCGAGGTTCTACTGGCCATTCATGTCGACGGATATTGAGTTGTATGTGTCGAGTTGTAAGCGATGTATTGCTCGTAAGACTCTTGACCCTCCACCAGCTCCAATGTACTCTATCCAGGCCAGCGAACCCATGGAACTTTTAGCGATGGACTTTCTCTCTTTGGAGGAGGGGAAGGGTGGTATATCCAATATTTTAGTTGTCACCGACTCGTTTACGAAATTTGCATGGGCCTTTCCCACCCGGAATCAGAAATCGGGCACAGTGGCAAAGATCCTTTGGGAAAAGATATTGGTGAATTATGGTTTCCCACAACGCCTTCACTCAGATCAAGGCCGAGATTTTGAGGCAAATGTGATTCGCGATCTGTGTCACCTAGCGGTATAACCAAGTCACGCACATCTCCCTATCACCCACAGGGCAATGCTCAGACAGAGCGCTTCAATAGAACATTACTGAACATGTTGGGGACTCTGGACGAGGATAAGAAAACCAGTTGGCCAGATTACGTCTCGTCAATGGCGCACGCGTATAACTGCACCAAACACCACAGCACAAAGTTTTCGCCTTATTTCTTAATGTTTGGACGTCATCCACGATTACCCGTTGACGTTTCCTTGGGGTTGCGTCGGAAACCGCGCCCACCAAGTCCCTGTCTTCTTACGTCGAAAGTCTGCGTGCAAGGCTCGACTACGCATATAAGCTAGCGACTAAGGAGACAAGTGGATCAGCTGATCGGAACAAGAAGAGGTACGATGAGCGTGCTCGGGACGTTGCACTTCAACCCGGAGATCTCGTCATGGTTCGCAACTTGAGTATACGAGGGAAACACAAGTTAAGTGACCGATGGGAAGACATTGTTCATACTATCGTAAGGCGTCATGGTGAGCTACCTGTTTACACCATCCAACCGGAGAATGGGGGGAAAACACGGACGTTGCATCGCAATCTGTTGCTCCCCGTGGAGAAAGCCAACCGGCTAGGACCGGCGCCCAGACAGCCACCTCGGGCTAGACAAGGAGGCAGGCGCCGTAGGCTGCTTCCTCAGGCTCCTCCTAGACCAATAAGACAGGTATCAGCTGATGCAGAGAACCCATATACTCCAGAAGATGATGACGACCCATTCTGGTTACGGTCCACACAGAGCCACAAGACTCGCCAGATCCAGCGGCGGAAGAGCCAAGTGCACCTGTCACGGAGCTAGATCAACCAGCTGCGGAAGACTGTGTGGCAAGGCCTGAGAGCCCTGCCGTATCAGATCCCGATTCGGAGACACAACCTGAGCAGAGAACCAGATCAGGAAGAGCATGCAAGAAGCCTCAGCGTTTGGTAGAAGACCCAGTTTGGGGACGAAGCGCGACGGCGCTCATTTCCCTCATAGACTGTCGGAACCAGTTGCTTTCGAAGAACTGGCATATAGGCCATTAATAGACTACGAGACTCTGTAGCATTGTTAGTTGTTCAGTTACTGTTGTTAAGAAACGTCGGGACGCCGTTTCCCACCAGGAGGGACCGTGTAGGCGCGCGAGTTGTTTACATTTTGTAGATGTGTCAGGCGTTTCCAGAGCGCGCGCGTGCAGGGCCTGAGCCCGAGCTAGGCGCCTCGTGTGAGTTTTTTCAGTGAGTTTGTACGAGCGTTTTGAAGAGAAAATCAAGACAAAGCTCTACTCGAAACTTTTGTTTTATTATTGTTATCATTTGCATCCTCCACTCAAACCCCCTGTTACATATACATACAGCAACAAGATTTTCTTATTACATTTCTGAACCAATATAGTATAAGAAAATTTTGTTGATTTGTTGATGCGGATTTAGACGGCCTGTGGGAACGGAACGGCCAGGAACAGGTAGTGCTCGATGCGCAAGATACCTCTCGTGGGTTATCCTTTTCCACTTTTTTGTGGTGTGTCTGCGAAAAAAAAAAATCGTACATGGCCTTCGAGTCCGAAAAAAAATTCCTGCACAACCTGATCCCCGAAAACAAAATTCATACGCAAATTATTGCCACCCCCTCCCTCCCCAATTTCTAATGGTCCACCCCTTAGGATAGATTTTACATAGTTTATTGGGGAGTCTCTATTGGATATTTTGTGTTAATCGATTAAAATGGCTTCAGCTCGAAGAACATCACGAATCACCCTTAAAACCGAAAACCAACACCTTTTCCTCACACCACACGTCTATTTTTAGTTCCATACTCAAGCTTTGGTACTATTTAAAAATTCAGAACTAAAATATACGCTAATTTAAAGTAGTTAATAATTTAGCTTTCGTGTTTCATAAATTCAGCCAATAAATTGTTTCTCTGGTTTTCGTCTTGAATGGAAAAGCGTCTCATTTTAAACAACAGCTTTACCTGCTACAATTTCTTCTTCAGTTTCCCTTGCTAAACGCCTGTAAAGGATTTCGATGTAACGGGTGGCATAAAGTTCCATAAAGTTCTATGGCCTATTCCCATCTAATGTTTATCCCGGGAATCAGCATGCACAAAGTTCCCTCTTATCGAGTGAAATGTTTTTCTCGTCGAGCACGCGTGAAGTTAAAGAGTCGATTGTTGAGTTAAATCCTTGTTTGGACAACTTAATCCCCTCCGTGCTTTAGTTGAAACAATCCTGTGCAATTCTTGTTCTTCTCTTTGCAATCAAAAGCCGTTCATAGCGTGATTTAAAACATGTGAAGTTGATTTTCTCATCGTTACTTCACAGTCTACACTTCAATTCATTCCACTCTGCCAACAATCACGATCAAAAACGTCGCTGACATTAAATATATACTAGCGATTGCTATTTTGGCAGAAAGTCGATTTACATTTGATTTTGCCATGAGAACTTGAAAAATGTTCGCTCCGACATTACTCCTAGCTGTGTTGGCAATGGGCGCTGAGGAACTGGCCTGGGTACACACGACGGACCACGTCCGCGATACTTAGACCAGCGGCTGTCCATCGGAAATTATAACCACGCGAAATGTGCTCGATGGGTTACTTTTATTTCATTTTTGTTTAATTTTATTTCATTTGTTTTAATACCACACATTAGCCTATGTGGCTCCACCAGAGTTCCGCTATAATAAAACAATTATTGAATTCAGTTTTCGCATGACATCGTGAGTTAGCAAAACTTGTGCCTGTGTTATCTGCCTCAGCCTTCGGCAGATGACACAGACCTCGGTTTTGCTTACTCACAATGTCATGCTCAACCTCAACCAATAATTGCTTATGAACGCGAGGTGAAATCATAGCAAAAATATCAATCAGATGGGTAAAATATAAATCATAGTTATTGAGATGGTAGTGCCTAAAACAGTTTTCATATACATTGAGCTCACTATCACAAATCTGATTGGTCGAAAGCAAACAATAAAATATTCAATGTCATTCCTGCACAACCTGATCCCCGAAAACAAAATTCATACGCAAAATTATTGCCACCCCCTCCCTCCCCAATTTCTAATGGTCCACCCCTTAGGATAGATTTTACATAGTTTATTGTGGAGTCTCTATTGGATATGTTTGTGTCTAATCGATTAAAATGGCTTCAGCTCGAAGAACATCACGAATCACCCTTAAAACCGAAAACAACACCTTTTCCTCACACCAAACGTCTATTTTTAGTTCCAATACTCAAGCTTTGGTACTATTTAAAAATTCAGAACTAAAATATACGCTAATTTAAAGTAGTTAATAATTTAGCTTTCGTGTTTCATAAATTCAGCCAATAAATTGTTTCTCTGGTTTTCGTCTTGAATGGAAAAGCGTCTCATTTTAAAACAACAGCTTTACCTGCTACAATTTCTTCTCAGTTTTCTTCCTTGCTAAACGCCTGTAAAGGATTTCGATGTAACGGGTGGCATAAAGTTCCATAAAGTTCTATGGCCTATTCCCATCTAATGTTTATCCCGGAATCAGCATGCACAAAGTTCCCTCTTATCGAGTGAAATGTTTTTTCTCGTCGAGCACGCGTGAAGTTAAAGAGTCGATTGTTGAGTTAAATCCTTGTTTTGGACAACTTAATCCCCTCCGTGCTTTAGTTGAAACCATCCTGTGCAATCTTGTTCTTCTCTTTGCAATCAAAAGCCGTTCATAGCGTGATTTAAAACATGTGAAGTTGATTTTCTCATCGATACTTCACAGTCTACACTTCAATTTCATTCCACTCTGCCAACAATCACGATCAAAAACGTCGCTGACATGTAAAATATATACTAGCGATTGCTATTTTGGGCAGAAAAGTCGATTTACATTGATTTTGCCATGAGAACTTGAAAAATGTTCGCTCCGACATTACTCCTAGCTGTGTTGGCAATGGGCAGGCTGAGGAACCTGGCCTGGGTACACACGACGGACCACGTTCGCGATACTTAGACCAGCGGCTGTCCATCGGAAATTATAACCACGCGAAATGTGCTCGATGGGTTACTTTTATTTCATTTTTGTTTAATTTATTTCATTTGTTTTAATACCACACATAGCCTATGGGGCTCCACCAGAGTTCCGCTATAATAAAACAATTATTGAATTCAGTTTCGCATGACATCGTGAGTTAGCAAAACCTTGTGCCTGTGTTATCTGCCTCAGCCTTCGGCAGATGACACAGACCTCGGTTTTGCTTACTCACAATGTCATGCTCAACCTCAACCAATAATTGCTTATGAACGCGAGGTGAAATCATAGCAAAAATATCAATCAGATGGGTAAATATGAAACATAGTTATTGAGATGCTAGTGCCTAAAACAGTTTTTTCATATACACTGAGCTCACTATCACAAATCTGATTGGTCGAAAGCAACCAATAAAATATTCAATGTCATGTTAAAGATATCACATTCAGCTTGTCAAGTTCAAAGTCGGTTGTTCCCAAGCCGCTCGTCCATGTTTGAATAGTCATTTGGCAAATTGTATAAAATTGTCTTCTTAAAGTGCAACTACTCAAATCAAGGCCATCAAAGCAAATTTTCTTGCAGACTGATTTTTAATTCTAATTGTGTGTTTCCAGAAATTATCCCCCCCCCCCCCCAAAAAAGGGACTGGAAATTCCAGAGGGGTGGGGGTGGGTTGTGTGTCAATTACTTTATCTTTCCATCAAATACCATATTTTTCTTCAGAAATTTCAGAGGGGGGTCACTTTTCAACACCCTTCCGTTGGGGGTACATATATTTTTTGGAACCACACATTTTAAGAAACAGGTGAGCTAACAAGCGTTTTGCCCAATTGGTTTAATGAGGTTTTGAAAAAGCTTCAACAAGCATAAACATTAACAAATGAACTTATCCTGTGCTTTTCATTATGTTTTCAAAGCTTATATGCAGCCTTTAAATCATTGGTGGAAAATGCTCATTAGCCCACTTGAAATTCTCTAAATTCAGCCTTACTGCATGTGCTCATAATCTAATTTTTGCATCTTATTGATATTCAAAGCACATTATTCTCTGCTCTGCCAAGTAGCCTGATTCTTTGTTCCTTCTGCAAATGATGTCACAGAAATAATCGGCTATTGGTTCCTGTGATTCACACTTCCCGTGCGCTTCAGGGGAGGGCATGCCCTTACATTGTTATTCTTTTTTATGTTTACCTGCTGATTGATGCTATTTGATCTACCTTCCTGGTAAGTTTGGATTTGAACCACACTCACTGGAATTACAGAGAATTCTCTATGACCAGCGTGGCTTTTCGTGTTAAGGATGTTATGTGACAAGTTTTTTTTATTCAAGACAAGAAGACCAGCATAAAATTTATCTGTCTCTTGGCTGAATTGAATTGAATTAAATTTAAATGCTTTTTTTTATACATTATAAGGCACGTTTTATTTAGCGATGGGGTGTGTCAATTTTCATTTCGCTGCGCTGGCTGTCAATCTGCTCGCTGGCTGAGGTTCGCGAGGTTGTGGACAGCTGCAAAACAAAGGGAGTTTCGACCCATATATGGATGTAGGATTGCAGTCAAATATGAGCCATACATGATATGAAAAAACATACAAAGGACACAATATAGTTTATCAAAACATCAGATTTTCATGTACTCATTTCATATGTTTGTCATATATAATCATAATTGTCATATGTTATTCATTGCCATTGTCATTTCATATGTTTGTCATACGTTTTTTCAGAGTCATATGTTTTCGTGTTGGTATGTCATATGTTTGTCATATGTGTAGCACTGTGTTCCTGACATATGAAAACGACACGTTCATATGTTTGAAAAAATGAAGCAGACATATGACAACCATATTACAAATATATGAATAACATGTGAAAACTGTGTGAATAACATATGAAATTTCATATGTTTGTCATATAAGATTCATATGCTTGTCATATGTTTGATTTCCAGTGTGTGAGGACGCGTCATTTGAGGTTTTAGAAATGAAATACCATAAATGCAATACAATACAACTTTATTATGCCCTACAATGAAAAAATAATTACAAGAACTTTTACACATAAAATGTTGTCCACGGTCTTTTTGTTTGACTTTGCTGTTATGTATCAGTTAATTCCAGCGGTGACCATGTGAACCCCCCCCCCCCCCCCCCCCCCCCATCCACGGACACCGTGAGGCATTTGCACACCAATGGCTTCCCTTGGGTTGGGAATTTTGCCGGCCCGTGTGATTTTTTTATTTACGCCCACTTCATGGCACTTTGAAATTTTTAAGGCAAGTTATTGAGAAAAAAAGGAAAAAGTATATGGGGGTGCGAACCCTCAACCCTGTGCAAATTACCTATTCGTAACCCAACATCTTACACATGAGCTTACGAGAGAGTTCGCAGGTCAACATGCTCCTTTTAATTCACTCGTAGAACGAGAATATGTGAATGATAATGAATATTTATACTAGCTAGCCGCCATCTTGAAGTGGGCGTAAAAAATAAATTCGCCCGGCCCGGGGATTGGTATTTTTCCCATGTAAAAGGGGAGGGGGGGATTTTTGGTTCTCTTTCACAATCATTGGTGCGTCGAGTTTTGCGGAACTACAACACCAGCAATGCGCGAAATGGAGAGTTTTGAGTTTGAGATTTGTCCGGTGACAATCATTGGAATTTGTAATCAAATGGCTACAAGCGAATGGCATAGAGAAATTAGTGGATACTTTTGAAGGTATGTCTACGATATTGTAATAACTTTTCAGAATTTTGTCTCAGTGTAATGAGAAATCAAAGACAAAGAAAGCTAAAAGCTCGGGTAGAATAACTGGAGATGAAGTTTTGAGCAGAAATATATTTGTTGTGAAGCTTTGTGACGCAGTGTCGATCGGTCTTTCTCTTTTCCCGGGAGACGGGCATTTTTTTCCATTTTTGTCTTCCCCGCCGTGGGGTATTTTGCATCTTTTCTTGTCCTGGGGCGGGCAATTTTTTTTTAAAGGACCAATTCCCGGGGTTGTCCGGTGGGAGGGGGGGGGGGGGGGGGGGGGGGCATGGTCACCGCAGGAATTGACCGATGCATTATTTCGGTTTTTGTAGTATTGCGATTGGGGGTAATGAGCCAATCGATGGCCTGTCAACCAGGCCAGGCCATGGATGGCCTGCTGGTCAGTGATAGATGATCAATAAGATGGAATCGGTTGGCTAACCAACTACTCAGCAATCCATCGATTTTCTTATTATATGGGAATTGGGTGTTTTGAGCACATCGCTGGCCTGTTGATAAATAAGAAACTAGTAGATTCGCGAGAGGTATGAGCGAAATTGATCAGCCACTTCTCAATGCGATTCGCTGATTGTTGTATTGTGAAATAGTATATCATTCATTCCTGGAATATTTTTTGCGATGTCCAGCTTGGAGTGTTAATAGCTCATATATGCTTTTATATTGTGTAGAAGTCCTCCCGCATTGTGTGCAATACACAGACGAATCGCCGCCCAAATGCATGGAATGCCTACCAGGGCATTTTCTGAGAAACGGTCATTGTGAAGGTACATTTACAACATCTACATCACACACTGAGAGAGCGAGAGAGAGAGAGAGAGAGAGGTGGGGCCCCCAGGAAGAAATTTGAAATTTAGTGTCCCAAGATGGCGGAGATGTCACGGTTAAAAACTTCTCACAAATAGATTTATTTTCTGTTGATGACGCTTGCAAACAATTTATTTTAGTGTTTTTGGCTCTGCAAAGAATATATTTCAAAATCCCCCCCCCCCCCCCCCCCCCAACCAAACAACGTCTCGACCCTAAGCAAGTAAAGTTACAACGGCTGATGAGCAATGGTTGATCGCATTTTAAATCGCACCGGTCATTAGAGGTTTTAGACGCGTCATTAGAGGTTTTAGAAATGAAATACCATAAAATGCAATACAATACGACGCGTCATTAGAGGTTTTAGACGCGTCATTAGAGGTTTTAGAAATGAAATACCATAAAATGCAATACAATACAACTTTATTATGCCCTACACTGAAATAATTACAAGAACTTTGCTGGGAATTTTGCCGGCCGGGGATTGGTATTTTTCCCATGTAAAGGCGGAGGGGGGGGGGGGGGGGGGGATTTTTGATTCTCTTTCACAACCATTGGTGCGTCGAGTTTTGCGGAACTACAACACCAGCAATGCGAAATGGAGAGTTTTGAGTTTGAGATTTGTCCGGTGAGAATCATTGGAATTTGTAATCAAATGGCTACAAGCGAATGGCCTAGAGAAATTCGTGGATACTTTTGAAGGTATGTCTACGATATTCTAATAACTTTTCAGAATTTTGTCTCAGTGGAATGAGAATTCAAGAGAAAGAAAACTAAAAGCTCGGACAGGATAACTGGAGATGAAGCAGAATATATTTGTTGTGAAGCTTTGTGACGCAGTGTCGATCGGTCTTTCTCTTTTCCCCGGGGGACGGGCATTTTTTTCCATTTTTGTCTTTCCCGCCGTGTGGTATTTTGCATCTTTTCTTGTCCGGGGGAGGGGAAATTTTTTTTTGAAAGGAACAATTCCGGGGAGTTTCCTCTGATCTTGAAACGGCTAAACAGCTGGGATTCCCTTTAACTGACATACGCATTTTGCGCTAAGTTGGAACAAAAATATCACTGATGAGGAACCACGTTTGTTATAACCAAGAACGCATTGTTTCTCTATAGGCAAATTTGTTGGGTCTTTCTTATATAAACTCGGCCAGAATCGAGAGAATCCGAATCGATTGTCGTGATCATGTTTTTTTAGCGTTCCAGTTACCTTCAGTTGAGGGTTACTGTTTTAAGATTTTCGGACCTTTTTATTTCCTTGTAAACTAAGTACAATGCAATAATATATAGATTTAATAATAATATACATTTATATAGCGCTTATACGACCGTTCTAAGCGCTTTACAACTAGAATGACATAAATACAATGAAAAATCATAATATAGTTAAAACAAAATAAAAATGAGTAAAATCGTAACACTTAATAAAATAAAATAAAAAAGAGAATGGCAATTACATGAAGTGTAAAATAATATATGGTAAAAACAGGGTAAAAATAAGTAAAAATCATAAAAAACTAAGATAATACTAATTAAAATTGAGCCTAAAAAGATGAGTTTTCAGCTTAGATTTAAATTCTGTTATGCTCCCTGCACCCCTTAGATTTAGGCAATGCCTAAAAGCGGAGCTCGAATCATTACTGTAATACCAGCATTACTGTCATCGCGGTACGTAAGGCCACGTGTGTACAGTCGCAATTTGTACTAATTGTCGCAATTTGTAATACCTGTCGCAATTTATAATAAAGTTGTCGTAACGTGTTGTTGATGAGAATTCACACCTTGTAAGTCACGCTCGGTGAACACGCAACAGCGAGTGAAGGGCAGAAATAATAAACGTTTGAACCGGGGAGTATACGAGTGGTTATCGTAATTTCATCTGCTGCCGAAACCCGGGAGGCAATTGGGACTCAATTGGGAGTAATATGGAAGCCGAAGCTATGTCCGAAAGCAGTGGGGCCGCAAATGAGCGGAGACGGAGGGCTAAATCGGGGCGAAGTGGCAAATATCGCATGTTTCTAAAATCATCAACCAGTTAGATGAAATAATTGAGAATGAAGGGAACCGACGAATTGTTCATAAGTTTATCGACTCGTTGTACAAGGCATTAGAGGGTTTACATAAGTATAACGATCATTACGTCGAAATGTTAGAAGACAGCGAGGAAATAGAGAATTCTGCGTTGAAAATGTTGAAAGTTGAGCGTAAATGCATAGAGTGTGTTACGAATGCAGAGATTTATTTGGAGAATTTGCCAGCAGAGTCGACTTCAAGTCGACGACAACTTCGCCAAAGTCTACGAGTTCCAGGTATTCTCCAACTAAGGAGCCTACGAAGTCAGTATTATCGACTAAGGAGTCCAAGGTTAAGGATATAAAGCCGCCTTTGGAAAAAACGGATGAAAAGGAGCAAGTTGAGAAAGGGCAAGTTGTTAATGAGCCGCTCATGAATATTAATTCTTCTTCGGGTGCTCAAGCAAAATCAGGTCTTCCACATTTCTATTATCCACCGTTGATTGGGGCAAACACCTGGTTCCAATCCCAGTGTTTAAAGGGGAGAAGGAAAATTGGAGAAGATTTATCCAAACTTTTATGGCAGTTGTGGATAAACAACCTTATTATGATGAGATTGTGAAATTAGCTATTCTAGAGCGCCACCTTTCGGGACCGGCGATGGATTGCATTAAAGGGTTTCCTTTTGATGGAAAGTCATATCCTCTTATATTAAAGGCACTGGAGAATAGGTTTGGATCGGAAGAAGAGCTAGAAGAGATTCATTTAAGTGCTATCGAAAATTTAGCAAAGGTATCTGCGAAGGACATAAAAGGGTTGAGGAAGTTTATGACGAGTTGCAAGCGCATGCCCTTATTGTGGAGGCAATGGGGCCTGACAAGGTCAAGCATTTGGATGATCCAAGGAGATTGAAAATTGTGCTTTCTAAATTGCCATTGGATACGGTTTTTGCGTGGACGAAATACAAAGAAGAGAAAGGAATGGGAACGGATCTCATAGTGTTTTGTGAATGGTTGCGCAAGAGGGTTTGCATTGCTGAGAAAGCTGATAGCAATATCAAGTGTGTGGAGCAGAGCCAGAGCTCGAGTCAGAGCACTAAGAAATTCGCTGGAATTGGCACACAGGATGACAACACAGCGGATCATAATGATGGAAATACAACCAAGAAATTGTGTTGGGTGTGTAAAAAAGGGTCACAATACCCAGAAAGGTGTTCGGTCTTCAAAGGGATGACGCTGGAAAAACGGAAGTCTGAAGTCATGAGTAAAGGGGCTTGTTTCAGGTGTTTAGGTGACAACATCTGGCCCATAAGTGCAGGAGGAAAGTGCAATGTGAAGTCGAGGGCTGTGAAAGGAAAACTAAACACCATACTTTGCTGCATCGCACCAGCGCACAGGTCGCACCAGTCAGGGATATGGAGGTGCAAACAAGATCGGATGATCAAGTTAATGGGTCAGGGTCGACAGAGGGTTTCGCTGGAACAATGGTCCCCAGGCCCAGGCTATTCACCGGGCTCAAGGGTTGACTAGTCACCAGGCCTCTGGATATTCAACAGCCAAAGGGAATTTGTCGCACTTCCGGTAAAACAAGTTGTGATTAAGGACAGATCTGGTCAGTCGGTGTTGGTCAATTGTCTGGAGGATCCTGGTAGTCAAGTTACGCTAGTTACAAGGAATCTTGCGGAGAGCCTCGATGTGGAGAAAAGAGAAGTTGGGCTATCCTTGTCAGGAATCGGAAACAAGGATATACCTCTAAGGGAGGAGGTAACCTTGCAAGTTGTACCGGAAATGAATCCAGGGGTATCATATATCTATCATAATAGACAGAGCATAGTGGCGGGAAAGCTAAGGGCGTATCTTTGACATGAGAGAAATGATGAATCCTTGTCGGTTTTCGCTTTTCTTTCGACTTCACCTTCACCTGCGAAGTACTTCTGTATCTAACCTAGAACCTGGAAATTGTTACGACTTTTTGCGCTGAGATATCAAAAGTAAATATGCAATGGTGTCGCTTCAAACTGGGGCATTAGCTTGCCTGACTTTAGCGCTTATCGAAGCCTATCAAAGGAAATGATTTAAAAGTATAACAAAGAATGCAATAGTGTAGCTTCATACTGGGGCATTAACTTGCCTGTATGCCTATTTCAGATGCTATATTTTGGTCACGACTTTTGCGCTAACATATCCAAGTCTGTAATGCTTTAAACGTTTATACAAAAATGCAATTATAGTGTCGCTTCATACTGGGCATTAACTTGACTGTATGCTTATTTCAGACGCTATATTTTGGTCACGACTTTTGCGCTAACATATCAAAGTAATGCTTTAAAAGTTTGTGCGAAAATTCAGCTATAGTGTCGCTTCATACTGGGGCATTAACTTGCCTGTATGCCTATTTCAGATGCTATATTTTGGTCCAGACTGTTGCGCTAACATATCAAAGTAATGCTAGTTAAACGCTTATGCAAAAAATGCAATTATAGTGTCGCTTCATACTGGGGCATTAACTTGCCTGTATGCCTATTTCAGATGCTATATTTTGGTCGCGACTTTTGCGCTAACATCAACGTAATGCTTTAGAAGTTTATGCGAAAATGCAACTATAGTGTCGCTTCATACTGTGGCATTAACTTGCCTGTATGCCTATTTCAGATGCTATATTGTGGTCAAGACTGTGCGCTAACATATAAAAGTAATGCTAGTTAAACGTTTATGCAAAAATGTAATTATAGTGTCGCGGCTTCATACTGGGGCATTAACTTGCCTGTATGCCAATTTCAGATGCTATATTTTGGTAAGACTTTTGCGCTGACATACCAAAGTAATACTTTTAAAGTTTATGCAAAATGCAATTATAGTGTCGCTTCATACTGGGGCATTAACTTGCCTGTATGCCTATTTCAGATGCTATATTTTGGTCACGACTTTTGCGCTGACATATCAAAGTAATGCTTTCAAAAGTTGATGCAAAAATGCAATTATAGTGTCGCTTCATACTGGGGCATTAACTTGCCTGTATGCTTATTTCAGATGCTATATTTTGGTCACGACTTTTGCGCTAACAGTGAATATCAATGTAATGCTTTAAAAGTTTATGCAAAAATGCAATTATAGTGTCGCTTCATACTGGGGCATTAACTTGCCTGTATGCCTATTTCAGATGCTATATTTTGGTCACGACTTTTGCGCTAACAGTCATATCAAAGTAATGCTTTAAAAGTTTATGCGAAAATTCAACTATAGTGTCGCTTCATACTGGGGCATTAACTTGCGTGTATGCCTATTTCAGATGCTATATTTTGGTCGCGACTTTTGCGCTAACATATCAAAGTAATGCTTTAGAAGTTATGCGATTAAATGCAACTATAGTGTCGCTTCATACTGGGCATTAACTTGCCTGTATGCCTATTTCAGATGCTATATTTTGGTAAGACTTTTGCGCGACATACCAAAGTAATACTTTTAAAGTGTATGCAAAAATGCAATTATAGTGTCGTTTCATACTGGGGCATTAACTTGCCTGTATGCTTATTTCAGATGCTATGTTTTGGTCACGACTTTTGCGCTAACAGTCATATCAAAGTAATGCTTTAAAAGTTTATGCGAAAATTCAACTATAGTGTCGCTTCATACTGGGGCATTAACTTGCCTGTATGCCTATTTCAGATGCTATATTTTGGTCGCGACTTTTGCGCTAACATATCAAAGCAATGCTTTAGAAGTTTATGCGAAAATGCAACTATAGTGTCGCTTCATACTGGGGCATTAACTTGCCTGTATACCTATTTCAGATGCCATATTTTGGTCAAGACTGTTGCGCTAACATATAAAGTAATGCTAGTTAAACGTTTATGCAAAAAATGTAATTATAGTGTCACTTCATACTGGGGCAGAAACTTGCCTGTATGCCTATTTCAGATGCTATATTTTGGTCACGACTTTTGCGCTAACAGTCATATCAAAGTAATGCTTTAAAAGTTTATGCGAAAATTCAACTATAGTGTCGCTTCATACTGGGGCATTAACTTGCCTGTATGCCTATTTCAGATAGTGTCGCTTCATACTGGGGCATTAACTTGCCTGTATGCCTATTTCAGATGCTATATTTTGGTCAAGACTTGCGCTAACATATAAAAGTAATGCTAGTTAAACGTTTATGCAAAAATGTAATTATAGTGTCGCTTCATACTGGGGCATTAACTGCCTGTATGCCAATTTCAGATGCTATATTTTGGTAAGACTTTGCGCTGACATACCAAAGTAATACTTTTAAAGTTTATGCAAAAATGCAATTATAGTGTCGCTTCATACTGGGGCATTAACTTGCCTGTATGCTATTCAGATGCTATGTTTTGGACACGACTTTTGCGCTAACAGTCATATCAAAGTAATGCTTTAAAAGTTTATGCGAAAATTCAACTATAATGTCGCTTCATACTGGGGCATTAACTTGCCTATATGCCTATTTCAGATGCTATATTTGGTCAAAACTTTTGCGCTGACATACCAAAGTAATAACTTGAAAACAAGATGTACATTTAATAGGTTGATACGGCTTTTGCGCTGCGAAGTATGGCGATACATCAGTTAACACTCTCGACAGCTATCCTTTAATCCCCTTGTACTATCCTTCAACAGTTTCTTTGTCTTGATACATTTGGTATCCTGTAGTTTGGTGCTCTGAGAGCACCAAAACAGTCGGGGGTCTCAGCATAAAGCTCCTCATGGATATAAGTAGTAGTATATGGTCGGGATATACGCACCAATTTATACGCACCAATTTATACGCCAGCATTTATACGCCAGCATTTATACGCCAGCATTTATACGCCAGCATTTATACGCCAGCATTTATACGCCAGCATTTATACGCCAGCATTTATACGCCAGCATTTATACGCCAGCATTTATACGCCAGCATTTATACGCCAGCATTTATACGCCAGCATTTATACGCCAGCATTTATACGCCAGCATTTATACGCCAGCATTTATACGCCAGCATTTATACGCCAGCATTTATACGCCAGCATTTATACGCCAGCATTTATACGCCAGCATTTATACGCCAGCATTTATACGCCAGCATTTATACGCCAGCATTTATACGCCAGCATTTATACGCCAGCATTTATACGCCAGCATTTATACACTAGCACTTTATACACTAGCATTTATACACTAGCACTTTATACACTAGCATTTATACGCCAGCACTTTATACGCCAGCATTTATACGCCAGCATTTATACGCCAGCATTTATACGCCAGCACTTTATACGCCAGCATTTATACGCCAGCATTTATACGCCAGCATTTATACGCCAGCATTTATACGCCAGCATTTATACGCCAGCATTTATCCGCCAGCATTTATACGCCAGCATTTATACACTAGCACTTTATACACTAGCATTTATACGCCAGCATTTATACGCCAGCATTTATACGCCAGCATTTTATCTATAAAAACTGGTGTGTGAGCGATGTGAGGTATTCACAAAGATGCGCGGAACTCAGTTTGAGCAAGAATGGAAGTTGCAATGGGAGATGGAGCATTTTACTCGAAGTTTGATGCACTATTGTGTACATTATAATGGTCGTATTGGATGTCCATTCTTGTTGACGAGCCATTTGAAGCCAAAAGATTATGCGATTTTGCTTGGCGAAGTGTTCTTGCCGATTTTGTATCGGTAGGATGTCTTCATGGTTTATCTTGTCATCGATGCATCAAGAACGTTGTGTCAAAGCTTGAGGTCCTGCGTATGGAGAGAGTGAACGTGGAAGAAGAGAAAACATTGTTCATGGGTCAAGCAAAGAAATGGCATGCTCAGGAGATGTATTATGGGGATCGTACGTTGTACCTGTTCCGTTTAGCGGATTACGTGGCGCGATGGGTCATACGTCAAGGTGAAGCAGCTGAGACAGAGTACTGTAAGAGAGTGAGAAAAGTGAAGGAGGAAGAAGGAGGAGGTGAAGAAGAGATTAAGGACATTCCTTTTGTGGCAGCGGATTTGTGGAAAGAAGTGGTGAAGTTGGCCAAGACAGCGGTGTGTTACGTCGAGGATGAATTTGGCGGTATGACTGTGGAACACGTTGATGGTGATAGAAATGAGAAGACGTACGAGATCCTTGAAGTTGGAGAACAGTTTCAAAGCATGCTTGGAAGTGCATCCGAAGCGATGGCGATACGGGAGCGTCTTAAACTGAAAGAGTCACATCAAAACCAGATGCGTAAATACAATCAGAGTTGGACGAAGAGTGGCGAGACTGTGATGAGTCAGTTGGTGACAGGGATCTTTTACGAGGTGTGTGATAATTTGGCGCATCCCTTATGGAGAGAAGCGTACCAGAAACGTCACGGCACTAATCCAGACTTGAGCTCATGGCTCACCTACTTTAAGGGAGATGACAAAAATGTGTATTTGTGGGATGACTTCTCACCGGAGCTCCTACAGCAACTGCAAAAGGCTATATCTCCACGTATGATTGCACCAGGCCTACTGAAAGAGTTACATCGATTGGGTTGTCGTGTTATACGTCATACCAGCTCAATTCGTCGCGCCGGTATGGACACGTTAACAGCGTTGATGACCCAAGGGCATAACATGCTTCGTGTCAAGATGGAGGAATGGTACAAGATGGCCTGTATAAGACACGAGAAGAAGGAGGAAAAGGTGAAAATACCGCTGACCAACCCTGAGAAAGAGGACGTCGAGGGAATGGATGATCGTAGAGTGTATCTTGCTACGTTATCACGTACGATCGTCGCCAATGCACATTTTACCTTCGTGGGTGGGTTTACACCGTCATCACCTCAATCCTTGGTGGATTTGCAACATCACCGATCGACAAAAAGAAAGTGGAATGGAGTAAAGTGACCAAGGAGAACTGGGGACGATACTTGTGCGAAGCTTTGAAAGAAGTGGTCTACGTGTACGATGATGTAGCAGGGGGATGGGGCAAGGGGTATACCATTCAATCGCTGCTTATAACCCTGTTTTCAGCCACACCCCAGTACCAGCATCTGATCGTGGATACGCGCAAGGTGTTTGACAGTCAGTATACAGATCCACGCAAGGCGTATCTCATGCGCAGGGATGGTACCTTCTGGAAGAACTTGTACACTCACGATGGACACCTCGTGGACAAAGAGTGGAGTAAATACATCTATCCTGTTGGGATGGACTTTCGAAGACGTCCTATTGATGGACTCTTTTGAGGGGACCCACCCATCTCCCCCCCCCCCCCCCACATATTTTTATAGCGGGTTTACCAGCGATGAAACAGAGGAGACCCTTTGAACATGGATCCACCAATCAGAGTACAGTATTTTGATGACGTCATTCAGAAAGTGTATATAAAAGAGTGCGCTGAAGCCGATCATCTTCACTTTCGCAAAAGCTCTCGACACGTTACAAGAAGAAGAAGAAGAAGAAGAGATATTTTATGGACAGTTTCTTAACGTCGCTTGCAAAAGCATTCGGGACAGCACTTGGGACAACTCTAGGTATTGGCCTAGGGTGTACACTTCTATTCTCGCAAGCTGCACAGCCAATTCAAGATGAAGAATTTTCCAGTCTATTTTCGCAAGCAGCGGAATTAATTAATAATGATGACCACAGCCTACCCAACAACATGGAAGAACAGAGAGAAGAATCAGAATGAGTGCGCGGAGAGTACATTAGAGGATATCCAGGCAATACTTGACTTAGATGGTTACTGCGTGCAGAACGAATTCTGGTGCAAGGAAGCAGGAATTATCTTTGATGACGAGAATGTCAAGGGACAGCACTTTACGTTTCCGATCAAATTTCAAGAACTGAAAAATGCAAAAGACTTTGCAGGTGCCAAGAAGGCATATATGATACACCGTCTACGATTTGACTTCACGTTGAAGCATTCTCTACCCTACACGGAACTGGATCAAGTGGTACAAGACTGGTACAAGAAAGACCTTAAGTCCAATGGAACTATCGCGTACAAGGGAGGATGTCACGAGAAGCGATTGCTGGACAGACTCAATATTCCCAATGTCAATTTGGAGGATTATGGGTGCCCCAAATTTGATGTTCTTTTCAAGACCTATGCTCAAGAGGATGATATGAACTTTTATATGTCATCTACAAGTTGTGGTTTTCACGTATTTCTACCCTTTGCAAGCGCTGTCCATTGCCCACGTGTTGAAGTGACCGTATTCTGGAAGTGGCTCAAGCAAATACGATACATGGTGTAAGAACTCTTTTTATTAATAATACAAGGACATTACAGTTATAAACTTCTTGTAATAATAAAAGCTATTGAGAGCATAACACTGTCTCTTTTTTCTTAAAACGGTTGCCATTCTCGGAGGGGTCGAGGCTTTCTTCTCGGTACACTAACGGAACGTCTTCGTGGTGTCCCGGATGGTGTTGTTGGTAAACGCTTTGTTTTTGGAGTAGCAGGTGTCTTGGTAGGAGGGAAAGGTAAAACCAAATCCTCTTCTTCAATGTCATCATCATCATCTTGTTGCTGCTGTTTCATCCTTTTTAGTAAAGATAATGGGCTTTTGTCTTTTACTTGTCTTGTTAGCCGGTTGTAACGTTGTAGAATTTGATCGTAACGTTGTACTTTGACATCAGGAGGAAGTGAAGTGTCATTCAAGATGGCTTGCATTTCTCCATCGA
The DNA here is from genome assembly GCA_033964015.1 of Scolanthus callimorphus. Lineage (NCBI taxonomy): Eukaryota > Metazoa > Cnidaria > Anthozoa > Actiniaria > Edwardsiidae > Scolanthus > Scolanthus callimorphus. The sequence goes on along the minus strand of CM066922.1, from coordinate 26,388,595 downwards.
GTCGTGCCAGTACACGGTATTGGGGTGCCGTTTCCACTTTTTGCTTGGTACGCAGCATGTTTACTAAATAATCAGGAACCATAGCCATACGATGAGCTCCACCATCTTTTGCTGATGTTGACATGATGACGTCTTGAAAGCAACTGACGTAAATGTCTTGTTTAACAACACTTTATATTTTGGAGATGAGCTTGTTGGCAATTTTCGGTAGAAATATCGATGCCAATCCACCAAGAAGAGCAGGTAATAAAAAGCCTCCTCGTTGACGCACCAGCATGGCTTTCCGGCTTTTGCTGGAGAGTTTCCGATCGGCCAACTTGCGTAACTGATGCTTGTGTTTCTTCAGTTGTTGAATCCGGGCTAATGACATCGGTACGTTGCCACGCAACAGGTTCATAGCCACTTCACTCAGCGAGTTGATTTGATCAGGAGTAGCATTGACAATGAGTCGTTGGCGTCTTCCCTCTGGTGCGATGCAAGAGCCGGAGAAAATCTGCGTTCCTTCTCAGTCGCTGAGACATGATGAACTGATGATGATCCACTTAGACAAGGGTATTCATGCACTACGAACAAGGCGTTGATCTCACGAGGCTCTCTCAGCTCTTGCCATGATGAATGGTTGTACCCAAATGACGTGATTCTGGATCGTCTCCTTCTTTTATAGATCTTTTCCATCAGTGTAGACGTACATGGGAAACTCTTTAGGAAGAATATGAGATCGTAAACGACATTGTTCTTGTGTCATTGGATGAAAATCCAACATGAGGTAACCATGAGGTTCTTCGGTGGCTTGATGAAAGGCATCCATCACGTAAGGAACACGTCCAGGAAACGCTTGTTGAGCTAACATCTGTACGCCTAAACGATCTCTTGGATTCTTGAACAACACGATGTAATGCGTGCTGAGTGAAATGGTACGTGCGTGCTTATTGGGTGGAAACAAGTTCTGTGTTAAAAACAACGTGGTGATGTTGTGATGATGGGATTCCTGTGTAAACACGCGTACCGCACGATCCATTTGATCCATTAAATCGTCCATCACCAAGAGGCCTGGAGTATCGTGAGGACCAAACAAGTCAGTGACGTTGTCTGGGAGTCCTTGATGGAAGGTCACACCCAGGTTCCGTTGAATAGACGTAAACAACGGTTGCCATTCTCCATAACAATACACAATTTTTCGAAATTGTTTGTTGAACGCAAGAACGACTTGTTGAAGCAATTGGTGTGTAAACGTGGTTTTACCCGATTGACTTGGACCCACCACCAAAATGCTACATGGACAACGAAAACGACGATCGTCCATGCTGACGTCTAGATTCCATATGAACCGTTGCCTACATCTACACCTTACTATATACCCAACAACAACAACAACATTTGGTGATGAAACATCAATTTTATTATAACTTTAACATGTGTAACAAAGAGCGCTGAACAAGAGCGCATTGACGACTACGCTTAGGATTACAAGGTACTTGTCGTCGTTGTAAAAATCGATCACGCACAAAGGGGCGAACATTCTGATCGTTCCATTGTAAATTAGGTGTAAACATAGCAGCTACTGTTCCATGACGTTTGCCACGTACACGGTTCCACAAGAAGAACAAACAATGTTGTCCACATACGTCAGAGTCCATGGCTTGAATCCTACGAGTGTTGTGCACGAGTTGTGGACGTAACTTGCAAAAGTTCGTAATGGCTTGACCATACACTTGTGGAGGAAATCCAAAACTGTCCCAGAATTCACACGTCTCGGGTGTAAAGTACACGGCTAACCAATGAGATCCTGGACGATCGCTTGGATCCACGTTCATGATGTAGGCTTGATTGGGAAATGGGACTTTGGTAGGTAGCAAATCTGATGGAAACACGCCACCAAACACTGGGTTTAACTTGGGATCGTTGTGTACTAGCAGTTCTAACTGATCCGTGTTCATCCTTGAATGTCGTAAATCACTTGACCTAATTGGTCCACTTCAATGGTGTTGTTGAACTCGCCGTAGACGACAATGGTGTTCACCTGCGCGGTGGCATCCCCAAATGTCAGGTACAGGTCAACGTTGCCTTTATATTGAGGTTGGAAGTACCCTGACGAGGCATTGCCTGCTGGTGTAAAGTCGTAGGCAAACAATGCATAACCAGCCTTGAACTCGTCGAACGTAAGGTTGAGTCCTTGTCCGCGGTAGGTACCACACACGTTATCGAACAACATATGGTACAAATCTATATCCTTGTCGTCAGCGGTAGACAGTGTTCCATAAGGGGTCTCTTGTCCATCCACGGTTACTTTGATTGTCGACAAAGTAAACATTTGGAAATTGAATGGATTCTTCCCTTTGTCGCCATTGTAGGCAGCATTTTCAACCATCCCTAATATCATACGTTTAGGGACCAATCCTTGGAACAAGTCTCCTTCATAATGGGTCAAGGACCCATTACCAATTTGCCGGGTCTTCACAATGGCTGACGTCACAGGGTACTTGGCTGTACGTGCATTCGATCCTGTCATGAGTTCACGATGGTTTAACTTGACGCTAGGGGCTGGAGTCACGTGATACATGCGTAGGATAAAGTCCTCGATGACGATCTTTTCGGTACCTAACTCCGACATCAGACAGAACGCGGTATCATGCATATCAAACTTGATTTTCATCTCGGTGTTGTCCAGAAGGTAACGTCCTGAATGAAAGAGATCACAAAACAAGGGGCCTTCCATGCACACTTTTTGCCCGGTTTTAGTACGAGCTGCACGTGCCGTGAGTCCAGGATTCTTATTAGCGCCTGTAGCGGCATGACTAATTTGGTCCATGGATCCACTGTCTTTTTTCCACATGGCACATTCCAGATACGATTCTTGAGCTTCTTTAGGATAATTCAGCAACGTCTCGATGAAGGCACGGTACGCATACGTGTCGGTTTGCAAGGTGACGGCTTGATCGTTCAATTTCACAGTCACTTGTTGGATCATCGAATGAAGAAAGTTGTTGACAGGTCCCACTTTAATGGTTGCTTCAACTGCTTCACCATCAGCTTTGGTGAGCTTGGCCACCACACGGAAATGAGTCTTTTTCAAATCAATCATTGTAGGACCCCTACGAATGATGAACTGATAATACTTGGATCCTTTGTCCGTGGGTGAATACTCAACGTATCGGCCTGATGTCACAGCCACATCTGTTGGTGGTACCATAAACAAGTCCATGCCTGGATTGGCAGCAACAAGCGAAACAGTATGAACACTCATGTTGACGATGAGGAGCTCTTGACAGTAGTTGAGGTAATGTCCAACTGATTAGAAGGCATGAATGTCCAAGTCTTTTTAACTGTTTTCAATCAAAAATGTCCTTGGTATGACGACGACGACGTTTAGCCATGGTCATAGGTTGACGACGACGACGTTTCAGACGAGCACCACCCATTTGTGGTATACCTCGTGTAGCGAGTTCCTCTTGTTTACGTATACCTTTTGTAGCGAGTTCCCAAGAAGGCAAGTGAGGAACAAAGTCTCTTCCAAGGGAACTTAATACACCGCCGACACCTCCTATACCAAATCCCATTTGTACTGGCACAGCGTACCCATGGAAAACTCCATTTCCTTTTTGTAGATGACGTGGAAAATAGGTAAAGGGTCCTTTTCCTGTTTGTGATTTAGGCGGTAGAGCAGCAAGAGCACCACGAGCCATATTCAACATATCGTTGTACCACACCATATCTTCTAGGCAAATCGCACACGACGCAAATGTAGTGTTACCTGTACGGCGCCTGCTTGAAATGGCACGGTTTCGCCTGTGTCGTCGGTTATATGGATACGGATCTTGTTGATGATTTGAGTACGTAGTGGCAAGTAGTAGGGATTGAGAAAGTTTCGTTCCACAGGGAATCCAGGTTCTCCTTCAGGAACAAAGGTACGCAACAAATTGTTGGCATCACTTCCCATCACAATATGCGAGTCCACAACGTTAGTGTACACGTAAAAGCTTTGGAACGGACGTACATCTGCTCGTTCACGTACGCTGGAGGTGAAGGTCTGTTGTCCGCTAGCATTCTTTTTGTCGGCTACAAATATATACCATTCTCCTACGGTTTCATCAGTTACCCCAAAGAGACGAGCAATACCATGGGGTTTCCCGAGTTCAAGTTCAGTGATTGAACCAACTGTATCAAATCCCAAAGCCATTGCTAATCGTGGCCGTAGTAGTAGCATCATGTCATTGGTTAACTTGATCGTGGTCATGTTCTCTTTATAATTGTATTTGAACTCAATCTTATTGTGATTGGTTTCGTCTGGCCGTAATCTACGTTGTTGCTCATGCTTGTTAAATTTGTTAGTAACTCTCTTCTTGCCTTTCACAATATCTTCCAGCTTGGTGTACTTTCCTGTGGGTAACGTGTACTTTGTCCATAGTTCGTTAGGGTTTACCACGTGAGTGGAAAGAACCCATATGTCAAGATCTTCTTTTTGCAGCAAACTCCACGAATGGGGATAGATGATGTTGGTAAGGGCCATTTCCCATGATCCTTTGCGCAAATCCACAGGATATTTGGTTCGTAGGGCGAAATCCCCAATGGTGTTGTCGGGAAGGGCATCTTCAATAGCATTGCTTGCCAGCGTAATCACTTGGTCCGATCGAGTAGACATCCTGAGGCAACTGATGTCTTTGATGGTATATCACACGATTTTATGTACTTGACTTGCTAGGATCCAACTGTCGTACTTGTCAGGCCAGCCACGCCAATGGACCAAATACTCTTCTTGACGTCCTTTCCCACGGCTCTTGACAATTTTATTGATACGAAAGACATCTTTTTGTTCATCCATGCTGACTTTCTGCAATTCTTGTTCGTAAAATTGTCCTTCCAACAACGAACCGTCGTATTCGCGTATTCGATACGCATAGGGATCCCGTGCCGTCATCCGATAGGCAATCGTAAACACTTCTTCCGTCCAGTTGGGTAAATACCCTTTTGCAAACACGTGTTTGACTTTACTTATACGTACTAAATCTCCCACTTGAAATTTAGGTTTTAGCTTCTTCTTCTTCTTCTGAGCCTTCTTCTGGTACAAGGTATGCCATACGTCTTGAGCATTGGCTAACGTGACGCCAGCAGGGGCACGACGAATGCTTCGATGATACGAATGATTGTAATTGTTCATCAGTTGCGGAAGCACGTCAATGTAACGTACTGTTTCTTTGTAGGTGAACCATCGCCACATCCATGTTTTTAACGTATGATTAAATCGTTCGACGACGGAAGCTTTGGTTTCGCTCTTGGTGGTAAAGTGATGGATGTTTTTCGATTTGAGAAACGCTTGAAAGTTTCGATTTAAGAACTCGGACCCATCATCCGTTTGCAATTTCTCAGGCACACGACCTTCCTTGAATATTTTCTGAAACGCCTTGATCAAACTGAGCCCCGTCTTGTTCTTCAAGGGTACTGCCCATGCGTACTTGCTTAACACGTCAATGACGGTTAATATGTAGTTGTAGCCATTATTTTTGGTTCTGTACGCTTGCATGTCACACAAATCCGCTTGCCATTGTTCGTCGATACCTTGGACGACCACACGATTGCGTGGAAAACGACGACGATACGGTTTATGGAGTGTATATGACGGTTGAGACCGTATCCAAGCTAAGACTGTGCTCTTTTTTATGCCTTTTGAGCGCATAGCCCTTGCCAGTTTGGCAACACTGCCCAAAGCAGCAACATTGTTTGGATCGTAATAGGCTTGCTGGAGTAGACGTTCGATATTCTTCTTCTTCTTCTGTGCTACGGTCTGCTTGGGTTTCCTGGGTGCCATCGACTACCACAATACGACCACCACAACACGCTAGCATACAACGTATACGTTTCAATAAGTTACGACACGTTAGTATGGGACGGTCTTTAAAACATACCATCCTTAGCGGTGTCCAACACCACATGATCATTCCAATGCTGGGTCATTCCCCTTTATAGACAAAAATCACACTATTTGGGTTTATAAGTGCTTTATTACATAACTTTATATATACACTGCTTATCAAAAAGTCTTAAAGTCCATATAGTATCCATAAAAGGGTACACGTTTGTTGTACACGAAGCTTAACAAAGTTCAAAGTCCATAATACCAATAAGGGTAAGTGTACATGCCACGTCGTACACGTTTGTTGTACACAACCTTGAAGGACTTGGTTTCTGATACGGTATGCGGTAACGTACGGGTCGTCACATTGCGTCGAATGGTGTGGGGATTGGTCACTTGACGCACAGGGTTCCCATTACCCTCCAACAATTCCACCATGCTATCCAAATTCACTGTTTCTGTGGTACGTAGATTCATGCGTAGTCCTTTGACTTTGCACACGGTCTTACCGAAGTTGGTCTTGTACCCATAACTCTTGGGTCCTGTGGCCACATAGTGCACGATGTGTTCTTCTGGATCGAGTTCGCTGGTCAGTTGTCCCAAGTACTCGCCAAGTGGTGGTTTCCATTGACCAGGACGCCACGTAAAGATGACACTATCTGTATCGTGGTACAAACATCGGTCCCCCAAACCATCCATGACGTCATACAACTTGAGACGTGCATACGCTGTGGTGTAAGCAGCAAAGACAACGTTGGTGTGTGCTTTCGTCTTCAGAAACTTCTCAGCCATCTTGTAGTGAATCTGGACCGTATCATCGTTTACGATCAACACATCACTCACTTCGATGCTGTCGATACTTCAGATCGAAGTACTTTTCTGGACTTTCCACGTACTCGGTACGTCTCCGATTCGATTGCTCGCCAAATTTTCCCCACATGCAATTCAGGAACATTTTGGCGACAGAGCGAAGACCTGGATTCTTCTCGATACGTTCACGATCCAATCGAATGCCTTGATGTTCTTCGTACTGTTCCACGTACCGGACCTTGTCTTCTTCCGTCTCGCACCAACTTGGCCATCCTGAAGCTTCTTGCTTGTACTTGAGAAACGTCTTGATGTACTCTTCGAACAAGCGTTCCCATTGAGCCCAGTGCCACACCTCATACACTTTCATCACTTTATACCCTTTCTCCAGAGCTTTGAACAGTTCCACGTGCGGCCACGTCCCGGTAAAAGCGCGTTCTTCCTCAGTGTGCGTGCATGGATGATCTTGGTTCTCTTCTTGAGCACAGGTGTAACACAAGGGAAACATCAGCTTGCCGTTGATGCGTACGGGTAGCACTGGGAAGTAAACATCCTTGGGTGGAAGGACACGTACTTTCATCAATCCGCGATACAGGTGCAGGTCTTGTGGATCTCGTCGTTCACCAGAACTTCTGGATGTCCCACAGGGTACTCACACGTGACATTCACGTACGGGTACAACGACGTGAAATCGTAATAGTGGAGTTGCTCGTCATCCTTGGCTTCGCATCGTAAACGGATTGCATTGGTACGTCCACCAAAGAAACTCTCTCGGGGTTCCAAGGGCTTGCACTTTTCCACGTCACCGACCATCGCTTGTATTCTAGGAGTTGCTGTCAGTTCACGATCAAACTCACATTCCCACACTTCCACGAGGTGGTAACCAGCCCGAGTAATAAAGGTGCGCACGTTGCACGTGTCATGGTAGAGATCACCCATAGTAGTGCCAGAGAAAGGATTCCTCGTGTCCTTCGTGTAGCACTTGGGACATCCGTGATAGAGACATCCATGGTATTGGTACACGGTATGAGTACTCTCGGCATACCCGTCGACCTTGTACCGTCCAACCTTGAATTCGCCTTCGCTCGTGCCAGCGTGACGAATGTGCACTTCATCAGTGATGTGCCTGTACTCGAGCCACTGCAATGCTTTGAGCGAGTGCACGTCGCGTCCACGGTATCCTTGAGCAGGAATCACAGCAACGGTGTTGGCCTTGAGAAATTTGGTGCGCAAAATAAGACTGCACAACGATGCAATGGTGACCGACGTGTGAAACGGATGGACGTCACCCGTTGCCATGGTAAGCTTGTCAAAGTACAACACAGCTTTCTTCAGCACTTCAACGTCTTGATGACAATAAGACGCCAGTTCTTCTTGGAAATTGAACACGGCCCCACGTGCGACTTCGTTCTCGTACTACGTGCGTAATGCATCAGCATCTTTCTTCGTCATGTTTTCAATGCCATTATACTTGAGATCAGGCATAGGTCCCACGTACGTTTGGTTCTCTGGGGTGTTGAAGAAATGTGGAAAGTCACCTTTGCGCACCTCTTGATCAAATCCCATAGCTTTGGGAAGTTGATGCAATGCCATCTGGAGGTAATTCAACGTGCACTTCCATGAGGAGCTTTAGGCAAGTAAAAAATGCGCCCCCACCACTTGAGAAAGGTGTTAATCCCTGCCAAGTCACTGCCTGGTTTTATTGACATTTGCTGGTAAACATCAATTAGCATCCGCAAAGGTCACAGCGGAAACTACGCACTTTTGCGCGCTCGAACACAAGCATAGGAGAGCTGTGACCCATTCTTGTCCACGAATAGCCAGCTTTCTTCGATTTACTAAGCAGCGAACTGATCATGAGTCCTGTTGTGTCACAAGCAGTTGTAGAGCTACCCCGGGAGACCACTATAGAGAAGTATTAACGTTGTATACTAAACACAGCCGTGGTAGTCACGTTTACCTGGCAAACTCAAGTTGTTATTCGGAGGGAAAGGGTTTGTCTTTGCAATTTGTATAAAGGGCAGGAAGTTATGTTTTCTGTACTACTAATGCGGCTTTTGCAAACGCTGATTTATTGAGTGAAACATACAGCGATCAATTTCGCGCCAAAATGCATCAGAGTTGATTTTACTTTGCAGTATAATATACTCAAATGAATAAACCTTCATTGTTCTCGGGATTTAGGATATGACTTTGTTTGAGAATTTGAAGAGAGCAAACAACCGAAGACTTACGTTGAAATAATCTGTGCCGGTCTTATTCTTATTCAGAGAGATGCCTAACTGCAGTTCTCCAACACCATCCACAATTCAAAACGGTTATATATTACGAGCTGTAATACGGGTCATATCGGGGTCATATCATGATCAAAATGGCGGCTAACATTTTGGCGGTAAATCGGCAAACGAAATAGCTCTGAAGAGGAAAATAAAGCGCTTGAAAGACGAACGTAAAGAAAAATCATATGTTATTGGAGCTCGAGCAAAAGCTGCCAAGAAGCCTTGATTTTCAAAACACGTTTGTTGGATATCACTTGGGTACTACTTTATCTGTTGTATCAAAATTTACGGTAACTGATCATCAAAACAAGTTTTTTGGATATCACTTGGATACTCTAGTTTATCCGTGGTATCAAAATTTCGTAACTTTCCCTGCCTGATTTTAAAACAAGTTTTTTGGATATCACATGGATACTAGTTTATCCGTGATATTAAAATTTCATAACTTTCCCGGCCTGATTTTAAAGCACGTTTGTCGGATATCACTTGGATACTAGTTTATCCGTGGTATCAAAATTTTAACTTTCACCTGCCTGATTTTAAAACAAGTTTTTTGGATATCACTTGGATACTAGTTTATCCGTGATATTAAAATTTCATAACTTTCCCGGCCTGATTTCAGAACAAGTTTTTTGGATATCACCGCGATAACTTTCCCTGCCTGATTTTAAAACAAGTTTTTTGGATATCACTTGGATACTAGTTTATCCATGGTATCAAAATTTCGTAACTTTCCCGGCCTGATTTCAAAACAAGTTTGTAGGATATCAGTTGGATACTAGTTTATCCGTGGCATTAAAATTTCATAATTTTCCCTGCCTGATTTATAAAAGTTTTTATAAAAGTTTTTTGGATATCACTTGGATACTAGTTTATCCGTGGTATCAAAATTTCGTAACTTTCCCGGCCTGATTTCAAAACAACTTTGTAGGATATCACTTGGATACTAGTTTATCCGTGGCATTAAAATTTCATAATTTTCCCTGCCTGATTTATAAACAAGTTTGTTGGATATCACTTGGATACTAGAGTTTATCTGTGGTTCCAAATTTCTTAACTTTCCCGGCCTGATTTCAAAACAAGTTTGTCAGATATCACTAGTTTATCCGTGGTATCAAAATTTGACTATGATTACTGAAATAAAATATCGTGTTTCAGTAAATAAGCTGTTACTACTGCTGCACCTTCAGACCCTTTTCCGGCAATGTTTCAACAGTACTACACTGTTTTTTCTACTTTTTGTGTTCCGTTTTGCCAATCCGGCCCCAAGATAACTTCGATCTCTCGCGAAACTGGACCTTCGCAAAAGTTGTTTACCACGATAGAGTTCCGACACATGGGTCTGCATGCTCTCCTGTTGCTTCCGGTTCTTTCAATTGATCCACGGCTTCCCTCGTCCTCCTTATAATGAGACTCCCCAAAAGAATAAATCTCGTATAGGAAACGCATTGCGGTTTTGTTGTTAGTATAAGAATCTTGAACGAGAGAATGCCGATCTAGTAAATGCTCTACTGTGTATATTCCGCATTTTGGTGTTTAAACAAAGTAAAGAAAAGTTTAAAATTATGAGTAAAACAATAAGCACGATATGTCTATGTCTATGGATGTAATTCAATCACTGTTTGTGTATGAATAATCCCTTCTTGACAAAGAGAGACCACAGAAGCAAAAGCCGCTCGTTTTCGTGTGAAGGATTATCACACCTTCTCGAGAGTAAGGGTGCATTCAATGCACCCTTACGTCATATTTTCGAGAATAATTATCCGGGCTAAGCTCCTCATGTACTGATCTTGAGATCTGGGAGTCCAAGCATCATGATCTTTCCTCCATTAAAAATAACAGCAGGCTTGAATGCATTCTTGAACAAGTACTCCAAGATAGGATAGGAATCGTACCCTTTAAAGTTGTGTGCCAAACACGTGTATCCTGCATTGCTTCCACCAAACAACCATTGACAAAACTCGTCCAGAGCTTGTTCCCCTTGGAAACCACGTTTAAGCAATCCGCACGTGTCACAAGTAGGATGTGAATCTAAGGGAAGATCACGACAATCCTCACACAGTTTCTGGACTCCCACAAAATTGAACCGATGTTGCGTGCCCATGGGTGAGCCTCAAAATCAAAGATGATGAGCCGCAATTGATCCTCCTCGTTCTTCTTCTTCCGGCCGGTCACTGCTGCTGCTGCTCCTACGGGAACATAACATAAGTGATCCTTGTCGACCATCTTTTTGCAGACGTGACACACGTATTCACCACACTTGTGAGGTTTGCCTTGCCGCTTCTTGTCTAAGACATCAAACCTCGTAAGACATTCTTCGCACTTGTGTATCTTTTGACACTGCGACCATTCCTTCCGATTATTCGTGGGACCATGCTTTTTCACGCGACGATGGTTGTCAAAACATTGCTGGGTACGGAAGTAACGGTTACAGTCGGTACAATGTTGCCAGTGCCATCGTTTGGTACCATCATCATCGACACTCTGGGGAGAACAGTTCTTTTCACCACAAGCACTACATCGGATATTGCATTTGTGCTTGCCTTGATCTGAGTGGCCCTTGTTACATTTGATACAGAAGTAGCTTCTTCCCAGGAGACCTCTCATTTTAGTGATAAAATGGTAATGGCCTTTTTCATGGTACAAGTACAAATGATATTTAGGCTCCTCCTCCAAAGTACCTTGCCAAATAATACCATACATATATTCTCTGGACACGAGGTAGAGCTTAAACCCTTGTGGAGCCAAATACGTTTGGAACTTTTTCAGTTCTTCAATATCGCACTCTCCTTCAGGGACGTCAGCTTGCTGGTGCAACTCTTTCGCTCTTTTACGTTGTGTACCATTATCTCTGTTTCCTGACCACTGTTGATACATGTTCTTATACTCCTGTGTTGTTCCGGTATGGAAGGCGATTCCAATCGCGATCGCACGTGCAGCACAAAGATTATCCCGATTACTTACTCGAACTATAGATCTCTTCATCTTTGCCCATGTCTCCGCATCCGCACAATCCAAGGTTTTCCTATTCTTCTTAGAGTGCTTTTTCTTCTCACCAGCCGGATGGTCATCATCATCGTTATCATCATCATCGTCATCGTCATCGTCATCGTCATCGTCATCGTCATCGTCATCGTCATCGTCATCATCATCAGTAGTATCATCATCATCATCATCATATCCGCCATGACCACCACGGGGTGTACGTGTTCGTATCACGTGCAACTGAAACTGTCCATTGATAACAAATTCCTCGTTAGATTGCACAATGGTTTCAATCTGTCCCATAATCCTTTGCGGTGTCAACTGTTCCCGTAGGATAAACGGTAACGATATGGGATTCTTCAGAGCTGGAGCATTCAACGTCACGCGTGCAAAGTCCTTGTTTGGTACACCTTTTAGCGTTTCTTCTAGCACTTTGTCAAGAACACGTTCTACATCTTGCATGGCTTCTTGGACAGTTGCCCGTAAAGGAAGATTGATGTTTAAATCATAATCAGTACAATCGGTTTTCATCTTACGCGAATGACGACTGTGGACTTCATTCAATTGGTACGAAATATCATCCTCTTCCTCCTCCTCCTGTTCGTCATGGGTACGCTTGACACCTCTTCCAATTTGATTGTCAACATCTTGTGGTGATGGTGGTGACGGCTGTGATGGTAGTGGTGGTGATAGCTGTGGTGTTTGTGGTCTATCGGTAGTCAAATCAATCAATCAATCAATCAATCAATCGTTTATTTATAATACACCCATAGCAGTGGTAACACTGAATTAAGGGAGCAGTCAGTACATGCAACAAGCAGCAATAATAAATACGAAAATATTGTCCAATGTTCATTGTTCATACTGGAATTTGACTGTGACAAAGTTATTAAGTCTATTCGTGGCGCCAACCGACGGGTGTCTAGATTGGCTGCCAGATCTTAAGTTGTATCCATGGTCACGAATGACTGGCTTTCTTACAATGTTGTTAAGTAGTGCTCCATCTAGGAACGATAGCGTGAACGGCTATCGGGAATTTGAGTTATGCTTTGTGTAAATGTTTGATTGTTAAATTTCTAAAAAACTAATTGGCTTGGTCAACAAATCCTGGCCTTCTGATTGGTTGACGTTTGTTTTTCACCGTTTTTGTAGCGAAATACTTCGTTCGCAGTGCTGAATTCTATCCGAATAGGTCTTCCAGATATGTCCGAGCATTTTGTTGGGTCAATAAGAAAATCGAGTGTGAGCATCACTAGACGACCACTGTTTCCGCGGCCCTATTGTTTTCGCTATAGTTCTTAGACGGAGCGCTACTTAACAATTCTGTTTTCCTTAGCCCTGTGAATAAAACTCTTACAAGCACTATTCCGTCTAGCATCCAGGGTTTCGAGTTGTGCCTGGCAAAGTGCTTCATTATATGCAAGGTTAGGGAAAATGATGCGAAGTGCTTTCCGCTGAACACTTTCAATAAGATCAATTAAGTATTCAGGAAGAGCAGCCCAAGCAGGCGAGGCATACTCAAGCACTGGTCTAATGATAGAACAATAGACAGAAACTAGGTCGGCTGATGTAAGCCCACTCTTCTTAAGGATACGGAGTCCGTAGAGGCGTTTGACAGCCTTTCCGTGGATATACTCACAGTGGTTATTCCACGATAAGTCACTGGAGATATGTACCCCCAGCAGCTTATAGACCGAAACCCTCTCGATTAGGGTGCCTCCAACCGCTAAGGGACTCATGCATGTAGATTTATACTTAAGAAAATCAATTATCATTTCCTTACATTTTTTTGCATTTAACCGCATATTGCGTTGAACAGCATACCTATTTATATCTTCAGCGATAGTTGGCAAGTAGCTAGGGGGCTATGTGCACAGAGTTGGTGACCAATTGCGTTACACAAAGAAAACGCACCGCGAGCGGTGCGTTTTGGCACAGGTGCCTTTCAGCGGTGCGTTTTGATTGATTAGCGGTGCGTTTTGCGATGCCTTTTCGCGGTGCGTTTTGCGATGCCTTTTCCGGTGCGTTTTGCGATGCCTTTCCGCGGTGCGTTTTGCGATGCATTATCCGGTGCGTTTTGGGGTGCCTTTTCGCGGTGCGTTTTGCGATGCCTTTTAGCGGTGCGTTTTGCGATGCCTTTTAGCGGTGCGTTTTGCGATGCCTTTTAGCGGTGCGTTTTGCGATGCCTCGATCTTTGGAGGTGCTGATGCTCGTTCTTGTTCTCTTGCTATTTTAATTACTATAGCATTGTCAGCATTTCGGAAAAACGTCTCTACTAACTGGATGAGTTTCAATATAGAGGCTACTTTGTCGCAATTGGAGAAGGTGCAGAACGTGATTGCAGGGTTCTTGCGATTGTGAAATCGCGGATGATGCAGAACGAGTTTAAATAATTAGTCATCATCAAAATCACTTTGCTTGTGAGGGATTTCTTCCGAGTTGAGGATACTTGGGGATACATTATCTCACCTTGGGAACCAGAGATTCTACTTAATAAAACGGCTCTTTTAAGAGCCACTATATCAACGGAAGTGAGGTCTAGTTTGGTTCCTACATACTAGCGAGTTCCCGAAATTTACGCTCGTGATAGCTAGCTTGCGTAGAGCCTAGTTCTTTCCGCATTTTGCTTGAGGTTTCTCGAACTAACGTCTTGATTATAACACTAGCGTTCTGCACCAGTTTTTCACATATAATTGAACACTTAACTGGTTCAAAACTATTCGATATGAAAAGACAAAATTAAGACCGACGATAAAATTCATTGCTAGGGTTCGTAATCCAAACACTACGCCAAAACGCATCGCAAAATGCACCACTAAAAGGCATCGCAAAACGCACTGCTAAAATGCACCGGAAAAGGCATCGCAAATCGCACCGCAAAAAGGCATCGCAAAACGCACCGGAAAAACCACCTCAAAACGCACCGGAAAAGGCACCTCGAAACGCACCGGTAAAGGCATCGCAAAACGCACCGCAAAAAGGCATCGCAAAACGCACCGCGAAAAGGCATCGCAAAACGCACCGAACGAGTGTAAAATTGTAAGAGAGGATTGGAAATTCGGTTCAGACGCTGGATTTGCATTTCGCTTGAAAAAACTAAAGCAGTTTCAAAAATATAATTAATAGCAAGTTGAAGCATACTTAATGTGCACCTTGTTGACAAAGAGGCTTTCGTTTTAACCAGAAAATACACACTTTTTAAGCAATATCATATTTTGTGTACATCTACCGGAAGCACAATCTTGACATTGTTCAGACGCTAGATTTGATATATTTTCAGGTGGTAGTTGATAATAAAAGTAGATAATAAATTATTGTATAACAATCTATAGTTCATGTGCATCTGATTGCATGTTTTTGTTTTTCAAAACGGAGCTTAGATCATTCTATAATCAAAGTTAATTGAATTTAGATACGGAAAAAGTTACGCACGGTTTTCAGTTTTCGTGACTTTATTGACATTTTTTCCGTAGTAATTTTGTAAGATCTTTGAGTTTATTGCTACGTTCTCATCCTTTGGCAGTACCTTTACTGGTATGTTAAATATGAAATTAAAATATTGTTGCGATCAATGTATTTTTGACGATAAAAGCTTATTTTTGGTGCCGTTTGCAATTGGTCACCAACATCGCGCACGTCGCCAGGGGAGTTCCTAGGAATAAGTTCGAAAATGCTGTTGATGTACAAAACTTTGTGCCATATCAATATCGTCTTGCATCACACAATCGATAACATCATTAGCATGTCCTTCCTCTTCTACTTCCACTTGTGGCGACGAGGGCGGTGGTGGTGGCGGTGACGGTTGGTCATTCAAATACCGTTCAAAGAGCTCTTCAACACTTTGTGCCATAAAAACGTTACCATCCTCTTGCATGATCCAATCGATAACATCGATAGCATGCCCTTCCTCTTCTACTTCAACTTGTGGCGACGACGGCGGTGGTGGTGGCCGTGGTTGGTCATTTAAATGCTGCTCAAAGAGCTCTTCGACACTTTGTGTCATATCTACGTCATCATCATCTTGCATGATCCAATCGATAACATCGATAGCATGCCCTTCCTCTTCTACTTCCACTTGTGGCGATGGAGGTGGTAGTTCTCCCAACTCAAACTGATCTATCCAGGTAGGTTGTTGTTCCTCCTTCATATCATACAATTCCCTCTGTTCTCCTTCCAACATATCTCCAAGAGATGTTTCTTGTTCTCTCGCCGCTATTACTTCTTCTTCTTCTTCCATCATTTTCTTCAATATTCGGAGTGCCTCTTCTATTTCATCTTGCTCACTTATTCCCGACATCTTTCGTATATCATGGACTCAGAACCCTTTCTTCCTCCTTCTCCTACAACGATGAGCAGAGGAAGACTGTGATCTCAAACTGAGCTCTCGCCCTTATATACTAGTGGAATGACGTCATCGAAATCCCTGTAATTTCATTGGTTACGTGATTCTAGCCTTCTGATTGGTGGATTTCGATCCAAAAATTGACCTTTGGACTCTGACCTTGATCATGTTTCCTCGGTGGTAAGCATTCGCGATCCAAACTGACCTTTGGACCCTAATGTCTAGCCTTATCCTCCTCATAGGCTAGTAGGACACTACTAGGACAAGTAGGACACTACTAGGACAAGTAGGACACTACTAGGACAAGTAGGATACATAGGATAATTTCCGAACATCTTCCGAAGACCTTCCGAACATGTTCCGATCATTTTGCCAAATATTTCCTGAACACCCAAAGATGTTCCGGGCAATTTCCGAAGACCTTCCGAACACTTTCCGAACACTTCCGATGATCTTCCGAGCACTTCCGACGATCTTCCGAAAATCACCCGAACACTTTCCGAAGGTCTTCCGAACACTTTCCGAAGTCTTCCCGAAGACCTTCCGAACACTTCCGAATACCTTCCGAACACTTTCCGAACACTTCCAAAGATCACCCGAACACTTTCCGAACACTTCCAAAGACCTTCCGACTACTTCCAAAGACCTTCCAAACACTTTCCGAGCACTTCCGAAGACCATCCGAACACTTCCGAAGACCTTCTGAACACTTCCGAGCACTTCCCGGAGACCTTCCGAGTACTTCCGAAGACCTTCCGAACACTTTCCGAACACTTCCGAAGACCATCCGAACACTTCCCGGAGACTTTCCGAGTACTTCCGAAGACCTTCCGAACACTTTCCGAACACTTCCGAAGACCATCCGAGCACTTCCGAAGACCTTCCGAAGACCTTCCGACCACTTTCCCAACACTTCCGAAGTCCTTCCGAACACTTTCCGAACACTTCCGAAGTCCTTCCGAACACTTCCGAATACTTTCCGAAGATCTTCCGAACACTTCCCGAAGACCTTCCGAATTTTTTTTTTTCGAAATTTTACTTTAGGTTACATATTTTTTTTAAGCAATAAAAGTACTTTCCGCGTGCTCTCTGCTTTCTTACAAACACGAGGGGGATGTTGGGAGAACTGATCAAAACTTGAAAGACACTCGCCGGCTTTCAAGTTTTATCAGTTCGACCAACATTCCCCGAGTGTTCGTAAGAAACCAGAGAGCAAGAGGAAAGTACATTTATTGCTTTTCGAAAATTACGTACACACGCACGACAGCGTATAAATGCTGGCGTATAAATGCTGGCGTATAAATGCTGGCGTATAAATGCTTGCGTATAAATGCTGGCGTATAAATGCTGGCGTAGAAATGCTGGCGTATAAATGCTGGCGTATAAATGCTGGCGTATAAATGCTTGCGTATAAATGCTGGCGTATAAAGTGCTGGCGTATAAATGCTAGTGTATAAAGTGCTAGTGTATAAATGCTAGTGTATAAATGCTAGCGTATAAATGCTGGCGTATAAATGCTGGCGTATAAATGCTGGCGTATAAATGCTTGCGTATAAATGCTGGCGTATAAAGTGCTGGCGTATAAATGCTAGTGTATAAAGTGCTAGTGTATAAATGCTAGTGTATAAATGCTAGCGTATAAATGCTGGCGTATAAATGCTGGCGTATAAATGCTGGCGTATAAATGCTGGCGCATAAATGCTGGCGTATAAATGCTGGCGTATAAATGCTTGCGTATAAATGCTTGCGTATAAATGCTTGCGTATAAATGCTGGCGTATAAATGCTGGCGTATAAATGCTAGTGTATAAAGTGCTAGTGTATAAATGCTAGTGTATAAAGTGCTAGTGTATAAAGTGCTAGTGTATAAATGCTAGTGTATAAAGTGCTAGTGTATAAATGCTGGCGTATAAATGCTGGCGTATAAATGCTGGCGTATAAATGCTGGCGTATAAATGCTGGCGTATAAATGCTTGCGTATAAATGCTTGCGTATAAATGCTGGCGTATAAATGCTGGCGTATAAATGCTGGCGTATAAATGCTGGCGTATAAATGCTGGCGTATAAATGCTTGCGTATAAATGCTGGCGTATAAAGTGCTGGCGTATAAATGCTAGTGTATAAAGTGCTAGTGTATAAATGCTAGTGTATAAATGCTAGCGTATAAATGCTGGCGTATAAATGCTGGCGTATAAATGCTGGCGTATAAATGCTTGCGTATAAATGCTGGCGTATAAAGTGCTGGCGTATAAATGCTAGTGTATAAAGTGCTAGTGTATAAATGCTAGTGTATAAATGCTAGCGTATAAATGCTGGCGTATAAATGCTGGCGTATAAATGCTGGCGCATAAATGCTGGCGTATAAATGCTTGCGTATAAATGCTTGCGTATAAATGCTTGCGTATAAATGCTGGCGTATAAATGCTGGCGTATAAATGCTGGCGTATAAATGTTTGCGTATAAATTCTGGCGTATAAATGCTGGCGTATAAATGCTGGCGTATAAATGCTGGCGTATAAATGCTGGCGTATAAATGCTGGCGTATAAAGTGCTGGCGTATATCCCGACCACGTGGTTAGTAGTGTATATCCCCATCATATACTACTGATATAGAATGTCATATCTAGATTAAATAAACATCGGTAGGAGCATTGTCTACTTGATCGGTTGAGATTTCTAAAATTTCGAGTGAAAATAGACGCTTCGAAATGCGAGTCTGTTAAGCTAAACATGCGCGGGTGTGAAAATCGAAAAGCCGCTTGCTCATCGTTTCGTGGATATTACTGACCAAATATTAGGTCTAATCTAACAAGGTCATAGACTTGAAATTTGGACCCCTGGTCCCTCTCCCTGAATTTGTCACCGGAAGGCCAACAAAGATGTTTAGTTATTGCAGCGACCCTTGACCCTTTTCATAATACGATATAAAAACAGTATTTTTTGTTTTGTTGGAATTTTAAAGGGGCTGAACATTTGAAATTAAGGGGGTTGAAATGCAGCAGCTAAAAAGTCTTATAGCCGATTCGTAAATGCCCCATAGTCACCTAGACTTTTAGTCTCCCGCGCGCGCTGCCCGGTCTTTTTGTCTGTCACGCAACACTTCCCTCCCCTTCCAGCAGCTTTCACTGAATAAATAAGGATATGCTGGTCCAAAATTAAAGGTATGAAAGCTCAAGTATTTTAGAGAATTGGTAAATTGTAGGGGGTACTGAATGTGGATCTCTGTCGAACCCCCAGTCACATAGAGTTATTTACCTGAACCTATTGGGATTTCAGCATTGTGAAATTCGTAAATCTCCGCGGAGATAATGGCGTTCACACGTCGCACATTCTTTATACTTCTCCTCGCCCCTCGATGAGTAGGATACGAGCATGTTGCGCTTTTTCTGCCAGGCCAGTCAGTGGTTAGATTTCTCCTGTGCTTGGAACAGATCGTCATCGAGGTTTTTTGCTCGTCTGTCGCGACCAATTTGCCGGCTCTGTTCAATATGAGGTCAACTTCACTTACGATTCCTGAGCTTACCCCCAGGCTAAGAAGATGAGAACTCAT
Source organism: Scolanthus callimorphus (assembly GCA_033964015.1). Lineage (NCBI taxonomy): Eukaryota > Metazoa > Cnidaria > Anthozoa > Actiniaria > Edwardsiidae > Scolanthus > Scolanthus callimorphus. Next base: position 26,368,785 of record CM066922.1, on the reverse strand, counting down.
GTCCAGTTGACAAGCAAGGAGGGGCAAGATCACAGACTCTGCACTCTCCAAGTTGCATAAAGAATCAGAGGAACTAAAGGAGCAAGCTACACTCATGATTACCTCGTGGACTACTCGTTATGTAAAAACTCCTTTACTAGCTGGTGTCGAATTACACAAGGTAGTCTGACACGTTTGTCACGCAATTTGATTGACAGAAGTAAAACGTACTTAGTTTAAGTAGAATATTAGATAGATTGTTAAACACAATCGAAACTCTTAACAATCTGAAATATATTGTCACGCAAATTTAAAAAATATATTGACAATATTCTTTGGCGCCTGTCAAAAACATAGAGGGAAAATGTTGTCAGATTGCGGCCTGACTAGGCATACTTTTGGAGTTTTCTTGAATAGGCATTGAAACTTGCCAACAAAGAGTTTGCTTTTTATTATTAACTAGGGAATGAGCTTGCAAAAACCAGTTTTATTTTTAAAATTCGTTGCCGCACTTTTGAGAAAATTATTTTCAAAAATCAGATAAATTTCGAATTTCAATTTGAGTTGTTTAGCTGTCAACTTTGCGATCGCCGTATAAAATCAGAATTAAACGTATAATACTAATCTCGCTCAAGTAGTCGCCTTGAATAGCAAATAATTCGAATATAATATTTGGTTGGGAATTTACTATGCGTGCGGAATTTTATAAGCCATCGAAGTTGGTCTTAATTTGGTCAGAAAATTGAGCCCCAAATGGTCAAAAACAAGGGGGGTGGTCAAATCAGGGGGGGATAACGCGATCGATCTTAGTTTGCTACCAAACTTAATCATATCGGGTAGGTATCAATCGCTGAAAGTTTCATAAAAATCGGCCGACCCCCATCCGTAGCACCTGCCCGGTTCTTACAGACAATGACACTTAATCTGGACAGAATGTTCTCTGGTTGCACTATCCAGAATGTGCAAGTCAATTTCCATCATTGAGCTTAAACTGTGAACACGAGGTCATGACCTAGAACCGAACTCGATCAGTTCTTTGCCTGAAAGTTTCTTGGATTGTTGTTTATATCCTGTCTCTGCTGAAAACTTAGTGAGTTTTCATGTAATTTTATCCATTTTGGTTAAAGATCGGGCTATATTTCTTCTTTTGAAGGCAAAACTTTCTCTTGTTTTGAACTCGCTGTCGTCTGTGTGGACTCGCGAATGGAAGTGAAATTCGATTGAACAACGTGACGCGCCAAAGTGATTACCATAATGTAAGGAGAATTCAGATTTTGATTTTCCCCTAATATTTTATTTCGCGAGTGTTTACGTTATTTTCTTTAAGCACTAAAAGTACTGTCCGCGTGCTCTCTGGTTTCTTACAAACACGAGGGGGATGTTGGGAGAACTGATCAAAACTTGAAAGACACTCGCCGGCTTTCAAGTTTTATCAGTTCGACCAACATTCCCCGAGTGTTCGTAAGAAACCAGAGAGCAAGAGGAAAGTACATTTATTGCTTTTCGAAAATTACGTACACACGCACGACAGCGTTGCGTGACAATCGTGTCTCTCAGGTCTCTTACAAACACAGCTTTTAACCAATCAGAATGCGCACATTCACCATATCAAATAGGTGTTATTTTCTAAAAGTAATTGTGAGTTATAAAACCACCATGTTCGTTTAAAGTGCCACTATATTTTTAAGTTTGAAAATTATTTACTTTATGCCTCATTTGAAAGAGCTGAGGCTCAGAAGAAATTGCTTCTTTCTGTTTTCAAAAAATCTTTTTTGGTTCCGAAGATGTTAGAGTTTGAAAATTGGCCGCCATTGCTCCAAAGTGTGACTTGATGACGTCACACTCTTAACAAAAAAGTGGTAAATTATTTGATGGTCTATATTTTTGTTGGATTTGCATCAAATCCTATCAAACTTGGCACGGTTATTGAACTCAGTCTTCCTGATAATTTTATTTACCTTAATTGATTGCCATGGCAACAGCCTTTGTTCCAGACCACCCCTATCGAAAATTCTAGATGAGGCTATATCTTTTGAAGAAATCAATTGTAACCTACATTGCCATAGCAGGGGACCTTTATGTGACGCATGCGCAGATGCACGGCCTGATTTGTCTTCAGCTGAGCAAATTCTGGTTTGTTGTCGTGTCGACCGAGTTAATTTCTCCAGTTTTATGCGGGAATAAGTAATGTAAACCACAAACGGAGTTCAACAGAAACAATACTTGTACTTGGGGAATGAATTTTGAGCAGTTTGAGCTTGAGATTGCTACGCTATTCGCTTCGGCAAAGCAGCTCTATTCAAGGATTTCGATTTATATGGCGGATGTCTGTGATCTGTGGTGGAATTCCCAAGTTAACTTTCTGCCAGCAGCTGAAAGGTGAAGTGTCAAATTATCCGCCAAGGTAAGCTTTTAATTACTGTTGGCTTATGTAGGTCTCTCTTTGAGAAATCGCACCAAGGGGTTTTGTGGAATCTTTCGTTGAGCTTCCTTGCTGTAATGCAAAAAGCCGATTTCTTATCGTCTTGCCAGAATGTGCTTTCAAAATCTAGTCGTTGTGCCACAGAGTTGTCAGTGAAAAATGGAAGTACTATCATTTTGAAATTCGTTTATCTAACGGGGATGAAACAGAAAATGGGGGAAGTTATGTGTTTTTGGTTCGACAGTTCCGCACATGAGTTTCAGTGGTTGTTGTTCTTGGACTCCCACTTTCTCACGGTGAATTTAGATCTGGAAATAAGTCACACGCAGTTTCTAGGACCCAGTTTAAATGAAACCATTTGATTTCCTTGAGATCGGCAGCAAAATCGGGTCTTCACTCGAGTTCTAAAATCTGCTTGAAAATGTTGTCTCATGAATATTAATTAATTGAACATTTTTCGAAAACTGCTCGTTGTGCCACTGAAGTATCTCTCGAAAACAAAACTACATTCTATATGTCTTCATTGTGTGGTGCTTATTTTTGGAAATAATGGGGGAATAATGGGATTTTTTGGTGTGTTCACCTACAGGACACCTATGCTTGGGCATGATCCTTAGAAATATTTTCACTGAAATAGCTGTTGCAAGAACTGAAGTGCTCAGTTTGTTTGCCAAGAAAGCAAAATAAATTGAGATGTGAGTGGTATAAAAAAGAACTGCTAGTTGTGTATACTTACTGAATTTAAAAATAAATTTGGTGAGAAGTTGGATTTTTTGATAAACCATTTGACTTGTGAGTGGAAATTGTAGATCATGTTACAGTGAAACAAGATGTTCTCTTCCCTACAATTTTGCAATATTGCCTAGCAACATTGATGGACAGCTTGCTTGAATCAAATTCCAAAACATCTTTTGTATCTGTCTTCACGATATTGTACCAGAACTTGAAATATTTTGTTTCCAAAATCGTTCAATTATGGTCTGCCCCTCCAGTGCTCAGACATGTGGCGAATTAAAGTTGCTCACGAGAAATTGCAATTTGATACCAAAGTTGTCCATCAGTGTTGTCCATCAGTGTTAAGAGCAAAGAGAACAACCTGTGTGACTGTAATAATACAAATTTCATTTCACTTCTCCTAGTTACTATGCATTAAAAAGGAAAGTTTTTTAGAAGCACTTGATAAAAGATATAATAGAGGGTAGGACATTCAGAAGTAACTTGTTGTGCATTGTTTGTTGCAGGTTCCGAAGGTGTAGGTGTACATGTACATGCCCATTCACAAAAGGAACATAATGCCATTCTTGTCTGGATGACACAAAACTACTGCATCCTGCAACCAAATAGCAATTTCTAGTACAAGTGCTGGTGGTTCAGGGATGCAACATGTTAGATGCTACAGTATTACGAGAGCATTCATTGATTGATTTTCAGAAGTAGAACTATAGCAGGGCTCCTTTTAAGAGTTTTCACTACAGATTGTTTACTGCTCAGAAGAACATCATAGTGCTGTATCAAAATCCTCTTTGATTCAATTTTTCTTGCGAAAATTATGTTGCCACCTCAAAACCCAATGTTGTCAACAGGTGTAATTTTGTCAACTGCCCAGGTTCCACTATTACAGAACTTGTCAGAATACTCTGTTAGTTATACTAATAGCACAATAAAAAGTTAACCAATTTGGAGTCTCATCCTTTTCATGGACTTAATCCACCATTTAATCCCAGAGAAGGGTGGTGAAAACTGAGCTTGTATTTCCAGGGTGGGTACCCTTCAGTCTGGGTATTTACACATTGTTTGCAAAATCCCAGCTTGGTTAGATACAAAATCTGGGGTTGTAAATCATCAGTAGTCAAATCGATTGAATTCCAGGATAGGTTATGGTGAAACTTGTCCAGACATTTTCTAATAAGGTTAACACACAAACTAATCAACACGTTTGTTTGGTTACCATGACATTTTTTTTTCATTATACTAAAACAGTGTGACCAGGTTTTTCAAGCAAAATTTATGTATCTGCATGGTGCAGAACTTTTATTTCTCAACCCAAAACTATGACATCTTTCCACTTGATCTAATTCCACTGGAAGGCCCCGAAATATCAGGGTAAACTGATAGGATAAAAAAGGAAATCGTTACGATTGCTAAACAAAAACAACGTAATTTTTCTTGCACTTGCAGTCTGAATTTCAGTCTGACCCAGTTTAAACAGTCGCAGATGAAGGTCCACAGATCCTAAAATCAAACAATTTTTATTTACAATATACAGGTAGCTGAATAAACGTTTTATTTTATCCTTCCAGCTTTCAGAATTAAAACAAAACAAACGAGAAATAGAAATAGAGCGCTATTTGATTACAAATTCGTGATACTCAACAGTGCTTTTCCCTGAGTTGAGTCTGCAATGTAATCTTGGAGAGCAGCGGTTATTGCGAATGGCATAAACAAAAAAGTCCCCTGTTCATTGCCATGCCCACTTATCTTATTTAGTAGTATCTCGCTTTTAGTAACAAGCAAATTGGTTAATTCTGAAATCTGGGCGGGAAAAATCGGGAAATCCTAAAATTGTCTGGGGAGCCTGGGAACCAGTGGATTGCCATGGCAACCCTGATTGATGAGTCACATCACTCTGTTCAAGTCAAATATTCATTCTGCCAAGTTTAAGCACTCAACTTCAAGAGGTATAGAGATATACCTCTTTTTAGTATTTAGGCATTGATCAAGTTGAGAGCGTGACGTCATCACCCATGCTAATTTGCATATCGTTCTTACCTTAATAACTTTTGAATGAAAAGAGCTATCAAAAAACGGAAAACGGCATTGTTCTAGTTTTGCAAAGCTGCCTAACATATGAAGAATGGGCAAAGATTGGAGACTCTAATTTTTTATAATAGTGGCACTTTAAGCATGCATCGGTGGCTGTCACCAGAGCCTCCCTAGCGAGGTTACGAGCCGGAGGCCTCGGGGTGCGAGAATGAGTAGGAGTTTATACAATGCGTTTTCCAGATAAATGAACACTCGAATTTTGTGGTGGTGCTCCACAAAACGGCTAAATCTGAAATGCGGTCCAACCTTGAATTTAGTTTTATATCCAACTGTATATAAGGGAAATAAAGGCAAAGAGCTTAGTTATTTACATTTTATTACTAGAAGTTTCTAATAGAAAGAGAAATGCTCGCGGTGACAGAGAATGTGCCTCCTCTGTATGGTATGCTAATCGGCCAATAGAAATCATCAGAAGAGCAATATCGAAGGCAAATGATTTCTTTTGTCATTAATACCAATTTGGCATGATGACCACGCAAAAAAATTAGACTGTTTCCCTTGCGAGTCATGTGACTGAAAAACATTTAAAAATACACCACATTTACGTGTGCTTTTGCACAATTCATTCACGTAAAACAAACTCTCCTTTATTTCTCTGTTTTTTTTCCCTTCGATACTTGGTATGATAATAAAGCACTTATTTACTGGAACCTCAGGAAAGCAGTATGTTTTGCGGTCCTCGGAGCTGAGGAAACATCAGCGTTCTTGGGACCACAAGACATACTGTTTCCCTTGGTCCAAGTAAATAAGTGTTAATTATTAGACTGTGAGGTCAGTTTACCATGTGCTCAGCACCATTAAGGCATGGCTGACAAACGAATTGTCATAAAACCTAGGGGGTGGTCTATCTCAAGTGCTTTCAACTGTTCGGTTATTTAAAGTTTTTCAGCCTGTGGGGGTTGAAAAATAAGTAAATTTTGGTTGCTGTTTCTATGACAACTTTAAATGTGACCTTTGAACTCGAAGGTAACGGTTTTTTAAAAAGTGCTCCTGCGGACAGGGAAAGGCTTTAAATCCTGAAAATGTTTAAGTGCCAAGTGACTTAAGTCTGGGTATATATTGTTGATCTAATTGGAAAAGTTGACTTCTCCATTGGGAATCCTATTTTAGGACAATGTGAAATTCGATACCCTTTGATAACTTCTTATCCATGTGTGTTGTGCACCATTTCCAATTAGATTTACAAACACCAAGGTAAGAATTATTTTTTCCACTAATTTATTTTTTGTCTCTTATGTATTTTCCCTGTCAGCAGGAGCAGTTTTTAAAATTCCGTTAAAAATGAAGTTCAAAGGTCACATTCCAGGTTGTCATAGAAACGATACTCAAACTTTGTTAAGTTCTGGGTGCTCTGTAACATGAATTAAGTTTCGTAAAAAAATGAGTAAATGCATTAAATATAGACCACCCCCTACGCTTTTCCTTCCATAGCCATGCCTTAATAGCACTGAGTGTATGCACTTTGCATGTTGAATACGTCTTTCACTTTAAAAACAGCTTTACACTTTATAGCCTAAAATAAATGCAATTCTGTTTTGCCAACTATCAAAGTTATTTCAGCATCGAAGGTAAAATAACATACAGGTTTTAAAAGGTGAACAGAACTATAGGTTAACTTTGACAGAAAAAAATACCTGAAGTCTTGCGTGTCCATTATTTTAATCATCACTGTCGCCCCATGTAAGGTAATCCAATCAGATCTTGTATTCCGGATTCCAGCCCTAAGATTCCGGATTCCAACCTACTGGATTCCGGATTCCCTACCAGTGGATTCCTGATTCCATAACTCTCAAAGCTTATCTTGCTGAATTTATTCACAGTCGAATTGATAGTAGTACCATTTGTATCAGGAATCTATAAGTTATCTAGGACCGCTAACATCCTAATGTAACCATTTCGATAACTGTTCTCTGCTTGTATACCATGTATTGTAATCACAACCTTCCTGCATAATATGCTTGTCTTGCTTGGCATTCATTATGAAAAGGGAAGGTCAGTCCTATTGAGAGAAAGCGAAATGTGCTTTGGTTGCCGTGGAATCTATCGTCGAAACAGAGCAAAAACTCTGAGACAAAAGGTCATTGTGGTATAAAATATAATAACGGGGGTTTAAAAAATTGCAAGTGAAAGAAACGAAGAACTTACCTAGAAACGAAAGTCCGCTCTCAGGGCTTGGAGAGAACAGTTTTAAGACGAAGAACCAGAGTTTACCATCGCATAGCCGCCATCTTGAAAATGCGACCCCCTGCAGAGGCAACCCCCTGTTGATATCGATTGGATTTCGATCTGTCCAGACAGACACACGGAAATCTCGACGCTTCACGTGTATATCATCATGCGGCTGTCCCAGAATGCTCTGCGCGCGTAATCCAAAATTGCAAGGGCGTTAGGACTTGCTAGCGTTAGGACTTGCCAATATTAGATATGCTCGCTCGCTAACGCTCGCTTCGCAATACTTTAGCTACGATATAACGCGCGCTCTGATTGGCCCAAATCTATGCTTTCTCGTGTCTCTCCCAACATTACGTGTGCTATATTGCGCCGAGAAAGTCATAGAAAGTTATGTTATATTAATGCTTAACTAATCAACAGTGGAATGCTATGTTTTGTATGTCTTAGTCTGCCACGCGGATTGTGCGACGTGTTCGGGGCCGGATGCAATGTCGTGCACAACGTGTCATCCAAATGCAGTACTGTTGATCGGAGGTCAATGTTCTTGTCCAGAATATGGTTACTACGGGGATGCAGTGTTTTGTGCAGGTATGTCTACAAAATCGATATCAACATTAGGTAGAATGAAATTAAGACAGTACAGTATATGCACCGACGTGCGCCTGTCTCTCTGTTGTCAGGAACCGGTATTAATTCATGGGCAAAATTCACAGTGAATTACTTTAGAAACCCATCCATGAATTTCTCTTATTGGAAGAATTGGAAGTGTTTGGATTTCCATGGCTTGATCACTGGGTGAAATCCAAACACTTCAAACCCGCGTGCTTTAGCAAATTCAGCTTTTTCCATGGATGGGTTTTTGCAGGAATTCCCCTGTGATTAAAACATTTTGTTGTTAACTATCCAGTGGTTTATACCGGTAGTCATATTTAGCTTTGGATTGCCTGTGGTTAGCGGAACCGAGCATGTCCTTTGAAGGTTGACTATTGACAGCTAAAGTCGTGTATTTGGAAATTCTGACAGCTTAAACGCACGGTACAATGTTAACTAGAGTTTATAGAATGAGTTTTCACAAATAAAGAAACATTCGGAATTCGTGCTGGTGCGCCACTTTTAAACATATTTTGCTTTAATATATAGATTTAGCCACTGGCTAAAAGCGGAGCTCCCGGTTGTGTACATGGTTTGTCACTATAATAATCTTTTCAGAAAAAATGTCTCTAAATATGTGCAGTATACAGAGATGCAGATGAAAATAAGAACGAAAGAAAGGTAAAAAAAAGGTACTAACCCCTCACAATTGAATAATTCTAACAAGGTGCAACAGTGTAATCAAGAGAAAAGCTTTTCTTTGTCATGAGCTGTTTTAATATTTCAACATATACATACCATACATGTACCATATTATTACGTGTTCATTGTATTTTTATTAAAATGTCTCACCCCAGAAAATACCCAACATGAATAAGCAGAGAAATTCAGAATACTGTAGTTGTTTGTCAATTTTGGTAATTTGACTGAATTTCTGTGTAACATTTATTGCAAATTCCAATTGTAAGGGAAGGAACATTTTTTTTGAGTGGTTGGGAGTGGGGGTACGGAGGCACAAGGGTAAGGCCATACCTATATGAAAGCTTTTCAGGGGAGGGCACACCATTCTCTTGCTTGTTACTTTCCATTTAATTAATTGTCCATTTAATACCTCCTAGTTCATAACTTAAACTACTATTTTATATATACACTTTTTTCATGATGCATAGTCTTCTCAGAAGCCTTGGAGCAAAACGTATAACAAGGTGAGGGGAGGTTTGCACCTTTCCTAGACCCCTGCAGGAGGGGGGGGTGGGGGGGGGGAAGATGTTTTCCCTAAAAATACAAGGGAGGGCCAACACTTTATTGAAAACAGTGCTGAAATTCACCAGTCCTCTCCCCCACCCCTCTCCCCCACCCCCTTGAAATAAATAAAACTACCTTCCATGTGTGCAAAACCCACCATGGGAGATGAGTATTTGATAATCTGGCATTGTGTGGACCTTCCAGAAAATATCCATCCCCCTCCCATGGAATGGTGTTGAAAAGTACCCCCCCCCCCCCCCCCCCACCAAAAATAAAAAAAAATAAATAAAAAAATCATAAAAAAATAAAATACAGTATTTGTATGGAAAAAGTCAGGATAGTTGACCCCCCAATTACTCTGGCGTTTCCAATCCCTTCCGTGGAGGGGGGGGGGATATTTTCTGGAAACCACACACAGTCAGTACTATCTATGTCTATGTACCATGCATTACACATTACAATGAGATTATGGATTATGAAGATGGAGATTCATATAAGGTATCTTCCATCAGTTCATGGAAATCTAGAGCAATTAATCAAAACAAAATCAATTCCCATGGGTATCACTTATAGGGGTGCTACATGATTTTGTATCACACCAACTCAATGAAACTTCACCTGGGGACACTCACTAGGATTCTCAGTTCTATCAATCAAAAACGTCAGTCCCAAAGGCGGGGCTTCGGGGACCTCCTATCATTGGATGCCGCGTTTGGCGCCTTCTCATTGGCAGCAGGTTTAGTTCCCGAATGATCACATTGTATTATTCAAGGGGAGATGATTGGCACGATCTTGTTCCTGAACTAATCCTGCTGCCAATGAGAAGGGGCTTAATTCATCATCCAATGATAGGAGGCCCTGAAGGTCCGCCTTTGATTGATAGAACTGAGAATCCTAGTCAATGTCCCCAGGGTGAAGTTTCAGCAAGAAACAGAGCATCCTATGAGGTCAACCTGCAGCAAGTATAAACAAACTACCATTGAAAATATAACCCAAATACAACTTCAAACTTGGTTCGAAAACACGGAAAACTTCACCCTGGGACAAGGGTATGAAAAGCTATGTCTAAACCAACCTATGTGTGCACTGTGCAATTACAACTAAGGGACTGGTCATAAACTAGACGGGAAAGGGCTGGTGCATTTCTGTTTTGGTCTACATGTACATGTTTTTTTTGGAAACCCTCCCCTGACAAGATGCAGGAAAAATGTTGGCCCTCCCAAATGTGGTGACATAATTAATGGTGACCCTCCCCCATCATTCACTGGATCTAGATATTGCTAAAAAGACATTTTTATTACGTTCTAAAATCCATTTTCATGTAATAATAGCAGATTCGATTATGTCTTTTGTTTAGGGAAAAAGAATCCGAAAGTTACTTCATCTGTACGTATGTTTTACATAAAATACTCACAAATATCCTAAACTTCAACAGACTATTAATTCTCAATTAATAATAACTACACACAAGAGAATTTAAAAATTCTGACCAATATATTTTGGATAGATAAAGTAGGGTAGAGTGATACTATTAGAGTATCTTGTACAGTTGAAATATTGGTGGAGTCAGAATTTTATAATTTCTCTTATGTGTGTATTTATGTTTAACGATGCGCACGATGCGCGGTGGAAATTTAGAGCCCAGCATGTAGAATTAACCCATGTGTGGGGAATTTACTGGGGAAAAACTGTGGGGGCACAGGCCTCCCTGACGCTATAATCACTATGGCCCTGTGACAACATTTGCGTAAAAAATAATGACCCTCCCTTTATCATTTGCACCATGCGAGACTGTGATCATATTATCATAAGGTTTTATGTATTCACTCTAAATAGTAGACAGTGCCAATTCAATAACTTCTGCTGTGCACAAGAAACCCTTAAGCCTAGTTTCCATAAAGTCTTATCTGTCGTATCTGACGTCTCATCAGTCAACCGTGAAACAACAACAACAACAATACTTTAATGCCCTCTGTAGTAACAGGATACAGTTCAAGAAAAGTTATGAATTAAAGTATTAACTTAATTAGAGGATCACAGTTACCTAAAAATAGCAGAGTTAATCAAGTTAGGTAACAGATGTCAAGCAGATAATAGTCATTTACAATTCATAGGAGTTATAGTTAAGGTAGAGACAAACAAAGGAGAATAATTAACTAACAATAAAGAAAATAAATAAATAAATAAACAATAACAACAACAGCAACAGAGTAGTACACTATGAAATAAGAGGATATGAAATAGAGAATATTATTTTTTCAAGCATAGATGACGTCATCGATGACGTCACATCACGTGACCACTTCATTTTGCTCATCTGGTGACCTAGACCACACTTCCCAAGTTTGGTTGTTCTAGAGTCTTCTCTTGACGAGATATTCATTTTTCAAGCATAGATGACGTCATCGGTGACGTCACATCACGTGACCACTTCATTTCGCTCATCTGGTGACCAAGACCACACTGCCCAAGTTTGGTTGTTTTAGAGTCTTCTCTTCACGATATATTCATTTTTCAAGCATAGATGACGTCATCGATGACGTCATATCACGTGACCACTTCATTTCGATCATATGGTGGCCTAGACCACACTACCCAAGTTTGGTTCTTTTAGAGTTTTCCCTTCACGAGATATTATTTTTTCAAGCATAGATGACGTCATCGATGACGTCACATCACGTGACCACTTCATTTTGCTCATCTGGTGACCTAGACCACACTACCCAAGTTTGGTTGTTCTGGAGTCTTCTCTTGACGAGATATTCATTTTTCAAGCATAGATGACGTCATCTAAGACGTCACATCACGTGACCACTTCATTTCGCTCATCTGGTGACCAAGACCACACTACCCAAGTTTGGTTGTTTCAGAGTCTTCTCTTCACGAGATATTCATTTTTCAAGCATAGATGACGTCATCTATGACGTCACATCACGTGACCACTTCATTTCGCTCATCTGGTGACCTAGACCACACTACCCAAGTTTGGTTGTTTTAGAGTCTTCTCTTCACGAGATATTCATTTTTTAAGCATAGATGACGTCATCGATGACGTCACATCACGTGACCGTGCTACAGCACCCCCCTTGTGGCATAGACAAAATATCCCAAGTATGGCTGTCTTAGGATGTTCCCTTGAGGAGATATAATTTTTTCTTTGCATACCACAGGGTTCCCATGTGTACACGGACGACGGCGGACGGACGGACGGACGGCGGACACTATAGGTTTAATACCAGAAAAATAAAGAAAAAATCATATCTCCCGAAGGGAAGCTTCTCTAGAAGCCAAACTTGGACAAACTTTCAAAGACCATCAGAGGAACTCTACACCAAAGTCACGTTCCCTCACGCCATCAATGACGTCATCAAAATGATCCAAAATGCCCGTGACGTTCAAAAATCAACTCGATGGTATACGTTTTTCCCTTAGGTATGGTGCTCCGCTTGCGCGGGCCTTCGGCCCGCGCTGGAGCTCCGCTAAAACATACATACAACGCAACGCGCACTGTGAGTGGTCGTTTTTTCTCAAAAAGGTTTGGACGGTTAATAGAGATGGTTCACGAAAATTACTTCATCACTCGGAATGAATCAAGTTCGCTAATTTCGCAAAAGTCGGCAATGTCAGCACCCTCCAACGAAAGACCCTGGAAAATGAAAGCAAACGAAAGGAACTGATCGTGATTATTCTGGCAAACGTTTGCTCGTTCTCTGTGCGAGGCCTCTGTTTTTTAGTGAGTTTGAGTTTTGTTCGGGTCCAGGGTTGGCGTGGGAGGCTAAACAGGGAAACACGAAGGAAACATGTGTCGGGCTACAATGTGTCCTAGTTTAGCCAGGGCTTTATGTATTTAATATATAGATTTAGCCACTAGCTAAAAGCGGAGCTCCTGGTTATAAAATTTTCTATGTGAATGAAAGGGATTCCCATGTGTACATGGTTTATATGGTTGCTTTAGAGTCTTCACGAGATATTAATTTTTCAAGCATAGATGGCGTCATCGATGACGTCATATCACGTGACCACTTCATTTCGATCATATGGCGGCCTAGACTACACTACCCAAGTTTGGTTCTTTTAGAGTTTTCCCTTCACGAGATATTATTTTTTCAAGCATAGATGACGTCATCGATGACGTCACATCACGTGACCACTTCATTTTGCTCATCTGGTGACCTAGACCACACTACCCAAGTTTGGTTGTTCTAGAGTCTTCTCTTGACGAGATATTCATTTTTCAAGCATAGATGACGTCATCGGTGACGTCACATCACGTGACCACTTCATTTCGCTCATCTGGTGACCAAGACCACACTGCCCAAGTTTGGTTGTTTTAGAGTCTTCTCTTCACGAGATATTCATTTTTCAAGCATAGATGACGTCATCGATCACGTCATATCACGTGACCACTTCATTTCGATCATATGGTGGCCTAGACCACACTACCCAAGTTTGGTTCTTTTAGAGTTTTCCCTTCACGAGATATTATTTTTTCAAGCATAGATGACGTCATCGATGACGTCACATCACGTGACCACTTCATTTTGCTCATCTGGTGACCTAGACCACACTACCCAAGTTTGGTTGTTCTAGAGTCTTCTCTTGACGAGATATTCATTTTTCAAGCATAGATGACGTCAACGATGACGTCACATCACGTGACCACTTCATTTCGCTCATCTGGTGACCTAGACCACACTACCCAAGTTTGGTTGTTTTAGAGTCTTCTCTTCACGAGATATTCATTTTTCAAGCATAGATGACGTCATCGATGACGTCACATCACGTGACCACTTCATTTCGCTCATCTGGTGACCTAGACCACACTACCCAAGTTTGGTTGTTTAAGAGTCTTCTCTTCACGAGATATTCATTTTTCAAGCATAGATGACGTCATCGATGACGTCACATCACGTGACCGTGCTACAGCACCCCCCTTGTGGCATAGACAAAATATCCCAAGTATGGCTGTCTTAGCATGTTCCCTTGAGGAGATATAATTTTTTCTTTGCATACCACAGGGTTCCCATGTGTACACGGACGACGGACGGCGGACGGACGGACGGCGGACACTATAGGTTTAATACCAGAAAAATAAAGAAAAAATCATATCTCCCGAAGGGAAGCTTCTCTAGAAGCCAAACTTGGACAAACTTTCAAAGACCATCAGAGGAACTCTACACCAAAGTCACGTTCCCTCACGCCATCAATGACGTCATCAAAATGATCCAAAATGCCCGTGACGTTCAAAATCAACTCGATGGTATACGTTTTTCCCTTAGGTATGGTGCTCCGCTTGCGCGGGCCTTCGGCCCGCGCTGGAGCTCCGCTATAATCCTTATAGTTGTTGACTAGACCTCCTCGGCATGGGCGTAATGTTTTGCCCATTTCAGATCAAGCGGCATTCCCATGAGTATTCCCTCTTTGTTTGGAATGCTTCCGTATTTATATAAGTAGTATAGTATGCACCGAACTTCCCTTTTTTAATACTAATTTTGCGGAGGAAGTCAAAGGTCCGAATGACGTCACATGAAGAGATCCTCCCACTCTCCTCCTTTTTTTTAATATAGCTTAATTTTGCTTCATAACCACTTACCCATCAAATGGATGTAACCAGAGCCTTCTAAGACATAATCTCCATAATTTTCTATTGATTTCGACTGTTAGTTCAATCACGCATCTGGTTCAACTTTGTACAATTACACATTGAGGTTAATATAAAGGATGTTGGCGATACGGGATAAGTTGATCTTGCATGGACGCGCAACTTTTGCCAAAACTCGCAAGTTTCCCTAACATATCTAATGAAATCCCGGAACAAAACGGTATAGTTTAATAAAAGGTTCTCAAAAATGGTACATATAATATGCATGTTGAATAATATGTTTAGAGTTTCTCTATGGGTTTTTCCTAAGCCTCAAATATTCGAAGATCCGCAAAAAGTAACAACTAGGCTTTCCAAGCTTGGTCTAGCTCAATTCCAATGTATTTTCCTTTTGGTTATATTTGGAAAAATTGTTTTAGGAAGCGATTGAAATGTGCGTTGCAAGTGAATAGCTTCCACTCTTCATTTGAAATGTCTATTCCCCCATTTCACGATCGAATGGCGAAAGTTTCAAGTTTTTCCGTGATAATATCCGCTTCTTTGCCCCTGACTCTTGCACTGAAGTAGGAGCTAAGTAATATAGAATTTGGTCCTATTTTTGAGGTTTTTGAAAGTGCATTATTGTTGGCTGACGCTCAAGCAATAAGCACTATTAAATTAGGAAAATTTTACCATAGAGTTGCATGTGGCGTTTCATTTGGAGGAGAATATCTCCAAAACACCTACTCATCTCATCGTTTTCTTAAAGAGATTTTACATGTAAATGTATATTTTTAAACTAGCGGTTTCAATTGAAAGTAAAATGCTGCGAGCGCGATTTTACAATCTACATGCCTTGGTATACTCTTATTTTTAAAAAATGTAAGCGGCTGCTTCTTGTTGGGGTAGAAATGCTATATTCTCTTTGATTGACCGTTGTCTATTGTTGTCGTGTTTTACTGCATGCCTGGCCTTTCAAGTAGAAGCCACAAAGGTGAAAGACGTTTGCTTTGGCAACAGTAGCTTAACCGAGAAATTTGGGAATTACAATAAACATTTATATACCGACTGTAGACGGCTGTTAGCAAAAGTTGCATTTCACTGCAGGTCTTCAGCTTTTTCGAACACAAGACAATCGGATAATCTGATGCTCGGCACGCGACTGCAACTGTATAATAAACAAACACTGAATAAAACCCAAATTGATTGTGAAAATAGCGCTTCTCCTGCAAAGTACAGCACAGATAGCTAAATAAACGTACATCTCATCATTGTGAACATTTATTTGGTCTCAGACGTACCTTAAAAGGCATAAAATGCAGTAAAACCCGGCATTACAAAAGCGGAGATGTTTCGCCGGGCGATATCAGAAGATCTCATGGGTGAGTGCTATTTCATGTCTACATCCCCCATCGCAAAATGTGTCGTCGTGATTGTGAGACTCAAAAGCCGTACGTCCAGCCCGTTGAAGCGACCTCGAATAAAATCGTGTTATGCAAATCGCGGCCGGCTGCAAATCTCGCCCTTCGTAGGGAATCATTCTTCGTAGCGAATATGTTGCTGCTCCTAACGTCGCAGCAAAAACAACACTTTACCAATGTCTTATTCTCAATGCCATTATACATATTTTTAAATAAAAAAATAGAAAAAGGAAGTGGGACAAAAAGCTCGTGTCTATGTGTACTTGAAAATTTGCTTACCTGAGATAAACAAATGTAAATTAAAATTATTTTCAACCACTATAGATTTGGTGGGGTGTTACAGACCGTGCAAATTAGATAACTGAGTGAAAATGTGGTAAAATTGTAGATACTACAGGGTCACCTTTTCCAGTGATTGGCCAGATGGTCAGTGAAGTTGTGTGTATTATTGTCGTCGTGTGAGTTCCGCTTTTAGGCAGTGCCTATATCTATATTACTGCGTCTTTGAAGGAGGGTTTTCATGGGATTTCTCAAGGGAATACTCTCAAATCGTCGACGGGTCACCATAATCAGGAATGTGCTTGGTCGTTTTATTCGATTTTGAAGGCAAAATGCGGGAGAAATCGCTTCCGTTTTGGGGACATTATTTATTTAATAATGCTTGCAAAGATCTTCAGTGTCCGGAGAAGGTAACTTATGACGGATGGCGAGGTCAATTGACAGAAATAGAATCGTACCCGAGTGCGATACAAACTTCCAAATTTGGCCAAAATGTTTGCTTATGGAAATTATTTTTTTTCGAAAATGGCAGCTTTATAAAATCGAAAATCATACTGTTTGACGAATATAAGCTCTGAAATTTGCCTCAAGGAGATTAACATCTCATTTGTGGCGATTTTTGGCAAGTTGAATTGGGGGTCAATATTGCAAAGTTTTACACATTTTCAGTTTATAGGTAACATTGACCGAGCTCCGGCGAGCAAACGACACGACTTCCCGGAGAATTTTTTATATATTCACAGACTTCCACCATTAGAGTATACAGGATGCTTGTAGCATTTGTCGTGAGAGTATACTTCGCGAGATATAAATTATTTACTCTTAGTGGTTTTTTGACTTTGTCAAAATGGCTGACAGGGCATCCAACAAAATGGCCACATAACAGGCGCAGAATGTTACTTAGTAATTATCGGGTAATGGCCGTTAAGTACAGAGATGGTCTAGTAACAAATGAAATATGACTTGGATTAGTTTTATTTTGGTGGAGAACTGAGGCTCTAGATTATAGCTTGAGGAAGGAGAAATGTCTGGTCAAAATGGGTCTCTGGAGCCAGAACAAAGAGATCTTGTTTCCATGCCAACAAAACATTTGACCCCCACTAAAGGGGTGTTTTTGTGCATCCCCCAAGGTAACTTACTTGCACACAAAATCTAAGGCTGGGTTGAAAATTTTCATTTCCCACTTTGTTTGATTCTTTCAGATTCTTAAAGAGCCTGTGTCAGCCGCAATTTTGACTCGGAGAAAGCATCCATTTCCATCGGCTAATTTAGAGTATATTTAACAATAAGACCTCAAGGCCGAATGTGCTATGATGAATAGACCATGAGGCCGAAGGCCGAATGGTCTATTGATATCATAGCACATGAGGACGAGAGGTCTAATTGTTTTAGTATAAACCAACTAGTTGGTCAGTTATGGAAATGAATTCCATTATTTTATATTGAAAACATCAAGTTTTCTTTCAAAGAAAGGTGGTGGTTTTGCCAGGCACGGTCTATCACTAATAGACCATTAGTAGCTCAGCCAATCAGAATGCAGGATGTGTAATAGACCATTAGTTGGTTTATACTAAAGAGCAATATTCTCGATTGAATTTGGTAAATCAAAACTGAAACTTTGTTTTTAGATGCTTATTAAATTTTTACACGTAATTTACATGTAAATATTGAGCGAAAACAATAACAAAAGGAGTGGCTGAGACGGGGCTCTTTAAGGTGGCTGTTGTGGAATACGACTTTGCACTACAGCTTTTGCCACCATAATTTTTCGTGATAAATTAATACAGTGGACTTCCATTTGTTATATCTCTCTATATTCTGTCATTGTTAAGTTAAACGTTTGTTTTACATGGGACTGCAGCGCGTCTAACAACGTTTTAAAGGTAAAATAGAGCGCTTTCGGAACACAGGTATCCCGAGCTAGAATAGAAATCGCAATTTTAGCCCCCGGCTAATGTCGTAAAGCCGGAACGTAAAGCCCAGATGTCAATGTATCTAATACATAAAGACCAAAATGTGAAAAATACAATCCGCGCCAAAACTAGATGACACACTCCATTTAGTAACGCTAAAAATGCTCGCAAGAACGATCACAGACAGGACAACATTAATGCACCACCCCCTCTCCCCCTGTGCAATGTTGAACTCCCAACTGCACCGCACAAAACTCCGACGATATCCCTACAGGAACAACATTGATTGGGAGGAGAAAAGAGCTTGTTGGCGGGAGACTCTTTTTAAGGAGCCAAATTTTAAGAATACGGTTCAAACGTAGAGAAATAGATCAACAGTTTTGGCGGGGATTGTAGTTCTATAACGGACTTTCTTACGTGACCACTTGGCTTTTTTGTAAGCCTCGTTATATTAAATAGATATTTGTTTTTCATTTTCAAAAGTTTAAAGGGCGTTACCATGGTAACAGTACGGCGTTGTTCAAAAGTACAAGCATCACTTTATCGAGCTTGGTGAGCTGTACACTATATGTAAATGACTTTGATCTGCTGGATATTCATCGTTTGTATTTTCCCGTAATTTTGCCGAGGCTGTTTCCATGTCAGAATGTTGCTGTCTGAAATCAGATCAAACAGTACCAGTTACCCCCATTCTCCTTTGCGCTTCAAGCTTATATGCTTTTTGGATGACATCGTTTCCCGGAAAAGGTATTTCCAACTGTACATTAGTCAATAAAAGGGAACAGCTCATTTATTTATCTCAAACTAATCAACAGTTTGGAATGTTTTCTATACCCTAGCGTGCCATCGGAGGTGTGCGACGTGTTTTATCGCATGGGGATAACTGGTGCACATCGTGTCGTTCACATGCATCATTGAGCAAACCGCCGGGTCCTTCCAAATGTTCCTGTGATGTTGGTTTCGCCCCTACACCGGATGTTGACAAATGTCAAGGTTTATATATACAAAATATTATATATCAACATCAGGCAGAATGAAATTCAGAAAAATCCGGGAGCGACTGCAGAATCCCCCCCCCCCTGATTTGCATATGCATCTGTCTGAAGTTCTTTGCGATCTATTTGATGATACCAAAAAGCCTGGTCAGGTGTGTAGAAGCCCTAAATGTAATAACTAATAAAGGCCCCAAGTGTAATAAAATTTGGCCCTAAGTGTAATAAAGGCCCCAAATGTAATAAAAATTGGCCCTAACTGTAATAAAGGCCCCAAGTGTAATAAGACGTGGCCCTAAGTGTAATAATGGCAATGACCATACAACGTCCAAGTAGGAATACGTCAGCGTTGTTATATCAATATATTACAGTGATACGTCAATTAAGCGGCCATCCTCTATTGAGCAGCCACTTTTTGAAGTCCCAAAATACCGTATTTGTCACTCCAACTAGGACGGATATTTCTACCGCATGTAAACGGGGTCTAATATGAAGCAAACACCGCGGGCTTTGTAATATTAAGTATCGGCTTCGGGTACTCATGGAACACGAGACTAGATGTGTGCTGCTACTCTTTGAGAAGGTGACTTTAAATCCCTGTTCTGGGGAATTTACAAAAGTCGCTACCCTGCCAGCGTGTATGCACATTGCCATTGTTACACTTAGGGCCAATTGTTATTACATTTGGGGCCTTTATTACACTTAGGGCCAATTTGTATTACATTTGGGGCCTTTAGTACACTTAGGGCCATTTCGTATTACACTTGGGGCCTTTATTACACTTAGAGCCAATTATTACATGTAGGGCTTCTACAAGGTGAACAACCTCAGAACTTTAATTTTAGAACTTTCAAAACAACTTACGAATACGAAACATACCTCACTAATATTCTTAATCTCAAGCATCATAGAGACTAGTCGCAGTGAACTGGTGCGCAAAACCCTCACGCAGCACTTTTTTTAACGAAAATCGGAATCATCGCCATTTTTGGTTGACACGGTGATTTGAACCCTGATCTGTTCGACCAGAAGCCGTTGCAATCATCGATTAAAGGACATCTACCTAAAATACGCCAAAAACATCACCTAGTCGCAGTTTGCTGCTTCATTGCAGAGAGAAGTAACAAAACTCAATCACAATACTTCACTAGTCCCAATTAAAGAAATGCGGGCAATAGTTCGAGTATTTATGTTCATCTAAAATGCAGACTCGCTGGCTGTTCCCGCTTCACTTCCTCTGGCAAACTACGGGCCCTAAGTGACAACACGCGAGTTTACAAAATATCCAGATTTGAGCTGCTAGTTCGGCCGCTAAGATCCAGATTCTTACCTAGATAACTTGGTAGAAGACTACAGCAATCGTAGGCATAAAAGACCGAAATAGGCGTACAGCGGGTCCTATAGTCCCCGTTTCTCGCGGCGATTAACAGCGACTTTAGGCGACTTAAGCAAAATCCAAGGTTCTGGGACGCGACTTTGAGCGACTTTACAAGAAAAGCTATTAACTTTGGGCGACTATTGGCAACTTTGTGCGACTATAGCCCTATTCAGACTGGGCTTTTTTTGACCATCTGTGACTGGGGAGGGGGGTGCTAATTCGGCCCCCCCTCTATATCTCTGGAACCACTGGGGCTATGATCATCAAACTTTCACACAATGACCATGAGCCTTAGGTAAATCACCACACTCATTTTTGTCACGTGGGAGCAAAATGTGACGTCACAATGACGTCATTATCAATGTTTTATCAATTTTTAAGTAATTTTAATTAACTTCCAAAAACTTGGTAGATAATACTCTAAAAGCCAACTAATTAACATCAAGATAATGTAAATGTAATCATTTGTGACATTAACACTGAAATTTTAACAAATTGAGTCATAATGACGACTTTTGAAAATATTGTCCGCCATATTTGACTAGATGGGGTGCTACAAACATTTGAAAAATGGGAGGGGTGAATAATGGATGAAATTTACATGCTATGCGCTTTTTAATTGCAATTTGCTTGTACAGTTACTAAAACAGACCTGAATGTTCCTTAGGCAACATCTAACAGTCTTTGTAAGGGGTGCCACAATTTCGGGCCAAGGGGGGGGGGGGGGGGGGGGGGGGGGGGGGGGGGGGGGACATTTTTGTACTTTCCTGATTATCCCTATATTTCAGCGGTATTAAAGAGTTATTGATAAACAACAACATGTCGATTCTTCATGAATGGTTTCCTTCACATTTGGCTAGATGGGGGTGCTACAAACATTTGTCGCGGGGGAGAGGCAGGTTATGGGTGAAATTTACATGCTATGCGCTTTTTAATTTCAATTTGATTGTACAGTCACCAAATCCGACATGAATGTTCCTTAGGCAATATCTAACAGTTTTGGAAAGGGGGCCACAATTTAGGCCCAAGGGGAGAGGGTAGGGACGATTTTGTACCTTACCTGATTATCCCTATATTTCAGAGGTATTAAAGAGTAATCGATACTCTGCATCCAATCTAGCCAAATGCGAAGAGAATCGTACTAACTATTATGCTGTTGTTTATAGATAACTCTTTAATACCTTTAAAAAAGTAAGGATAATCACAATGGGCAAAATTGTCCCTCCCCTCCCCTCTTGGGCCAAAATTGTAGCACCCCTTTCTAAAACTGATAGATGTTGCCTAAGGGAATATTCATGTCGGATTTGGTGACTGTACAATCAAATTATAATTAAAAAAACAATGTAACATGTAAATCTCACCCGTAACCGCGCTCAACAAATGTTTGTAGCACCCTCATCTAATCAAATGTGAAGGGGACCATTCAAGAAGAATTATCATGCTTTCTTTATCAATAACTCTTTAATACCTCTGAAAAAAAATAGGGATAATCAGGTAAAGACCAAAATTGTCCCTACCCTCCCCCCCTTAGGCCGAAATTGTGGCACCCCTTTTGAAAACTGTTAGATGTTGCCTAAGGAACATTCGTATCAGATTTGGTGACTGTGCAATGAAATTGCAACTAAAAAGAGCATAACATGTAAATTTCACCCATCACCCGCCTCTCCCCCTCGACAAATGTTTGTAGCACCCCCATCTAGTCAAATGTGCAGGGGACCATTCATGAAGAATCGACATGGTGTTGTTTATCAATAACTCTTTAATACCGCTGAAATATAGGGATAATCAAGTAATTCCAAATTGTCCCTACCCTCCCCCCCTTAGGCCGAAATTGTGGTACCCCTTTTGAAAACTGTTAGATGTTGCCTAAGGAACATTCGTATCAGATTTGGTGACTGTGCAATGAAATTACAACTAAAAAGAGCATAAAACATGTAAATTTCACCCATCACCCGCCTCTCTCCCTCGACAAATGTTTGTAGCACCCCCATCTAGTCAAATGTGCAGGGGACCATTCATGAAGAATCGACATGTTGTTGTTTATCAATAACTCTTTAATACCGCTGAATATAGGGATAATCAGGTAAAGTACAAAATTGTCCCTACCATCCCCCCTTGGCCCGAAATTGTGGCACCCCTTCCAAAAACTGTTAGATGTTGCCTAAGGAACATTCATGTCTGATTTGGTAACTGTACAATCAAATTGCAATTAAAAAGCGCATAACATGTAAATTTCATCTATTAGCGGAGCTCCTTTGCGGCCGAAGGCCGCAGAGCGGAGCACCATACCTAAGAAAAAAGCGTCAAAAAACAAGTCCAATGATCGCAAATAGTGCGAATGTAAGAAATCCACAGGGTACCCAAACCTCACATGCGGCAATATCGCGCAAAGGGATCGAAGTGATTTTTGAACGTCGAAGGTCATCCAAGGTCATTTCCGCGCCGGACAGTGAAGCCTGCACCTTTCGCAGCCGCTTTGATGCATCTAGTCTCCTTCGCAGTCGTGTTGTCATGACGTCACAACATGGCGGCGAGCAGTGACGGGGGGGAGGGGTGGGTGGCGCGCGCTCATGACGTCACAGCATGGCGGTGTGGTAGTGAGGGGGGAGGGGTGGGTGGTCGGGGGGGGATGCTGCTCACGTGACAGAAAACCCAATATGGTCTTATGCAACTCTGTTTATCTTGATTGAAATGCCGAACGAAATACATCTGTACGCGTCTGCAGAACCGTTCTACGCAAATGATAATATGTTTACAAAAAGCCAGGGACAACTAGTGTGTGAAGAAATCAGGAGAGTGTCTTCCTAGTCATCTAGAAGTCCGGGAGAAGTCCAAGATTTTTATAGCGCCGAGTAGAATTGGCAATTGGCTGTGCAGTTCTTTGCGAAGTCATTCTTCATTTCTTTCACAACGCTTGGGCGATTTAGTTAATAACTGGGCAGTAACTTGACTTTTTGAAGAGCAAAATTAACTTGGAGAAGCTCATTTCCACTATGCAGAAGCGAGTGACGTGACGGTTTTATTTGGATGAATATTATAGCACACGAGAAGTCGGGTCTAAGACAAAGATGGCGGCCGACCAATTCGTGGTTCAAAATTCCTGGATAAAGGCTAGCAGTTTTTATAGGAACATGGAAGGACATTCACAGTTCCGAACGGATTACACTAAGGTTGTTTTCTACATGGGGGGAAAATCTACTGCGAATGAAGGTAGGAACTAAAAGTTTGCTGTTAGTTTACATCAAGCATTTGACATTTGAATCCTTATACTTATAGAGCTGAGCCGACGTGACAGCGATACTCGAACTTGTTTTAGCATCAAAATACAATAAGCATTTTAGTTAATATTAACTCCTTAAACTGTCTAATACCGAAGGCTAACTAATGAAACGTGCGTGTTGACAAAAAACATTAGAAAACTATAGAAAACACTAGAAAAAATGTTCTCGAAAATGTTTTTTTAGTGTTTCTGTGCACAGCAGAATGTTTGAAATAGGCACATAAAAACTTAAAATTTACTAGAGTGAATACATAAAACCTTATGATATGCTAGTAAGCTTTAGTAAAAAGGTACCAGTAAGAACAATTGGAAAAAAACCCCGAATACAATGTGTTTAGTCTCACACTTTTAATTTGTGCTTCAATCTAAATTACAAAATTCTAGTGTGTGATATGTAAGCTTATGTGCCCACTTATTGTTTGTCTTGGTGATAAGCCATGTGTTTATGTTTGCATTTCCATACCTGCCAACCCTGAAAACTCCAAAACCAAAAGTTTGTCTCGAACACAACAACTGTATGAGAAATGAGCAAGATATTTACCGGGGAGATATTCCAGTAAATATTTGGAAAGTTTTTTCAATATTTTCCGGGAGACTGAGGGTGAAACTGGGAGAGTAAGCATTTCGCTGTTCACAACATAGTTGTAATTGCAGTGTTTGTTTAGACTGTTTGGTTTAGAAACAGCTTTTCATGACTATTTATGCAAATTGGAAATGCTAAATGGTATAATTTTCATTGAGATGATGCAATACCAAATTATGTAGCACCCCTATTAGTGATAACTGGGGGGGGGGGGGGGGGGTGTACTCCCTTACAAGAGCTTTACGGGTATGTGCCGCCAAACAATTTTGATTTGCAGGTATCATTAATTTCTCTTAGAACGGGGTCTCATTTTGGGTGCAAAAAATTGAACGGGGTAGCTTTGCTCTAAAAAATAGTTTTAGAATGGGGTCCGCTTTTGAAATTCACAGTGGCCAGGGGTGTGTGTGTGGGGGGGTCAATTTACCTGATCATTTCCATACAAATACTGTATTCTTCGTTGGAAATTCCAGAGGGGTGGGGGGTCACAGGATATTTTCTGGAACCACACATTGCTTAAGAAGTCACAGTATGTGGGAGATAGTGGTTTATAGATTGTGGTTGCTGCTATGGCTGGGACTGTAGGCAGGGTTTGGGCTGGGATTCGCTATGAAATTTCCTATTGATATTGTGGCACTTGGCTAAAGTGGCAGGAGTTTTTCTCTGCGAATGAAAACTTATAATAATAATACAGTGTATTATTATGCAAAGAAATTTGCGGCCCTGGGTCGGGAGAAAAAAGTACAGATTAGACACAGAAATGTGCCTCAATTGCAAGGAATTAGCAGTGCACTAGCATTCTTGTATATCTAATGCCCGCTATTCCCCGTGTTGGGAAGTGCAGGGCTTCCCACTGACTAGTGTGTAATGTTTACCTATTTCACATCACATGGCATTCATTTGAATAATGTTTTTTTGGTTTGGATTTCTTCCATATTCATATATCCTTTGATGCATAGCAGAAAAAAAAAAAGAAAGGATAGCTGGGGAATGCCACATGATCTAAAATGGAACAACATTATGCCCAAGTGAATGAGGTCTATCATAGAGAAATATGTGGTCTACCTGTGTAGAGACTGGGACTAGCCCGGTCAAACCCCATTTGTAGTTGTTTGTAGCCGTTCATCATTCCGTTTGTTATGCTCAAATAAATCGCCGTTTAACAAGGAAATGGATGAACTCTTATCTACATCACATAATTCCTACATGGTTAGCCCTGAAGGCAATACGCCAACTCGAATGGTGCAGGCACAGGCATGGAAAGAAGGTTTTAATTTGTATTTGATATAGTTTCACTGAAGTAGATATAATTGTGTCTTGACATAGTTTCACTGAATTAAATAAAACAGGCTTGATTATTTTTGGAAATCTTTATGGTGTGTGCATTATTCTTCTTAAAGATAATGTATTTTTCTTTTGAAAATCCAAGGGTTGGGGGGGGAGGGGCAATTTCAACACCCTTCAGTGGGGGTATGGATATTTTTTGGAACCTACAATATTATAAATTAGTCAAATCACCCTAGTGGTCTATTATCAATGCTTCATTCTGATGGTTGAGCTACTAGTAGGCTATAAGTTATAGCCTACTAGTAGCGAAAAGTGTTGGATTTGAAAGCCAGAAAATAGCAAATGAACAGAACAAAAACATTTTTTTAGCAATACAATTGACCTACTAGTGTGATTTGACTAAAACAATTATTCCTCTCGCCCTCATGGCCTCTGAGTCAATAGCCCATTTGGCCTTCGGCCTCATAAATAGCTAGTAGTATGCACTCTAATTGATTGAAAACTGTGCATTCTCACATCATAATCACACAGCAAATGCAATGCTATTTTATAAATTAAGCAATAAAACTTGGATTCTTAGTTTAAAATCAACTAAGAAAAGAAAAATGGGCAAACATAGAAACTTTTATTTTATTGAACAATGTAAAACATTTTGGGGGGCTCATAAGAAACTATGTGTGATTATTAAATAAATACTTTTCAAGAATCAATTTTTAAGGATGTAAATGCATCAAACAATTTTACCACAATCTAAACCAACTACAAAGGTATACAGTACTTGAATGACAATTAATTATTTTGGGACTTTGAAAAGTGGCCTCTGAATAGAGGTACCACTGTAGTGAGGATGCTGAGGTACTAAGATGATTACATAGCAGTTAGTATAGGTGTTCAGGACGACTGTCTTGTGTTTTGGAGAAATAATTTATCCACTAGTTTTGGATAATCTGGTTGGTGATACTAAAACAATAGATTAATGGCTCTAGATTTCCATGAGCTGATAGAAGATTACTCATACGAATCTCTAGCTTTATAATCTTATTGTTATATGTGTAATGCTAGGTTCCAGAAAATATTCATCCCCCCCCCCCCCCCTCCTCCACAGAAGGGATTGGAAATTCTGGAGTGGTGGTGCTGTG
Organism: Scolanthus callimorphus; assembly: GCA_033964015.1. Lineage (NCBI taxonomy): Eukaryota > Metazoa > Cnidaria > Anthozoa > Actiniaria > Edwardsiidae > Scolanthus > Scolanthus callimorphus. The sequence goes on along the minus strand of CM066922.1, from coordinate 26,341,703 downwards.
GTGGTACCTAACTTTTTTCATACAAATACTGTATGTTTCTGTTTTTCTTTGGAAATTCCAGAGGGGTGGGTTTGTTGTCACTTTTCAACACCTGGGGGATGGATATTTTCTGGAAAGGCCACACAATGCCAGATTATCCAATACTCATCTCTCCATGGTGGGTTTTGCACACAGGGAAGGTTTTTTTCTATTTAAGGGAGGAGGGGGAGAGGAATTTCACCAATTGTTTCCAATATTGTGTTGGTCCTCCCTTGCATTTTTATAAAAAAAACGTCTATCCCTATCTGCAACCCGGGGGGGGGGGGGGACTCCCATATTTTTGGTCGGGGATGATCGTCGTATTTTTTAGGGGTTAAAATCACGGTGGTTTGGTCTCTTTTAGGGGTGATCGTGATCTTCAATAAATTTTAGGGAGATTTGCATCTTAAAGGGCCGAAACTGTGTCCAAATTGCTTTTTCTTATGATGGTGCTTCTAAAAACGTGTAAGAAAGAAAGATTATTCGATGAGAAGACAATAAATTAGAAACTAACACGGAAATTTCTTGATGGGTATCTTTTACCTGTTACCTGTGTTCTTCGCGCCTATATGGCACATAAGACCTCATCTTTTAGGGGTATCTTTTAGGGTAATAAATTTTTTGAGCCACGCCATGGCCCGCCATGTTTGGTATCTTTTAGGGGTGAAACTGAAAATTTCTGACGATCATCCCCGACTAAAAAATATGGGTGTTCCCCCCCCCCCCCCCCCCCCCCCCCGGGTCTGCAGGAGTCTAGGAAAGGCAACTCTCACCACACCTTGGTATATGTTTTGTTCCAAGCCGTCTGAGAAAACTATGAATCATGAAATCAAGTGTATATATTTAGTAGTTATGAACTAGAATGGTTTGACCCTGCCCGCAAAAAGCTGCTAAATAGGTATAGCCCTCTCGCTTTATGCCCACATCCCCCCAACTTTTCTGGATTTCTCTGCTCATTCATGATGGGTATTTTCTGGGGTGACACATTTTAGTAAAAATACACTGAACATGTAATAATATATACACACAGTATGTATATGTTGAAATATTAAAACAGCTCATGGCAAATAAAAGTTTTTCTCTTGACATTTTTTTCTTGAAAATTTCTTGAAAAGCCTATTATAGTGATGTACACCATGTACACAACCGGGAGCTCCGCTTTTAGCCAGTGGCTAAATCTATATATTACTCACCCCTCCCCCTTTTCAAATGTTTGTAGCACCCCATCTAGTCAAATATGAAGGGGACCATTCATGAAGAATTACCGTGGATTTGTTTATTGATAACTCTTTACTGTAATACCACTGAAATATAGGGTAAATCTGGTGATGGACAAAATTCTCCTACCCTCCCCACATTGGGCCGAAATTGTGGCACCCCTTCCGAAAACTGTTAAATGTTACCTAAGGAACATTTATGTCGAATTTTGTGATTGTACGATGAAATCATGATCTCTGAGGATAGCACGAAAATGTGACCCGAAACTCCCCCTTCCCCCCTTGCCGGACATTTGTTGCACCCCCACCTAGTCCAATGTGAAGGGCACCTTACAGGAAGAATTGTCATGGTCTTGTTTATCTATAACCCTTTAATACCAAGGAAAATATGGGAAATTGGGAAATAGACAAATTGCCCCTACCCTACCCCCTTGGATTGAAATGATTGTACCCTTCCCGAAAACTGATTTATTTCACTAAGGACATTTGGTCCAAATTTGGAGCCTTTACGCACAAGTGCAACGATTTTACCTATGTTTTCCCTTAACAGACTCTACTATAATGAACCGCAAAGGTTCGACTCTTGAATAGACCACAGGGAGCTCACCTTTCCAGCAATATAAAAGCAAATGTATTATTTTTTTTATGTTTTTCTTCTTCGACTTCTATCTGTAAATGGGAATGTATTATTTTCACTCGGTAATTTTTCCGCGAAATTCGACCATGCTTGAGCAAGTTTAGTCATCGCCACACTTCTCGGGACATTCATTTCCATGGTGCGCCTCTATTGGTCAAGTGTCGGCCTATTTCGGTGGCTGTCCGCCTAAGAACGGATCGGTCAAATTTCGCAAAATCACCGATTTGCCTGAAATTTTCTGTGCTGATCTACAGACCATCCTAGTATTGATGAATAAAAATGGCTTTCATTTTATTCGATTACATTTTAACTGTATTTTTTTGCTCCTAGAATGCCAATTTCCGATAGAAATCGTGGAATTTTGTTTTGTCACTTGGTCACTGTTGTCTCAAATGAGCTAATTCTTTCATGGGTTAATACGAATCTGTGCTATTGAAAAAACATAAAAAGCTTGAAGATTTCTGTTACTTGTAAAAACATCAAAATTCACCATTCTCGTACCTAGAGCGCGTCTGCTCGCAGGGAGGCTCTGGGGACATCAATTTGAGTGTGTTCGCTGATTGGTTGATTTTGAGCGTTGGAGCATGCGCTGAAAGGTTTTTCTCTCAGCGGCTCCGTATTAAATCTCGCGCATGCGTCGGTGGCTGTCACGAGAGCCTCCCCCGCGAGGATTCGAGCCGGGAGCTCTGGGTTCGGAAGATGATCAGCGACTGCCCTCAAATGGATGTCCCCAGAGCAGGGAGCTCTGGGTCCGTGTAGAATAGCGGAAACTATGGGAATTAAAAAAAGCCATTTTCAAGTGGAATCAAGATGGCGGCCACTGATTTTATTTTCAAATGTGTTGCTATTTTTTAATCCAGCACACTCAGTGAGCGAATTTGATATAGATAATAAACTCGTGAAAACACACACACGGTGGTTTTGAGCAAAACATTATTTGGAATATTTCTGGATTGGGGCCCATAAGAGCCCATGGATTTCCTAAATTGTCTCGCGTTTTGATAGAGACCCAAATCGCGCATGCGCATACTCAGGCATATTAAGACATGGGTTAGTGTGACCACGCCCCTATTAAGCGTTCAATTGATCTTTATTCGCTAAATTAAGAGGAAGCCTATGATTCCTATACGAAATCATAGAGAGCATTAATCCTAATATTATGATACTCTTCAGTTCCCATGGAAACCAATTCTTAACCTTTGACCTAGAAATTGATCAATTTTGTTTGAAAGCCTTTTGGCAGAATAACCATGCTCTTCTCTCCATGGTGGGATTTTGCACATAGGATAGGTAGTTTTCTTAGGGGAGGGAGGAGAGGCCTGGGGAAAATCAGCAATTCTTCTCAAGAATGTGTTGACCCTCCCATGCATATTTAGGGAAACATATTACTCCCCATCTGCATGGGACTAGGAAAGGTACACTGGTTCAGCCTTCGAGTAAACTATGCATCATCAAATTTAAATTGAGTGTATATCTTAAGTAGTATTAGTAGTTCTAAGGTAGTCCTTTAAAATATTGACCATTGAATGGAAAGCAACATAAAGAATGCTGTGACCCTCCCTGAAAATGCTCGCACATAGGTATGGCCCTCCCCTTATGATCTCCCCCCCCCCCCCCCCCCCCCCATTTACAAGAAGATAAGAAAAACGTTCCTTTCCTTACCATTGGAAATTCCAATAAATGCAAAGGAGGATGAATAGGAAATAAAGATGACAAGTGACTATTCTTACTTTGTCTGCTCATGCCATCATGGGTTATTTCTTGAATGACACAAAGCACAAATAATAGCTTTTATCTTAACTGCAGTTAGTGCTTTGTTAGAGTCACTGGGAGAGTTTATAGTCTCCGGTATACCTGTATTCCTGTATACATCTCAAGATAATTTTGTCAATATATTTTTTATGGTCACTGGGCAACCCTGTTTCAATATCATACTCGGAAAAACTGGAGCTCCGCTTTTAGGCAGTAGCTAAATCTATATATTCTAAGTAAAGTTTTCTAAAGAGACTCGCCTGGAAGTGCTGCGTCTGCAAAAAAATGTGCAAAACGTTCGCGTTTTGTAAGCGCTGATTCAATGGTCTTAAGGAGGCTGCCTACAATTTTTTCTCTGCTCCTCCACACACCAAACTTTGTTTGCCTGCTGTTCAGGCTCAAAAAACCTGTACCGGTCTGAACTTTCAATGGTTACCCTGGAGGGTTTGAACTTTGTTGTAGTGTGCATTTTGTTGTGATCGGAGTTGCTATAGCAACGTTATAACCACACCCTTGTTTATAATACGCAGCCATCAGACGCGTTGCGCGACCTAAACTTTTAAAATGACACCCCTCACACTAATCCTGAGTAGCTAGCATTAATCACAGCAAGTTTGGAGGGAATTCATTGGGCCGGTTTGAAGTTATTCGAACGGACTTTTTCAGCTCCAAAATGGCAAAGCTATTTATGCCGCAAATATTTCCTTGAAAAAGAATGGCTAATATCCGCGAAATTAAGAAATCCTTGCCGCCCGAATAATCTACAAACCCAAGGCAATGTACCAGCCAAATTCACTTCTTAGAATGCTTTCGATTTTGTTTGACATGTGTTCAAGGAAACTGTAAATTTGAGAAATTATATTATAAATCTTCCGTTTGTTTATAAAACTTACACTTTTCGCCTCTGACGCAAATCTCATATGAAAAAGTTTTGGATACTTCCGTAAATTATTCTTGGATATATACCAAAGATAAGCTCCAAGTCTTGATTTCATTGAAGTATTTTAAGGCACCGAGAAAAATGCTAAACTTCACTACTCTTTCGGTTTGCTCGAGCCGGTTTTTGTCACTTTGTTTTCACCTGTTGTAGCTTTCACGTGGTTCATTTCCCTGTAATCATTGAAGCGAACTACATTCCAGCGTGTTGTAGTTTTCATGTATCAACATTCATACTCTCAAAGCGAAGCGAATAACAATCCAACAACTCTTATTATGAACGTTAACTTGATAATGCAGAGCTTTCTAACTCTTTGTCTTAACCTCCCGCCACTGCCTGGCTGGCAACCACTCGCTCTCCATTTATCAGTTCTTTTGCCTTCCTCTTTTTCGATTTTCCCTAAAAAAAAACATGATAGAAAATCATTCGCTTTGCCGCTTCCCTAGCAAGCGTGACGGCAACTGCGCGGAGAAATCATTGAGCCATAGACGCAATGTTTGATTCCCATGCTGGAATGTTGGCTGGGAAACCGACGTCAAATCTACGACAGGTGAAAACAAAGTACAATGACAAAAACCGGCTCGAGCAAACCGAAAGAGTAGTGAAGTTTAGCATTTTTTCTCGGTGCCTTAAAATACTTCATGAACTCAAGACTTGGAGGTTATCTTTGGTATATATTCAAGAATAATTTACGGAAGTATCAAAACTTTTTTTCATATGAGATTTGCGTCAGAGGCGAAAAGTGTAAGTTTTATAACAAAGGAAGATTTATAATATATTTCTCAATTTTGCGGTTTCCTCGAACACATGCCAAACAAAATCGGAAGCATTCTAAGAAGTGAAATTTGGCTGGTACATTGCCTTGGGTTTGTAGATTATTCGGGCGGCAAGGATTTCTTAATTTCGCAGGTATTAGCCATTATTATATAGACACGAGTGTTTTACTGGGAAATCGCCACTCGTAGATCTCATACGAAGCTACATCCGGGTCCTCAGTGACATATTTTCCATATCCTCGCTAGTGAGGATATCGGTCATGAAAACAAAAGTGCTTGGAACTCAATTTGGAATATTTTTCTGGTTTGTCTATATAATAAAAAGAAAATTACACGGTGGCTTGAATATGAGTTTTATTTTCTCGTGTCAAAAACAATATTTTACTCATTCGCTGCGCTCATTCGTAAATATTGTTCTTGCCACTCGAAAATAAAACTCATATCTTCGCGCCACTGTGTAATATCCTCTATTTATATATAGACACAGGTTTTTTACTGGGAAATACGCCACTCGTAGATCTCATACGAAGCTACATCCGGGTCCTCAGTGACATATTTTCCATATCCTCGCTAGTGAGGATATCGGTCATGAAAACAAAGTGCTTGGAAATCAATTTGGAATATTTTTCTGGTTGGCTATATAATAAAAAAAAATTACACGGTGGCTTGAAGATATGAGTTTTATTTTCTCGTGTCAAAACAATATTTTACTCATTCGCTGCGCTCATTCGTAAAATATTGTTCTTGCCACTCGAAAATAAAACTCATATCTTCGCGCCACCGTGTAATATCCTCTATTTATTTTTCAAGGAATACTTTGCGGCATAATTAACTTTGACATTTTGGAGGCTGAAAAGTCCGTTCGAGTAACATAAAATCGGCCCAATGATTCTCTCCAAACTTGCTGTGATTAATGTTAGCTACTCAGGGATTAGTGCGAGGGGTGTCATTTGGAAAGTTAAGGTCGCGCAACGCGTCTGATGGCTGCTAATTATAAACAAGGGTGTGGTTATAACGTTGTTATAGCAACTCCGATCACAACAAAATGCACACTACAATAAAGTTCAAACCCTCCAGGGTAACCATGTGAAAGTTCAGACTGGTACAGGTTTTTTGAGCCTGAACAGCAGGCATACAAAGATTGGGTGTTGAGGACAGAAAAAATTGTAGGCAGCCTCCTTAAATTCGAATCGTGTTTCTCAAAACAGGTCGCAACGAAAGCATTTATTAACGTCTATACCGTCGCGTTTGACTTAGTGAAACATCTGAAGGCTTTCCTGAACCTGGACTGACACCGAGACCGCGGCTCCGTGTTTGTTTTGGGTTGAGAGTCATTCCTCTCTAGTTTGTTTTCTGACGTCATAGTTTCTCGCGCTTACAACCTATTCCGAACAATCTGAAAGCAATTGCCACTTAGAATTCTTGGCAGTTCTATTTACAAATGTAGCTAGTGGGCTGTCGGTGTTATTCATTCCTGGAATGTATTTTGCAATGCCATTCTTGGAATACTATAGTCCAATCTTTGTTTTATATTGTCTAGAAATCAACCCGAATTGTGTCACGTTCTCGCCAAGGGCGCCGAACAAATGCGTTGAATGTTCCGAAGGATATACTCTGGGCAGCGATTTTCATTGTGAAAAAGGTATTCTACAACATGACGTAAATCAACATCACACAGAGATCACTTGATATCTGAGAGCTGAGATGAGCTGATTTGTTATTCATGTTGAAAGACAGCCAGGCAATGTCTCCCAGGTCATCGTTTAGTTTGTCTGTCTCTGCATTTCTGTCCGTCCATATCTCTCGTTGTTAATGAACCGTAAAGGTTCGACTCTTGAATAGACCATAGGGAGCTCATTCCAGCAATATAAAAGCAAGTGTATTATGTTTATGTTTTTTCTTCTCCGACTTGTATCTGTAAATGGGAATGTATCATTTTCACTCGGTAATTTTTCCGCGAAATTCGACCATGCGTGAGCAAGTTTAGTCATCGCCACACTCCCTCAGGACATTCATTTCCATGGTGCGCCTCTTTTGGTCAAGTGTCGGCCTATTTCAGTGGCTGTCCGCCTAAGAACGGATCGGTCAAATTCGCAACATCACCGATTTCCCTGAAATTTTCTGTGCTGGTCTACAGACCATCTAGTATTGATGAATAAAAATGGCTTTCATTTTATTCGATTGCATTTTTTAACTTTTTAACTGATTTTGTGCTCCTCGAAATGCCCAATTTTCCGATAGAAATCGTGAAATTTTGTTTTGTCAGTTGGTCACTGTTGTCTCAAATGAGCTAATTCTTTCATGGGTTAATACGAATCTGTGCTATTGAAAAACATAAAAAGCTTAAAGATTTCTGTTACTTGTAAAAACATCAAAATTCACCATTCTCGTACCTAGAGCTCGTCTGCTCGCAGGGGAGGCTCTGGGACATCAATTTGAGTGTGTTCGATGATTGGTTGATTTTTGAGCATTGGAGCATGCGCTGAAAGGCTTTTCTCTCAGCGGCTCCGTATTAAATCTCTCGCATTGTCGGTGGCTGTCAAGAGAGCCTCCCCTGCGAGGAGACGAGCCGGGGAGCTCTGGGTTCGGAGAATGATCAGCGACTCGCCCTCAATGGATGTCCCCAGAGCAGGGGAGCTCTGGGTACGAGAATGGCTCAAACTAGGTCCGTGTAGAATAGCGGAAACTATGGGAATAAACAAAAAGCCATTTCAAGTGGAATCAAGATGGCGGTCACTGATTTTATTTGCAAATTTGTTGCAATTTTTTTAACCCAGTACACTCAGAGAGCGGGTTTCATATAAATAATAATCGTGAAAACACACACGGTGGTTTTGAGCAAAACATTATTTGGAATCTTTTGGATTGGGGCCCATAAGAGCCCATGGATTTGCTAAAATTGCCTCGCGTTTTGATAAAGTCAAATCGCGCATGCGCATACTCAGGGCATATTAAGGCATGGGTCAGTATGACCACGCCCTATTAAGCGTTCAATTGATCCTTTATTCGCTAAAATAAGAGGAAGCCTATGATTCCTATACGAAATCATAGAGAGCATTAATCCTAATATTATGATACTCTTCAGTTCCCATGGAAACCAATTCTTAACCTTTGACCTAGAAATTGATCAAGTTATATTCAAAAACGAGTTGAAGTGTTTCATTGGGTTTGCAAACAACGAGAAAACCATTGAAACACGAGCGGCGTAGCCGCGAGTGTTTTATTGTTTTCGAGTTGTTTGTAATCCCAATGAAACACGCAGAACGAGTTTTTGGAATTACTTCTCGCACAAATAAAATACACAGTTTATATCATGTTATGCAATCACGCTTAGAATGTTAAAGAACAAAAACGTGATTACATCTGCCCAACGACGCCAAATTAGCTGATTAGATCAGCCCTTTTGTTCAGGCAAAGAACATGCCATCTAACCAATTGCTAGATTGTACAACCTTGTATATGCTAATTGAATCGCCATTTCACCTTGAACATGGCGCAGTCAAGGTTTCGTCCGCCTAAGACTGCGGAAGAAAAAGAAAGGATAGCGGTATCCGCCCAAAACTCTCTACCAAATCGTGTGCGAGATACGTCGGTATGTGCTGGAACGAAAGCCCAACCCGGATTTCAATTTCTTGGATGGCAACGACAAAGGTTAGTTTATGTTTGTATGTCCACGTTTCTGCTCCAAGCATGCCATTAGCCACGATATTATCAGTGTAATTTGGAGAGCAAGAAAGCAGTGAATTCACTAGGAGCAACCAAAATATTAGCCTACGCTTGTTAAGTAAGCTTTCGACTGATAAATTAACAGCGCTTTGCAGCGCTTTGGTTCAAATTAAAGCGGATGGAAATGGATTGCTAGTTTTGATTGCTGAAAATATTTTTGGGTCTTTTGGGCAAAACAAGATCCGAGTGCAACAACGAACTCTGGTGTTTGCATGTTCGGATAACACTAGTCATATTTATAACATTTTTGTTTTTGTTAGATTTGCTCACTTCAAACGTTTGCTAAACGCAGAAGGGAAGGACGGGACGAGCGGGCAGGATAGGCGCTAAAGAACAAGAAAGAGAAGAAGCTGCCGACAAGACAATTAGTATAGGTAATCATACGACTTCGAGTTCAATTTGGGATTAATTGCACGAGTGAGTTTTCAAAAAGTATCGAAATTGCACGAGCCCGTTAGGGCGAGTGCAATTTGAGCTTTTTGAAAAACTCACGAGTGTAATTAATCCCAAATTGAACGAGAAAAGTCGTATGATTACTTATTAATAATATGCATGAAAAACAATCAAAAACACTATGAAGTGAACACCGGAAATGACGCGCGCACTTGTCATGTGATGAATAATGTATTCTGTCAACAACCCAAAATAATACATGCATCGGTTGGTTTTACAAATCAACCACAAATTCCGATTTACAGAGATTTAAACTTCACTAAATTGTGTCTAAATAAGTGTAAAAGACATGGAATTGTCCAAAAGTCTACTCTGAATCGCTGTCAAAGATTGCATAGCGGCGTTTTTTGGGCTGAACCGTCGGCGACGAACTGTTTTGGAGGTTGAAAGTGACCGTGCAGTTATGGAAGCTGTTGACCAAGTTTTGCGCCTGGGAATTCATCAGAGAATCACCCAAATACTGCCGAGGCTCAGGCTGAGTGACTTGGGGGTTTGTTAGGGCCACTGCTGGGTTATTCCGCTTGGAAATGGCCAAGGATAAAGCCCGCTGGTCTTGTTCGTCGGCTTCATCATAATCGTCGAGTGACTGAAGGCTTCGATGCCCGGTCACCTTGGCTATTTCTGATCGCTCAAGGTTGGCTTTCTTCTTTTTGCCAACAACGGTCTTCCTTGCACTATGGTTGGTGTGGTGAATCGTTTGTCACTAGACTCGAGAGTTGTACCAGCAATAATGCCTTTCATCATGGTGTTAATCTTGTTTACTCCCATTGGTTGACGTTTGTACCATATAGGATCCTCTGCTCGACGATTCGCATTAACTGACAGATAAAATGCACCATTTTGCTGCAGTGCTAGTGGTCGACGGCGTACATATTCTTGAAATATACGGACAGGGCATCTGGGACCACCAGTCTCAAACATTCGGGGCTGAAAGTCCCTTGTTTTCGCTGACAGTCCACCGGGCCTTGTCTTGGTTGGGCCCTCTGCGTATTCATTAACTGCACACCATCTTCACCTGTTGTTACGCGAAAATCTTCAAGCTTCATGTCGTGGTGTTCCTGTCTTCCTCGAAGACCGAAGTGCTGAGTAAGTAACCACCATAGGGTCTGAATTAGTGTTTCTGGGGTTTCGTCGCCTAGTTTTTTGTGCTCCCAAAGCTCTTCCTCTTCACTGTCTGTCACTTGTCGTGCCTTGTTAGGACGCTTGCCGCGACCTGCAAGTCGCAGCTGTTTTCCTTTCCCTTCCAACACTTGCTTGGATGAAGCGAATTCACGATCTCTTATAATGCTGAATTTGTAATCTTGGTCTTTTAAGTGCCTGTCCAAGCCCGCCAGCATCACTTTTAGGCTCTCTGGCTCATAATCTTCTCCAGCTTTTGTTTTTATTTCGGCGTAAAATTTCTCGAGCAATTTGTTTAGCCCCTCGGGCTCGTATTTGTGAATTTCCGAAGAAATATCCTGTTCAGTACACCATTTCTTCCAAACATTCAACCAAAAATGTTGTGCTTTGCACAGTGTTTTTGTTTTTGCCGCGTTTTTAAGCTCTTCAATAGTTTTTTCAGTCGCGAGAGAAAATCTACTCTGAACGCCGGCCATTTTCCCTCGCAACTTCAAGATTTGCCGCTTCTAGAAAGTCGAAATATGATTGGTTGACAATATTTTCTTTTGTTTATTATCCAATCAGAATTAGGTATTTTAAGCTAATTTGCATTTTGTTACCTTTTTTCTGCACTCTGTTACCTAAAAATTGCACTGCTCTTAGCCAATCAGAGTAAAGGATTTTTTTCATGTATATTATTAAACATGTTTTGAATTGTGTTTGAGTAGTCTATGAATACACATTAGTTACGAACCGAGTTATGAGCTGATTAAGTGCGCGTCTGCGCACTACGTCCAAGCACCAATTTAATTGATTCCAGAGACAAATTAGTATTTAACTTTAGAAGACGGACTAAAATGGAGCATAGCAACAGGAGTGAGAGCATTTGTTTTTTCCTTTATATTTCCCTGCACCAGAAATAATGGCGCCTTATAATCAATCAGACATTATGAAGAAAGATGACAATATCCCATGCAGTGGACAGTTTAAAGATCGAGAATTCGTAGGATGAATAATTTTGCTCAAAGCGTTGCTATGCAAATCAGTGTTATCTGGAAAAACTTCAAAGCGCGTGCAAACTTCTTCCGCAATTTATTACTTACTCGGCATTTTCCCAACGAAATGAAACCTCACACAATTTTTATCAATGTTTCCTTGAGATATTGTGCTAAAAGGAATTTTAATCCGGTACGGTTTTAACATATTATTTCAAAAGGTTTGATATCCACTTCATCTGAAAAGGTCCACATGAATAGGCTCGTTGTCTTGCTCCATAATATTGCTTGATAAATTTGAAACATGAATTTGTTTGCCTCTTAAATTCATTTCACTAGCTGGAAATTTAATCAGAAAGTATAACCTGGTTATTTGTGCTCGCGATTTGGGGTTTCTTTAGTAATGTATAGACTGCAAATGCCCTCTCGTTCAAGAATGCTACACACGATACACGTGACTCGCGCCCGGATTCAATTGAAAATCAAACGCAACACTCAAAATTCGCGTTCTAAATAAATAAATTCAACTTCATAAGAATAAGTTATTTGTGCTTGCGATTTTGGTTTCTTTTTTGTAATATATAGACCTCAAAGTCACTGTAGAGAATCCTATACGCGAGCCTTGATTCAATTAAACATGTAAACAATTGTACCTAAACCTCAAAATTCGCGCTCAAGTAAATAACTACAAATATGGACAAATTGTTAAGATCAGAGCATTATTTCATTTGTTTACCACAGTAATTGGCCTGGTAAACTAAACATTGACGCAGTCAACGGTATCATATGTGAACAGCTGCTAGCGGCGACAATTCATCACTCGAAGAAACGTTTTCCTCTCAGTTTCAGTAAGTTTGCAGTTAAGAAAATATCCGCGAAATCCGATATTTCTGTAAATTAGAAATATGGATTCAAAACTGTCGTATCTAGGAAAACACCGACGTTCCTCTTGAGTGGCGGAGCCCCCTTGGAGTTGAGTTGGCTCATCAACTCAACCATCTCTTGCGTTGCTAGTTTGGCCTGTTCCGCCTGTGACTGGGATAAGCGGCCGGAAGCGGTGTAGTTTCAAGAGTCCTTGGTTAGGGCTCAAAGGGGCTCAAAGTCAATAAAAACGTGCTCACTCGTCGAAATGTGTGCAAAATGTGTGCTTTTATGGATATACCACACGAGAAAGCTTTACATAGAGAAAGAAACATGCTGAGGGAGCTGGAGTGGCCATCCCTTGAGGGCAGACGGACTCTCTCTCGATTGTCCATGTTCCACCAGGTTGTTTATGGACCGGCCTTCAAGGAATGGCAACTCCAAGCGCTTCCATAGAGCACATTCAAAATGCAATCAACATGCGAATAGTTTTTTTTCCATGGTGTTCTAGGTTTTGGAACACACTGCCAGACTCGATTACTGATATAGAGGATAAGGGCCATTTTAAAGGAGAGCTCCGAAAATATTTAATTGACAATGGCCACTGGTTTTAGGGAATGTATTTTAAATTATTATTTATAGATTTATTCCATGTATTATATATTATCTAGATAGATTTTATATTTTTTATTTATACTGATGCGATACCGGATGGTTTTATCAGTCAATAAAGTAGATGTAGAGTAGATCTAGATGTAGAAGAATCTTAAACGTGTGCCACTCAGCATTCAAGTTACCTGGCATCATACGGGGGACTCCCATATGTCGTCGGGCGGGGTGCTCGTCGTATCTTTTAGGGGTTAAAATTCGGTTCCAGGTATCTTTTAGGGTATAAGACGAAAAAAGGCCAATTTTCCCCAAAATGGTACAAAATTCTGTAAACTAGCACTGGGAGTAAGCAAGAAAGCAACAATAATGCATGTAGGACCGAGGACTCGGAAGATACCCTCTATCAGTCGATGCCACATACATGGCGTTTAATTTCCTAAGGCAAACTCAAAGAGCCCAGAAGTGGCTTACATATCGATCACGTGTTTCTCGACTGCCTAGAACTAAATAAAAAACAGTGAAAATAAAAGACATGATTTATACGCTGGGTCTCGGTGAGCTTTGGATAAAAATGACCTAGACACAGCGTATCTCTACAACACGCGAATTTCAAAATTGGCTAAGCGAAGTGTCGGATGACGACAAAAAAGTGGACATAAAAACAAACTCCGTATTGAACCTTCAAACTCACGCGCCTGAGGATTAATGCTCATAGTTGAATCGCCCTGAACTTTCCTGTCCCGGCAGATGAGCTCACTAATGTGCACATCAGCGTAGGAGCTTTGTCAGATCAAGTGTATAGCTCGAGCAAATATACAGGGTTGATCTGATGCCAACCTCTGATTGCTGAGTGGCGCACGTTAGGTAACAGTGTTTTAAATGCTCTGTTAACTATATTCTTTCTCGATGTAAGGCATGTCTTGTGTGGCATATCCATGAAAGCTCACAGATACGCACACATTTCGACGGGTGAGCACGTTTCTATTGACGTTTGAGCCCTAACCCAGCGGAGTAGCCAGGAATTTCTGAAGGGGGGGGGGGGGGGGGGGGGGGGGGGGGGGGGGGGGGGGGGTGGAGTGAAAACATGGACGAAAATGCTCATATTCTGTAGTTACTTATTGAGCGCGAAGTTCAATTGTTTATATGTTCAATTGGATCAAGGCTCTCTACAGTGACTTTGAAGTCTATATATTACAAAAAAAGAAACCCAAAATCGCAAGCACAAATAACTTATTCTTATGGAGGTGAATTTATTTATTTAGAACGCGAATTTTGAGTGTTGCGTTTGGTGTTCAATTGAATCCGGGCGCGCTTCACTGTGTATCGTGTGTTACATTCTTGAACGAGAGTGCATTTGCAGTCTATACATTACAAAAGAAACCCCAAATCGCGAGCACAAATAACCAGGTTACTTTCTGATTAAATTTCCAGCTAGTGAAATGAATTTAAGAGGCAAACAAATTACTGTTTCAAATTTATCAAGCAATATTATGGAGCAACAATATGACAACGAGCCTATTCATGTGGAACTTTTGAGATGAAGTGGGTTATCAAACCTTGTGAAATAATATGTTAAAACCGTACCGGATTAAAATTCCTTTTAGCACAATATCTCAAGGAAACATTGATAAAAATTGTGTGAGGTTTCATTTCGTTGGGAAAATGCCGAGTAAGTAATAAATTGCGGAAGAAGTTTGCACGCGCTTTGAACTCTTTCCAGATAACACTGATTTGCATAGCAACGCTTTGAGCAAAATTATTCATCCTACGAATTCTCGATCTTTAAACTGTCCACTGCATGGGATATTGTCATCTTTCTTCATAATGTCTGATTGATTATAAGGCGCCATTATTTCTGGTGCAGGGAAATATAAAGGAAAAAACAAATGCTCTCACTCCTGTTGCTATGCTCCATTTTAGTCCGTCTTCTAAAGTTGAATACTAATTTGTCTCTGGAATCAATTAAATTGTGCTTGGACGTAGTGCGCAGACGCGCACTTAATCAGCTCATTAACTCGGTTCGTAACTAATGTGGAATATGCTAATTAAGAACTCAATATCACTAGTGTTTGAAATCGTTTCAAACACTAGTGATTTTCAACTGGTGTTTCATTGGCTTTCCAAAGTCATACACCTGATCAAATGCAAGAACCCCATTGGTCTACGCCCTCATGAATAATTAATGAGTTTGAGAATTTTGTTTCAAAGCCTTTTGGGAATAGGGAAATGCACCGCCATCGGTAATCAAACTAGTGCAAATAAAAGGGCTGACCTTCAGTATTTTAAGTCCAACTATATATCGCGACGATCGTTTCCAATTAAGAAGTAAGTAAAAGTATCAAATTTCATAATGCACTCAAACGCAATTCCCTTTTAAATGATAATCATATGTAGTTGGATCAGGAATGCCTTAATCGAACGTTATCACTTTAAAATTAAAAACTTTGACCTTCTTATGTTTTCCTCTTCCAAAATTTCATTTTTAAAATTAGCCAAATCTAAAGTCTGGTTTCCATATAGTCTTATCTGTCGCATCTGTCGCATCAGTCGACCGTGAAACAAAAGAATAATTCCAATTTTCATTGTTTCACGGTCGACTGATGAGACTGATACGACAGATAAGACTATATGGAAACTAGCCTTTAGGATCAAAGGTCACATTTGACGTTGCTATGGAAACGCTTGTGAAAATGAGTATGTTTCTTGATCCCCTCAAACCTTAAATTGGTTCATAATGATTCCACCGAACTCATGGCATATAGACCACCCCCCATAGCTTTTTTTGCAGCCGTCATCTTGAAAGTATGCAAGACAAATGCCTTAAGTATTTTCAGTGCGTATAATTAATTAGAATGGCGAAAGATCGATTAAAATCATCACCACGTAACCAAAGGGCATCACATGACCAAGCTAGTACTTAATCCTGCGTACCTGCCATCTTATCATTCTGCCTTCGACCAGTTTGACATAAATTTCTTCGTGAAGTTGATCGCCAGTATTGCCACTGAGTAGCAGCACAATTATTCCCTAGAAGAGCGGAGTTTTGTCATACTGTATGCTGTACGGATCTTCATACTACAGAGAAAGCGAGATTTTTCCCATCCTGGAAATGTTACCTCGAGTCTCCCGACCTTGCGAAGCAAAACTCATAAGTAAGTTAAGTTTACTGCACTACTGTTCAATTTTACCCTGACAGTGATTTTTATGCTACCTTTGTATCTAGTGGTCCTTAACTTCCATGCCTTGCTTATACAACGCTTGTACAAGTTTATATCTGTTGGTAATTTGTAGTCCATTGCTACTCGTCCGGGGAAGGTCTATGGGCCAACGGGTTAGGGGCCTGGGACGGACTTTATACGATGTAAACATCATGTCTATGTCCATGTCTATGTCCATGTCTAAGCCATGTCTATGTCTATGTAAACATCATGAGTTTAGTGAAGGGCAAAACATAGATTCATAAAATAAATACGGCTCTCAAATGGCAAGGAAATCAATATTTATACTGAGCAATACGATTTAAAAGGAATTTAAGAGTTCTAAGGGACCGGTCATTATTTATCGCCTGGGGGGGATCACTTCATTTTGGGGCGGGCGAAAGGAGGATCTCTCAAAACCTGAAGCCCTGAAAGTGTGATTTTTCTCCATGCTCTATAGATGCAAAGTTAGCTTGTAGGCATTTCGAACTGTGGTAGAGGAAAACCAGCAAATGTCCAGGGGTTTGGGGGATCTTTTTATTGCCAAAGCCGGTTGTGCCTGGGAACTTTGTTGTGCATGTGAGCAGATAAAATCAAGAAAATCCCTTGCATTTTCTAGCAAACTGCCTAATAAATAAAATGTCTTAGCCTGATCTCTGTTGACAAAAATGACATTACCAGAGGATTAAAAGAGTGGAAAATGCTTTTGTCTTTCAGCTGGCTGTGATCCTGGCCACCAACTTTAAGCTTTGTTATCATGATACAAAGTTACAGTCAATCATTATTTATTTCTTTTTATGATTTCTAGCCAAATGCACACCCCTTTTCCAGCAAAAAAGTTTTCACCAAAACACACAATCTCATCCACAGAGCTAAGCTTCAAATATTGAGTTAATTAAATCTGATTTCCAATAGTCAAATCAAAGAGAGTTGCTGAATGAATCACAGGGGCCCACTACTGGAAGGAACCATGTGAAAAATGATGTGAACTTACTGTGAAACACAAAACATGTGAAATCAAGCATGTGAAACTGATGATGTGAAATGGTGAATCATGTGAAATGCATGTGAAATATTTTTCTTAAGAGAAGTCTTATTTCACATGCTGTGAAATTAATGTGAAATGATAATCATCATGTGAAATTACTGTGAATTTTTTTCTAGAAAAAAGAACAAAACTTGAACATTCACTGCTTCTCGAATTATTCCTCAAGAAAAACATTTTTTTGCTAAATTTCAATTACCTTGATCCTAAATACATTGTCTGATGAAAACTTTGTTGAATGTGTTTAGCTACAATAGCTAAGTAAAACTAAGGGACTTTGCATGAGTGTAAAGAAAAAGTATTATATAAATCCATTGAGTTATTATGTGCATAATAACTCCATGATAAATCACAGAAAGGCTAAATCTTTTTTTTTTGTGCTATTTCAAAAATAGAATATTGTGTGCTGACTATTTTCAATTGAGTGAAATGTCCGAGCGGGACCTGGGCTGGTCAATCTTGCATCTAATTGGCTAGTATAAAAGGCCGCCGAATTCATTTTAGGATCGTATTTCAATAACGAACATCCTACACACAGCATCATCGAAGTTTCTCAAAATGGCAGTACTGTTTCTGGCAAACTTCATTCCCTGACACACAAAGTTGATCATCGTCTAGATACGCGATTTCGTCTTGTGTTTTCCTGATTGTACTACCAAAGAAAAGCTGAGGCAATGCTTCCAGTATAGAGGAAGGTGAGTCCATAGAGTTCGTGATGCAATCTTATCACTTCAGCGCTTATTATACTTCGGCCGTGTATATAAATACGAAGAGTACTTATAAAATAGGAAGCTATTAACTTGAAGAAGTCAGTTCGTTGAAAACTGAAGCAGTTTATTTCACCTCATTTGTATTCATTTAAAGTGTCTCGATCGCGGTCCTTTCGTACTCGCACGAGCCACGCGCCGGCGGCCGTGGCTAGTTGTGAATCGAACGTTAATTTAACCTTTGTTTATAACTTACACTTTGAAGTGCCCTTTGTGCAAATAAGTTACCGGTGATTCTAAATATTAATTGCACTGTTCAACTAGAAACTTAGCCTTTTGTTCTGGTTTATCGGAATGAGAATATGTTGATGCAGAAACACGCTACGTTAGGCGATGTCGGCATTAGGTCTTTTCATAAAATGTTGTCTCTCACCTCTGAATAATTGTGTTGAACAATTGCCCTTACGAATGTGAGCCATAACTGATTAATATCTCCTACATTCTGCACGATTGTTGCTATGAATTTCTGCATCAGTTTGTAAAGCGTGTTTATAAATTTTGACACTTTTCACACAGCTCCAAACTGAGAAATTGACATGATCACACGTTTCCGGTGCATACCTATTATGTTATGTAAAACTCTAAAGAAATTATCATCATATCATGGACACTATGCCTTTACCAGTGGTTTTATATAGGAAACAAGTATAATTTCCAGAAGTGGCAAAATCGTTGTTTAGTGTAATTTGCTTTTTTCACATGGAAAAATATTTCACATACTTATAATTTTCTCAACTTCTACAGTGTGATGCTTTTATTGTTCTCCTATCCTATGCTTTTTAACATTAGACTGTGGAACTATTATTAAATAATTTTTATGATTAAACAGAACTAGAATGATGTTCTAGTGTTCCAGCCTGCTGCAGGTCTGGATCAAACTCTGAATTTCACATCCTTTCAAATACTCATTAATTATTCATGACCTTATCAGCCAACCAGAGCTCTCATTTTGTACCACGTGCAGTACCTTGAAATCCCAGGAAGATACTGCAAGTGGGACTTGAAAACTTTTCAAGGTCCAAGGACCTTTGAACTATGAATATTCATAGTTCAAAGGTCCTTAGATCTAGAAATGTTTTCTAGATCCAAGGACCTTTGAACTATAAATATTCATAATTTCAAGGTCCTCACCCTCGAAAAGTTTTTCTACTAGTCAGTCTTTGCGCAGTGCAAAGGCAGACAGTAGGAACCACTCCGTGAGAAGACAAAAGTCTCCTCTCTCGGAGAAGTCAATACAAAGAATTTTGGTTGGAGACTATATGCTTGTGCGCCGCCAACCTCCATGTGGGACAGGCTTTATGGAAACACTCTTGATCTTTTCACTTCTGCGCATGACTAGTAACGCAATCCAAGTTCATAATTTTCATAATTTCAAGGCACTCGCCATCGAAATGTTTTTGTACTAGTCAGTCTTTGCGCCATGCAATGGCAGACTGTAGAAACTGTTCCGTGAGAAGACACGCGTCTCCTATCGGAGAAGTAAAATACAAAGGATCTTGTTCCAGACTATATAAATGAGCGCCGCCAACCTCCATGTGGGACAGGGTTTTTGGAACACTCTTAATCTTTTCACTTCTGCGCATGACTAGTGACGCAATCCAAGTTCATAATTCCAAGGTCCTCTCCCCGTCGAATTTTTTGTACTATTCAGTCTACGCCCTACAAAGGCAGACTGTAGAAACGTTCCGTGAGAAGACATAGGTCTCCTCTCTCGGAAATGTACAATAGAAAGGATCTTGGTCTAGACAATATGCATGTGCGCCGCCAACTTTCATGTGGGACAGGCATGTGGAAACAATCTTGACCTTTTCATTTGTGCGCATGACTAGTGACGTAATTCAAGTTTTACAAGTAAAAAAAATATGATTATATTGATAAATCCTGTTTGGGTAGGGTACAGAGGGGTTGGTGATTGAAGATTATGTCACAGGCTGAGTATTTCAATGACCAAGGAATTAAAAAATAACTAAATGGAGATGTTTCAACATTGATCGTTTTCCCTCTGTGTTGGCTAATTAGGTCATGAATAATTATTGAGTATTTGAAGTAATTCAAAAGCCTCCTATTCGGACTTGACGGGATTTCAAAGCCCACGCAATTAGTTCCAGTCCTCGGCTTCGCCTCGGACTGGAACTAATTGCGCGGACTTTGAAATCCCGTCAAGTCCTCATAGTCGGCTTTTAAATATTACTTCAAACAATTTCACACCAATTTCACATATACCCAGTCTATCTAGCCCCAGAAATTTCACATGAATTTCACATGTTTTTATGATGTGAAAAGGATCAGCCCAGTTCACATCCATTTCACACCATCATTTCACATGGTGAACATGTGAAATACCATGTGAAATATGGTTTATTTTCACATGGCCATTTCACACACATTTCACATGAATTTCACATGGTTCCTTCCAGTGACTGAAACACGATTCCAATGTGTATTTACAATTATCTTATGCAAGTACAAAGGGATATGAAGTATAGATAGAGTAGTTTAAATATGATATCCTAGCGATTCATGTGTTGCATTTTCAATGGAGAACATGCGCCCTATAAGCAAATAGATCAGCAAAGCACTTAACTTTGGAACTAACTTACTTTAAACCTTACCTGAATATCGTATCTTTTCTTCTTGAAGGAATCTTGATGCCAAAGCATTTGTCGTTAGAAACTTATTCAGCTCCAAGGATGTCCTTGAGAAGCGAGTCGTACATTGTTCTTTCCATGTACAAATGTTGAGACTGCAAAGGCTGGCTAAATTCCGTGAGAATTCCGTGTCTATGACAATTTAATGTATTCCGTGTTGAGCTGTAACAAAGCTGCAAATTATTTTCCTTGTTTTTGTATTATCTAGAATGATTCATAGATTGATTTTAAACCTCTTAGTCTTTCTGTTATGATCATCCGGGCTGAAAAACCACTTTATCGATTACTCATCCTTCCCTGATCCCAGTCCATTCTGCCAGCAACCAAAGACAGGTAACCCAAAGGCTTCATGTATCTTTTCCGAACATCCCCGAAAGTTCTTTCAAAGTTTTTGTGGCCAATATAACAATGATACAAGCTACAAGAAATTGCAGATGGCGGACGAAATCTTGACTTGCACAATGGTAACCCATTGCAACACACCATGTACGCACTCAGAAATAAGCCGACGGTACTTAGACCAGCGGCTGTCCAACGGAAAATACAACCACTCGAAAGCAACTCGATGGGTTACTTTTATCCATTTTGTTTTATTTTCACACATTCACTACTGGAACAGAAACATATGACAAACCTATGACAAACATGTGAAAAATATATTAAAAACATATGACATATGAGAAAAAGATATGACAGGCGTACGTTTTCAAAATCGAGAGTTCGGAAGGATTTTCGAGGAACAGGCTTCTAGACTTGGGGAATATATGACAATCCAAGAGAACATATGACATGTATATGACAACATGCCTTTTATATATGACAGAAACAGCGCTAGCCTGTGGTAACATATGACAGGAATTGAATCATATGACAAAGATGCAATTCATATGTTTCACTTTTGGGGTGTCATATGTATCTCATTATGACAAAACTCGAGAACTCATTACCACGGCCGAACATATGACAAAAACTGGTTTAGGGTATGTCATAATCAACCTCAACATATGACTCAGTCAGACACATATGACAAAAAGTAAAACAAGGTACAAGTGCAAACATATGACAGAGGTCTGAAATAGTAGGATATTTGAATCCACCAAGGCACATAAGACACAATAGCCATATTCAACTACTTGACAAACTTAAAATATGACACGCTGGTACATTATAACCAAAGGAAAATGCACATAATGAAGTATAACACAGAAGATCACTGTTGTCACATTTTGACGAGAGCATATGACTAATTTCAAACGAATTCCTTTAGTTCGAGAAGTCTATTGGAGATAACTCAAATAATAGAAAAGTGCTAAGTCGATAATTTCAATTGCAAATATAAGTAAAAAGGATTCACAGCGTAGCATGCAAATATCAATGCATAAACTGCAGCTTACAGGCGTCACTTACACTTTGACCGAGCGAAACCTGGTTCGAGCTGAGGTCACTTCTGATTGGCCAATTCGCAATGTTCGTACTGAACCCGCTAAAATAAAGCAACGGTATAGTGCTACAACATGGCTTGGAGTGTGTCTCCGATCTTGCTCAATTCTGGATGGCAAATGTCCTGTCGCTTTTACGCTATGCTGATCATCGCTCTGTTCAAGCGTTACTGTACTGTATTCTCAAAGTACTACAGGGAAAAGACCAAACTTCAATCAAGCGGTGAGTTGAAAGTGATTGCAACATTTACTGTGTGATTGGTTTCATGAATTGGCTGATTTTAAGCTAGAGCCCTATTATCTTTTGAGAAAAGAAGCATGATGTTGAAGCATTAGGTAAAACTTTGGCATTTCGTATACATTTTGATTAAACGATTCCTGCTTAAACTGGCTATTTCTCGACCTCAACAAGAAGCGGAGAAGCGAGCGCCATTGTGGATTTTAGATTTTAATTATAAACACGCCAAACACGTCAACTTCTGCTGTGTCCAAACAGCTAAAAGCTGATATTACAGCCTATTATTATGAGATTTAGATCGCCCTTTTACCAATGTAGTAAACTGAACTGAAAACCGAACTTTGTGTAGCTTTTTCAGTTCGATTTAACAAAGTTTATAGAGGAATTTGGTGGCTTTGTGTGTTTAGTTTGCCGGAAGTCACGTTACGTTTAGAGGATCGAGTTTAATTAAGCCAGGGGTTACTAAAATCTATTCTAAGAGCTAAGTTGAAGACAATATAGTTTTTTTGCAGCGCTAACTGTACAATAGGTTAACTCTTGTGTGTATAAAGCCATGTGCTTTGTCTTTGCAAGAAGAATCAGGCCGGTCATGTCATAAAGCTGAGACAATTAAAAATATCTTCCGATTCGGTGGATAATAACTCGGGTAATTTAACTCTTTTATCACACGCGCCGCTGCGATTTAGTTTTGTTCGGGATTCATAGTTTAAAACAGCTAGAAAATTAGTCGCTTGTATCGTTTCTCCTTGAATTAATTCCTGTTACGAAATTTCGAGAAAAGTTGTTCTGTGTTTACAGTGTTAATATATTTACAGAAGACTGCAAATTAACAGAATATCAGCTCATCAACACCCGCCTCCGGTCTAAGCTATAAAATGTAGAGATTAAGTAGGGGCTAGGCTTGGAAATAGCCGATGTTACATGCTCGTCAGTAAGAAACGTAAAAGTAATTAATGGCTTTGAGAGTCGTGCAAGTGGGACATTTCAAGCAGTGCGTAAAATTGCAAATAGAGGGCTAGTAACTGTTTTGTGGTATGTTACTGTATATATAAAATGAAAGTATTCAGCTTGTAAGCAAGGCAGAGATACGGACTTGAGATACGTTATTTCACACTACATGATGATACGTTATCCCTGTCTTAACTGTACAATTAGGTTAACTCTTGTGTGTATAAAGCCATGTGCTTTGTCTTTGCAAGAAGAATCAGGCCGGTCATGTCATAAAGCTGAGACAATTAAAAATATCTTCCGATTCGGTGGATAATAACTCGGGTAATTTAACTCTTTTATCACACGCGCCGCTGCGATTTAGTTTTGTTCGGGATTCATAGTTTAAAACAGCTAGAAAATTAGTCGCTTGTATCGTTTCTCCTTGAATTAATTCCTGTTACGAAATTTCGAGAAAAGTTGTTCTGTGTTTACAGTGTTAATATATTTACAGAAGACTGCAAATTAACAGAATATCAGCTCATCAACACCCGCCTCCGGTCTAAGCTATAAAATGTAGAGATTAAGTGGGGGCTAGGCTTGGAAATAGCCGATGTTACATGCTCGTCAGTAAGAAACGTAAAAGTAATTAATGGCTTTGAGAGTCGTGCAAGTGGGACATTTCAAGCAGTGCGTAAAATTGCAAATAGAGGGCTAGTAACTGTTTTGTGGTATGTTACTGTATATATAAAATGAAAGTATTCAGCTTGTAAGCAAGGCAGAGATACGGACTTGAGATACGTTATTTCACACTACATGATGATACGTTATCCCTGTCTTATGCCGAAAGAACGTCGCTTTCTGGTAAAGGTGTAAGATCAAGGACCATTATCACACACTTTCATATGTTTGTCACATGTTGGCCGTCATATGTTGGGCTGAAACATATGACATCCATATATGTCCTTGCTGAAATGTCATATATTTGTCATATGCTCGTTGCTTTGATTTGTCATATGTTATTCATATGTAGGATTGCAGTCAAATATGATCCATACATTTGAAAAACATATAAAAAGGACACAATCATATGTTATCAAAACATCAGATTTTCTTGTACTCAATTTCATATGTTTGTCATAATTCATATATTTGTCATATGTTATTCATTGCCATTGTCCTTTCATATGTTTCTCATATGTTTTTCAGAGTCATATGTTTTCGTGTTGGAATGTCATATGTTTGTCATGTGTGTAGCACTGTGTTCTGACATATGAAAACGACACGTTCATATGTTTGAAAAAATGTAGCAGACATATGACAACCATATTACAAATATATGAATAACATGTGAATACTGTGTGAATAACATATGAAATTTCATATGTTTGTCATATAAAATTCATATGCTTGTCATATGTTTGATTTCCATTAGCCTATGGGGCTCCACAGGAGTTCCGCTAATATTTTGCATTTATTAATTTTCATTTCAAATCTTTTTTCTGATCGTCTTAATGGCACAGAAACACGCTTTTGCATAATATCTATACGTCCTTATACAAAATAATTTGATCGGAAAAATAACCAAGATAACCTTTGTGTGGTATATATTTTCAGAATTTTTAGGTTAATTGATCAAAATACCGTGCCACAACTCAACTGTCTCTTTCTCCTTGGACCCGATCTCTTAACCTATTAAGACTGGGCTTTTTTGACAATCTGTGACTGGGAAGGAGGGGGGGGGGGGGGGGGGGGGGGGGGGGGGCTAATTCGCCCCCCTCTATATCTCGGGAACCACTGAAGCTATGATCATCAAACTTTCACACAATGACCATGAGCATAAGACAAATCACCACACCTATTTTTGTCACGTGGGAGCAAAATGTGACGTCACAATGACGTCATTCTTAAGTTTTTATCAAATTTTAAGTTATTTCAATAAACGTCCAAAAACTTGGTAAATATTGCTCTAAAAGCCAACACATTAACATCAAAATAATGTAAATGTAATAATCTGTGACATTTACACATTAATTTAATTAAATTTGCGTCACAATGACGAATTTAGAAAATATTGTCCGCCATCTTGGATCCGCCATCTTGGATCCGACATCTTGGATTTCATTTAATTTCGAATTGACTCTTCAGATAAATACTCAATGAGAACACAATGGTCAAAATGTATAAAATACTCATCAAAGAAGTGTTCGACATTCAAAAAGTTGAATTTAAAAGGATAGTTGTGAATCCCAGAGCTATTTTTGGACCATATGTAAAAATGAACAAAAAACCCTACCTCTCCCCCCCAAAGATTTTGTGTCAAAAATTAATTAGCCTATACAAAAATTACTAATGAGTACAATCTCTTATAGTCATAAATTGGGCATTGTGTCCAACATTAAGCTCGATTTTTGCAAAACATGCATGTCAAAAGTTGGTTGCCATGGAAACTGGGCCGTTGACACTGACATGTCATTGACACCAAAATGTTCCCAGATAATTTTTAGGAAAAGTCACGAAGTTTCACCACCATAGCTGCAGTGGTTTTAGAGTAATCAGGATTTTACTGGAGGGGGGCCTCGAAAAGCCCCCCCCCCCCCCAGTCTTAATAGGGTTAAAGCTGGAGTTCGCAAATCCATTCCAACAAGTGTGTGTTTGATGCTAGATACGTCCACGTCGACCTCTCTTAATGCTACAGCCTCGAGAAATCCCTGAAGTCTTCAGACCCAAAATATGTAGATTTTTGATACAAAAGTTTGCTTGTTTAAACCTCTTGTGCAGTCGCTGTTTAACCTGAAATCGTAAGATGAACCATCGGCGAAGGTTTCTATGGTTTCCCTTTTGCCAAAACACGACTAGTTAGGCTAAAATTCGTCTCAAAATGGCCGGGAAAATCAGTCTAAAACAAAACTCACAGATCAAAAAATACGCATTCTTCTTTGGACTTCAAACAAGTAAGAAAAACACGAATATTCACGTTCTATATACCGAAAGAAAGCTTGAAGTCTGTACTTGCCATTAGAAACAGCGCGTCTCCCAAACAAAATGGCCGACAAAATGACCGAAAAGGACTGGAAACCATCGAGAACACTATCATAGGGATTCCTGTGTGTTTTATACTGATCACTTTATACTGTTTTTATCGTCTGCTGATATTTGCAGTTTGAAGAATAACAACAACGGATTAGTTTATTTATACCATTTGCATGTATCTACTTAACGTCCATACCATCAAGCACAGAATAACTTGGGACTACATGAAGAATTCGTCGACATAGCATTCAATACAGCAAACATAAGGCACGCGATCGTAGGAACCTCTAGGAAACTTGAATCGGATTTAAAAAGAATAGAGGAAAACTTTTCTATGTCATCGTCTGGAGCACTCCACAGGAGGAATTACGAAAAGGAATACGAATATTTAACGAGAGGCTCAATTATTCGCTCTCGTGCAAAGTGGTTAAGACACGGTAAAAAAAATTTGTGAGATTTCCTCAATCTTGAAAAGTGAAAGAAAAACAAATCATGTGTGAAAAATGTTTCTGAAATGTGGAAAGGAATGTGTGTGTCCCAAAGTTATAATGGTTATAAATCGTACAAAATGGATTAATTTCGAAGGTACTACAGGGCACATTGATATTGCTCCACTTTAATTCATAGTCATTTTTTGGCCCTATCTAACTTGGCCCTATCTAACTTCGCTCGTACAATTCAGTTCTCCCCCAATCATGACCCTAAATCAGAAGTTTCAGAAAAAACGTGCGGAGATTTTTCGCACAGGATGGACTTTTGTAAAAATACCACTGTTAAAATATCGGCTCGCATGAGCAAATGCGGCTCTTAAAAATAAATTCGAACGAATAGTTAATAGCACCAATAGTCGAGGTTTAACATTATATCCAGAGCTAAAAAATATCCGACCATTTTTGACGCGACGCGAGCGAGTTAAAATTTTTTCTGAAAAACGCGTTTCGTTTTGTTGGAGTCACCTCTGCAACAGTGTTGTTGCTATTAAAGGCGTGTTATAAAAACGTGTACTCTCCTTTGTACTTTGTATTTATATACCACATTCGCAAATCCATGGGCGAAAAGCTAGCGGCTACACTATAGCATGCTTGAAAATCCGTGAAAAATTCAACTGTGCAAATTGTCTCTTTCGAAGTCTGCAAATATCAGAAAACACACAGGAATCCCTATGATAGAGTTGTCGATGGTTTCCAGTCCTTTTCGGTCATTTTTTCGGCCATTTTGTTTGGGAGACGCGCTGCTTCTAATGGCAAGCAGATAAGCCCGCACTCGAGGGCCAGAAAGTTAGTTAGAAACCTACTTGTATGGTTACTATGAAAGTCTTGTGAAATAAAATTTATTGTATTGTATTATATTATAGCAGAAACATATAACTTAGTTGAAAGATGTAACGGCGAACCAAGCTGTAGATTATTCATGGTCAGTTTATAATGACCATATTTGGTCAATAATGAACTCTCGACTGCTAACCCAAGCAGGGTTTCTCTTTATAATATTTCATTTTTCGCTCAAATAAAGTAGAGCAACAGTGGTAAGTGATAATAAACTAACATTTAACATCTTGAAGTATTGCAACAACATTATTTCCAAATCTGTTCAATTGTTTATTCTGCGAATATTCCGAAGCTTGGCACTAAAGCAATGTATGCTTGTTACACTTTTCAACTCACTTATATGTTTCTGATTATAGGAAATCATCATATCCTCGGTAACAGTAGTACAATCTTGTATACTTGATTGACATTTCAGTTTCTGTATGGAGATGATTTTACTGTTAAGGACTGTGCACTTCTCCTCGACTTCGCATTAAAAAATGTATGCCACAGTATATGTATCAAAATCACCCTCTTTCCACTTATCTAAAGTCGTAAGGATATTTTTGCAGGTGACAAGTCCCCGTTTCTATTTATCATTTTATTTCTCTCGGCGACCCGGTAAACAAACTCATTGGATATTGGTACGTAATTTTTAATTTTACGTCGTCAATTCAAGGTGATTGGCTCACAAATAGGGGATCCCATGACGTTTTCTCTCCCATTTTGTATTGACTAGATCGACGCCTATTCGCGCTTCTCGAGGTATTTTGCGCTTATTTGAGGATAAGCCCTGAAGATTTCGGGACAGTTGGTATAGGTACACAGCCACTTCGTTGTTTGGCATAGCCATGTTCTCATATGCCAAGTTTCATGTTGCGTAGTTAACGGGCTTGTAGTCACGTGTTGGTACAAACTCTACAATGACAATCCCAACATTCGAGTAAATATCAATATACACACACGCACCAACGTGATTGTTATTATTTATTTTCAAGACATCACTCTTCATCTATATATCGATCCAGTTTCTAGCAGTTAAGGTGGCTATGAACTCGCTTTCAAGCTGATATTGACATTTTTTTATTTTCAAAATTTTGAATGTCAACAAAATTATCTAAAATTTGTAATTTGATAATTTAATTAATTAACTTGCGCCGCGGAGCACCCTTTACCTTTGCAAGAGGGCTTTATCGTGGTATACTCCGATTGAATTGATATTTTGTAACAAAGCTTCATGAATTTCACGAAGGAATTGCCACTGCAATTCCTTCCGCTTTATTAGAAAATATATATATATATGTTGCCATGAAAACCAGCTTCACCCCAGCATGTAATAAGAACAAGAAAACAGCCCGTCACTTCGTGACACTAAGACCCAACCTGAGTTCCCCTTCCCAAAACTGCTGATTTACATTACTAATGACCTCCCTTCAAGAAAGACCCCTGCGCCATGCCGAAATAAATGAAGTGAGTCCCAGAGCCTTTTTTTGTATGTTTTGCTCTGGTGTACCTGATTTTGGTGGAGAAAATGACGCACGTGTGTCGTGTGAGTCACTACGGCTCTCAAATCTGTCTAAGTCCGAAGAACCCGCTAAAATTGAAAACGCCACGCCTATTACACAGGAAAACCATTTGACTTCGGAATTGTTTGTATGCTTATCATATCTCAGTAAGGAAAGAGAAGAAACAGAAAAAGTAAAATTGTTCTAAGAAATCTTTAGTTTATCATTGGATTTTTTTAGAGAATTTCATTCATGGCTTAGCGTGCGCTCTGCCCGGGCTCTGTAGGCAGTGCCAGTGGTGTACGTTTGTTCAAACTTGAATGAAAAATTTCATCAGCTCAAATCTTTGGATATAAAATTATCCCTGCACATATCAGTAAGTAATCTGTAATAGAACCATTTAGGTTTGGATGTCTATGGTGCTTTCGGCTGAGGGAAATGAGTTCTTTTTTAGTTTATGTAGGAGATTTCAACATGGCCGCGATGGCGGCTTTGTCCCTCGCTGAAAAAAATCGCTTGAATTAGAACTTAGCCAAAGGTGAATCTTTTCCAACAAAAACACGCCCACTGGAGAGATTTCCTCCTTCTTTTCTGGTTTGTGTCCTTCGTTTTGCGATACAGCGTAAGGATTTGTACTTAGAGAATATTATTCATGGCTTTGCTTTGTGTAAATATGTCACTCATTTCGCCTTAGCCCGCGCTCAGGAAAGCAAGGAACTGGTGTATGTTTGTTCAAGCTGAATGAACTTTTTTCTCAACTTAAAGCTTTCGAATAAGAATTGTTCCTGCACATTCCTGCAAGTAATCTGTGACAGAATCATTTAGGTCTGAATGACTCTGGTGCTTTTGGCTGTGCGAACTGAGTTCTTTTTTAGTTTCTGTGGGAGATTTCAAAATGGCGGCGATGGCAGCTTTGTCCCTCGCTTAAGAACTCGCTTGAATTAGAACTTAGCCCAGGTTGAATCTTTTCCAACCAAAACACGCATACTGTCGAGATTTCCACCTTCTCTGCAGGTTTGTGAACTTGTTTTGGCGACACAGCTTCAGGCCTAAGCGGAGTGAGTGCGAACGATTTAGCCAATCAGAAACTTTTGCGCAGACAACCCGATTATAATAGGATAGATAAAAAAATAATAATAATAAGTATTTGGAGCATTATATTACCTCAATGCTCTTACAAGTTTTGACCCCCTAGGGTCTGCATCCGCCACTGCTTATTAACTTGTCAACTCTCATTATGAAGATGTGACATCCTTATTAGCATCGCAATCCCCTTAGTACTCGTAATTTTCCCAATAATACGCATTCGGGTCATCACCGAAAAAAAATTACATATATATTATCAATAAGAATCCTAAATATCACGAGGCAACGGCTCTCACTAAGGAACATTCCAAAATTTAAACTGGACGAACATTAACTAGGAGTTAATTATAGCGGAGCTCCTGCGCGGGCCACCATACCTAAAGGAAAAACGTATAGTATACTATCGAGTTGATTTTTGAACGTCACGGGCATTATGCATCATTTTGATTACGTCATTGATGACGTAAGGGCACGTGGCTTTGGTGTAGAGTTCCCCTTATGCTCTTTGAACGTTTGTCCAAGTTTGGCTTCTATAGAAGCTACCCTTCAGGAGATATGATTTTTTCTTTATTTTTCTGGTATTTTACCTATAGCGTACGCCGTCCGTGTCCGTCCGTCCGTCCGTCGTCCGTCCGTCCGTGTACACATGGGAACCCTGTGGAATGCAAAGAAAAAATGATATCTCCTCAAAGGAACATGCTAAGACAACCATACATATTTTGTCTATGCCACAAGGGGGGGTGCTGTAACACGGACACGTGATGTGACGTTATCGATGACGTCATCAGTGATTGAAAAATTAATATCTCGTGAAGGGAAGACTCTAAAACAACCAAACTTTGGTAGTGTAGTCTAGCTCACCAGGTGAGCGAAATGAAGTGGTCACGCGATATGACGTCATCTATGCTTCAAAATGAATATCTCATGAAAGGAAGACTCTAAAACAACCCAGCTTGGGTAGTGTAGTCTAGGTTACTAGTTTAGCGAAATGAAGTGGTCACGTGATGTGTAGTCATCTATGACGTCATCTACGCTTGAAAAATCAATATCTCGTGAAGGGAAGACTCTAAAACAACCAAACTCGAGTAGTGTAGTTTAGGCAACCAGATGAGCAAAATGAGTGCTCACGTGATATGACGTCATCGGAAATGAAGTGGTCACGTGAAGTGACGTTATCGACGACGTCATCTATGCTTGAAAAATCAATATCTCGTGAAGGGAAGACTCTAAAGCAACCATGTAAACCATGTACACATGGGAATCCCTTTCATTCACACAACAAAAAATTATAACCAGGAGCTCCGCTTCTAGCCAGTGGCTAAATCTATATATTACTCCTTTTGAGTATATTCAATTTCAAATCTTTATGAAGCTGTAAAGGTGTTTTTATACATTCACATATCTCATTTTATATAGGAGCCATAGCTTTAAGTTTAATCGTATTTCTTTACAATTTGCAGTTCATACTAGAGACTCGCTGCTAGGCTCGAGTCGATTGTGCTAGCATAATTTTGGCATAATTTGTCAAAACGAGCATAATTTTTTGCTAGCATAATTTGTATTTTGAAGACCGGAAGTGCTAAAACCAGGCTCAAATATCCCTTATCGTAAATGATAAATTGACTTCAGACATAAAATAAGCTCTCCAAATAAACGGTCGGCGATGTCTAGGGCCTAGTTGGGATAGTTTTTTAGTTTTTTATTGGGAAGAACCGGAACCGGAAGTCTACAAAACCTTGTTCCCAGTCCCACTCTCATAGGTGGTGTGACAACGTGACAAAATGGCGTCCTCCGCCCCGAAGCAGAGCCCGAGAACTTTCAGGTCTTGCAAGGACCCAAAGAGCTGACAGTGCTAGAGATCGGATACTTAAAACCACTAAAGCAGCCCGCACAGTATTACTTATCTGATCTAAGAGATTTATTAATATAAAAGGTTAATAAAAACTCTCCTTTCTTACTGTTTTGCCCATTTTTTGTCGAGCATAATTATATTGAAAAAAAGTAGCATAATTTTGAAAAACGAGCATAAATTGAGCATAATTTGGATAAAAAACGAGCAGGGCTACTAGCATAATATGCCAGTTTTACTAGCACAATCGACTCGAGCCTAACACCAGCTCGTTGCGATGAGCCTATGCTCTTCATAATTACTGCGCGCAGCTGCACTCATTAAGCTTGAAAATGTGTAAATAGTAAAATCCACAGTATTGTTCGACAACTTTCACTCTGATTTAATATTCCTAGCCCTTCCTAGTGTAAGTTTGATTCTTAGCTGTTTGTTGTATGGAGATATGGAATTTATTTTCAAGTGTATTTATTTTGCTCAAAGAGTTCGCTTCTCAAAGGAATGGAATAAAGAATTTACAATTATAATAATTGTACTTCGTTCCAATTCAATGCTCAATTGAAATTTTACTTTTGGCGCCTAGAAAGCTTTAGCCTAGCTGAAGATGTATTACTAGTGGTTGTAACTAATTAACATATCCATTGCGTACCGCAACACTAAATGGACAACGAAAACGTTAAACATACTTTAATTACCAAGTATAGCTTTTTAGATCCTGGAAGATGGTCAACTCCTTCTTTTGTTGCGTCCCTCATTTCTGCATCAATGGCCTTACGGAATAGTGTAAACCTGTGGACAAAGTCAAAGGACTTGTATTAAAAATACAAATACTCGAAGACGAATGGTGACTTCACGATGCCGAGGGAAAAGGGCGCAGAACTTGAGTCATCTTTCGTCTCTAGTACTAAATGTGCTTTAGCAGCACAGAAAAAAATATCAAAATGAACAAACCTTTTATCGCCTCTGTCAAATGGGTCAAGTCCACTTTTGTCGCTGAGGTATCGCTTTACGCCACAGGTTTGCGAAACCTCGTAGCTTTGCTCAGTGCTGACATTTTACCGTCAAAGCGAATAATGCGTGGTATTGATGGCCTATTGATGAATCTTAACCTGGCCTTATTGCACATTTCCATAAAAACAATAGAAGAAAATAACGGCGTTATGTATTTTTGCGAGTATGCGTGGTTTATTGATTTTTACATGTAACAAAAGCTTCTCAAAGCACATTGCATTGGCTTTTACACGTGCGCAAATTGAATAGAAGGCATTAAATTCTATAGTACCTATTCATTGCACATTTCCATAAAAACAATAGAAAAATAACAGCGTTATGTATTTTTGCGAGTATGCATGTTTTGTTGATTTTTACATGTAACAAAAGCTTCTAAAAGCGCATTGCATTGACTTTTACACTGAATTCGCAAATGAAATAGAAGTATACATTCTATGGTACCTATTCATTTCACAAGTAATTTACAACATTCGCGTGGATGTTGTATGAGCCATACAATCTCTCGCCTACGGCTCGAGATTGTATAGGCTAATACAACATCCCCGCTCATGTTGTAAACATTACTTATTAAAAACCTACCACACCCAAATCCCATTGTTTTATGCAGGTCTTGAACCCTGATGCAAAACCTATACTATTTAAAAGATGGTAGCGGCATTTGAATAATTTAGGGGAGTGTGGGGCTGAATGTAAGACCCGATACAGGTCTTACACTCAAATGTAAGACCCGGTACAGGTCTTACATCCAAATGTAAAACCTGTACCGGGTCTTACATTAAGCTACACGCTCCTCTAAATTAATCAAATCACAAACCAACCCTAGCACAAGAATTAAATAATTAGTCCCGCTCCCCAAAATCAATTTTAAATTGTGCACTACTACTATTCTGTCTCAAAATTACACGAAATTAAACAGTATCCATTGACTATCGTTAGGAAATTTAATGTAAACAATAAATCAATAAAATTATCATGTTCAATCCCTCAGTTCAATTCTATTCAATACAAATTGTACTTCTTTCCTTTGCTTTTTCAATAAAAAAGGTCAAATTGAAACTCACAAACATCGTCATTGCTTGTCATATTTCGCCGGCATGCAGTAATATACAGGAAACAAATTGCCCAATCTAACTTGAAGAAAATGCAACATGTTAGGAATGTATACAAAGCTACTTTTTCGATAATAAGCCGACTAGTTTCCGACTAGAATTCACATAAGACAGGAAATTTTCCGACGAGAAACTTTTGCAAACCTTTGTTCGGGGTTATGTTATTATGACTTTTTGTCCTAATTTGGGAATTTGGATGTGGTAGTTATGTAAACAAGTTCAAAACTACGGAGTCGGTCTTGCATAGAATTGAAAACCTCCTCCTATGTTTTGAACCTATATTTAATTAGCGCGTGGTTTGAATTTCTAAGCGAGCGTTCCGATAATTTACTTTCATTACATCTTCGAAGGTGACTAGCCAAAACGGACGGACCGAAACAGAATCGAATTTGCGAAATATTTCTTTCTTTAGATATTTGTTCTACAGAATATTCCAGCAGAGTTTCAGTAGTTCGGTCTCATGCAATCATCTCACAAAATACCCCGTCAGTATATGATTTCCTACTTGACAAAGGAAAGCGTGAAAATAAAATGGACAGCTTAATGCTGTACGCAGTACTGTCGTTCACGTTTAAGAACTAGTAATAGTTCTCACTAGAGCTGCCCCCGTGCTTTTTAAACTGCAGATGTAATAAGTATTCAATTAACATTTTTACAGCTGTTTCAGAAACACGCGAACCCACCGTTATCAGCTTGTTGGAGTTTAAGCCGAAACTCTACAAACAATTCTAACCAAAAGTACTAACGTACTAAAAGCCGTCAAAACTCTTACGAAACTCTAGCGAAATACCTATGAATATGAATACTTGAAAGCCTAAAGCCAATTGATCTTTCCGGAAATCCTTACAACGGAGAACAGAACACAAGACTTTAGACTCTCGTTGGATGTCTCTGCTTCGCGACTTCTCTGCTTTTGCTCTTTTTCAATCACTGCTCCCTAATAACCTATATCTGCGTTTTTATACCAGCTATCACCTGAAGCTGCTAAAGAGCTTATAATAGAACTTAATTTAACAGAACTAAAAAACGCGTTCCGCCCTTGCCAGATTTCCGGTCAACAAAGGTACTATTTTAACCTATACTTTAGCGGCAACCATTACACAGCAGACAGCGCACACATCGGAAGAAGACAAAAACGCCTACTTCTCCCTTGTGCTGATGCAAAAAATAATAATTCTAAAGTCCTCTTTCTGAGTTTTGTGAACTTATGAAATGTAAATCTTGTCGGTAAATTATCACATTCTTTCGTAGCGAAAGCTTGAGAGGATTTATAGAGTTGACCTATTGTTAAGCACAATAGCAACCATTTTGCATGCTTTACTACTATTATGAGGTTTAGAGCTCTAAAGGCCACCACACACGGGCCGATTTTTCGTCGCAAGACAACAAATCCTGACCGATCGGCTCGTGTGTGGTGACTCGCGACAAGCTTGCGACAAAACATCGCACGCCGCAACACACGAGACGATTTTTTGTCGGCGACGATTTGAAAATCAAACATGTTTGATAAGACGAGCGGACGAAAAATCTTGTCGTAAGCTCGTCGCGGGTCACCACACACGAGCCGATCAGTCAGGATTTTTTGTCTTGCGACGAAATATCGGCCCGTGTGTGGCGGCGCGCGATAATCTTACGACAGAAAATCCTGTCGGAATCGGCCCGTGTGTGGCGGCCTTAAGCTTTGTGAACATTCAAGTTTCAAACAAGGTCTCAAACCCACGCTGCGAGTCACGTGATCTGGTCATCCAATCATAAACGTTACCCAAGACCTTTTGCGGGCCCTTTGCGAGTCACATGATCTGATCATCCAATCATAAACGTTACCCAAGACCTTTTGCGGGCCCTGCTCCGACGGATCGATATTTTTTCTGGCATATGTACTATATACCCTTATATTTTCTCTTTACGCGGGGGATTCTATAATGCCTCCTCGGGTTTGGCCCAGGCCAAAACCTGCGGGGGCAATAAAGCTCTTGCGCCCTCTAATTTGAAATTGATAAATTTAAATCGCGCTGTTCCCAACACGCGCGTAAATCGAAATCAATTTTGATTAGCACGTGGGACAACAAATGACTCACAGGCTTGGCGCCGAATGCTTAAGGTATGAGTATACCTTTGCACGAGGGATGTCACTTTTTCGCGAAAAAAAAATCACTGTCGTGTCATTATTTACACTACAAGGGCCAATTATATATCGTTTTAAAGCTTATGGAATGGCCTTTCTTACTAAGTGGTATATTTCTTTGCAACGGTAATCTGATGGATCATTTTCGTCATTTTGTGCTTCAGAGGAAAAGTACCAATTATTGCTTTTTAAGAGTTCCTGCCACTTCCAGTTAATGTTAAAAGCTCCAGGTTTCTGCAAAATGTATTCCTTAGAGTGCGATCTGAAAAAAGGTGTGCGGGATTATTGATATTTTACATATTTGCAGAAATATCACGTAAAAAAGGTTGAAAACAGATGTTTTTGGCAATGCTAACACAAAATTAGCATAAAATATGTTTTAAACGGAAAATCAAAAATCCCGCACACCTTTTTTTAGATCGCCTTCTAAAGAATAGATTTTGCTTATATTTGGAGCTGTGCAATTTAATTGGAAGAAGATGGAACTTTTTAAAGAAAGTCGGTCGTTTTTTCTTTAGAGCTAACAAAATATATGTTCATGTACAATATAATGAAAACAAAAGTATTCATCAGATAAACCAATCTTTTAGCTTTAAAATGATATATGAACGACGTTTGTGGTGTAAATTGTGATGCGATACGAATTTTTTCCCCGCGAGACCCCTCAAAGGTATACTCATACCTTAAAGGCTTTAGTCTTTTGGGTGACAAACTTTATTGAAATCACTATATGGGTTTTTATATTTTCGTCAGTCAAAACTGAATAATTGATTAAAAATCTTACAATTTCGAGTTTGTTTTGCTCGGACATTATGAATTCCATGGGACAACTGCCAATTGTTTGATGTGTAATTTATGCAAAGACGGGATCGGTCTATTTCGCAACTCTGAACGTGTTTTCGTAATTTCAGTGGCTCAAAGCAGACCGGCGTTCTACTTCGCGCAACAAGTTTTCACAACCTGCTACAAATGTTTTGTTGCGCGACAAGTTGTGGCGCGAGATGAAAAACGTGCACATCGACCAGGGATTTTGTGCCTCGTATTTCGCCGGCTTTATCCAGAAATGGCCAAGCAGTGTCCCGCAGCTACTAGACTAATGCAGCGCGCGCTTTTTTTTTAGCAGTTTGTTCCACGGAAATTATTTAGAATCGTAGCAAAAATAGAAGCTAAAAATGTATCACTATCAATCTAAATGTTAGCCTTAATCCAATCCACTTTATCCAAGTGCTAAGAACCTTTCAAATTAGTTTCAAGTCCATATAGCCGTTTCTGTGAGGTTCGGTTTTACAAAGCCGATTTTTATATATCCGGGTAAAGGAATATGGAATGTATGTAAAAATAGAATGGAGATATGGAATTAACCTTGTGTGAAAGCTAAAGTGCTAATGAAATATTATCCCATGTGTGCTTCTGAGCGTTAGCCCTAGTAAGCGGAGAAAGAGAAAAAATCATCCGTGGGTTCGAATCCCTCTCGGTGTCAGAGATTTTTTTTCTCTTTCTCCGCTTACTAGGGCTAACGCTCAGAAGCACACATGGGATAATATTTCATTAGTCTTTTAGCTTTCACACAAGGTTAATTCCTTATCTCCATTCTGTTGACTTAGTGCTACGCGGCCACAGGCTTGCCTGAACATATGTATGTAAAAATACTTTTATCTAATCATCAACAATCTAAATCTTAGTTCTTCTTATGTCGTGAATCATAAAAAAAATTAAACCGCGAAATTTGTGACAACAGCTCTTTTGCTCTATTAATTCTTATATCAGGTTCTAGTCGCCCAGGTTCGCTACCGAGAATATTGCAATCTAGTTTGTGGGAAGATTTGAAATCGAAAAGTAATCATGTCTCCTTCGGCAGCATTAAAAGATACTTACGCTTATAGTCCAGTGAAAACGTCACATGAAAAAATCGACTATTCCGTCCGATCGACGTAGTTATGCCCGATGCACGCAAAATATTTTCCAGAAGTGCTCGTTTCTCACAGCTGCCGAAAGTGCTGTTGCTCGCAAAAATTAAATGAAAAAAAAAGTGATAATGATAATAACAAATTAGAAATAATGGCATTTTCGCCAAGAAATTGCAAAAAAAAACATCTCCCCCCCCCCCAGCACTTCCTACCCCCATCACTGTTCTTGCGTTTCTTCGCTTAAATTATAAATCACACACGTCGCGCGTTTTGATTTCTGCTTGTCCCATTATATTCTCTAATACCTAGCTTTTTCATGTTATCGATCATAGTCCAATATGTATCCTCTATTCCCTAGAACGCATGTCGAATTGTGAGCAGCCATACATTACTGGAGATGGGATCATCATGTGCATGCGCTGTCGTACGGGACATGTTTGGGTACATTATCAATGTGCCAAGGAAATCCCGAATTGTAGTGTGTACGGCATTAATAATGGGATCATCTCGTGCACGCACTGTACTGGGGGATATTTCCCGGAAAATCAACAATGCCAGAAAACAAAAGGTATCTATAACATCTATATCAACAGCAGCAGGGATAAAATAATTGAAATGGCAATTTTTAGGGCAAAATAAAATAAAATATTTTCTGCAACCAGACATTTAACAAATGTTCTCTGGATTTCTGTAGTATGTCCCCTTATATACCAAAAAAATTACGTCATCAAGCATTTGTTATATACCACAACAAAAACCCTGATTAACTTTTTGCAAGCTGCCTTTGGTTGGGGCGCGCGGGGAAAAACAACAACATATTTTTGAACAAATGATCAATTTTTGTTATAAAATGACGAATCGAGGTGTATAACTTTTCTTGCTTTCTGATTGGCTATTACAAATGTAAACAAACTAATCCTCTACTGTGATTGGTCAAGTATGATTGACAAATGACGTCACATCGAAACTGGCATTGCTCGAGAACTGACTAGAGTTCGAGAACTGAGTGAAACTTCAACTTTCAAGTCGGTAAAAAAGACGAAAATGTTTACATTTAACAAATAAAACACAGTTTCCGTGACTACACAGGCTTATGCAAACCGAGATGTGGTGGGAGAATTCGAGAGCAGATCAGTGGAAACACGAGCCGCAGGCGAGTGTTTGCACCTGCTCGAGAATTCTCCAAACCACATCGAGGTTTGCATAAGTCTGTGCAGTCACGGAAACTGTGTTTTATTTGTTTTATAAAATAATTATCTACATAAATATATCCGCGTGGACAGGAAAAGTAAGTTTTTGAAGCGGATGAGACTCTAAATTCTCCATACAGTTGAAAAGGCTGCATCAGCCAATCAGAGCGCTCCGTCTATCGCATGATTTGTCAATCTCTTTCTGATCGGACTGCAAGTTTTCTGAGATGGCGGCAAGCGAAGTGGATTTAAAATGACATTCCTTGCTTAAAATGGAGGCTTTTTCCTTTCAAAACACAAAATAATTACGACAGGAGGTGAACAGAAGACTTAAGCACAGAAGCCGGCGTTTTACATATGTGTGTTGGCCCAGTTTCTTCGTCTGTGAAAAAAATTCTCCCGAGTCCCGAGCAAGAACTCGCATGTGGCAGCGGAACTGCTTGGAAGAGTGTAGTATTAACGCTTTATTTACGGCAAGCATGGGAAAGAAGGAAGGAATCCACTTATTTGTACCTTTTGGTCTTGTCAAACATTATACGAGGATCCAGAATTAGTTTTTGGAAGCATTTTTTTCAAGATCTGCAGAACGAGACTGAACTTGTGACTGTCGAACTGTGTGCCGAACTCAGCTCAGGTAAAGAAGCGAAAACAATGTTATTTCACGAATTTAATGCTTTATGTGAATTCAATGTGCTTTATCAAATGTATGTCTAAGTAATATTGACTTCTTAATAAATGATTTTGCATGTTACTTTTTTCTAAAAGCTTTTTCAAATTAACGGCCCGAAGCTCGCCAGTGGGCGGCGTCACAACTGTGTTTGCACAGGGAAATGCAAACACGGCTCTCGACCAATCAGAGCGCGCGTACTATCTAAATTATTTTATAAATAGGTTAATAATAATAATAATATTATTATTAATTAATAATAATAATTAATTAATTAATTAATTCAAAACATAGTAGGAGGTCTTGCAAGACCGACTCCGTAGTTTTGAGCTTGTTTACATACTACCACACCCAAATTATATTGTTTTTATGGAAAACTCATTATCACTGTTTTATCGCTTCTGTGTGCCATTGTCAGAAATGGCAGAAATGAACAAAAAGTCTTAATAACGTTACCCCGAACAAAAGGTTTGTTAAAAAAACGTTAACAAAAGTACACAGCACGAAATGCCATTTTTACGCTTGCGTTAACATAACGTAATGATTGCGTAAATATA
Source organism: Scolanthus callimorphus (assembly GCA_033964015.1). Lineage (NCBI taxonomy): Eukaryota > Metazoa > Cnidaria > Anthozoa > Actiniaria > Edwardsiidae > Scolanthus > Scolanthus callimorphus. The sequence goes on along the minus strand of CM066922.1, from coordinate 26,301,020 downwards.
AAGTTTACGCATATTTACGTCGTCTTTACTTTTGCGTAAACACAGTCTTTACGCAGTAGTTTCGGGGGTGCGTAAAGCCTGCGTAATGTCCCCGAAAATCGCTATCTTTACGCATCACGTAAATGAGCTGAAAGGTCATTTTTACGCAGAATTACGCCGGCCGTAAATCCGTTTAGTTCTAACTCAGCTGTTGTAGAGCTAACATCTCTGTGGTGTGAATTTCAAATTTGTATCCAACATGTGAGTTTGTAAAGAAATAAATATATACAGTGGATTTGCTTTCCAAACTGTTACATTTTACAGTCAAAAGACATGAAGCGTGCCCCCTATATTTGAATATTCAATTCATTATTCCATTATTCAACATTGGAAAGCTGGGTGAACAATTAGTAACATATTTGGAAATCAAAATTTGAATATTTAACATTTTTTCAGCCAAAGACGCTAAAGCGTCCCCCCTAGAGTGCAATAATGAGTTGATTCTTGGAATATTTGATCCATTATTCGATTCAATAATGCATTTGGCTTGGGAAAACATCTTTCGATTTGAACTCGGATTTCGGCTAGATTACCTTCCTGAACCATGCTCGGACACTCTTAAATTAGTGCCTTTATGCTTCTTAGAATATCCCTGATAATACTGATCAATAATTTCTTCTCTAAATGAACGAGGGAGAGATTTACCAGGCTCGTAAGGTCTACCAGGCCCGCCATATTGGTAACAAAACTCACAAACAAAAGGCTCCCTGTGCCTTTTTTCCATATATGGAAGCGCCTTCGTCGTCTATCGTCCAATCAAAAAGCGAAAACCCAGTTCAAATCGAAAGACGTTTTCCCAAGCCAAATGCATTATTGAATCGAATGGATCCAATATTCCAGGAATCAACTCATTATTGCACTCTATAGCAGGGCATCTGGGGAAGTGCGGTAAAAAACGGCAAAAAAGTGCGGGATTTTTTAGAAAAAAGTGCGGAAAAAAGTGCGGTAAAAAGTAAAAAGTGCGGTAAAACGGTAAAAGTGCGGTAAATTATTTTCTTTAATTTGAAGGTTTGCGCTTTTGGGGATCATAACAAGTCGTTTCTGTTGATTTTCTATTTGTTTTGCCATTTTAAAAACGTAATTTCATTGAAACTGATGTAACAGCTAAATTATTAAACTTCGCATGATCAATATTTAGGTCAAGAACAATGGAAAAATGCAAAAAAAAAAGAAGGGCTCACCATGCTTGCTTGAGCGGCATCGGTCATTTAAAACTCGAACCCCTAAAATCACTAAGAGCGCCTATTTCTCCATACAATCAACTCCCGCATGTGTTGTTCATAACGGGTGTTACTAATCCACGGAACACCACGGAACCGGAACCGGAACCCACGGAACCCTACGGAACCCCACGGAACCCCCTGAAAATGTCAATATTTTTATTTTTCCCCGTGTTTTCTTTAATAGCATACTTCGAAATGTCTGTATATTCCATATTTAGCTTAAACAAGGAAAAAATACGTACCGGGAAAAAATATCTAAGCCCCAAAAGCCTTCAATCGCTTTGATCAGCGGTTCCTTTTGTTGACTAAAGCATGTGACCTCGTCGTGGTTTGACAAAACAATTTGGACACGTATTTCGGCCCTTAAAAATACCAATCTCCCTAAATTTATGAAGATCAAGATCACCCCTAAAAGAGACCAAACCCCGTGATTTTTACCCCTAAAAGATACTGACGATCATCCCCCGGGTTCAACTCTCATATTCCCGATTTTACGATGGAAATCCCGAAGCGTAATGTGTTTCCGTAATTTGGTCAAGAGTAATAGAACTACTTAGCAATCATACAAAGCTTTATTTAGCGTAGCGTTTCCTGTCAACAACTTGTGTTATACTGAGGTCTTTCTATCCGTTTTGTTTTCCTGTGATTAGCCGTATTGCAGTAAATTGCTATATACGCGCGACTGTACACAGCGTAATAAAACCAGTCCTTGCTTGGAACGGAACTCCGATACAACGGGTACTCCCAAAACTTTTGTGCGGGAATGCTCGGCCAGATTCTGGACCCCTTACCCTTCTTTATGCCAATTTTAGATCAGAAAAGGTACCCCTTTCTTATACCAAAGCCGGAAAAGGTACCCCTTTCTTATACCAAAGCCGAAAAAGGTACCCCTTTCTTATACCAAGCCTGAAAATTGACCCATTAATAAATCTTTGACTTTGAATCGGCTTTGTGCTGCTAAAAAAGAAACGGTTTTGCTCCCGCGTTGCGGTTGAAAAACCAGTGAAATACAGACGCTTTTTTGATAGCAAAATTGCAATTTTCCCTCCCTTCTTTATACCCAGTCCAGCTGCCTGAAAACCCTACCCCTTTCTTATACCTCCAGCCTGAAAACCCTACCCCTTTCATATAACTCCAGCCTGAAAACCCTACCCTTTCGGGCTGATCGCCCATTCGACGATATATTTTTTGCGGTCCCTGTGGCAAAATCGAAGTTCTACTGCACTAAACTCTCTTGCAAAAACACCATTTATATCTTTCATTTTTATAGGCCATTTATATAGGCAGGAAAATAAGATGAAAAAAAAAAATGATTTTTTGCAACTAGGACTCCATATCAGAATACTCGGATTCCAACTCGGTATCCAACTCTAACTCGGACTCGATTCCTAACTCGGGGACTCCGCTCGTTATTTTTCACGCAATGTAGGGTTTGCAAAGACACATGGGCTAGGTAACATGCTTCAACTAAAGGAACCGCTGACCAAAGCGATTGAAGGCTTTGGAGCATATATATAGTTTAGATATCTTTTCCCGGTAGGCAATTTTTCCCTTGTTAAGCTAAATATGGTACAAACAGACATTTCGAAGTATCCAATTAAAGAAAACTCCGGAGAAAAATAAAAATATTGACATTTTCAGGGGTTCCGTGGGGTTCCGTAGGGTTCCGTGGGGTTCCGGTTCCGGTTCCGTGGTGTTCCGTGGATTAGTAACACCCGTTCATAACAATAGAGCAGATTTCGTATGACTGTAAAAAGTACCGCCACAAAGCTGTTCCGCGCCCCGCGACCGTGACCGTACCGCGACTACGCGATTTCATTCCAACGAAATCTGCTCTATCTTGCAATAAAGTTCTCCAAAATGTAAACTTCGTGCTTTGCCGTCACCATCTTAATCTAGGGTAAATGGCTCCGGCAGTTTCATAGGATATTTACCGCATTTAAGTACAAATAAACGAACTTCTATTATCCAACATTTTTCGTTCTCCTACTATTTTGTTTCGCCTAAATACTTGACCTATTTAGCAAATAAAATCGGGGTCACCGAAAAACGTGCGCCATTTGTATTTTACCCATTTCTTACAAGATCAGCTATTGGCTTATTTCCATCTAAACTTCCATCCAATGACAGATCTCCTAATTGATGGTTTCTCGTACTTATTCTCAAACGGTCTGCTGTGGAACGCCTGGTATTTTTTTGCATTCGGTGGCGATCGTATCGGAAGAAAGTGGTGGAGTTTTCAAGGTTTTTTGCGCTTAGGGACGTGTCATTATTTAGCGGGGGGGGAGGGCTCCTATTTTTGTGGGGAGGGTCCTAATTTTTTTTCGCCTGTCTAAAGGGAGGGTCCAAATTTTTTTCACTCCTGTTTGGGGGAGGGTCATAAATTTTTTCAACAACATTTGGAGGATGAAGAGAGTGAAACAGATGCCGATAGTGGTTATTTCAGCAACTTCTATCATTTGCACTTTTACTTAATAAAAATTTCGGCGCGCTTTGCGCGCATAAATATTGACATTTAATGTACTCTTTCACAAACGAAGACACTACCCTCACGCCGTTTACAAGAACATTAGTGTATCTTCATGAGGAAAAGCAAACTCTCCCAAAAATGCCTGCAATGATAGGCCTGACGGGAGGTCACTATGTTTGAAAGAAGATCCCATATAGGTAAGCGTGAGTTCGACGTTACGCATAGAAATTCGTGATTTGGGCAGCGATTCACGCATGAATAATAATAACTTCGTCATTTGCGGCGCGCATCTACCCTTTCTCTGTGGCTTGATTAAATGCGTTTATCAAAATTCAGGCGCGCTTCGCGCGCAACGAAAGAAAAAGCATATAACATATAAAATGTCTTCAGTACTTCGTCACATAGGGACGAGAAAGGTGGATCACGTTAATCACTGTACTTATGGAAGGAGGATCACTGCATTTTTACCGTTTACCCAAAATCTTCTCACGTAAATAATCGAGGCGATAAATAATGACCGCGGTTCCTCAGCTTTGACAGAAGCAAGAAAAAAGTATTTCTGCTGTTAAGAAAAGAAAAAGACATTGCATCACTCGGACAAGAGTCTATCTGACAGGTTTTTCAGAAAATATAAATTACATGGGGAGGGTCACAATTTTTTTACCTACGACTGGGGAGGGTCACATTTTTTTGTTATGTTCAAGGGGAGGGTCCTATTTTTTTTTAGCCTTTTTTGAAAAAAAATGGGAGCCCTCCCCCCCGGTAAATAATGACACGTCCCTTATTCTTCAGCATCAACATAATAAACTAGGCATTGACCTGCAAATCTTGAAATTACCGTGTTTAGAAGGATTTTTCTACACAATTTTTAGTAATTTTCTTAAAAAGTGCGGAAAAGTGCGAAGAAAGTGTGAAAGTGCGGAAAAGTGCGATTTTTGGGCAAAAGTGCGGAATCGCACTGCCGCACTTCCCCAGATGCCCTGTAGGGGGGTACGCTTGAGCGTCTTTCGCTGTAATCAGGGCCCGTGGTTTGATGCGGGATTTTTTCTGAAATTATGCGGGATTTTTTCAGAAATTATGCGCTAAAAATTCGAAATTATGCGCTAAAAATATGAAATTATGCGGGATTGCGCAATATTTTTTCCAAGTGCCGTAACATATTTTGCTCTTTTCGCCTGTTTTGTTACATGGATATAGCTGCTATTTAACTTTAACAACTTTTGTTTGTCTAGAAAATGCTCTGTGATGAGTTCCAATCGCTTCGCTTTACTAACGTCATGACGCTACGTTTTCTTCTAGGGAGACGTGTGTTTTCGCTTTTAACAAAGCTTATTACTTTCTTACAAAAAAGCGTTACCAACTAACTTCAGTTACACGGTAGCAAGGATTAGTACTTCGTCTTCTTTCGTTTACTTGTCTCAGACCCAGGCTGCAAGGATCGTAGCAACGCACTCCTATCCAACCATGAACTGAACGGTCACAAGAGCTACGCAGACTAACAGAGCTATCGTTACGGACCGTTACGATCTCTCATTTAATCACAAAACATCGTTGCGTTTGTTAGCCGTCGTTCTGCGTGTAATTATCAAAATTAATCCTGATCGCGAGAGCGATCTGCACTGTCGTCGGTGGTAGTGTAAGAGCTTTTATAAAACCGGAAACGTGCCACGTTATTCTGTCAGTGTTTTTGTTTTTGTTATCGTGGGAGCTGTTCGTGTGCCTGGTATTTTTCGCGTTGTTTGTGAAACGAAATTGCTGAATGCTGCCTGTAACAATAATAAAGATCCACGAAAAAGCGTAATGTCATATGATCAATGTGAAGTGCATTGAAAGCTGACCGTTTTTATCGCGGTTAGCGTCCTGTTTTGCCGTGATTTTTCTTTGTAAAATATCCAAAGAGCAAACATGTGTTTGAATCTATCTTGCTCAGCTGGAAATATTAGTTATTTGGCCAATTAGGCACGTTTTATTGCTTTCGATATCAGTTCCCAGCGCGACGCTATTAGCATAGAACGCCTTGTTATTCTCATTTCTATCGAGTGTTTTGACGTTGGACAGACGATTTCAGAAGAAATGTATGACTTTTGTGAGAAAAAATAGTTAAGAAAGTTTAAAATTCACCAAGTAATGATGCCTTTTTTATGTTTTTCACAAAATTTTGGGAAATTATGCGCGATTATGCGGGATTTGACGGATTATGCGCATTATGCGGAGAAAGCCAAATTATGCGTTTCCGCACCAGCGCATCAAACCACGGGCCCTGTGTAATATTGAATTGAAAAAGCATTTTTGAATTGAATAATTAAATCAATAATGGAATAATGAAATTAACATTCAACTCTAGGGGGCACGCTTCATGTCTTTTGACTGCAAGTTGTTGCAGAAAATGTTTTATTACAAAAGGTTTGGCCCAGATTAAACCTTTTTGTAGGGAGAGACTAAGTAGTATGCATAACAATTGTAATATTATTCTGAACTGTGAAATTCAAAATGCGAACTGAAAACCTCAATCGCCATCAAATAACCAATTATCCAGTAATCTACACAGAGTTACCTTGTCATTTATTCAAAAGAACAAGTTATTTAAAATTGTTGAGGTCCTATAGAAGCAAGTTTTGGTTGGAGACTGAAAATTCTCGACTTTTTCTGTTGAGTTATCCAATTATAATTGCAGATTCAAGCGTGAAAGTGAGCGGTTGTATCAGTCTTATACCAGAACCTTGTGTTTAAATTCAACTACAGTATTTGTATCTTTCTTTGAGATCAAATCCTTGGAAGTTTTCATCCTCTTTCACCATTACTTTGTACATCATACAGAAATCATGCTAAAAGTGATAAGAGTGAGGAATACTACAAGCATTGAGACACAAAAACTCATTATCTAAGATGCCTAGTCTCAATTGGGTCCTTTTAATTGTGCGCATCCATAAAAAAATCACACCCTAGCACAAATTTCAGTCGTCGCATTGGCACTTCAAAAGATCAAGACATTTTGCTTACACATGCCCTTGTGTCCGCCATTGCATATCTTCCGAGCAACTTCATATATGTCTAACAAACTTTCTTACTAGGGACTTACTAATTGCAACATTCGGTTGTTTCAGTTATTCAAAATTTAAACCTGTAGGTACCAGCTTCAATCTTTCAGAAAAAGATCAACCGGTGCCCATGACACTAGTCACCAGTCCAACGCGCCGAATGTGTGAACTTTTTGTTGTGCGCTGAACTCTGCATCGTGTCAAAATAACTTGCTTTTTAAAATAATTTATAATAATCTAAAGCCTAACTCTTAAGCCTCACCTTGCATTTGAGTGGAACACGAACTTTTCTTTTCGGGGCTCGATTCCTTTGGGGTGCATTTTCCTCAGTTAGTCGGTCGCACAAGCCGTCAACCTTCTGTTGTAGCCGCTCGATATCACACCGATGTTCTGAACTCGACTCTTTGCAGCTGCTCCCTCAAAGCTCTGTTTTCTTTGATTATCTCCTTTAGAAGAACTGCATAGTGATCGCTTAAGTTTAGCGCAATCTTGTCCTGCGAACTATTCTTGCAGAAAGTATTAGCACGGTAGTAAACAACTCCAATCGACACTCCAAACTCTATGACCTTCGCTCCTCGCTCGACTCGCTTTGCCCTTCGGGTAATGTGAAGTTAATGACGTCATGAATCCCGATGATTGGAAGATACAAGTCACGTGGTATTCGCTTCACTCGCACTTGACAAACTTTTCGGATTTTGCGGTCAGAATTTGCTAGAAAAGCTAATCTCCTGATGCGATCGTCACTTTGCAGCGAAATAAAACTTTGCGAGTAGACCAAACACAAAGGCACCTTTTTTGGCAAGTTTAAAGTTTTGTAGAACAAAAGAATTGCAGTCAATCAAATAAAAAAACCTAGACAGAAGCATAACAAAACGGCGGCAAAAATTATTTCACAATAGTGCAGAGATGCCAACCTCAGTCCTAAGTGATTGAGAAGCGGGAGATTCGCGATTCTCCCAGAAATATTGGCAGGAGATCGCGGGAGATGAGAAAATCTCCAAATTCAAGCGGGAGAAAAAAGCTGAGTTGGCATCCCTGCTAGTGCCGACAACATTGGAGCAAAACACTGTGCGTTCGAATTGCGGCAATTTTTTGCTGGGAAATTCAGTGTGGCAAACTTGAAAACTTTGCCAAGTGCCTAATTCTCTCTGATTCTATCGCGTTCATCTATGATCAAATGGTTCTCCAAATCAACGAAATCAAAGTTTAGAAGTTTTAAGAATCAGACCAATGGATTTCGCATGGGAATTTATCGCTTTTGTCTACTAAGCTTTTTATACAATTAAAATAATATCTAAAGCTTGTCGTGCAAAGTGTTTTATTTAGATATGTCAACAGGGGAGTAGCGAAAACATAAAGTAGGTGGAGGTAAACATGTCATATCACAAGACTGCGAGAGGCGTAGAGTCCTTCACTTACGCAAACGTAAAATTATCGTAAAATATGGTGTTGTATTTACGAAGCTTTACGCACATGAACGTGTGCGTAAAGAAGCTTTCTCTGCTTTACGCAAATTTACGCATTGGAACACATGCGTAAAGATGACCTACAACCTTTACGCATTTTTTCGTTTGTTGAAAGTCGGCATTTCGTGCTGTGAGTGTCTTGTTCTATAGAAATTCTATCCAATAGCAGAGCAACACAACGAGTCGCCTTTTCTGGGACTTGGCAGTGGGGTATTTGAATTTTAGATTGCTTCAATGCTTGCCGTGTAAACATTTCTACGGAATAGTTGCGCATTTTGTAAACCAGATGGCCAACAACATTTGGGATGAACGTTCAACATCGTCCATGGGATGGATAAAGAAAGGTAAATACGCAATGTTTGAGATTGAAGTACATTTTTGTAGTCAAGAAAACTGGTGTACATGATTGAATAGCCGAATTCACACTATAGAGACGAGTTTCTCGTCAGAAAAATTACCTGTCTTGTGTGAATTCTAGTCGGAAACTAGTCGGCTTATTATCGCCAGACGTTCTCCTTCAAAAAAGTTTTTTTTCGCGTGATCACAGAAGAACAGGGAAGAACATTTAAGACGAGAAACTCGTCTCAGACGGGAAACTCGTCTCTAGTGTGAATTCGGCTAATCATAGTATGTTTCTCGCTCTATTTTGTTCTAAAAGTAGCTTTGTATACATTCCTAACATGTTGCATTTTCTTCAATTTAGATTGGGCAATTTGTTTCCTGGATATTACTGCATGCCGGCGAAATATGACAAGCAATGACGATGTTTGTGAGTTTCAATTTGACTTTTCTTGAAAAAGCAAAGGAAAGAAATACAATTTGTATTGAATAGAATTGAACTGAGGGATTGAACATGATCATTGTATTGATTTATTGTTTACATTAAATTTCCTAACGATAGTCAATGGATATTGGTTTACTTTCGTGTAATTTTGAGACAGAATAGTAGTAGCAATTTAAAATTGATTTTTGGGGAGCTGGACTAATTATTTAATTCTGGTGCTAGGGTTGATTTGTGATTTGATTAATTTAGAGGAGCGAGTAGCTTAATGTAAGACCCGGTACAGGTTTTACATTTGGATGTAAGACCTGTACCGGGTCTTACATTTGAATGTAAGACCTGTACCGGGTCTTATATTCAGCCCCACACTCCCCTAAATTATTCAAATGCCGCTACCATCTTTTAAATAGTATAGGTTTTGCATCAGGGTTCAAGACCTGCATAAAACAATAGGATTTGGGTGTGGTAGGTTTTTATTTGAGTACATATTTGGTGGCAAGACAAATACTTGAGCCTGTCCAATGTGGCAGGATTGAAACACTCCATTTGGAAAGCCAAAAGAAGCAAAATAATTGATGCTGGAGGTTCTATTTTGGCTGAATGACGCCGAGAACGCGGTGTGGGGACGGTTGGTAATCTGGCTGCTCTCAGAGGATATTGCTGCTGAAATAACATCCGAACAATTCTTCAGTTGAGAAGATGATGGTTTTGAATTGTAGCTGGACAGGCTCTGCTCATTGTTATGCCCTGAGATCGACATGATGTGCCTTGCTTGGACGCTTGCATTTGATAACATGGTTATGGCCGTCGCTCGAACAGAGTGGTTCGTGTAGTTTTCGACAACCCGGCACCGACAGAAATGTCTTTCATCATACGTCAAAGCTTGTGTACTCCCAGGGGTTTATTCTCGAACCCAAACGGTTTATCCGGGCTCTACGTTGGACTTGGGTCGTCTGAACGTGTTTTCGTAATTTCAGTGGCTCAAAGCAGACCGGCGTTCTACTTCGCGCAACAAGTTTTCACAACCTGCAACAAATGTTTTGTTGCGCGACAAGTTGTGGCGCGAGATGAAAAACGTGCACATCGACCAGGGATTTCGTGCCTCGTATTTCGCCGGCTTTATCCAGAAATGGCCAAGCCGTGTCCCGCAGCTTCTAGACTAATGCAGCGCGCGCTTTTTTTAGCAGTTTGTTCCACGGAAATTATTTAGAATCGTAGCCAAAATAGAAGCTAAAATGTATCACTATAAATCTAAATGTTAGCCTTAATCCAATCCACTTTTTATCCAAGTGCTAAGAACCTTTCAAATTAGTTTAGCGGAGAAAGAGAAAAAAATCTCTGACCCCGAGAGGGATTCGAACCACGACCTCCGCCGGGTTCGAATCCCTCCGTGTCAGAGATTTTTTTTCTCTTTCTCCGCTTACTAGGGCTAACGCTCAGAAGCACACATGGGATAATATTTCGTTAGCCTTTTAGCTTTCACACAAGGTTAATTCCTTATCTCTATTCTGTTGACTTAGTGCTACGCGGCCACAGGCTTGCCTGAACATATGTATGTAAAAATACTTTTATATAATCATCACAATCTAAATCTTAGTTCTTCTTATGTCGTGAATCATAAAAAAAATTAAACCGCGAAATTTGTGACAACAGCTCTTTTGCTCTATTAATTCTTATATCAGGTTCTAGTCGCCCAGGTTCGCTACCGAGAATATTGCAATCTAGTTTGTGGGAAGATTTGAAATCGAAAAGTAATCATGTCTCCTTCGGCAGCATTAAAAGATACTTACGCTTATAGCGGAACTCCTGTGGAGCACCATAGGCTAATGCACGAGATAAAAAAAAAGATAATTCAAAAACAAAACTAACCCATCGAGCTCAATTCAGATGGTTTCCTGCGTGGGCGTATCTGTGTTGCCCCGGTAATGGACAGACACCAGGTGTTTTAAAACTACGCGCGTGACAAAACTCACGCAAAGTTAGATGATTTGCATACGGACGTTTTTGTCGATCTCGAAAGTTTGCAAGCAATACTTCGACAAGCTGCAAAAAAGGGCGGACATTTCAAGCCATTTTCAACAAAATCGGACATGTAGCGAACAATATATTGTATCATTTCATCCAAGAGGAATTACAAGCTCAAATTGAAGAGCATGTGTAAGCATATCCCCAAAAGTTTCCGAGATGAACATTATTTGCCGGCGGCAGCCCAGCCACTCGTTGCACAAGTAGTTTGCTGGAAAAATGGAGTGAATAAACACCGTAAACACTGGATATTTGAGGAGAAAAAGCGATTTAACAGGATAAAACAGCTACACGAATCCTTGTAAAATGGCTTTATGAGGTTATCATTAGGCAAGAAGAGGAGAAGTACTTGAAATATTGTTTGTGACAGACAGTTCGCTCGCAAAAAAACTACAAGAAAGCTGCCGATGACTACCTTGCAAGACACACTATCTCAGGTAACTTTGAGGATTAGCTCTTTCGAATGTGTTTTCTCGACATATTGTAGATTATAGTTTCGATATTTGTGAAGTTAATAATTACTACTTACTACTAGCCGATGGTTGATGCACCAAAGCTGAGGTTTGATATTTCCCGTAGTGACCGAACGGCAGAGGTTAGTAAGTTGTTTATTATATGGCACTTTTCTCAAACTTTTTACGAACCGGAAGTCGCCTCGTACATTTTCCCGCCGAAGTAACTCAAAAAACACGCGCCCGGGTCGACTCGCTCGACAAGAAACCCGTGTTTGAAAACCATGCCACATTTGCTCAAAAATGATCAATCTCTTACTAGTATGGATGTCAAAATACTTCGGAATCAATTCTTTTACATATATTCACTTCTTTTACATATAAACATGCTTCACTTGAACAATTTTGAACTTGAACTTGAGCTTCTAACGCTTTCAAGAAAAACACCTTTAGTTTCGCAAAAGCTGCAAAGCTGCAAAACGTGTTCTTCGAAAACGCATTTTCAGATCTACACTAAACAGGGAGCTACAGGGAGCCAGAACTGGACTCAACAGCATTGATAATAACAGAAAATTGCAATGGTATTTAGCCGACTGTATATTGAGGAATGGGTTTTGTGCAAAAGCGGATGTCAAGTAAAAATGAATTCTACTCAACGAGATGGAGAAAGAAATCAACGACATTATCGGTAAGCACGAAGTTTGAACTCGCTTTCTGTTATTATTTTTAGCTTCCAAGTTTCTTGAATTCCTAATAAATTTTGAATTTATGTAGCTTTTACATTTTGCTGCTATTTGGCTCCCTCTAGTTTTCATTTTCTCGGATAGACCCGAATTCATAGCTTAGAGTAACTTTTTGGCTCTGCTTTGCATTTCTGATATTCAGGCGTTTTAGACTAGACGAACTTTCGGAAAATCGTACTTCATGAGGCATTTTTTAGTAAAAGCTGGCAACAAGTGCCATCTTATGCGAAATTTTACGCTGAACCCGAATTTTTTTGTTGCCAACGCCGATTTTGCATTTTAAGAGGTTAAATGACGTCATGATTGACAGCTGTCACACAAACCTCTACAATGAATTTTTCGCCGATTTTTCTTTTCAAATTTTTAACGGTCAGTGAAATTCAAATGTATAAGTGGCAATGTGATATTCAAAAAAATGTATATATATTATGGGATAGGGTGATTGATGGGCGTAGAACGTCATCCAAAATGGCGGATCCAAGATGGCCGCCGTGCCGCCATTTTGGATATCTGTTGATTGTTTGAGGCCATCACGTTCAAAGGCTAAACTTAAAAAAAAAAAAAAAGACAAAACATAACGATTTTAAGTTAAAAAAAGGAGCAACTGACGATTATGATGGAAGGAGAATAATATATAGGCAAATATATGATTGTTGTTAGTGAATTTAGGTAGGAAGCGCAATCCACAAAATTATAGCAACTTAGTCGTTCCTACTGTAAAAATTCTCACTATGACTATTGATTTCAAAGCCTGTCACTGAGTCAAATACATCTACGACTATTGTTTTAAATGCATGCAGAATATCCTCTTACACACACGAATACTAATGATAAGAAAAAAGCAGGGATAAAGGGGGAAATCATTCTATGGCAATTTAGGTGTTGCTCGAGCCTTTTCCGATTTGTTTTTTATAGCCTGGTGGAAGCAACTTTGAACTTATAAGCAAAAGTAGCGAATGTAAGACTTTAATTTGCCCTCGGAGTAGCTTTCCTCTCTAGCTTGAAAGCCCTTTCCTATTCCAATCCCTTTCTTGTCTGAGGTTTCCTGAGGTTTCTGCTGGTCCTGAGGTTTCCGCTACTTTTTCGATTATGCCACGGGGGCAGCAGATTGCATGATCGTTATGAACGAACTTTTGATATAAGGACTTCAAAGGCACAGTTTTGTTGCCGGGAATAAGGATGATCATCGAAAAATGGCGATATCGTTTAGATCGTAAAATCAAGCGGCGGTGAATCTGATTCACCTTTTTCATATTGATTTGCCTTTTATATATTTAATACGTTTTCATTCGACTAGCAGCACTGCATTTCATACTGTGATACCTTGAATTAATTGTCAGGTATTTATTTCCATGTCTTTTTTGACTACCAGACTGATAGTTTCTAAAAATCAAATTTGACGATATGGCGGCCATCTTGGATCCGCCATTTTGAATATCACAGCAGCGCCCTATCCGAATAATACGACAATTTTTCGTATAGAACATTCTAAACTATCTTGTTCAAGTTAAATATTCGTTAGAATTTGAAATATAGCGACAAAACTATTTTAAGGGGTTCGCGAACAGCTGTCAATCATGATGACGTCATTTTCATCCATTAAAATGCAAAATCAGGGATGGCAACAAGAAAATTTGGATTCAGCGTGAAAAATTACATAAGAAAACTCTTGTTGCCAGCTTTTACTAAAAAATGCCTCATGCGCCTTAAATATTGCAATTTTCTGATATTTCGTCTAGTCTATTTCATTCTCTAGATCTGCTCATGAGTAGCCTATTTTCTATGTTGCTTATGTAAATGGACCAACTGTAAACAATGACATCCCAGTAAATCACCTATTGGTTCACTGACGTGGGGGGAGGGTACATATGGCTTATTTATTTATTCTGTTCTTACATTGTTACTTGGGCTGGTTGACTCTTTAAAATTTAGCATGCTTGAGAATGTTGGCTTTGAACCAAACTCATTGGACTCCAGTGAATTTTCTATGACCACGTGTAATTTTGTGTCAAGATAGTTGTTATGACAATTTCTTCAAGACAATAATAAGCATAATAATATTAATATAATAGAGGATATTACACAGTGGTGCGGAGATATGAGTTTTATTTTCGAGTGGCAAAAACAATATTTTACGAATGAGCGCATTTCTTTTTCTTATATAAACAAACCAAAAACAAATATTCCAAAATTGATTTCCAAGCACTTTTGTTTTGACCGATATCCTCATTAGTGAGGATATATATGTCACTCAGGTCCTGGATGTAGCTTTGTATGAGATCTACAAGTGGCGTATTTCCCAGTATAAAACACTCTTATTTATTACTTTAAGGGCCTTTCACAGTTAAAACAGATGAATTACAAGCTAAGTAGAAATGATTCAGGTATGAGTATACCTTTGAGGGGTCTCGCGGGGAAAATATTCGTATCACGTCACAATTTACACCACAAACGTTCATATATCATTTTAAAGCTAACAGATTGGTCTATCTGATGAATACTTTTATTTTCATTATATTGTACATGAACATATCTTTTTATCTCTAAAGAAAAAAGGACCGACTTTCTTTAAAAAGTTCCATCTTCTTCCAATTAAATTGCACAGCTCCAAATATAAGCAAAATCTATTCTTTAGAAGGCGATCTAAAAAAAGGTGTGCGGGATTTTTGAGTTTCCTTTTAAAACATATTTATGCTAATTTTTGTGTTAGCATTGCCAAAAATATCTTTTTCAACCTTTTTTACGTGATATTTCCGCAAATACGTAAAATATCAATAATCCCGCACACCTTTTTTCAGATCGCACTCTAAGGAATACATTTGCGGAAATCTTGAGCTTTTAACATTAACTGGAAGTGGCAGGAACTCTTAAAAAGCGAAAATTGGTACTTTTTTTTGAAGCACAAAACGACGAAAATGATCCATCAAATTACCGTTGCATAGAAATATACCACTTAGTAAGTAAGGCCGTTCCATAAGCTTTAAAACGATATATAATTGGCCCTTGTAGTGTAAATAATTACACGGCAGTGATTTTTTTTTCGTGAAAAAGTGACATCCCTGGTGCAAAGGTATACTCATACCTTAAATTTAAACCTTTTGAAATTCTGGGGGGGGGGGGGGGGGGGTATTTAAGTGCATTCCCTCTATTGCGTGGTTATGGAATTATTTTATGATGGTAATAACACTAGGGTTGGTACACACTTGGAATATGTAATGTTCACACTACCATTATTAGTATAGGTAATCATACGACTTCGAGTTCAATTTGGGATTAATTGCACGAGTGAGTTTTTCAAAAAGTATCGAAATTGCACGAGCCCGTTAGGGCGAGTGCAATTTGAGCTTTTTGAAAAACTCACGAGTGTAATTAATCCCAAATTGAACGAGAATAGTCGTATGATTACTTATCAATAATATGGATGCAAAAATTCTCACAGAAGACCTTATTTGCAGCGGCCACAAATGCACTGAACGCGTGCGAGACAAGCGAGCAAAGTTTACGAAACCTAACTAACTTGACATTAATGTACTTGACACAACAAATTTATTTTATGCAAGAAGCAGGTGGAATTCTGTTTTGACAATCATAAACTTTATTTCAGATTCCAAGGTAAAATAACATAAGAGAGGCTGTATTAATTAATTTATTGGTTGGTTTCTTTCAGTTTGAATTGCTTTTGAAAGCTTAGTTGCTTGTGCATTTTCGGTCACCAAAAACGGGCAGAATATTGTCCAGAAAGGTGAACATAGCTAGGTAAACTTCCACAGAAGACATACCTGAAGTCTTCTCTTGTGTAAACTTTCTTGTAACAGCTAAACAACCAAGATTGACAGGAATTTGATCCGGAAAAACTGTCCGTATCGCATGTGTTCTTGTAGACTTCTAGTTCATTCTCATCGCTGGCATTTCCCGCTGCTAGATTCGCAGTCAACGAAGATTTCCCTTCATATCCTTCCATAACAAAGAATGAAAACTTAAACAAGTCTTGCTCAAATCCATAGTGAATTCACATTTTGCTTTCCACAACTTTCGGAAGAAATTTTCATGAAAAGGAACCGATTTTCTCCTTCCACATCAAAAGCCGATCTCCGATCTTGTTGACAAGGCTCAAACAGATCGAGTGGCGTGACAGCTAGCGCGCATTTGATTGGCTCGTTCGCAAAATCCATGGTTATTTAGCCAATCAGCTTCATGAAATACCTGCACTCATTTGATTGCAATTACTTTTTGGAGTGCAAATTACTTTTGTAATTTATTAACATGAAAACCTGGAGTAAAGCTAAATAATTCATTCATACCGGTATAATATATAGATTAGGCACTGCCTAAAAGCGGAGCTCCCAACTATTATAAGGAATTAAAGATGGTAGTAGTTAATTGTAGTATCAAAAAATACATTTATTATATTTAGACTAATATTATTGCCTTTGTGCCTTTTACAAAACACAAAAAGCATGAGGACAACTCAACTAATAAAAATGTAGACACCTTGTCTACACCTTGGCTTGTTCACATGAGGCGAGATATCAACCTCGTCCCCAGCGTCTTGTGGGTAATTTTCAAGATGGCGGTTGGTCGAGTAGAAGACCCTGGGGGAGGCTGAGTCACATGACCACTGTTTGAAAACATGGCCTAACAGACCTAACAGCCCAAACAGCATCAAGAACACATTCCTTACTCCCACCTCTTAAAATACCTTGGGGCACAAATTATGATAAACACCTAACAACCCTAGCCACTTGCAGACCTAACAGCCCTAACAGTCCTAACAGCCCTTACAGCCCTAACAGAGGGCTGTTAGGTGTTGATAATAATATGTGCCCCGCCTTTTAGGAATGCTTCCTCTCTGCTGTTTAGGACTGTTAGGTTTGTTAGGGCTGTTAGGTTTGTTGGCTGTTAGGGTTGTCAGGCCAGCCAGGGCTGGGACAGTTTTATGCTGTCCCTACACAAATACCATATCTCTCAGCCCAGAGTTGTCTCGGTCACAAGTGAATTGTTTGATTTCAACACAGAGGGATTGTATAGAGGCAAGTCTGGGGACCAAAATATCCCCTAATCTCCATATCGTGCCTCATTTGGTGCCTCAGCTGTATCCCTGCAAAATATCCGAAAAATATCCCCCTAAAATATTTGGTAACCTTTTCAATCCTAAACAAGTTTGCAGTTTCAAATTTTGTAATGACTAAATTTTCAAATTTTACAATAAATTTGATTGGCTTGATTTATTTTATTGCTTGGCACATGTCCCATGGCTTACAGTCAGAATTAGCATGCTCCCTGCTCTTTTCCATACAAATACTGTAATTTGTTTTTAGAAATTCCATAGGGGTGGCGGTCACTTTTCAATGCCCTTCTGGGCAGGGGGGGACTTCACTTTTTTTCTTTTCCAATACAGCCTACCCCACTCAACGAGGATTACTGGCTGGGGGTCAGCTGGGGGACCCCAGGGGGGTACTCGGATATAAAAATGACAGAGCTCCAAACTTCATACCCAAAAAAATACCTGCTCCCAAAATTTGATACCCCCAAAAATACCCAACTTTTGATGCAGAGCTGCTTATGTTTCCAGGAAATAGCTTATGTTTAAGGCAGTATTTTGATGATCAAATCTAGCCTGTCACTGAAGTTTTAACCCCCCAAAAATACTCGCAAAATTTTGTACCCCGCAAAAAAATACCTGGTAGAATGTTCAACCCAAAAAATACTTACATGATTTATTCAGGACAATATTTATTCCTCAGTGGAAAAAACTGCATTATCTGACAGAATAGTAAGTAGAATAATTTCACAAGATAATTATTGATAGATACACCAGAGAAATTAATATGAGACATTTTACCAGGATTCCGGGCAATTTTGACAAAGTGGCCAAAAATCAGTTACTGAAACACTTATGTATGCCATGAACAACAAAATGAAAAACGGAAAAATATAATGTCAAAGTTTTCCACCCTGGAGTACTACAATGAAACTCTATGTCGACCCATTCTATAAAAACCCTCAGCTGTATATTGAAACAGGTTGCCATCTAGATTTCATAATGGAAATAACACAAGTTACTATACTTGCATGCAGACCCTTCAAAAGATATTGGACCAGACACTACTCCTGGCCATACGGGTGTTAAGCAGAAGGCCGCAAAGTCCAAAGTGTTCCAAATACATAACTCCATATTATGGGTGGAGCAATTTTGTAGAAGGGTCTGAAATTCATGAAGTTTCAGGTTTACAAGATGTTCAGAAAAGGGAAAAAAAAGGTACTTGAATTTCACCTAATTGCACTTAAAATACTGAAGAAAATGGGGTTGGGGGGGGGGGGGGAGAGAAAATAGAAATGAGACAGAAAAACTTAATAATTTCTGTTTGAGGGGGCATGCTCCCCCTGAGAAAAGTTTGAAAAACTTGGATCAAGATACTTCTATTGAGTTTAGAAAGAGGTGAAAACAATGAAACTACGGCAGAAACATATAACAGAGGCTCTCTTTATTCTGATCCAACAGAAATGGGAAAACGTCTGTGCATTCTGCTCACTTTCCTTTGAGGAAGGAAAATATTATTGATGCATAACATTTAACTTATATTTGGCTGGGGACAAACCGGTTATGCACTAGTCAATTGAAACCCCCACCCCTAGGGACCCGGGGAAGGGTTGGTGATTTGATTTTACCCTGAACAAAAGCCGTTTAAGTCCCCACTCCATCGGGAGGAAATTCCTGTGAAATGCCCTTGGGGCCTCCGAAATCACCTTTTACTTGCAAGCATCAAAGAAAGAACACACCTTTCTATGATCGTCAAAGGGGAGTGGGCCTCAGCTAGTGTGGTGTTCTATATGAAACAAGGGATGCAAGTACAGAAAAATGCATTAAAATCGAATGCTTCCAATTAATTGCATCGTAGCTAACATGTAGATTTGCATGGCCAAAATCAAAGTGAAAGATTGACCGAAATAATTGATTTGAAAGCAAATAAACATTCCCCGGGTGTGGGGACAGGTTCCAGAATCAAAACCAGTCAAATTCACCACCCCCTCGGAACAGACTCTTGTTTTAAAATGCTTTAAACCCCCACGATAACCCCACCCTTTCCCGGGTCCCTAGGGTGGGGGTTTCAATTGACTAGTGCATTACTCACGAAGAATCCAAAACAAATTGAAACACAGGTCGAAAGTTTTCAAGAAATATTAATAGATAGCTATCAATAGATAGAATAAAGTAATCAATTCTATAATCAATGAATCGCCAAAACACAGTTGAAAGTCTATGATCATCTTTTCTAAATCGTACGGCCGAGGAATCAAATTCCCAGAAGAGATCGTCTAGTCAGAGAAAATATTTCTCATAAAACAAAAAAACATTCTTACCCAAGAGCTTGCAGTTTAATCCACTTCATACTGAATGTTTGTCCAACTCCAGCGAACAGTGAGTTTCCAATCAACACCGCAGCCATTATATCCGTGACTTTCAAAGCTATTCCATGTCTTTAGGGAGCTAAGAACCCACAAAACACGGCAAAACACGAAAACTCCCGCGCTTGATTTTGGGCGCCATTGTTGTTGTACTGTAACTCGTGACAAACGTTTTCAGTTCCTGTGAATTCAGCTATAGTCCTGACACTTTCGCATTCAGTGGAGAAGTAGAACATATGTCTAATTAAATAGAATTGCAGCCTGTAATTTTCCTCGTGAAAACGACTCCTCTCGAAAACAAACAGAGCAGACTATCGTGTGATGTAGGAACACAACTACACAACTTTACTTTCACTAATCTTGCCTCTTCGGGTCACGTGGTGGTCATGAACAAAGACGTTTGTCAATAGAAACTTTGAAACTTGTTTCCGGTTTATTTCCGCTTCCTCTTCGCGTATTTTTATCATTTTTGGAGGTGCTTTTTGTCGGCCTTGATTGAAACTCCGACTGGAAGGAAGAATTTCAGGAGCAAGCCGGCAAAGAAAATACTCCAACTTGATTATTATTCCCCATTCTACCAAATCTTTGGATTCCATGGCTTCTTCTTTCTTCTTCGGGCATTTCTCCTTTGAATAATTATTGTAGGTCGTTTTTTTCAGCCGCTAGCAGCCCTTTTTGTGCCTGCGATTTTAGCTTTCACGTGAACATCAACACTCCCGCCCCCCTGACAACGCGCCCCTCCCCCCGTTAGTTGAGCATGCTTGACGCTATTGTGACGTCAGGCTTCAGGAACACGTACAACATCCGGGACGCTATTGTGACGTCAGGCTTCAGGAACACGTACAACATCCGGGGCTTCCTGAGACGTCCAAAAATCGGATCGACCCCTAGCAATTTCCCCAGGTTACTCAATGAACTCACACAGGGTACCCAATACTATATTTGCAGTTTTTGACGCTGTTTTCTTAGGTATGGTGCTCCGCTTTGCGGCGGCCTTCGGCCGCCGCAAGGAGCTCCGCTAATATGTTATTTCACATTTGCATAACACTTCTGCAGTTATTCACTACCTTGCATTGACATCATTCGCTTAAATGCCCATGGTGTGAATTCTGACCAGATTCACAAAGTCACATTTTGTAATGTGATACTGTTATTTGTTTCAGCTTCATTTTATCACACATGATCTAAAATTCATGCACCCATTCCAGCAGACCCTTAATTTGGGGACTGAGGGTTTTCATGCAATTAAACTGGTACATGTACAGAATGGTCCTGGGTGTTTTTTTATCAAGACAACCCGGTCCATTCACTCCCGATTAGTCGTTTATGGTTTTATTAAATTTTCAGGCACTAACAGGGTCACCTTTTCCAAGATTACATTTTAAAGTCTTAAAAAGTGTAAAATACAATCTTAATGAGATATTTAGAGTTCAATAAATGGTTGGCCGGATGCATGGTCAGTGAAGTTGTGGGTATTGTTGTTATGTGAGTTCCGCTTTTAGGCAGTGCCTAAATCTATATATTAGTCCAGTGAAAACGTCAAAAAAAAAAATTCGACTATTCCGTCCGATCGACTTAGTTATGCCCGATGCACGCAAAATATTTTCCAGAAGTGCTCGTTTCTCACAGCTGCCGAAAGTGCTGTTGCTCGCAAAAAAGTAAATGAAAAAAAAGTAATAATGATAATAACAAATTAGTAATAATGGCATTTTCGCCAAGAAATTGCAAAAAAACATCTCCCCCCCCCCCCCAGCACTTCCTACCCCCATCACTGTTCTTGCGTTTCTTCGCTTAAATTATAAATCACACACGTCGCGCGTTTTGATTTCTGCTTGTCCCATTATATTCTCTAATACCCAGCTTTTTCATGTTATCGATCATAGTCCAATATGTATCCTCTATTCCCTAGAACGCATGTCGAATTGTGAGCAGCCATACATTACTGGAGATGGGATCATCATGTGCATGCGCTGTCGTACGGGACATGTTTGGGTACATTATCAATGTGCCAAGGAAATCCGAATTGTAGTGTGTACGGCATTAATAATGGGATCATCTCGTGCAAGCACTGTACTGGGGGATATTTCCCGGAAAATCAACAATGCCAGAAAACAAAAGGTATCTATACAATCAAAACCAGTAGAGTGTCAATTCTGGCGCGAAAAGATTGGTCGCGTAGTGGCGAAATTTTGATCACGTGCTCACTATTTCGTGTACCACGTGATTAACTTTTTCCGCTGGCTGTCTTGTTGTTTCTTGTCTGCTGTGAGAAGATGGCTAACTTTCAGTTCAAGGTTGAGCTTTTGCGAAACGACTTTTCGCAAATTTAAAAGGTTTTTCTTACCAAAGAATTGCTAGTGAACTCTAGAAAAGAACTCTTGATCTCCATGCTAGCAGAAAAGATCCCAAGGCTTCAACATTTTCAGTCATGTTAAGTTAGTTGTTTACGTCGACTCGCACCTAGGTCTGAAAAATATCTGATCACGTGGTACACAAAAAAGGGAGCACGTGATCAAACTTTCGCCACTACGTGACCAATCTTTTCGCGCCAGAATTGACACTCTACTGGATTTGATTGTAACATCTATATCAACAGCAGGGATAAAATAATTGAAATGGCAATTTTTAGGGCAAAATAAAATAAAATATTTTCTGCAACCAGACATTTAACAAATGTTCTCTGGCTTTCTGTAGTATGTCCTCTTATATACCAAAAACAATTACGTCATCAAGCATTTGTTATATACCACAACAAAAACCCTGATTAACTTTTTGCAAGCTGCCTTTGGTTGGGGCGCGCGGGGAAAAACAACAACATATTTTGAACAAATGATCAATTTTTGTTATAAAATGACGAATCGAGGTGTATAACTTTTCTTGCTTTCTGATTGGCTATTACAAATGTAAACAAACTAATCCTCTGCTGTGATTGGTCAAGTATGATTGACAAATGACGTCACATCGAAACTGGCATTGCTCAAGAACTGACAAGAGTTCGAGAACTGAGTGAAACTTCAACTTTCAAGTCGGTAAAAAAGACGAAAATGTTTACATATAGGTTCAAAACATAGTAGGAGGTCTTGCAAGACCGACTCCGTAGTTTTGAGCTTGTTTACATACCTACCACACCCAAATTATATTGTTTTTATGGAAAGCTCATTATCACTGTTTTATCGCTTCTGTGTGCCATTGTCAGAAATGGCAGAAATGAACAAAAAGTCTTAATAACGTTACCCCGAACAAAATGTTTGTTCAACAAAAGTGTCTTGTTCTATAGAAATTATATCCAATAGCAGAGCAACACAACGAGTCGCCTTTTCTGGGGCTTGGCAGTGGGATATTTGAATTTTAGATTGCTTGAATGCTTGCCGTGTAAACATTTTACGGAATAGTTGCGCATTTTGTAAACCAGATGGCCAACAACATTTGGGATGAACGTTCAACATCGTCCATGGGATGGATAAAGAAAGGTAAATACGCAATGTTTGAGATTGAAGTACATTTTTGTAGTCAAGAAAACTGGTGTACATGATTGAATAGCCGAGTTCACACTATAGAGACGAGTTTCTCGTCAGAAAAATTTCCTGTCTTGTGTGAATTCTAGTCGGAAACTAGTCGGCTTATTATCGCCAGACGTTCTCCTTCAAAAAAGTTTTTTTTCGCGTGATCACAGAAGAACAGGGAAGAACATTCAAGACGAGAAACTCGTCTCAGACGGGAAACTCGTCTCTAATGTGAATTCAGCTAAACATATGTTTCTCGCTCTATTTTGTTCTAAAAGTAGCTTTGTATACATTCCTAACATGTTGCATTTTCTTCAATTTAGATTGGGCAATTGTTTCCTGGATATTACTGCATGCCGGCGAAATATTACAAGCAATGACGATGTTTGTGAGTTTCAATTTGACTTTTCTTGAAAAAGCAAAGGAAAGAAATACAATTTGTATTGAATAGAATTGAACTGAGGGATTGAACATGATCATTGTATTGATTTATTGTTTACATTAAATTTCCTAACGATAGTCAATGGATATTGGTTTACTTTCGTGTAATTTTGAGACAGAATAGTAGTAGTGCACAATTTAAAATTGATTTTTGGGGAGCTGGACTAATTATTTAATTCTGGTGCTAGGGTTGATTTGTGATTTGATTAATTTAGAGGAGCGAGTAGCTTAATGTAAGACCCGGTACAGGTTTTACATTTGGATGTAAGACCTGTACCGGGTCTTACATTTGAATGTAAGACCTGTACCGGGTCTTATATTCAGCCCCACACTCCCCTAAATTATTCAAATGCCGCTACCATCTTTTAAATAGTATAGGTTTTGCATCAGGGTTCAAGACCTGCATAAAACAATAGGATTTGGGTGTGGTAGGTTTTTAATTTGAGTACATATTTGGTGGCAAGACAAATACTTGAGCCTGACCAATGTGGCAGGATTGAAACACTCCGACCATTGGAAAGCCAAAAGAAGCAAAATAATTGATGCTGGAGGTTCTATTTTGGCTGAATGACGCCGAGAACGCGGTGTGGGGACGGTTGGTAATTTGGCTGCTTTCAGAGGATATTGCTGCTGAAATAACATCCGAACAATTCTTCAGTTGAGAAGATGATGGTTTTGAATTGTAGCTGGACAGGCTCTGCTCATTGTTATGCCCTGAGATGGACATGATGTGCCTTGCTTGGACGCTTGCATTTGATAACATGGTTATGGCCGTCGCTCGAACAGAGTGGTTCGTGGAACCGGCACCCGGCACCGACAGAAATGTCTTTCATCATACGTCAAAGCTTGTGTACTTCCAGGGGTTATTCTCGAACCAAATGGTTTATACGGGATCTACGTTGGACTTGGGTCGTTAAAAAAGTGCCCCTTGGACTGGATTGAGCTTGTTAAGATAGAGCTTCAAGCACGAGAACGCGTCGCCCCGGAGTGCTACTACGTACAGGCGGGTGGGGATTTCATCACTCTTGTTTTCATTAATTCCTCCTTGATGGTTTTTGGACAACTCTTGGTGGGTCATTATGGCAAACTCTTGACCTTCAGCGTCAATTAAAACTGTCGCGGCGCAGGTTTCGCTGCCCTTCGCAGCCTCGGCGATACCAATAAAGAGTGACATATAACCATGTCTTACGAAGGAGACCATTTGGATTTTCGGGACTCATGAAAGGACTTGTCTGGATTTTTCGGATATCTCCAACCTCGATTGGGGGTTAATGCTGTACATTTTTCTTCCCTTCTCTTCTCAGCGCTTTCAGTTTGGCTTCTAGCATCTTATTACTGCGATGAAAAGCTGGATTTTTAGCGATTTTGATGTGTTTGTCGTGCTGGAAAAGGTCCCTTTCGATGCGTTTCTGAAGCCGAGTAAAGACGAGCGGCTGTACTCTTCTCCATTTTTACTTCGTGTTTCACCATAAAAACGCCAGAGACATTCGTCGAGCTCGGTTTCCGTCATGTTCTGAGGTTCTTAGGTCACGCCTCTCTCGATACACCAGTCTAGAAACACCAACTTATAAGAAAAGTAAACATTTGTTTAAATTGATTGTTTGCGCGTGTTTCCATTTCCGTTTTTAAAATTACAAGTT
This sequence comes from Scolanthus callimorphus, assembly GCA_033964015.1. Lineage (NCBI taxonomy): Eukaryota > Metazoa > Cnidaria > Anthozoa > Actiniaria > Edwardsiidae > Scolanthus > Scolanthus callimorphus. The sequence continues at coordinate 26,275,792 of CM066922.1, read as the reverse complement.
TGTAAACAACTTGACATTGAATTCACATACATTCATATACCTGTGAAGATTTCGACCGACCATTTCGTTGATTTTTTTGTGTTTTTTGCTTGGCCATCGTATATAATTTGCATGAGATCGTCGTCTTTAAGCGACACAAATCGGGATGGTTCTTTTTTTTGGTGCTAAAACTGTGTCCTCTAACCCTTTTACGCTCTCAATCAATGTCTCATCATCTATTTCATCGTCGACCCATCCTGTTATTAAACCTTCGTTATTATTGCTGTATGAGTTGAGATCAAAAACGGGGAAAATCGATTCTTCCTCCATTTTTTGTTGGGACGATGACGCCATCTTTGGTACATACTTTCATCTACCTACAGCTTCCAGCCAATCAGAAAGCGAGAAACGCGCGCGTTGTGGTATAATATCCTGCATGTTCTGTACTAGACAAATCAGCTCTAAAAGACGATAAAAAAACGTTGGTCCTTCTAGCATTAAAACACATGCGAAGCCAACAAAACGTCCTTGAACGTGCGCGACGCCATTACTTTCCTCTGAAAATCCGCTGACCGCTCTACTCGCGATCGCGCGATTACAACTCTATTTCCGGTACAGTACTATTTCTGGTACACCGTGAGGGGGGAGTGTCGCTGCGATCGCGACACTGGATACATGTACTTACAATAACGTGTGGCCGTAATAACAACTTTATCATCAATCTCGAAACAGTTCGTTTAGATTGCTCCGATCATCTCCTTGAACTCACACTCTGCATCTGGGATCGTAGTCAACCGTTACTAACAAGGCAAGGCGATGCACACTCCGGCTAACGACAACATCCCTTGCGCCACTGTAGTGTTGTACCTTCTTTCCGACTTTGTAAGCCCTGTATCTCACCGTTACTTGGCGCCCTTTTGCCATCAGCTCCGGGGAACACTTCCTTTACCACAGCCAATCGGTACTCGACAAGCAAAGTGTTCTTGTCTGCTACAATAACAACGCCTCTTGGTTGCAGGTTGCGAAACTCTGTTTTCCATTTACGCTGTATCACTACAGTAGGAGCATAGAGCTCCGTCCATTTCTTCCAGAACTCATTAACTACCGCCTGTACGAGTTGATAGCGTGTAACGATTCGTAGTCCGTGTGGTTGCCATCCTCGGGGATTCACAGCCGTAGCATGACCTAACAACAAACCGTGTTTGGGGTGAGGATGTTGATGTCCGAGTCGGCTGGGTAGGCTTCCGATCTGCCTCTCGTTAAGCAGATTGGATACTTCGTAGCATACCGTTTGGAACTCTGGGACGGACAGACGCTGATTGTGCACAGAGAAGTGGATAGCACGTTTAGCACTCTTGAACAGGGATTATACTGCGCCTTGATTCCACGGACTGTTTGCGGGCCAAACACCCACGACAGACCTTTGTCAGCTGAATAAGCCTGGAGCCTCTGTCGATCGAGGACTTGTCACGCTTCCCTTAACTCGCGTTCTGCGCCATTGAGCTGCGAGCCAGGATCACTATAGATAGTCTCGGGCCAGCCACGTACACTGGCGAATCGACTGCGGGCCATCAGGAACTAGATTGTATCGTATCCATAGACATCTCTATGTGAACTGCCCTCATGGTAAGATCCGTGTAAAGAACTCCATACGCCTTTCCGTTGGTACGCTTCTGGACTTCACCCCGCACAGTATACGGTCCAAACAGATCCAGCATTACACTGTTGAACGCTGGTGCTGGTCGCAAACGTGCATCGGGCAGTGGACCCATCACTTGCTCTAGTAATAGAGCTTCACGAAGCTTGCATTGTTGACAGTGCTTTTTGAGTGAGGTTGCCAACTTGCTTCAAGCGTAACCCAGAAGTATTGCCGGAACTTTGCCAATGTGGCGTCTCGACCCAAGTGTCCAGCGGGATGGAAGCACTCCATGAAAAGGCGAGAACCCCGGTGGTCCTCGGGGAGCAGGCTCTGAAGCCTTTGAGTCGGGGGTCATAACGTTGAAGCCTGCCATGCGCTTTGCAATCACCCAGAAGCCATCTTCGTCTAGCGACGGCTGTAGTCGGCAATACCGTCCTCCTTTTCTTCCTTTGCGGTCAGACTTAACCATCTCTCGTGCCAGGCACATCTGTAGGTCTCGTACTACAAAGTATTCTGCCTCCTTCAGTTCTTGCGCGTTGAGGTATGTACCAGCGCCTCCTGAAAACGATCTCTCCTAGGCGATACCTCTTAGTCTCACTACAATGCAATGACGCGGCTGATGTCACTGTAACGCTTAAAGTCTATCAGGGGGATCTCAGCCTCGGTCGCTTTTGTGACGTTGTTAGCACTGATCTTCTTCTCTCCAGGCAGAGGTTCATCACACTGTGAACCGAACTTCAGTCCCCACTCTTCTATGGGTCTGCTGAGGACTGGAGGATCCCTCCACCAATGCGAATTATTGTGAAGATCATCAGGTAACCGACCGCGCGTTAGCCAATCCGCCGTGTTGGCTTTTCCTGTCATCCATGCCCAGCATGACATGTCTCCATCTGTCGCGGCTTGAGTCTCACCAACTCTGACTCCTTCCTACATCTTGAAACGCGTGCTTGTCTTGTGCAGCATGTTGAGCACTGTCTCTGAGTCAACTATCTGCAAAACATTCTCGAATCCGAAGAGCATCTCCTTCTCTATCACCTTACGCCCTCTCTTAGACAGGACTACGCCATTGAGCTCCATTTAGGGGGTAGGCAACTTGGTTACGGGTGCGATGCGAGATTTCGCCATGACAAGTCCACAGGAGTATCCTCCATCTTGTAGTTGCCATCTGACATAAGCAGCAAACCCATACGCCAGGTCGCTTCCGTCACTCAGGATTATCAGCATTGATCTGGATTATCAACCAAGGCCTTCTTTTGGCATCTCGGGGGTGAACACATCGGTCCAGCACCAGCTCTTCCAGCTGAAATATGTTTCTGAAGAAATGCGACCATTTGCCGCCCAGGTCGTCTGGAAGCTGATCATCCCATCCAATGTTCCTCGTCCAGGTTTCTCTCATTAATACCTTGCCGATCAGAGTGAACGGACTAACGATTCCCAAGGGGCCATAAAACCTGTCCTAAAACCATTCTCTTGGTCAAAACGACAGGCAAAGCCATTGGTAATTGAGATCTCACTAAATCAGTTTCCACATGCACTCCCTTCTTTTTCCCGCTGAAGTTCAAGCTGACCTGATGAACGATCATATCTTGCACTGGGTCCCATCCAACGCCGAGGACGCGCAGGTGTTATTCGGTACCTTTAAGCATGTCCCGGGACACACCTACTTACTCAGCCTCACCATTAACCTTCTCCGTGCAGAGGTCTTCACCCCTTCGAGGACGGGGCTCTCCACTTAACTGCCAACACTTGACCTTGAACCCTCCTTTTGTCAGCATAGCCTCTGTTTCTTTAGCAACGCTCAGAGCCTGTTTTTTTTTTCCAAGGAAAGGAATCAATAAAGTCATCAACATAGCTGGAATTCTTGAGGAGACTGCCGCTGCCTCGCTGTCTTCCTTGAAGCAATCTGCCGTCTTGTAGATTGCTTCCGTACTGATGGCCGGGGCTGGAGTGTCACCCATGTTGACTCGCTCCATAACGTACACGTCCGGGGTCCGATCCGTCACCGTATCCCTCCATAAGAGCCGATGACAATGCTGCTCTAACGGTCTTAATATCTCCAACAAGCGCAACTTGCACTTCCCTCCACCGCAGCAACACTCCAAGCAAATTGTTCATATAACAGTCCGGTTCCCTAGCTAGGCGGGAATTTAGAGATACTCCATTATAGACTTGACTCGAGGTAAAGACTATTCTTACCGGCGTAGACTGAGAACGAGGATTGCTGACCGCTAAATGACAGATATAGAACGTTGGTCCTCCCCAATCTTCCCGTTCTTTTTCGGAGACCTTAGCAACTCCACGCTCCACCATTTGCCGCTGGTATATTTTAGCCCACTGTTCATCCCTTTCAAGTGTGCGCTCGGTTTTCTTTAGCGTAGCCAGAGCGACCGCGTAGTTGTCTGGTAATGTTGCAGGGTCGGTGGTCCATTGGAAGCTGGTGACCCAACATTGCTTCTCCTCGTCATACTCAAGGTTCTCTTGCATCATGCGCAGTTCCTGTTCCGATTTAAACGAGTAGGTATGTCCCACCGTTGGACATTTGCCACAGCGACATCCACCACACTGGGGAGTGATCTCAGTGCTTAGTTGCTCACCTTCGATTAACTTGCTACACTTCTCCCGCTCTAAAGGAGTGATATTCACTAAATCAACTTCCTAGCCTTCTGTACCTTTACGTGCTGGGACTCTTCATGACTCTCTTTGCGACCAAGATGTGCTTGACACTTAATTCTGCAGTCATGAATTATCTTGATCAGATTTAGTCCAGTCAATCTATGATTTTCAGTCAAACTAATTGCAAAAGAATTTGTTTCACTGCAGAATGAAGGCTTTGAGGGACCTTAGTAACATACTAAAAATCCCAAAAATCCCTTCGGTGGAACATCCTGAAATTCAGCAATGAAAATATCAAGCATTTACCACAGGGTACCCGCGTTGAGAAAAAGCAAAACGATGGTGGAAGTATACTTTGACCGTGCCTTTTACGCATTTCTATATGTTTTATGTTTAAACAAAAGTCATTAGCATGGATAATATGTTTTTTCGTTGATTTTTATCATGAAAATTGCTATTTGACATACCACAGGGTACCCATCTTGATAATTCACTATTTCTCTTTGTTGGGTTTCCTTTTGGGTAGGAGACTGTAGAGCTGTTCCGTTAATTAATAAAAGAAAGTAGGGACATATGAATTATGTATTTACAGTCTTACTTGATTTGTTTTTATGTTAACTCTTTGGAAGCATAAATGGATATCACTTCTAACCATTTCGTAAACTTGCATTGCTTTGAGATGTAAATATAAACCTAGCTAGTTTTAAATTCCTCACCATCCTCGAGGACCCTCGAGGTCGGGACTGGCTGTATTCAGGCCGCTCTGGCCTTTGCATTCCCTTGGGCAGACAAAATGACCCCAACAAATGCTGAGCATTGCTGCCGATCCATGCCAGATGGGCTCGGAGCGGTCCTAACAAGCCGATGGCAACGGGAACCAACATCCAATTGCTTTCGCTTCTCCCTCTGTTGGCAGTATCGATAACTTGGCCCTGATCGCCACATGGGCATGCAGCAAGTTCTCTGGCTACAGTCCAGGGATGCCGTTCACCATAGAAACAGACCACTGATACCTCTTCTCTCAAAATACAGTGTCCAAGGTTACCTCTGTGTGTTCTGGATGGCCCGAAGGTCCAAGTGTAGCATCAAAATACGGCAGGCGCCCTGTCTTGTGCCCCACATGCAGTCCTAATCGTCAGGAATTCATCGAAGAACACAGTGCAGGGGCGTAGCCAGGGGGGGGGGGGGGGGACAACAAATAAAAGCTCCAATAAAATGTAGCAAATTTCTTCAAACGCTAGTTTTTTCCCGAGATCAATATTTTTGGCTGGGTTTCCTGTGGCGAGAACGCAAAAAACGTCCGATTTATGTGGAGTTTTTTAGAACCCCCCCTCTCATAAGTGCTGGCTACGCCCCTGCAGTGAGTCGGTCCTGGAGTCACTACTAGGAACAGAAGCCCAGGACAGCGACACCGTTTGCAAGTCAAGACGGCCTCCCATTTCTCAACCTATTTATCTGGGGGTTGAGGCAACACTTCTGCACAGTAACCCGTGGACTCGTCATCGATGCAGCTAGAGATGTTACAAGTCATACGCTAAGGCCATTTTGGGATAATCAAATGTCAAGGACGCCCTAGCTACTCCGTCTGGTGACCACTTATAGCGAATGGTGAACAGATGCCGCACCTGTGCAAAGCTAAAACCAGAGCTGAGGAAACACCTCGTAGCGCTGTCATTGCCAAATCAACCATGGAGTCGGGCCTCTGCGAGTTAGACCAGACCGACTACCTTAACGCCAGTCGACGCAAGAAACTGGTGTAGTCACACGTCAAGCGTGTAATCTTCGCCTTGCACTAAGAACCCCACACACCGTTTCCTCGGACATTGGACCACAGAACGTCAGCCAGGAAATACTGAAAGCGCTATTCTGACGACAACTATGACGCCCTTCACAGAGTTGTGAAGCTACCAACACTCCGACAGGGATACCGAGTGTATGTTAGGGACCAGCATTGGCAAGATAGAGCAGAAGCTTGAAAACCAAAGATCGTACCAGCTATGGCGACTGCGCCAGGCTCTATGATTGGACGAAACAGGCGAGTGCTTATCCATACCAAAAGAAGACCGACGAGTCAGGCGTCCTACCAAGCCCTCCTTTCCGACCAACACTAAGGATCTCCAAAACCTCCAGCTGCGTCCATCTCCCACCACCAGCGCACATGAAAGGCCTGTGATTAGAAGGTCGGGAAGACTACTAAGGGTGGTTCAGCGCAGGATGCAAGCGCAAGACTCAAGCGCAAGGCAATTGTGTGAATCAAAGCGACGCAAGCGCAAGCCTAAAATCAACATTGATTAGTTCAGTTAGTTGCCGTGCTTGCGTTCACTTGTTTCACACTTTAGACGCAAGCGCAAGGAATTGCAAAGTCTCGATTTAATACCGCTTGTGATTTAGTGTAATCCACCTAAGAGGCATGTATGAGTTTGATATCCTTGCGCTTGAGCTTGCGTCTGCTCTTGCGGTACAGTGAGGACCAGATTTTAAAGCTTACCAATGACCCAGGCAAGACTTTTTGTTAGTATTACATTATATCTGACTGTGACACAATATCGAGTCTGCGAACAAATAACTTTCTAGCCTCGCTGCTCGGTCCACTAAGCAGACAGTTAAGCCCTTGGTCTGAAATTTTCGGCCTTACCGTCCTCGCCCTCGGGTATTCAGTAGTTAAAATATGATTTTCTTAGATTCATGCAACTCACCTATGCCTATGGTTTGGTAAATGAATGCTGCGAGAAACAGTAACATGGGCTGGACAAAAGTGGCGCATGGCAGGTGATTCCACTGACTCAACATGGCTCGGCCAGATATGCAGTGATAAAGCGAATTGAAAACTTTCCAAAATAATAGAGAAATGTTATATTTTTCCAATTCAAACCCAAATCTGTAAAGGAAATTGCAAAAAACTTGAGCTTCTTAAATAAATTGACTATTCTCAGTTTTATGAGTGGTGGGTATCCTGTGGTATACAAGAATGGCATTTTACGTATTTTTCGGTCAGCACGTTTATTTTTCAATTGTATTTAAATACAATCAATCTATTTACAGCTCATGGGCACAAAAACGTGGAAAGAAACGGTTATTTGACTGATTTTTAGTAGTTAGCTGATTTTACTCGACGCGGGTACCCTGTGGTACCAGCTCCATATTTTCATCGCTAAATTTTGGCATGTTCCACGAAGGGATTTTTTGGGATTTTTAGTATGTTGTTTAGGTCCCCTCAAACCTTCATTTAGCATTGAAAGAAATTATTTTGCAATTAGTTTGACTGAGACCCTAAATTTTTCGTAGATTGACTGGACTAATTCGAATCATGCCTCGTTTCTTCTTTCAGATCTGGGTGAGTACCTTGAAAACAGATTCCAAGTTATCTGTGCATGACACTTAGGTTGCCTCCATTACGTGCCTCTTCTTGTTTGTAGTGGAGTCGAAAGTAGTCACATCCTTCCAATATATTGGAAGGATGTGACTACTTTCGACTCCACCACAAAAAAGAAGAGGCACGTAATATGTTAACACAGGAATACTTCGTTTCAGAGCTTCAGCCTCATACTCCCGAAACAACTTAGCTATAGTGTCAATGTCTAGTTGACTAACAGGACCTGTGATCGTTTCCATGCCATAAGCAATGATGTCGACCTTTCTCCCTGTGACCGTTTTCAAAGAGAATTGATACTGTGTACTATCGCAACTCTTCTCTACGTTCCAATTGTAGTGACATCCAAAGTGTAACTTCTCAATTTCTTGGCCTTGATTCCTTGGGCCGCTTGTTGAGTGATGTATGTTGTGTCAGAGCCAGTGTCACAAAAAACTGTCACTTGCATGATTGGATACAAAGCTAAGGTGTTCCTGTGCGACACATGACCTGCCCCCTCAGCACGGCGTTGGCTGTCCGACTCACCCACTGACGTACATAATAACTGGTGGTGCTTCTCACTGCCGCACCTACTACATAGCTTCTTACTAGGACACTTGCTTCTTCAGTGGTTCCCGAAACATCTGAAACATGCATTAACTTGTTTCAGCAGTTCAAATTTGCCTTCTTTTTCAGCGATTGTAAGATCCTTGAACTCCTTGCACTCCTCCGTGCAGTGTTAATAGAGTCCCTTCGGTGCGCAGGGAAGGCACATTTATAGTATTTGCCCTTTTCTGCAGTTTTCGCTGAACCGAAACCCTTACCCATGAGAGTTTGCCCTTTGCCACGCCTTGTACTCTTACCAGTGTCAGATTGGAGTTTTGTCTGTTTCTCCGCCAATCTTGTCACTGCCTCCCTCTCCTTTTCTAGAAACTTCATGAAATGGAAAAATGGGTGAATATTGTCTTCTGCTTGCAGTTCTTGATATCTCCTTATCCACTCTATTTGGAATCAGCAGGAAGCAAATCACTCACAAAGTCCACATCTCTCATTGTCAGGGTATCCACCCTTTTCATTTCTTCGAGTTGAGCATATGCACATTCCACTTCATCTACTAAGTGTACAAGTCCCTTATAATCCTCTTCCTGTACGGGTGTTAACTTAGAAATATCATCTAGTGCAGACTGCACACTGGCACTAGTGTCATCATAGTAAGCCTGTAGCGGCCGGGTATCCGTTAATTCATGACCCCTGTTACGCCGCATAGGATTGTTCGAGGACAGGTTTGACTACTGGGAATCCAGCAACTCCGTATACCGTTGCGTTATATGATAGATATAATTGACTTTATTTACCAGATTCACGTAAAAACTGCAATAAATGCATAAGATTACATATAACTAAGACTGATAATGGTAGCGATTTGCATAGATTACATGGATAAACATGGCAACACAATATTCAAGATCGTATTAAATCAGCAAAACACATAATCATATAAAATATTGATTCACAATAGAGTTGGCTAATTTGGCTTCAATCCGAGTGTGATTGGTGTCAATAATAGTATGAAAATCACGTTCATTCTGGGCAATAAACATATATAATCATTTCGACATACCTCTATCCTCCCGTATGTTCTTGCGTTCGGCCACGCGGCCTTGTAACGTGATATATGAGGGTGTCGACTAATGATTATTAACTTATTTTACATGGCTCCCTTAAATTGCATGCAATTTACCTATAAATCACTTAAAAAGAACAAAACGATAAATGCGAGTCTTTCAGTGTTCGATGTCTACTTAAACTAATGGCTCCTCGATGGGGAATCCCCGCTGTCTCGCTCACATATTAGGTGTCTGTAGGGACGAGGAGGACGACCTTCTGTACCGGTCGCTCGTAGGTGCTTCCGTCAGCTGTCGATAGTCGCACCTTCCGCACGTGACCGTCACTGCTGGGCATACTCTGCTGAATGCGCGCTGCTTTCCATTGATTTCGAGGAAGGGCGTCATCCATCATCAATACGATATCACCTTCCTTCAAGTCTCTCCGTGGGCGGAACCACTTTTGGCGCACTTAGAGACTTTGTAGGTAGGTTTTGCGCCAACGCTTCCAGAACTCGTTGGCAATGTACTGGACGCGGCGCGAGCGTTTTCGGCTGTAGACGTCCGCTTGCTGGAAGTTACCAGGCGGTGGCAGCACGACGCTTACCTTCTGAGTGAGGAGGTGGTTAGGTGCTAGGACGCTTAGTGAGTCCACCGAGTTGATGTCGTCGGTAGTCAGGGGACGGCTGTTCACGATGGATTCAGCCTCAACCATCAGTGTCCTCAAGGACTCGTCGTCGAGTTGGCTCCCTAGACCCCGCAGTAGGGACGTCAAGATGCTTCGCACGGTGCGAATGTGCCTTTCCCACACGCCGCCCATGTGGCTTGCGTGGGGAACGTTCATTATGAAATTTACCCAATCACAACTTGATTTGAGGAGCTCGCGTTGGATTGCTTCGTGGTCGAGCTCTGCAATCGCTGCATGTAGCTCGTTTTTGGCTCCTACGAAATTAGTGCCTTGGTCTGATCTGAGTTGGCGGACTGGTCCACGACGTCCAATGAATCTCCTGTATGCGTTAAGAAACGAATCCGTCGTCAGGTATTTGTCTGTTTCTAGATGAATGGCGCGCGACGCTAAGCATGTGAACAACACGCCATATCGCTTTTCCTCCTTGCATCCTTCCTTGATGTAGAAAGGTCCGAAGTAATCGACCGCACTGTAACTGAAAGGAGGAGCTTCGGTTGTACGATCTACTGGCAAGTCTGCCATCTTCTGTTGTTGTGGTGCGGCTCTGCTCTTGATGCATTGGACGCAGCCGGATACGATACTGCCCACTGCCGCAGTGCCTCCTACGATCCAGTAGCCTGACGTTCTTATCTCGGCGAGGGTTCTAGACCTGCCCTGGTGACTGACCTTGGCATGGTGGTGACGTATCAATAGATCGGTGACGTGACCTTTCCTAGGTATTATCGCGAAATGCTTAACTGCGTAGTCGAGCAGGGCGTTCCTCAGTCTTCCGCCGACCCTCAGTACTCCGTGGTCATCTAAGAACGGGTCGAGGCGCACGATTGGGCTCGTGTTCTTTAACTGCGTTTTGCTCCGCAGCATTGAGATCTCCTCGGGGAAGCTTGCATACTGCGCCGCCTTGAGGATTTCTTCTTCCGCGTTGGCGACTCTTTCAACGTCGATCGTTGTTTCGTCCTTGGTTGTGCCTTTCTTTTGACGCTGTTGTAGGGCGAGACAGGCCGCCACTGCCTTTACAACAAGGTTCCAATCAGACAAATGCCCAATGCGGCCGATTAGGTCGAATTCTTCCTTTGTTTTAACACTAAGCGTGACTGCATGCTTGACCTCGGGGTCGTTGGCGTGAAGAACTTTGATGTCGTCTTCCTTGTCTTGATATTCCAGTGACTTCCACAGTAAGCTAGGTCCGTTTCACCACATCGTTTTCTCTAGTAATCCTTGTGCGCTAAGTCCCCGTGAGGCATAGTCTGCTGGGTTTTCTTCCGAGGCCACATAGTGCCATTGTTCCGGTGAGGTTATGTCTCGGATCTGCTGAACGCGATTTGCGACAAACACGTGGAATCGTCTAGCGATGTTGGTTATATATCCCAGCACGACCTTACTGTCGCACCAGAATACCTGCTGTAAGTTGACATACTTGAGCTCCTTCTTGAGGAATGCGCTGAGGTTGGCGGCTACTAAAGCCCCTGCTAACTCTAACCGTGGAATACTGATCGGTTTTATAGGTGTTACTCTGCTCTTTGCCATCACCAGACTGCAGTGGAATTTGCCTTGGATGTTCTTCATTCTCAGGTAAGAGCACGCACCGTAGCCGTCGTTACTGGCGTCAGAGAAAGTGTGGAGCTCGATGGTTTCGGTCTCGCCGAAGTCGACGGGCTTGTAACAGCGTGCGATCTTTAGTTCGCTCAAATGCCGCAAGTCACCTACCCACTTCTCCCATTCTGCGCGAGCCGAGTCCGAGAGCTTCTCGTCCCACCCAACACCTTCTTTACATAGCTGTTGTAGAATCTGTTTACCTTTCAGGTTGAACGGTGCTAACACGCCCAAAGGGTCGAATATGGAGCTAACGCTGGATAGTACGGTTCGTCTTGTCAAGGGCTTGTCCGTGAGCTCGACGCGGAACTGGAGTTTGTCCGATTCTATGCACCATTGTACCCCTAGTGCTCTCTCCATTGGCAGGGCGTCGCTTGTCAGGTCGACGTCTTGTATGTCCTTGGCACGCTCTTCCATCGGTAGGCGTTCTAATACCTTCCTCTCGTTGCTGATAAACTTGTGTAGCTTAAAGCCACCTTTTCGGCACATTTCCTTCGTTCGGGCTACGAGCTCATTAGCCTCGTACACCGTGGCGACAGAGGTTAGACCGTCGTCGACGTAGAAGTCTTGGCGAACAAATTGCGCTGCATCTTGGCCGAATTCGTCAGCGTAATCATCGGCTGTTCTTTTAAGAGCTAAGTTCGAACAGGCTGGGGAGGACGTTGCCCCGAACAGATGTACGGTCATACGATACTCTCTTCTTTTCTGAAACGGCACAGGACTCCCGTCAAGTTGTTCGTTATATCAGGACCTTGAAGGAGGCTGCCGTTTAGCGATCTTCCTTGGAATTCTGAACTTACATTGAAGACTACTCTTATCTTGGACTTCTTGGGATGATATACCCCATGATGTGTGACAAACCACAACTTCCCGTCATCCTTTGTCAATTCATTATCGGGAACTTCTTCCGCGTAGCCCTTTTCTATTATGTCCCGCATGAATCCTTGGTAATCTTGACTGTATTTGGAGTCCTTCTCGAAGCGTCTTTTCAGGCTCTTCATTCGATTTAGTGCAACCTGGCGGTTGTTGGGAAATGCAACTGTCTTTTCTTTGAATGGGAGTGGCATCTCATAATGTCCGTCCTCGCGTTGCCGGATCGAGTTCTCCATCTGAGTCATAAATGCCATCTCTTCGCGTGAGAGGGCCTTCTCGTTAGATGTGTTTCTTTCATTGAATTCGAGTTCGAACATCTTCGCCACTTGTGTTGGTTATATTATCTCCTTGGCCTGCGTCCGAAAAGCGAAGCGACAGCTGGAATTATCGACAGTGGATGAGGTGGTGATAGAATGGCTGTAACTACCGTAGTCGTCTTGCGATGCGTCTACCTTTCCGATAATACCCCACCCGAGGGAGGTCCTTTGACCGTAGGGGTCGTCTTCCTTTCCTGGTATGATCTCACGCGGTTTAATGGCGCGTGCGCAATTGGTTCCTACTAGCAATCCGACTTCGATATCTTCTTGGTGGGGCATCAATTCACTAGCTATTTGCTCCAGGTGAGGCCACGCATGCGCCAATTCGGGCGTCGGTATCTGCGTTCTTCGCACTGGTATATCGTCGCGTGAGTACGATCCTGGCAGGGCGATTTCGATGTCTTCCTTGAGGCCGCGGACGATTAGTCCACTTACTTTCTTGCACTTAACAATGTCTTCGCCAAGGACGGTCGATAGTTTGAGGTCGGTCATTGGTCCGCTGGCAGAAAGGCTCGTTAGCACGCTATCCTTTACAAAGCAAGAGTCCGACTGATCGTCAAGTAGTGCATATACCAAAAGCTTACGATCTGAGTCAGAGCTATGATGGACCCATACCGGGACTATAAGTGAACTCACTTCGTACTCCCCGTCTTTACGTTCGCCTTCGATGCGATGGGTTACTGACGAATTGCTCTCTTCTTGTTCGGGTCTTTCTTCCCTTCTGCGTGGAGTATAGTTGTCGTCATGTAGGGTGTGGTCCCCTGCACTGTTGGCACGTTTTCTTGCGTTGACAAGCATTGTTCCTATGACCCCACCTTAGACAGCCAAGACAGCGTCCCGCTTTGATGACGAACTCTTTGCATTGTTGAATGGACAACTCTAGTACGTAGGACACGTTTCCAGGGCGTGGCTCCCTTTGCACTTCGGACAGGAGAGGGAAGTCTCCCTGTTCTTGTCCTGCTTTTCTTCGTCCTTTTTTTCTTAATTTTCCGTCGCTCCAGATTGGTGCACTCCCGCGACTCTTACAGGGTTGGGTCTGTTGTGTGACCTGTTCCGTGCATCGTCGGCGCTAGGTTTCTTTCCTGTGTTTCTGAGTGACGGATGTGACGTTATTGGGTTACAAGATATCCGTGCCTCTTTTTGCAGAAAGCTGCAGAATCGTGAGAACGGGGGGTAGCGTGGCTCCCTATTCTGACTTAAAGATGTTGTATGTTCCTCTTCCTCGCCTGATATCCAAGCGTCGACTTCTCTTCCCCATCGGTTTATCAGGTAGCTCGGCAATTTGCTGATCATCTTCTGATTCTCTTCTGAATCGTTGAGGACGTTAAGGTACTTGATAGTTTTCATCGCCGACGAGGCTTGAATAAGAAAGTCAGAAAACCTTTGGAGGGTGGGTCCGTCGTTGTTAGGGATCTTTGGCCACTCGTTAATCTTCTAGCGATAGGCATCTGCTACCAAGAACTCGTTTCCGTATCTGTTATGCAGCACGGCTTTCGCCTCGAGGTAGGCCGTACTGTTGTCTTGGTTGATGTATCCACTTATCGCTTCTTTCGGTTCGCCAGCTGTATATCTTCCGAGATAATAGAGACGTTCTTGCGTGCTATGCGTTTGTCCTTCGACGATAGTCTCGAAGGACTTCAGCCATTTAGGGCAGTGTAGTAGGTCGCCACGAAAGGTATCTGGCTCTGGTAGCGGAAGGGCTTCTCGCTTTCTTCTCTCGCTCAACAAATCTGCAAGCCGAGCCAAAGGGTCTTCGTTCGGTGTGGGCGGATTTTCTGATGCCGTTTCTTGCGGTTGGCCATGCAGGACCGGAACCGACGTAGTACTGGGGTAGATCGGGATTCCTGTGGTCTTGGGAAGGAGCGGGACTGGAGCTGATTTTGGTGAGAATATGGGTGCGTCAGTGAGAAGCGTAGTATCATGCGAAAAGTTATTTTGACTGGGTGGGAACCCTGTGGTCCATGAAATGCGAGGGACTGGATACGCGGGCGTGAAGGGATTGTTCACACTGTTTATAGTTGCAATGGGCGCCGTGACGGAATTCGAACTATATGCAACGTGCGGTAACCCTGTGGTCTTGACGACGCGCGGGACTGGCGCAGAGTGATTTTGCGAGAGTTATTCTGGCGTGCTTACTTTCGATAAAGGGAGTTCGGATTTGTAAGCTGAGCTGTGATCGTTTGTACTCGTTGGGGTCCCTGTGTTGAGTTATGTGATTGAAGCTGACGTGACGGGTATAAGTGGCTGGGGCGGCGATGTTCCATTGAATTCTATCGGCGAGTCGATGATGGACATTTCAAGGTGAGCCGGTGTTGATTGTAGAAAAGGATTTCCTTCGAGCTTAGAGACCGGAAGTGTATTTGACCGGAAGTGTATTTGAAAAATTGAGGAACGCAGGGAATTATGGGAAGGTCGCTATAGTAGAAAAGTCGAGGAACGCAGGGAATTATGGGAAGGATTAGCGCGGCGCGCAATGCATTGTGGGAAGATTTCGCAAGGCGCGCAATGGATTGTGGACCGGGCGCCCTTCCCACAATGCATTGCGCGCCGCGCCAATCCTTCCCATAATCCCCTGCGTCCCTCGACTTTTCTACTAGAGAGCAGCAAAACAGTATTTGACGACTGATTTGACAACCTAGCGACGGGTACGAGTCTGGGACAGCAGCAGCATTTAGAAATGACCAAAACATGATGAAAAAATGCCATTCATGATGTTCGAATGGAACTTTTATTTGAACCAAGTTTCAGGTATCTTGCCCATGTAAACAAACCATGACGTCATAGTGAAATAGAGCAATTAATCGGACGTTATCTGGCTTCTGATGGTACTAATTAGAAAATGATTTCAGGGGGTGCATGGGGACCCCTCCTGGCGACTAGACTATAATGGACTATAATTGATAAGCCAGTTGGCTAAGGCAAGTAACTTTTCTGTGCTACTTGTCCTGATGGGACTAGTGATCAAAAAAGTCAAGGTCGAGCACTCACCCATATCAATTGGGTGGGGGTGCTTGTTGGACAAATGGAATTTGAAGAGCTGTGTATTGTGGACATGTATTTTAACCCCAGAGATACATAACTTCCCATTACAGAATCCTAGAAATCTGGCAAAACCTAAACATCTGAACATTGTTTTTGCTTGAAAAGAGTTGCTTAATAATACTGAGTTTCCTAACTACCCCTAACAGAATCCTAGTCAGAAAAGTCAGAAAAAAAACCCTTAAAAATTTGTACTGTAGTATAAAAATCATAATCATAATCATGTGTTTCCAAAAAATATCCATACCCCCTCTATGTAATTTCCAAAGAAAAATACAGTATTTGTAAGGAAAAGATCAAGTAAATTGACGGAATTTCCAATCCCTTTGTATAGGGGGGTATGGATAATCTGGAACCAGACATTTCCAGAAAATATCCCCCCACACAGAAGGTTGTTGACAGGAGACCCCCTCCCCTCATCCCTCCAAAGAAATTAAATTGACTCCCCACCCTCACCCCTCTGGGATTTCCAATGCCCTTCCATGACCTACGGATCGAAAACGGGAGACAAAGCAGATCATTCAAGGTGTTAGAAAAAAAAAGAACTGAAATGGAAGAGCAATTTTATCCTACCCAACTATATGAACTCTTCCATACCATAGAAATCAAAACCAAAATCAATTTATGTCAAATGGCCCCCTTGGATGCATCACAAGAATAATCACTGCACGAAAACACCGATTCACACGTCATGCAAAAGTAATGTGAAAATGAAGCGAATACCATTGAAGGGCACTTTCGCCACACTTTTGACCAAAAACGAAATTAGACATTTGATAAGCTTTTGCGTTGCTATTCTAAAATAGTGAAGACCGCTTTATCGTATTATTTTCTTGACACTTGAAAATGTTATGAAATAATAGAATTTGCCCAATGTCGCAAATGTAGTGCAAACATACAACAACACTAGTTTCACGTGCTGTGAATCTAGAGTGAAAGTGCTTTTTTCGATAGTTTCACAGAGGTGCAAAAAACAATTTGCATAGGTTTTACAGAAGAAGTGAATGTAGCGATAATGCGGTCTTCACTATTTTTGCAATAGGTACAAATATAAATTTCGTCACGGTTGTGAAAAGTAGAGATAAAGCGAGTCAATAAGACTTTAAGCAGAAGCTGGAATATGTAGCGCAAACGTGATTTTTACAACGCTTTTGAACTGGGCGCTGAATGTAGATATAAAACAAATTTAGAGCACTTTCGCAACAGGTGAAAAACAACTTTGCAACACGTATTTCACAGAGCTGGGAAATGTTGCGCAAAATGATTTTTGCAACGCTTTTGCAGTGGGTAAGGAATTCAGGCATATAAAATTTAGTGCCACTTTCGCAACAGTGTGAATATATCAACTTCGTATCGGTCGTAGACCTAGAAAATGCAGCGCAAAAATGATTCTTGCAACGCTTTTGCAGTAGGTGAGGAATGCAGACATAACAAATTTAGTGCTACTTTCGCAACAGGGTGAAAAACAACTTTGCAACGCTTTTACAGAGCTGGAAAATACAGCGCTAAAGTGATTTTTGTAACGCTTTTGCAGTGGGCAAGGAATGCAGAAATACAACAAATTTATCACCACAACGCGGATATCAACTTCTCATTCATTTTTAATAATTCTAATCTATATATGTTTCTGTTCTAATAAAATATACCTAATTGTAAACAATTGTTAATTGTTTTTATATGTTACAATATAATTCAAATCCTGATGATAAAAATGTAATACTCTAAAAAAATACCTGCAAACAACTGATAAATAGAAAATACCTATTACAGTATAATTCAAAGTCTGATGCTAGATATAGGCTTTGATGACCGAGGGCTAATCAAAGAACATTAACTCTGTAATAAAATATAAGGTAGTTTTGCAGACAAGAGACGTGTTCTTTGCCAATTTTCTGGATATTTCCCACAACACGAAATGCCTTTTGACTTATTGACCATGAGGGGGTATTTTTGGTAAAGCATGGGTAGAAGCCCCTATGTCTCTTGCGCTTCCTGTACTCTCGATTCAAAGTTTTGAGTAAATGGGAGCAATTCTCCAGCAGTGGCCGGTTCAGCAGCCGTTTTGGTTAACAACTCTGTCTCCATCCTCATCAACCTCCTCTGCCTCGCTCATGCTCTCATAAGAGAGTTGACAAGAGCTTGCCTTTACTTTTCTTTCGCTTTCTCGTTGAAGGAAGTGCTCTCTTCGAGCACAGTTTCCTCTGTCGACGTTTCTAAAACAAAAAAGGTGATGAAATCCTAAGCACCGTAACACCCAGATGGTGTTGCGAACATTATTTGTTAAGACATGTCAAAAAATACAAGTAGTCATTGCGTCGAGGAAAACATTATTGTCAGCTTCATGTACATCCGAGTTTTGAGAATGAAAACAACAAGTGAATATACTGCGGCAATTCAATAAATAACCATTTTGTAGTTTTTACTTCTGATGATTATTATGTTGTACTAGTTCAAAACTTCAGCATAAAAAATGTGCACCATGTAGCAACTTTACGGATGCAAAACACAAGCCCTCACAGCATAAAGATCGTACACCATGCAACCACTCTTACTGATACATAACACGTTCCCTCGCAGCATAAAGATCGTACACCATGCAACCACTCTTACTGATACAGAACACATGCCC
Source organism: Scolanthus callimorphus (assembly GCA_033964015.1). Lineage (NCBI taxonomy): Eukaryota > Metazoa > Cnidaria > Anthozoa > Actiniaria > Edwardsiidae > Scolanthus > Scolanthus callimorphus. The sequence goes on along the minus strand of CM066922.1, from coordinate 26,257,472 downwards.
TCGCAGCATAAAGATCGTACACCATGCAACCACTCTTACTGATACAGAACACGTGCCCTCACAGCATAAAGATCGTACACCATGCAACCACTCTTACTGATACAGAAAACGTGCCCTCGCAGCATAAAGATCGTACACCATGCAACCACTCTTACTGATACAGAACACGCGCCCTCGCAGCATAAAGATCGTACACATGCAACCACTCTTACTGATACAGAACATGTGCCCTCGCAGCATGAAGATCGTACACCATGCAACCACTCTTACTGATACAGAACACGTGCCCTCGCAGCATGAAGATCGTACACCATGCAACCACTCTTACTGATACAGAAAACGTGCCCTCGCAGCATAAAGATCGTACACCATGCAACCACTCTTACTGATACAGAACATGTGCCCTCGCAGCATGAAGATCGTACACCATGCAACCACTCTTACTGATACAGAAAACGTGCCCTCGCAGCATAAAGATCGTACACCATGCAACCACTCTTACTGATACAGAAACATGTGCTTTCACAGCAGTAGCGGAGCCAATCAGATTGCAGGATTCATGACAGTATGCAAGTGTGATTCTAGTACTTAAAATTACCACAGCAATAAATCATTTTAGCATTATTCCAGCTGACAGAGCGGAAATGACCAAAAATGAAATGTCTAACTTCGCCATATTTAAATATATAAGCTCAAGATTCCGTATACAAAGAGTTTCTATGACCAAAAGCATAATTCCAAATTTTCAAAAAATTTGAAGAATATGAATTTTAGATATGATTGAACAAAGTTTGCAGAATTCCTGATCAAAGTACCAATTCTCCCATAAAATGGCACAGAAACCAAAGTTAAAGGCTTATATCTCAAAGACGGATCCATTAGAAAAAAGTCATTTTTGATATTTTGTTTCTAATAAGATAAGGAGTCTGTATGCAAAAAAACAAGCTTTTCTGAGTTAACCTGACCTTATTATTTGAAATTTAGTGATTAAAATAGGTCATTTCCGCTCTCTCATTCCAGCTAAGATTGTCTTTCAAATGCCAATAGGTAACAATCTACATTAGGAAACATACCAATAGGAAAAAAATATGCATTTTAATCAGTTCCAAATTTCAGAAGAAGAAGAGCAATCAATGGTGATTTAGCTAAAATGCATATTAGTGAACTGTAAAAGCAAATTTTACAGAAATCAGACCATCCTTCTTGATCAAAGTTGATGGTGAATTAACCTTTATCACATTAATATGGCTAAAGCAACTTCAACATTCTTATTCATATTTACAAATTATATCTTACAAATCCAGCTTAGCTGCCTACGAATAGCAGAAGCAAGTGAAGGCAGGGTGGGGACATGACTAACAAAAAAAAAATTACATGGTTTTGAAGTATTTTTACAAATAAATTATGTATCAGTCAATTCCAGCGGTGAGCGTGCCCCCAGCCCAGGGCAACCCCCAGGATTTCGGTCATTTCTAAAATTAACACTAAAAATTCCCCGTCCCAGGACAGGAAAAGATGCAAAATACCCCATGACGGGGAAGACAAAAACGGACAAATGCCCCTACCAGAAAAAGCTTCACAAAAAAATATTTCCAGTCAGAACTTCAACTCCATTCTCGGTATATAATGTAATCTTACTTATTCTGTCAGAGCATTTGTAATTCGTTTTTTAACTGTAATTTAGTTTTCTCGTCTCTGAACGAGTTCTCATTTCAACTGAAAGCAAGACAAAATATAAGTAAACAAGTGAAACAAATCCATCAGTCTCAAATCGTAATTGAATTTCTTCTTCTTCTGAGGTATTAAGTACAATAGTAGACACACCTTCAAAAGTCTCCACTGTAAAAATTTTCTCGGCATTCGCGGTTGTAGATGGCTACAAATTCCTTTTTTGTTGTCTCCGGCATCTCTCAATCTCAAGAGTGGTGTATACGGGCCATGCTGGGCATTTTATTTTGTGTGGATGTTATTTTCTGTAACTGCGACATCCTAACTGCCAATTGATAGTTATAACTGATCAGGAAGTGAACTGGTGTTGTAGTTCTGCAAAACTCAACACGCTAAAAGATTGTGAAATAGAACCAAAATTCCCCACCCCCGGGCAAGCAGAATTTTCAAAATTCCCCACCTCTGGAACACCGTGGTGTGGGGGGCATGGTCACCGCTGGAATTGACTGATACATTGGAAATCACCTCACCTATCCTCTTCGCCTTCTGTTATGCATAGGCCATACATCCATATATTATCTAGAAATAAGATGAAAGGAATAAGTGAAAAGCATGAGGGAAGAGGGAAGAAGTTGGACAAAGAGTATACTTGGGTATTTTTTTTAGCAAATCACACAGAGTATAAAGATGCAAATAGGTGTCGTGTTCAAAATTAAAGGATCCTCCTCACCCTGCTTATAGTGCATTGCTTTTTTTTGTTTACATGATTAAATACATCACAAACTGGATGATTTAATACTCAGTATCAAATTCAGCATACCGGTACTGTATCCTTGAAAAATCAGAAGACGTTAGTGAAGATTGTTGGAATACTGCCCAAGATGTGATGTTTTAACTTGATAATTTTTGCAGTAAAATGTAATTATGATTGGGCAGAGCAATTATTAGCAATTAGTCACTGAAGGTGACGTGATTATCGGCGATTATTATTCAGCACATCAATGCACTGCCAAAATATGGTCATTGGAACACCAATAGCTGTCTTCTGTACATGACAGCTATCCTGCGATATCCGTCTCTGAGGGAAACATGATGTTTTGAGCTTTTCGAGGGGTTTTGTGCTATTGATGTGCTGAATAATAAAACCATTATCCTGCTCGATTTTGCAGAATATCATCTGATTTTAGCCAACTTGGGACTTCGTCCCTCATCAGCTACCGGTAAGTATCAGATGATATTCTGCGCAATCTTGCCGGATAATGGTTAAATAGTCACCAAGACGAAGTCAAGGACTATTTGCTGATAATCACGGAGCCTGAGGCGACTAATTGTTTTAGTATAATTGCTCAAGTGATTCATAAAGGTTTTTGGACAGAAATTTTTTTTTGTTGGACTTTGTCATTATCATAACAACTTGCGTGTGCACTCCCAATCCTTTCAATGTTATAATCACCTGTAGGTGATTTATAGCGAGAGAAAAGGAACCTCTTGTCAATCAGCGTGCACAGATTTTGTAATCACTTGAGTAATTACACTAACAGTAATTATTCTCATGTAATCTTGCATGTCACCTGTCTTGAAGGCCCCAAAAATATATTTACAAAAAGAAATTTGTAACAAACCTCTTAGCAGGGCCTTGGACCAAAGGCATCTTTCCTCCCCTCCATGGTCAACAAATTACTGCCTCAGTGATCTCGTAGCTCTATTTGCAGCAGATTCTGGCCTGTTGAGTTAATCAGACTGATTTATTATCATTCACCTGACAGGAATATTACTTGAACAACTCCTGCTTTCTCATGTTGATGAGAATCAACATGAGGTCTTAGTTTATTACACTTCAAAATAGCTAGTGAGTAAGTAATGTATCAGTCAATTCCAGCGGTGACCATCCCCCCCGGGACACCGTGGGGCATTTGCGCACCGCTGCCTTCCCTGGGGTGGGGAATTTGAAAATTTTGCTGGTCCCAGGGTCGGGAATTGTTTTTTCCCGGGGGAGAGGGGTGGGGAATTTTGGTTTTCTAATCTCAAGCGCGTCGGGTTTTGCGAACTACAACACCAGTTACAATAACTATCGTTTGGCAGTTACAAAGTCCCAGTTACAGAAAATAACGCCACATAAAATATAATGCAGAGCATGGCCCGTATACACCACGTTTGGGGAAGACACATTTGCACATTTCGCAGTTATCGTCTCCTATAGAGAAGAAACAGATTTCGCAATTTCGTCTCAGTGGAAACATAAAAATGAATTGACACTATCAAGTCAAATAACATAACTGTCAAATAGTTGCTCTGCAAATAGAATAAAGGTAAATTTCGCATTGAGAGATTCCGGAGACAATTTGCAGAAATGGCTATAACGGCGAATGGCCTAAGGTATTAGTACAATATCGGTAGACATTCCTAGTTTCACTTCTTTATTTATATTTTGTCTCACTTTCAGTGAAGTGAGAACTCGTTCAAAGACGAGAAAACTAAAGTACATTTACTGAAACGAATTATAAATGCTCGGACAGTATAAATGGAGTTGAAGGTTTTGTTGTGAAGCTTTGTCACGCAGAGTCGATGGAATCCTACCGTCTTTTCTCGTCCCGGGGGTGGGGCATTTTTCCGCTTTTTGTGTTCCCCGCCGTGGGGTATTTTGCATTTTTGCTAGCCCGGGGGTGGGGAATTTTCAGTTTTATTTTTAGAAATGACCAAAATCCCGGGGGTTGCCCGGGGGGGGCATGGTCAGCGCTGGAATTGACTGATACATAAAAAGCTGAGGATATTTTAGATGACCTGTAGCCAAGAATAGCTGTGGTACAGTAAGAGCAACGCCTTGCATAAATGACAGGAAAACTAACCAGTTTTTAAGTATAGGCGCAGATAAATTTTACATCGAGACAAATCCGAGATTTTCGAACTGTGTAGCTCGGACTAGATGTGCTCTTACCTGGTTTCTTTTTAGATTCAATCCATACTTTGCACTCTCAAGTTGAACTTTAAGTCTTCATATAACACTATAAGTCTTCATATAACACTAGGAAAGCTTCATTTCGGTTATACAGCGCTAGAATTGCACAAGATGCGGCTAACAACAACGATTCTGTCCCGATTCTGTCCTCGTGTATGGAAATAACGAAGTTTCCCGCCGACGCTCAGGGCGCATGCGTACTGGAGATACCGCTGAATCCTAAGATTTCCCAGTAGGCCTTGCGATTTGGCTTGACTTTCGTAACTTCTTCACACAGTAACATACCTGTCAACCCAACTTCGTCAAAAATATTGAGATTCTCCCTCATGTGGCAAGTAAATAGAGAAAATGTATGAAAAATTCAATGCGGGTAATATACATTAAATGTATGAAAATTTTCGCAAACATCATATCAAGATAGTTCCCTTGAAAAAGTGTCGACATTCTCAAACTTATAGGGACATTCAGTCTACATACCATATTTGGAATTCCAGTAAGTTTTTCACTATTTCTATTGGCTTAGAAAGCTTAAAACTCGACCAAAACTCAAACATACTCGAGGAAAGATGCTATGTGCATTTTCCACTGTGTTGATCACGGTCAAGAGCCTGGCAACAAGGTAGACAAGATACCACAGGAAGCCGGTCAATCTCTAGAAAGGCGACACGGCTATCTTGATATGCATGCGGGTGACAGGCTTCAAAATCTTGTGACACCCGCCTAATGCGGGCGAGTTGACATCTATGCAGTAACTCACTGCACAGTATGCGTGGTTTATAAACTTTGTATCGAACAGCACTTTCTTCGGAATATTCAACACGAAAAGTAGTTTTTTAACAATCCTCTTTGGTTTCATCATTCGTTAATTTATTCGTTAAAAATCTCGTTAATTTTACTATGGCTCGCGAAAGTGTGCAAAGGTGTAGCTAAATCTCTCCAGACTAGCCATTGGGAATACGGGGCAAATTTCATTATCCACAAGCCCACGCGAATGCTATTCAAAACTTTCTTTAATTTTACTATGGCTCACGAAATGCATGTGCAAAGGTGTAGTTAAAATCTCTCCTGACTAGCCATTGGGAATATGGAGCGAATTCCATTATTCGCAAGCAGATGCGAATGCTATTCAAAATTCTCGTTAATTTTACTATGGGTAGCCAAAGTGAGCAAAGGGGTGGATAAAATCTCTCCTGACTAGCCATTGGGAATATGGTGCCGATATTCATTATTCGCAAGCCCATGCAAATGCTATTCAAAACTCTCTTTGATTTTACTATGGGTCGTGAAAGTGTGCAAAGGTGTAGTGAAAATCTCTCCTGACATGTCCTGACTAGCCTTTGGAAATGTAGTGCACATTTCATTATCCACAAGCCCATGCGAATGCTATTTAAAACTCTTGTTAATTTTACTATGGGTCGCGAAAGAGTGCAAAGGTGTAATGAAAATCCTCCTGACTAGGCATTGAAAATGTTGTGCACATTTCATTATCCACAAGCCCATGCAAATGTTATTTAAAACTCTTGTTAATTTTACTATGGATCGCAAAAGTGTGCAAAAGTGTAGTGAAAATCTCTCCTGACTAGCCATTGGGAATATGGTGCAAATTTCATTTTCGCAAGCTCATGCGAATGTTATTTAAAACTCTCGTTAATTTCACTATTGGTCGCGAAAGTGTGCAAAGGTGTGGTTAAAATCTCTCCTGACTAGCCATTGGGAATATGGTGCAAATTTCATTTTCGCAAGCCCATGCGAATGCTATTTAAAACTCTCGTTAATTTCACTATGGATCGCGAAAGTGTGCAAAGGTGTAGTGAAAATCTTTTCTGACTAGCCAATGGGAATGCGATGCAAATTCATTATTCGCAAACTCATGCAAATGCTATTCAAAACTCTCATTGATTTCACTATGCCGTCGTGAAAGTGTGCAAGGGTGTGGTTAAAATCTCTCCTGACTGGCCATTGGGAATATGCTGCAAATTTGTTATTCTCAAGCCTATGCGAATGTTACTCAAAACTCTCAATAGTTTCGATATACAGTGTGCAGAAATTGCAAAAACGTTGCGAAAATGTAAAATCGCCATCCCTTGAGAAAGTGGCATGAATTTGTGTGTTGCTATTATTTGCATGCCTTTTGCTTGGTCGGTGGATTTCAAATATTGCTCTTGTTCAAGGCATGGCTAGCAAAAGTAACGTAAATATAGTGAACCAATTCGCACAGCTTTTGCTTGCCCTAGTGATGCATTGTGAATATGAAATTTCGTGCAGTGAATGTTACTAAAATTAATAGAAAATATCCGAAAACATAGCAAAAATTTTGTATGGGCGACCAAAACAGAACAAGAAGAACTACTTTGCAAAATCACTCCATCATGACAAGCCTTTGAACCCCCTCTTTGAACAAATAAGTGAAATTAAACAATCAAAAATAGGCAAAAATTAATGTATTTCTCTTATTTATTGGAGTTTTGCCAAGTAAATCATTATTATTTCTTACAGTTCCGAATAAAAAATATATCTAAGTATATATCCTTGTAGGGGATTTACTGGAACTCCAGTGAGCAATGGTTTAAATCCAGTTTTAAGCATTGTTCTGGTAGGGAGCATTCTTATTTATGCCAGGGGGTGGGCTGGCAAGATTTTTCATTCAGCCCAAAAAAAAAACTTGACCCCCCTCAAAGTATCAATAAAAACCTCAAAACCCCTTCAGGCATTTTTATGATAATGATAGCCCCCTCCCCCCCCTTTAGATCAGGAAGAAATGTTGGGACATCTACATACCAAGTAGACAACAACCAGTATTTTTAAGACATTTCCTGATGCGTGCATAAACAGTTTGTTGTAATTACAGGTGTGTAACCTCTTGTATCCATATGTTAAATTAACATAACGTTGCTGCCACAAAATGTAGATAACCCCTCACAAGTGTTTTCATATCTTCTGGTGATCCCCTACTTGAATGTGCCAAATTTAACATGGGCCCCCTTAATAATTGCCAGCCCACCCCCTGGCATAAATATGAATGCTTCCTTAAAGTAAAAGTAAATGAAAAACTACCAACAGAAAAATGAGCATAGCCCCCTCACCCACTATAAAGTGAGATCCTGCTTTGGAATAACATATCAAGATAGTTCCCTTGAAAAAGTGTCGACTTTCTCCAACTTCCTTATAAGGAAATATCTGTATACCATATTTGGAATTCCAGTAAGTTTTTTGATATTTCTATTGGCCTAGAAAACCTAAAACTCGACTAGAATTCAGATACACTTGAGAAAGGATGGTATGCACATTTTCCACTGTGTTTTTCACGGTCAAGAATCTGGAAACAAGGCAGACAAAAAGCACAAGAAGCTTGGTTCAATGTCTAAAAGGAGGCATGTTTGAATCACATACTGATTACTGTGCGACTACGTCAACCGGGCCATCCCGTAAAAAGTTTGTCATTTAGAGATTCAAACCATTTTAAGCAAATTTAATACCTGCAATACATCTGACGATGAGTAATTAAGTATTTTGAAGTTATTTCTGCCCATAATTTCCACAATTTTTAGAGAAAGTGAATATTTCGATGTCTGAAATCTCAAGAAAGTGGAGATCCTTTGTTCTGTACTTGCTTTCTGATTGGCTAACTTCTTACAAAATGGCCCGCTTGACGTAGTCGCACAATAAGTACAAATTCATCGTCTAGTTGAAAGTATAAGTACAAATAATCACAAAGTATTTTGAAATTTTGCTTTTTTGCACATGGATTTCATAATTATGCGAACAACAAAAAGGAAAGAGTTTGAGTACGCTATCCTTGTGATTTGATGAGTTGCATTCTTTTTTTTTTTGTTACAAGATTGTTACAAAAATACTTCTGGAAAGGTGGTCTGTTTTTGTTTATATGAACCAAGCCACAAGCAGGCTAGATATGACCTCTTAAATTCCAGGGTTTTTTTCACAGTGCTTAGTGAAAATGGAGTCTAGAGTTACAGGATGGGTTAGCTGATGCCCTGGAAAAAGTCTTGGCTACCTTCTTGCACCTTGTGTTGCAATTCATTTGTGAACCAGCCCTAGCATCAGCACCTGAGAACTGAAAAAAAATCAAAGTCAAACGGGACACCTACAGCTAAGTAACCTAGTCAGTAAAAGAAATTTACTGGCTTGGAGGGCTGGATCATCAAATACCATAACTGATACCTTATAGTAACTTTAAAGTCCTTGAAACAGCATTATTTAAATTCCACAGAAAATTTAGAGTGTGGTGACAAATCTTAACCTAAGTCTGAATTCTAAGATTCCAGACCTCTAGCAAGAAAATCAGAAAATCATTCATTTCATGGAATCTCTAAGACCAGGGACGGCAAACCATGCAGGGACTTTAAAAATCTGGAAATTGTCTTAAAATGGCTAAATTTCCTGAAAAATTCCGGGAGAAATACAGTAAATGTATGGCAGTCATCTTGAATTTTTGCCGGGAAACGAAGCGAAAACTCTTGAGATGCCTGGCAAACCGGGAGAGTTGACGTTCCTGTAAGACCCATGCAAGAAAAAAGAAGATGATAGTATCTTTTGCATAATAGCATATTCCAGGTAGAAGTAAATAAGAAATGTGCACAAGCATTCCTCCCTGCCCCTTCGGAGTCAGATTGGTTGTTTGGTTTTACCCTGGGGTAATGTGCAAAACGTCCATCAGGGGTAATCTGCTTGCGGGGAAAAAAGTCCTGACCCAAATGATTTTTTTTATTTGTCTGTAGGTAGGGTTAGAACTTTGTTTCTTTAGAATTAGCTTGTAGAAATGAGATCTACAAGCTAAATTGGAATAAAAAAATGTAGAGTGAATAAAAGCGTCTTGGCCAACTGGAAGACAAACATGTTTCCACTGTTTTAAAGTATTTACTGTTGTAATAACATTTTTTTGTCAACAGAGTTCAGGCCGAGACATTTTCTTTATTTGAAGGCAGCTTATTAGGAAATGTGAGCAATTTTTTCTCCCACGCTCCATAAATGCAAAGTTAGCTTGTAGCAAATGTCCAGGAGTTGGGGGGATTGTTTTTATTGCCAAAGCCTGTTGTGCCTGGGAACTTTGTTATTCATGTGAGCAGAGAAAATCCCTTGCATTTTCTAGCAAACTGCCTAAGAAATAAAATGTCTTAGCCTGATCTCTGTTGACAAAAAATGACATTACCAAGGATTAAAAGAGTGGAAAATGCTTTTGTCTTTCAGCTGGCTGTGATGCTGGCCACCAACTTTAAGCTGTATTATCATGATACAATGTTACAGTCAATCATTATTGATTTCTGTCTATGATTTCAAGCACCCCTTTTCAGCAAAAACGTTTTCACCAAAACACATGTAGTCTCATCCACAAAGCCAAGCTTCAAATATTGAGTTAATTATGTCCAATTTCCAATAGTAAAATTAAAGACATGATTCCAATGTGTATTTACAATTATCGTATTGCAAGTACAAGGGATATGAAGTATAGATAGAGTAGTTTAAATATGATTGATATCCTAGAGATTCATGTGTTGCATTTTCAATGGAGAACATGCGCCCTATAAGCAAAGAGATGAGCAAAGCACTCAACTTTGGAACTAACTTACTTGAAAACTTACCTGAATATCGTATCTTTTCTTCTTGAAGGAATCTTGATGCCAAAGCATTTCTGTCGTTAGAAACTTATTCAGCTCCAAGGATGACCTTGAGAAGCGAGTCGTACATTGTTCTTTCCATGTACACATATTGAGTTTTCTCCTAACAGTTCGAGCGACATGTTTTCTTTTCTTGAACAAGCCAACTGCAAAGGCTGGCTAAATTCTGTGAGAATTCCGTGTCTATGCCAATTAAATTTATTCCGTGCTTGAGCTGTAACAAAGCTGCAAATTATTTTCCTTGTTTTTGCAATCTAAAATGATTCATAGCTTGATTTTAAACCTCTTAACTTAAAATTTCTTTCTGGTATGATCCCGGCTGAATAAACCACTTTATCGATTACTCATCCTTCCCTGATCCCAGTCCATTCTGCCAGCAACCAAAGACAGGTAACCAAAGGCTTCATGTATCTTTTCCGAACATGCCCGAAAGTTCTTTCAAAGTTTTGTGGCCAATAACAATGATACAAGCTACAAGAAACTGCAGATGGCGGACGAAAACTTGACTTGCACAAGGGCCGCGGCGAAAAGTGAATATCGTAACCCATGGCAACAGACCGTGTACGCACTCAGAAATAAGCCGACGGTACACCAGCGGCTGTCCAACGGAAAATACAACCACTTGAATACAGCTCGATGGGTTACTTTTATTTTTTTTTTTAATTTTATTTTTTTAAATTTTTTTTTAAATTTTTTTTTTTAACTTTTTTTTTCACACATTAGCCAATGGGGCTCCACAGGAGTTCCGCTATAATTGACTTTATTTACTAGATTCACGTAAAAACTGCAATAAATGCATAAGAATACATATAACTAGACTGATAATGGTAGCGATTCGCATAGATTACATGGATAAACATGGCAACACAATATTCAAGATCGTATTAAATCAGCAAAACACATAATCATATAAAATATTGATTCACAATAGAGTTGGCTAATTTGGCTTCAATCCGAGTGTGATTGGTGTCAATAATAGTATGAAAATCACGTTCATTCTGGGCATAAACATATATAATCATTTCGACATACCTCTATCCTCCCGTATGTTCTTGGGTTCGGCCACGCGGCCTTGTAACGTGATATATGAGGGTGTCAATCGACTAATAATTATTAACTTATTTTACAAAGCCTCTAAAGTTTTCCACATGATTTCATAGGCTTCAGGTTTTGTGACATAACTGACTTAATCCGTTCCTTAGCTTCTCCTTTCACTGATCTCTTCAGTTCACTGGTTAGTGCTGCCTGATTAGTGTAAGCATTTTCAGCTAATTGCCTCTAAAAAGTCTTGAACTCAGGCCTGTCTTTTCTTAGATCAGAAAATGTTGGGAGTGAAACTTTTTCTTTAACTGCACTTCAGAGTTCAAAGATGTCCTTGTCCCCCCAGAAATGTCATTTCCAAGAGACCAGGGTTGATAACTGGCTTGCACCGGTGGGCGACGTGGAGTATCATAAAAGCTAGCATTATTTGTCCACTGAGGAGCTGACGGGTAGCCTGTGGGGACTGGTGCTGGGGTGGTAATGGAACTGGAACTGGATGTGTCATCCCTGCCCACGCGATAATCAAGGCCCGAGCCTAACACTCCCCTCATTGGGGTGTCTGTGGATTGGATACTAGCTTGGAGCCCCTGGGACATATTGGTGGTATGGGGCTTGGGGTGACTGGAAAGCCAACATTCAGCCATGAAACGATGGGTGATCCTGTGGTGGGTGTACCAAACTGGGACAGTACTGGGTTTCCTGTGGTAGGGAAACAGGGCTGATGAACTGCTGGGTTTCCTGTGGTGGGTGTACCAAACTGGGATACTACTGGGATTCCTGTGGTTGGTGTACAAACCTGGGATACTTCTGGTATTCCTGTGGTGGGTGTACCAAACTGAGATACTACTGGGTTTCCTGTGGTAGGGAAACTGGGCTGAGGAATTGCTGGGATTTCTGTGGTGGGTGTACCAAACTGGGATACCATTGGGTTTCCTGTGGTAGGGAAACTGGGCTGAGGAACTACTGGGGTTCCCGTGGTGGGTGTACCAAACTGGGATACTGCTATGGTTCCTGTGGTGGGTGTATCAAAGTGGGATACTACTGGGTTTCCTGTGGTAGGTAGGTGGGATGCAAAACTAGTGGGACCGCTGGGCTATCAGGGAAGCCGTTTATGCACAGATTTGTCTATATCCCTCTTCAGGTTGTACACACGTTTCTGTACCTCATGCACTTCCTTTCCAAGGATATTATGTTCAGTCCCCCCAACCAAACCCAGCTTTGAAATGTTATCCCACATTTCATTGGAAAGCCTATCGAATTCACACTTATCCTCTTCTAAAAGATGTATGTCCGGACGTTCCCTCTGCATGTCCTCCTCAATTCCAACAGTGAACTCCTTAATTTTGATGAAAGATCTGAAAGTGCAGCCTTCAGAGGAAAAACTTGAATTTTCTTCAGTCTTTACACTCTTGCAGCTTTCAAATGATAAAATTCCACTTTTGCTTCCTCATACACTTGTCTCACAGCAGATTCATACTCATTCAGGTCTTTCCATTCACCACTTGATGCTCTGTAAACTCCTCTGAAGGCACTGTCTCTTCAAAGTCATCATTTATCTTGAAAAAGCCATTGAAAGCATTTTCCAACTCAAGAAACAAACCATGCAACACCTCTAGGTCAACTTCACGACTCAATGCACTCCTGAGTCGCCTTGCAGTTGTTGTTACCTCTTGTGTGGCTTTGCTTCGTCGATTCTTGACTTTCTGAATTTCCATGGCTTCGTTCAAAGTGTTTAAATGTACTGGGTTGCCAGTTATTGGAATACCAAGCATTTCAACACGATCCACAAGAGTGTTAATTCTTTAATCTAAATCGGTAAAAGCTAAAGTGAAATAAAATACGATTTACAAAGTTCTAGCATGTTCTGTACTAGACATCAGCTCAAAAAGACAATAAAAAACTTACACCTTGGTTCTAGCATTAAAACACATGCGAAGCCAACAAGACGTCTGTGAACGTGCGCGACGCCATTACTTTCCCCTGAAAATCCGCTGACCGCTCTACTCGCGATCGTGCGATTACAACTCTATTTCCGGTTTAAATCGTCTTGATGAAGATGCACTCTTATGGGATTTCCTGAAAGCTTGCTTTCGTAAATGCTAAATCTCTGTGACCGAAGGCATTCGTCCAAACAGAGTCCTACATGGCTCTATCTTGGGCCCCTTCATTTTCAACGTGTATGTGGCAGACCTCCAACAGCATGGCACATGCCGATGCTATCAGTATGCAGGTGATACAACATTCTATGTGCATTCCAAGGTCAGTGATTTGGGTGGCGCTTCAGCCAAATTGAATAAAGCTGTAGCCTCTCTGGCATCTTACTCCGTTTGATTCTAACTAAGCACTACATACCTCTAAAACCAAGTGGATGCTAGTATCAACTAAGCAGGTGTCGCGGACACACAGTCTGGACACCGTCTTACCCGTTCGGAATACGATCAAAGTTGTAAGTAGCAAAGCAAAAAGGGAGTTTTAGGCCGCAGCGTTATCTTCAAAAAGGCCTAAAGATATCCATATATCCATATATCCATATATCCATATATCCATATATCCATATATCCATATATCCATATATCCATATATCCATATATCCATATATCCACATATCCATATATCCATATATCCATATATCCATATATCCATATTTAAATTGTTTTAGTCAAATCACACTAGCAGGTCAATTTGTATAGCCAAAAACGTTTTTTTGTCTGGTCATTTGCCATTTTCTGGCTTTCAAATCCGATACTTTTCGCTGCTAGTTGGCTATAACTTATAGCCTAGTAGTAGCTCAACCAATCAGAATGCAGCATTGACAATATCCCGCTAGTGTGATTTGACTAAATCAATATATCCATTTAGTATATACTACACGGGAACGTCCATAAATCGCGCGTTTTGATTGGTTCGCTATCTCGGGATAATGCCACAATAATCCGAGATCGAAAGCATTATCCCGAGATTGAGAAGCCCGAGTGCAAGTGGTTCGGATATTTTTACTTTCTAAAGGAACTATCTGATTCGAAATGCAACGGAAAAATCCTTCTCAATTAACGTATGTTGTCTCTTTAGTTTGTCAAGGTGAATCAGAGAGAATGTATTTCTTGAACTTCGAAAATGTGCTGTTCTTGTTTTTCAGTTCTTCGGAATCACAGAGATCAATGATTCGTTCACGGCACTTTTGAGAGACGAATTACATTCACTACAACATATTAATTAAGGCAATTTTGTCGAGAACATATCCACTTTGCCGATCATTACATGTAGGTTGGAAAGGAAAGTAAATCGTAGAAGCCAGTCATTGAGTGCAGTTTAAGGGAGAATTTCAGTTAAGCTTACCGTCGACTTGTTGATTCGCTTGATCACGAGCCATCCGACATCAAACGTATTTAAAGTGGTCTCTCTTTTTATGAACAAGGTCTTCCTCGTTGTCCCAGAGTTTGAAGAGGTTAATTTCCCAAATTTCTGTTTGAATATTCCAAACGAATCTTGAATTTCTCTGCCACCAGGTTGAAAAATATAGTCATCCATCGGTGGTGAAATGGCGACCAAAGGCAAAGTGTTTTCAGCGAACCAACTCTGCAGTTTCACAATCCATAATCCAAGGCACAAAATGCGAATTTATCCCTTGAATCCATCCTTGCAACCTTCTAAAAACTTAAATCGTTTATCGTAGTCGATATTAAAACAAGTGTTTTCTAGCCTTTTTGCTTCTCTAAACAGCAGCAAGTTTCCACCATGTGTTCAGTAGCCGAATGCTTGTAGAGAAGTCTGACGTAATGTCACGTGCGTGACAAACGTCACGCATACAGAAAGAGGCTACAAATGTCGGCAAATGCCACATTTAGTGTCGTTCGGATATTTTTTGGAGTGTTTTCCGTGTAGTATATACTAAAACAATTATTCTCCTCAGGCTCAGTGAATAGTGGCGAATAGTCCCCTCGACCTCCGGTCTCGGGGAGTATTCGCCACTATTCACTTCGCCTTTGGCGAATAATTGTTAAATATCCATATATCCATATATCCAAATATCCATATATCCATTTATTATATGGATGCCAGTGTTTTACCGGAAACTAAAACACTCGTAGTTTCCATATCTTCACTAGTGAAAATATGAAAAGTTATGTACCGAGTGTCCCGGATGTGCACGTTTGCAGTGTTGTTTTCCTGACTTCGTCTCCAGTGAAATCTCGCTCGGTCACTCGAATTTTAAGCCACAAAACTAAGTTTTGTTCTAGTTCTAAAGAGAAAAACCTTATTTCAACTATGGCAGAGAAAGCTACAGCAACACAAAAGGGAAATTTGTTCTTAACGACACTGGGAATCAGAACAATTGAGGGAGCACTTCACAAATAAACACTTTCGACTTTATCAAGTGAGTTGTTCAATTTGTAATATTTTGCCGCTATGTCAATTCTAATCCATATAATAAAAAGAACATTACACGGTGGCTTGAAGATATGGATTTCATTTTCTCGTGTCAAAAACAATATTTTACTCACTCGCTGCGCTCGTTCGTAAATATTGTTCTTGCCACTCGAAAATAAAATCCATATCTTCGCGCCCCGTGTAATATCCTCTATAATCCATTTATTGTATAGACACGAGTGTTTTACTGGGAAATACGCCACTCGTAGATCTCATACGAAGCTACATTCGGGTCCTCAGTGACATATTTTCCATATCCTCACTAGTGAGGATATCGGTCAAAACAATAGTGCTTGGAAATCATTTTGGAATATTTTTTTCTGGTTTGTCTATATAATAAAAAGAAAATTACTTGGTGGCTTGAAGATATGAGTTTCATTTTCTCGTGTCAAAACAAATTTTACTCATTCGCTGCGCTGATTCGTAAAATATTTGTTCTTGCCACTCGAAAATAAATCTCATATCTTCGCGCCACCGTGTAATATCCTCTATATATCCATATATCCATATATCCATATAAGAAATAGAACACATTTTT
Source organism: Scolanthus callimorphus (assembly GCA_033964015.1). Classification (NCBI taxonomy): domain Eukaryota; kingdom Metazoa; phylum Cnidaria; class Anthozoa; order Actiniaria; family Edwardsiidae; genus Scolanthus; species Scolanthus callimorphus. The sequence goes on along the minus strand of CM066922.1, from coordinate 26,241,208 downwards.
CCATGTACCATAGCCTGATGGTAGCACGCGTGAAAGGTTGGGAGAACAACAAAGGCTGTGGGATTACGAGCCCCTCTGGAGGCGAGTGTTTCCACAGTTATTTTTTGTTCGACCAACCTTTCACAAGTGCTACCATCAATCAGGCTATGGAACATAGGATAACATGTGTTCTATTTTTTTTTATAAATAACAAAAAGGGCAAAAAGCATGCCTTAAAGAACAACTTTCTGCAGAGTTTTGATCGAACCCAGTGTAACTCAATTCGCTCAATAATTTTGTGTTTTCTCTTTAGCTTTGATCAGACCATTTAAAACATCGAAATTTATAAAGCACTTTTGTCCAGCTTATAACGAAAGAGATTTCATTCCGTGAATTGTCTTCAATGGAAAAAATGCCTTGAAAATGAATGTATTTACATGCGAAATCGGTGAAAAGTGGTAGCACACAGTTGGCAAAAATCTCTACAGAAAATTTTATGCGAGCCGTAGTTTTTGTCTGTTTTCGTATCACAAATGAGCTCGAAAGGTTGTTTAGACATGACGAAGCTAAATACCCTCTATTTTGTATGCAGCAATCCTTGTTTTATAACCATCAAAACTGCGTAAATTCCTAATTTATGAGTGGCAAATCTTAACTTACCTTGCCGTTTTCCGTCGATTTGCCGGTTGCACATTTGATTTGATCGTTTCACTTGCTCAATCAAACACAATCTGTCCATCTCGCCATCTTTGCTTACGCTGCCATCTGTTCTATCGTTTTCTAAAGGTTTCATCATTTTATATGTAATGTTTACAAAACGAGCTGGAGTGTTTTATCAGCAGATAGAAACACGAGGCGAAGCCGAGTGATTCTATCTGCTGATAAAACACGACAGCGAGTTTTGTAAACTACTTCTAAACGGTTGCCAGTAATAATTCATAATTCCAAGCTAGTTAAAAAAAAGAAATAAATTTGTGAGAACTACTTCTTTGAAATCGAGAATAAGAAATCTGATATAGACTGGCTTCAAGATGCATTGTTTAGCTATTTTGAAATGGCAAACAAAGATTGACAACGAGAGCTTTTCATTACGAACAGTGTATTTAGAGAGGCGTTCCGAATAATTGACATATCTTCTGTGTTGGGACAAAAGGTCTGTTCATAATTACATGACTTTCAAAAAGAGAAGAACTCCCTTTGGAATAGCTGTCACTTTTTTACCTATAATTATGATGAACAAAGAATGCCATTTAAATGTCATAGAAAGAAATGAATGCATTAGCGATACCAGCGATACCTATAATAATGCTAGGGCTTTCTGATTGGCTTTTGTAAAGAAAGTGCTATGTCATTAGTTTTTGGGGTAGTGTTTCCTATTGTTTTTTTATTCTTTTTATGATTCACATTTCTTTGACGAAATTTTCTTTGTCATGCGCGTAATGCATCATATGCAATTGCCCATTCATTCTCGGTTAACAAAGCAGTGCGGTTCGTACGGACTCGCCAAGTAGAGTAACTTGGACGGGTGAGTTAAATTCGTTTATCTGTGCATGATTTTGAGCCCAATTCAACACAAGATGTCCGTTTTGGCTCGTTTCACGAAATGTTCACAGAAGGGTGGTCGGCACTGCCCGCGAGTCGTTGTTGGATGTTTAATCATGGCCACTGAAAATTAATAAATGTGATAAATAAACTATCGTTTTACAAAATGCACGTATTCATTTCTAACATGCGTTCTTTTTTCGTAGGTTACGGGAAAAGGTGGAAATCATGACCACAGAGCGTTTGTAAGAGATGGGGTCTCCATGAATATTATCGGGGAAACATGCTGTTCTGGTGAGTTGTCCTATCATTACTGATGCTCAGTGAGCCAAACTTGATAGAGAACTGTGCTCACTGAACTGGATCTGATATAGAACTCTGACGTCACCGGAGTTCTATATCAGATTCAGTTCAGTGCGCAGCAGTTCTATATCGTTTCTGGCTGATTGAGCACCATTATGATATGGCAACCAATCAGAACAGCTGTTCCCTGAAAATAATCATGGACTGCCCAAAATGCTAATTTCTGTCGGGTATACAAACGGCCTTCGTGGTCCTGATTTCCATTGTGTTTGCCTGATTGACTATTCATGAGTTTTAGAAGCTTTTTTAAAGATTTAGATGGAGAAATGATAGAAACTCTTGTAGTTTTGTCATAGTTTGGCGAGTGGAAACACACTTCCGGTCAAAGCCATGTACCATAAGATTTTACCATAGCGTTATGGTAATTGGTTTTCGACCAATCAGAGCGCGCGTACTATCGCAGCTATTTTATAAATCCATATCCATATCCATACACGCTTGTAAATTTTGATCGCGATTTGGGCCAGCGAAATGTTCCCTCGTACCAGGCTCTCCAGTTACATTTTCGCCCGGTCACGAACAGGCTGGATTTGTTGTGCTGGGTAGGCTTTGTTTGCTGGCGTCGCGTAGGAAACTGGTGTCTAGAATTGACAATTGATTGCTGTTTTCAAAATCTACAGACTTAAAGCTTTCTTTTGGTATATAGAACGTCTAAATTGACATTTGTCTTACTTGTTTGAAGGCCAGACAAGACTGTGTATTTTTTTTATCTGTGAGGTTTGTTTTACAATGATTTTCCCGGCCATTTTGAGAAGAATTTAAGCCAAACAAGTCGTGTTTTGGCAAAAGGGAACCATAGAAACTTATGGTTCATCCATTTCCATATCCGTTGATTCTAACTTAGCACTGAATGCCTCTAAAACTAAGTGGATGCTATTATCAACTAAGCGGATGTCGCGGACACACAGTCTAGACACCGTCTTACCCCTTTTGGAATACGATCAAAGTTGTGATTAGCAAAGCAAAAGGGGAATTATACCCAACGTGATCTGTCAAGAAGCCCCGCTAGTCGAGCGTATACAATCAGCTAAGCTCCTGGGCCTTCAACTTGACCAGCATCTTACTTGGAATGAGCAAAAAGGGAGTTTCTGGACGCAGATCTGTCAAGGGGCCCCGCTAGAGCGTATACAATCAGCTAAGCTCCTGGTCCTTCAACTTGACCAGCTTCTCACTTGGATGAGCACGTCACCAAAACACTGTCATCTTGTTATGGGACGCTATCAGTGTTGCGCAAGTTGAAAACTTAGCCCCCTACAACTTGCAGAGAGCCTCGTCTTGTCGAAGCTAGATTACGCGTCTGTTGTTTTCCATCTTCTACTGGAGTTCCAGATGCGTCACCAGCAGCAAGTGCAAAATGCGTTCGCGGGGTTTGGCTAAAAGGTTAAAATGGCTAAATGTCAAGAATCGGCGCAAGCTAGCCGTTCTAAAATTTGCTTTTAAATCTCTCCACGACAGTTCCTTCCCAGAATATATCAATCCACTCTTTTTTCAGTATCATCGTAATATATAGATTTAGGCACTGCCTAAAAGCGGAACTCCAATGTTTATACCTCTTACAGAACGACTAATTGTTATACATGTAATAATATTATAGCAAATTTCTGACAATAATTGCCCTATTTCACTATGACGTCATATCAAACACTCTATTGTTTTTGCGCTATGAATCATAGTCGCCAGCGGGGACAGCAGCAGACTCGTACCCGTCGCTATAGTAGAAAAGTTGAGGAACGCAGGGAATTATGGAAGGTCGCTATAGTAGAAAAGTCGAGGAACGCAGGGAATTATGGGAAGGATTAGCGCGGCGCGCAATGCATTGTGGGAAGATTTCGCAAGGCGCGCAATGGATTGTGGACCGGGCGCCCTTCCCACAATGCATTGCGCGCCGCGCCAATCCTTCCCATAATCCCCTGCGTCCCTCGACTTTTCTACTAGAGAGCAGCAAAACAGTTATTTGACGACTGATTTGACAACCTAGCGACGGGTACGAGTCTGGGACAGCAGCAGCATTTAGAAATGACCAAAACATGATGAAAAAATGCCATTCATGATGTTCGAATGGAACTTTTATTTGAACCAAGTTTCAGGTATCTTGCCCATGTAAACAACCATGACGTCATAGTGAAATAGAGCAATTAATCGGACGTTATCTGGCTTCTGATGGTACTAATTAGAAATGATTTCAGGGGTGCATGGGGACCCCTCCTGGCGACTAGACTATAATGGACTATAATTGATAAGCCAGTTGGCTAAGGCAAGTAACTTTTCTGTGCTACTTGTCCTGATGGGACTAGTGATCAAAAAAGTCAAGGTCGAGCACTCACCCATATCAATTGGGTGGGGGTGCTTGTTGGACAAATGGAATTTGAAGAGCTGTGTATTGTGGACATGTATTTTAACCCCAGAGATACATAACTTCCCATTACAGAATCCTAGAAATCTGGCAAAACGTAAACATCTGAAGATTGTTTTTGCTTGAAAAGAGTTGCTTAAAAATACTGAGTTTCCTAACTACCCCTAACAGAATCCTAGTCAGAAAAGTCAGAAAAAAACCCTTAAAAATTTGTACTGTAGTATAAATTCATAATCATAATCATGTGTTTCCAAAAATATCCATACCCCCTCTATGTAATTTCCAAAGAAAATACAGTATTTGTAAGGAAAAGATCAAGTAAATTGACGGAATTTCCAATCCCTTTGTATAGGGGGTATGGATAATCTGGAATCAGACATTTCCAGAAAATATCCCCCCACACAGAAGGTTGTTGACAGGAGACCCCCTCCCCTCATCCCTCCAAAGAAAATAATTGACTCCCCACCCTCACCCCTCTGGGATTTCCAATGCCCTTCCATGACCTATGGATCGAAAACGGGAGACAAGCAGGTGTTAGAAAAAAAAAGAACTGAAATGGAAGAGCAATTTTATCCTACCCAACTATATGAACTCTTCCATACCATAGAAATCAAAACCAAAATCAATTTATGTCAAATGGCCCCCTTGGATGCATCACAAGAATAATGTTACTAAAATTAATAGAAAATATCCGAAACATAGCAAAATTTTGTATGGGCGACCAAAGCAGAACAAGAAGAACTACTTTGCAAAATCACTCCATCATGACAAGCCTTTGAACCCCCTCTTTGAACAAATATGAAATTAAACAATCAAAAATAGGCAAAAATTAACGTATTTCTTTATATTTATTGGAGTTTTGCCAACTAAATCATTATTATTTCTTACAGTTCAAATAAAAAATATATCTAAGTATATATCCTTGTAGGGGGATTTACTGGAACTCCAGTGAGCAATGGTTTAAATCCAGTTTTAAGCATTGTTCTGGTAGGGAGCATTCTTATTTATGCCAGGGGGTGGGCTGGCAAGATTTTTCATTCAGCCCCCAAAAAAAACTTGACCCCCCTCAAAGTATCAATAAAAACCTCAAAACCCCTTCAGGCATTTTTTATGATAATGATAGCCCCCTCCCCCCCTTTAGATCAGGAAGAAATGTTGGGACATCTACATACCAAGTAGACAACAACCAGTATTTTTAAGACATTTCCTGATGCGTGCATAAACAGTTTGTTGTAATTACAGGTGTGTAACCTCTTGTATCCATATGTTAAATTAACATAACGTTGCTGCCACAAATGTAGATGACCCCTCACAAGTGTTTTCATATCTTCTGGTGATCCCCTACTTGAATGTGCCAAATTTAACATGGGCCCCCTTAATAATTGCCAGCCCACCCCCTGGCATAAATAATGAATGCTTCCTTAAAGTAAAAGTAAATGAAAAACTACCAACAGAAAAATGAGCATAGCCCCCTTACCCACTATAAAGTGAGATCCTGCTTTGGAATAACATATTAAGATAGTTCCCTTGAAAAAGTGTAAGGAAATATCTGTATACCATATTTGGAATTCCAGTAAGTTTTTTGATATTTCTATTGGCCTAGAAAACTTAAAACTCAACTAGAATTCAGATACCCTTGAGAAAGGATGGTATGCACATTTTCCACTGTGTTTTTCACGGTCAAGAACCTGGAAACAAGGCAGACAAAAAGCACAGGAAGCTTGGTTCAATGTCTAAAAAGGAGGCATGTTTGAATCACAATACTGATTACTGTGCGACTACGTCAACCGGGCCATCCCGTAAAAAGTTTGTCATTTAGAGATTCAAACCATTTTAAGCAAATTTAATACCTGCAATACATCTGACGATGAGTGAGTAAGTGTTTTGAAGTTATTTCTGCCCATAATTTCCACAATTTTTAGAGAAAAGTGAATATTTCGATGTCTGAAATCTCAAGAAAGTGGAGATCCTTTGTTCTGTACTTGCTTTCTGATTGGCTAACTTCTTACAAAATGGCCCGGTTGACGTAGTCGCACATAAGTACAAATTCATGGTCTAGTTGAAAGTATAAGTACAATAATCACAAAGTATTTTGAAATTTTGCTTTTTTGCACATGGGATTTCATAATTATGCGAACAACAAAAGGAAAGAGTTTGAGTACGCTATCCTTGTGATTTGATGAGTTGCATTCTTTTTTTTTTTTGTTACAAGATTGTTACAAAAATACTTCTGGAAAGGTGGTCTGTTTTTGTTTATATGAACCAAGCCACAAGCAGGCTAGATATGACCTCTTAAATTCCAGGGTTTTTTCACAGTGCTTAGTGAAAATGGAGTCTAGAGTTACAGGATGGGTTAGCTGATGCCCTGGAAAAAGTCTTGGCTACCTTCTTGTACCTTGTGTTGCAATTCATTTGTGAACCAGCCCTAGCATCAGCACCTGAGAACTGAAAAAAATCAAAGTCAAACGGACACCTACAGCTAAGTAACCTAGTCAGTAAAAGAAATTTACTGGCTTGGAGGGCTGGATCATCAAATACCATAACTGATACCTTAAAGTAACTTTAAAGTCCTTGAAACAGCATTATTTAAAATTCCACAGAAAATTTAGAGTGTGGTGACAAATCTTAACCTAAGTCTGAATTCTAAGATTCCAGACCTCTAGCAAGAAAATCAGAAAATCATTCATTTCATGGAATCTCTAAGACCAGGGACGGCAAACCATGAAGGGACTTTAAAAATCTGGAGATTGTCTTGAAATGGCTAAATTTACTGAAATATTCCCGGGAGAAATACAGTAAATGTATGGCAGTCATCTTGAATTTTTGCCAGGAAACGAAGCGAAAACTCTTGAGATGCCTGGCAAAACCGGGAGAGTTGACGTTCCTGTAAGACCCATGCAAGAAAAAAGAAAGATGATAGTATCTTTTGCATAATAGCATATTCCAGGTAGAAGTAAATAAGAAAATGTGCACAAGCATCCTCCCTGCCCCTTCGGAGTCAGATTGGTTGTTTGGTTTTACCCTGGGGTAATGTGCAAAATGTCCATCAGGGTAATCTGCTTGCGGGGAAAAAAGTCCTGACCCAAATGATTTTTTTTATTTGTCTGTAGGTAGGGTTAGAACTTTGTTTCTTTAGAATTAGCTTGTAGAAATGAGATCTACAAGCTAAATTGGAATAAAAAAATGTAGAGTGAATAAAGGCGTCTTGGCCAACTGAAAGACAAACATGTTTCCACTGTTTTAAAGTATTTACTGTTGTAATAACATTTTTTTTGTCAACAGAGTTCAGGCCGAGACATTTTCTTTATTTGAAGGCAGCTTATTAGGAAATGTGAGCAATTTTTCTCCCACGCTCCATAAATGCAAGTTAGCTTGTAGCAAATGTCCAGGGGTTGGGGGGATTGTTTTTATTGCCAAAGCCTGTTGTGCCTGGGAACTTTGTTATTCATGTGAGCAGAGAAATCCCTTGCATTTTCTAGCAGACTGCCTAAGAAATAAAATGTCTTAGCCTGATCTCTGTTGACAAAAAATGACATTACCAGAGGATTAAAAGAGTGGAAAATGCTTTTGTCTTTCAGCTGGCTGTGATGCTGGCCACCAACTTTAAGCTGTATTATCATGATACAATGTTACAGTCAATCATTATTGATTTCTGTCTATGATTTCAAGCACCCCTTTTCAGCAAAAACGTTTTCACCAAAACACATGTAGTCTCATCCACAAAGCCAAGCTTCAATATTGAGTTAATTAAGTCCAATTTCCAATAGTAAAATTAAAGACATGATTCCAATGTGTATTTACAATTATCGTATTGCAAGTACAAGGGATATGAAGTATAGATAGAGTAGTTTAAATATGATTGATATCCTAGAGATTCATGTGTTGCATTTTCAATGGAGAACATGCGCCCTATAAGCAAAGAGATGAGCAAAGCACTCAACTTTGGAACTAACTTACTTGAAAACTTACCTGAATATCGTATCTTTTCTTCTTGAAGGAATCTTGATGCCAAAGCATTTCTGTCGTTAGAAACTTATTCAGCTCCAAGGATGACCTTGAGAAGCGAGTCGTACATTGTTCTTTCCATGTACACATATTGAGTTTTCTCCTAACAGTTCGAGCGACATGTTTTCTTTTCTTGAACAAGCCAACTGCAAAGGCTGGCTAAATTCCGTTAGAATTCCGTGTCTATGCCAATTAAATTTATTCCGTGCTTGAGCTGTAACAAAGCTGCAAATTATTTTCCTTGTTTTTGCAATCTAAAATGATTCATAGCTTGATTTTAAACCTCTTAACTTAATTTCTTTCTGGTATGATCCCGGCTGAATAAACCACTTTATCGATTACTCATCCTTCCCTGATCCCAGTCCATTCTGCCAGCAACCAAAGACAGGTAACCCAAAGGCTTCATGTATCTTTTCCGAACATGCCCGAAAGTTCTTTCAAAGTTTTGTGGCCAATAACATGATACAAGCTACAAGAAACTGCAGATGGCGGACGAAATCTTGACTTGCACAAGGGCCGCGGCGAAAAGTGAATATCGTAACCCATGGCAACAGACCGTGTACGCACTCAGAAATAAGCCGACGGTACACCAGCGGCTGTCCAACGGAAAATACAACCACTTGAATACAGCTCGATGGGTTACTTTTATTTTTATTTTTATTTTTTTGTTTTTAATTTTTTTTTTCACACATTAGCCAATGGGGCTCCACAGGAGTTCCGCTATAACCTACGACCTTCTGCTGCTTCTCTTTTCCACATCCCAAAAGAAAAAAAACACTCTCCAGAGCTCTGCAGCCAAATTTCAATGCCCTACAAGCTCACATCCGGAATATTCAGGACTTTAATTTATTTTGTAGATCTGTCGTACCATTGCTTTAACCATATTCAGACTGGGCTTTTTTTGAGCATCTGTGACTGGGGGGGGGGGGGGGACTAATTCGGCCCCCCTCTATATCTCTCGAACCACTGGAGCTATGATCATCAACTTTCACACAATGACCATGAGCCTAAGACAAATCACCACACCCATTTATGTCACGTGGGAGCAACATTTGACGTCACAATGACGTCATTCTCATTTTTTTTATCAATTTTTAAGTAATTTTATTTACCTTCCAAAACTTGTTAAAGAATACTCTAAAAGCCAACTATTAACATCAAGATAATGTAAATGTAATATTTTGTGACATTAACACATAAATTGTATTAAACTTGCGTCATAATGACGACTTTTGAAAATATTGTCCGCCATCTTGGATCCGCCATCTTGAATCCGCCATGTTGGATTTCATTTAATTTCCATTTAACTCTTCAGATAAATACTCAATGGAAAAAATTGTCAGAATGTACAACATACTCATCAAAGAAGTGTTTGATATTCAAAAAGTTGGATTAAAAGGATATTTGTGAATCCCAGAGCTAGTTTTAGACCATATGTTAAAATGAACAAAATCCCCCTACCCCTTCCCCCAAAGATGTTGTGCCAAAAATTATTAGCCTGTACATAAATTACTAATGAGTACAAGCTCCGATAGTCATAAATTGGGCAATGTTTCCAATATTAAGCTTGAAATATAAAAAAAATCACGTTTTTTTCGAGTTTTGCAAAACATGCATGTCAACAATTGGTTGCCATGGAAACTGGGCCGTTAACACTGACGTGTCATTGACAACAAAATGTCGCCAGTAAAATTTTAGGAAAAGTCACGAAGTTTAACCATCATAGCTGCAGTGGTTTTAGAGTAATCAGGATTTTACTGGACGGGGGGGCTCAAAAAGCCCCCCCCCCCCCAGTCTGAATAGGGTTAATGTTTCACCCAATGAGCTCTTCCTGCGACATATCAGTTTTACATCATTTGTTTCCTATTACAAGGTAGGATCATATTTTTACAATTAATGTACGACAATTCAAATTAAGTATAAATAAGTCAGTATATGGTAATTTGTAAGTATATAATCTCCAATTGATTATGTTAATATTTTAAACCTACATAGTTTGAAGATGTTTTAAATAAAGTAACAAAATAAGTATTTATTATGTAACTATAATACAGGGGAAGAGCCACCTGGTGGAACCTGTATTTTATTCATTATTATTACTAGTATTATTATAACAGTGTGAAACTTATGGATGTCATAAGACCTTAATACAGTAAGGGCGATAAACGTAACCCAGACTGTATATCATCAGAATAAACCTGCGTTTAACCCTATTCAGACTGGGGGGGGGGGGAGGGGGCTTTTCGAGCCCCCCTTCAGTAAAATCCTAATTACTGTAAAACCACTGCAGCTATGATGGTGAAACTTCGTGACTTTTCCTAAATTTATCTGGGGACATTTTGATGTCAATGACATGTCAGTGTCAACGACCCAGTTTCCATGGCAACCACTTTTTGACATGCATGTTTTGCAAAACTCGAAAAAACGTGAATTTTTCATATTTCAAGCTTAATGTTGGACACGTTGCCCAATTTATGACTATCGGAGCTTGTACTCCTTAGTAATTTATGTACAGGCTAATTAATTTTTGACACAAAATCTTTGGGGGGGAGAGGTAGGGTTTTTATTACATTTACATTATCTTGATGTTAATTAGTTGGCTTTTAGAGTATTATCTACCAAGTTTTTCGAAGTTAATTAAAATTACTAAAAAATTGATAAAACATTGAGAATGACGTCATTGTGACGTCACATTTTGCTCCCACGTGACAAAATAGGTGTGGTGATTTGTCTAAGGCTCATGGTCATTGTGTGAAAGTTTGATGATCATAGCCCCAGTGGTTCCAGAGATATAGAGGGCGGGCCGAATTACCCCCCCCCCCCCCCCCCCCCCCCCCCCAACAGTCACAGATGGTCAAAAAACACGGCAAAAAAGGTCACAGATGGTCAAAAAACACGGCAAAAAAGTCCGCATTTTCCGTTCGGATAATGCGAAGAAAATTCGCTGAAAACGTAACATAATCTTGGCGTTTTCCTCTATTTATCCATCTGTAAAACGCGCGTTTTCCCCATGCATTTTCCTGTCAATTTTCCCGAGGCAGAAAACGTGCCGTTTACCTGTACGTTTTACCGCTTGGCAAAACTCAGCATTATGCGACTTTTCCTGGCGTTTTCTGTTTGAGGAAAACGCCTGGAACATGTGAGTTTTCCAGTTATCACCTCTCACGTTTTCCTAAATAGAACATTCGCGTTTTCCTTAAGGTGACTCATTCGAAATTCAAAATGCACCCAACTGTGTCTAGAGCGCAAATCTGCGTCGCCAAACTCAAGGCTATAACTTTTGCGTCTTTTTCTCTATTGTTATAATTCTTTTTTCAAATCCTACTTTAATGATGTATAAATAAGGTCTTAATAACCGATCTTCTTGGAAATATTTTTAGAAGTCACAATCTAAATTTTTGTGAGGCCCTAATTTAATATTCAGGTCGTACTAGAAAAAAAATTGCCGGTTTTTTTGGCCCAAATTCCAGGAATCGATTCCAGTTGAAGTAATCTCAAATCAAGCTAAGTTACAGAAAATTCGTCGGAACAGAAACGCGGTAATAAAAATGCCGCCAACTTTGGCCAAAGTAGAGGGCTAATTCCAGTGATTCTGCTTGGCTTGAATTGAATTTTAATAGTGCTCCGAAAACTCATTATTTTGAGCTCTTCCAACGGCACTATGTTGTATAGTAATGTATTAAACTTTACCGAAGGTCGGATTGCAAATACCATGAACTACTAAAATGTTCGAACATTATCTACCGAGGAAAGAAATCGTGAAAGCGCAATTAATTTATTACAATAATGTCGCGTTAAAATGTGTCGTTATTACGTATTATTTCTTGCTAAGATGTATATAGACAAGAACCTTGTGGCATTGGTAAAACTTAGTAACCAAGTTTGACCATTATATGTGCTTATTCGGTATAGAAGAAAATTGCAAAGTTACGGCATTCACCCTCTAGTCTTGCACGCAGTTTTGAAGCTCTCTTATTTATGAATGATAATGAAATCTGGCGTTTCTCCAGGGGGAGCACAGTAGGCCTACTCTAATCAGCGAACACAGAAAGCAAGTGTTTGTGTTCCACAGGGACTTTAACAGACAATTGTTATTTTCGGAGCGTGACTGCCATTGATTAGATTTGGCCTAATGAGCTCCCCCTGGAAAAGGGTCAGATTTTCATTATCATTCATAAACAAGAGAGCTTCAAATCTGCGTGCAAGACTAAAGGGTGAATGTCGTAACTTTGGAATTTTCTTCTATACCGAATAAGCACACATAATGATCAAACTTGGTTACTAAGTTTACCAATGCCACAAGGTTCTTGTCTATATTCATCTTAGCAAGAAATAATTCCTAATAACAACACATTTTAACGCGACATTATTGTAATAAATTCATTGCACTTTCACGATTTCTTTCCTCGGTAAATAATGTTCGAACATTTTAGTAGTTCATGGTATTTGCAATCGGACCTTCGGTAAAGTTTAATACATAACTATACAACATAGTGCCGAGAGAAGAGCCCAAAATAATGAGTTTTCGGAGCACTATTAAAATTCAATTCAAGCCAAGCAGAATCACTGGAATCAGCCCTCTACTTTGGCCAAAGTTGCAGCATTTTTATTACCGCGTTTCTGTTCCGACGAATTTTCTGTAACTTAGCTTGATTTGAGATTACTTCAACTGAAATCGATTTCTGGAATTTGAGCCCAAAAACCGGCAAATTTTTTTTCTAGTACGGCCTGAATATGAAATTAGGGCCTCACAAAAATTTCGATTGTGACTTCTAAAAATGTTTCCAAGAAAATCGGTTATTAAGAACTTATTTATACATCATTAAGTAGGATTTGAAAAAAGAATTATAACAATAGAGGAAAAGACGCAAAAGTTATAGCCTTGAGTTTGGCGACGCAGATTTGCGCTCTAGACACAGTTGGGTGCATTTTGAATTTCGAATGAGTCACCTTAAATTATCCTTGTTGGATTTTCGCCAGATAATTCGCGTTTTCCCTACATTATCCCTGTAGGATGTTGCCGGATAATTCGCGTTTTCCCGCATTTTCCTTACATAATTTCCCTCGGATAATTCGCGTTTTCCCTTCATTATCCCTGTAGGATTTTGCCGGATAATTCGCGTGTTCCCTACATTATCCCTGTAGGATTTCCGCTGGATATTTCGCGTTTCCCTGCAATTTCCGTGCATAATTTTCGCCGGATAATTCGCGTTTTCCCTGCATTATACCTGTAGGATTTTGCCGGATAATTCGCGTTTTCACTGCATTTTCCCTGTAGGATTTTTGCGGGATAATTCGGCTTTCCCGTGCGTCACGATCTCTCAGCATTAGTTAAACTCGCAACACGAATTTACCATTCAATACATTTTTATTCAAAATAAACTTTCTTATACACATAACTCACTCACATAGGCATTACTAAATTGTAGATAAAATCATAACATCAACGCATAAATGTATGTTATACATGTTATACATATTGTTTTAAATGTCTAACAGTAGATTTCAAAAAGTGTCCTATAGTTTACCAATGTATGCATTGCGGCGATTTTCAGCCGTTAATCAAACCAAAACGCTGGATTCGGCCACTTCAGTGGGTCGAAATTGATTGCCATATCAACCAAAATGGTTTTAAGCTACCCTTGTATACCTTGCCTCGAATGTTTATCTTTCTGGTTCAAGAAAATCATTACAATGGTCTTGCGTAAAATTGCCAATCGCAACAGTGAATTTTGAGGCCGCGTAGCAATGCATATGGTGGTAAACATTCATTATCAAGAAATAAACCATATACACCACTATCACAATTCAGTTTTTCTAATTAAAGGCGAAAGAAACATTTACTGTAGTCAAAAACTTGCTGCTCAAGAACTGTTTCGGAAACTTTTAGTATAATTTGGTTAAATATTGACCGCGGAATTGTAGGACCCCACAAATACAGAGTTTTGTATGGGGTTTTCACTAAAAGCCTCTCTGGCCTCGTTTTGTATTTTGAGAACTTCAGATCCTTATATCTCGTCCAAGATTTGCTCTTTTCATCTCAGCTCCACAAATGCTTTGAAAGTCATCAGGCGCTATAACGGTTAATAGATTTCATGTCAAAATCTCGAATAGTTTTAAAGTTTGAATGCCTCACATAAATGAGTGGCGGCCATTATGAAAGTGGTGTATTCAACTTTCAAATCATCCGCGGAACTTGTCATAAAAAGCAACAGGTGAGAAGCTCAACATTACTCTTTAGTTCTCTATTCGCCCATTTTTGAAGCTTTTCCTTTTGATAAAGGATCTTACAGTAAGAAATTGGTTAGGCGGCCTAACCCAGAACAAAGTCGGTTCTTACTTGTATGACCCAGACACACCCAAGAGTCTGATATAACAGCCAACAATCCCGTTTTGTACTAGCCTGAGTATCAGGCTTTCTTGGGGAAAAATAAAGAACAAAGAAAGGCTGCCCCTGCCTCATTTTGCCGAAAAGTGGAAGGGTCTGATGCTCAGGCTAGTGTTTCTCTTCATGACTTAACATCTAATTGATTGTAGAAGGCCCGTATAGTAGGTCATCAAAGTGGCTGTAGATTCTGATGCTGGATGACTACCTAGTCTGTCTTGTCCGAACTCACAAGTTGGACGGCTTTTTTCCTTTGCTGGTCGACTCTTTTTCTTCATGGGTAAGGGTCTCGTCTCGTCTGGAAACAAAGGACAATGAAAACAAATGAAAAAAATTAATAGCTGCTTTCAGTTTTGTTGATGTTGTCATAAAGTGTTTTGAATTCTTCATAGAGTCCTTTGCATTTCACTACAGAAATCTCCTGCTCCCTCCTAATTCGTTCTTTCCCAAAGCAAAAAAAGAATCGTATATCAAACTGAGGGAGTGTATCTATAAAAATTGCGTCCAACAGATAAAACGTCTGACGCGCGTGATATAAGAATAACTCTGATTCAAAAACAAGAACTTGATTATGGAAATCGCAAAAAGATAGTATCGACTCCCTGATCGAACAGGCTGCACTTAACACAGATTGTTTTAGAACTTCGAGCAATTTAAACAAGAAGTGGTCAAAAATCTTGTTACAGAAATATGTAGTAAATATTTTGATTTGGTTTTGGTATGAATATAAGTGATAAGCAGTGTCTGATCGCTCCGCCAAACAATTCTCATGGGAACCTGAGAAAATCAATTCAAAGTTCACAGAAATGTTGATTTTTAGCAGGACAAATCTTTGTAAATCTTTTTTTTTTTTTTTTTTTTTTTTTTTTTATTTAAACATTTGTTTCCACTATTACATACGACCATACATGTTGCATAAAGAGAAAAAAAAATACACTAACTAATCTACTAACAACACTATACAGAGATTTTGATTTTGATGAAATGGGGTATCCTGACCAAATATTTCCTCGATTCCTATAGGAATAGAAAAAAAAAATAAAAAAATTAAAAAAAAAAAAAAAAGTTATATAATAAAAAATAAAATAAAGCAATAAAAAATTTAAAAAATGGAGAGCCAGAAAGAACAAAGGTGGCTCCACATTCTTTTTTTTTTTTTTTTTTTTGTATGTGATGTACGTTAATTTTCGATATATAAGAGCGTTCAAAATCAAAATCTTTGTAAATCTTATATATTAATATAACTTTATAAAATAGCTAAGATAATACGCGCGCTCTGGTTGGTTGAGAACTGTGCATTCTCACGGCAGATGCAGATTTCCGTGATTTAAGACTGTGATAAACGCACTTGGGATGCTGGAAAAACACTTGAAAAGTTTGAAACTCATTCGTCTACGGCTCGTGAGTTTCAAACTTTTCTATGTTTTTCCAGCATCCCTCTAGTGCGTTTCTCACATTATAAACCACGGAAATCCGCTTTTTATTGCTTAAATATATTTATTTTAGAAAACTTTGAAATTTAGTTTCTCGGGTCTCCGTGAGATATGTTTGGCGGGACGACCACTACTTAGTTTCTTTCATGGGAACCTTAAAAAGATCAAACTTTTTACTAACAATACTTTTGGCCAACCATTGCTGGAATCTCTTAAATATTCTGTCTTAAGTTATTTGTCCAGAAATCCAGTAGAAGCTAGTGGAACGGCATTTAACATTTATAACAAAAACAAATACATAAATCAATAAATCTAGCTACTGCAGTAAACAACTCAGGTATGATCACAGCATTAGATGTTTGTTGTTGAAAACCAGATGCTGGTGCTAACATTTTTGAGATTTCCGAACAAAGTCGTTTTTGCAGGAAAATAATTGCACAACAAGGTGCTATGACATTCTCGACATTCCAGAGCAGACAAGTCATGCGATACAGTTATGCAAATTCACAGCGTGTTTAAGATTTATAGAACGGCCATAAATTAATAGCTTTTTCATTAAATCAAACTGGCACAAACGTTTTAGTATGTTAAGGATGTTCATACTAACCGATAAATCTGGTATTATCTGCGGACCTTCCATCGATTTGCGCTTGAAGGACGCTAACCTTGCGTGAGTTCATTATTGCTTGATAGCTTCTTTCCAAGAGCGGTTCATCACTCGGCGGTTAACTTAGCCGCCTTCAAAGTCTTTTTCATCCTGACTTCCATGGCTATGACTACGAGCCTCTTAATAACTCGTTAGTCTGATGATTCCCAGTGGACAGTCCGACCGCTTCGGTTCTAGCTATCTTCAAGAACCCATTTGTTTCTCACCGCCATTTGACTAATATTTCTATTAGATCTTTGCAGCGTCTGTGATCTCCTTTAGCTTTGTAAATATCACCCCGAAATTTGCGGGGTTGTTGTACGCCATTATATTGAAAAGCTTAGACGGAAGGGAGTATAGCAAATTTGTTATTTTTGAGACTACTTATAACGGTGTATTATTATGGCAAGCAGCACGATTTGAAAAGAGAGCCAAAACTGTTTGGTCCAATGAAAATCAATGCAGGTCGATGAAACACCGCTTGTTATTGGTCAAAACCCGGACGTACTAGTGTTATGTTTTCTTACATGAACTGTGATTCGCTAATAACAACTTCCGGGGTCATGAGACCTTGAAGTAGCGTGGAACCAACTAACATCACGTCTGTCACTTCCTGTCAGCAGAACACTTCGAATATTCATGTTCAGGTTATTATACGGGGTTAATTTTCCTTGCGTTTTCTGACCAGGAAAATGTTTAGACTACTCACGTAATCTTTCCAAGTAAACGCCAGGAAAACTACACGGAACACTTCGAATATTCCTGTTTAAGAAAATGCGAGGAAAACGCGACCAAAGGGGGTTATTATACAGGGTTAATTTTCCCTGTGTTTTCTGACCAGGAAAATGTTTAGACTACTCACGTAATCTTTCCAAGTAAACGCCAGGAAAACTCCACGGAACAATTCGAATATTCCTGTTTTAGAAAATGCGAGGAAAACGCGACTAAAGGGGGTTATTATACGGGGTTAATTTTCCCTGTGTTTTCTGACCAGGAAAATGTTTAGACTATTCGCGTAATCTTTCCAAGTTCACGCCGGGAAAACACTACGGAACACTTCGAATATTCCTGTTCGAGAAAATGCGAGGAAAACGCGACCAAAGGGGGTTATTATACGGGGTTAATTTTCCTTGTGTTTTCTGACCAGGAAAATGTTTAGACTATTCGCGTAATCTTTCCAAGTTCACGCCGGGAAAACACGACGGAACACTTCGAATATTCCTGTTGGAGAAAATGCGAGGAAAACGCGACCAAAGGGGGTTATTATACGGGGTTAATTTTCCTTGCGTTTTCTGACCAGGAAAATGTTTAGACTGTTCGCGTAATCTTTCCAAGTTCACGCCGGGAAAACACGACGGAACACATCGAATATTCCTGTTCGAGAAAATGCGAGTAAAACGCGACCAAAGGGGGTTATTATACGGGGTTAATTTTCCCTGCGTTTTCTGACCAGGAAAATGTTTAGACTACACGCGTAATCTTTCCAAGCAAACGCCGGGAAAACTCGACGGTACACTTCGAATATTCGTGTTCTAGAAAATGCGAAGGAAACGCTAGGAATAGCTATGATTTACCCGACATAATACGTAAGGGATGACATCGAATTTAACGACGCGTAAAATGCAAGGAAAACTCCACGGAAAATGTCGTATTTTCCCGAGATGGCAAAACGTAAAAATTATACAAGAATATTTGGAATTTTACGGACATTTTGCCACCTTCAAAACTACTGGAAAACGCGGACTTTTTTGCCGTGAAAGCCCAGTCTGGATAGGGTTAAAAAGCTATAAAACTAAAAATCAAATCTATAAAATCTATCTAAAAAGAAACTCTGCTGTCCAGACTAAATTATTGGGATAAGACTTTCAGGGTTCTTGTGATGTTGAGAGAACTTGATAACACAGCTTTCTGCATGATTTATCAGAATGTTGCGACCGCGGTTTCCGAACAGCTCCCTCATTGAAGTATTGACTTCCTCTGACCATCCTCCAAGAACGTCCACAATGACGTGGCAATTCCCCAAAAACAAATCGTGCAAGGTAAATCCTTTCAAAATAAGAAATATTGCATAGATTCAAGCTAGGAAAGTATAATCCTACAAAGACAAGGCTTGAGCTATTCCAGCGACTCCTCTATCATTTGCATTTTTCTACTTCACTTCACTTAATACTTAATAAAAATAACATCAAATATGCAGTCGGTGACTCACGCAACAAGAACAAGTGTATCTTGCCAACGAAAAACAAACTCTCGCAAAAAATATCCAGCAGTGATAGGCCTGCAGGCGTCACTATGTTCGAAAGAAGACCACTTAGGTAAGCGTGAATTCGACGTTACAAATATAGAAATTCGTCATTTGGACCGCTTCGCACAAATGAATAATAATAATTTCGTAATTTGCGGCGCGCATGAATAATAAAACCTACAGGCTTTGTTTACTATACACAAAAAACGGAATGTTCGTCTACCCTTTCTCTGAGGCTTGATGAAATGCGTTTCGAAATTCGGGAGCGCTTCGCGCGCAACGGAAGAAAAATATTGTACTAGGTCTAATAGGGGCCGGGGGATGGCGACAACGTTTTACAGCTTCATTCTTTTTTAACACAACCAATAAAAATATAGTATTAGAAAATTTTGTTGATTATACATACATGATTTGGACGGCCTGCTGGGACGGAACACCACGGGAACAGGTCTCGCTCGATGTGCAGGTCTACCCTACACCCCTCGTGGGTTTATCCTTTCCCACTGTCTATAGTTGTCTCTCAGACAAGTTTCGTTATCTTTCGGTATCTTTGTATTACAATATATTTTTCGTGTGTGTCTGCGAAAAAAAAAATCGTACATGACTTTCGAGTCCGAAAAAACAATTATTGCACAACCTGATCCCCGAAAAAAAATTCATACGCAAAAAAAATTGCCACCCTCAATCTTTCTGATTCCCAGTGGCGTTAAGATCTAATTTCCCTTATTGTGTTGCTGTAGCATTCTCTGCCATAGTTGAAATAAGGTTTTTCCCTTTAGAACTAGAACAAAACTTAGTTTTGTGGCTTAAAACTCGAGTGACCGACCGAGATTTCACTGCAGACGAAAGTAAGGAAAAGAACACTGCAAACGTGCATATCCGGGACATACGGTATATAACTTTTTCATATTTTCACTAGTGAAGATATGGAAAATACGAGTGTTTTACTTTCCGGTAAAACACTGGCATCCATATAATAATAATTATTATTATTAATAATACTTCATTACAATTAAAAAAACAATAATAATAATAATTTCACAAAAATAAATGATACTATTAATTATTATTATCTATATATTGATACCGTAAGGGAAATCGTGCTCCGCACTCACTCCGCTTAGCCCTGAAGCTGTGCCGCCAAAAGAAGTTCGCAAACCTGAAGAGAAGCTGGAAATCTGGACCGTGGGCGTGTTTTTGTTGGAAAAGATTCACCCTGGGCAAAGTTCTAATTCAAGCGGTTTCTTAAGCGAGGGACAAAGCCGCCATCGCCGCCATGTTGAAAATCTCCCACAGAAACTAAAAAGAACTCAGTTTTCGCAGCCGAAAGCACCAAAGACATTGAAACGTAAATGGTTCTCTTACAGATTACATACAGGAATGTGCAGGGATAATTCTAACTTGAAAGATTTGAGCTGAGAAAAAATTTCATTCAAGTTTCAACAAACGTACACACTACCTTGCTTCCCTCGGAGCTAAGTCATGCTAAGTCGAAATGACACATTTACAAAAGAAAGTCCGTGAAAGACATGAATAATATTCTCTAAGTATAAATCCTGATGGCTCTATCGCAAAACGAAGGACACAATCCCGAAGAGAAGGAGGAAATCCCTCCAGTGAGCATGTTTTTGTTGGAAAAGATTCACTTTGGGCTAAGTTCTAATCCAAGCTCTTTTTTTAAGCGAGGGATAAAGCCGAAAAAATAATATATAGATTTAGCCACTGGCTAATAGCGGAGCTTCCGGCTACATATTTTTCTGTGTTAATGAGACATGTGTTAATGCCATTGTACATAGATAGCCTGCCACCGTCATACCACGTGACTAAGCACTTGCACTCCCCTTGCCACGTAGATAATTTCACCCAAGTTTGGTTGTCTGAGGCTGATCCCATCCAAATATCAACCTTTTCTCGTTTTATGACGTCATCGATGACGTCATACCACGTGACCAGGCAGTTGCACCCCCTTGCCACTTAGACAACTTCACCCAAGTTTGGTTGTCTGAGCTTCATCCCTTCCCGAGATATGTTGTTTTGCTCCTATGATGACGTCATCGATTACGTCATACCACGTGACCAGACAGTTGCACCCCCTTGCCACTAAGACAAATTCACCCAAGTTTGGTTGTCTGAGGATCATCCCTTCCCGAGATATAATGTTTTTTTCTTATGATGACGTATTTGATGACGTCATACCACGTGACCAAGCAGTTGCACCCCCCTTGTCACTAAGACAACTTCACCCAATTTTGGTTGTCTGAGGTTCATCCCTTCCCGAGATATCGTTTTTCTCTTATGATGACGTCATTGATGACGTCATACCACGTGACCATGCAGTTGCACCCCCCTTGCCACTAAGACAACTTCACCCAAGTTTGGTTGTCTGAGGTTCATCCCTTCCCGAGATATAATGTTTTTCTCTTATGATGACGTCATTAATGACGTAATACCACGTGACCATGCAGTTGCACCCCCCTTGCCACTAAGACAACTTCACCCAAGGTTGGTTGTCTGAGGTTCATCCCTTCCCGAGATATCTTGTTTTTCTCCTATGATGACGTCATTGATGACGTCATACCACGTGACCATGCAGTTGCACCCCCCTTGCCACTAATACAACTTCATGCCCAAGTTTGGTTGTCTGAGGTTCATCCTTTCCCGAGATATGTTTTTCTCTTATGATGACGTCATTGATGACGTAATACCACGTGACCATGCAGATGCACCCCCCTTGCCACTGAGACAACTTCACCCAAGTTTGGTTGTCTGAAGTTCATCCCTTCCCGAGATATCTTGTTTTTCTCCTATGATGACGTCATTGATGACGTCATACCACGTGACCATGCAGTTGCACCCCCCTTGTTACTAAGACAATGCCACCCAAGTTTGGTTGTCTGAGCTTCATCCCTTCCTGAGATATAATTAAAATTCGGAGAAGGGTCTTGGTTTACCTGTGGTGGGGCAGGCACGCACGCACGCACGGACGCGCCAGCGATACCAGTATGGGAATACTGCTGAACCATGAAAAATTAACTCTATCGTATACCTGAGTTCTACTTTGAGCTATTGTATTCTTCCTGCGATACCTATGGTGCTTCACTCTGGGGCCTTCGGCCGCTAAGGAGCTCCGCTATAAAAAAAATTAACTAAAAAAAAAATGTTACTTACTTGACCTGTTTCTTCTCTCCCTCACTGAGATATTGTAAACATACAAACAATTCCGAAGTCAAATTGCGCTTTCGATTGTCACGGGTTCTTTGACCGATTTGAGAGACGGACACACGCTTGATTGTGTCGCACCAATCAGGGAGACCAGATGCAAAAAAAATCCTTTTTGGCTCACTTCATTTATTTCGGCATGGTGGGACGGGGTACTCATGCTGATGGGAGGTTATTAGTAATGTAAATCCAGCAGGTTATGGAAGGTGGAAATCATGAACCCCTCCCCACATCCATATGGCCATTGTGATTTTTTCCCCGTTTTTTTAAACAGAGAACACTTTAAATTTCCCCTTACACTCTGTGAATTTTTCACGGGCATCAGCTAGTTATTATTAAATAATATAATTGTTATTATTATTATTACTAGCCCGACACAACTACTTGCCCAGACTATATTGACAGGAAGCAGCGAGGTGGTACTCACTACCGTCACATGCGAGTTTTCCGACGTATTTTTCTTTACTTATAACGTTTTGCATTTGGCTACTTTGCACTATGGTTTATAGAGAAGCACGTCGAATTATCTATTTTTCAACTGATTTTGATCAATATTTCTGATAATCTGAGCAATTTTATCTCCTTACCGGGTGGGGTCTGGTAACTAGTCAAACGCAAGATTCCTTTCTTTTGCAAAAAAAAACACTTGCACTCTCCCAATATCAAAAATTCGAACGGTACATAACAAATGGAAAAATCACCAGTCACAACGTTTATGATAAAAACCTTTGTTTTAGAAATGCCATTTGCAAGTGTTTCTGATAACACCTGACTCTGTAGGTTCAAATCTAGTGAGCCTTTGGCAGTTAAGTTGGCTGCGTAGTCAATCACAATCGTGTGAGCCAATCGGATCCTTGTTCAGTGCACTCCTTTGGCTTGTTTTTCGAGACATGACGCAACAGACATGTCGCACTAGGCGAAACTAGGAAAGGATCTGATTGGCTCACGAGTTTGATTGACTACGCTTGATTTTCTTGACAAAAAATGGTCTTCGAAACGCTCTTGGCCTATTTCTTCAAACTTATAGTCTGACCTCATTGGCGTTGGTATTGCGAAAAGTTATCTTGCATGTCTGGGTGGATTCTTCAACTCAAAAAATGGAGGGCCGCCATTTCGTTGCCATGGAAGCGTCAATTTAAACAAAACATGTAAACACATATAACGATCAAATGCATGTTTCTTGTAAAGTGGCTTGCCTTTCTGTGTATGTATAGCACGTGAGATACAGGCCATACCAGACCGAAGAGTCAACTAAAAACTGCTATAAGCCACCTTAGAGTGCAAATTTTCTTAGTTTTTTTATTAATAACACGCAATGGCAGTGGTTCAAAATACCTATTTTTTTGCAAAATACAGACAACGCTTAAATCTACTAAGATACCTATTGTCTTGAATAAATTCCCGTTGATTTGCGATAAATGTGAAACTAATCGCGCGCTAAAATTATCTGAAAAACAGAAAAAATGAAGAACTTTTTCTAAACTGTAATGAATTTCTTCCGAATTGCATAAATTACAAAAATAACATAGTGAGTATTAAATCTCGTGTGTTATAGCCGAAATCTACCTCGTCGGTGCGAATGGAATCTCAGATGTATAGGTTTAAATAGTTTGAGCAAAAAACCTTGATTTTTTTTTAATGTAAACGAAGAAATTAGAAACAAACTTCGGTAGCAATCACATTTGCTGTCGTTTGTTTAGATATGTAAATTTTATGAAGTGGGGGACAAAACTTTCAGTAAACTTCACGCCATTGCTAAACTCTCTCAAAATAGGCTATAAGTCCGGGCAATAGACCAAATGACTGCAATTTTACTAGACCACACATCTGTAGTTTCTTAGTGCAATAAGGCTTATGGTTATCTATATATTAGAGGAAATGCAAACCCCGGTCGTATTATCATGCTTTAAATTTTGGTGGGGGACAATGCTTTCAGTAAACTTCGAAATTTTATATTTCCAAGAACTTATTTCCGATCTCAGTCAGAATACCACATTTCGACATACAAATCTATAGACCACAGTTGGCTCAGTTTGTTTCATTGCGGCGTTGCATATTTTGACAATAAATCTAAAAAACCTGAAATACGCTAAAATTATCAAATTTTTGGGACACGAAAATGGCAAAGACGTTGTCAATAATAATATCGAAGAAGATGCATATATTGAAGAAAATACCATATAAGTTATTTCATTTAGGATTGGAACTTCGATTTATGGCAAATTTTGCGTTGTACGTTTTATCCATGAAGAAAGAAATAAAAATATTTTTACACCAGGCGCTGAACGTGTGACGCTGGGACATGCAAATTTGCATAAAAACAGAGATATTTATAATGATTTTTCGATCCTAAGAAACTCTTTTTCACAAAAATTATTTTTCCAGGGAAAGATGAGTATTAGGTGCATAGACTTGTGCTTAGAGAATGAGCTTACTGCAAACCGATGCTTTAAAAATTGATTTTAACGGCAAAAATTGGCGAGTGAGTACCACCTCGCTGCTTCCAGTCATTGGCATAGAGCAGATAACGATAAATCAGAGAGTAGTATAACGTGAAAAGGACTTTTTGTGGTACAAAACCTCTAACATATCTGATTATTCCAAGGATTTTTTTTGACTGATGTAATTATTATGTTGTAGCCAAGTAAGTTCTTTTTAATGTCAGTATCCTCAATTGTGATGTTAATAATGACCCGCTTTTAATATGAGGGCTGAATATCTGACATTTTGTTTTCTTTGATATTTTATTGCGAATACACGCTGGGGCCAGACCACCCCCCATAGCGGCCACTTACAACCCGCGCGGCATCACGGGTAAAATTGACAGAGAACAAGATGGCGGACGCCTTGTTGAAGGCTAAGCGTCTGTCGGCCACTTTGAGGCCTATCCTGCTAAAAGAAAAGCACGATTATTTCGAAAGAACAGAAGATTTGGAAGCTATGAGGGTCACTTCACGATTTTTTGGGGAAGTTGATCAGGCTGTTGGTGTAATTGAGGAGAAATACACGAACAAATTGCAGATTCAGCACCTTTTGCCAAGTCGACCAATGGTGATCAGAACTCTTCACAAGTTACATAGCAAGATATTACGGAAACTCCATCGTAGTCCAAATATGTGTAATCCATGGAGAGGGGAAGTGGAAATGGATGTTCCTCTGGAGGTTTTTGATGTGATTAACAAGGATATCATTAATAGAACGGGGTATGGCCATACGCAAACCGAAACTGCTTCAGTCGTCACTATTACTGTCACTGATATGGGCAAGGCGAAGTACATCTTTTACAGGATGAATTTTGATGGAGAGGAAATACCGAAGGAGAAGTTATTGATGAAACAATTTACAGAGGACAAGGACAAAGATGAAAAGTGTGAAGTCATTATGCCAATGACATGGAGGTACAGGAAGAACTGTGAAGTGCTCACCATTTCTTTTTCATATGGTTACTGGAATCCCAATGGAGTCCCACAGCATTAAAATTACCTCTCACCTTTCATTTTTGTCCTAGCCCTCTGTAGGTTTCTTCTCGATAATTTCTAATACTTTGTCATTTCCCTATCAAGATTCATCCTGTATAAATTTATAGTGATGACTAAAGCAGTTTTTTGCTAAGAACCTACTATTTGAAGGATTCCTTGTTAATCACATCAAAGACTGTTCTTCTCCATGGATTACACATTATTTTGATAACAACAAAGTTCCTGTAGTATCTTGCTATTTAACTTTTTGTAGAGTTCACCCAAATATTGGTCGACTTGGCAGAAGGTGTTTAGCCCTGTGGGGGGGGGGGGGGGGAAGGGGGGTAGCACTCCATATTGGGATAGTAGGTATGACTGTCATATTTTTAGGGGTTTGAACTAAAAATATGGTATTTTAGGGCAGAGGAGTATTTTTTAGGGTGCAAATATTTACCTACTGACAGGTATTTTTTAGGCTGAAATTTGGGATTCCTGACAGTCATCCCTACCATTCTAACCTTCAAGTCCCCCCCCCCCCCCAAGGTATCAAGTCTGCCTTTTGTTTGTGTATTTCTCCTCAATTATGTTAACAGCCTGATCATTAACTTCTCTAACAAATCAAGTGACCCTCATATCTTCGAAATCTTCTGTAAGTTGGAAATAATCTTTCTTTCTTTCAGTATAAAACCAGGGCTTATTGAAATTAAGAGAAAAAAGGGGTATAACATTTAGGGACATTGTTTCCATGATTGCATACTTGCAATTTACCCAGTAATGTAAACCACTGATTATTTTTTTCAAATAAAAACATGGACAGTGTTAACAAATTTGTATTTAATGCGAATAGACCAATTTTGATAATTTAAGATTCTAATTTGAATACAAGGCTCAGGGTGAAAAAACAAAACAAACATATTCATTTTTCGATGCCGATGAGATTTCTTTTGTGTTAGTCCCCCGAGCCTCAAAATCAAGTAAGAATTTAAATTATATCAAATTGAAGAGGTCTCCGATACCCCTGGTACCATTGACTACTGGACCCTAGGGCTGGCAGAGATTTTTATCCAGTGAAATAGTGCCTCTCATTGGAAATTTCCTGTTATACTGATGGGAAAATGCAGCTGTTATAGCAAGTGTTTGAAATTTAAGGTTGGTATGACTGCTATATTTCCCTGTCTGGTCCTGGGGATTGGGAGCTAGGATTTTGATTGGCTAGTGCAACATAACCTTCGACTTGACTGGTTAAATAGAGGGCTGACTCTCTTAAGACCTTCAGTTCAGTTTTCTGAGTTTGTTTGACACATGATTACCTGATTGGTAGACAAGAGCCACTGCATGTCCACTCAAGTGGAAAAAGTGTGTTCTCTTACAGATGCTGTTAACATGCTGCAGTCCTTGACACAAAACCAGACCTTTCTTATCGAAGGAAGTGGAATTTCCAGAGCAGGGGGATCTGGGTGTCCAGAATGTTTTTTAAAATTATATACTCTTTAAAACAGATAGGTAGGCGGATCAAATCTCAACACTCTTTCTTTAGTGGGGTATCAATATTTTCTGGAAAGACTTTACCAAGAACACGACATGAGCTAGCCTCCAGCCCTATGGGCCTGTGTGGAATTGCCTCAACCTGTGGAATTCTAGAAATCTAAGTAACCCGTCACCCCTTTTTTATTTCATTCCAAATACTAGAGGATACTTTAAGCAATAGACTCTGAAAGCTTGGGAAAAGCAAATTGACATAGAAATGTCCAATTATTTCTATTTAATGTTTAAAAATGATCCGAAAGTGATTCACAATTGCTTTGTGTAGCTTTCAGTGTCTCTTTATGAAGTACAAGAAATACCATGCACAATGTTTAAAATCATGAATATCTGACTTTATTTAATGTACTATCTATGAAAAACGCTACACTTATTTTACTTATTACAACACCCTTAAGAATTATGTGTCAAAAGCTTTCCAAAAAGAAAACATACTTTCTGTATCTATTAAATTTACAAAGGAAACCCTAGAGAAAACACCCATACTATTCAAGAAAAAGCAAAAAATCAGAGAGCATTTGTATCTATTCAAAATACTTGCTTTGTGTGGCTATTCCAAGGGTTCATTTCTTGAACAATGTCTTCAGCTGTCTATGTACTTCGGCATTTTTAACACTAGCTTTGACAAGGGACATCAGGTCACTTTTACAAAGCTCACATGCAGAGTCTGTCTTGTTTTTGCTCAAACCACAATAGCAAAAGCTAGCATCTTTTGTGCAATGGTTGGGTGTGAACATTTGACAAGTTTTGTTCCTATGGAACCACAGCTTGGTA
The DNA here is from genome assembly GCA_033964015.1 of Scolanthus callimorphus. NCBI lineage: Eukaryota > Metazoa > Cnidaria > Anthozoa > Actiniaria > Edwardsiidae > Scolanthus > Scolanthus callimorphus. Next base: position 26,213,264 of record CM066922.1, on the reverse strand, counting down.
TGCTTTTCTCTGAGCCACACAGAGCTCACAAATTCATGTTTAAACACACTCAGCCAGCGAGCATGCTGGGAAACAGAGGGGGTGAACTCCATGGATTTTTTCAGCTTGACATGCTTGGCTTCTCTCCCTTGCATACTATTTAGACCTAGTCCATGACCTAGCTCATCAAAAAGCTGCCGAGCGTGAAATGGAACAGCATAACCGATTGTCCATGTTGTTGGTGTTACATTACTTAAAAACAGTGACCAGGCATTGAAAAATTCTTTTGCAGTAAGTTCCAGCCGTTCAATATCTGTAAGTGTTACTTTGACACGGCTAAAAATAGATGCAGAATCTCTTAACTTTAAGGCCACATATGCTAATACATGGAGTTTGACCTTTGTTTTTGTATCTGGTGCAAATGGCAAGAGGACTTTAACTAGCTCAGCAAAGTACCAGGCACACTGTTTAGATTCTTTGCCTGTAAATCTATAACTTAGTTTCTGGTTGGTTTTCCTCCCATCTGCAAACCACCTACATATACACTTCCACAGTCTGTTACATTTGACAGTGTATCTAAGACAATGCATAAACATGGAAAATGGACTGTTAGTGGGCAGGTCACTAACATTTGTAGAGGCCTTGAGAAGCTGATCAGGTACAAATGACATTGCCATGGTCACCAGAATAAGGAACCACTGCTGCCAAGCATTATTGCTGTTATGCAAGGGCTCTGACTTGCAGTACTTTACAAATGTGCCTAGTGGTGGGACACATTCTTGCCTAGAGCCTTTCCTGGCAATAAATTGAGTCACCTGTGCCCTCTGACTCTTGTCATTTGGATTTGAGAGCTTTTTCTTGAGCTTTTCTACTTGTTGTGCTGTAGCAATTCTGTGATTATAGCTCCAAGGCTGCCAGGTGGATTTTTTGGGATCTAATCCAATGCTCCCATTTCTGATATCCATGTTTTTCTTACTGACATTAGCAAATTGAGAGAAATATGTAGCAGCATTATTAAGTTCCCCTGACATGTCAGAGAGCCACTTCATGTCTCCAGTAATTAACTTGAATTTGTATCTGCAAGTGAAAACTATGTCATTCACTTCAATGGAGTACTCCTTTAATTCTATTTCCTCCATTTCTTTCACAAGAGCCTTTGTGTATTCTATCAGTATTGCATCAGATTCACTACAACTGGCACCAAGTAAAAGATGATTTTCATCACAACTGTTCACTTTTTTTAGTAAGTTTAGAAAACTTACAAGATAAGCTGTTGCACATTCATCTCTCCCAAATGGAGCACCATCTGCCCCAAGGGCAATTAGAAACTCATTTTCTTTTCCATTAAACCAATGGAAGATACTTTCATCAGGACTAGAACTGTCTACTAAAAAGTAAAACTTGGTTAGTCTCAAAAGAAATGGCTCAAGCTTTCTGTAAACACCGGGTGCAGCTGGTACATTAACTTCTTTTGCAAAATCTTCCAGGCTGTACAGCCCCCCTATATCAACCTTGGTATTTATAGATGACATAAGTGCCTTGTATGGCATAATTTTTGGGAGAGTTACTTTACTGTCTGGCAATACTGGTAAATCTTTAGAAAGTCTCATGCCACTATATTTCCTCTTACTTATAAGCCCCCCATTGTACAGAGTTTCTAAGCTTCTGACCATATTATCATCACTTTTCTTTAGATCATCTAAGCTTTTCTTGATTATGTTGGGAATTACTTTGGTCATACAAAACTTTGAATTTTGCAAATACTTGGTCATTTGCTCAGCTGTTGTGTTTTTTACTAGTGTTACCCACATCCCATCATTTACAGATGTATTTATATTTTTCTCATTATTAGCACAATGGAGGTCCTTGAGGCTGTCAAGTGTGCTCCTCCTTCTTCGCCTTGCCTGTCTTTCAGACAATGTTAAAATCTCACTATTTCCAGGGGCTGTTTTGCTTGATGTCGATGGAGATTTTCTTTTCTTTTCAGGTTGCGACTTTTCGGTGTCACTTAAATCAGCTAGCTGCAAATATCATTAAACAGCAGGACCTTTACAATGCTAGAATTATTATATTATTCAAGTTGGCTAGTACAATTGCACAAAACCAGCATAAGGGACAGGTTCAAGTCAGGAAGTAATATAATGGCAAGGGGATAGCTCCAAACAACATACAGAACACTAGCTAAATGCAAGCAACTGGTTCTCTCCACCATACAAATCCATTATCCCAGTCAGGCACTAAACTGGTTCTCTCCATGACACCAAGTTATTATTCCAGTCAGGCACTAAATGCAAGGGACTGGTTCTCTCCATAAAACTAAGTTATTATTCCAGTCAGGCACTAAATGCAAGGGACTGGTTCTCTCAATAACACTAAGTTAATATTCCAGTCAGGCACTAAATGCAAGGGACTGGTTCTCTCAATAACACTGAGTTATTATTCCAGTCAGGCACTAAATGCAAGGGACTGGTTCTCTCCATAACACTAAGTAATTATTCCAGTCAGGCACTAAATGCAAGGGACTGGTTCTCTCAATAACACAAAGTTATTATTCCAGTCAGGCACTAAATGCAAGGGACTGGTTCTCTCAATAACACTAAGTTATTCCAGTCAGGCACTAAATGCAAGGGACTGGTTCTCTCCATAACACTAAGTTATTATTCCAGTCAGACACTAAATGCAAGGGACTGGTTCTCTCAATAACACAAAGGTATTCCAGTGATTGGGTGACACTCCTTTATTTAACTCCAGTTGAGCATTATTGGCAATACTTTTCCCAGGCATTCTCATACCTTTCTTTTTTTATCCTTAACCTCTCCGTTAAGGCTTTACAATTGTCATCCACCTCCTTGATGGTCTTGGACGATTCCACTGCCTGGGCTACCAGCTTCTCCCTCTTTGCTTTTTCTGCTCGTCTAAACTTCCCAATTGGAAAACGTGCCCTTTTCCCACATACTACTGGGTTTCCTATGTCTCCAGAATTTCCATCTATGTCAGTGTTCTCGTTCCCTTCAGGATTTCCTCCTACAGCACTCATGGAACTCAGCATTACTGAAAGAAATAATTATCAGGAAACAAACAAACCTAATATTTGACAGAGTCAAACAAAAGCAATGTGCCCTGCATCCTCATCGCTGAGCAAGACTGGAACATTAGGAGAAGAAGTTTTTTATATTTCGCTTTTCAACTAAAAGGGAATCTGTTTTTTAACACCTTGACACTGTCTGTGCTAGTAAACGCAGAATAAAAAGCGCGCGAAATCGGAACCTAATTTGCACATGCTGACAATTTTTTTCAATAATAAAGAGAACAAAATTAGTAACTTAAGTCTTAATTGACTAAAACAAGCTTAAGTAAAATGGATAATGATTATTACAGTACAATACAAATTTAATTTGACACTCCATCCTGCTGCTCCATCAGTTCATTCATTCGCTTCGGGTTCTGTTCTGTTCGGGTCCGCATGATACAGTCTTGACTTTGACTTTTGAGACCTGAAAAGCGTTCGAATCATTCAAAGCTGTTTTTCAAACGAACAAAGGAAAACCCCGAGCGCTCAACAAAGTGCTTCATCTAATTTTCCGAAAGAAAACATCAGCTAGCCAAATACACCAAATTTTCAATCTTGAATGCTTAGGTTCTAATCGTATCATTTTGGATTTTTGAATTTCATTTTCTTTCGGAATTTATAAGAAAGGATAATAATGACAAAAATCTTACCATAACAGCCTCAGAATAGCCTTTGAAGAACCTCAAAATTGGATAAATTTCCACCGCGAGGAATCTGACACAACGCTGCCATGTCCGATGTCGTTGTGAAGCTACGAGACCGACGATGCTATTTCCGTTCACATCTCTGATTGGTCGGCTTTCTATCGGAAGATATAACTAAATTCCGGAATGCCCTCGTCTGACCGGAAATCCCAATGGTTTCCTACCCAGTGTGCATTGCGCGCCGTTTTCGCCGCCATCTTTGACATATTACATGGCCGCTTTTCTGACGCCCAGACCCCAGCGTGATATATACGCTTTTTACACCATTCTAGCAAAGGCCCCAATGTGTTATTTACCGTGTTGAGGATTTGGGAAGTTTGATTTCCTTTTCAAGATGATTTTGTGAATATATTTTTTTTATCCTAGCGGACACATACTTTGCTCTAAAATCGGCTGTTTTTAAAATCAACAACAAGGTTTTTTTCTCATTTTACTAAATGTTGTTAAAGAAGGAATGCATTGTATATTCGCGCGTGCGGAACTCTCGAAACTTGACCTCACGCGTTGGAAAGGAACGCACTAAAAAATATGTGTTTTATCCAATCAAAGAAATAAAGTTCACATAGCTGAGTTAAAAAAATAAACTTCAAAATCAAGATCACTTATGAAGACACGGCGTTTTTTTTTTTGCGAAATTATGCCATTTTAACCCTATCCAGACTGGGGGGGGCTTTTCGAGCCCCCCCTCCAGTAAAATCCTGATTACTCTAAAACCACTGCAGCTATGATGGTGAAACTTCGTGACTTTTCCTAAAATTTATCCAGGGACATTTTGGTGTCAATGACATGTCAGTGTCAACGACTCAGTTCCCATGGCAACCACTTTTTGACATGCATGTTTTGCAAAACTCGAAAAAACGTGAATTTTTCATATTTCAAGCTTAATGTTGGACAGATTGCCCAATTTATGACTATCGGAGCTTGTACTCCTTAGTAATTTATGTACAGGCTAATTAATTTTTGACACAAAATCTTTGGGGGGGAGGGGTAGGGGGATTTTGTTCATTTTAACATATGGTCTAAAACTAGCTCTGGGATTCACAAGTTTCCTTTTAATTCAACTTTTTGAATGTCAAACACTTATTTGATGAGTATTTTGTACATTTTGACCATTTTTTTCTCATTGAGTATTTATCTGAAGAGTCAAATGGAAATTAAATGAAATCCAAGATGGCGGATCCAAGATGGCGGATCCAAGATGGCGGACAATATTTTCAAAAGTCGTCATTATGACGCAAGTTTAATAAAATTTATGTGTTAATGTCACAAATTATTACATTTACATTATCTTGATGTTAATTAGTTGGCTTTTAGAGTATTATCCACCAAGTTTTTGGAAGTTAATTAAAATTACTTAAAAATTGATAAAACATTGAGAATGACGTCATTGTGACGTCACATTTTGCTCCCACGTGACAAAAATAGGTGTGGTGATTTGTCTAAGGCTCATGGTCATTGTGTGAAAGTTTGATGATCATAGCCCCAGTGGTTCCAGAGATATAGAGGGGGGCCGAATTAGCCCCCCCCCCCCCCCCCAGTCACAGATGGTCAAAAAAAGCCCAGTCTGGATAGGGGTAACGAAAACGTACCCAGAGGCTGCAATGGCTAAACTGATCTAGTCGCATTTATCTCAAAGAAAGCCTCTTCCCCTTCAATGTAGGTAAAAGTCGAAGTCTTGTATTTATTGTGTTTTCCCAATCGGAGACGGCAGACAGTAATTTATTCTAGCCCTCACCAGATTCGGTATTCTGCAACTCAGCCCCCTTGTATGTAATATATTGCCTGAAATAAGTCCCAACATCTATTCGGCGCTGTCCAGTATTAGCGAAACACGCTACGCAGAGTGGTAGGAGGGGGACAGACAACACAAGACAACGCATTACTAAGGATCCCAGTCTCTCCCATTACTCAGAAACCCAGCCTCTCCCATTACTCAACAACCTATAGCCAATGGCCGTGCGAAGGGATAAGCCGCCAAGTAACACTGTATACGGCGCACAGAAGGTAAACCACGTAGCAAAAAATATAGGGGGGCTAACGTCGCTTCTATGGTACTAAGGTGGCAAAGGGAGAATTTGCCTAGAATTACAGGCCAGAACAAATGAATGAAAAGGCTTGTAAACAGATCTGCAATTGTACAGACAACTAACTAAAGACCAAAAAGGGGACCCATTCCTGCGCTCATCAAGGTGTTTGTCCAGGTGAGCAGAAACATGCCCCCTGGATCAACGGAGGGATTAAGGTGAGGAGGGAAAACGCTGTACTCCTGCCACATCTGCTGCATGTTGTAGAAATCCTAAAGCTTCTGCCGCCCAATGCTAATCCACAGCTTCTTCTGCATAATAACCGGAGTTTGCAGCCTAATGCATGATAACCGATTGACAGCTTTACTTCACAACAACCACTCTGCAGCATCGTATACTGCATGATAATCACTGCAGCTTCTACTGCACAAGCGACACCGGTAGAATTTTACCAGCCAATGAGTTACGAAAACACCATTTGCAGCCACCGCCGCTACAAGTCTACCTTTGCAGCTACCACTGCAACAAGTCCCCCTTGCAGCTACCACTGCAACAAGTCCCCCTTTGCAGCTACCAGTGCGAATAAACTACTTGCAGCTACTACCGCAGCCAGCATCCCACTTGCGGCTACCACTGCAAATATACCCACCTTGTAGCTACTACTGCCACAAGTCCACCTGCAGCCACCACTGCAAACAAATATCTTGCAGCTACTACTGGAGACAAGACCCCTCTTGCAGCTACTACTGCAGACAAGACCCCCTTGCAGCTACCACCGCAAATCCACCCCCCCTGCAGCTACCACTGCAACAAGTGCAACTGTTCCCCCATGCAGCTACCACTGCAACAAGTCCCCCCTTTGCAGCTACCACTGTGAACAATAATAAATTACATTGCGCGACCATTTAGAAGAAACGTACCACTCACTCTCCATTTATTTGATACTTTAATCAAACCCATTTTAACGTATGGTGTCGAAATCTGGGGTATGGACACGGTAAGAAATAATAAATCACGGGACCCTTTTGGAACAAGTTTACGTGAAAATTTGTAAACAACTCTTGGGTGTAAGTAAACGAGCAGTAAATATTGCTTGCCGTGCAGAACTAGGGAGAAACTCACAACAAAATAAAACCCTTAACCAAAATAGCATAAAGCAGCTCTACAAACTTTTCAAAATGAGACGAAGATATCCAAATACAAACGTGACATTCAAGCCTTTTCGACGATGGCAATAGAGCGACTGGAGGAAACAAACTTAGACCATTACGTTTATTTAAACAGAATATAAATTAGATGAATACTTATTAGATGTGGTCAACACAGGGCATCGTAGAGCTCTTACAAAATTAAGATTGAGTGATCATATTTTACAAATAGAAAGAGGTCGTTACAGTAAATGCTATGTGAGCCCTGAACAAAGAAAATGCCTCTTTTGTCACGTTATGGAAAACGAACAACATTTTCTAATCGAATGCTCTCTACGATGGACGAGAAGCGCTACTTCCGACTTCTGACTTCCGACTTTCGAGATCAAAATACCAAGACTGAAGGAATTTGAGTGCGAGTTGCTTCGATTCGCATTCTGCAGACTTAATTCTGCTCTTATTTTTTTCTAGAAAACGAAACATTCGTTTACAAAAAGTAAATAACAAAATGTATTATCTAAACACCAATGTAATACCGGGTGATCTCCCACGCGAAAACTTGATACGTGTGAAAATATCACACTTGCCTTTGCTGAATGCTCGATTTTTAAGATAAATTTAAATAAAATTTGAATTTGGTATTTAATTGATATTTTTATAATAAACAAAACATTACGGCACGACCGCTCATCGTGAGATAATAATTCGTATCTTCACGCGGCCATGTAATATCCTACTAGTATAGTATGCACCGAATTACCCCCTTTTTTGCGGGGGAATACTAATTTTGCGGGGGAATACATGATGAGCTTTGCGGTTGATTGTTGACACATGTCTTCCTTTGTTTAAAAGTGAGGCGGAATACATAATGAGCTTGCGGTTGAGTGTTGACGCAGGTGTTCTTTTGTTCTTTATTGCGGTTGAATTAATGAGCGTACCCATGAGCGTCCACATGCGGAATTAATGAGCTTGCGGTTGAGTGTTGACACAGGTGTTCTTCTGTTCTTTATTGCGGAGGAATTAATGTGCGTCCCGATGTGGAAATAATGAGCTTTGCGGTTGATTGTTGACACAGGTGTTCTTTATTGCGGAGGAATACATTAAGATTGTTGACACAGGTGTTCTTTTGTTTGCAACACGTGACTGCGGTTTCTTTTGTCTCTTCCATGTGCTTGTGGTTTCTATTGTTCTCAGAGTCTATAAAACCAAAGGTTTAGTGGATTAAAGTGAAAATCATGAAATGTACAGAAAAAAAAATTACGGAGGATGACGTTAAGATTATGTTCTCTTTATTTTACATTACATTGTCCCTTACTTTACTATAAAATAGCAGGAATGACAAAAGGTGACAAAAGGGTTTAAATAAAAAAGGGACAATCATATACTTGGTGAGTATCCTAAATTTATATTCAAAATAGTGCGCATCCGAAAACAGGACAATCTATCCGCTTACGACCCACAATTATAGAATCTAGTATTCCTACTGCATTTTCATTATGTTACACTTCTCAGGAGTAGGGTAGGTACTTAGCTTTGTACTATAAAATATGGAAAATGTTTAGTTAGCCTTCTATAGGCGAGCAACAACAATAGTTTATCAACAAAATATTTTTTTAAAGAGTGAAAGGTTTTGTTAAAACTAAGCATGGTTACCTTGTGGTTACTCCGTTGTTACAAATATCCCTTCCTTGCGGCCGCTGCGGGCATCTTTGCGAGGAGGAGGAGGGCTATTCTGTGAGGAGGAGGAGGTTGAGGAGGACTGTTTTGTGAGGAGGAGGAGGAGGTCTATTCTGTGAGGAGAGGGAGGAGGAGGTCTATTCTGTGAGGAGGAGGAGGAGGAAGGCTATTTTGTGAGGAGGTGGAGGAGGAGGTCTATTCTGTGAGGAGGAGGAGGACTATTTTGTGAGGAGGAGGACTATTTTGTGAGGAGGAGGAGGAGGACTATTCTGTGAGGAGGAGGAGGAGGACTATTTTGTGAGGAGGATGTCTATTCTGTGAGGAGGAGGAGGAGGAGGAGGAGGAGGAGGAGGAAGAGGAGGAAGAGAGCTATTCTGTAAGGAGGAGAAGGAGAATGCTTACCCCGTGGTAACTCTTTGGTTACGGCCCTGTTGTCATTAATGTCCCTCCGATGCGCCCGCTGCGGGGAGGGTTGTCCAATACACTGACAAATTTATGCAAGGCATTGTCTAAAACAATGGAGTGCAATGGAGTGTATTATAGAACAAGGCAATACAATGGAGAAGAACAATACCATGCATAAATTTGTCAGAGTATTGGACTAGTATGGCTGCGGGCGTCTTGCGGCCGCTACGGGCGTCTTACGGGCGTCCTGCGGGCGTCTTACGGGCGTCTTACGGGCGTCCTGCGGGCGTCCTGCGGGCGTCCTGCGGGCGTCTTACGGGCGTCTTACGGGCGTCCTGCGGGCGTCCTGCGGGCGTCCTGCGGGCGTCCTGCGGGCGTCCTGCGGGCGTCTTACGGGCGTCCTGCGGGCGTCCTGCGGGCGTCCTGCGGGCGTCTTGCGGGCGTCTTGCGGGCGTCTTGCGGGCGTCCTGCGGGCGTCCTGCGGGCGTCCTGCGGGCGTCTTGCGGGCGTCCTGCGGGCGTCTTGCGGGCGTCTTGCGGGCGTCTTGCGGGCGTCTTGCGGGCGTCTTACGGGCGTCTTGCGGGCGTCTTCCGGGCGTCTTCCGGGCGTCTTCCGGGCGTCTTCCGGGCGTCTTACGGGCGCTTTGCGGGCGTCTTACGGGCGTCTTACGGGCGCTCTGCGGGCGTCTTACGAGCGCTCTGCGGGCGACTTACGAGCGCTCTGCGGGCGTCTTGCGGCCGGTATGCGGCCGCTACGGGCGTTTTTGTAGTTGATGCGGGCGTTGTTAAAGGATGTCGATGGGATGTTGATGGGATGTCGACGAGATGTCGATGGGATATCGATAGGGTGTTGATGGGATGTCGATGTGATGTCGATTGAATGTCGATGTGATGTCGATGGGATGTTGATGTGATGTCGATGCGATGTTGATGGGGTGTCGATGGAATGCCGCAAGACGTTTGCAAGGACACCCGTAAAACGCCCGTAAGACGCCCGCAGGACGCCCGTAAGACGCCAGTAGCGGCCGCTACGGAGGACTAGTGTTGTTCCTCGCCTAAAGAAGGCTAACTAATATTTTCCATATTTTATGGTACAAAGCTAAGTACCTACCCTACTCCTGAGAAGTGTAACATAATGAAAATGTAGTAGGAATACTAGATTCTATAATTGTGGGTTGTAAGCGGATAGATTATCCTGTTTTCGGATGCGCACTATTTTGAATATAAATTTAGGATACTCACCAAGTATATAATTGTCCCTTTTGTCTCCTTTTGTCCCCGTTTTTTTTTTCTTGTATAAATTTTTCTCACGTTGGTGTTGCATTCAATTTACTTGTCTTTTTTTCTAAGCGCGCTATTATGTAAATAAAAATAGATAAAGGACTTGGGGCTGCTTGTGTCGGAGTGTTCTTAGAAGGGACATTGATAGAATTGATATTTTCGTGTACTTGTATTTTGTCCTGCTATTTTATAGTTACGTAAGGGACAATGTAATGTATAATAAAGAGAACATAATCTTAATGTCATCCTCCGTAATTTTTTTTTCTGCACATTTCATGATTTTCACTTTAATCCACTAAACCTTTGGTTTTATAGACTCTGAGAACAATAGAAACCACAAGCAATTGGAAGAGAAAAAAGAAACCGCAGTCACGTGTTGAAAACAAAAGAACACCTGTGTCAACAGTATTAATGTATTCCTCCGCAATAAAGAACACCTGTGTCAACAATCACCCGCAAAGCTCATTAATTCGACATGGGGACGCTCATTAATTACTCCGCAATAAAGAACAAAAGAACACCTGTGCAAACACTCAACCGCAAGTTCATTAATTCCGCGTGGGGACGCTCATGGGGACGCTCATTAATTCAACCGCAATAAAGAACAAAAGAACACCTGTGTCAACACTCAACCGCAAGCTCATTATATATTCCGCCTCACTTCTAAACAAAGGAACACGTGTGTCAACAATCAACCGCAAAGCTCATTATGTATTCCCCGCAAAATTAGTATTCCCCCGCAAAAAGGGGGTACTTCGGTGCATACTATACTACTTATCCTCTGTATATAACTTTCAAGAATTACCTAAAAACAGCAAAAGCATAGCGAAATATATTTACGATTGCTTCGCCATAAAGCAAATCTGGCCAATTTAAATCTTTATATAATGTTTAGAGGCTACGCCTATGTACTCTTTCTATACGGCTCTCTAAATAAATACAGTCAGTCCGTCCGTCCGCCGTCTGTCTTTCTGGCCATGTAATATCCTCTATGAAGTTTGCATCATACTCATAGATATTAATTTGGAAGAAAATATTAACATGTTTATGTTTTTTGCAGCCTACGGCGAATAAAACAGGCCATAAATGATGACGAACAAACTCATTGCGCTGAATCTTTAGGAAAAATGGCAACGGACACAAATAGTCGATATTGTAACCTGTAACCTTGGATACTACACTACCGCACTCTCCATATGTCTTGACCGATTCGCCCTGCGCATAATGCATTGCTTTGTTTTCGTTTACACTATTCATTAAAACCAACTCTTACTTGAAATGGCAGTCATACTATGCGAGTTCTTGCGTTTTTTATGGTAAAATGCGCTAAACTGACAAAAGTAAGGCTTTTTGTGGAGTCTCTGAACTTAGATGGTATCGAAAACGGCGGCGACGCATTGCATTATGGGTAGGGTGAGTCGGCTTATTCAGGGCACGGCAAGGAAAAAATCCATAAATCGACAATAATTAAGTAGAAATGCTTGTTTGGGCGGTAAATTAGTAACATTGAGTGCGTTTCTTTGGGAAAAATCTAAATCCGGATTTTGAATCCAAAAGTGGATTTTTAGTTTCTCTACTGAAATCTGAAAATTGGTCATGAATCCTTCGAATCCAGGAATCGTGGCTCCAAAAACGCCCAACTGCATGACGAGACTAGCTGCAAAAGTCCATTTTCAGATTTTCGTTTCATTCATCCGTAAGAAATCCGTACAGACTTGATGAAAATCTTAATCCGGATTTTCCCAAAGAAACGACCCACTCTTAGTGCAGTTTGAAGAGAATGTTAGAGTTAGATTACTTAGTATAAAATAGCGCAACATTGTAGAAGCCATGATCCGCGCTTTGTCTGCTGAGTTCGACACGTAGTTGATTTAAAGACCCTGTGTCCGATGGGTTGACAATATCATCATCTGTTTGTAGTGCTTATTTAAATACGGAACTTTTTACAGTAAAAAAATATAACACCATTAGTTAGCGGCTCTACAACTTCATATCACATAAACCAGTTCTAAACCAAATGACTGATCCAAATTCTGTGAGATTTAGACGGATTGAGTTCACTACACTTACCGTTATCTTAGACCCCGTCCACACTACACCGTTTTCAAACGAAAACGGATACTTTTTGCTCCGGCTACGGCTATCGTCCACACTACAACGCCGAAAAGGATAACCAAAAACGGATCAATCTGGAAACGCTCATGATCCAGAGTGGAGCGATCTGAAAACGGAGCTGTTTGAAAACGCTGTTTTCTAGTGTGGACGGATGAAAACGATGGCATTACCACAGCAAACCCGATCAATTTCGCGGGCCGACAGATCGAAATAAGCATGCGTTGACCTTGTGTGAGCATGCCCACTGAATGCATAACAGCGTTTTCGTACATATACGCGTTGTTGCGTGGACGGGCGAAAACGTTAAATGTGGACGCAAATCTTTTTTGAAAATGGAGCAAACAGTATCCGTTTTCGTTTGAAAACGGTGTAGTGTGGACGGGGTCTTATTAGCACAGATTTTTTATATTGGCTACAAAACTATGTCAAGCCCATCGGACACACCTCACCTTCAATAGACTTAGTACTGCATTATTGTCTCGTTAGATTGTGGTGCATTTTTCCCTTCAAATTAAAAAAGGGAAGACCATTTTGTTATACATACATATCCTTATTAAAAATATCGAACGTCTGATTATATTTTAGCATATTTCCTTCTATTACCTTTTAATGCGTGCCGAACTCAGTTTACCATAGCAGATCAAAGTTTGCAACACATTATATAATGGGTTGGCATTTGATGGCTCCGTGAATATTGGTGAATAGTCACCTAGAAAATCGAGGTGACTATTCGCCGATAATCACGGAGCCTGAGGAGACCAATTGTTTAGCATAATTGCTCATGTGATCTATAAGGTTTTTAGACAAAAAACTTTGTTTTAATTTTTTTGTTGCATTTTTCGTAATCATATGAAAACTTGAGCGTGCGACAATTATTAAAATCACCTTGAGTAATTATACTGATACATATTAATCAACGTAATAATCATGCATATTATTAATCAACACAACGGTCGTTTATAATCACTTGTATCCGCCAAGGTTTTATTAAAGCACGAAGCATTCAATTGTGTGCTGTATTTCTCTTCTCTTCCCTTTCTTGTACGTTCTGATTTCCTGACACTGATAATTAAAGCGATAGCACTTCTTATGGACGGAACAATTAGAAAAGTGATCGGGGAGGTGGAGGGCGGAGAAAGAAGGTAACAAATTCCATGCAGAGAAAAACATTGAGAAATAAAAAAAATACATGCAACAACAGGAGCCCAGGCAAGAAGGAATCTTTCAGTTCGAAAGATGTCTCAAAAGTGCGAGAAATCAGTGGCGTTTCATAGAGGGAGTTATGCTATGACTGGTTCTATAGAAAATGTGAAGTTTGGCTAACAAAGTTAATTATGCGACAAAGGGAGCATGCCCTAGAATTCCAGGTTGCTCCAGCACCACTCACTAGTTAATGGTATGACTAGTTTTACGGGAAAACTAGGTGGTCTGCGTCGGCGGAGACATGAACATGAACAACAACAACCAAAGGTTGAGATTTATGTTAAACGCCGTGGAAAAATGGTGTTTTGTTGACGTTTCGAGCGTTAGCCCTTCGTCGGAGCAAAGAGAGAAAACTGAGGGAGTGGGGCTGTATATAAAGTAAATGTAGAGCCGTTGCTAGGCAACAGATGAACATTCGGAATGACTAAAGGCGATAATTGGTTAAGAATAACAAAGGATGCCATGGGCCATTGAAATCGCAAACTAGTGATAAAAGTAAAGAAAGAGGAAATATGATGAGATGTAGAAAACTAGGTATAAGAGAAAAATTCATTGATGCCGTGGGGTGATCGGCAACCGAGTGAAAGAATAAGTCTATTCTCTTTATGGAAGCGAGAATGATTAGACCCGTTGTGAAGAGAACACCGCAGACAGTCATATGATCTCTAGTGTGACCGGGAAGATTGAAGTGTCGGGCCACTGGTTTGTTACGGTCATTTTTCCTCACATCATTGCGATGCTGGCAAAAGCGCGTAGAAAGCATTTGACCGGTTTGTCCTATATAGATCATGCGGCAAAGGGAGCAAGTAATACAATATATGACGTTGGCGGTGGTGCAATCAAAGTGATCTGTGATGTTAAAAGACTCGCCGTTAGGGCCGATGATCCGGGTGGTGGAAACGACATGATCACACGTTGTGCATTTTGATCTAGTACATTTGAAAGCACCGGGTTGTAGACCGCCAGGCGTGAGAACGCCTCTAACAAGAGAATTGCGCAAGTTTCGGTCCCGCTTAAAAGAGAATGTTAAGTCTTTGTATACAGTCATTCCCAATGGCGAGGGTCTAAAGGCCCTTAAACACTTCTTTGACCGCAGGAGTGCCTTAGAACCTAGCACTGCCACTCTACTCAGACTAGCTGAGTTAGTCCTCACTCTTAACTGCTTTTCTTTTTCAGGCGATTTTTATCAGCAAGTCAATGGAGTAGCCATGGGCACTAAAATGGGACCCAGTTACGCCAACCTCTTCGTTGGCTACATCGAGGACCTAATTTTTCAGCAATACGATGGCCCCACGCCTCATTTCTACGGACGCTATATTGACGTTTGCATTGGCGCTACATCGTGCCCTAAGCCTGACCTCGAGCGCTTTATTTCTTTTGTCAACAACTTTCACCCAGCGCTCGAATTCACATGGGAAATTTCGGAGACCTCTCTCACATTCTTAGATATCAATCTTACTATTAACGGAGATCGCTTAGCTACTTCGGTTCACTACAAACCTACTGATTATCATGGTTACCTGTTGTTCTCTTCATCGCACCCCGCGCATGTCAAGACAGCTATCCCGTTCTCCCAGTTTCTCCGACTCCGTCGCTTGTGCAGCGAGGAGGCCGATTTTATGGCTAAATCGGACGAAATGAGCGAGTTTTTCAGAAATCGTGGTTACCCTGACAATGTCGTCGCTAACGCCCTTAGCCGCGCCCGTTCGATCGACAGAACCACAGCCTTGCAGCCATCAGAACCCACTCTAGAGGATAGGATTCCCTTCCCCCTTACTTTTCATCCCACTAACCTAGCAATCAAGCATTTTGTGTCCAGGAACTTTAAGATCCTACAAAAAGAACCCGGAAACAGCCGCAATTTTCCCCAAGCCGCCTTTGTTCTCTTTTAAGCGGGACCGAAACTTGCGCAATTCTCTTGTTAGAGGCGTTCTCACGCCTGGCGGTCTACAACCCGGTACTTTCAAATGTACTAGATCAAAATGCACAACGTGTGATCATGTCGTTTCCACCACCCGGATCATCGGCCCTAACGGCGAGTCTTTTAACATCACAGATCACTTTGATTGCACCACCGCCAACGTCATATATTGTATTACTTGCTCCCTTTGCCGCATGATCTATATAGGACAAACCGGTCAAATGCTTTCTACGCGCTTTTGCCAGCATCGCAATGATGTGAGGAAAAATGACCGTAACAAACCAGTGGCCCGACACTTCAATCTTCCCGGTCACACTAGAGATCATATGACTGTCTGCGGTGTTTCTCTTCACAACGGGTCTAATCATTCTCGCTTCCATAAAGAGAATAGACTTATTCTTTCAATCGGTTGCCGATCACCCCACGGCATCAATGAATTTTTCTCTTATACCTAGTTTTCTACATCTCATCATATTTCCTCTTTCTTTACTTTTATCACTAGTTTGCGATTTCAATGGCCCATGGCATCCTTTGTTATTCTTAACCAATTATCGCCTTTAGTCATTTCGAATGTTTATCTGTTGCCTAGCAACGGCTCTACATTTACATTATATACAGCCCCACTCCCTCAGTTTTCTCTCTTTGCTCCGACGAAGGGCTAACGCTCGAAACGTCAGCAAAACATCATTTTTCCACGGCGTTTAACATAAATCTCACACTCACTAGTTAGCATGAGTTCCAGGTTTGTCCACCTGCTAGTATGCTCAAGCACATTAAGGCCTGGGATTCGAAATGGGCTTGGGGCTAGCCCCCAAAAACGCAAAATGTGCCTTAAATTGCTTTAATCTATTTAAGAGTGAAAAAGCTGGACGAACTTAATATTTTGGTGCTTTATAGTGCGGAGTGACGTCACAAGGTATGTCACGTGACAAAACAGTAAATTGCTTTGCCGGTGATGGAGGAAACATCTAACAATACAGCTTTTGTGAAAATGGATAGACCTCAGCAATAGAAACATCGTACCTTTTCGGCTGCTGAACAATTATTTACTGTTAACGAGATATAAGGGTCGGAATCAGGTCACGTGACCTAATTAATATATCAGCCCCTTAAAGCACCCTAAAGGAGCAAACTTTTTAGACATGTAAAAACGTCACTATGTAGAACCCAATAAGAGAAATATTATTAGCAATTAACTTTTTAAATAGGAGTGAAACTAACCACCGGAGAAATTTTTAAACTTTGAAAAGTGAAAATGTCACGTGACTGGCCACGTGACAAGTGTATCAGCCGAAATTCCACTCGATGAATGTTAACTATCCTGAAAATTTCATGCTCCATCATTAATAATTAGAAAAGATATTTCAAATTTTGTAATTTTCTCGATTATCTGGGCAAACCCAGGCCTTAATACACTTGAGTGAGTTCCAGGTTGCTCTACTAGCTAGTATGAGTTCCAGGTTGTTCCACTAGCTAGTATGAGTACCAGGTTGTTCCACTAGCTAGTATGAGTTCCAGGTTGTTCCACTAGCTAGTATGAGTTCCAGGTTGTTCCACTAGCTAGTATGAGTTCCAGGTTGTTCCACTAGCTAGTATGAGTTCCAGGTTGTTCCACTAGCTAGTATGAGTTCCAGGTTGCTCCACTAGCTAGTATGAGTTCCAGGTTGTTACACTAGCTAGCATGAGTTCCAGGTTGTTCCATGAGTTCTAGTATGAGTTCCAGTTTGTTCTACTAGCTAGTATGAGTTCCAGGTTGTTCTATCCCCTCCTACTCTACAATATAACCAGGTGTCAACACAAGTGTTGCAGATTTAAAAGAAGAGGTGTCACGATTTTAGCACACTTTTGGTGATAGCAAAACATACAAATAACTGATGAATAGCCAAATACTAGTTTAGGTTGATGTGTTTTCAATGGCCTAATCAGTTGGACTGGCGCCATAGATGACATGAGAAAAATTAACGAAATTATCTCGGTCGATTCAAATCGAACTCGATGGATATGCGATTTTCCCTTATGTATGGTGATCCGCTTATATGGGAGCTCCGCTAATAAAAGTCGTAAGTTTGTGTTATCCACAATCCATAAAATCACCAAAGTCCTTTAACGTTATTGGTAATGACGTCACGTCACGTCAGCCAGGCATTATCCGCCTCTTACCTTACCTTACCTTGCCTATCCTCTTCGCGCTCTGTTGCGCATAAGGCCGAAACACACAATATCCAGCTCTCCCTGTTCTTAGTGACACCTCGCACCACCTCCCACGACCTCCAGCCTGCCCCGTCCCGCTCCTTCTCTACTGGTCTCCGCCATGTTGTTTTTGGCCTCCCTACCTTGCATCCCTTCCGGTCTCCACGTTAATGCAATAGCGCAATGATTTTCTCTAGGCATGCGAAGTACATGGCCTAGCCATCTCCGTCGCCTTCTCCTGATCGCTGTACTTACGCGCTCGCACCCGCAAAGTTCGTTTAGCTCCTCCATGGAAATGATGTAGGGCCAGTATATCCCCATGATTTTCTTCAGGCATTTGTATTGGAATGAGTCTAATAATCTTTAGTTGTCTGCTACGATTGTTTTCCACGTTTCGCAGCCGTACATCAGCACTGGTATGAGAAGTATGTTGTAGAGCTTGATCTTTGTTTTTCTATTGTATTTCTTCGACATCTTCCTTAGCCTGCCAAATGTTGACTTTGCTTTCCCAAGCCGCTTTCCTATGTCCGCATCCGCTCCTCCCGTGTCACTCACCGTTGCGCCGAGGTAAACAACATCGTGAACCTCCCTAATCTCCTCACCTTCCTTGAACTTGATCTTGTTACCATGTTCCTTATTTTTACATTGATCTTGAGGACCTCCGTTTTCTTCTTATTGATCTTAAGACCGCGTTAGCCATCTTTGATGTTTTCTTCTGCATTTGGGCTGTGGTTGTGGATATCAATGTGATGTCATCTGCAAAGTCAAGATCTTCTAAATGACTCATCATCTTCCAACGTATTTCTGTGTTACCATTTTCTGTTGCTCGCCGCATCACCCAGTCTATGGCTAGTAGGAAGAGGAATCCTGGCATCACGCAGCCTTGCTTCACGCCTGTTTTTATCTTAAACCATTCAGATGTGTGGCCATTGTCAGGACAGCACACTAGAGTGTTTTGACTATGTTGATGATCCCATGATCTCATGAGCCAGAGACTGTCTCGATGAAGCGAATCGAAAGCTTTCTCAAAGTTGATGAAGTTAATTAATAGCGGGGCTTGCCAATCACATGCTTGTCCTATGATGTTCCTTAGAATGAATATATGTTCGATGGTGTTCCGTCCTTCTAGGAATCCTTCTTGCTCTGGTCTCTACATTGTGCTCACTCCAACTCTCATTCTTCCAATGATAATCTTGCCCAGAACTTTGCTGGTAATTACTAGGAGCGTAATACCTCTCCAATTTCCACATTTGCCCAGGTCACCTTTCTTTGGAATCTTGACTATTAGGCCTTTAAGCCACTCCTTCGGAGCCTCCTCTTCTTCCCACATGATATGTATGATCTCATGTAACTTCTGGGATGGCGTTTCTAGAACTGCCTTCAAAAGCTCCGCCACGATATTATCAATGCCGCCTGCTTTCCCATCTTTGAGAGCGGCTATTCCCAGCCTGACTTCTTCTACACTGATTGGTTCTGTGCTGATACTTTCGATCACTGATACTGTTATGTCATTTGCGTTTTTCATTGGGTTCTCATAGGTGGATCCCGATTGAGAATTTCCTCGAAATGTTCCTTCCATCTCTCTAGTCTCTTGCTCTCCTCGGTTATGATGTTTTTAGTTTTGTCCTTCATCACCGCAGCGTTGCTGTGGCGTTTGTCAT
This sequence comes from Scolanthus callimorphus, assembly GCA_033964015.1. Classification (NCBI taxonomy): domain Eukaryota; kingdom Metazoa; phylum Cnidaria; class Anthozoa; order Actiniaria; family Edwardsiidae; genus Scolanthus; species Scolanthus callimorphus. The sequence goes on along the minus strand of CM066922.1, from coordinate 26,193,887 downwards.
TGCAAATGTTCCTGGTGATCTCGTACAGGGTCTTCATATTCCCACTGTCGGCTGCAATCTGGGCCATGTTCATCTGGTTTTCCGTCCAAGCTCTTTTGTCAGCTCTGATACTTGACTTAACCTCTTTGTTCTTTGCCCTGTATTTCGCCCTAAGTTACTGTTGGATTCGTTCAGATCTTGCTCCTTCTGCTTGGCTCTTTAGATCCTTCCTTTCTTCGATTCGTTGCCAGGATTCTGCACTCATCCATGGTCTACTGTGATCCAATCTTCTGACCTAGAATGTCATGCACGAAAGGTAGCAGACGGATTCAAAATAAAACTAAAACTTGCCTTATGGGTCAGTATTATTGAATTTAAATGGCAGGAAATGCATCAACAGGCTTGGGGCTCCAATCAAATGCAAAATGTTGGAACACTTTGTCGAGAACTCCCTCTCCCTGTCCTCCCTTCAACGCTGTTCAAAATTATATGTCCAGTATCACATGTATTTCCCGCTCAACGTCGTGTCAAGTATTACTTACCGATCATCATTGGGAGGGGAAGGATCAGGCCTAGGACTTACAACGACTTATGCATTTGGTTGTCGCCCGAGAGACTCGCGGCTCGGTGGCTCGCAAAATAGCAACCCCCTCGCTTTCTTAGAATAGCGATTGGGCAACTTTAGATTTTTCCCCTGTACTTTTTTGGCATAAACAGCACCTTGTCCAGTCATCATTTTCACATGGCCTCTATAAGATGAGAAACGCAACAGGATTTACTCCCAGCAGCTGAATGCTTCGTACTTGGACGACTAAGCGTTTGCTATAATTACTCGAGTTAGTCATATTTCTAGAAATAGACGTTTTTAATTTTTTCAGTCCACGCCCATTTCCGATGCTTACAATGTTATAGTCACAGGAGAAAACAAAAACTTCCCGACAAAGAGGTATTAGTCATTTGAGTAAAATATTCATATAGTCTTTACGTCCAATAAGTATTAAGAGATTACCAAGCGCGAGGTATGTAGGGGAAATATCAGACCGATGTGTTGTAGTACGGACCGAGCGATAGTGAGGTCGGTACAAAAAGATCGAGGTCGGCAGAGCGGAAATGACCTGCTTAGACCACTAAATTTCAAATAATAAGGTCAGGTTAGCTCAGAGAAGCTTGATTTTTTGCATATAGACTCCTTGTCTGATTAAAAACAAAATATCAAAAACGACTTTTTCTTATGGATCCGTCTTTAAGATATTAGGCTTTAAACATTGGTTTCTGTGCCATTTTATGGGAGAATTAGTACTTTGATCAGGAATTATGCAAACTTTGCTCAATCATATCTAAAATTCATATTCTTCAATTTTCTTAAAAAATTGGAATTAAGTTTTTAGCCATAGAAACTCTTTGTATACGGAATCTTGAGCTTATATATTGAAATATGGCAAAATTAGGGATTTCATTTTTGTTCATTTCCGCTCTGTCATCGAGGTCTGATATTTCCCGTACAGACCGACCAAGTGATCTTTTATTAAAATAATTCGTTTATTATATGGCTCATTTAAATTTGAATTACGTCTTGTCCAATTTCCGGCCTTTGGTGGTTTTTCATCCGTTCACGCGCGCGCCACGCGTTATTTTCATCTTCGTTTTTCAGTATTTGAGTTTTTTTAGATTTTGCATGATTTCTTTATATTCTCCTGCACTTTTTGCAGTAATTTAAGCAACGAAAACTTTGAAGTGAAAAAGCTAGCGAAGAGTTGCGCAAAACAATCTTCAACAGCGACACGGGGCTAAATACGGAAAATAGCCCGTGGCCAATACGCAAAATACAGCTCGTGCGGCAATCAATCTGATCACAGGAAATTGTCAACAATTGATTTCGAATCCATTTCTAATTCAATATTTTAACGTTATATAAAGGCGCGATTACATTTAAGCCCTGTCCACACTAACGCGTTTTCAAAAGTATCCGTTTTGAAAGTTTTACGGATTCGCAGCGTGATGGTGTGGACAGGAGATTTAGCTCCACACAAGCGATCCCTCTTGTCGGCTATTAGTCAGGCGGCTAAGCCAAATGATTGTGCGGTTTTTTTTTTATAAAGGCATGAAACTTTCCAGTTCGATTGGCCTACGGGTACTTGTCAATTTTTGATTGGGAGACATCTCTGAAAATACTTTTTACAGGAATTATTTAGACAACTCGCAAAGCTATTGTTCAGCCGCCATCTTGTCCTTTTTTATTCATGAGTTTCGCAGCATTTACTGTCCAAGTCAGTGAAGAGATTCTCCAGAACTTGCAGCAAAATCCCAGCAACTTTGTTTCATTCAGAGGCCATTAATACCTTGGCACATATGGTCTATTACTCCGGTAGCTATGTCGCAAGCTGATATCAACCTGTTTGCCGAAGAATCGCGATATTTTTCCTGATTTTCTATCTCCGAAACAGTGTCTGACTGGGAATTCGAAAACATGTTTTCCTAAATAGAAGAAAACATCTAGAAAAGTAATTAGCTATCAAATGTTCACTTGTCATATTCAAATGATCGTTTCTCTCCGCCATAAATCTTTAGAGTTTTGTCTATCTGGCGCTATACCCTATAAATTTATCTCGTAGAGTAAGAGCTGAAGTGCCACGAAACTCATGAATAACAAAGGACAAGATGGCGGCTGAACAATGTTTTTATAAAAACAGAAAAGAAAACGGCCGTATGGATGGGGGGAGGGGGTCATGATTTCCTGAGTTCCCCCTGCCATAAACTGCTCGATTTACACTACTAATAAGCTACCATCAGCATGGGTACGTACCACGCCCATCCATGCCGAAATAAATGAAGTGAGTCCAAGTTTTTTTGCGCCAAAATCACGCGCGTGAGTCCGTCTCTCAAATTGTCCAAAGAACCCGCGAACATTGAAAACGCAATTAAGCATATTGCATAAAACCCGTGTGACATCGGAAGTGTTTGTATGTTTATCATATCTCATGAGGAGAGAGAAGAAAAAAGTCAAGTAAAATGTTCTAAAGAATTGTTTTAGTTTATGATTTATATTTGATCATTTTTTTTTTTTCGGCTTTGTCCCTCGCTTTAAAAATCGCTTCAATTAGAACTTAGCCCAAAGTAAATATTTTCCAACAAAAACATGCCCGCTGGTGAAATTTCCTCCTTCTCCACCGGATTGTGTCCTTCGTTTTGCAATACAGCGTCAGGTTTTATACTTAGATATGTTATTCATGGCTTTCCCTTGTAAATGTGTAATTTCGACTTAGCATGACTTAGCGCGCGCTCTGGGCAAAGCAAAGGTAGTGTGTACGTTTGTTCAATTAACTTGAATGAAATTTTTTTCTCTGCTCATTCCTGTATATAATCTGTAACAGAACCATTTAGGTCTGGATGTCTATGGTGCTTTCGGCTGTACGAACTGAGTTCTTTTTCAGTTTCTGTGTGAGATTTCAAAATGGCGGCGATGGCGGCTTTGTCCCTCGCTTAAGAAATCGCTTGAATTAGAACTTAGCCCGGGGTGAATCTTTTCCAACAAAAATACGTCCACTGTCGAGATTTCCACCTTCTCTTCAGGCTTTTGAACTTCTTTTCGCGGCACAGCGGAGCGAGTGCGGACGATTTCTCTTTCGGAATTAATATATAGATTAGGGATTCAAACGAAACACGTTAGTGTGGATCATGGGTCCCTTGCATTTAAATCCGAGCTTTCGCTCCAAAAACAGGCGCTGACCACTACTATGCGTCATCCCGCTAGTTGTTATTGGCTCGTAAAGAACTCTAGCTCGTAGTTTAAATGTTAAATATAAATAGAATATACAATTTCCATTTTTCTACTTGTTTAACAAGTCGATTGAAATGTCCTGGTTATTAAAAGTGCAAAATCCGTGGGGAGACTAAAATCTCCGCGAGAACAAAATGAATCTTGGAGTTTTCACCCTTCTCCTTGCTCACACACGATAAAAGAGTAAAATTGAAACAATGTTAAACGTAACGTTATAGAAATTGACGATTACATAATATAATAAGAATAATTCATTAACCTTATATCCTAATACAGGTATATCGATATAGATATCAACTGCAAAATATATAAGATTATAAAATAACTAAGATAGTACGCGCGCTCTCATTGGTCGACAGGTGTGTTTATATGAGAGTATATAAACACGGTTGTGACGTCATGCCCCGGACGATGTTTGCGCTGTCTTCTTTTTCACTCTTTACATATTTGACAAAAATTTATCCAAACACTTATTAAAGCAATGAAATTGTGAAAGCAGTGCTGTTTTCTTTTTAGCTATCATTTGTCGTAACCACAAGTTCAAAGAATTGGCTTGTCTTCGACTTTTTTAGTCAAACGCGTGTAAACTTTCAGGATTATCAACATTTTCGTACGATTATAAGTACCTTACATGATATTTTTGTCCTCCGAAATCCTCTTTCCTCCCTTTATGAAACGATTTCTTTGACTTCTGGAAACTTTTTAAAAGTATAGAGCTCGTACTAAGAGGAGAAAAACAACACAAATCAAGTTATAAAGCGACCCAACTAAAATTCTGAATTTGGAGACTTTCGGCGAATCGATCGGCTAGCCAAAATGAAGACCAAATTATGGAACAAATCACAATTTATTTCCACTTACTTTCCTATTCAATTTCCTATTCAATGATGATCTTTCACAAGCCGAGTAAGTAAGAAATCGTTTGCTAGCAAGTTAACAAGATTTGGAGTATTAACAAACATGAAATTCTTACCGGCGATCGGCGAACACCGACGGCACTGTCGACGAAACTTTGACTTGAGTTGCTTCAAAAATTCAATATTCGTTCATGCCATCAGCAACAATTGAAGCCCCCATAGTATCATTCCAGTCTGGTATTCAACATTTTGCTTGATTTGAAGATTGAAACGAGACACGCTTTTTTTGCTATGCAGCTTTTTCGATGCCGGCCGAATTTGCCTTTCCAAAACTCGTCTGGGAAAAGTCAACACGAAGGCTATTGTTGTACGGAAAGTTCCTTTGGCTTTGCAATTCTTAACCCGTACATCCCTTCATTGACATTCGCTTATGCTTCAATTACAATAAACACCATAGAAGAGGTCAATAAGTCGTCAAATGTTTCTTAGAAAGCAGTTTTCTCTCGCCTCCCCTTCGCAAAACTTGCAGCCAACTGAGTGATAAACTTGAACACATGCGATCTAACACGCCCTCTGATTGGCCCGTTCAGGCCGTCGTGCGGTAAGGAGAATTTATATATTCACACAAATGTTCAAATAAATTCATTTTAAATCTTTCGCTTCAAAAAGTGAAAGATATTTTATAAAAGCAATAGAGAACGTTTTCCCAGTGTCTACATACTCTGGATGCAAACACTCGGGTAGGTTGGGAGAATTCTCGACTAGTTATGCAGCCACTCGACCTTCGGTCTCGTGGCTGCATAACTGTCTCGAATTCTCCCAACCTCCCCTCGTGTTTGCATCAGAGTATGTAGACACGGAAAAAGTTCTCTATTGCTTAAGTATAAACGAAAATTACAAAACAAATCAAGTCTATTGACAAATCTCTACAATGTTTGTGTTCTCTTTTTCTACAATACACATTAATCTCTAAGGAATTTAGAAGAGACTTTCATGAATGACTGATCTTTCATTGAAAACAAATACAAGAATAGGGACTTAGTGTCTAACTTCATAACTCTCTCCCTTCTTAATCGATAAAGGTTCAACTATTGGGCGTTTATGGTAAATCATGCACTCAGAGCCCATTCCACCAGTTGTACTAATATATAGATTTAGACACTGCCTAAAAGCGGAACTCACATAACAACAATACCCACAACTTCACTGACCATGCATCCGGCCAACCATCTATTGAACTCTAAATATCTCATTAAGATTGTATTTTACACTTTTTAAGAGAGATAAACTAACAGTCAAGTTAGGAATCGAGTTAGGATTCGAGTTAGGATTCGAGTTAGGAATCGAGTTAGGATTCGAGTTAGGATTCGAGTTAGGAATCGAGTTAGGATTCGAGTTAGGATTCGAGTTAGGATTCGAGTTAAGATTCGAGTTAGGATTTGAGTTAGGATTCGAGTTAGGATTCCAGCTGTTGGATTGCAGTTACAGTCGCGTTTTTCATAGCCTGTGTACATCCGCTACTTATCCTCTTGTAGGTTAGTAGCGGATATACACAGGCTACGTTTTTCAAAGACGGAATAGCCTAATTTCATTTCAATACCTCAGTGGCTTAGTCCCATGGGTGACATCTTAATAAATGGGAAAATTATCGGAAACTGTCGGCTGAAATGACCTTTATATATGATCTTGGACCATATAAATATAAAGGGCTCGCCGGAAAAAGCACAATCGAACCAAGTTTAACCACACCAATTTGTATAGGTAATAGCGGAGCCCCATAGCTACATGCAGGAGAAAAAGGAACAAAAAAAAGTGTATATGCATCCAACAATTCTGTCATGGACTTCCGGTTTGTGCGTTCGTTCGTCCGTTCGTTCGTTCGTCCGGAATGACGTCATCGAAACTAGAAAAATCAATATCTCAAGAAGGCAACATCGATACGTGACCAAACTTGGGTAAAGTTATTCTGGAGGCAAGGGGGGTGCACTACCAAGGTCACGTGACATGACGTCATCGATGACGTCATCAAAACTAGAAAAGTCAATATCTCAAGAAGGCAACATCGCTAGGTGACCAAACTTGGGTAAAGTTATTTTGGAGGCAAGGGGAGCTCACTTCCAAGGTCACGTGACATGACATCATCGATGACGTCATCAAAACTAGAAATGTCAATATCTCAAGAAGGCAACATCGCTAGGTGACCAAACTTGGGTAAAGTTATTTTGGAGGCAAGGGGAGCTCACTTCCAAGGTCACGTGACATGACATCATCGATGACGTCATCAAAACTAGAAATGTCAATATCTCAAGAAGGCAACATCGCTAGGTGACCAAACTTGGGTAAAGTTATTCTGGAGGCAAGGGGAGTGCACAATCAAGGTCACGTGACATGACGTCATCAAAACTAGAAAGTGAATATCTCAGGAAGGCAACATCGCTAGGTGACCAAACTTGGGTAAACCAGGGGCAAATTAGATGGGGCGTGACTCTTCGGTACTGTGATGTGTCACATCGAATCGGTTTATCAATCTATTTTTAGATTAGATCCCGCGGGATTCAAATCCCGCGGGGAACGGGATCGGTTTCCTCCAACGTCTGCCTGAAAAACACCCAAAGGTGGCGGCGGTTGTGATCAACTTTTTGTATCTTGTCTACATCTGTAACTTGAAACACATACATCCCTAAAAGAGAAAGACAGAAAATGACATTTTATAGGGTTAAAAAGCGGCTTTTCACTTGAACAACAACACACTCCGAAAGCAAACGCGGACGAAGAAGCGGGAAACTGTGTAGAAGAAAAACGTTTAATGCTCAGCCAAGTAAGTGAGAGAAACTGAAAACCCTGGACTTCCATGCAAAACTGATCAGTCTTTTGCAGTCTGTCTTTTGTGAAATAAAAAAGGCTGTCGCACAAAAATTGTCACAAAAAAGGCTTACGTGAAGGCTGTCATAAATAATGATTTGCTCGTGAGTTTATGCAGATAGTGAGAATTAAACTGGATGATTCATGGCAATGAGATCTTATTTGAACTCCAATGGAAACCTTACAAGCGTAGGAGAATCTTAAAACTAGAACACTCTTCTGATATTTTAGTTTAGTTTCAATGAAGCAGTCATCTGAATCAAAAATGATTTTAGCGATGTAATGAAACAACCCACGGAAAAATCTCGCAGGGGAGTTTTTCCCGCTTGTTTAGTTCTTTCAGAAGAGCTCATGAGCTCTGATGTTACGGTGTAATTTCTTCTCCATTCAAGTTTGTTGTGATTTCCTCTCTTTTCTTGTGTTGTCGTGAATTTTGTCGTGAAGATTTGCCGCCTGCTCGTAATACTTTTTCAAACAGTCAGTTCCGTCTTCCTCGCTGCAAGATTCCTCCATTCCATCCATCTCAATCGCCTTCATGGTCTCTAAAGATCATTCGATTCAGATGACTAGCTGGATTCTCGTCTACAAGTCCTAATCTTTGGTAAAACTAGCGCAAAAGAACATGAAAGAAGAGTGGATTTCATCTCCCTTTTATGCAAACTTTGAAAAGCCGCGAAGGGCAGAGAAAGTGCTGCATTCTCATTGGCTAGTCGTTCCCGGGCGCTCATTGGCTGATTGTTGCGGGATCTCGCGGGATGCAGTTTCTAAAAATAGATTGATAAACCAATTCGATGTGACACGTTACCATATCCAGTATCACGCCCCATCTAATTTGCCCCTGGTAAACTTATTTTGGAGGCAAGGGGGGTGCACTACCAATATCACGTGACATGACGTCATCGATGACGTTATTAAATCTAGAAAAGTCTATATCTCGAGAAGGCAACATCGCTAGGCGAACAAACTTGGGTACAGTCAAGAAAACATTCGGAGTATGTGGGTATGGAGCTCTTTGAAATGCAACATAAAAAAAAATCTGAATTTGCAAGTATGGCAATGGAGAACACGAATGCTTTCTGTAGCAAGTGACGTCGCGGCACGTCACATTATTAATCTTTTGCAGGACTTATAATATGTAACCGGGAGCTCCGCTTTTAGCCAGTGGCTAAATCTATATATTAGCATGGTTTGTAGTGATATTTGGCATAAATACAACGAGTGATATGTGTAAACTGTTTGTAATTTCACGAGCCGTCTACACATATCACGAGTGGGATTTATGTCAAATATCACGTACAAACCATGCTATTAATTGTTTAATATATAGATTTAGCCACTGGCTAAAAGCGGAGCTCCTGGTTACATTTTTTCCATGTGAATGGAAAATTGCAATACTTTATTTGACATGAGTTAATGTGTCATTCCAAAATCTGGGATCCTACAATTAGATTACAAGCACAAAACTTATATGTATTTTAGAGCAGGATTGCGTGAGTTAAAACTTGAACAGTCAATAAGACTATTTATTGGGTAAGAAGGAATGGGCAGCAGTCGCAACAAAAGCTACCCACCCTGGATTTTTTAAATTTGAACCAACCACCCTGCAGTTCCAGTGATTTTATCATGACCACCCTGGAAATTGTGCTTACCCACCCTGGAATGTCGTATTTAAGGGTGCCCGCCCTGAAATTTCAAGCTCTACTTCCACCCACCCTGGAATTCTAAGGAATTGCCCAACTGCCCAATTGGCATGGGGTGGGGCACTCCATCGTATGGAGTGCTCCACCCCTGAGGTCTGCCATAGGCATGAGGAGGATAGGTAACAGGTAGGTCTGCCATAGGGTAAAGTTTTTTCTTGTCTCTGATAGGGTTATGTATTACAGTATGGCTACCAGCACTTAGTGATAAAGGCTATGTGCATGGAGTTGGTGATCAATTGCGTAACATACCTTTTGTGATGCGTTTTTGATGTCTTTTGCAGTGATGCATTTTGTGGTACCTTTTCGGTGCCTTTTTCGATGCGTTTTGTGGTGCCTTTTATGATGCCTTTTATGTTCGTTGCATTTTTGATGCCTTTTATGATGCATTTTTGATGCCTTGTATGATGCGTTTTCAATGCCTTTTATGATGCCTTTTTCGTTGCATTTTTGATGCCTTTTAAGATGCATTTTATGATGCATTTTTGTTGCATTTTATGATGCATTTTTAATGCCATATATCTGCCTTTTGCGTTTTACATTGGATATTTTGGAGGATTTTTCTGTCGGGGCGTTCCAGTGCTGTCTCCTATTTTGCCTTTTTATTGAATAAGAATGCTAACGAATTCAGATGAACATTTATGGTTAGTTGATGAGTTACAGTATATTGATTATATGCTAAGAATACAGGAGGAGAGGATGCAGACCGTCTTCAGGCGTCTTATTCTCATGAATCAACTATTGCCATTGGCAATCTAAATGCTGGAGACGAGGAACAAGCAATCGTCCTGATGCTGGTACGCATTAGAGAATTCTTTGCCGACGTAAGAGGTCTGATGTGCACCCTGTCAGGCCACCGTAGCCGCACCATCTCTCCATTGGATTCAATAAATTGTTTAAAAGAGAGCCGCGATTAAACAATTTAAAAAATACAATGGCTCTTTTAAGAGCCACCAAATCATGTGAAGTGAGGTCTGCGTTGCTTCGTTCAATCATTTCACTCTGCAAACTCTGTGACCAGCAATCACAAAATATCTATGAATAAAAAGGGGCGGCAAATATGTTTTTTGCGCAATTAGATTTTAAAAGGAAAGGCAAATCTGAAAACAGAAGCGCCGCCATGGAGCTGTTTTTTATCAATACCACAAAAAGATTCTAAAACAAATAAAGAATGAACGCTCTTATTGGCAAGGGGTAAAAAAATTTAACTCCCGATTGGGAAGAGGAGACGGGGGGCTCCATATTTTTTGGTCGGGATGATCGTCGGGAATTTTACCCCTAAAAGATATCAAAGAACGACGTGTTAAAGAAACAATAGCTATTTTAACCCCTCCTAAAAGATACGATCATTCCCGAAAATATGGGAGTCCCCCCGCACTACATCCCAATATTATTTTTAAGAATGTCAAAAACGCGAGATATTTATAATAAGTTAATATAAATAAAATCTGTATCTCCAAGCCGCAATGTTATACACGTTTTGTATCTTTTAATTCTATATAGACCAATAAAAAAATACAATGCAATATTCTTTATGAGCATTCCCATATACACGAATGGTATTCCCATAATCACGCGTATCATTTCGCAAGTAAACTTCCCTTGAGTGAATTTTATTTGCAATGGTTGTTTATTGGATCGATAAACAAGTGTCATTGTATTATTGAATTGGTATCCGAAGTTGAGACGTAGATAGAAAATATGCGATAACGTCAGATCTGCAAATAATCAAAAGCGCAAAATGCACACAGAAAGAAGAGTGAAATATGAAAATGATGTCTTTTGCCGAGAACGATGCGTTTTCGATGCGTTTTTCGATGCCTTTTCACCAATACAAGAATTCAGCGGTCGCCAGCGACCATCACTCTCCAGCAGTGTGGTGAATTCAATAACTTGAAGGTGAGTAAACTAATTATAATTAATCGATTAATCGATTAATTGATCGATCATTGTATAAAATTCACACTTACAAAAAAACAAATATAAATGACTTAGCCTTATACAAAATGATGGATAATGTGTCGTATTCATTGCAAAATTGTACGTTTTGAAGGCAAGCTTTCTGAAAAATTTCTTCGCATTTTGTTAGAGAGTGAATAAGAAAAAAATGTCCTCTTTCGTTACATAAATTCCCCAGAAAAGGATTCAAATATCCCAAGATATGACATTTTCTCAAGAAGCAGCTGTCCTTATTATAATTGATCTTAAATGACCCTCTTAATAAAGTACAAAGTAAGCTTAAGTTAAAAGCCGTTTGGGCGGGAAAAAGTTGACGAAAGTAAAAGCCGGCAGTTTCCTTGATAGATTTCCATGATAACTAAAGTTATGAGTTCTAGAACCTTATGGTTACTTTACCTTATTATATAGGGTCCTGTATGTGTTCAGAAATCGCCGTAAGACTTGCATTTGATGAGTTCTTCTAGAATTTGCTGCATAAATATTTTTTCATTGAACTGTAGATATGTTTCTGACTGTAGGTAGCTAACAAACGGTTTTCCTCAGTCTCAAACTCGTTTTCTAATTTCCCGACAAACCTTAACGTCAAATGCCATTCTTTCACTGTAAAACAGACTCGTAAAGCGAACGTTCAAAAGTGCCTTTCCTTTTAAAAGTTTCTGAGTAGTTTTCGATGCCATAAATCTTGAATCTTGAGATTTGGGAGGATCGTCTTGGAGGCTCATTTCATTCTTCAGTTGTGTCCCCGCAGTAAGATAGCATTTCAACTTTCAAACCATAAATAGCTGTTTCCATGGGAATATTTGGCAATTCTGCTTCTGTTACATTTCCTTGACCCTCATTGGTTATGTTGAGCCTTGCTTGACCTCTTAACCCGAGCGTCAGTTATTTTACCCTGCCTTTCTCGTCCGAACCGCCGTGTTACCCGTAAAGGAAAGAAACAGAGCTTTCCCTTCGACTGGAGGCGATGCATCGGGCGCATGTGCTGGGTTTTCGGATTGTCAGATTTAGTTGATTCGAAACAAAGCGATTAAAAAATAAATGAGAATACTTTTGCATATTGGCTTTTTGTTTTGGTCAGCTAAAAAGAATGAAAATGACAAAGGCTCGTCGCGTGATTTCGTCCCGTCGTATGATCTGCTGACGAATTTGTTTTCGGGGCGGACCATTAATTTCTGCCAGGGTACTGACGGGGAGTTGGAAACAATCTTTAGGGTAGCTGTCTTCCTACGGAACATGGAAATGTATCAAAATAGTGCGGAAAATCACTTGGATTCACACCCAAAAACCACTCTCTTGAAGTAAATTACAATGAGTTTGATTTGCTACCTTTATTGATCCAGTGGCAGATCTGGGGGACTGGCAATAAATTAGAGGGGGAGGGCTGGTGCATTTTTATTTTCCTCTACATGTTTTTTTGGAAAACCCTCGCCTGACGATCGCCTGACAAGATGCCCTCCCAAATGTGGCGACACATTTAACCCTCCTCCATCATTCACTGGTTCTAGACATTGCTAAAAAGACATTTTTATTAGTTTCTTAAATGTATTTTCATGTTATAATAGCAAGATTCGATATTTCTTTCGTTTAGGGAAAAGAAAGTTACTTCATTTGTGTAAGCTTATGTTATTACATAGATATGTACATTTTGTTGCATAAAATCCCAGATAATAATTATCTTGCGAAGTTGAATGTGTCTTACTGTGTTATTGGTAAATCTAGAGATCCTATTACAGTGCTGTAGCAAGCCTCCAAACACTCTGAGGGGACAACATTTTAAACAACTCAAGTCGAGCTTTTAGGGAAAGCCTAAACTTTCTTGCGCACCGAAAATCTAGAGCCCACTATGTGAAATTACCGCATTTTTTTGGGAACTAATTGGGGGAAAACTGTGGGGGCACGGGCTTCCCTGACCACGTTTGCATGACCATTTTATCATTTGCACCACATTTTTTGACCCTCCCTTTTTCACCTACATGAAAATTAGAGGCCCTCCCAATATTTGCACCAGCCCTCCCCCTCTAATTTATGACCAGTCCCTAGGGGGGATTGAATGGGGGAGTTTGCAGGTGTTGCGTGACATTTTTCATCTTGATCCTAGTAAAATGAAACGCATGACATTATAAATCTTGATCCTAATAATATGAAAAGGGCTTGCCGAAATAAGAAAAAGCAGGAAGTTTGAGTTGATTTGGGTATATATTAGCAAAGTTACTTGCGCCCGAAGTAAGCTGTTTTTCTATACGTTGTTGCAGGAAAACAACTGACGCTCATAGCCTCTGTGTTATTTATTGAAACAACCTCAAATTTTTGGATTTCACATTATTTTGGTGAGCTCTTTTCAAATATGGTGTTTTTATTTTGCTGGGATGAAAATTCAAAATGTCACGCAATACCTGCAAACTTCCCATTGCCTTTGACATTTAAAATAGTACATTTCCTGATTTACTGACACTAGTATTTTCACCTTAACATCAAATATGGATTATAGTTTTGCATACCTGTCAACCCAACTTCGTCAAAAATCTTGAGAATCTCCATCGCATGCCAAATAAACTCAAATAAATACAGAAAATGTATGAAAAAATCCTCAGAGTGACAATGCGGGTGATATACAGTACAGTAAATGTATGAAAATTTTCGCAAACATCATACGGGTGACAGGCCTCAAAATCTTGTGACACCCGCCTAATGTGGGTGAGTTGACAGCTATGGTTTTGTAAAACAATTGAATAATGAACTGAATATATTTTTAGGAAAATGTCAGCACGACAGAAAAACCAAGAGGCACAACAACGCTCTCTTTTTTTCCTGATGACAATGCTGTAGAAGTGGTAAAATCAAAATATATTGCAAGCTCAACAATAGCAGAAGGAGACTTAGTACATGTGCATGATATCTGGGGAAAAATACCAGGAAAACGTTGGCTTGCAAAAATTCTAAACTGTCTGGTAAGTTTTTCTTCTCATCAACAGAGTTGTGTATGTGCTTCCAGGAGAGTTGGCATATCTGACGTATTTTATGTACAGTGCACTTAAATATGATACAAGAGGAATTGACATTGTGTGTTTCCAAAAATATCCATACCCCCCTACCGAAGGGATTGGAAATTCCAGAGGGGTGGGGGTCAATTCACCTGATCTTTTCCATACAAACACTGTAATTTTCTTTGGAAATTCCATAGGGGAGGGGGGGTCATTTCTCAACACCCTTCCTGGGGGGGTGGGGATGGATATTTTTTGGAAACACATTTTCAAATCACTATAAATTTAAAATTAATTAAAAAAAAAAAAAAACATCTGCAAATCACAGCAGTAATTCTCTGCATTGGGAAGTGGCATTTTTAATCAAACCCCACCTGTATGTATGTAACTTTATTAAAACACGGAGTAACTAATCAGGACTTAAAATAAATTGTACAAATATTATCTAACTAATATATAATATAAAAATGTATTTGTCTAACTGTTGATGACCTGGAATTCCAAGGATGGTACTGTTATTGTTTCATGGAACTTTAATATATAGATTTAGCCACTGGCTAAAAGCGGAGCTCCCGGTTGTGTACATGGTTTGTCACTATAATAATCTTTTCAGAAAAAATGTCTCTAAATAATGTGCAGTATACAGAGATGCAGTTGAAAATAAGCACTAACCCCTCACAATTGAATAATTCTAACAAGGTGCAACAGTGTAATCAAGAGAAAAGCTTTTCTTTGTCATGAGCTGTTTTAATATTTCAACATATACATACCATACATGTACCATATTATTACGTGTTCATTGTATTTTTATTAAAATGTCTCACCCCAGAAAATACCCAACATGAATAAGCAGAGAAATTCAGAATACTGTAGTTGTTTGTCAATTTTGGTAATTTGACTGAATTTCTGTGTAACATTTATTGCAAATTCCAATTGTAAGGGAAGGAACATTTTTTTTGAGTGGTTGGGAGTGGGGGTACGGAGGCACAAGGGTAAGGCCATACCTATATGAAAGCTTTTCAGGGGAGGGCACACCATTCTCTTGCTTGTTACTTTCCATTTAATTAATTGTCCATTTAATACCTCCTAGTTCATAACTTAAACTACTATTTTATATATACACTTCTTTCATGATGCATAGTCTTCTCAGAAGCCTTGGAGCAAAACGTATAACAAGGTGAGGGGAGGTTTGCACCTTTCCTAGACCCCTGCAGATGGGGGGGGGGGGGGGGGGGGGGGAAGATGTTTTCCCTAAAAATACAAGGGAGGGCCAACACTTTATTGAAAACAGTGCTGAAATTCACCAGTCCTCTCCCAGTCCTCTCCCCCACCCCTCTCCCCCACCCCCTTGAAATAAATAAAACTACCTTCCATGTGTGCAAAACCCACCATGGGAGATGAGTATTTGATAATCTGGCATTGTGTGGACCTTCCAGAAAATATCCATCCCCTCCCATGGAATGGTGTTGAAAAGTACCCCCCCCCCCCACCAAAAAATAAAAAAATAAATAAATAAAAAAATCATAAAAAAATAAAATACAGTATTTGTATGGAAAAAGTCAGGATAGCTGACCCCCCAATTACTCTGGCGTTTCCAATCCCTTCCGTGATAGTTTTCTTTAATTATTTGACATCTCTTGAGGGGGGTCAGGAAAGAATCCCTGAGATCATCAAGGGGGCTTCCAAAAATGAAAAGCAAAAAATTGGGAAATCATCATAGGCCCCCCTCTAGATAAATTATGAACGCTCCCTTATACCATTTTTGGTCCCAGGGTGAAGTTTCTGTGTTTTCGAACCAAGTTGAAGTCGTATTTGGGTGAATTCAATGGTAGTTCGTTTTGCCTCAGTGATTCTAGTCTTGCTCTGTTTCTTGCTGAAACTTCACCTGGGGACACTCACTAGGATTCTCAGTTCTATCAATCAAAAACGTCAGTCCCAAAGGCGGGGCTTCGGGGACCTCCTATCATTGGATGCCGCGTTTGGCGCCTTCTCATTGGCAGCAGGTTTAGTTCCCGAATGATCACATTGTATTATTCAAGGGGAGATGATTGGCACGATCTTGTTCCTGAACTAATCCTGCTGCAATGAGAAGGGGCTTAATTCATCATCCAATGATAGGAGGCCCTGAAGGTCCGCCTTTGATTGATAGAACTGAGAATCCTAGTCAATGTCCCGAGGGTGAAGTTTCAGCAAGAAACAGAGCATCCTATGAGGTCAACCTGCAGCAAGTATAAACAAACTACCATTGAAAATATAACCCAAATACAACTTCAAACTTGGTTCGAAAACACGGAAAACTTCACCCTGGACAAGAGTATGAAAAGCTATGTCTAAACCAACCTATGTGTGCACTGTGCAATTACAACTAAGGGACTGGTCATAAACTAGAGGGGGAAAGGGCTGGTGCATTTCTGTTTTGGTCTACATGTACATTTTTTTTGGAAACCCTCCCCTGACAAGATGCAGGAAAAATGTTGGCCCTCCCAAATGTGGTGACATAATTAATGGTGACCCTCCCCCATCATTCACTGGATCTAGATATTGCTAAATTTTTATTACTTTCTAAAATCCATTTTCATGTAATAATAGCAGATTCGATGATGTCTTTTGTTTAGGGAAAAAGAATCCGAACGTTACTTCATCTGTACGTATGTTTTACATAAAATACTCACAAATATCCTAAACTTCAACAGATTATTAATTCTCAATTAATAATAACTACACACAAGAGAATTTAAAAATTCTGACCAATATATTTTGGATAGATAAAGTAGGGTAGAGTGATACTATTAGAGTATCTTGTACAGTTGAAATATTGGTGGAGTCAGAATTTATAATTTCTCTTATGTGTGTATTTATGTTTAACATACATCTGTACATTATGTTGCTAAAATCTTGCCAAGTTCAGTGTAGTTCAGCCATAGCATTAGTCTCCAAACACTAAAAAAAATAGTGTGGGGGGGGGGGGGGGGGGGGGAGACAACATAAACAACTTAAGTCAGCTTTTAGGGAAAGTTAAAATCTCTTGCGCACGATGCGCGGTGGAAATTTAGAGCCCAGCATGTAGAATTAACCCATGTGTGGGGGAATTTACTGGGGAAAAACTGTGGGGGCACAGGCCTCCCTGACGCTATAATCACTATGGCCCTGTGACAACATTTGCGTAAAAAATAACGACCCTCCCTTTATCATTTGCACCATGCGAGACTGTGATCATATTATCATAAGGTTTTATGTATTCACTCTAAATAGTAGACAGTGCCAATTCAATAACTTCTGCTGTGCACAAGAAACCTTAAGCCCAGTTTCCATAAAGTCTTATCTGTCGTATCTGACGTCTCATCAGTCAACCGTGAAACAACAACAACAATAATACTTTAATGCCCTCTGTAGTAACAGGATACAGTTCAAGAAAAGTTATGAATTAAAGTATTAACTTAATTAGAGGATCACAGTTACCTAAAAATAGCAGAGTTAATCAAGTTAGGTAACAGTGGTCAAGCAGATAATAGTCATTTACAATTCATAGGAGTTATAGTTAAGGTAGAGACAAACAAAGGAGAATAATTAACTAACAATAAAGAAAATAAATAAATAAATAAACAATAACAACAACAGCAACAGAGTAGTACACTATGAAATAAGAGGATATGAAATAGAGAATTCCAATTTTCAATTGTTTCATGGTCGACTGATGAGACAGATACGACAGATAAGACTATATGGAAACTAGGCTAAAGTAAACAACTTCAGTACCATAAGTCATTGTCCTGTTGCCGAAGATCCAAGGCAGCAAAGAGAACACGGCTCCATCACCATCTTCTCAAGTAAAGTAGTTTGATTGCCAGCCAAATGTACAGCAGCAGGATCAGCAGCGAGCAGTGGTTTTCTTGTGTGCCGCTCGATACAATACAGTACGTTTTTCGGCTTCTTATTTATCTGTGAATCAGAATAATGATAATATGTTAGTCTTGACAGGCGTTTGTTTAACTCACTTTTCTTTAGCTACCTCGTGGTTCTTGTTTTGATGTGAAAGAAATGCCACTGAGCGTGCAGAAAACTAATGTTTTTCTCAACACACACGGCTCAAGCAATAGTTAGCCTTATTAGAAAGTTAAAGGAATTCTGGAGATTTCGGGGTCGCATATTAACTCAAATGCATATTTTATTTTGAAGCTAAAACAAGTTCGCGTTTCAATGTCACGCCGCTGGCTTTGTTCTAGCCGCCCTTCTAGTTAGGATTCAAAAGTTAAATGCTTGAACTTTTAGTTCCTACCTTCATCCCGAGTAGTTTTTTCTCCCGTGTATAGAAACAACCTCGGAACTGTGAATGTCCTGCCATCTCCCACTAAACACTGCTTTATCCAGGAATTTTGAACCACGAATTGCTCGACGGCCATTAAAGACGCGACTTTGTGTTGCTAATTATTTCTACAAATAAAACCGTCCCTTCATAGCTTCTGCCGTAGTGGAAATGAGGGCTTCTCCCAGTTAATTTCACTCTTCAAAAAGTCACTGCCCAGTTATTAAAACGCCTCGGCTTTGTGAAAGAAATGGAGAGACCAGATGAAGAATGACTTCGCAAGGAATGCACAGCCATATTGCATTCTACTCGGAGCTAAAATCTTGGTTGGACTTCTAGATGATAGGAAGACACTCTTCTGATTTCTTCAGATACGGCTCAGACATTGTCTTGTACTCCCTGGCTTTTTGTAAACAATTTCCATTTGCGTAGCACAGTTCTGAAGTCGCGTACAGTCGATTTTCAGTTGTTTTAGAGTCTTCTCTTCACGAGATATTAAGTTTTCAAGCATAGATGACGTCATCGATGACGTCATATCACGTGACCACTTCATTTCGATCATATGGTGGCCGAGACTACACTACCCAAGTTTGGTTCTTTTAGAGTTTTCCCTCACGAGATATTATTTTTTCAAGCATAGATGACGTCATCGATGACGTCACATCACGTGACCACTTCATTTTGCTCATCTGGTGACCTAGACCACACTTCCCAAGTTTGGTTGTTCTAGAGTCTTCTCTTGACGAGATATTCATTTTTCAAGCATAGATGACGTCATCGGTGACGTCACATCACGTGACCACTTCATTTCGCTCATCTGGTGACCAAGACCACACTGCCCAAGTTTGGTTGTTTTAGAGTCTTCTCTTCACGATATATTCATTTTTCAAGCATAGATGACGTCATCGATGACGTCATATCACGTGACCACTTCATTTCGATCATATGGTGGCCTAGACCACACTACCCAAGTTTGGTTCTTTTAGAGTTTCCCTTCACGAGATATCATTTTTTCAAGCATAGATGACGTCATCGATGACGTCACATCACGTGACCACTTCATTTGCTCATCTGGTGACCTAGACCACACTACCCAAGTTTGGTTGTTCTAGAGTCTTCTCTTGACGAGATATTCATTTTTCAAGCATAGATGACGTCATCGATGACGTCACATCACGTGACCACTTCATTTCGCTCATCTGGTGACCTAGACCACACTACCCAAGTTTGGTTGTTTTAGAGTCTTCTCTTCACGAGATATTCATTTTTTAAGCATAGATGACGTCATCGATGACGTCACATCACGTGACCGTGCTACAGCACCCCCCTTGTGGCATAGACAAAATATCCCAAGTATGGCTGTCTTAGGATGTTCCCTTGAGGAGATATAATTTTTTCTTTGCATACCACAGGGTTCCCATGTGTACACGGACGACGGACGGACGGACGGCGGACGGACGGACGGCGGACACTATAGGTTTAATACCAGAAAAATAAAGAAAAAATCATATCTCCCGAAGGGAAGCTTCTCTAGAAGCCAAACTTGGACAAACTTTCAAAGACCATCAGAGGAACTCTACACCAAAGTCACGTTCCCTCCGCCATCAATGACGTCATCAAAATGATCCAAAATGCCCGTGACGTTCAAAAATCAACTCGATGGTATACGTTTTTCCCTTAGGTATGGTGCTCCGCTTGCGCGGGCTTCGGCCCGCGCTGGAGCTCCGCTATAACCAGAGTGAAACTCTAGAACTGAAATTAGAGGATATTCTAAATATGAAATTCCAGGGAGGTCATTGCAAATTTCACTGGAATTCTGGGATTAGTTGAGCAACTGAAAATTGGGGTATGCAACTCAGATGCATATTTTTTCTAACTGTCCATTATTTTTACAACACTGCATTGAAAAAGAGCTAACTAGTTAAAAGTTCTGCAATAAAGAGCTTATGATATGACCATGTCAGCTAAAGCCTTAAATATTATTTTGATATTCTTTTAGATTGTGAACTCACCCTACTTCACAAAAAAGAGAATTTGAAAGTGCTGTACTGCCGGGTCAGTTGCTGGCAACAAATGATGGGGAAAGACAGCAGACACAAGACAATATCAAGACCAACAGACAGACAGAAGATGCAAGTGTCAGGGAAGGACTAACAGACAATATGGAGACCAATGGACTGACGGAACAGACAAATGACAGGGAAGGACCAATAGTAGACCACATGGACAATGAACTGGCAGAACAGATGAATTACGATGAAGGACTGACAGTAGACAGCATGGGCAATGGATTGGCAGTACAGACAAGTGACAGGACAGGACTGACAGTGGACAACTTGGAGACCGGATTCATGGAGCAGACAACTAACAGGGAAGGACTGACAATAGATCACACAGAATACGGACATGAGGAGCAGACAATGAACACGGGGGACGACTTAATGGCAACAATTAACACCAACATTTACAATTTCAACACAAACAGTGAAAGTTTTGACTGCAACTGGCCAACTCCTGCACCAGCTACACCAGGTAACAACTACAATACAGCTCAACTACAACTCTACCAACCAATATCTATCCTAGACCTCCTCCAGATGAAAGCACAGCTCACACAGATCCTGCACAACCAGTCCATCATCATGTCAGCCATTGGCCTCGCCACCTCCACCACTTCAAACACCATACAGCCATTCACCAACAACCATTCAGCAGCCATTCACAACAACACCCTACAGCATCCATGGCACAATCTACACCATCAACTTCATCATCTTCAGCACGAAAAAATCGACACCCTATAATTAACATTCTCAATGACGTTTTTACTAAGGAAGAACTTTCAGGCCATTCTTTATCAGGTCGCGACAAGAGGCCTGCCATTGACCCAACAAACTACATAAGGTTAAAGAAATATACTTTTCACAATTTCCGAGCATGAATGAAGAAAGCGAGTGGAAATCTCTTCGTCCGAAAATAGGAAACTATGTCATTAAGTACCAGCCACCAAAATAGAGTTTTCCCTTCTTTTCACTTTTTATATAATAATACTGTAAACGATCTGATATCAGGTGTCCATCAAATTTAAGAGGGGATTTCCATGGTAATTATGAGATAGAAATGATGAATTAGAACGTCAAGCACTAAAAAGGATCACAGATTTTAACGGTAGAAGGAATAGGGTTGCATTAAAAAGTGGCTGTATGGTACTTACACTGTATCAGATCATTTACGGTATTTTCAACATAGAGTGTCTTAAGATCTCATGTCATAACCCAGTTTTATGGTTATTTTCAACACATTCGAAATTGGATTTCCTAAGGAAGACAACGTGTGTAACATTGCGCTTTCTATGATTATTTATGAAATTACACAAATATTGTGGTCTTGAATGATAAGACCATTTGCAAACATTTCTCTGCAAAAATTGTAAAATTCTTTCATGGTCAAATTTTGACCTTGATTTTTGACCTATTCTGGTCATTTTAAACTTGAATCAAGTGAACACTTCTAATAAAATATAATATTATAAAGCTAGAGATTGCTTTGTACATTCGTAAAAGCACAGCTCCTACAGCGAGAGAGACACACAAAATGAAGGACTTTGTAAAAATATAATAGGAGATCATATAAAACTTAAGCTTAAACTTAACTTACCATCCCATAGCCATCCTAGTCTCCTCGCAGCCGCCCGGACCGTTCGTATGCAAGCAATAAAAACACAAAAGAAATGGCCTCTAAATCGCTATTTTACTCAATTTTTCTGCTTTGCCAGTAAGCTTTTAGGTCTCACGTCTTGGAGTTAAGTGGAGTTGAACAAATACGAATATCCCCTGTTTCGATTATTTTTGTTTTGTTTTACTTTTTTCATGACGACGTCCCAGTGAGAAGGTAAACCGCTATGTGAATGTGCGCGGGCTCAAACACTGTGACAGGAAGCCGAGACTAGGCTGAGGATTGAACAACCCTGCTTTCGTGCACTTGATCTTTTATTAGTTCGTCGACCTTATCCGGGAGAATTACATAGATAGTGTTTTTAATTGGCGAAAAAACGAATACCTGAGCTTGACAATGACTAAAGATTGCATGCAGGAATGCGAAAATAGTAAAACAACTCATCGTGTTGAAGTCGTTTGCAGCTGGCGATTGTCGAGTGGCTTCGTAAATTAAATTTGAGCGTTTTGCTTCGTGGTTAATAAGTTAATAAGTTTTGGTTAATACTCCGAAATGTTGCTTCAACTGATCTTCAATGGCGTAATAGGCTCTGCTCTTTATTGTGCCCTGCTGAGATTGAAAGTTCCGTTACACTTCCCTGGTTCAAGCATGACAAGACCAGTTAATCCAGCTCTGATTCCCGCGTCATTTTGGCCTGTGGTAAGTTTATTTACTGTCATCTAACGCGATTTCTACTCAATCAGAACGCGAACACCTGTGCTGTTGCTGTATAATAACTATTTCCGAGCGTTTTCTGTTGTTTTCAATCAGTAAAACAGTATTCTGCACCAAGTTCAGTTTGAACATTCAAAGGTTTCCCGAAATGGCCCTTGACAATGAAAAAAACATCCCCCCCCCACCTTATTTCTTTGACCTATAATATCCTCTGATTTCGAATGGTATGCCAAGGCACAGTGCAAATGTTTTTTGTGTGTGCTTCTAATGTTTTGCTGCAAAAATGTCCTTGTTGCCATGCATTTTATTCAGTTTGGTTATTTTTTACATTTATGGGGGTGGCATATTGTCATTGGGCATGTACAGTGTAGACACCCCATCTCCTGGGGGGGTGGGGGGACCCCTATATTCGAATGCTAGGGGTGACCGTCATATTTTTTAGGGGTGAAATCGGCGATCTGGTATTTTTAGGGGTTCGAAATAAAAACGGTATGGTAAGAAAAATAGGTATTTTTTAGGGGGTTCTCACGCAAATAAGGTATGCTGAAGGGAACCTGGTGATACATAGGTCCAAATTATTTGAAAGAATGATGGTGTATTTGAAACTCGAGAGGATACATTTGATGTCAAGAGCTCTTTTTGATGTATACCTAATAAACAGCCAGAATAAAATTTAATCTGTCAAAATTGTTGGTATTTTTTAGGGTATTTTCAGACTGAGGGTATTTTTAGGGTGGAAATTTTTTCCGACCAGGTATTTTTTAGGGTCAAAATTCGAGTTTCCCTGCATTTTAACCTTAGAGTCCTCCCCCAGGCCCCATCCCAGAAATGCAACATTAGAGACTTTAAGCAGCGACAATGACAACAAGGACAACCATTCACTGCTTGGCTGAGCTTCATCACATACCATTATTTACATATTCTAGTCAGTAAAAACTAGCCAATCACATTTTTGTAACATCTGGGTGAAAAAATGTCATCAGTATGGAATTTCTCACCTCAGCCCACATATGTCTCTTCAAAGAGCGCTAAGTGGTGTTTACCTTTTGCAAGCTACCAGCGAATGGTATTATAACACTACAAACAATATTATACTCTACCTTCAAAAGTTTCAGCCTGCTGCCTACAAAATAAGGGAACCCAGAATGTCAGCTCACAATGGATAAATAAGCAGGGCATGTGTGTTTTCTTCAGAAAACTCTCAATTATTTGCAAAAATGCCCAGGACAATGGATCAACTGCCCACCAAATACCGCAGAGCCCCAGAAACCCTAGTTTGCTACATGTTGGTCAATCAAACATCAATACCCATCATGATCTAGTGCTTCCAAAATGTCTAAATGGAGGCTCTCTGGTACAAAGAAAACATTGTTGTCATTTATCCTTTCCTGTTGCCACAAGATCAACACCTGAATACACTACTGTATCAGCATATACTAAAGCCAGTTTGCAATCTAAAGTACACTGCCTCTTGTTGGGTTCTTCAAGAATATAAAAGTTGCCTTTCAAAACCTCTGCGCCAGCTGGAAATCGGTTTTTCCATGCATCTGTGGTTGGTTTCTTCAGCTTCTCTGGACCATTGCTGGTAACTTTCAAAAGATAATATTCTTCAATCCCAGGATCTCCAGATGCAATGGCTACAGTACAACCATTAATGGCAACTTCCTTTGCAGAATCAAATTGCTCTGTCTCTGCAGATGGGTTTGCAGTAGACGATCGTGTTGTGTGACAGCGACCATGTCCTGGCTCTTGCACTATCACCCTTTCCTGCCACTCACCTACAATGGCCTTGTTAGAACAGTCCCCATAGTTACCATCTAAACAGTGCTCACAGTAACATGAGAGGTCACGGACATTCAGCTTACAATCTGAGCCTTCCATGACACTGTGAATAGCTCGGTTCCCTTGATTTCTTGAAAGTACCGGTTAGGACGGTCTTGATGGGTCTTATGAAGATAGTAAAATATGCGTCGCTTAAGTGCAACATTTTTAGATTGATACCTGGAAATCGCTGGCTTTTCCATATTCGCCTTGGCAAAGTCATATAAATCCTTGGCTCTTTGAATCATGACCTTTAAGAAATAATGAGGAATATATTATTTGCATGAATTTGTTTCATTTTTTAAACCATTGTTTTGATTTTGTAAGCTAGACTGGCATTGGAAATCTTGCCAAGATGATCTCATACCAGAGAACCAAGCACAAACAGCTTTTTCTTAAAAGCAAAGCTGCAGCTAGCCTTCTTTGTCAAGTTTTGATGGTTTGTGACCATACTTGTTATAGTGTACACGGTGCATTGAGTATGTGTTGACTTGAATGAGCCACCTTCATTTAACTGTCATGGTGAAAAACTTAGCCAGGTAGGAACTTTAATTTCTGTTTATAGTGGGTAAAATTCTGTTTCGATTTTTTATCTGTCTATGCTCTGTCTATGCCATAAATCTTGGCAATAACTCCAATATAAATCCCTTTTGTAAAATAGTGGCAACTTCTTAGCATATACATGTACACACAACCAGAATTTACAGTCGACTTTGATGTATTGCGATGCTCCAATTCCAAGATTCGGTTTTTCCTTTGGGCAATTCTGCGCTGTCACTCAAAAATGGGGGTGGGGCTATGCAAATTAACATGAACTTGACAGGCCTAGAAGGAAACCCACTTGTGATTTGCATAACCGCCCTCATTTTTGAGTGACAGCGCAGAATTGCCCAAACAAAAAACCTTGGAATTGGAGCATCACGATACACCGAATTCAGCTGTAATAGCCCATTGTGTGATTCCAGAAATCCCTCCCCCCATTGCTGCATCCTGGTTGTTGCAAAACATGTCAACAACATTTCTGCAGATGAAATTCCAAGTTTTTGTCTACAAAAAGATAACATTTGTAAAATAACTCCACCAAATTTGAGCAGCATCTCATAAAAAGCCAGGAAGTTATAGGGTCTTAAATTCTGAGTTTTGCCTTCGGAAAATGGCTCTCCGCGTTTCTATGCACTGCTTTGTTCAACATGCATATGTCAATATGTTAATGTCATGTCATGTAATGTCATGTTGTTGCTGGCTTAAAATTTCAACTGGAAACTTGCAAAATCCTAATACTATGTTTGAATACCCATTATAGCTCAACATATTTCTGAATAAAAATTTATATAATATTTTGCAAGCATTGCTGATTTCTTTGCTCATGACATCACATAAGTATAACACATGCAAAATTCAACAATTGAAAGAGATGCACAGAACTGTGGAGAGCAATTTTCTATAGCTAAAATTCAGAACTTCCAGGAGCTATAACTTCCTGGCTTTTAATCAGATGCTGCTCAAATTTAGTGGAATTAATTTTAATAACCATTTTGTAGACAAAAAGATACATGCCATATGCTCTTCAACATCAGGAGCTCCATAGGTTTAAGAATACCCAGCCACTAATACTTGAATATGAATATATCCTTTTGTTTTATTCTGCCTCGTTCTAATATATAGATTTAGCCATTGGCTAAAAGCGGAGCTCCCGGTTGTGTACATGGTTTGTCACTATAATAATCTTTTAAGAAAAAAATGTCTCTAAATATGTGCAGTATACAGAGATACAGATGAAAATAAGCACGAAAGAAAGGTAAAAAAAAAAATTAGGTACTAGCCCCTCACAATGGAATAATTCTAACAAGGTGCAACAGTGTAATCAAGTGAAAAGCTTTTCTTTGTCATGAGCTGTTTTAATATTTCAACATATAACCATACATGTACCATATTGTTACATGTTCAGTGTATTTTTATTAAAATGTGTCACCCCAGAAAATACCCAACATGAATAAGCAGAGAAATTCAGAATACTGTAGTTGGTGTCAATTTGGTATTTTGACTGAATTTCTGTGTAAAATTTATTGGAAATTCCAATTGTAAGGGAAGGAACGTTTTTTTTTCTTGAGTGGTGGGGAGTGGGGGTAGGGAGGCACAAGGGTAGGGCCATACCTATATGAAAGCTTTTCAGGGGAGGGCACCATTCTCTTACATGTTACTTTCCATTTAATTAATTGTCCATTTAATACCTCCTAGTTCATAACTTAAACTACTATTTTATATATACACTTTTTTTCATGATGCATAGTCTTCTCAGAAGCCTTGGACAAAACATATACCAAGGTGAGGGGAGGTTTGCACCTTTCCTAGACCCCTGCAGATGGGGGGCAAGATGTTTTCCCTAAAAATGCAAGGGAGGGCCAACACTTTATTGAAAACAGTGCTGAAATTCCCCAGTCCTCTCCCCACCCCCTTGAAATAAGAAAAACTACCTTCCATGTGTGCAAAACCCACCATGGGAGATGAGTTTTTGATAATCTGGCATTGTGTGGACCTTCCAGAAAATATCCATCCCCCTCCCATGGAATGGTGTTGAAAAGTACCCCCCCCCCCCAAAAAAAAAATAAATAAATAAATAAATAAATAAATAAATAAATAAATAAATAAATAAATAAATAAATAAATAAATAAATAAATAAATAAATAATAAATAAATAAATAAATAAATAAATAAATAAATAAATAAATAAATAAATAAATAAATAAATAAATAAATAAATAAATAAATAAATAAATAAATAAATAAATAAATAAATAAATAAATAAATAAATAAATAAATAAATAAATAAAATAAAATACAGTATTTGTATGGAAAAAGTCAGGATAGTTGACCCCAACCACTCTGGCGTTTCCAATCCCTTCCGTGGAGGGGGGGGGGGGGGATATTTTCTGGAACCACGCACAGTCAGTGCTATCTATGTCTATGTACCATGCATTACACATAACAATAAGATTATGGATTATGAAGATGGAGATTCGTATGAGGAATCTTCCATCAGTTCATGGAAATCTAGAGCAATTAATCAAAACAAAATCAATTCCCATGGGTATCACTAATAGGGGTGCTACATGATTTTGTATCACACCAACTCAATGAAAGTTATACCATTTTTAATTTGCACAAATAGTCATGAAAAGCTTACCCTGGTCCCAGGGTGAAGTTTCCGTGTTTTTGAACCAAGTTGAAGTCGTATTTGGGTGATTTCAATGGTAGTTCGTTTTGCTCTGTTTCTTGCTGAAACTTCACCTGGGGACACTCACTAGGATTCTCAGTTCTATCAATCAAAAACGTCAGTCCCAAAGGTGGGGCTTCGGGGGCCTCCTATCATTGGATGACGCATTTGGCGCCTTCTCATTGGCAGCAGGTTTAGTTCTGGAATGACATTGTATTATTCAAGGGAGATGATTGGCACGATCTTGTTCCGGAACTAATCCTGCTGCCAATGAGAAGGCGCTAAATTCATCATCCAATGATAGGAGGCCCTGAAGGTCCGCCTTTGATTGATAGAACTGAGAATCCTAGTCAGTGTCCCCAGGCTGAAGTTTCAGCAAGAAACAGAGCATCCTATATGAGGTCGACCTGCAGCAAGTATAAACAAACTACCATTGAAATATAACCCAAATACGACTTCAAACTTGGTTCGAAAATACGGAAAACTTCACCCTGGGACAAGGGTATGAAAAGCTATGTCTAAACCAAACTGTGTGTGCACTGTGCAATTACAACTAAGGGACTGGTCATAAATTAGAGGGGGAGGGCTGGTGCATTTCTATTTTGGTCTACATGTTTTTTGGAAACCCTCCCCTGACAAGATGCAGGAAAAATGTTGGCCCTCCCAAATGTGGTGACATAATTAATGGTGACCCTCCCCCATCATTCACTGGATCTAGATATTGCTAAAAAGACATTTTTATTACTTTCTAAAATCCATTTTCATTTAATAATAGCAGTGATTCGATTATGTCTTTTGTTTAGGGAAAAAGAATCCGAAAGTTACTTCGTCTGTACGTATGTTTTACATAAAATACTCACAAATATCCTAAACTTCAACAGACTATTTCTCAATTAATATAAATACACACAAGATAATTTTAAAATTCTGACCAATATTTTTTGTATAGATAAAGTAGGGCAGAGTGATACTATTAGAGTATCTTGTACAGTTGAAATATTGGTGGAGTCAGAATTTTATAATTTCTCTTATGTGTGCATTTATGTTTAACATAGATCTGTACATTATGTTGCTAAAATCCCAGATAATAACTATCTTGCCAAGTTCAGTGTAGTTCAGCCGTAGCATTAGTCTCCAAACACTAAAAAACTAGCAGGGGTGGGGGGGAGAGACAACATATAAACAACTTAAGTCAGCTTTTAGGGAAAGTTTGAACTCTCTTGCGCACGATGTGCGCTTCAAATTTAGAGCCCAGCATGTGAAATTACTGCATGTTTGGGGGAACTTACTGGGGAAAAACTGTGGGGGCACAGGCCTCCGACCCTATAATCACTATGGCCCTGTATTACCCTAACAACATTTGCGTAAAAAATAATGACCCTCCCTTTATCATTTGCACCATCCCTCCTCTCCCCCCTCTAATGTATGACCAGTCCCTAACTGTTTTGCACAGTGAAATGCAAACATACACATGGGTTATCACAAGAAAAAACAATCAGAGGGCACATACATATCACACACACTAGGGTGTAATGAGGCTCGGCCTACGGCCTCACCTCATTCCACCTGTCTCGACATGCATTATGCATCAAGGCTAATGAAGGATGATACTAAAAACATTTGTATTTTTTTTTTTTCCTATTGTTCTTACTGGTATCTTTTTACTAAGAAGCTAACTAGCATATCATCATAAGGTTTTATGTATTCAATTCACTCTAAATAGTAGACAGTGCC
Organism: Scolanthus callimorphus; assembly: GCA_033964015.1. Taxonomy (NCBI): domain Eukaryota; kingdom Metazoa; phylum Cnidaria; class Anthozoa; order Actiniaria; family Edwardsiidae; genus Scolanthus; species Scolanthus callimorphus. Next base: position 26,164,311 of record CM066922.1, on the reverse strand, counting down.
GATTCAATAACTTCTGCTGTGCACAATAAACCCTTAAGCCTAGTTCCATAAAGTCTTATCTGTGGTATCTGACGTCTCATCAGTCAACCGTGAAACAACAACAACAACAATACTTTAATGCCCTCTGTAGTAACAGGATACAGTACAAGAAAAGTTATGAATTAAAGTAATTAGAGGATCACAGTTACCTAAAAATAGCAAAGCTAATCGAGTTGGTAACAGTGGTCAAGCAGATAATAGTCATGTACAGTTCATAGGAGTTATAGTTAAGGGAGAGACAAACAAAGGAGAATAATTAACTAACAATAAAGAAAACAAATAAATAAATAAACAATTACAACAACAGCAACAGCAACAGCAACAGAGTAGTACACTATGAAATAAGAGGATGTGAAATAGAGAATTCCAATTTTCATTGTTTCACGGTCGACTGATGAGACAGATAAGACTATATGGAAACTAGACTAAAGTAAACAACTTCAGTACCATAAGTCATTGTCCTGTTGCCGAGGATCCAAGGCAGCAAAGAGAACACGGCTCCATCACCATCTTTGCATCTTCTCAAGAAAAGTAAAGTAGTTTGACTGCCAGCCAAATGTACAGCAGGGATCAGCAGCGAGCAGAGGTTTTCTTGTGTGCCGCTCGATACAATACAGTACGTTTTTCAGCGTTCTTATTTATCTGTGAATCAGAATAATGATAATATGTTAGTCTTTATGTAATGTGACAGGCGTTTGCTTAACTCACTTTTCTTTAGCTACCTCGTGGTTCTTGTTTTGATTTCGAGAAATGCCACTGAGCGTGCAGAAACCTAATGTTTTTCTCAACACACACGGCTCAAGCAATAGTTAGCCTTATTAGAAAGTTAAAGGAATTCTGGAGATTTTCGGGGTCGCATATTAACTCAAATGCATATTTTATTTTGAAGCTAAAACAAGTTCGCGTTTCACACGCCGGCTTAAGTTATGTTCTAGCCGCCCTTCTAGCTAGGATTCAAAGGTTAAATGCTTGATGTTTACTAACACAGTATACTAACTTTTAGTTCCTACCTTCATCCCGAGTAGTTTTTTTTCTCCCGTGTATAGAAACAACCTCGGAACTGTGAATGTCCTGCCATCTCCCAGTAAACACTGCTTTATCCAGGAATTTTGAACCACGAATTGCTCGACCGCCATTAAAGACCCGACTTGTGTTGCTAATTTTTAATTATTTCTACAAATAAAACCGTCCCTTCGCAGCTTCTGCCGTAGTGGAAATGAGGGCGGCTTCTCCCAGTTAATTTCACTCTTCAAAAGGTCACTGCCCAGTTATTAAAATGCCTCGGCTTTGTGAAAGAAATGGAGAGAAGATGAAGAATGACTTCGCAAGGAAATGCACAGCCATATTGCAATTCTACACGGCGCTAAAATCTTGGTTGGACTTCTAGATGATAGGAAGACACTCTTCTGATTTCTTCAGACACGGCTCAGACATTGTCTTGTACTCCCTGGCTTTTTGTAAACAAATTATCATTTGCGTAGCACAGTTCTGTAGTCGCGTACAGTCGATATTTTTCTATCAAAAGATTCTTCAAGATGTTTGGGTTTCCTGTAGTCTGTCACGTGAGCAGCATCCCCCCCCCGACTACCCACCCCTCCCCCCTCACTGCCATACCATCATGTTGCGACGGACAGGTCTGCAAAACATCTACGCATGCGCAAGCCACGCCGATTTTAGTGCGTGACTCGTCAATTCAAATGTTCTGGAAGCGCTTTGTGGCGGACATGTCGTTGGAGCTTGCCTATTTCGCCTTATCGTCCCATATTTCTACAAATAATTTCTTATGTTTTTGTTGTACAAGCAAAGAATACCATTCCATGCTAGGAAGGCAAAATTTGAGGGGATTTAAAGCACAGAAGTTTCCGGGAAGTTATTATAGGTGAGTTCTGTTTTGTATCCGCGTGTTTGTACTGAGATTGAGAGAATAACTTCATTCAAGAGTAAGCTTGATTACTTTCTATGGTTTTATTTTCTGGATGCATTCTATAAAATTTCAAAGCATCCCAATCTCTAAATTCATAGTTAAAAATTGATTTAAGAATTAAGTTATGCTACAATTTACGAATTGCACGTCTTTGCGTGCGAAGAAAATTAGGCTTTTCTAACTTAAGCTTATAAGTTAATAAGTAAGATGCAGCATGTGTAAAGCTTTAACACTGTCTTGCTCCAAAAACTCGCAACATAAACTGATTCCTAGCAATTTCATAAAGCAAAAGAACTCCAGGAGTAGATAAAAAATTCTCTAGTATTACATTAGTTTTCATAATTCTCCTAAACTCTGAAGACTGAAGCAACAATGAAATGTGTTTTTATCAGCAGCTTCCTTGCGTTGCAACTGACACTTAGCTCAACCAGAAACATCACTCAAGGTTTTTGCAAAAGCTTCTGGGTTGCTTGTATGTTTGATCCAGGGAATGCTTTGTTAAAAACACACTTGATTAGGTGGTAGAGTTACAATATTATAAAAACTGCAGTATATAAACTTGCTTCTCAACTCTACACATATGTTATATTTGTAACAGACCCAAGATGGTGTGGAAATCCTTTGTAGATCTTAAACCACATAAGAAGCTCCCAAACATGTCTAAAGTCAGAAATGGCTATGAAAGCCCCTTTTCCTTGATGATAGTGGCTGTCAATCAGTAACACTTTATTGTCCTTCCGTAGAAGAGCAACTGACTGTCCATTGATTATAAATACTGATCCACACTTTGGTTGCTCTTTCAGGTGGCTTGGCAAACTTGCCAAAGGTACATTTTCCTGTACAAGACTTGCAGGAAGTTCAGGACCAATATAGATGGGACCAAGCTCTTGTCTAAGGTGGACTGCGGCTTCTCTTGCTCCATAGAGTTGACCACCTCCACTGCACTCATCATATGCTCTATTTCCTTTTATCATTGCTAAAGTCATGTTCAGGATCTAAAGTTGGCTAAGAGCAGATGAACTGTCTGGTAGGAGTTGATGAGATGAGTTGAAGAATAGCTTTGGGGCAAGAAGTGCGATGAAGGTACATGCATTGCTGCCTGACCGTCCATTGATGGTGGATTGTGAGAGCTGTGGAGGGAAATGCCAGGCAGTGATATTTCCATAAGCTGTTGGTGGAATATGAATTGCGGGATAAAATGTTGGACAGGTGACAGGTGTGACTCTGGATTGGTGTAAAGCTGATCTGGTAGAAGATCCTGAGGTACAATGGTGGGGCTGATGGCTGTTGGCCTTTCCAGGGAAATTGATGACAGGAAAGGAGTTGATGGATTGTCTTAACTTGTCTTCCCATTCCAAAGACTGATAATATGCCTCGGCTTCTTGGGGACTCATGCTTGTCGATGGAAGCTCATCATCTTCACTTACATCATTATCAGGGATAGAGCCAGTGTGCCCAGAATCTGTCAACAAACCACTGTTGAAACTTGCTGCTAAGGTCTTGACAGTTTCTTTAAGAGGCTCCTCACAAATAACACATGAAGAGTTGATACAAGAAGAGTGGAACATGTGGAAGCATGCAAACCGAATCAAACCATCAGTTGAGTTATTATTGCAGGTTGGCAGATCACAGTACACATTAGGATTAGGTTCCAAACCAGGGCTATAACTGTCATGTGCATATCCAAGAGGGAAACTTGTTGTGCCTATGGCCTCATCAAATGTTGGCAGCTGATACAGGGGGCAGCCTTTTGGTTTCCCATTTTGGTAATACTCTCTTGGAACCTATAAAAAATCAAAACAAATACAATAATTGCAAGTCTCAGGGAGTTGAGGAGCTTTTTCTCATATTGAATAGGGGTTATTTTTCATTGGATTTCATACTCTGTTATGTATTCATGTCATTCATACACGTTGAAGCTTATTCTACACCTGTCCATCACTTACTTCAATATTTTGATGAGAATTCCCTGCGATGTCATGAAACAGATTCACCATAAACTCTGCTGTCCTCCCTGCAATAAGCCAGAGGTTCAACTCTCCATCTCCTTTCTTATATCCTGGTACAAAGTACTCCATATACTCTGATAAGAAGCCACATGATCCAGTGTTCTGGCCTTCTGTTGAATTGTGTCTCCATCATCAAAGTCATTTGTCTTTGAGCGCAGAACAGAGTGCCAAACTTCAACTTTTTTCTCTGTTATCAATGACAAGAACTTCTGCTTCAGTCTAAAATATCCAGGTAAATTTTGCTGTTGATATGAGCAGTCACTAAGAAAAGACAATGTTGATTTATCGTAGTGCTTTCGTTTCATGCAGATGAACATGATAGCCAATTGTCCCATGAGTCTCTCATAACTTTCAAAGTCACCACTACGGAATATGTGGTACTGAAAAAAGCACAGTGGAATGACATCTTCCAGAAGATAGGAAATGCAATTAAACTCATGTGCTTTGCAATTGCCAAACTTTTGTAGAATCTTGTCCCGAACCACTAACCAACCAAGAAGAGCACTTGTGACACAGAGGGAAACACAGAACGGCTTGGGTTTGTTAGCTAGGGTCCTTCCAAATACACTGCTGTACAGTTTGTTAAAGAAAAATTTAAATTTGAGAACAGCATTTTCCATTGCATTCAAGTGGACATGGAATGGGCCTTGCTCTGGTATAAAGGATTCCATTTCAGGGAGAAGACCTTGAGCGATTATTTTCTTTGGAAAATACCAGCCTGGCCAATCTGCTGGGAATGGGACCATGTTGAACTTGAGATAATCTTTGTATTGAGGGCATTGATTGAAAACATGCTTGATAGCTTCACGATAGTTCTCCTTGCTTTTGAGATCCTGTTCGAATTCATCTACTAGCATACATGTTTCCAGCCGACATAATTCTCCGTGGTCAAGGTTCTTGTATGCTCTGAAAAGAAAGTTATTAAAATATTTTTAAGAACAAATTTAAAATGGAACTACAAGAGGTGTTTTGACCACCCCAGTGGAATGGTGTATGTTATTCTATTATTTGGTGGGGATAAGCTTTTTTCTTGAATTTACTCCTTGTTTTCCTTAAAAAGACCTCTGCTATGCAAGAACTACCATGTAGATGAGGCTTTCCCTGAAAGTATAAAATTATGTTTTTGTTAATATTAATTTATGCCTTACCGGAATTCTTTCAGAGATTGCTTCAGACATCTTGGATTGAGCTGTGCATTGCTTGGGACTTGACAGATATAATGTTCCCTCATATTTGTCAGTGCTTTTACAAGGATTGAGCTAACTACATGGACATCAATGCCTCCCAAGCAGAGTCTGGTACTTCCATTAACTTGGATGGTAACAGGACGATGAAGGGAAACATTGTGTGGCCGTGGGACTGATGGTATTGATGGTTGGATATCCAGCAAACTTGATGCCATATGTACAGCCTTAGATGTTCTCAGCTTGTTTGGGACTTTGTGGGTATGTATGTTATGGTAGTCATCCAGCATGTTTACAATCAAGCAATTCAACTACAAAAAGTGATAATTTATAACATTTCAGGATGGTATCAAATGTAAAGATTTCATTTGTTCATGTATTTTTACAAGAGTGTAATCATCATCAAAATATTGACATTGTAATTACATTTTGGGCTTGTTGTAGTTGTCCATTGATATAGTCAGTATGGCCGCCGGAGAGCTGCTTTTTAAGGTAGTGTAGGGTTCTGGGATGTACACTGTAACCCTGTACTTGCCCAGATGACAAACCTGCCAAAGAGTTAAAGCACAGTCACATAACCATAAGCTAAAACTGTACCTGTTCAAATGGTTATGTCGTGGTTAATGCAAATACGATACAGTTGTATAGCCAAGCATTATCCCCTTTTGCACCATACTTTCAGTTTTAAATTATCTGTCTATCTATGAAAATTAAATCATACCTGTCATAGACATTCCACACAAGTTAGCATGAAGACCACTTTCTTTAACAAACTTGGAGGTTTTCTGGGATCTATGCACAAATAGAAACACTTGTTATATTTTTATGTTGCAATGTGTTTCTCTTAACATGCGTACGATTTTCATTTTTCTTATCATTATTTTTTACCAGCATAACATTTAGTCGATGGCACAATAGTGTTATAAATAATTTTGTCAGCACAAATCAATCTGGATGTGAACTTAAAACACAACAGTATCTTAGCCATTGTTTACCTGAAGTATGCAAGGGTGTGAAGAAGCCCTACTGTCCTTTTCTTTTGTAGCTCAGCTCTTGTTTTTGATTTGTCCGTAGAACTAGTGATGGCAGCTTCAATTGTATTGAACAACTTTGGTGCAAACTGCTCCATCTCCTGTGGTGAGTATAAAGAGCTTTCTCCTTGCTCCTGTTGGCGATATAACTTGAGTTGGAATTCGGCTACCAGCTCTTCAAAACTTGGTTCTATGAAAACATGAAATATTTTTTATGGTCTCTTGAAATTGTCAGCTTCTCAATATTTAGACCTATCTAGATATAACCTGAAAATAACAAACAGGCCCAAGTGCTTAACTGAAAGTAAATTGAGTAGACTGCTGTTGTGTGGGGTATGCTTTTACCTGTTTCTTTTGCATGTTCATTTTCTTTATTTTCATCTGTTGCAGTTTCATGATTTGCTGTTCTTTGGTTCTGCTGTGGGATCACAAACAGAAAGCACAAACTGAGAAGTAGCAACAGTAGTAAGCATGTAGTTCCTTCAATCTGTCATAATCAACTCCAGTTTATACCTTTTTCTAATACAAAGGGCCTGGAGCAATTGTTGCAGAATACCTGTCCACTGATTTGGACAGGCAGCATAAAACAAAATTCACATTCAACTAAGTTGTTACTGTGCAACTACGTCAACTGGGCCATCCTATTAAGTTTATCATTCAAAGATTCAATAAATGCTAAGAAATTTAATACCTGAACTTCATTTGCAGATGAGTAATTAAGTGTTTTGAAGTGATTTTTGCTATAATTTTTCAAAATTTTGAGAGAAATGTGAATATTTTGATGCATGCCTGAGATATCAAGAAAGTCAAGATCCTTTGTTCTGTACTTGCTTTCTGATTGGCTAACTTCTTACAAAATGGCCTGGTTGACGTAGTCGCACAGTAAGTATTCTGAAATCTAGGGAAGGTTTTATATATAGAGTTAGGACGTCATTAGGTTGATTGGATGTAGATAGTATGATTGTTTAGAAAATGTTGCAGGGATTTTTTTTGTTTACAAAAAAAATATATACCTGACTATAGTCACTTGAATCCATTCCATCTGTCATGGCTGCTGTAACTTTAATTGGCTTCTAAAATTGTAAATATGTTTTGTGAGGGAAATATTTTGTTGAATAATTTTAAAAAGACCGATTGCTTTAGAACTTTGAGCAATTGTAACATGAAGCTGTCAGAAAATAATAATAATTAATAAATTTTCTGTTAATAAATTATTTTATTTTCTCTGGTTTACTTTTCTGTTTGTTAAGTAATGATAAAATGTTTTATAAATACAGCCGAGAGAGAACTTTACAAGTACACTGTTTTTGACATCAATACCTTGGTAGGTGGGATGTAGTCATGTTCTTTATTAAACGTATCGTCAGCCGTCTTGGCACACCTGTTGCACCACCGCGTCCCCGGTTTGTAGTCAGGGATTGTCTCGCCAACACGATCAAACAACGGATATAGTCGTTTCGGGATTTCTTTTGTTTCGAGTTGGTTTGAATGCGTGGTGAGTGGACATGAGCAGAAACTATTTGCTTCCCGTGACGCTCGTGTCCAATGTCGAGTGCACGCCCACTTGTCGTGATTGCCGCCAAACCCCGCGAAAGTTCGTGACATGACACTTGAAAATCGCCTGAGCGGACCTCTACACTCCTCTCCCGATCTTGTTTTCTTACAAAACCAGCATGATTTTTCTGCGGACACCTCAAAAATCACGGCAACACACAACAAAACTCGTACGGAAATTGCCATCTCTCGTGTAGATCCCTTTAACATTACGCCGCGCGATGTTACGACGACTTCACTCGCGGTTTTCACTGACTGTTCAGTAATAAACCTATTGTGTGCAAACGTTCAGGTCCTTCTAATGTAATATTTTATCTACTATAAAAAACCTGGCTCAGGGTTTGCCTTAAACTTTGGGTTTGGTAAAAATCTGGCAGGTGTCAGACAAATTTTGAAACACCGCCTCTTTGCAACAAGCTGTTGTCATCCCCAAGCCTCGCGCGGCCACATTCGTACGCATGCGTAGATGTTTTGCAGACCTGTCGTTGCGACGTCATGAGCGCGCGCCATCCACCCCTCCCCCTGTCGCGCCATGTTGTGACGTCACGCCAAGTTGTGACGTAGGGCTTCACAGAAATCACGGGAAATGGCGGGAAAATGCCTCTCGACGTCGAAAATTCACTCGCATCCCTTTGCAACCTGTGATGCAACCTGTGATGCGCTTTGCGATCATTTGGACGCTTTTTTCTTAGGTATGGTGCTCCGCTCTGCGGCCTTCGGCCGCAAAGGAGCTCTGCTATGAGAGGCAATGAGAGAATATAAATGTGGCCAGGTATTCTGAAGTTGTCCCATTATTCAATACAAACGAATAATCACAAAGAATCTCTTGTAAAGTTCAAGTTCATTGTAGATGCTCTATTCGAGTCTCTATTCAGTCGGCAAGATTCAGGGTTCTGTAGGATTCTGTATGACGAATCTGACTGGGTGATTGGTTAAGTTCAAATGACCAACAGTATCTGACCCAGATTCAAGTACTGGAGATGGCCTATCCCCAGAGCCATGATCTAGCCGCTCTCGGAAGATGATGGATATTGTGTGGATTGAAATGAATGAAGATTTTTTGGCAGCTGCCCCAAGCATCAGAAATAATTCAATTTCACAGGGCTTAATCCACAGTGTTGATTTGGATTTTATGGGAAGTTGGGGTTGGGTCTAATTAGGTACAAATACTTTCAGTTAACATTTACCTTTCCTTGGATTACTGCTGTGTCTGCTTTATGTTTCAGGTTTGCTCCTGCGCCATCCTGAGGGCCTTTGGCATGAGATGTTTCAAAATAGTCCGAATAGTAGTGTAATTAAAATCTGAGGAAGACTTACTAATGTCACCCATGCAGTGGCGGCTCTTGTACTGCGCCGAACAGCCATCAGTGAATTCGTGCATGACATTTATTTCACAGTAAATGGACTTTAAATATTCGGAAATTAGCTGTCTCACTTGGTGTACTGAGTGGTGATTATGGGAGCAGTCTCCAGAGATGGTGAAGATGTGCTCATTTACAACAACAGGATCTTCTGGAGTACTCTTTTCGCCATCTATCTCCTCAATTGCGTGCCGTGATAAAATTGTAACATGAATTGAGGCTTGGGTTTGGGAATAGTAGCAACTCTGGACCTGGTTCTGGTGAACGCAGGAGTAATTCTCTGAAAAGTCATGTACACATAGGGCGTGACCTTGGGGGAGGTTTTCTTGCAATTCTTTCAGTTGTTTGTTTTGCCAATTGGCACGGAACTGGTGTACAGGAAAAGTCTCTAATAACTTTTTAAGGTATGCAAATAACACACCAACTGCGGTTTCTTGTGGCACAATGCTGAGTTTCCTCTTCTTTGAGATTTCCTCGGTTATGTATTCAAATTTCTGCCATCTTGCCACCAAAGCTTCACTGCTCATGTCTTGTTCTTCTGGCAGTAAATGGAGATTTGGCACACCGCATTTCTCGCATTCCCTTTTGACGCACTTGATGTTGTGCGCCCCCTCCCCAGACCTCGGGCATAATGTCTCGTCTACGAGATCGCTTAGGTGTTCATACACTTTGGCATTTTGAGCAGGATTTTCACAGTCCGAGATAATTTTTCTCCGCGATTCCATGCATGAATTGAAAATCATACGAATCTCGACATGTGAACGGCAACAGCATGTTATACGATCCTGGCTTCTGACAGGGACAACATAGAAGGGCTTGCATTTCTCGAAAGCCCTTTGTCCCATCTTAATGTCTGGGTTTTCAGACTTAAATTTCCGGTAAGCTTCAGTTTGAGTGACCTCCAATACTTGCTTTGGGTGACTTACGTACGTTTTCTGAGCAATGCGTTTTCTTTTATGTCCTTTTTGTTTGCCGTTTGACGGGAAATGCCAGGACTTGCCCAAAATTTATATGCCTTCTCTCTGTTTTGTTCGGATATAGCATCTAAGCGAGTTTTTCTTTTCGTTACTAACCAACACGACTTTTCGCTTCGTAACGTTTTAGTCCTATGGTTATAGCCCCTTGATAATGCTCTCCGGTTTACGTTTAGTTTCCGAGCTACCTTCGTTTTAAGCCGCTTTTTAGCAGTTGTCTCCCCAGAGAAAAACCCAATTACGGCCCTGCTAGTGCATATGGCATCATCACTCCTTTTCATTTTTACGCTAGTTAAAGCTTCTGATACATCGTCGAGAATGGCAGCTGCGATTGCTGCCTCGTCGTTGCTGGTGGAATTTAAAATACCAGTGTCAGCTAGGTGGGAGCGAGTTTGTGGGCTGTCAATTAGCGACTTAAGGATGGCTGCCTTTTTGCTCGGCGAATGAGGAAGCGCCTCTCGCACTTTATCGATGGCTCGTTTTCGAGATGACCTGTTCGCGAAACCACTACCAGCACTCGAGGATGTTTTTTTTTGCCTTCGTCTTTCGCTGTCTTTCCGTGTTCTTATAGAAACGCCATTTCGCTCTCACCTGCTCTGAAGACTTTGGGCCAGAACTGTTTTTCTTTTCCTTTTTTTTTGCCAAAATTTCTTCTCTTTTTCGCTCGTAATACCGTTTTGCTCGCTCATTTTGCAGCTCAAGATTTCGCTTCCGGGATTTCAATAAGCGCTTGGCACCGGTTTTCAACATAACAGAAAGCAGAGCAGTTCAAAACTTCTCAAAAATATGTTCTAAAAAGGAGTAACCCTGTGACTGTGTGTAAGGTCGAATGTAAAATCTAATGCTAGATCACTGTAAAGCAGACAGAAAGGCATCGAAAACGCATCACAAAAGGCATCGTAAATAATGGAACAACAAAGGCTTTGCACAACGCATCATAAAGGCATCGAAAAAGGCATCACAAAAGGCATCGAAAAAGGCATCACAAAACTGCATTGCAAAACGCATCATAAAAGGCCACGAAAAAGGCATCACAAAAGGCATCGAAAAAGGCATCTGACAAAGTTGCATTGCAAAACGCATCATAAAAGGCAACGAAAAAGGCATCGTCATGGTGTAAAATTGTGAAGGAGGATTGGACATTTGTTCTCACGGTGGTTTTATATTTCTCGTAGAAAAAACAAAGGAGTTGTAAAGATGATTTTTTTTGCAGGATAAAGTATATTTCATGTGCATCATACCCACGCAGATATATATTTTTTAGACCTGGAATGCACTCTTTTAAAGCAATTTTACATCTTGTGTACATCTACAGGAAGTACAAAGCTGACATTGTTCTCACGCTAGTTTTTGCATATTTTCAGGTGGTTATTCATAAAAAATCAAAAAACAAATTCTTGTTTCACATTCTACAGCTCATGTGCATCCCATATGATGGTTTCATTTTTCTAAACAAACGAAAGCTTATTTTAAAATTTGCGCGAATTGAAATTGTGTACGGAATATGTTACGCTTGTTTTTCGATTTTCGCGACTTTAGCTATCATTTTTCGGTGGTAATTTTTTAAAATCTTTGAGTTTATTGTAACTTCCTTGTGGTTCGGCAGCAGCTTAATTGGTATCGTAATTATCAAAATGTAATATGGTTGTTATCATCTGTTTTTTTACACAAAAACTCTTATTTTTCATGTCCTCTGAAATTGGTCACCAACATCGCGCACGCAGCCTAAAGACAGTTTATTTTAGAACCTTTAACACATTAGCAAATGTTTTACTTATTTTTCAAGGAATCACTTCCAGAGCCAAACGGGTTACCATGGAAACACTAGTTAGCATATGGGTTTATGAGGTCTTGGTCATTCTTTGTTGTTACCAAGTTTGAATTGAATCGAAATATCCAAAACAGAATTATACATAAACATTGTTTGGCCTCTTTGTCCAAGTCTTGTTGTGACGTCATTTTTTGCTAATTTGCATTAGTACAAATCTTGAGTATCAAAAAAGCTATGAACCAAAAGAGCTATGAACACGAAAAAAAAATTCTTTCGTATTTTGAATGTGCAATCAAATAAGCCATTAAAATTTCAGCCTTGAGTTGCACTTTAAACAAACCTATTATACAATGGCTGACTGCATTTATAAACCGCACCAGGGGCTGAGGACCTCCCTTAAAAAGACCCCTCCCCTGGAACTTCCACTCGTGAATCCGACCCCACCCCTGGAATTTCCACTCGTGGAACCAACCCCTCCCCTGGAATTTCCAACCCCATAAATGACCCCCACCCCTGGAATTTCCATTTTTTCTTGCAAAATACCCCTGGGAAATCTCTTTTTGGATAAAATGTCCCTGGAAAATCACCTTTTTTACTCCTCCCCTTTGAAATTTCCAGTCTCCAGACACACCCCTCTCCTGGAATTTTCAGAGTTTAATACAGCCCCCCTGGAAAATTTTCCATTGGTCCTCAACCTCCCTGGTTCGGTTTAAAAATGCAATCAGCCAATGAGTAAGACAAGAAGTTTATATTTCATGCTTAAAAAAATCATGAATAGTTTATAAGAACAATACAATAGAAACACAATAAGAATCACAGGACCGTAGCATCCCGGGGGAGGGGGGCTCCCCCTATTTTTGGGGTGCAGGTACTTGTCACACCTTTTAGGGTTTAAAATCAGGCATCTGGAAAAATTAGAAAACTTGCAAAAAAAAGTTTCCAGATAGGTACCCATTAGAGGTCCATTCTAGCAAATCAATCAAATTACACTTGTTAGGGACCGTCCATTTTTTATCAGGGAGGGGGGGCTGGTGGAAATGAGGGGGTACCCTGTATTTTTTGGTTGGCCCCCCCTTTCATGTCCGTATTTTTTTAGGAGGCCCCCCAAAATCCAATGTATTTTTTCTGGTGCCTCCCCCCCCCCTCTATTATAAATGCTTGCCCTGTAAGGTAGACTCTTGCCTAAGTGATGCAGTCTCATTCTTCTTAACGTTTTTCTTACTTCTGTCAAAGCTAAGGAACCGATCCCCCCTCAGAACTATTAAACGTTTTCGTGACACCCACCTCAGATCCTAGTAGAAAAGATTTTACATAAAGAGGGGGTCACATAATTCTTTCGTTGCGGCCAACTTTTGATAACCGCATTTCATCAAGCCTCAGTAAAAAGGGTAAATGAAGGTTTTTGTGTATAGTAAACAAAGCCTGTCAGGAGCCCAGAAAGATCCTAGTGAAGGGATCCTGAGCCTTTACGTAATATTTTTCATGAGCGCCGCAAATGAAGAAATTATTATTATTCATGTGCGTGAAGCGCAGACCAAATGACGAATTTCTATGCTTGTTGTAAGTAAACGTTGAACTCACGCTTATACCTGTGGGGTGTTCTTTCGTTCATAGACTGCACGGCAGGCCTATCAGTGCAGGGCATTTTTGAGAGGGTTTATTTGTTCTTATCAAAAAAGTAAAAGAGCATATTAGATGTTAAATTCGTCATACGCGCGAAGCGTGCCGAAATTTTTATTAAGTATTTAGTGAAATCAGAAACATATAAGCGAGTTGAAACATGTAACAAACATATTGCATGCTGTAAAAAATACAAACTTTTCGTTTCCTCCCTGTTATGTGCTTGTATTTTATTGGGTGACCCCCCCCCCCCCCCCCTCATTTCCACCAGCCCCCTCTCCCTGATAAAAAATGAACGGTCCCTTAGTTGCCTGAATTTCAGACGTATTCTCCCTCGTAAAAATATATGTCTTGCTGATACCTTTTTAGGAGCCCAAGTCAACTAAGTGATGCCATGTATGGTACCTTTTAGGGATGAAATTGAAAGTTCCTGACAAGCACCCCTGCCCCAAAAATAGGGGAGTCCCCTCTGGGCATACTGTAGCATGTTGTAAATCTGATACAACCACTAGTGGTTGTAGCTAATTTGCATAGCAACTTTAATGAAACATATCAAGTTTCACTTCCAATTGTTTTCAAACAGACGACACTAGAAGGGAGGATGTCTTCACCATTTTTTTAAGTAGTTTAAAACATTTGCAACAATTAACAACTATTTATAGTAAAAATACACTGTATAGCGGCTTTCACATAACTGCTGTGAAAACAATTCATGAGTAATTCACTATCCTATCAAATGCATAGAAATTCAACAATTAACCAATCACAGAGCGAGAGGTGATTCACAATCTCTCTTTTTTGTCAGCAATTTAATTAGACGTATAATTGTGTAATTATTTTCTCTACACAATCTGATTGGTATAAGGATCAAAGACCATGCTCTTGACCAATCACAACCCAAACCAATCACAGTTACCAAGTTATTTGTAATTACTCATGACAGTCATGTGGAAACTGCTCTAATTATGTTTTACTTGTGTCATGGTATGGTCTTTCCGAAAGCCGCCTCTGGCAAAAGCCACCTCTGGCTGCTGTTGTCACTGAAATTTAAAGAAAATAACCAATAAGTCTGATGAGCCTCGAAGACAAAACCTGCTTATCAAAACTATGGGCCCGCTTCATGCGCAACGAAAGAAAAGTGTGATCCCCCTCGACTACCTGTAAAATGCCTTCTACTATGTCGAAACTAATTATTTTTTTTTATATTTAACATATAAGAATACAATTGCTTTTGTAAAAGGAACAGCCCTGGAATAGGTCTGCACACCCACAGAGCAATATTATTCACCATCTACAGAGCAATATTAATGTATAGATTTAGGAACTGCCTAAAAGCGGAGCTCCCAGTCAATGTTTTGCCATTTATAAAGCTTGGCGTCATCGTTGATGTCTCTATGACGTACACATCATTCATGAGACCACTTCGTTGTAGTCCTCTGGTGACCTAGACAATTCTACCCAAGTTTTCGTATATTAAGAGAGTATTCGGACCAAGACGTCAGTATGATTGTGGCGCTGCATGTTATGAAGTAGTATGGAGATGATAGGAAAAATAATTAAATAAAAAATAAAAATAAAAATAGGAAAACAAAAAGTGAAATTAAACTCCATAAATAAAAGTAAAAACTAAGAAAAAGAAGAATAATATAAAAAGCTTTTGTTATGGTATATTAAAGGGATATTGGGACCGAGACATTACCTGTTGCTGGCTGATTATGATTGTGGTGTATTGTGTAAAGAAGCAGGATGAAGATGAAAGGAGATTTTTATAAATTTAAAATAAAGATAAGAATAAGAAAATAAATAAATAAAATTTTCGTTTTCGTATATTAAGGGAGTATTCGGACCAAGACGTCAGCTAAGTATAATTGTGGCGCTGCATGTTATGAAGTAGTATGGAGATGATAGGAAAAATAATTAAATAAAAACTAAAATAAAAATAGGAAAACAAAAAGTGAAATTAAACTCCATAAATAAAAGTAAAAACTAAGAAAAAGAATAATAATATAAAAAGCTTTTGTTATGGTATATTAAAGGAATATTGGGACCGAGACATTACCTGTTGCTGGCTGATTATGATTGTGGTGTATTGTGTAAAGAAGCAGGATGAAGATGAAAGGAGATTTTTATAAATTTAAAATAAAGATAAGAATAAGAAAATAAATAAATAAAATTAAAACTATTTAAATAAAAATAAGAAAATAAGAAATAAAGAAAAAAGGAATAAATTAAGATAAAAAGTAAAAAGATAGGTATAGGGAATAAACAGGTGGAAAAATTAGTTGGGAATAAGAAAATGAATGTATTTCAAAATGGTAAATGAATGAAATATCTGAAGTAATAAATAAATAAATAAATGAATGAATAGATAAAGATACCTAGAGGGATGTCCTATGTGCGATGAATATAATTCATATACAGGATTTGTAAAATGAAATTACAGCACTTGAAGCCAACCGAGTGGTTCTCGAGATATCGCCAAAGCTATTTGTGTCACGCAACACCAGTTACGTATCTTAAACTTGCCGCAATTACCGCACAAGATGGCGTGCTTAAACGTGCTAATATTAGCCTTGGAAAATGACCAATGGGCTCAAAATTTACCCAGGAAACATAATTATGTGAATTCTATATAGCCCCACCAGGCATACAGTGTAACAAGTTAATTTGGAGAAATAAATTTCGTAACGTGACAAATGAAAACCAAGAATGGAGTGAAAAAAAAAAAACGAATAAGGCTTGCTAAAAGTTAGATTGTGTTTCGCTGTGTTTTGTTGTGCGTTTATGCGTGTTGTGCGTTTATGCGGTAGTAGTAAGCTGATGGGAAGATTTTTACCTGAATCGGTTAAACGTTTAACCGATCGAATTTTTCACAAAAATCGTGATTGGTCGAGAGAACAATTGTTGTCAAAACAAGCAACGTGATTGGTCGAGAGAACAATGGGAGTCGAAGGTCACGCACACAACGCAAAAAACGTGACAAATCGCAACATTTTTTACCTGAATCGGTTAAACGCATAATTAATGAGCATGATGGGGCCATTTTTACCTGAATCGGTTAAACGCATAATCAACGGAATTTTTCACAAAAATTCAGGTAAAATTTTTACCCGACGGAATTTAATCAATGACTTGATTCAGGTAAAACGTTTACCCGACGGAATTTTTCACAAAAATCGCGATTGGTCGAGAGAACAATGGAGGTCAAAGGTCACGCCAAAGAGTAACGCAAAGGGATCACACAATCTTTTTTTATTGTTTTTTAGAATTCTACAGTAGACATATGATCTTTAGTCCAGGGTGTATTATCGCTGCAGGCAATACCCCACGACTGTCCTCTGATTTCTATAATGTCTTTGATATCTAATAGTTTACGTAGTCGCAAGAGCTCATTTCTTCGTATTCCTTGGTCGCAGTTGTATTCATCACCTGTCTTTAGGGCGTTATGGAGGCGATTGCAATAAGCAATTTTACTCCCCGGCTTGGCTAATAGTGTTTTTAACTCGCCTCTGCAGAAGAAGAGTTCCAAATCCGGCTTGTCTTTGAAAGAGCAGCAAAGTTTGTAAGCCATCATGTTGGGTATGCATGTTTTCGAGTAGCCTTCTCGTTCGAGGTAATACTTGCAGGTGCGATGGTTAAAATTGAGGGTTATCACCTCGTCTTTCATGCGGTAAACCTTGCAAACACATTTTAGGTGCAGTAGTTTTAAGCTACTGGTTCCTGCCGGGAGAATGATCATGATGAACTGATGCGGTGTACTCGTTTTGTTGTTTCTTTTATGCTGTGGTATATAACTGAACACAGGGGTAAATTGGTTGACCTTTTTTTATTTCAGCAAATTACCTTAGTTAAAATTACAGCTCGTGAGGTCGTTATATAACTGAACACAGGGGTAAATTGGTTGACCTTTTTTTTATTTCTGCAAATTACCTTAAGTTAAAATTACAGCTCGTGAGGTCGTTATATAACTGAACACACAGGGGTAAATTGGTTGACCTTTTTTTTATTTCAGCAAATTACCTTAAGTATATTTTTACAATTGGACAAAAGAAATATTTTTTAATACCGCTAAAACATAATTTCTTCTGTTTCTTGTGGTCCAGAAGAAATTGTTCACCTGAAAAAGTGATACAAGCATGGTTGATTATAATACATGCTTAAATCGATTTTGTAGTTTTTGAGATTAGTTAGTTGATTGATCGTGATATTTTGGTTAACGTTACAGTTAAAATAAAATAGTTTAACCGATTGTATAAATTTCACATGTAATCCATCGCAAAAATGTTGTTGGGCATATCTTTGGTTTTCATCTATAAAAAAGAAAAGCGAAATTGTGGTTAAGTAATACAATCGAATTCAACATAGTTTATTTTGTCGGGGTAGATATTTTGCATATCACAGTGAAGATAGAACGTTTCTATCCCTTTTAAAAAAATTCCGCGAATACGTGATCCCTTAAAATTGTCTCTTTTAAAGTTGTCTTTATAATCTGAAAAAAAAGGAAGAAAAGTTTATTCCAGTAGCGAATTGTAACTCTCTTGTAAGTTGATTAAGTTACGATTCATTCGCGATTCAGTTTCAGCTGCGATTCAGCAGCTTGTGGTGTATATATATATCTTGGCACGAGTTAGCGAACGACCAAGCAAGCCTTTAACCACGATGGTTATAACGTAGCTATTTTCCTCCAGTTGGACAGCTTTCATACGAATTACGCTCATAACGTTTTAACACGTAGCGCAAATGAGCTGTAACTTGGCAGGCGAGCAGCCCACGGAATGCCAATCAAAATATGATGACACGGTTTGATTGATTGACAATGTGACGTCATCATCACCGTGGGAACATAGCCCAAAAAAGTTTAGTTAGGAAATCGGCTATGCAATCAGTTTCTTTTTAATCGTCGCAGTAAATGAACGACTGTATCGAAAACCGGACTGAATTCTGATAAAACCGAGAGAAGTTATGACTAATTAAAAAAGTTCAAATTTCCCGCTTTGATGGTCAATTTGACCATATATGGTAAAAATTCGGCGATTTAGAGAGGGCGCTGCTTAAATCTGTTGAAGATATACGTTTCAGATATAGGAATGTCTCAAAATTTGTAGTTACTTTGACTTAGTCATCTGATACTTTAGACGTCATATTACGTCAGTATGACGTCTTCTAACATGCAATTTTTACGTCAAAGTGACGTAAACAAGGTATCGAGTTTCATGTCAAAGTCAAAGTAACTACAAATTTTAAAATATTGCTATAACTGCTTGAAACAACATCATAGGAGTTGACGCGTTGACGTTTAAAATCGCCGAAATTTTACCTTATATGGTCAAGGAACAATTAAATTCCAGAGATTCCGGCGGGAGCTTCAAAATCACGATTTCTTAATAACTTTTGATCTATATGTTCGATTTTAATGAAGTTTTCGGTTTTGGAGTGGACTTAATGGTTAGAACACTTACCAATGTTTAAAATGGTTGATATACACATTCCTAACTTTGGCGCCATTTTCAACGGCCTGTAGTGACGTCACATTGTCAGTCATCATCTTCAGATTTCCATCAATCGAAACATCTTTCCAGATACTAATACCTTGCCAAATTTGACATAAATCGGATAAATTCCCAGCTCTCTGCATAGCGAGATGGAGGAAAATGATCTCGTTTAAACCATCGTGAACAGCCAAGTCAAGCACCTCAATTGTAAGTTAACACAAAATCTCTCTCATGTTATAAAAAAATGTTTTTAATAATCTTATTAAACTTATTATAACCACGCATACAAGCTTCTTCTGTAAATTGTGATTGTTTGGATAAAATACCAATGTCAATACCTTCAAAGCGATGTTCTCTTTTATCGTTGTCTAAACAGGCAGCACAGAGGGGACAGCATTGGGCACAGTTCCAGCAAACGTACAATTTTGTTTGGCATTTTTGAATGTCACACCATGGCCCTTCGATGAGTAATCGCACGTTTCTGTGAATTTTATCCCATCCCATCTTGCGTTTTCGTTCTAGAAGGTTGTTTACGAGGGGTATGTGATAGGATTTCCAGATGATCAATTTAACATCCCAAGGCAGTAAGGGTAAAGCATCGACTGACGGTTTGACGATGCTCACCCTTATCCATTTTTCCTTTTTGGTCCACTTTTCGTCTAACCATTTCCATCCGTTGCGTTTAACCCATTTGTAACTGCCTGAAGATTCTTCTAGCGAAACATAGCTAAAGTCAAAAGTCCAGTTGCCATAGCTGTACAATGGCATGGCTGGCAAGCCTCAAGCATTTGAACTAACTGTAATGGTTTTATAAGGTAAAAGAGTTGGTTAATCGCGGTTAAAAAGAACGGCATACACGTTCATTCGACGTTCAGGTTCACACACATTGAAATTTACCTGTAAAAATGATCAAAAAGAGCAAAGCATTTGTTTTTAGGTAAAGTCACGCATACGCGTTCGTTCTATCCCCCACGCATACACACTGACATAAACATGCTTGTTGGGGTAGCTTAAACTAAATCTAACTCGATCAAAGTTTTGTCGTGCAATGTTCCACTGTTCAAAGTCTCTGGTGGTGGCCTGATGTAGACGTAACGCCATAAACAAACGTTTTGCATGTCGCCTCCCTAAAGGTTGTGTTTTTTAGCGGGGTGAAGTCGTGGGAGAAGGTCTTGCACGCGAGCGTTGTAAATCATGTTCATAAATTGAGTGTCACAAAAAAACAAATTGATGTTGTGATTGAGACATGGTAATTTTATCGTCATCCACACAGCCGTTCCGTTGATCACGCACGATCGTATGGCCGGTTGATTTCTTGTAAAGCGCACATAAGGTGTTTGGTGAGTAGAGTTGTATTGGTGTCGTGTCGCAGTAACAGGGCATTGTGTACAGTCGTTGACTATTGACGCTCACGGCCATGTGTGACCTTCGCGCCGTAGTCGCTTGATTGAAAGGCGACGACTTCGTCTATGGAATCGGCTCGTGTTAAAGTAAGGAAATTGCCAGTTTTTAGTAAAGATGAAGCGGTAGGTTAATCCATCATCGCTCAATGTTATAAATTCTGGAGGACAGTACTCGCCGATCATGCATCGTTTACCTGCATTCGTAGCCATCATTATTGACTGGCCATAGCGGTGAGGTTTTTTACGTTTACGTTCTGATCTGGGTCTATTGGTTAATGCTAGTTTTTGATGTCGTAGCGTGATCACAAAAGCGCATCTCCATCGGAGGTAGTCGTAGGGGAACTCTTTACCTAAGCGATAGACTTTATCCTCTTGACGCACAAACTGTTGTTCGAGCAGGGTGCGTAACATGACATCGTGTTCCGCTTTTTTTAAAAACGCCGTCTTGCAAAACATGAACCCATTCGAGAGTTTGCGTAACGCAGTGTTACGATCGGGGTAACACCAAAATTCCACAATGCAAGCCCATCCTCGTTTAACGCAAGGGATTGCTGTGTCACAGATGCAGCGAAAGCGATCATTTTTAGACATGACTAGAAGTGACATGGTTGGTTGAAAAAAAGCGAGTTGCGCGCCTCTTTTTTATAGCCGTTTTTGTAACCTTTAATTTTGTTTTGTAACCGATGGGGTATAATTACAAGTTCGTAATTAGTAAAAGCCATGAACGCGGCGCCGCCGCCACACCACTATGCCTTATGAGTGGCGCACGCGTTGTAATTTTCTCGAAAGCCTTGTGGTGTGTTATCGACTGTACGATTCTCGACATAGTATGGTGGGTCTTTGTGATGGGGATGAGTGCGAATGTGTCATTTCTAGAAGGATTCAGAATGAAGATCGTGTGGTGTGCTCGTATCATTCGTCGTCCCCCTCGCTTCGTTACGATGAGATGGCGTTATGGCAAGCGACTCGCAACGATCTAGGAACCGGTCGGTTAAACCGCCTAGCACACTTGGAGATTACCCAACAAGGGGTGATTAAATTTTTGGTGTATCAAAGACCTTGTCACCGCGAAGGATGGACTGTCACAGACGCGTTTTATCTGTTTGGATTTTACCCCGAATACGCTAGTCATGTAGATTACCTGAATAATCTTTACCTCAAGATGCTTACTTCGTCTTGGCATTTAACTCAGTGTAACTTTAATTATAGTCAACTGTTAAATTATTTTTACCTGAGAACTCAACCCCCGATCAAACACACTAGAGCGGTGTGTCAGGCGTGCGTTAAAGTGTATGGCGAGGTGTTTGATTCGTGGCCAGTTCAGCACGATAGACGAGGGGTGATGGTGTTCAACGAAATCAATCATTGTTTTTATGGTACTCCCCCTCAGTGTTTGCATGGGGTGGCCATGGCGTTTGAATCACGACAGGGGCATTGGGTGTATTGTGTGCAGTACGATGGTTTGTGTCATGTGTCGTCAACGTGGCGTTTTTCGGGGTTGGGTAAGTGGCTTAAGCGCCTGATCGTGCAGGTGACTCGACAGTGTAACCGTGTTGAGGATTTTTGTCCTAGCCGTGTGGTTAAGTTTCACGCCGTGTGTGTTTCCGCTCTCGAGGGACACCGCGGAAATACGTTTTCGAGCGCGCGAACCATCTATTTTGCTGGTCAGCGGCATATTTTAAAAACACCGGCAAATTTGAATTGTTTTCACCCGGCACCAAAACAGGTCAACAAAAGTTGGAAAGTTAAGGCGAAAACTTGAAAGTTAGTCTTTATTCTTTGGGAATAGTTTATTTGATATATTTAACAAAACATATCTTGTGCACAGCTTGTAAAAACTTTGCACTCAGTGTAAAATGTGAGGAAAACTACGAGGGATGACGAATTTTCGCCCGTAGCGATCCGAGGTTTGTTGACGTTTTGCGACATTTTGTTGCAATGTTGTGCTCAAAGTCCAAAACTAGGACTTCGTCGGAGTTTTGCAAAGGCTCACTCAAAAGGCCATCAAAAGAAGTTCGAAGATTTGGAGAATTGGAGGAAGGAGACCTTGTGTGTCAGCGCCATTTCGATGAAATTCGGCGAAAAAACGAGAAGACATGCTCGTGCCCGTCAACATGGGGGCACTCAAACATCCGTGTCCAGCCAATCCCTCGACGTTTTTGGGATGTATTTGATGCAGAAGGACAGAAACTCAATACCTACCAGCCTGGTACTCGATGGTGCAACAAATGCCATACAGAGGCACCAGTCAGATTTCTTCTTGGCCCGGATCACTTACCAAAACGAAGAAAGGTAAATTTTATTTCTATGTTATGTTTTTTTTTTCATCGTATGATCGAAACACTCAGATCAGTTCTCGTGAAAGCCTGGTATTTATTGAGTAACCAAGACATTGGAAACGATCCTACATACTTTGACATAATTATTAGCTAGTACACAAAGACAGGTGTCTCTTTATTAATGGACAATAATAATAATTTTACGTGACTTTCTAGAGAACTATAAATCGATGATAATTATTTGGACCTATTTAAAAATGCAAGTAGCTTGTCAACATCAGGTCTTACAAACAAAAACATTTCCATCTATTAACAGAAAATAGCAGTTGGGCAGCCGGAAAGCATAGAGGGAGACAGTGGGCAACCACAACAATGCACACAAGAGGTATGAAAATTTAATGAATTATTTAATTAGTTTTATCATTATAATTAACTTTATTTTAAACTATATTTTACATATGCAAAAAGCTAATGGCTCATCTCAGGGAATTAATGATTATACAAAATATTTCATTTCAAACAGAAAATTGTAGTTGGACAGCCCGAGAGCATAGAGGGAGACAACAACAAACCACAACAATGTCAAGAACAGGTACAGAAATTAAATGAAAAATACTGACTGTATTTTTAAAAGTTTTATTTAGAGGGGTTTTCATTAACTTGTGAAACATTGCACATTTTTTTAATCCCCTCATGTTCACACACTGTTGTCCTACATTTTTCTGTCTTTCCTCACCATCAGGCTGCTAGCTACTGGACATTTGTACATACAAGAAATGGGGAGGTGCTTCAAGGCAAGGAAGGAGATGTTATGATGGAATCTGAAACCTGGAAAACAGTGCTGGCAAGACTAAATGGTGAGCAGTTTGAATTGCACACCTTACTTTACAAGTAACACATATCATATTGGAATAATTTTTGTTTAAACCAAGTATTGTGTGATTCACAGAGCCAACTTTCACACAGCTTCTGGACAACCTTAGCCAGCACATGGAAAAGCATCCAAATCGACAGGAGTTGGTCAGCCATGACAAGTTCAAAGAGTTTTTACTGTCAAATCCATCTGGATCTTCTCTGTTCAAAACAATCAATGGAAGTATTCTTTCAGAGAGGCATGGGACGGCCAGAGCTCAACTTCAGGAGAAGAGAACAACAGCTCTTATATGGCAATTAATTTTCTACAGGTATTTACTTCTTATGTTACATGTTAACAAACTAGAATATGACTAAAATTGTCTAAAATGTATTTAGGTTCAGACAGGGAACTTAGACAATATTGATATTATCTCTGCTTGTTTTAACCATATTGAAATTGTGAAAGCAAGTACAACCCTCTGTGGATTGTGGAAATGTAAGGACATCCAATTTCAAAGGAACAAAAAACATCAATACTTCTGATATGAGGTTTCAGTGGGCAATATTATACTCTGGTTCTTGGTTTCCTTAGGAATCAAAGGCATGGAGAATTCATGGATGAAAGCTCCATTTTCCTTGACCTACATGGGCTCTCCTCTGGCGGAATGGAACTTGGTAAAGTGCTTGGCTTCTCAAGAGCAGTCAGAACAAAAACTTCAAAGAAACATGAAATTGCAGCACATCACCTCAAGCTAGTGAGAGAAAAGGCAACTCAAGCAATCACTAAGGTATACATGGAATCTCTGGCCTATACACTGCACATAGTCAACCAGAGCACGCATACCATTTCAGCCATATGCAGGGGCATACCAAGAAGGATTCCAGGGGTTCCGAAACCCCCCTATTTGTAGTGTTCGTGTATTCTGAATAGTGTTACTCCTAAAATTTATGGGTAGGCACAGGAATATAGTGGTGGAACACCCCCCCCCCCCACTAAAAAATCCTGGGTATGAAACTGATATGATAAAAAGTGTGCATATTGCATGTACAGCACAAACATGTGTGATCATTCTTTTTTTGTACAGAAATCATTCCAGATACTCTCCGTGGACGATTTTCACAACATTAATACTGTAAAGATGCCTACTGGGAGAGTCACAACAAATGCTGTACACATGGCCACATTACTGCTTGATATCCAGCCAGTGGAGGCAGTCCCACATCCAGCCAATAGCATTCACAGGAACATCATGGTAACAGTACCTGGTGGCCAGCCCCAGCTCTGTAGAGGTGGAATCAGTAACATGTGTGTCACTAAGGCTATTTCAGAGTTCTGGCCAAGCTACTCCTTATCATCCTACTTGGAGAGTTTACCCCCAGCCTTCAAGCTGCTGGATACAACAGCAATGCAACAAGCTTTGAAAGATTTAAGGTACAAAGCATGGAACAATATTATTTTTTTCCTAGAGGGCACAGTAACAAATTCTGCATTCTGATCGGTTCTTAGAGCGCACACACGAGGGCATTATTTTCCTATCTCTGACCTAGGTCAAGGTAACCATTGGTGTAAGCATGTTTTTAATAAAAAATCTAATTTTAGAGTTGAAAAAAAAAAAACTAAATAAGTTATTTACCGGCTTTAGGTCAGTCCATATAGGGAAAACTGTGACAGAGGGCTGGAAAATGTTGACCATAAATAACTTTTAGTTACTTGTGATGTCACAGTAATACTATAAAATATAAAAACCAAGCCCCCCCCCCCCCCCCAAAAAAAAAAAGTTATGCACAATACATGTTCATCACAAATTCTGGTTTGTATTGCAGAGTCTACTCACGAGAAGACCAGACAGAATGTCAGACCCTACAGTCTTCACTTCTGATTGATGAGGTGGAAAAGTCCCTCCACAGTAAAGATGACTACAGTTACTGTCACAACTACATTTTTGATGTTCTCCCAGAATTCAAGCAATTTCTGAATAACCACTTAGCCCCTACAGTTGGAGACTGGCCAACTTGGTACTTTCAGAAAAAGTTAATCTGTCAAGCCCCTGTCAATGAGTCAGTTCTATCACTTATCCCTGAACTTGGCCATTTCCATGTTTACCTAAACAGTTCTGAAGATGTTGTACAGAACTATCACCATGTATTCAAAGAAATCTACTCTGGGGTCTTTGGAGAAAGGGCTCATCTACATGTAAAACCCAAGCCTGAGAAAGTAGCGATTTGTCTAGTCCTTGCCTTTTGTGGGTGGCTGATGGTACGGCACCAAGTTCTAGATGCCTTTGGACAGTGCAAGGATGTCGAGTATGCCAGCTTGTTCCACTTGTTTGAGGAGCTTGTTCCACTAGCCTATCTCCACCATCCTGTTATTGTCAAGAGAGGGAACTTTAGTTACCTGAAGCGGTCAATGATGCGCTTGGCGATGATGTTCATATCAATGGATAGACATCATTACAATAAAGCCAGCCTGTCCTGGATCAGTGATACCGACTACCAACAGAAAAGTGTCCCTGCCTATTATGAAGCAAAGGAGAAGCTCTGCTCAGTGATAACAGACAAGAAGGTGGAAGTATTCCATTCACGAATTAGATCCAGGATAAGAAAGACTGACGGAGCAGCAAAGATCCAAGAAACTGCAAGGTTGCTGGCAAGATCCACATCTGAGAATGGGTTTGAGCAGTCTTACGTCCCTAAGTATCAACGTGGTTATAGTGACCAAGACTTACTGCTTTTGACAGGTAAATCATCATCATTATTTAAAACTGAAAGCTGAATGCAAGGGCTCAAACACGGAGTTCCGGTATAAAAGGAGCGGGCCTGCGGGTCTTTGATTGTCAGTTGTCACTCAGCTGTTGTTTAACTGTAAAATGCCAGACTGAGGGAAGCTGTTTGGGATTAACTATCTATTGACTCATAGAAAATTTGAACTCGTAGTAGAATTTGTTAACTAGATTTCTTGAACTTAGAAGCTGTACGAGAAAAGCCACTAGGGGTAATACACCTTATGACCGACCTTATTCCATTGGCCCCTTTTGGCCACACTCTCATGAAATTATCTTTTTTCTTTGTGCTCGAGTGAATATGAAAGAAAAGAATAATTTCATGAGAAAAAGGCCACAAGAGCCATTCCGCTATTTTGGAATAAGGTGTATAATGTCTACTGAAGAAGTAAAAGAAATAACAGGAGGAGCAATGTTCAACTAGATATTTTGCAGCTGTCATGATGAGGGTTGAATAAAAAGCAAAATTTTGTCCTGTTACTTCCTTTATTTCTCAATTTGTTTTGGCTGGTGTTTTGTAAATTTTGTAATATTTTTGTTCAAAATAGGTCTCTCATCTGAGGTGATCCTGTCAATGTTTGAGAGGGTCTCGACAAATCTTGGGAAATCTAAAACACAACCAAGACCACTCAACAGAGCTGGCAGACCATATGGAAAATCCCCATATCATTTGTCCAGTTTTGACAAAGATGTTTCCCGCAAGTGTCTACCACTTGGATACCGATGGCCAGGAAATGAACCAAACCCATTGCTTGACTGTGATCATCCAAACTGCACCACTGAAGACAAAGTCAAAGACACAGTTCGCCTGTCTTGTGGGCATACATTGCATCTTGCATGTATGTCAGTAAATGGAATCCCAAAAGGCTGCACCGTTTGTCTACCAAAAGTTCTTCAAGATGTTGAGAAGCTTGCAGACAGCTGGAATAAAGGTTTGCTGGATGCAGGTCCACATGATGGTGGGGGTAACAGGCCTGATGGCCCTGATCAGGATGGCGATGACGACCCTGACCAGCTGAAGAAGCCTGGAAAAGAAAGATCTAAAGGTTACTACCAGTCTAGCCATTACAAAGATCTTATAACAAGTAAAGTAGCTAACATGAAGGCTGCTATCCAAAGAGAGAAGTTAAGAGAAGAATAATAGAATTGACCGCAACAGTGCTTTTAAAAGGCCACTAATAGTTTGTCACAGTGATTCAATTGTACATTTTATTTTTATTTTTTTTGTCCCCTAATTAGTATGGGCTTAGACCAGGCTAATAGGTTCCTTGACACATCAATAAAGTTTCTATTCTATTATACTGTCATGAGATGGCTGATATTTAAATTGAATCCAAATCATTTCTTACTCTTTTCTTACCATAAAAGCGCTAGTACCAGCGGATCCCGGGATTGAAGGTTTTTATACATAATCAAATAAAAGTAAGACTTACAATGTAGTAAGCTGAATTAGTACAAAATTCGTCTTATTCTTCTGCTCTTTGTCACAAGCTAGCAGATAAAATTGATAAAAGATTCAAAGAGAGCTCGAGTACGTTCAAGACAAAACTGAACTTTTGTCATAATCTTGTGAAATAATTCAGACAAAAGAACTCTCAATATTGTAAATAGGTAATTGCAAATATCGATATTGAACGCCACAAAAGATCTCTGCATTCCGAGATCAATAAAACAATCAAAACAAATCAAATTGCTGTGGTGAATTGCACGAGTCTGCGAAATACACAGTTTACCTACCATAAATCAGGCGCTCTGGTGAGTGTATAGGATCCTGCGCAAGCAAGAAACACGACAAGATATATGGGGAATCCATGGGTTCGATTGTATTGTGATGTTCCCTGTAAATCGTATGGATTTAGTCCGGATAAACCTCTCTCACAGAAACTCTCCTTCGTTCGAGGTCAAACCTTTGGTGTGGAAGCACCGAAGGGTGTAATTTGCAAAGTAACTCCGCTGGCCACGGGATGTGACGTCACAAAAACGTATTTCCGCGGTGTCCTCTCGAGGCGGTTGCGGTTCGCGATTGTGTTGAATGGGATGGATCTCGTTGGATGGTTGTGGTTGAGCATTTATTACCTGCCGTGTTTTGGGTTCATAATGAAAAGGGTAAGCTGTTTCGTACGATCAACGGGGCTCGTTTTGAGCATTTCGTGAGGTGTTTTGAAGATCATCTTTGTCAAGTGGTGGGGCACGTGAGGAAGAATGGCGAGGTGTGTCAGGTAAATCACAAAAGAGATGTGCTTCTTCCTAAAGGGGTGGAAAAGGTTGTAACGGATGATGCGTTTTTAACTGCAGTTCTAGGTTTAAATTTACTGCCGCCGTCGGGGTCGTTTACCCACGAGGAGATATTGTGCTTGTTCATGTTTGCTTCGATACCTCATTTCAGAGATCACGTATCTGCCGAAATGGGTGAACAACACGACAAGGTGTGTTTTACGGCGTTTCGTGTGATGCAACCGCATGTTGAAAAAACGTGTTTTTCTCTGTTAAAACAATCGTTTGAAACAGTGCCACCC
The DNA here is from genome assembly GCA_033964015.1 of Scolanthus callimorphus. Lineage (NCBI taxonomy): Eukaryota > Metazoa > Cnidaria > Anthozoa > Actiniaria > Edwardsiidae > Scolanthus > Scolanthus callimorphus. The sequence goes on along the minus strand of CM066922.1, from coordinate 26,135,519 downwards.
CTTTTTGAACTTCGATCTCATGTGTGTTGGAAAGTGGCTAAGGAAATTGGCGAGGTTATAGAGAAAAGCGATCAATGTGAGGAGGTTTTCGCGGAAGCGCTGTTTATTCCTCGTAGTAAATTCTATCTCAATTTTGTAATTCGTGCCTATTGTAAAGATCACCATCACGCGTGTTGTTGTAGAGAAACGGCTTTATTTAATGTCAATTAACTGTGATAAGCACACCAATTAAAAAAGAAACAGGCTTCTTTAATGGCGCAGTGTGGTGTTTTACCGTCGATTAAAGGACGATGTTTTCCGCACGTGTTAGTTTCTTTGTTGAATGGCCATGGGTGATTGTACGCGTATTCGTTAAACTTATCGTCGTCGGGTTTAGGACATCCTAGCGTTTCGAGGTTGTAGTTGGGGATTCCGCATGCGTCGAGCACATCTTTTTCCACGTGACCTCCCTTGTAAGCCATCAGTGATTCTTTGCTGCAGTGGTAGTCGTAAATTTGCCTGATTTTGGCCTGCACTTGGGAAAGAGCGATGTGTCCACGAGGGCGGTCATCGACGCGAAATCCATGAATAAAGTTTTTCACATAGTTGCATGATTTTTTGTCCTTGTGACGAAGCGACGAATAGTGGAACGGATAACTGACGAAATAGCGGTGTAGTTTAGGTGAATAATTTGGCCAAGCTTCCACCGTGATGATTCCAATTTCTTTGGGATAAAAGCGGCGCTGGATGAAAAATCCTTCCATATCGAGAATCCCCCCAATCTGAACAGATCCTTGGTGATCAAAGCACGTCACCACCATGATGATGTTGAGCCTTTTTCTGTATAGCCGATTCTGCGAGCACGTTAAACAGTTTCGCGAATTTATCCTTTCTCGGGTAAAAAGCAATCGGTTTTACCCGATTCGAGAAGGGGCAACGTACGAGATGTGTGAAGATGGGGATGATAACGCCTTTCACATAGCCTTTGTCGGAGGCGTGTTTCTTCGGTTTTGTGATGAAATCGAAAAGAAAGAATTGAAACAGCTCAAAGACCGCACCGACGATGCATCGTTTCTTCTCGAGTGTTGTATTGCTCATGGTGCCATTACCCAGCGGTTTGTGGATTTCGAAGACCAGCAGAAACAAGCAAGCAAATTTTCACATTTTCGTGAGTGGAGTGACGATTGGGAGGAGTTACACACGTTGCTCGTTTACCTGTTGAGGCATTATCCAACGGTTTGACAAAAAAAAATATATATATAACATTTAGGCATCGCAACGAAACATCATCATCATGTCATTGTCTAGTATAGCCGCTTAAAGCGGCTTTGTTGACGGCGTTGGCGTTTTTTATCCCCTTTTCTGCTGGATTCACCTTGGGTGCTCTAATGGTATCGCGTAAAGCGGACAGCGATGATGATGGAAAAAAATCTCGCAAGGACGGTGTCGAACAAAGTGACTAGATCGTTGATCGCTTATTGGAGCCAAGTGTTTACGTATCACGTGTTTCATCAACCCCCATTTGTGGAGGTGTGCCGGCCGCGTGAGAGGGAGAATCACAACGTGTGGTGGCCTGACAGCGAGGATTGTGGTTTTGGTTTAACCGATGCTCGATTTCAGATGGACTTTGCTGACTTGTGGTGTGCCGAAGATTTCAACTCGAGCTCGACTCGCATCTTGTGGCTTTTGTGTAACGAAATGAATAAACATTGCAAAACTGTAGGCGATGTGGATTACGTGTTAAACGTTCAATGGGTGCTGTATAAAATGCTTCGATTTCTCAACACGGCATGGGCTGCGGAGTACACGATCCCCGTCGGCCCTCCTGAAACATTTTATTCAAAATCGCATTGCGGATGTAGTGAGTTGAAAGACGATTTTTACGAGTGTATGACTACGGTTTGCGACCTGGTGCTGGCTGATGGGGCGTGGGTGGGTCAATGGCGTGATTATTTTTGGAAGGGGAATTTGTGGTTTGGGGCGAAATTACCCGAAACGAACCCTTTTGAAAAATGTTTAATAAAACTGGAGCGTTGCGATATTTATTGTGTCGATCGTGAAGCGTTGCTCATCCATTCAAAAGAGAAGTTGCAGCAGCAGATCCAAGTGGTTTTGAAGGAGTCGGCCAGCGAATTAAATAATGAATTCGATTGAAGAATCAGCGGAAGAAGTTCGTGCCTTAGCGTCCGTTTTGGTAGAGCATCCTCACTTGATTCAGTTGGTCCTCCGTTTGTGGGATAAAGCGCGTCAAATTGAACACCATCCATGGACGGAGTTGGCGTGTTGCCGTCAAGCCTTGATGGGGCTGTGTGACTTGTTTTTAGATTATGCTTTACCCAGGCAGTTACCGTTGACTCATTTTTTGATGTCGGAAATGCTTATGTTATTACGGTTATTGGAGGGGATTGTTAAAAAAACTCCAAACCTAGTGAACGCCGCTTTGCACCAAAAAATGTCCGACGTGTGTCAAAAGGCTTATTTTTGCATGAATGGTATGCATGGACAAGATGAGTTTAGCATGTCGTTTGTAACCGAGGTAAAAACGATGTTGGAAACCGAGGTGATCGTGTCTCCGTTGTTGAAATTGGGCGGTTATTTAAAAGCAGCTTTAACCCACCTTCCTAGTGAAAATCAGTGTAAAGAATATTGTGTTCAACAAAATTTATTAGCAGATTATAGCGGATCGCTGATGAAGCGCATTGAGCAAATGGCTTGTGAATTGCAGTGGCAGTGTTTGTAGATGTTACAATAAAAAATAATCCACAGTTAGTTAAACAGTCTTTTCAAATGTTTTTGAACGTAGGGTTGTTTCGTCACCCCTTTTAACCCCAAGCTTCCTAGCGTTCGAAATCCGACAGCAAAAGAGGGGGCCACGTTCACAAGCCCCGACAATACCTCTCCTATGGTGTTGGTGATTTTGGACGCTTTGAATACCGGACGCTTTATGGACGCGTGACTGATTTGAGGTACCGAACTTGCGGCACCCGTTCGGCGGCGGCGGTGGCCTATGGCAATACCTCCACGCTGCTTCCTGCGCCGGCGTTTCATCGTGTGTGTGTGCTTATAAAAGGGGTAGGGTGGATTGAGCGCGCTTTTATAGACTGGTGCGCGTTCGTCATGGAGCACATAAAGCGACATATTGCTCAATTGGAGCACATGATTGATTATGAACACGGAAAAATGGCTTTGCCCTCGGCCGATTTTGTAACACTGACCGCTGAGATGATGCAGGTAATCGCTAAGCTCAAACAACGTACTGGGTTAACCGAGGATGACTTTCGTCGGCTCGTATTTCGTGATGTCGTTCAACAAGAGGGTGAATCACAAGAGGAAGAAGAAGAAGAGCAAGAGGTGCAGGGAGAAGATGAAGAAGATCTACCCTCTCGGGGTCGTGAAGTACACATGAGCTTTACCTTTAACTGATTCTAAGGAAAAAAACTATAAAGACAAACGAACTCAGTGTGACTCAGAAGCTAAAAGAAAAAAAATGGCCTTGAGCAACACGTCGTGTAGCGTATGCGATCAAACGCCTCACGGATTTGATTTTTCCGTGGAAGACAAGGCGCACTTTTTTAATGTGTTAAATCACATTTTGTTTGGAATGGCCAACAGCCGGGTGTTACCCACACAAACCCTAATCAAGGGTTTAGAACAGTGGGTGTTTGGTAATCCCGAAGGTCGTGCTGCGGCGAGAGCCACGTACACTCGTGTGATGATCAACCTGCACGAGGAATTGCGGCGACGCGAGCAGATGCAATTGTGTGTTTCTTGCTACGTAAAAGAGAAAAAAGAAAAGGTTATCAAGCGCGAAGGTGGCGGCGCCTCTTTAGAAGATGTGGTGCGTCAAACGTACGCGAATTTAGGTCACGAACCACCACCGAAAAAGGAAAAAGAAAAAACAGCGTGTTACCATAAAACCCATCGTCCCGATCGAAGTGGTGCCTAATTCTCCTGCACCATCACCAGACCAACAAGAACAAGAACATGGCTGATTGCGGTGATCGTACCGACGAACTTTTTTTCGCCGTATTGCGGATATGGAAAAAGTGGTGCCAGGGAATTATTTAGAACATGTTCGTTTTTATTTTTTTCATAAAAAAAACGCACATTTTGTTCCGTTGTGGAAGAACGTGCTCAAGAAATGGGGCGCTAGCGACAAGGCTGTTCGTTTGGCTGTTTCAAGAGTAGATGATGATTGCTTCACGTTTACGTTTTTTAATCAAACTCTACCCTTATCTCAAGTGCTGCGCAGCGTGTTGTTTATTATGGAGTCGTTGCAGTCGCAACCGCCAAGCCGAGATTTTATCGACGAAACGTTTAGCGATCAAGAACTCGCCGAAATTTGGAGTTCTTTTAGCAGCCTACAAAAGCCCAATAATCATTTGATTCTCGCTGTTTTGGGACAGCTTCTCAACGACGCCGTCTGCAGACGTTTACTGGGTGTGCAATTGCAACACGTAGCTTCTGAGACTCGAGCACGACTTGGGCTGGGCGATGTCGTCGACGGACGAAAAAATAAAGTGCATCCTTTTTTTTACAAGCTGGCCGACATCGTTAAACAACAGCAAGGGCGAATTGCTATGCCACCGCGATATGATGGCGATCAATCTCCCACGCACGATTGTATTTTGGACTTTTTACACACGTTGTTGGATCAGCACCCACAAGATCTTACCGAATTTATGATTCAGCGGTATTTGGAACGTCAGTTGGCCTTTGCGCGATGTCATCGTTTTGCTTGGGAAGGGTATGCCGCCAGCACACCCTCTGCAGGACTCATCACCTTTTGAAAAACAATATAAATAGCAGATATAGACGCGCCATCACAATGGCATCACAATGACATCACAACAACAACATGGAGGAAGGCGGAGGCGGCGTCGGCGGCGGCGTGGACAACGAGGTCGCGGTAGTCTTATAAAAAGCCCGATGACCCGTAGCATAATTAAAAGCGCAGGAACTGCTTTATTTAGACGTGCCAAAAGAGCGTTGGTGAAGCGTGGCATCGTCGCGAAAAATGCCTGAACAAAGAACAGTGACACGAGACTGCTTGATGGAGGCGTTACGTTTAATTTAAAATTTGCCACTGAAATGAGTGATAGAATGTGTAGACGACGAAGACGAGTTGTTAAAGAAATGTAATAAAAAAAGAGTTTTCCTAAAACCGTGTCTTTGTGATCTACGTTATAAAAAGCGCGCTCGAGACCATCACACACACAGAGAGTGGCACAATGGCAGAGTGTGCGACGCTCACCGATAAAGCCGAAAAAGCGGTAGATTATCATCATGCGCAAAAAGTGGTTGCTCTTCTTCGACAATGCTTGCCCCTGCTCAATGCGGTCGACACGAAGGACAACAATCTAATGAATGCGGTGCTTAAATTTCGCGAAGAGGCAGCCCTGATCGTGGAAGAGAGAGAAACAGATGAAGGGGGGTGCTCGTGTTTTGGTGGATTGTGCATCACGTTCTTGTACTGGGACACGTTATACGATAGTCTTGAACGCTTGTACCACGAACGTGATGCCCTTCGTCCAGAATGGCCAGAGTTAACCGTTCTGCTGGATAAACTGAACAGTCAGTTACACTTGTGGATTCACAGCACAAGTTTTTTCTTCGGTTACGTGAGGAGACGAAGTTTAGAAGAGTACGGTCGTTACCTTCTGAATGGCCAACAGGGTAATAATCTCCCTCTGTTACCTGACGGAGCAGGTACAATGGCAAAATGCAAGCGAGACTACGCAATAATGATGCGTAGCTCGTCGGGTATAAATTGAACCGGTTACCTCGTTTAAATCACAACCCTAGAAATGATGTGCGACGTACCTGTAACGGCTACTAGCCCTCCTCCTCTCAACAACAACAACGAGGAATCGAAAAAACGAAAATGTCCTGTGGCCACCAAGGACTTGTCCAAATGCTGCCGCTCGACGACGAAGAACCCAACAAAAAGAAAAAGAAAAAGAAACCTAAACCTAAACCACCGGAGACGACGACTGTTGTGATGGAGGAAAAAAAAGATCCCTTGTGGGAATTTTTGCTAAACGACCAGGCGCCACCGACGGAATTTCTGTTAAACGGTCAAGGCGGCATGGCTGCGGTGCCGCCGCCACCACCACCACCACCACCACCACCACCACCACCACCACCACCACAGATGGGGTTTCACCCGTTTGAGGCGCTATTTCAATGTAAAAGAAGGAAAAACCAACACAGAAACGCAAGATTTGCCAACGTTTCGGACCTTTATTTCGGTCCTTCTTCAGGGCGACTAAAACCGTTACAGAAATCACGTATATATACACAAATGCGCGCGCGCACAAGGTTGCGCGCGACACAAACAAGATAGAGAATACGGGATAATAAAAGGGCTGAGTTCTAGAGTTCCTCTCTGATATTCAGGCCATTTGGGACCATGGTTTTCAGTGTGTCCATCCAATAGCCCTCAACACCTGTGAGGTCTCTAGAGTTAGTAACCCGCTTGATGCATTTAATCTTCAGATCTTCTAGATTGTGTCCCGCGTTGCTTGTGTTGAAATGAGCAGCGACGGGGTTGGTATCCGCATATTTAACCCAGTTCTTAATAGTGCACTTATGTGTGCGAAAGCGTGCGTGTAGAGAGCAGCTCGTTTCCCCAACGTACTGCTTTTCGCATCTCTGGCAGGTAATGAGGTACACAACGTTCTTCGTTTTGCAGTTGAGCTGGCTATTGATGTTATACTCTTTGCCGGTAGTGGTGCTGGAGAACGTGGCGCTCACATCCACATATGCACATGTTCCACACCTTTTGTCGCCGCACAGCTTCATGCCTCGCTCGGTTTCTAATGTCTCGGATGCCGGTAAGCGAGCTCGCACCAGGTGGTCCCTCAGGTTGGGTGGGCGCCTGAATGCTACCATAGGTGGTTCTTGTAGCGCTGCGCGTATCCTGTCAGAGATGCAGGCGATGGGAAATGCGTCTCTGACAATTATTGGGGCGTTACGTAGGGGGCGTTACTTGTATGCTCTGCAGTACAAGTTTCAAGAGGGTACAAACAAGATCTTGTACTGCAGAGCATCGCACGAGTCTCACAGAACCGTCGTTCCGATGTTCCCAGGTGCGGTCTCGTCAGCGTAACAACAACAGAGTTCCGCTAGTCATGACGTACCATCCACTCCTACGTAACGCCCCAAGAATTGTCAGAGACGCATTTCCCATCGCCTGCATCTCTGACAGGATACGCGCAGCGCTACAAGAACCACCTATGGTAGCATTCAGGCGCCCACCCAACCTGAGGGACCACCTGGTGCGAGCTCGCTTACCGGCATCCGAGACATTAGAAACCGAGCGAGGCATGAAGCTGTGCGGCGACAAAAGGTGTGGAACATGTGCATATGTGGATGTGAGCGCCACGTTCTCCAGCACCACTACCGGCAAAGAGTATAACATCAATAGCCAGCTCAACTGCAAAACGAAGAACGTTGTGTACCTCATTACCTGCCAGAGATGCGAAAAGCAGTACGTTGGGGAAACGAGCTGCTCTCTACACGCACGCTTTCGCACACATAAGTGCACTATTAAGAACTGGGTTAAATATGCGGATACCAACCCCGTCGCTGCTCATTTCAACACAAGCAACGCGGGACACAATCTAGAAGATCTGAAGATTAAATGCATCAAGCGGGTTACTAACTCTAGAGACCTCACAGGTGTTGAGGGCTATTGGATGGACACACTGAAAACCATGGTCCCAAATGGCCTGAATATCAGAGAGGACTCTAGAACTCAGCCCTTTTATTATCCCGTATTCTCTATCTTGTTTGTGTCGCGCGCAACCTTGTGCGCGCGCGCATTTGTGTATATATACGTGATTTCTGTAACGGTTTTAGTCGCCCTGAAGAAGGACCGAAATAAAGGTCCGAAACGTTGGCAAATCTTGCGTTTCTGTGTTGGTTTTTCCTTCTTTTACATTGCATTACCTCAAACCAAGGCATCCCGAAGGGATCCAGAAACACATTGCTGTTTGCTCACCTTTGATTTTTAAGAAGAAGGCGCTATTTCAAGAAACAGAAGAAGGTGGTCATCCACCGATCGCGATGCTCATGTCGGATTTTGCACACGTGCATCACAATTATCTCGACTGTCTGATTCGGCTCAAAGCGTTTGCTAGCAACGAGATGTTGCCGAGCCTCAACAAGGTGATCGACATGCTCGTGTCACCCGTGCAAGACAAGTTTGGCTACACCGAGAACGTGGGTCCGCTGTTCAAGGAAATGCACAAAAACACCAAGACTTTTCATGCGAAAAGCAACAAGCCTTTGCAAGAGGCTTGCGATCTGATCGCCTCGATGCGCTATGCATCTCGTAAGAAAAAAATGTAAAAAAGAGTGTGATAATAAAAAAAATTTATTAAATTTTAAATTTGAAAATGACATGCGTATTTTTTTTTTTTAAAGCAACGCGTGACCAACGAGTCAGTCCTCCTTTCCCATCTTGTTTCTTGTGCGTTTTGCTGCGCGTCACGGCAGGAGTCCATGTCAAGGCCGTGTCGATCTTTTTCAACATGGCCAACGATTTTTTGGCTGCTTTTTCGTGCGAGGCAGAAGGGGTTGACCTTGTATACGCCTTGGCCAATTGTCTTTGCACTTCGGAGGTTAATTTGGAGGAAGACGGGGTAGCCAGCAATGATTTGCGTGTTTTGGTTGTGGTGCCGGGTAGAGCGGACGGTGGCGTGGGGGCCGACGACAAACCCAACGCCGACGACGACGTCCGATCCAAACGGCTATTACCATTCGCCGTGGTGTCCAACGTTTGCGCTTTGCGATAGTCGCGCGCTTGTTGCAGCAATAACGCATAATTGGCAATGGCTTTGGACGTTAATTTAGCCAGAATGTCGGGCGTCCATTGATGCTTGCTGCCCAACGTGTGATTGACCCATTTGGCTTTTTCCAACAACGGTTCCGTAAAAGGGCTTTGATTTTCCACCGTTTGAATTTGCTTCAATTGATTAATGCGTTGCACGTTTAACGGATTCATGCCTCCTTCTTGTTGTTCTTCCTGCGGAGGAGCAGCAGCAGCAGCAGCAGCAGCAGCAGAGGGTGCACGTTCCACGGGAATCAAATACGCCAGTTTATTATATTTCATGCTCACCCTCCTCCGACGAGTCCTTTTTATCCTGTTGTTCGGGCAATTCCACCACTAAGTGTTCTTCTTTTTGTTCTTCCGGACTCAGCAGATTTTTTTTTTGGGTTTCTGCTTTTTGCTAGCGCTGCGGCGTGGGACGTGATGACGTAGCGTTGCTTTGACTATGTCGCTAATCACCTCGTGAAAGCGTGGATCGCGTGATCGTAACGCTTTGTGACGATTGGCTCGTAACGTGCGCTTACTTATAATCGTTTTTAGCCGCTTTTTAAAAGGCATCAATTTGTTCTTCACCTCCTCGTCCAACGGGTGTTCTGATAAATGGCATTGTGAATCGTTTCGCTCAACGCATCCACTTCGCGTTTTCCTAATTGATTCACCACGTTGGGCACCAACGCTTTTTCTTGAAGCGCTTGGAAAAGCAATTTGTTGCGAAACAATCGAGACCCCATCTCTTTATCGACGACGACGACGACGCTTCTTCTTCTTGAATCGTGTGGCGCGTTCGTTAAATCGGTTCATCATTAAATAGCGTTGACCCGCCAACGTGACCACGTTGCCAATTTGACCGCCGTGAAACAGCGCATCGCCGCGCCCTTTCAATTTGTCCTCGTACCCATCGTAACGAATAAACGCCGGTCCATAGGGTTTTCTCGCCGAAGCCGCCGTAAACGACACGGGCAATTGCTTGCCCGGCCTGCCTCGTCGACGTATCATTTTTTTTCTTTTTAAAAAACACGCCACCACTCTTTATTTATACTCTCCAACGAAGTCGTGGCGGCGGCGGTGCCGTGGGCGTTAACGGCAGCTTGACGAGCGCGCGGCGAGGGTTAAAACCATCACCACCCACGTAAATCAAGCCCAGACGCTTAAAACCAAACCCACCCCTCCCATGCATCATTTGCATGGTCACGTACGGCATCATCAAATTATGGCGCGCCACTTTACGCAATCGACGCTGTTTCAAACGACGACGCTTTTTCATCATCACGACGACGATCCACTCGGCGATTCAGGAATTCTCCTTCGTGCACGCACCCTCCTTATATTGGGCCCACCGCGACGACGCGTTCGACGCGCCCTTGCAGCCCGGGGGCGCCGCGGCTCCGCCGCGGCGTTTGCCTCGCTCGCGGGCGTCGACGAACTGAACGACTCGCGTTGCACGACCGGCCGTTGGCCCTTGCGCACCGTCGTCGTGGTTTTGGTCAGGGTGGTGGTTTGGTGGTCGCCGTCGCTCAACGGCGTTCGCAACGTGGACGTGTTGTACGCTCCGTGCTGTTCGGCAAACTGACGCGCGAATTCCGCGTAGTCGTCCGGCGGCGGCTGGTGTTGGTTTTGTCCGTTGTCAAACCTGTTGTTGTTGCCGGTGGTGGTGGGTCCTGGTGCTGCGGGTGGTGGTGCGGCGGCGTCGACGCGAGACGTGCCCACGAATCCCGAACGGCTTGGTAACGCCACGGCCGACGCCGGCGGTTGGACAGGTGAGATGGTGTTGACGTGCTGTTGCGTTAACGTCGATGGACCTGCTGCTGGTGGTGGTGGTGGTAAAGACGACATTTGTTGTTGTTGTTGGGGATCCGTGACGTTCAAAAACAGACCAGGATTTTCGTCCACCACTTCTCGAACAGCTTGCAACACCGCCGCCGTGCTCGCCAACGACGTGGCAGCCTCGTCGTCGTCGCCGCCAAGCAACACTTGATCGAGAGGGTTGATCATGTGGGTGGGGTCTGGGGAGTCTAGGCGACGACGACTTGGTGGTGGTTGGTCAAGTTGACTCGCCAGCTCGCGCAGCTCCGCCAAGGCACGCGTGATGTTGCGGCTGCTGCTGCTGCTGCTGCTGTCGCTCATGCTTTGCTCAGGTAAATGGTTTGCCACTGACGCGTGCTCGGCAAAATGTTCGATCGCTGTCTCAACTCGGGCGCCGAATGCGGCGAAAAATCCAACATGAACAATCGCTCGGGGTCTTGAGATGTGGCGTGGGCAAACGCTTCGTGCGCTGCTTTGGTTTGCCCGGGAAACGCTTGACTAAATAGGATGTCGGGCTGACGTTGGTCGCGCGGGTTGTTGAACAAAAAATAGTAATGCGTGTTGATGCTGTTCGTCCGCGACTTCGGTCCGCCGTAAAACAGGTTTTGAGTGATCACCACCACCGTGATGTTCAGGTGGTGACTGCCTTTGGTGAACATTTTTTCCACCTCCGTGTTCGAACTCACCTCCGACATGAGATCGTCAAACACCACCATCACCTGCTTTGGACCGCCGCCGCCGCCGCCCGATTGCTCATGCTCTTTTTTCTCGTCGTCTGCTTCGTCGTCCGATTGTTGCATGCGCGTCGTCTCGATGCCTTCGATCATTTTCACAGCGTTACAGCGACGCTGCAAGTCGCTGTACTTGTCTTGCCATTGCGAATAATGAAAATCAATTTCGTCGATAGGCTTTTCAAACAAATCTTGACGTTCCAGAATCATTTTAATCACAAATTCGGTTTTGCCGCACCCCGTCGGTCCCACCACCATAATGGTGCAAGGGTTTTTCAGACGAGGTGCGTAGGTGTTTTTCATGGACATGATGATGTTTTACAACGATTGGTTTGACGACTGCACACCTTTCGCATTTCGGCAGGCGTTTCCACAAACTCGCCAAATGCCGTGCACGTCAAACGACAAACTTTTATATCGTTTTGAGCCAGCCGTTTGGCGTCGAACAAGCGCACAAACTCCCGCATGGTGCGTCCTCGACACCGAAAATACAAAAAACATGAGACAATAATGACCACACACGGTCGTGGTCTCTTGCTGAAGTTGGTTTCCGTTCGTTTCTACGCTAGGACTCTTTAACGTCTTTTGTATGTAGTACAACCAATGAGGATGATAGTCTTCCGGTCTGCCGCCATAACTGTCAAAAAATTCGACCGGTCCTCGAGCAGGACGCCACAGGGCCACCCAATGCGTCCCTGGTTGACCGTGCGGATCCGTGTTTACAATCAAGCCTTGATTGCGCCGTCGCTTTAATAACCCCACCGGTAAGCGATCTGCCGCCACTACGCCACGCACGTGACCACGCGTGATGGGGTTGCGATGCAACAACGACTGAAGAAGCACGTTACTCGTACCCCCTGGTGATGATGTCATTATTACAGCTCTTCGTCACGCACCAAACGATTACAATCCATTTTAATAGTTTTGGCCGTCTCCCACAAAATCACCACGTAGTGATTGGCCACCAAATTCGCCGATAAGCGCAACTTCAAATCCACCTTGCCTTGCTGGTCCAGGGTCAGGTACTCGTCTTTACCACCACCCCCGTTGTTGGGCATAAAGTCCCAGCAAATGACCCCGTAGCCGTTGTTAAACTCGTTCAGGCTGATCGGCGGCGGGGGTGCAAATTCGTGACGCCCTCGAGCCATGGACGTGATCGACACCTCGTACAACTCGGCATAATCGTCGGCGTTGAGAAACGTCACCTTGGGTCTCGGAAAAGCCCCATTATCCACCAACACCTCGAACTCGGACAAATTGGGCGGGACCACCATCTTCCACATGTTGCTAGCAAAGCGCCCTGTAAACCCGTTTTGCTCGATGAAGCACACGTACATGCGTCGCGGCATCTTCCCAGTGAACAAATCGCCAAAAAAGAACTCCGATTGCTGCGCCTGCATGACCCGCGTCTGCACTTCCGTGTCAATGTAGGGAAACTGGGCCTTCATGCCTTTTTTCCACACCATCTCTTCAAACGCGATCTTGAAGTCGTCCTCGAGTTTCACCGCCTCCACCTCGACCTTCACGTCGAGCACTTTCAGCTTGTACAGAACCCCCACCGCCTCGCTGTTGGCCATCAGGTAATATTTGGGCTCGTTCATGTACATTTCAATTTCGATCGACGTGCCATCGGGTAGAAAATTGTGCGCCGAATTTCTCAAGTTGATGAATGGGTAATGGCAAAGCCGCACTTTTGACCCGTTACGAAATTTCTTTTGCCTGTGCCAAAACCCCGAATTGTCCGCAGCCGCCGGTGCAGCTTCGTCCAGAGTGGTGGTGTCATGCTTGTCGATGTCGTCTTGAAGCCAACACTCGGTCGTCCCCTTGAGGTACTTTTTCTGCCATCGGTCAAACCCCAACAAGGCGCGAAGGTACGCCTTGTAAGGGTACAAGCTGTTCTGATCCTCCAATTCTTCCCCGTTGATTTTGAACGACAAGTTTCGAATCATGGCCGCAATGGGGAAATTAAGGGGGGCTACTCTCACGGTGTTGTCGTCAGGAAGACTCGTGTTGTCGTCGGCCTTGACCAATTTAAGTTCAAAATAAAACGGAAACTGCTCATGTTAAACCAACTCGAATTGGGCATGATGCGCCACGTCATCGGATTGTCCGAACTCCCTTCGATTCTTCGAAAACTCAACAACCCATGGTGCTTGAACGTTTTCATTAAGGGTGGGGTGTTGAACATGTCCACCACCCGCTGATCTTCCACCACTTGCTCGCCTTCCACGTTAAATTTGGCCTTTTTGCTAGGAGGCTCTTCTATCACCTCGATATTGTCCTCCTCTCCGGCTTTAGGATCGACCCCCATGTTGTTTCTCAATCAATCAAAGACCGTGGTCGCGTGAACTACGGGTTTTTTATTCTTATTTTTATTTTTCTTCTTACTACTACTACTACTACTACTACTACTAGAGGGTTGTTTTTTTGCTTTTTTAGGCTTTGACGCCGCTGTTTGTGCTGGTTGGGCTTTGCGTTTTTTCCCCGTTAACGCCTGATTGACCTTTTTTTGCAAGCTGTTGGCGTTATTAGCCACCTCCTTTCTCACCGCTCCTTTTATACTGTCTCCCTTGAGCACTCGTTGCGTGACACCTAACCCGGCCGCCGCAGCTGACCCTGCTGCTGCTTTACCCAACGTCACGGCCGCTTTTTTGGCCAGTCGAGACGCCACCAACTTTCCCACCCCTCGAACCAAACTCATGCCAAGTTTAGGGAGAAGCGCACCTATAATGCCTCCGTGTTGTATCGTGGACGGCTCCGAGTAAATCGGATGGGGCATGGGGGGCCGTGGCACCTTGTATACCTCGCCACCCCACCACCACCAAGCTGAAACGTACTAATCATCTCACAGTCCGGTCACGCGTAGTTTGGGGCGAATGTGCAACACCACCGACGTCGTTTCGTTGGGGTTAAAGTTTAACGACTCCCCCCTTTGATTGGTTATTTTCAAATGAACTTCCGTAATGCTCGTCGTCCGTGTTTTATAGTATTGTACACGGGTAGCTGGTGCGTCGTTTCGTAATGGTACGCACGCTGGGTAAGGGGGAACACCCCTGCCAAAGGTAACGTCCGATTGCTCACCACCGATTCTTCGACCAGGTTGAACAGGTACACCAGCATTTGATCCCCCATCAGCGAAAACATGTAATCGAAATGATCCTGCCAAGGCAATTGGCTGGAAATGGTCGTGTACGTGCTTAACCCGTAGGGTAAAAACACGCGCGACGAATACGACTCCAGCTGGCCGCCCGCCACGGCTCGACGATACGCTTCCAACGAGCTCTCCATCGCAGGGTCGTACGGTTGCGGGTTCAACGCAAAATAACGCTGCTTGGTCAACTCGTCCTCGCTGCGGTACGGATTTTTTAGATGCAGGCCATCCGCGGTGGCTGGGAATTTGCTGGGGAGCGTGGGGTGCTTCTTGATGTCGCCGTTCGCAATTTCGAGCATCATGGGGCAGGCCATCAATTGCGCCAAGGGGAACCCAAACACGGAATTCATCAGCGTTTCGCTGCCAAACACCCATCGCACCCCCGTCGTCTCCATCTTGAGCGGCGACGTTTTGCTCCACGAAAACTTGACAAACCCTCGAAATGTGTTCGGATCCATGTCCGCCGCCGCGGTCAACGTTTCGGCTCCAGTGCGACCATAGATATCGACTACAGCGTGACCAATTTGGGAGCCCACGCGCCACCCCAACAATCGAAGCACGCTTTTCGAGTTCACATCAATGATCAATTTCGAAGGAAACGAAGCACTGACAAACGCGCAACGACGAGGCGACGCCGCTGGACGCATCTCCAAGGCAAGCGTCTCGTAAAGCCAGGTGGCAATGTCGTTAGGCATGAAATGCCCCACAGGCATCCAGGCTTCCAGCCACGTGGCGTTGGCAGAGTCACGCTTGAACCGCAACCCATTGTTCGACGCGTTCACGTTGGGCAATTCGGGATTGAATTTCTCCGTCAGCTCGAACAACAACGCCTCCATCGAATCGTAATGAATGTGATTCAAGCGCCCCAACGTCACCAACTTTGCCCGTTGAGAAGGTGCTGCAAACGCCAAATACGTCGAATTGTGGGTAAAATCGTATTCGACATACGGTCGCTCGGACCACGACGCGTCTCCTTGGCGCGTCAACGCCACGCCATTCACGTCCACCGGCTGTTGTTCCCACACGCCAAACGCCAATTGTGCGGGGAGCAAAGCCGCCACCTTTTTCATCGAAGGGGTGGTCAACATTTCCAATCCCACCTCGTAGTCGATGCTGCGGGGTAACGTCAACGGCACGTTGAGACGAAAACGAAACTCGCCCGGCGTGTTGTGGGCAAACTCCTTCACCCCATCCTTGTTGGTGCAAATGAGCCGCTGATCCATGCTCGTCAACTCCACGCAGGCAAAATTCAGTTCCACTACCGTATCATTGCCTGCAAAACGCGGTGTTTTTCCTCGAGGATCGCGAATCCAAATGCTAATCGTCTCGATGACATCCAAACACAACCTTTTATACAATAGCGTTTCTGGAGAATAATGATGAGGCACACGCACCTCTCCTCCTTGTTGTTGCATCAACGGAAGTCTCGCCAACAGCCTTTTTGCTCACCCCCCGACCACTCCGTGTCCACCACATCCGTAAACACGTCCAGATAAGGCTCTTGCTGAAATTGCCTCAACTTTTCGTGAACCAACGCCTCCATCTCCACATTTTCGCCGCCATATTTTTTTCCGCTCGTCGCCAACATAGCCGCCACAACCATGTTGTCAGGCAAAGGCTCTTTTACCCCGTTCTCTATCAACAACCGATCTTTCCAATACTGTGTCAAAGGCACCTGCAACTCTTCTCCTTCTTCGCTAGACAACTTTTGCAGCCCCAACGCTTTGGCCAACGGTTTCGATAGTCCGACAAAATTGTCAATGTCAGGATCGTCGTACGACCATTCGGGAGCATGCAACGTCACGCGACGTCGCGCCGCATTCCACGTAAACAGCGCCCGCGGCCTCTTTCCCCACTGTTTCGTGTTCTCATTCAAATAAGCAAGCAATTGGGGTATGGTGTCAAAATGATGCTTATCGAACACAAAAATGCGCTCGATGTGATAACGATGTAATATTGATGAAATCATTGCTGGCCTACCACCAACCGCTTCACGTCGCACAATGGCCATAAAAAAGGACTCGCTCAACACGTGCGTCGTATACCCCTCAGCACCAATAATACCAGGGATACTGATAAACTTCAATGCCACCGCCGTGGGGAGACGGCGATTCATTTCCAACGGCCTGGTAAAGGGGATGGTAAAGTCGGCAGACGTGTTCGTGGGCGTGTACGTGGGTCCACCGCCATTACTCAACAACACCATCACGCGCTCATCGTTTCGACTTTTCAAACTCAACGACATCTTTGCGTTTCACCCAACTGTTGCTCGACGACGGATAACCTTTCCACTTGATTAACAACTCCTGTTGAGGACCCTCTTTTCCACGCGTGTCCAACACTTCTTCCACGCGATACAACGTATTGTCATCCACCACCACCTTTTGCAATTCTTGGTCATACATTGTACCTTTTATAATCACGCCCTGCTCATCTTTCACCTTGTACGTGACGGGCGTGGAATCAATCACGCGCGCCACGCGAAACACCTCTTCCGTCCACTGCGGTGCATACCCTTTTTTGAACACTTTAGACACGTGCGACAACCGCACCGCATCCCCCACCGAAAACTTGGCCTTCTTAGGTTCTCCAACAACGGAACCAAACAAACGCTCATACACCTGCTCCTGATTATCCCACGTCACTTCAGAAGGAGCCATGCCAATGCTCGAATGATACGCTGCGTTGTACCCCTCCACCAAATCCGGCAACACGTCCACCCACTTTAACGTCTGATTTTCAAACAAATAGCGCTGCAAACGCAACCGCAACGTTTTGTTAAAGCGCTCGACCACCTGAGCTTTGGTTTCTCGATTTTGCGAATGAAAATGAATCACGTCTCGAGACTTGAGCACTTGATTCACGTCTTTATTGTAAAACTCCTTACCCTCGTCCGTTTGAAGCTTCACCGGAACCGTGTCTTTAAACAACGTTTCCATAGCGGCAGCTACCTCTTTACCCCCTTTATTTTTCAAAGGAAGTGCCATCCCTTTTTTTGAAAACACGTCAATCCCCGTTAGAAGGAAACGATACCCGTGATTTTCTTCTTTCGATTTTTGCATATCCATAAGATCCATTTGCCACAATTCATCCAACCCGTGCACTTGAATTTTACGCCGAGGAAACTTGCGCCTCGGTTGCTCGTGCAGGGTGAACGTCAAATTCGAACGGGTAAAATCACGCACCAACTCTTCGGGGATTTTTTTCGCTTTAGCATAACGCAACAAACTGGCCAACCCCGAAAACGCCACGGGGCTTTTGGGGTTCGTGTACGCTGCGCGCAACTCAGCAATACGTCGTTGTTTTAAACTCCGTGCTGACGTCTGCGGGCTCAGCCTGCGTCGACGGCGGCGAGCCATTATTTCTCGTATTACCGTTTGTTGAACGAAACCGCTTGCGAACCGATGCTGTCATATTTATAACACGCCCCCCGCAACACGCACTCGTGCACTTAAAACTCCTTAAAAAATTACTCAAAGACACTCTCACACCTGAAGGAAACATCATGGTTGTTTTATTACGCGCGCCTTATCCGTTACACTCCTTTATAGCCATAGGGGCGAGTCATGACCGAATTTGGCAAGCGCCACCGCTTCGAATTGACAAAACGAATTGTTTTCTTTTCACGGTGGGTCCTCAACGTCCTCGTGTCCTTGTCACGAGAAATTCTCACAGACGACACGTCCAAAGTATCTCTTTGAGAATACACCAGGTCTTTTAACGAGTCCAACACCACCACCTCCTCGGCAGAAGCGTTCATCACGACCCCCTTCAGCCGAAAGGGCGTTTTCCCTAAATGCGTCCGATAGCAGTACGCCTTCGGACCAATGGAAACGAATTCTTCGATGTAATCTCCCGCATCCAACTCATCGGTCAACTGTCCGAGATACGGGCCGATCGGAATGTGAGGTCTCCCATCGCCGCGCTCCACGTAGATGCACGAGTCCGTGTCGAAATAGAGAACCGTACCCCCGCCACGCTCTACACGTCCATCAACTCGTACAACTCGAGACGGGCATAACACGTGGTAAACGACGAAATGACCGCATTCACATTGTAGTTTAACTCTTCGCATTCCTTCTTGGTCGTGTAACGAACAAACGCTTTCTCGTCGTTCACAATCAACACATCCTTGATCACATTCTCCTCGGCAAACACCAGCTGATAAAACTTATCGGGGTCATACACGTATTCCGATTTGCAATAATCGGTACGTTGTCCTATCTTACCCCACAGCGAGTTCAACGTTAATTTTGCCACAAAACGTTTTCCCGAATTTTTAGCAATGTGAGACTGTCTCAACAACACCCCTTCGTGATGCAGATAATCATGCACGTACTCGTGTTGGTGCAAATCGGTCACGCAATCCGGCGGATACCCTGACGCCTCTTGTTTTGCTCGCAAATTTCGCTTAACGTACTCCGCAAACAACGCATCCGTACACTCAGAGTAATGCCAATACTCGTACACGGCGACAATGCGATAGCCCATCGCCACCGCCTTCTTCAATTCAGGCGTGCACCAAACTCCAACAAAACATCGTTGAACTGTCGTGGCGTGCATTCAGCTTGACGATCCTCGACAGCGCACGCCTTGCAAAGAGGAAACACAAACTTGTGATTGAGCGTGAGCCCCAACACGGGCAAATGAAGCGAACAAGGGGGCATCACTTTGCACTTCACCACGCCAAACACCTGATCCAAATCAAACTCGTCCACGTCCACCATCGTTTTCACTTCGGGGTGGCCCACAGGAAAGACTTTGGTCTGACAAAACGGATAAAGCGACGTGAAGTCCACGTACCGGATCTTTTCCCCCTCGCCTGCGCGATGGTGAAACATCACCACATTGGTGCGCCCGCCACTCAACGCATCGCGCGGGCGTATGGGTAACAAGTGATCGTAATCCTCGTCCTCACCCAACTCGATTTCTTCGTCCTCCTCCACGATCTTGTTCCACTTGCACTCCCACATTTCGTAGAGTTCATGCCCCTTATCGTGAAGCTTTTGACTCGTACGAACCGTTTTGTTGTACAATGCTTCCATAGAAGCACCAATCACTCTGTTGTACGCGGTAGGTGGATAACATTCAGGGCATCCGTGGTAATAGCATCCGTGGAATTGGTACGCGGTTCCCGTGTCGACGTCATAGCCATCCACCTTAATGCCGTCAATCCGCAACTCCCCCTCCTCGCTAGTAGCCCGGCGAATAGGACGACCCAACTGGGACTCCAAAAAACTTAACCACTTTAACGCAGCTATCGATTGCGTGTCATGCCGACGATATCCTTGTGGAGGAATAATACCAATTTGCCCCTCTTTCAAATCGTTCGCTTTGTAAATTTGCAACACTCCTTGAGCCAACGTGAAGCGCTTTCCTTTGAAAATGTCCACCTCGTGCTGCTCAAAAAACTCGCGACCCACCGCCAACACGCCCTCCTTCAGCAACTCCACATCCTTGACACAATACTCCAACAATTCCTTTTGCAAATCAAACGGTTTGTTCTTTGCTTTTTCCAAGTCATACCACAAATCGAACGCTTGACGCTTCTTTTTGTTCATCTCCTCGTAACCATAGCTTCGTTTGTCAGGTAGAGGCCCAACGTAACGTTGATTTGCGGGCGTGTTGAAACAATAAGGAAACATACCCTTTTCCTCCACTAATTTGTGACCCAGATTAAACGTGCCATGAAACGCGGCCAAAGGCAGAGGAATAAACGCATACGAATCCTTCATTTGAATCTTGAGCTGAGGAAACCACATGTACAAAATTTTCGCTCCTCGAAACACGGGTTTCGACACCACAATCGAGTGTCTCATGCAATAATTCAAAATAAAGTAACCATCGTAACCTTGCATGTTGTGAGCAAAAAACGTGTACCCCACATTCACGGGGCTAAACAGCCACTCGCAAAACGCATCCAGCGTACGAAACACCGCGTATCGTTGCTTGCAATTGGTGCATCCCTCCGCCTGTCGCGACGGCAAGTGCTCACAGCCAGAACAACACTTCATCGCTACAGCCAAATTAACCACGTGATGATGAGATTCATCCTGCTCCTCCCCGTAAGGCATCGTCTCAAAATCAAAAAATCCAAAACAGTAATCGAACGAGTTGTCCACCTGCGTCGGTTGTATGAAACAATTGTGCTCTCCTTTGTAGGTCCTTTTACAATTTTTACACTTTTCCATCCCACAATCGTGTTCCACCACCATTTTCATTTTCTTCTTGTTTAAGCAATCCACCGTCTTTCCACATTCTTTGCAAAACACATAACGACAACACGTGGAATACTCCATCACCGTAAAGCCGTCCTCCTCCTCCTCCTCCTCCTCTTCATCTTCCTCATCCTCTCGTTGTTCCTCTTTTCGTTTCGGCAAACGATAATTATTACGTGTCACCACCAAGTGATTATCAAAACAATCCTTGGTAGGAAAACGACGATGACACAATTTGCACACCTTGTACGAATGATTTACAGGATAAAACCGTCGTGCATCACACACCCGTGCCTTACAAAAACAACACGGTATAGTAGTTGTCACACTTGGAGCAGTATTTGCCAGCTGCAAACAAGCCGTCCATCGACTTGATCACGTCATAATGATCATTCTCCAACAGTAAGTTAATATTTACCACATCCAGCATCTCTTGCTCTTTCACCTCGCCGCAAAACAAAAGCATCCCATTTTCCGCATTAAAAATGCGAAGGCGCTCGTTGGGGGCAAGACACTGTTGATAACGCTGCCAATCTCCCGGCCCCGCATATTTTTCAAACCCTGCGTCCTTTCTCAGCATCATCCGTCCAACTTTTTCCTCAAATTCCGAAATTTCCAACAACAACTGCAGCGGGCAAACCACCTCGCCATACTGCCTGCTGCGTGCTTGACAAATGGCTCGAACAAAACAATTTCCATCATCACTTTTCTCGACGCGCTCGATCTTGCTTTCATCAAAATGTCTACCGCTTTCAATGGCTCGCAGTTTTACGTGTTTTCGCTTGTTTTTCAACAACTGCGTGCAGCGCGCCGCTTTTTCATTCGTATCGCCGCACTCATGCTTTTTAACACGCGCCTGCGTGCTGTAAAACGCACAACATTTAAAACAAAACGAATACCGAATCGTTTTAGTCATCAATTTATCAGGATCCACGACGCGCGCATACGTCACTTCCTCCTTATCATTGGTCATTTTATACACCACTTCGCATAAACAGACCCCTCGTGCTTGTCGCAACGGCGATACATTACCTCGTCTGCAGCCATCATGTCCACGACCACCAAATTGAAACCCTGACTAAACAACACGCCGCCCACGTGTGCCAACACTTCCCGCTCCTCGCCGCCGCCAAACTCTTCGGCGGTGGGAATAGGAATGTCAAATTGCTCGTACAAACTGCGCACGCCAGGACGATGATGATGCGGCGGGTCGTATCGGCGTAAACACCCCAATCCTTCCAATTGGGTAATCAATCCAGGCACATTACGATCTCGCTTTAACCTGTAATCTCCACGGCGAATCCCATCGTGTTTCCTTTTACCACTCCCCCCAAGATACGGGATATGACTAACATCTACTTTAATATGCTTTTGCAGTTCAATACTCGTCTGACTTTGTGCCACCACTGTAAATTCCTTAAAAATCAACTCAGCTGTCAACAGCTTGGCGGGTACAAAAGTAATTTTCACAGGATATTCCATGCCTTCGCATTGTAACACAAAATTCATCTTGTCCATAGGTCGAGCCTCGACGTAAGCCTTGATCGTGTTCACTATCGTTTCAAAATTCGATATCAATTGCACCGCTCGTTCCAAAGCGTCAGACGAAGGTTGTCGATTAATTTCACATTCAAATTGCAATTGATTTGTGGAAAACTTTTTACTGTGATGATAGTTCGAAACCACCACACTCACATTGCCATCATTCCATAAAACGCGATTGTCACGACCTCCTCCTAGCTGTTCCCAACGTCGATATTCCTCTTCGATCAAATCCTCCTCATGAGCAAACAACCCCAAACCCAGTCCTTCTTGTCCTTCTTCTTCTTCCGCCTCATCATGATGATCTTCACCCGGACACAGAAAATCAAACAACACTGTTTCATCCTCTTCGAATCGACTACTACATTGAGGAGTTTGGCTTAGATGAAATAAGTCTTTCAAAATACTTGATCCGCTAGGCTCATCATCGTCCATCGCACCACTCTATGAAACTTACCCGCCACGATAGCTCTATATATTCACACCTCAACCGTCCCACAATCCTTTGCAACACTTCCTCATCACCAGGGGGGTTACCCCCCCACCCCTACCCCCTCCTCCTCCTCTTTTTTTGAGTGGCAGTTTTTTCCCAAAATAGCCAGATTTGTGGGGTATAATATTGGCGCGAAACGGTAGCCAGCCACAACCAAGCAAGCAAGCAGCCAAACAGATAAAGCAAGTTCAAGAAGCAAAGAAATCAAGAAAAGCGCCATCCGCCGTCGTAGGTAAGTTAACACAAAATCGCATGATCGAAGAATCTCTCTCTCTCTCTCATGACTCTCTCTGTTTTTTCTTACAGAAACCTCTCTTCAATAACCTCTCTCCAACCAACAACAACTCTCTACTACTGCAATCATGGGGTGCGTGAAAAATAACTATACAGACGTGTCTAGAGCGACTGAAGGATTTTTGGAGAGACTTGATCAACTGACAACTATTGAACAATGGCAGAAAGAGAAAGAAGACGATCCACCTCAAAATTTATTCGAAGCTTTACTGTATTTGGACGACACTACGACGGCGGATGGCGTGTTCAACATAAGGGCTGCTCAGAAACTGTTGCAAAAAAATACTACTGCAACAGTTAATGGACAAGACAATGTACATACTACTGGAAAAGACAAAAATTGATTCTACTATGCCGATGTTTCTACTGGCCAAAGACTAATATTGTATTTTTTTTAACAAAACAGACACTAAAGCAACACAATGGATCGCTTGACAGAAAACAGCAGTGGCACCGTAAGTGATGACTACAATTAGATTCCATAGTGAAGGGGAGAGAATTCACTTTTTCGTGAATTACTTTCAAGAAATAGTATCAAACGATTTCCAGATTTCAAGATGTCCCAACTGTCTCGAGGATGATGCAACCTTCTGTCTCCTTAAAGGACATGGAGCAACGTCAGCCGCCTGTTACAAATATGAGTACTACATAGTTCAAGAAAAACAAAGTAGTGTTTGGTCTATAGACGAAATTTTATGGCTATTAGATAATTGCGCCCTTCCTTTGTTTTTTTCCGGTTAAAGACATTAAACGACTTTTTAACTTTTTTACCCCTAATTTACACTTAATTTTTAGAAAACAGTTCAGACTGTATGAGCTAGTATTTCGATTTATTAGCTACCCCATGTATTAGCCTATGATTAATTTTTTAAGCGGTAACGGAAATTCAAATTTAACATATCACACGAAATTTTACAACAAGCAGCAGCAGCTCACGAATTGGGAGGTTTTTGTAATTTTTTAGACCAGCAAGAATTTAGTAATTTAAACCAATGTACCCGTAAATATTTAGAATTTACCCATAGCGCCACGATCACACTCGATAAAAACTTTCAATACCAGGCACATTCTATTTTTAAGAAAGGGAGCAGTGAACAAAAAATTCAAGTATTACAAAAACTATATAACGCTTCGTACGAATGCAACAAAATTAAAATGTTGTTTTGTTTGTAGATTTTACTCCAAACGGAGTATGCAAAAACACTCAAGACTGTTACAGATAAACTCGCAGGGTACATCGCTGGATGTAGTGTTAATCCGATGGAAATCCACAAGCAAATTACGCTTAATCTTGTAAGCGGAAGCATCGCAACCCAAACTACACAAGACTGTATTTTGGGTAACGACTTCCGAACAGACCGTCAACTTTGGCCATTAAATAGCAAATCACGATATTTAGTCGTAAAGCAACAAAACGTAGAATGCTTGGGTTTTTTAACTGAAGAGGATATTATTACCTCGTTTCGACCAGATGGACGATTAAACACAGATGCATTTTGGAAGTTCGCAGTTCCTCTAAACGTGGCATCAGACAAAATAAACCAACAAATGCTATCAGGCAAAGTAGACCAAAAAATGCTATCTGATTATCACTGCCAGTGGGCCAATGTAGTCTCCTATTTGGCAAGACAGACACTCAATTCCGATGAGACGAAAAAACCATCGTCCATCATTTTTACAAATGCTGTGGCTTTACCTTATAATGCAACAAGCACGCGAAAACGGTCTGCCGTGATCGGGTCTAGCCAATACTATAACAAATCAATTTTGGTAGATCGCGTCTTGTTGCAGAAACACTATCAAAGGGTAGAAGAGCCAGTATGCTCCATCCTTGAAGTAGAGCGAGAATTTGCACTATTGAAACAAACAAACAAAAATGATCGACATGCATTGGTACTGCATATGAAACTATTTGCCCCTACACTAGCAGTGCTGTTGGTCATCGGCAAACACAATGTATCTCGCACCCAAGCGATAGATGTGTTAGATAAGGAACTCTTTCAAAAAACAAAAAATTATCAAGGGACCGTTTGACGAGAAGGTCACCAAAGAAGACGCAAAATATCGCCAATTTTCGCTGCACTTTTGCATCTCAGCCCCACTGCAAGAAGTGGAGCACATTGCCACGTACACGCAACTAGAAACGTGCAGGTTAGTCAGGTGCCTCTGTAGCAGCGCCGTTCATCGCAAAAAACCGGTTAAGTCAGCACATGCTTTTCTATACAATCGTCTTGCAGCTTACGTGGTGTGCAGCGAAACTTCGCCATCTTTTCGTCCTTTCCTTTCAAAGGATATTAAGTGTTCGTTTGTGAACGAATACAAGGTGGCACACAATGCTAACGGTAGCAAGAAAGCAATACCACTGCGAATCACAGCTATAACACATCTGTTAAAAAACGAAATCGTGTTTCGTGGAGCTAAGAGCAACACTGTCAAGATAGCGTTAGAGGTAAAAAAACTGACAAACACAAACAAATGCTACGTCATCAATTTTCATAGAAATGAGTTTATTGTAAAAATAGGTCGATCAGCCTGGTTGACGTTGAGCACAAGTGCCCCATGCCAACATTGTTGCTAAGTCTGTTTTATTAAAAAATAAACATCGATTACTAACAACTGTTGTGTGTTAACTAGTTACGACCGCTTGACACGCTTCGTGGCAGGAGATACTTGACCTTCCTCAAATTCATCCTCGTCATCACCACCCTCTTCGTCGAAGCTGTACGTAGGTAACGGTGTAGGATCATCATCTTCCACCCCGCCCACGCTATTATCCGCATACTTCGGATCATGTTTCCAGGGATAGTAGGGGGGATGCTTTCTTCCATTCAACTCCTTGCAATCATTAACAAACCGAAACGTACCACACGACACGTGTGGCAACGACAATGGACAAGCATAGAAAACCTCCCCCTTTCTCTCTCCGTTCTTTGCGACACCCAGCTTGCAATTCAAACCGTGCTTGCACCGAAGCACCCGATGCGGTAAACGAATTACATTTTCGCCACACACCATGTTCACCTTGCGCGCATCCGACTTTTCCAAAAAAAACGTACACCCTTGCTCAACCTTCGGATTTTGATAATCCAACTTCTTGCCGCACTTGTAATACATTTTACCCTTGGCTTCGCTCTCAACTTGCACGGCTTTACAAAACTGGTACTTGCCAGTAGCATGGTTATAAAACGTACACAGGCATGTGATTGAAGCCATAATGTGTGAACAGAATGATGAACCACGATACGTTGCGGCTTTTTTTATAACTTTGTGATTACCTGAATCGGGTAAAAAACGTCGAATCGGGTATGGATGGGCTAAGTATTGGGTGATTGCTTCTGCCTCAATCGCAGGCCTTGCAATCTTTATAACTTGTGTGTATTACTGTCGTAAAAAGGGTACACGAACCCATGAAGAAAAGTTTAATGATTACCTGGATCGGATCAGGAAATTGGAAAAAGAAATACCTGAAATACAACGACAATATGATAAAGAAACAAACGCCTTTCAGGCTTTTCTGGTAGAAGGTTACGTTCTAGGCCCGGCAAAACAAGAACTGGACAAATATATAAACAAATTGGATCAACTGAATATGCCTCCACCAACCTACGAGTCAGTTGGCGAACCAACAAGATGGACGAGTGCTGGGTAACTTTTTACGTCGTTGGATCAATAATTTTAATCATTGCCGTCGTATTTTTAACTGTTTGGATTTTGGAGACTCAACTACACAACCAGTTAACTCCAGAAGAAAAACTTAACTGGTATACGGCAGAAATTGATTACCTAGAAAAAATTTAACTCTTCGAAATCGATACAACGTGTGCTGCTGTTCTAACTTGACCCTGATATGGCGGTTACGACGATACCG
This sequence comes from Scolanthus callimorphus, assembly GCA_033964015.1. NCBI lineage: Eukaryota > Metazoa > Cnidaria > Anthozoa > Actiniaria > Edwardsiidae > Scolanthus > Scolanthus callimorphus. Next base: position 26,108,604 of record CM066922.1, on the reverse strand, counting down.
AACAAAATTAACCGAGCTCCATATTTACTATCCACGCACCTATAAAAAAAACTGTTGAGCTCATCGGGTAAACCTGAAGCTATTTAAAAAACACGCTCGGTGCTCATTCTAACCGCAATCATGGCCAGCAAGCGAGACGCCACCACCACCACAGCAATGCAACCGCCCAACAAAGTATTAAAAGGGGCTTCACAAGACAAGGTAAAAGCAACCAGACAACCGTTGTTGCCGAAACAAGTATGGAGTGCAAACATCCTGCCGCCTGAAACTGTTCCGAGCAGTGATCCAAAACACTATATCTACTACACAAGCAGCCCCGCCTGGCCCATCAGTTTTGTGAATTCCCCAGACAAGTCATCATGAACGTAACCGAACGAGTTAAAACGGGAGGTGCTATGTCTGTTACCTTCTGCCTAGAACAGTACGATCTTTTAGATTGGCTATGCCTATGTTACCCGGATAGAGTGGCTAAAGATTTACTACCACAAATTATCACTTTTACCCTCTTGTGTATTATAATCATTGGATTCCTACTATACTGTTCAGTTGTTGGATGCAACCGCTCTTGTAAAGACAAGACAAGATGAAAGTTTGTAATGCAAAAGGAATTCTTTATCCGATGACTCCTTGTTACTGCATCGACATGCACAACGTTACATTGGTTACTGTATGGACGCTTTATGGATTAATTATGTTTTTACTTGCTTACATTCTACTGATCTATGGTAATGCATTCTATCATGCATTCTGTAAAAAACAAAGAACGCAAAGTGTAAACCTTTAAAATAAAAAATTGACCACGTTATTGCGTTGTGTGATCCCTTTGCGTTACTCTTTGGCGTGACCTTTGACCTCCATTGTTCTCTCGACCAATCGCGATTTTTGTGAAAAATTCCGTCGGGTAAACGTTTTACCTGAATCAAGTCATTGATTAAATTCCGTCGGGTAAACATTTTACCTGAATTTTTGTGAAAAATTCCGTTGATTATGCGTTTAACCGATTCAGGTAAAAATGGCCCCATCATGCTCATTAATTATGCGTTTAACCGATTCAGGTAAAAAATGTTGCGATTTGTCACGTTTTTTGCGTTGTGTGCGTGACCTTCGACTCCCATTGTTCTCTCGACCAATCACGTTGCTTGTTTTGACAACCATTGTTCTCTCGACCAATCACAATTTTGTGAAAAATTCGATCGGTTAAACGTTTAACCGATTCAGGTAAAAATCTTCCCATCAGCTTACTACTTGCGGTGTTGGCGGGATTTTACTTATACGTCAGTGTGATACGTTACAATGCTAAATGGGGGTGTGGTTGTGATATGACATATCTGGAGGTAACATGGGGGAATTCGCTAGTTCCCAGCTAAAATGGAACGTGATGAGTGGAGAAGTTTTATCAGTAAAATAGAAGTGAAGAGTGATATGTGGGTGAAAAGATACACCGAGAGAGCAAAGGTGGAGTGCTATGTTGGGCGGGGAGCCTTTATGCTTAGATGACGGAAAGACAGATGTCAGTGTAGTTATGCCTAGGAATGTTTGTTAGAGTAGATAATGCCTGTTTGAGTATACAAATGTTGCAGTGAAAGTTTAATCGCGTGCGCGTAGAACAGTAAGTGTGTGAAGGGTGACCGAGAAAGTTAACGAGAGTTGTGACTGAGCCGAAAGGGTAATGACCGTGGAGTGGTTTAAGAAGACTAAACGCTCAGGCCCCAAGTGTAAATTGAGGTCAAGCGGATGTTGAAATTAAAGTTGAAACCCGAGGGTGAAGTGTAATGAGATATGAACGTTGGATAGCGTGTGTAAACCCCGAAACACTGCGCGCGGGCGGGCACCTAAACGGAACAGAATGCTAATAACAAAATGTAAAGTAACTAAATGAGCTCATCTAGGACAAGGATGAAAGCACAAAAGACCGATTACACACACCTCCCAAACCCTGGAAGGAACAACTAAGGAACTGTACACATTCTCCTTATACAACAACAAATACACAACAGCAAGCAATGTTAAGCCAGGCCTTCCCCCTACACCTGTCAATGGAAAACCCACCCACGGACACACCCACCCCAACACCAACAAGAAACAACTACTAAACAGGACACACCTTACCCAAACAACAACAACAACTATAAAACACATCCCATCATTAAGCAAGCTCTACTACCAACCCCCAATTTACAACAAAACCAAGCACTCCTCGGCATTAACGTAAACAAGCACACGTGAGTACAGGATCACGAGGAACAGGCACACTACCTACAATACTTCATGGACAGAAACCTACCCCCAACAACACTTGTAAACCTGACTCCAATACCAACATCAATACCCCACCTTTAGCCTTCACATATTCTGACATCATCCACAAAGCAGCAATGGAAATGACACAAGCAACAATAACATACCACAAACAACAAGCAGACCTACTAAAAACATTCCATACGCCACCTTGGTCATACCCCCCACCCCCCCACATACACCGCCCTCAAATGAAAAATCAGAACAATGGAGACACAAAAAGATCATCCACCACAATTACTACAGCAACTACAGAGCCCATCCCCCAAACTTTATAACCAAGCCTAAAAGAAAAATGCAGCAACCTGAACAAAACCCAAAAAGAACTAAGACCAACACACAATGACTAGCAACAGCAGAAGATAACTCCTCTCACACTAGACAAGAAGCCCACAATCCACATATACGCACACTCACATTACTTACAAAACAATACACAAATACCAGACATAAAACAAAGGGTGGAAAAAACAAACGTAAGAAACATGCCATACACAAGCTCAAGCACACAACACACAAAAGGGCAATAGTTAACCTTACAAAACACAAACTTTCAGAACCACAAATTGAGGTCCTCCACAAAGGACTCAAGTTTGTGCCAACCCCCAAACACACACCCCTAATGCCCTAAAACAATCATATCTCCAATTCAGACGCAACATGTTCCTTCGCTACCACTTCAGAAACAAACCTTTCACACGCCAACCCTTTCACAACCCTAGTGACTGGAATCCCCCTATACCTTCTAACCCCACCCTCCGGATCTACACCACTAACCTCTGGACAGAACTGAAACTCCACCATGCAACTTCTCAAACACCCAAATATACAAACCTAACACACAGTCAAAGACAAGCCCTTCTAGAACTTTCTCAACTCCCTGACACTATCATAAAACCAGCAGATAAGGGTGGGGCTATAGTTCTGTGGCAGACAGACAAGTACCTTCATGAAGCAAACAGACAGCTAACAAACACACAGCACTACAGGGAGATGTCAAGGGACAACATACCACAACTTACAACCTCTATTCAAACCTACCTTGACACCCTTTTACAGGAGGACTATATTGACGAGAACCTACACACTTTCCTCTCCCCCAAGCAACCACCTCGCACACCACTTTTTTTACATGCTCCCTAAAATTCACAAACAAAACACCCCTGGAAGGCCTACTATCTCAGGGTGTGACTCTCCCACAGAAAACCTGTCCATTTTCGTTGACACCTTTCTTAAACAACTAGTACCTACAATACCCTCATATATAAAGGACACCACACACTTCCTCAACGAAGTTTTCAAAATCCCCACCCAACTCCCAGCACATTCTCTACTTGTCACAATAGACGTAACCTCCTTATATAATATATAGATTTAGCCACTGGCTAAAAGCGGAGCTCCTGGTTATAAAATGTTCTGTGTGAATAAATGGTTTACATGGTTGCTTTAGAGTCTTCCCTTCACGAGATATTAATTTTTCAAGCATAGATGACGTCATCGATGACGTCATATCACGTGACCACTTCATTTCGCTCATCTAGTGACCTAGACTACACAACCAAAGTTTGGTTGTTTTAGAGTCTTCCCTTCACGAGATATAAATTTTTCAAGCATAGATGACATCATCGCTGACGTCATATCACGAGACCACCTCATTTCACTCATCTGGTGACCTAGACTATACTACCCAAGTTTGGTTGTTTTAGAGTCTTCCCTTCACGAGATATTGATTTTTCAAATATAGATGACGTCATCGATGACGTCACATCACGTGGCAACCTCATGTCGCTCATCTGGTGACCTAGACTACAGTACCAAAGTTTGGTTGTTTTAGAGTCTTCCCTTCACGAGATATTGATTTTTCAAGCATAGATTACGTCATCGATGACGTCACATCATGTGACCACTTCATTTCGCTCATCTAGTGACCTGGATTACATTACCCAAGTTTGGTTGGTTTAGAGTCTTCCTTTCATGAGATATTCATTTTTCAAGCGTAGATGACGTCATCGATGACGTCATATCACGTGACCACCTCATTTCGCTCATCTGGTGGCCTAGACTACACTACCCAAGTTTTGTTGTCTTAGAGTCTTCCCTTCACGAGATATTGATTTTCAAGCATAGATGACGTCATCGATGACGTCATATCACGTCACCATCTCATTTCGCTCATCTGGTGGCCTAGACTACACTACCCAAGTTTTGTTGTCTTAGAGTCTTCCCTTCACGAGATATTGATTTTTCAAGCATAGATGACGTCATCGATGACGTCATATCACGTGACCACCTCATTTCGCTCATCTGGTGGCCTAGACTACACTACCCAAGTTTGGTTGTCTTAGAGTCTTCCCTTCACGAGATATTGATTTTTCAAGCATAGATGACGTCATCGATGACGTCACATCACGTGTCCGTGTTACAGCACCCCCCCCCCCCTTGTGGCATTGACAAAATATCCCAAGTATGGTTGTCTTTGCATGTTCCCTTGAGGAGATATAATTTTTTCTTTGCATACCACAGGGTTCCCATGTGTACACGGACGGACGGACGGACGACGGACGGACGGCGTACGCTATAGGTTTAATACCAGAAAAATAAAGAAAAAATCATATCTCCCGAAGGGTAGCTTCTAACGAAGCCAAACTTGGACAAAGTTTGAAAGACCATAAGAGGAAGTCTACACTGAAGTCACGTGCCCTTACGTCATCAATGACGTCATCAAAATGATCCATAATGCCCGTGACGTTCAAAAATCAACTCGATAGTATACTATACGTTTTTCCCTTAGGTATGGGGCTCCGCTTGCGCGGGCCTTCGGCCCGCGCAGGAGCTCCGCTACAAACATCCCACACTCTGAGGGAATTAAAACAGCAATGAATGCAATTTCCAAAACCCCTATCCACACCCGCCCACCACTTCCGGTCTTTCTCCAGTTTCTACACTATATACTTCGCAACAACTATTTCTCATTCAACAACCAACACTACCTCCAGCTTATAGGCACAGCCATGGGAACCCGCATGGCACCTTCCTATGCAAACCTTTTCATGGCTGACTTGGAAGAAAACATACTCAGACATGCACCAAATCACCTCCTACCCCTAACATGGCTAAGATACATTGACGACATCTTCCTCATCTGGACACATGGCGAAACAGCACTCAAAACCTTTCTTACACACATTAACTCATTTCACAAGACCATAAAATTCACAAATGATTACTCCAACACAAAAATAAACTTTCTGGACACCAACATACATATCACCTCTGACGGAAACCTCAAGTCTTCACTTTACATTAAACCCACTGACAGCACCTTACTCCTACATCACTCCTCTCATCACCCCCCATCCTGTAAGAAGGGAACTATATATAGCCAGGCCCTACGCTACAGAACAATAATCACTGATGACGAAGAGTTACAACATAGTCTAAACAAACTCAGATGCATACTGCTCTCCAGGGATACCCTAACACACATATCACTCAATGTTTCCACAAGCCACTCAGTTCTCACAAGCACAACTCCTTTCACAAAACGTAGAAAAGCCAAAACATTCCCCACACTCACAACCCCTTCCCTTTGTAATTCCATTCAACCAAAACACACATGATATGGGCAATACACTGCGTCTTAACTGGAACCTCATCTCTACAGACCCAGAGCTATCTCACATATTTCCCAATCCACCCCTCACTGCTTTCTCACGCCACAAAAATCTCAAAGATATACTTGTACACACAAAATTCACTGCTAACAATGACACACAGCAACACTAAATACACACAAATTTAGGGGCCATTCTGCATTTAATTATATAGCCAGCTCGAAATCCCATTGTGCCGGCAGATCGATTTTTCTTGAATCGTCCAATTATTTTTTAATTGGATCGCGCGCGCTCTAATTGGACAGTTCGCGCTAAAATTGGACAGTTTGGGTTTGAACATGGATGTTATATAATTAATAAATAACAGGACTCCATGTTTGTCCAATTAAGAAAAAAATGGATGATTCCTCGGAACTCCAAATTGGACTCGGCCTGCGGCCTCGTCCAATTTTGGAGTTCCTCTGAATCATCCAAATTTTTCTTAATTGGACAGCATGGAGTCCTATTATATATACAAATACATCACAAGCTTCCAGGAACATGAAAACATATTCAATGAAGCCTGAGACAGAAGACTCACTACACAATACTTATAATATACAAGCATAAAAATATGACAGCACTATCAACAATGTAGCTTTAAAACAGAAGCCAACAGCTAAACCCAAGAAACAACTCTTTATTACTGCAACTATGGTCACTTTCGCCCGAAATTCGATATGGATCTTCTGGGTTATAATTCATCAGACCTTTGCGGATAATTACTTCAAGTAGAAACAAGGGATTAAAATATTACAACAATAACCTACGTCCTCTTAGGGAAAGAAGGTATCAGTTCATTCCTCAGACACACCATTCAATTTATGACACCACGGTCACTTTCACCCGAAACACAGTATGGATCTTGAAGGGATGTTATTCATCGGACCATTACGGATAATTTCTTGAAGCAAAAACAAGGATACTATAACATGACGTCGGGAACTCTACAGGGAACAAGTCATACACAATCATTAAGCTTACAGCCTGACTTTAATTGCACAGTTAAAACTTAGATATATTGTTAATACATACCAGAATTATTGTGAATTGTAAATAGTCCATTACTCAGCATTTATACGGCATCAGACTCCATGTATTAGTCCATGTGCTCTGCAACCCTTTTTCCATTAAACGGTGTATGTATGCGGCGACCATGGTACTCTTCATACATTTTACAACAGGCAACTTTTAAGATTAATTGCACGACCACGATAACCCGGCTCTCGAATCGGCACTTCTAAGTTCGTTAGTATAAATTTTACACTCAGCTGGTCTGTTGATTTGCAAACATTATCAAGCAACGTTGATTTCCGACAACAGTCCGTGTATGTTTCTGCGATCAGTGAAGAAAGCTCATCTTTCAGGCATTGAACCATTGAACGCTATACGGCAATCTTTACGCTCTATTTTTAGACCTTTTCGCGCCCAGTCTCTCACACACGATTTTCGTTTAACACAGGAAACCCATACATCCCCTCCACATTTTCACCTTCATTCGGGCCTCTACTCTGATTGGTCAACCAATTTCAGTGACATTTAGAACATGTCATTTTTTCACTCAAGAAACAGAGTTGCCTTACACACATATCCTCCGTCACAACTGCAACATATCTTGTCTTTATCATATTCCATAAATCTGACATTTGCGCCGCCCCCATTAGCAAAGAACAGTAGACACCAGGGCATAGTTCGCACGCAGTGTATATTCAACAGTGAGTGCGAAATATATACACGCAGAGTATTCCAGCGACTTTAATTGAAAGAAAACATAAAAACACCTACTTCAAAAATGAACGGAAAAGGTAACACCTTCATAACCATTTATTTCATTATGGAAAGCACAAAAAAAAACCACACGTCGGGGCGAGATACTGTGGAATTCCTAGTATTTCGAAACGTGTGTCGACTTTACAGAATACCGCCGCGGCTCTCCCTCGTACAATTATGTATTTTTTACTTTCATTCGTAGCAATTTGCTGCCTGTGTCTTCTTTTACACCCCCTTCCCTCGCCTCCCCCTTATTTTATTTTCCCCCAGTAAAGTCGAGGTTCTTGGATGCCGCCCCCTGATGAGATCATCTTAGAATCGGTCTTTTGTGCTTTCATCCTTGTCCTAGATGAGCTCATTTAGTTACTTTACATTTTGTTATTAGCATTCTGTTCCGTTTAGGTGCCCGCCCGCGCGCAGTGTTTCGGGGTTTACACACGCTATCCAACGTTCATATCTCATTACACTTCACCCTCGGTTTCAACTTTAATTTCAACATCCGCTTGACCTCAATTTACACTTGGGGCCTGAGCGTTTAGTCTTCTTAAACCACTCCACGGTCATTACCCTTTCGGCTCAGTCACAACTCTCGTTAACTTTCTCGGTCACCCTTCACACACTTACTGTTCTACGCGCACGCGATTAAACTTTCACTGCAACGTTTGTATACTCAAACAGGCATTATCTACTCTAACAAACATTCCTAGGCATAACTACACTGACATCTGTCTTTCCGTCATCTAAGCATAAAGGCTCCCCGCCCAACATAGCACTCCACCTTTGCTCTCTCGGTGTATCTTTTCACCCACATATCACTCTTCACTTCTATTTTACTGATAAAACTTCTCCACTCATCACGTTCCATTTTAGCTGGGAACTAGCGAATTCCCCCATGTTACATCCAGATATGTCATATCACAACCACACCCCCATTTAGCATTGTAACGTATCACACTGACGTATAAGTAAAATCCCGCCAACACCGCATAAACGCTCAACACGCATAAACGCACAACAAAACACAGCGAAACACAATCTAACTTTTAGCAAGTCTTATTCGTTTTTTTTTTTCACTCCATTCTTGGTTTTCATTTGTCACGTTACGAAATTTATTTCTCCAAATTAACTTGTTACACTGTATGCCTGGTGGGGCTATATAGAATTCACATAATTATGTTTCCTGGGTAAATTTTGAGCCCATTGGTCATTTTCCAAGGCTAATATTAGCACGTTTAAGCACGCCATCTTGTGCGGTAATTGCGGAAAGTTTAAGATACGTAACTGGTGTTGCGTGACACAAATAGCTTTGGCGATATCTCGAGAACCACTTGGTTGGCTTCAAGTGCTGTAATTTCATTTTACAAATCCTGTATATGAATTATATTCATCGCACATAGGACATCCCTCTAGTATCTTTATCTATTCATTCATTTATTTATTTATTTATTACTTCAGATATTTCATTCATTTACCATTTTGAAATACATTCATTTTCTTATTCCCAACTAATTTTTCCACCTGTTTATTCCCTATACCTATCTTTTTACTTTTTATCTTAATTTATTCCTTTTTTCTTTATTTCTTATTTTCTTATTTTTATTTAAATAGTTTTAATTTTATTTATTTATTTTCTTATTCTTATCTTTATTTTAAATTTATAAAAATCTCCTTTCATCTTCATCCTGCTTCTTTACACAATACACCACAATCATAATCAGCCAGCAACAGGTAATGTCTCGGTCCCAATATTCCTTTAATATACCATAACAAAAGCTTTTTATATTATTATTCTTTTTCTTAGTTTTTACTTTTATTTATGGAGTTTAATTTCACTTTTTGTTTTCCTATTTTTATTTTTAGTTTTTATTTAATTATTTTCCTATCATCTCCATACTACTTCATAACATGCAGCGCCACAATCATACTTAGCTGACGTCTTGGTCCGAATACTCCCTTAATATACGAAAACGAAAATTTTATTTATTTATTTTCTTATTCTTATCTTTATTTTAAATTTATAAAAATCCTATTTCATCTTCATCCTGCTTCTTTACACAATACACCACAATCATAATCAGCCAGCAACAGGTAATGTCTCGGTCCCAATATCCCTTTAATATACCATAACAAAAGCTTTTTATATTATTATTCTTTTTCTTAGTTTTTACTTTATTTATGGAGTTTAATTTCACTTTTTGTTTTCCTATTTTTATTTTTATTTTTTATTTAATTATTTTTCCTATCATCTCCATACTACTTCATAACATGCAGCGCCACAATCATACTTAGCTGACGTCTTGGTCCGAATACTCCCTTAATATACGAAAACTTGGAGCCTTCCCTTCACGAGAAATACATTTTTCAAACATAGATGACGTCATCAGTGACGTCACATCACGTAATCATTTTGTTCCGCTCCTCTGGTGACCTAAAAAATTCTACCCAAGTTTGGTTGTTTTAGACTGTTCCCTTCACAAGATATTAATTTTTCAAGCATAGATGACGTCATCGATGACGTCACATCACGTGACTGTGTTGTTTTGCTCCTCTTATGACCTAGACAAGTCCACCTAAGTTTGGTTGTCTTACAGCCTTCCCTTCGCGAGATATTATTTTTTCAAGCATAGATGACGTCATCGATGACGTCACATCACGTGACCACTATATTTCACTCCTCTGGTGACCTAGACAACACTACCCAAGTTTGGTTGTTTTACAGTCTTCCCTTCACGAGATATTAATTTTTCAAGCATAGATGACGTCATCGATGACGTCACATCACGTGACCACTATATTTCACTCCTCTGGTGACCTAGACAACACTACCCAAGTTTGGTTGTTTTAGACTGTTCCCTTCACAAGATATTAATTTTTCAAGCATAGATGACGTCATCGATGACGTCACATCACGTGACCACTATACATCACTCCTCTGGTGACCTAGACAACACTACCCAAGTTTGGTTGTTTTAGAGTCTTCCCTTCACGAGATATTAATTTTTCAAGCATAGATGACGTCATCGATGACGTCACATCACGTGACCACTAGATATCACTCCTCTGGTGACGTAGACAACACTACCCGAGTTTGGTTGTTTTAGAGTCTTCCCTTCACGAGATATTAATTTTTCAAGCATACATGACGTCATCGATGACGTCACATCACGTGACCAATAGACATCACTCCTCTGGTGACCTAGACAACACTACCCAAGTTTGGTTGTTTTAGAGTCTTCCCTTCACGAGATATTAATTTTTCAAGCATAGATGACGTCATCGATGACGTCACATCACGTGACCACTAGACGTCACTCCTCTGGTGACCTAGGCAACACTACCCAAGTTTGGTTGTTTTAGACTGTTCCCTTCACAAGATATTAATTTTTCAAGCATAGATGACGTCATCGATGACGTCACATCACGTGGCCACTAGACATCACTCCTCTGGTGACCTAGACAACACTACCCAAGTTTGGTTGTTTTAGAGTCTTCCCTTCACGAGATAATATTTAGCACTTATTCTATTTCAATTGAGGTGGATAGTGGCAGAATATTTACCGAGAGCCGCAGGCTCGAGGTAAATATTCCTAAAGCCACTATCCACCGAAATTGAAATAGAATAAGTGTTTTAGTATATACCAGCAAGGCAACCTGCCGAATTTTCAGTCGGAAAACAATAAGAAAAGTTGTGTTAGCGTTTTAAAACTGCGTGCGTGACAAAACTCACGCAAACTTTATAGGTGATTTGCATAAGCACGTTTTGGTCGATTTTGACAGCTCTAGAAAGTTTGCAAGCATTTACTTTGAAAAGCTGCGGAAAAAGTGGACAATTCAAGGGATTTTCAACAAATTTGGACATGTAGCGAGCAATATATTGCATCATTTCAATTCAAGAAGGAATATAGCTGCAAATTGGAGAGCATTTGTAAGCAATTCGCCAAAAGTTTCCGAGATGAAAATTATTTGTCGGCAGCCACTCGTTGCACAAGTAATTATTTTAGTTTGCTGGAAAAATGGAGTGAGCAAACACCGTAAACACTGGATATTTGAGGGAAAAACGATTTAGCAGGATAAAACAACTACACAAAACCTTATGAAAAGGCTTTATGGGGTTATCATCAGGCAAGAAGAAGGATAACTAACTACTAACAGAAGTCTCCTTTGTGGCGGACAATTCGCTCGCAAAAAAACTACAAGAAAGCTGCCGATCAGTCGTTGCAAGACACAAACCATTAGCTCTTTCGACTGTATTTTCTCGACATATTGTAGATTATAATTTTGATTTTTGTCAAATAAATAAAATAAAGGGAAAGTACATGCCGAAAAAGAATTTTCATTCATGCTTTGCCAGCTAAAGTTTTTCAACTCGGGTTTCACAGTGCAAGCATGTTTTTCACAAACAATGCTCAGACGATTTGTGAGACATATTAAATCCAGAGAGACCGGTTTTGAGACAAAGAAATCTAATTTGTTGCTTCTTTAGTTTTGTTGACTGACATTTCTTCGCCTCTACGTGAAATTTGCTTGCCAACACAATATCTACTGTTTCGGAGGTAAATAATGTCTCAGATTCTGAGACTCTAAACCAATCAAATTGGTCGTTCTTAGGAGGTTGCCGAGCTGGTATATACTAAATAGATTTAGCCACTGGCTAAAAGCGAAGCTCTCGGTTACAATTTTTTTTAACGAGACAAAAAGGTGACTAAGCACTTGTTCACCTAAGTGTGGTTATCTAAGGTTCATCCCTTCAACGATGTAAACCTTTTCACGTTTGATGACGTCATCAATTACGTCATACCACGTAACAATGCAGTTACACCCACCTTGCCACTTAGATAACTTCACCCAAGTTTGGTTGTCTGAAGTTCATCCCTTCTTGAGATATTTCATTTTTCTCCTATGATGACGTCATCGATGACGTCATACCTTGTGACCATGCTGTTGCACCCCCTTGCCACTTAGATAACTTCACCCAAGTTTGGTTGTCTGAGGTTCATCCCTTCTTGAGATATATCATTTTTCTCCTATGATGACGTCATCAATGACGTCATACCACGTGACCATGCAATTGTACCCTCCTTGCCACTTAGATAACTTAATCCAAGTTTGGTTGTGTGAGGTTCATCCCTTCCTGATATATATCATTTTTCTCCTATGATGACGTCATCAATGACGTCATACCACGTGACCATGCAGTTGCACCCCCCTTGCCACTTAGATAACTTCACCCAAGTTTGGTTGTCTGAGGTTCATCCCTTCTTGAGATATATCATTTTTCTCCTATGATGACGTCATCAATGACGTCATACCACGTGACCATGCAATTGTGCCCTCCTTGCCACTTAGATAACTTAATCCAAGTTTGGTTGTGTGAGGTTCATCCCTTCTTGAGATATATCATTTTTCTCCTATGATGACGTCATCGATGACGTCATACCACGTGACCACGCAGTTGCACCCACCTTGCCACTTAGATAACTTCATCCAAGTTTGGTTGTCTAAGGTCCATCCCTTCCCGAGATTTTTTAATTTTCTTAGTATACCACAGGGTTCCCATGAGTTTCCGCGTACGGCGGACGGACGCCGGACGGACGTACGCTATACCTTTAATACCAGGAAGAAACAAAAAGAAATTCATATCTCAAGAAGGAAACAACCTAAGGCAACCAAAGCTGGACACATTAATCTTTTGGGCGATACCATTTCAACGCCCTAATCATTTGACTTGGCGCCGTCAATAACGTAAGCAAAATGAGCAAGAAAGCCCGTGACGTTTGAAAATCAACTCCATAGTTATGCGAGACGTTATTTCCTTAGGTATGGTGCTCCGCTTGCGCGGGCCTTCGGCCCGCGCAGGAGCTCCGCTATTAATTTTTCAAGCATACATGACGTCATTGATGACGTCACATCACGTGACCACTAGATTTCACTCCTCTGGTGACCGTGGTGACCTAGACAACACTACCCTAGCGAGGAACGCCCCTATTTATGAGCCCCTGCCCAAGTTTAGTTCAATTAGAGTCTTCCTTCCCACGAGAAATCATCATTCCGGGACTTGATGGGTTTTCTGTGGTTAAGGAGATCGCGGGCGCAGCCGTAATAAGCCGTCATCGAAGACGTCACATCACGTGACCGTGCTACAGCACCCCCCTTGTAGCATAGACAAAATATCCCAAGTATGGTTGTCTTAGCATGTTCCCTTGAGCAGAAATAATGTTTTCTTTGTATACCACAGGGTTCCCATGTGTACACGGACGGACGGACGGACGGACGGACGGACGGACGGACGGACGGACGGACGGACGGACGGACGGACGGACGGACGGACGGACACTATAGGTTTAATACCAGAAAAATAAAGAAAAAATCATATCTCCCGAAGGAGAGCATCTATAGAAGCCAAACTTGGACAAACATTCAAAGACCATAAGAAGAACTTTACACCAAAGTCACGTGCCCTTACGTCATCAATGACGTCACTAAAATGGACCATAATGTCCGTGACGTTCAAAAATGAACTCCATGGGTTACTGTATACGTTTTTCTCTTATCTATGGGAGCTCCGCTATTAATTAAATGACTAGAAACCGCTACTAGTATCTTTAAACATGGGGAAATTCGGTAAGACAAAAAAATCATGTGAAAAAATACAGAAAAAATTCCTGCAAAGCCATGGCTTGCTAAAAAAACATTCCTACACAAATTCTAACCAGGAAAGAAAATAAGTCCTGCATAACCAAAAACCTCCTACCTGCCCCCCCCCCCCCCTAAAATTTCTAATGGTCCATCCCTTTTAAACTACAGTCTATGAATTATTGTGTCTATGTTGAGCAAAATTTACATCTATGTTGTGCAAAATTTATACATTTCCATGACTTCGGTTCCCATGCCTGACACTATCGGACAGAGAAACATGAATCCAACAATAAATTAAAAGTAAAATGTCAGTGCATATTGGCACTGATAGACAGCAATAATTATTCCTAGATAGATTTCCGCTTGCCTGTCATATGTGAAATACTCTGTGAAGCTTCCCCGCAGCCAGGAATACATCTTAGGGAATTTCTACAAAATTAAATTAGCGCACAAAAGTTACTCGTTGTAGCCGAACCAAATTGAGAAGTCGAAAATGTATCAATTTGAAGAATAAATAGCTTAGATACATTAGAAAATTCAAGAATCATTGTACCATTATCTAAACCTGAAGTTTGGAGCTGGACGAGTCCTATGATGACCAAAAGCTCGCGAGCTAAAGATGGCAGCCATACAGATGCGTGACAAGTTTTTCTTTCATGACATTCTCCCGAGTCTCCCCGCCAAAAGTAAACACAGCCACGGCAGTTGTCAGCTCCACTATAACTTATATATCACTAGAAAATACGGTATTCTGATTGAATTCCAGAAAAAAAGCTTAAACCACAATGGTTGAGCGTGTAAAAACGACTAATCTCACGAGCGGCCACTGTCGTCGCATTCAACTTTCATCTTTTTCAAACGAGTAGAGGAAACAGCCGCAAAAGTTCGGGAAAAACATGCACGAATGGAAGTTTGAAGTTTGCGGTAGATAAAATCTGATTACTACTGAATGCTCATTTTATACTCTAGCTACAAAGTTCAAGTACTTACCTTGAACATGGGTTTCTACGCTAGCTCTTCGTTCGTCCGTCTTCTTTTGTCTTTTTCGACTTCACCATTCACTGGTATTCTTCTCTACTCGCTTTGCTTCTTTCCCTCCCCAATTTTTTTTTTCTATAATCATGACATCGGTCACTTTTATTCCCCCTGGTAACTCATTTTCTAAAATCGTGATTTGTCAGCTTGATTTCAAGAGTTTTTGTTCACTTTGCACTCTCTTTGGCGGTGGTTAATGCTTTGCCCGGCTTCTTCCCGTCGCTGTTTCTAGCTCTCTCCCTCGAATAATTTCTTCCGCTTCTTCTATCAAAATTCTCTCTTTCATTTTTCTCGTCTTGTCATCGTTTTTTTTTTATCAGTCAGGAAAAAGAACTCTGTACAGACGAACAGACGACAGAGTCCTGCAGAAAAATGACAAACAGTTCCGGGGTTGCCTGTGGTGGGGCGCGCAGACAGGCAGACACGGACGCGCCAGCGATACCATAATGGGAATACCGCTGAGCGTTGAAAAATGAAGTCGATAGTATACCTGAGTTCTTACTTGAGCTATTGAATTCTTCATACGCGATACCTATGGTGCTCCGCTCTGCGGCCTTCGGCCGCAAAGGAGCTCCGCTATAATATGATCTAAGTCATTCACTGCAAATTTTGTCTCTAAAACCAGCGCGCGCACGCTGCAAAACAAGCAGATCCGTTGCGATACGTCAGAAGCGCGTGCAAAACAAGTGCGAAAATTGAAAACTTTTGAGTCAAAACTCTCGGGTATTTTTGCTCTTTTTTACGCTTATTTTTGTAAATCTGGTAATTGTGCTTAACAACAGTCTTTGACCTGTAAGTCTGCTGGAAGAAACCTGAAGTTTTTCTTGGATTTCTGACTGTGGCTTGAAATCACACTCCTCGATGATTGAAATCACACTGTTACGCTGAAATCACACTCCTCTCAACCAATCAAAATGCAGGAATGACTGAGGTCATATTATAAACCTCATAACAGTTTCCAAAGAGAGGGGAACGGAAAATGAGGCCATAATAATCGCTTGCCGAACACCGCGCGAGAGCAACCTTTGAAATAGTTGTATTCGCAAAATATATATATATATATATACAGATGTTCAGGCAAGCCTGTGGCCGCGTAGCACTAAGTTCAACAGAGTGGAGATAAGGAATTAACCAGAAGCACACATGGGACCATTTCATTAGCACGTTAGCTTTCACACAAGGTTAATTCCTTATCTCCACTCTGTTGAACTTAGTGCTACGCGGCCACAGGCTTGCCTGAACATCTACATACATTCACTTCATCACCGCGAACATAACATCTAATTTACCCCGACGTGCTCCCAGTCTGACCTGGATAGCTCAGCTGGTTAGAGCATCGGATGTACAATTCTGAAGGTCGTGGGTTCGAATCCCTCTCGGGGTCAGAGATTTTTTCTCTTTCTCCGCTTACTAGGGCTAACGCCCAGAAGCACACATGGGACAATTTCATTAGCACGTTAGCTTTCACACAAGGTTAAAGGCCCATAAGCACCCAAGTCGCATTGCAGGTTCACAAGAATAAAACGCAGTTGAAAACTCTATGCAAATTTTCATTCTTTATATATGCAAATTTTCAGTTTGAACTTTTGAAATGCGAAGAACAATAGGAACCCCTCGGGACCTACAGCATCAGCCAATCACAGCTGTTGAATGACAATAGATCCAATTGAAAACAAAGCGCAAAGGTTCCCGGTTGCCTATGGGCCTTTAATTCCTTATCTCCACTCATATATATATACAGTGGCGGATCCAGGATTTTTCAAGATGCAACAGTATGATTACGTAGATACCCGCGCACGGTCTGGGTACTGGCATGTTTATTTTGGATATTAAGGTAATTATGACTGGAAGAGTTGACTTACTGCGTGTCAACGTGTGTCAAGAGGGTTTTGGCTGTGGTAGTCATATCTTGAGCCCTCCTAAAAAAACGGAAAACAAAAAAACAGGCGAGCGGCTACTCAAACTCGAATCCCAGTGGAATCCTAACTTGAATCCCAACTCGAATCCTAACTCGAATCCTAACTCGAATCCTAACTCGAATCCTAACTCGAATCCTAACTCGAATCCTAACTCGAATCCCAACTCGAATCCCAACTCGAAAGATAGGTATCCTCCTGTTAGTGCTTAAAAAATTGATAAAACCATAAACGACACAATTACAATTCACCACATTTTAAAAACGAGTGGTTGAAAAATAGATATTTGACATTTGTTTTTCATGCTCCTCCCAAACCCTTTTCAAGACCAAATTTTAGTTCTTACTTCAGTGCAAGATTCAGGGAAATAAAAAACAAAAGAGCTCAAATATCAGCAATGAAAAATCAATAATATATTTCCTTTATTTTCTCAGTCCCCTCAACCTCTTTTTCTTTTTCATAATAATAATAATAATAATAATAATAATAATAATAATAATAATATAATAATAATAATAATAATAATAATAATAATAATAATAATAATAATAATAATAATAATATAATAATAATAATAATAATAATAATAATAATAATAATTAATAAATATAATAATAATAATAATAATTATTATTATTATTATTATTATTATTATTATTATTATTATTATTATTATTATTATTATTATTATTATTATTATTATTATTGAGTCAAGGTGTTAACAGCGGGGCAGGGAGGCTCAGAGAAGAACATGTTTGAGGACATCACCGAAGCCGAGGGTTTTTGGAGGACGCTGTGGGAAGATCAGGGGACTGGGAACGAGGGTGCTGAGTGGCTTGAGGAGATAGAGGCAGCAATAAGGAGGTGTGTCCCTGAGTTATCGGAGGAGGGCTGGGGCCTATCAACCCCAGAGGCGGCTAAGGTGATCTCAAAGAAGAGAAATTGGAGCGCGCCAGGCCCAGACAGAGTGGTAAATTACTGGTGGAAGCGCGCATGCGCACTGCATGATGACGTCCGAGCGAGCTTTACAGCGATATCTGAGTACTCACGAGACTATCCGAAGTGGTTTGCACAAGGGAAATCAAGCTTAATACCTAAGCCCGGGGACACGAGGAGACGCAAGCGATGAATCCGTGCACACCACATGACATCGAGGTTCCTATGGACGCATTTCTTAATTGGATAATCACGATCACTTTGCGGCCGCGGATTAAATGGTTATGCGCTTAAGAAGGAAGTAGCTTAGTCCCGTGTTGACAAAGTGTTAGCGGACAGTTCGCAAAGTTGGGGACTATACAAAAAACGACTATAACAAATATTTTTATTTTAAAGTGAACAAATCGACAATAGACAAAATGTTTCCAGACGATTTGTAGCTTCAACATTAGAAAACAATTTAAACTTTAAAACCAATAACCTTATAGTCCGTCTAAAATGAAACAAAGCCATCTAAGCAAGAGACTTTGAATTACAATATAAAAGTCACATTTATTCCGGTGCGAGGATTAGTTGCTTCGGCAAGAGAACGAAAACCATCTAAAAGATACCATTGCAGCCGATATATGCATGGATTGAAAAGGCCCATAACTAGCGTAACTAGCGGCTGTCGGTTATTTCTCCTTTAAATTCCTCGGGGACTAGATGGGTAAATCTGCTATCTAGCACTTAGGAGGGATAGACAATGATTTAATTTTACATACTTTAATCTAAACCTCACAAAACCACGGGCGAGTCGCCTAGTGATTCTGTTGCTATCAAGCACTTAGGAGGGTGATTTATTTTTTACATACTTTAATCTGAACCTCACAAATCCCACGGGCGAGACGCCTAGTGATTCTGTTGCTATCAAGCACTTAGGAGGGATAGACAATGATTTATTTTACATACTTTAATCTAACCTCACAAAACCACGGGCGAGTCGCCTAGTGATTCTGTTGCTTTCAAGCACTTAGGAGGGATAGGCAATGATTTATTTTTACATACTTTAATCTAACCTCACAAAACCACGGGCGAGTCGCCTAGTGATTCTGTTGCTATCAAGCACTTAGGAGGGATAGACAATGATTTATTTTTACATACTTTAATCTAACCTCACAAAACCACGGGCGAGTCGCCTAGTGATTCTGTTGCTATCAAGCACTTAGGAGGGATAGACAATGATTTATTTTTACATACTTTAATCTAACCTCACAAAACCACGGGTGAGTCGCCTAGTGATTCTGTTGCTATAAAGCACTTAGGAGGGATAGACAATGATTTATTTTTACATACTTTAGTCTAACCTCACAAAACCATGGGCGAGACGCCTAGTGATTCTGTTGCTATCAAGCACTTAGGAGGGATAGACAATGATTTATTTTTACATACTTTACTCTAACCTCACAAAACCACGGGCGAGTCGCCTAGTGATTCTGTTGCTTTCAAGCACTTAGGAGGGATAGACAATGATTTATTTTTACATACTTTAATCTAACCTCACAAAACCACGGGCGAGTCGCCTAGTGATTCTGTTGCTTTCAAGCACTTAGGAGGGATAGACTGATTTATTTTTACATACTTTAATCTAACCTCACAAAACCACGGGCGAGTCGCCTAGTGATTCTGTTGCTTTCAAGCACTTAGGAGGGATATACAATGATTTATTTTTACATACTTTAATCTAACCTCACAAAACCACGGGCGAGTCGCCTAGTGATTCTGTTGCTTTCAAGCAGTTAGGAGGGATAGGCAATGATTTATTTCTACATACTTTAATCTAACCTCACAAAACCACGGGCGAGTCGCCTAGTGATTCTGTTGCTATCTAGCACTTAGGAGGGTGATTTATTTTTACATACTTTAATCTAACCTCACAAAACCATGGGCGAGTCGCCTAGTGATTCTGTTGCTATCAAGCACTTAGGAGGGATAGACAATGATTTATTTTTTATATACTTTAATCTAAACCTCACAAAACCACGGGCGAGTCGCCTAGTGATTCTGTTGCTATAAAGCACTTAGGAGGGATAGGCAATGAATTATTTTTACATACTTTAATCTAACCTCACAAAACCACGGGCGAGTCGCCTAGTGATTCTGTTGCTATCAAGCACTTAGGAGGGATAGACAATGGTTTATTTTTACATACTTTAATCTAACCTCACAAAACCACGGGCGAGTCGCCTAGTGATTCTGTTGCTATCAAGCACTTAGGAGGGATAGACAATGATTTATTTTTTATATACTTTAATCTAAACCTCACAACAACATAGGGGGCGGCAAAGTGATTGTTGTCCGACGTTAGTTGAATCTTACAGACCTCCTGCTCCTGAGTCTGATGTGGATCGCATAACACGTGTTTATCCATGTTGCTTGTAGCCCCTTGTAGCTAACTTTAATGTCGCTAACCTAAATGTGGAGAGTCCATTAGCATTCACAATATCATTTCAAATGAACATTGAATTGTGTAATTCTATTTGCTTAGTTAGTCAACGCTTGTAAAACGGCAACATTCTAAATATCAGGGTAACTTTTCAGTTAACAACAGACACATAGGGTTGTGGGTTCTGTATCAATTCTGATAAATACAAAACTTACATCGTACATCTGCTGAAAACACTCGACACAAGGACGACGACGATGGTTTTGCCTTGAATCTCGGACGCAAGTATGAAGCTTATCAGCCGTCGTTTACGCTGAAATCTTGAAAGAAGCGGAGAAGCTTTGGCTTGTTGCAATGTTAGAACCCACGCATCACAGTAGGAGACAGGGTAATATGACCTTCGACTTCAAATTCAGCGCCAAAGTCGAGCAAATAACAAATGTATGCCCAAATAAAGTATAATCTACTTATATCCGACCTATGATCACTCATACTGACTTACTCTATATGTGCGGACAAAGAGGCTTTGCAACGCAAAATTGCGCGGACTGCGCGCTACTTCAGTTTTCGCCTTGTTTCCTTCACATACAATAAAAATGAAAATCTTATTGCATTGCACCAAATGTCGCGTCGAACGCGTTTCGTTTCATTGCTAAACACTAAACAATATATGTCTCTACGTTTCACGCTGATACCAAGAAGCACATTGGAAAAACATATTACAGCTCTTTTAAAACTACGCGCAAAGGCCGAATAGTCGGGAATAGTTCAGATTAAGGCGTCAAAATAATTATGTCCTTCTTACGTTTGCTTCTTTTTACCCGATAAATATAGAATTGATTCCCTGGCCAAATGAGCTGTGTATGATGTGCTGTCAGGTATTCGACGCCATCAGACTAGGAGACACAATGCGACTGACAGCTATTGCCCAGGCGCGCAGTAGTCTCAGAGGTTGAACACAGCAGGGGGACGGGTCGATTCAATCGACCCGTGAGCACGTATCCAAGGCTTGCGTCCCCTCGTGATTTACGAGTGAGAACCAACGCCCCATCACGTGTTTGAACACATTGTATAAATGGTTCACCTCGTGTATTCTCGGCCCCACGGATCAGCATCTTGATAACTATGATCTTATGGAGAAACAACAGAGAGGAGCAAAGGCTAAGTGTAGTGGCACCACAGACAATCTAATGATAGATCGCATGGTCACTTTGGACTGTCATCGGCACAAGCGCAACCTGAGTGCGGCGTGGATAGACGTGCGCAAAGCATACGACTCGGTTGAACATGGTTTCCTGAAGAGGATCATGCTGATTCACAGATTTCCCAAGTGGCTATGCCAAGTCGTTAGCAAGTTATGTGACAGCTGGAACACCAGGATTGCTGTCACCACCGTGAAGGGCAGGGAGATGTCCCCCCGATCAACTTCAATAGGGGGTTACCCCAGGGGGATGCATTGTGTCCGCGCCTTTTCACCCTCTGCCTGAATCCTGTTGCTTGGAAACTGAGCTCTATGGAAGGTTATAGGCTTTCAAAGCCTATTAGTTGCAACATCACTAATCTCTTGTACGTAGATGATCTTAAGGTTTTCGCGGCATCTCAAGCAAAGTTAAATCGGGTGCTTAAGATGACGGAAGCAGCCATGGGTGACATTGGTCTTAGGTGGAATCCCAAGAAGTGTAACGTCTTGCACGTACGTCGCGGCGTGGTTGATATGACATCGGAGGGCTTCAAGGCAGGTCAAACAGTCATTGGATGTCTAAAGGAAGATAAGCAATACCGTTTCCTCGGCGCACCTGAGCGGTTGCTACAGGATGAGAAGCTTGCCCTAGAAACTGCAGCGAAGACCTACCTGCAAAGGCTCTCAGTGATTTGGTCGAGCCCACTCTCCGATAAGAACAGGGTCACAGCGTCCAACCAGCTTGCGCTCCCGGTGCTTTCGTATCTTATGTGGTCCCAGCATTGGACCCTCACTGACCTGCGCAACATTGACAGAGAAGCTCGCAAAGTCATCTGCGAAAATGGGGGGAAGCACCCGCTGGACTCTACAGCTCTACTCTACCTACCTAGGCACTTAGGTGGGCGTGGCCTACGATCTGTAGAAACAGAGTACAAGCAAACAAAGATCAAGTCTGCTATTAAGCTATACCAAAACGAAGACCCCACGATGAACTTGGTAAGGGCATTTGAGGAGCGCGCCGCTGACCAAGGGCACCAGTCGTTGATAAAGGAAGCAACTCGCTTTGCCGAGGAATTAGGGGTCTCACTTGACCTCTCTCATCCGCATCCAAGATGTTTCAGTAAAGATGGGCAGGAAGTCGCCCCCAAAAACATCAAGGGGCAACTGAAGAAAGGTGCGAAGGAGAAGCTAGAAGAGAAGATCCGCGGACAGAAGTGGCAGGGGAAGTATATGGTGAATAGATGGGATGACGAGGATTTGAATCTTCAAGGGTGCTTCGCGTGGTTGAGGGAGTGGTCAAGTGCCCCAACCCATACTATCGCTTGGATGATGGAATTGTATGAGCAAATGCTGCGTACTAAAGTGTACACGGCACAGAAGACCTGCACCACCGATCCTGATGACGTCATGTGTCGGATGTGCGGGGAGACTGCAGAGAACTTGCCGCATGTGCTTGCGGGGTGCTCCTCGCTTGTTCAGACTAAGTACCTGCTACGTCATAATGCTGCTCTCAAAGTGTTATTCTTTGAGCTGCTTAGAGATCTCAAGCTATGTGAGTCAGTCCCACCATGGTACTCACCCGTCACCCCAAAGGCTTTGTATGAATCTCCAGATGCAAAAGCCTATTGGGACATTCCCCTTTTTGCGGAGCATTGTCACGTCAGACAGAATAGAGTAGATGCCAGGGTCATTGATCATAAGAGGAAGGTTGTGTATGCGATAGAGATGAGTTGTCCTTGGATTGAGAACAGGGAAAAGAAAGACACCGAGAAGACCACTAAGTACGCCCCCTTGCGATGGGAGTTGAAGCAGCAACTCCCAGGCTACTCCATCAAGCAGCTCAACATCATTATAGATGTTCTGGGAGGCTGGTCGCGTGAAGTGGACGCTGCAATGAGGGAACTGTTTGGAGCACGAGGAGGAGATATCCTTCGTCGTATGCAAAAATCAGTCATATCACATAGTCTAAACATCGCTCGAAACTTCAAGGTGATGACGTGAAGTTGGACGGTAGAAATAGAAGTCAGTTAGAGACACAGGATATTTATATAGATAATATATATATATTTTTTAATGTAAGTTTTTATATATATATATATATTTTTTTTCCTTCCCTTTTTTGTTTCCCGTGAGCCTCTGGGTAACGCTGGTCGCCCCAGGGCTTGTTATTTTTGTATGGCATACATACGTTTATAACTGTCATATAATAATAATAATAATAATAATAATAATAATAATAATAATTCCCCAAAATTGATATTCCTTTCGCTTCTAAAACGTTGTTGAGCGGAAACGCGAGGGCTATCTTTCAAAGCGCAATGAACTAATGTTAGTTGGACCCTTGTGCAACAGTTACCATAACTAAAAGCACTGGAAAAATCGCATGTGTATTTTGTAAGCAATTTTCCTCTGAGAGGCACCAAAAATATAGGAACATTATAGTAAGGACCAAAGGTTCCAATCTCTGTTTTAAAGCTTCATAGCTAATTAATGGGTATGCAAAAGATCTCTGATTCCAGTTTGATAACCTTCAATCCCGTCAAATCCGTCAAACACATGGTTACCACCATCTAACATAAGCACTTGGATGTTTGACTGGTGCTACACATTGACCGGCTTTTTCGGATTTGGAGGGTATGGCGGATTAAGTGCCCTCCTGAACTTACAGTTTTATTCTGAGTGAATATATTATGGTTTTTTAAATATATTCAATATATTCAAGGAAAAACTGTAAGTTCAGAAAGTAGGGATGAGGTAGTGTTGGGCATTTCAAATCCGCTACACCCGCCAAATCCGACAGAACCGGACAGTGTGCAACACAATTTGACGGATTTGGCGGGTTTGACGGATTTGAGCCTGTTTCCGGTCCCGTCTAAACTACACCCAAGTGCCAATGTTACATGTTGGTAACCCTGTGTCTTCAAGTACATAAACTTGTGCAACACAGGGACCGGTTTTGACGGATTTGGCGGGTTTGACGGATTTAACTTCTAATTAATATAATTTAGATATATGATTAACTATATGATTAAATATATTTTATATTATAAATTATATATAATAAAATATATATTATCATATTATTAAATATTATTATATTATTAATGTTATTCTATATTATAAATTATATAGAATAAATTATAATTTATGATATATATCTAATCATTTATTAAAAATTAGATTTGAATAAAAGAGAGCTTCAAATCCGTCAAATCCGCCAAAACCGGTCTCTTTGGTACACAAGTACATGTAGTTCAAAACACAGGGTTACCACTAGGTAACACTACCCTCCCTTGACTGTATTGAACTATATTGCAGTTCAAATCCGTCAAACCCGTCAAATCCCCCAAACCCGGTCTCTTTGGTACACGAGTTCATGTAGTTGAAAACACAGGAATACCACCATGCAACATAAGCACCTGTGGCAAATTGGCCGGTTCTGTCGGATTTGGCGGGTATGGTGAAGTGCTCAACACTACCCCCCTCGACTGTATTGAACTATATTGCAGTTCAAATCCGTCTAACCGTCAAATCCGCCAAACCCGATCTCTTTGGTACATAAGTTTATGTAGTTGAAACCTCAGTGTTAGCGCGCTATGTAATGTGGGCGCACGAGTTCAATGCCTTAAGAGCGACTCTCTGTAAGGACCGAGTGACTTCGTGAAAATGTGGCACAAGGTTGAAAGATTGACCCCCCTCATATTTTATCCAGAGATAGCCTATGGTATGCTAGTAAACGTGATATATTTTTTATGTTAGAAAAATAAAGCAATGTAGAGAAAATTTCGAAAAACCACCACCGGGTCGTGAAGCTCAAAAATGACTAAAACAGCATGTGATCGTACGGTCAAATAACGGAACTCGCACGAAGGCGCAAAATGAAACTTGCATTTATTTGCATCATAGTTTCATTTTAGAGGTATCAAAGATTTGAAACCATCCAGATGTTTAATTATAGCTAACATTTTAAGTTCCTGGCGAGCACTCAAAGAAGGCTGAAATTTCACATTTTGAAAATCTAAAATTTCACTTTATTTTGAAACAATGAAAAATGCAGGCGGTATTATTCAGAATTTATTGAAACTTGGAATTTAACAAGCACTTAAGATATATTTAGCCCGGGTATAACAATTATTCTTGGAAAACATATCTGAGACGAGAACGAGTACACTCAATTTACCCTAATTAAGCCAATTTTCTCGCGGAACTGTAAACAATCTCCTAAGAAAGATCCTGAGAAATCTCACATTTTTCCAGAAAGAAGCCGGAAATATACTAGATTTACAGCTTACCATTTATTAGAAACGCCGTGGAGATAAGCTACGGGTCGTGTATTTGTACTTTTGCTTTCTTGCCGCCGACATTACGAAGAATTTTTGTCGGCAAAGTCAAAATCTTCCATATGGCGTGTTTTTCCCACGCTCACTGCTTACTCTTGTACAGCTTGTTTGTCGCAATAAAAACTTGTTTGTGTATTCAAACTCTAAAGAAGTAATTTCTGAGGTTCAGAAAGACTGTTCAAACGATTTAGCTAGCTATTTCGATCTCTGATTTCTCGGTAGCTAGCTAGAGATAAAGTGCAGTCAACCGACTCATTGGACAAAACAAAGGCAACTAACGTTTGTCACGCAATATTCTCGCACGTGGAAGCAGGGACGTGTGAAGTGGAAGGGACAGTGCGTTTGTCACAATAAATATCATTTGTTTCTATCATTAAACTTTACCTTGATCTAAAAAATCCTGTGGCCTAAAGAGATCTCTCTTTGAAGAATTCAGGTGTGTGTCTTCTCGTGTCTGACATTCATGGCAAATAAGAAAATGACGCGTGTCCACGGTCCGCACTAAATTCCTGCGTCCTTGAGTTGTGTCATTTTGTAAAAACAATGAAATCAAAATGGGATAACAGCGACACAATAAAACAGCCCAGAGTAGTAGCAGTGACAGCGATTTCTTTTTCTGCAGAATAATGAAAATTGTACTTATCAAGGCGTGGTCGTAAAGACTTAAATATTGTCATGAATGTCAAAAAATAAAAACTTAGCAGTCTCGAGATCAAGAGTCTAGGCAAATGATAAAATTTAGGAAAAAAACATTTGCCGTCTAGATTCTGCATCACAATCAGTTTTCTTGCGTTACAAATCCCGACCTCTGGGAAAGTCATACCCTCTCGCGCCTCAGCATTTTGGGTGTGGCAGTAAAATATCGAAACTCGCCCTGTTGGGCCGAGCAACCCCGCACAAAAATCCCACTTTTGTTTAATTTTGTATCGCCTTCTTGCACGACAGTAAGGGGACAAATAGGTATTCCTTCTTATTCTGCGCTTGTCAACCTCGTTCCCAGGACCTTCTGGGTAATTTTCAAGATGGCGGGTCACTCGGAAGAAGACCCTGGCAAAGGCTGGGGCCTTTCCACCGGGAGACCACCTAAGTAAAACAGTTAAAATCCGATATGGCTTTCGCGAAAGCCGGGAAGATGGCACAAATCATGAACACATGTCATTAAGATTAATTTTAGCCCCGACTTCGGCCCTTTTTTCCCGGCTGTCTGCCCTCCATATCGGACTTTAACTGTTTTCTTAAGCGGTCTCCCCTGTGGATAAAGCCCCAGCCATCTTGAAAATTACCCAGAAGACCCTGGGAACGAGGTTGTGCGCTTGTCTCTCCCGCACTGCCTCTCCCCCACTGCTTGTATCTCCCACACTTTCCTCATTTTAAATTTATGGATTTCTTAAAAAAAAAAAAGAGTCCCGGCCACAAACAACTGCAAAACTGGGCGTAGCTACGTGCACGGCGGCGGCACACCCTTGATCAAACATCACAGAATCTAGTCTCGCTAAAATGTTTGAAACATTTTAATCTTAGTTCCTTTTCATTGGAAAGTCACATTTTATTTCAAATATCAAAATAATTATTGCTCTATTAGTGAAACAATATCGAAAGCCGGAAAAAGAAAGGTTCCCCTGCCTTGTGTGAGAAGAATGCGTGACAGAAGCGTTAATTGACTTTGTATTGTTCATTGAGTCGGTTGACTGCACTTTATCTCCAGCTAGCTACGGAGAAATCAGAGAAATAGCTAAATCGTTTAAACAGAATCTTTATGAACTTCGGAAATTACTCCTATAGAATTCGATTTTACAAACAGGTTTTTATTGCGACAATCAAAGCTGTAGAAGAGTAAGCAGCGAGCGTGGGAAAAACACGCCATCTGGAGGATTTTGTTTACCGAGAAAACTTCTTCGTCTTGTCGGCGGCAAGAAAGGAAAATTATGAATACACGAATTTTGACTCCAAGTTTATCTCCACGGTGTTTCTAATCAATGGTAAGCTGTAAATTTGGTATATGTCTGGCTTATTTGCTTATTTTTTCGGGTAAAGAGTGAGATTTCTCAGGATATTTCTTAGGAGATTGTTTACAGTTCCGCGAGAAAATTGGCTTAATTAGGGTAAATTGAGTGTACTCGTTCTCGTCTCAGATATGTTTTCCAAGAATAATTTTTATACCCGGGCTAAATATATCTTAACTACTTGTTAAATTCCAAGTTTCAATAAATTCTGAATAATACCGCCTGTACTTTTCATTGTTTCAAAATAAAGTGAAATTTTAGATTTTCAAAATGTGAAATTTCGGCCTTCTTTGGGTGCTCGCTAAGAACTTACAATGTTAGCTATAATTAAACATATGGATGCAATCAAATCTTTGATACCTCTAAAATGAAATTATGATGCAAAGAAATGCAAGTTTTATTTTGCGCCTTCGCGCGAGTTCCGTTATTTGAACGTAGGATCGCATGCTGTTTTAGTCATTTTTGAGCTTCACGACCCGGCGTTGCTTTTTCGAAATTTTCTCTACATTCCTTTATTTTTCTAACATAAAAAATATATCACGTTTACTAGCATACCATAGGCTATCTCTGGATAAAATATGAGGGGGGTCGATTTCTCGACCTTGTGCCACATCTCACTCGGTCCTTACAGAGAGTCGCTCTTAAGTGTTTACAGTATCATCGGCCCTAGCGGGTTTGGCGGATTACAAAGCACTCGAATTCCTAAAAGGTTTTGGCTTTGCTTAAATGTGCATTCTTTCAGAACATGTTACATAATCTGCCATGTTACCATTGTTTGCTGGAATGTACATTCTATGCATAAGACAAATTGCATAACCCTCTTTATTAAAAGCAAAAATGAACAAGACAAAATTCTGAACTTGTAGCTGTGACAACAGGCTATTGTTTCCATGATGTGAATTCCTTCGGTCTTCGGAACGATATAAGTTCAAGTAGCGTCTTTTGCTAATCACAACAAGCAAGAAGTCAGCAGGAAAAGGTGAGAAATTTACTCCCTCAATTTGCTTCAAAAGTTCTAAGATCCTGCCATTAAGAGACGTATCTGTGACATAAAAACAGCATCTTTGCATTTTGTAACTGAAGATCCATTGCTGAAAAGTGTTTAGTTCCAATAGACTCAACTTGTGTTTCCATCTCTAAAATCCTGCCTAATGAGGAATGTTGAATATATTACACTTATCAAAACTGCACAGATACAGAAATGCTCTATTGTGAATTTTCAAGCTAATTGTAATTGCAAAACTTCCTCCATAGAAATGCCGGCTTCAAAACCTGCTAGACAGTTAAACAACGCAGCTATAAGGGACAAAGTACTGGCTCATGTAATTCCACTTGTCAAGAATTCCTGCTCCGTTATCGGCGTAAAATGTACCTGGCGCGTAAGTGGAGGTGCTGTAGGGATGCAAGCGGCATGGAGGGAAATTGTCAAAAAGAGAAACGAATGTGACGTTGTGGTTGGGGGAACGCAAGGAGTTGCTTTTATGTTCTCTGCGATTTCTACATTCCACACAACGAAGAGCAAGGGCAATGGCGAACAAGACTCCCAAAGCGAAGGTGAAGAAGATCAGGATCAAGTTGAGTCGTCTATTGAATCGTGTACGGGCAGTTCATTTCAATTACAACAGGTAAGGAATAGTTGACAAAGCACAAAGATAGGGTAAAGGCTAGATTGTCCCTGTAATGAGGGGGAGATGGTCGTGTGAGTCAACCCCCCGTTGGTATTTAAATAATGTTAGTTTTTCTTTTCACCAGTCCTCGGGCATTGGCGCTGCTGTCAAGCAAAAGTATTACCCGGCGATCACCTATTGGGTAGCTATCCAATCCCCTAATGGCGCACCCGTCGATGCAATTGTCCTGCACAAGAAACTTACAAAATGTGACGTGGAAGTGAAGGCGACCCGTGCTTCTGCAAAGAAATGTGGGAACGATATACTGAAAAAATTATGTCAACTGCTCAAGGACCACAAGAATGACTTGATGGTAGACGTCGTTAAAGAATCATTCGAAGATTACTGGGAAGAACTTTTATGTGAAGTCATTGAGCCAGAAAGAAGAGAATATTTCAAGCCATTTCCCCGTGATCACGTCGTAAGACTGATAGTCCGGACAAGATTGGTAAGTGCTGTCACCAGCTTAAAATATGTCGGTCTACACTTTGATGTTTTCAATCTCAAACTCGATGTTCCAACCTCTAGTGTTCCAGTTCCAAAACAGCTTGGTGATACTCTTACGATTTTGTGTAATGACATTGAGCGAGCAATGAGAAAGTTGGAGTGCGCGTACAGAAAAGGACAAGTCCTAAAGCGGAATGAACGAGCAATGTACACGTATGAGAGATTGTGCAGCGTGGGAAGTTTCTTGAATACTCTAGCTGGCAATGCGTCTTTCAAGGACAGATTACTCAAGCATATGTCTCGCCTTAAGCCAATACTGGAGCAACAAGATTGCCAAGCCATTTCCCAGCTCAACATGAATAACGACTTGGTTGAGGTTAGCGCAGGATGGTGTTGGTCTTTCAGTCAGAGGACATTTACACGAACCGCATTACAGTCGAACGATGTTGGCCGCATATCAGCAAGGGCATTCATCGAGTATAACCATGAACAAGAACCCAGTCCCAAGTTCTTTATAGAAATCCTTGAGAACAGCCTCACGCAAGCTCAGATCGTCCAATTTTGCAAAGACTACCTTGGTCTCTTTGAGCCGAGAAGATTCCATAAACAGCGAGTGCCATGCCTATCGGACCATCAAACAGCGGAAAGACTTCCTTGCTCATGGCAGTGCTAGCAATACTAGATGAAAGCAAGATCGCTAAAGTGACCAAACAGAGGGATTTTAACAAAGCCATGATACAAGAAGAAACCGAACTCATCAACTTAGACGAGGCCACTGTTGAGCTGATGCAGGTAGATGACTGGAAAACAATGCTCCAGGGGGGTGGACCGCGCATGACCAGAAGTTTAAGACGGCACGCGGTTTCGTGAACAACGCCCCGATATTCATAACAGCACATAAGGACCTCAACTTTGGGAATGACGAGGATAACTTTGCCATGAGCAACCGGCTGAATAAGTATTTCTTTAAAACACTACCAGCTGTAAATATTGAAGCGGCCGGCTGGATTAGTCGCAACGCCATGGAGTGTATCCATTGGTGCGCCAATACCTGCGCCCTTGCTGCAGATGTGAACCAGGTAAGCTGATAAACACGTTTCCGCATATGCTGAGCACCTTGGTGCACGCTTATAATGTTTTGTTTTTCTTTTGTGAAAAGGATCCACAGAGAAGAGGGCTCAACGTTTCCAAGCCAACCTTGACCGTGAAAGAAATAGACAGGATAGTGTCCGTACAGCTAGAGGAGGAGGAGAGCTCGGTCATCGAACAAGAACCAACTGGAGCAGACCCCGAGGAGACAGACCAAATGTCCGACACCGATAGTGCCGTCGATAGCTTCTACGAAGACACAATGGAAGAATTGGAAAGGTGAGCGACATTTTAACTACATCTAAGTCAACTGTTCTATTTAACTTACTTTATCATTCACGAGTTAACAGTCGTTTTTTTTTTCTTCTTCTTTTGTTTTGAAAACAGAACCAGGAAAATTGTGGCTTGGATTTCGCCCGGCAACGAATGGTCGAGAGCATGATCTCCCAAATGCAAGGAGTCAAGGAGAAGCTTCGCGAGCGCTTCCTAGAAGAGAAGATGGAATACGCAGAAGGACGGCGCGAAACACTGCGAGAACTAGGCGTAGATGAAGATATCCTCCTGCTGATGCCAAGCCACCCGAACGACCCTGATCCTACTCCGCTAGCGAGGGAAATCGATCTCCGAGAATCCGAACAGAGGATGGAAAAAGAACGCCAAGAGGAAAAGCGAGTTGAAGACGTGTTCAAAAACTCCTGGCTACACAAGAAAGAACTGGAGATGGCTAAGGAGCAGGTTGAATTGAAAACGTGCACCGACGACGGCGTTAAACAGGCAAAGCAGTACGTGATCGATACCATGTCAGAGGCAATCAAGCGATATCATATCACCCATAAGACGCCACGAGATAAAGGCATGCCACTTAGAAAGGCCATGTGCATCGATTTGGGCATCGTCCTGCGAGAAAGTGAAACAGTGATGTCTCTGCACTGCCCACTCGACGTTATAGCCATAAGTGAAGAGTATGAAGCAACAACCAAGTCGACAGCCCCCGAGTTCATCATAGACGAGCCGAGAAAGAGAGTTCCGGAACCCTCCCAGAGGAAATCGAAAAGAGCTAAGAAATCTGTCACCCAAGCAGCGGGCACTCCTCCCATCACAAAGTTTTTTTCAAGAAATTAAGGAACTGAAAGGTGTAGACTTAATAATTAAGAGTATGAATATGGTTAGCTTGAAGGATAACAAGAAAAATGCACTTGAAAATTATCATGCCCGATATTAAATATTTACTTGCTTTGACAAGTTTCATTATTTGTAGTGTGAAGGACCACAATTGAAATTAATTTGATAATCTCAATAAATACATCACAATAAATACATGACTTCATGGTATGTAGGAGTCAAATATAGTCTGATACCAGTGTCAAATATGTTTGATTTGATTGCTATATTATGGCCCCGACTTGTTTTCCCCGGAACATCCACCATAAGGCTAGCATCGTTCATGAATGGCATTTGGGTATTCTAATGGCCTCCAGTTTACGGATTGTAAAACATTGAGCTCCTCTTCAATTATATTTGACCTGGGTACCGGATCGGAGACCATGTCCATAAAAATGGCGTTTCTATCAGAGTCACTGTCCTCAAGTTTTACGGCAATAAACAGACACGCCAATATTAATTCCCTTAGTGTTGACTTTTTCCTGTTCCAAGTTTTGTTCAAGTGCCTCCAGAGTAGGCTTTCTGCCAATATGGCTGTTGTCTTTGGGTAGTTACACTCGCACATCCCATGTAAAAACTCTGTAGCAAATTGGAAGTCCTTCAAACGAACCTCAGGGTGCATGTCTACTAGGCTGTCCATGTTCACTTGTTCGTGTCTTGCAAGGAAAGGGAGCAAATGTTCTATTGATAGTATTTTATGGTAGCGCATAATACCCGGCGTGCTCCTTGATAAGTCCCGCTGTTTCCTATTGGTTCATAACTGCTTACTTTTTGGCATACGAAGGAAATCTACGTATCGCTCGGCATAGCAAGGAGTTGGTGGTTCTCCGTTTCTCAAAACGAAACTCGGGGTCTCCGAGGATGGCTTTCCATTGTCCAAACCCGTATCGTTTTATTCCCGCTTTAAGGAATTTGTCTTCGTTGACAGAGAATGGAATATTTTTCCTTCGTAGTGAGCTCGGTGTTTTCGTGTTTAAAGCATTCTCTCGTTTCAGCGGTAAGGTTTCTACTGGCCGCTTATGCACGAGCATTTCCTTTTCGGATTCCACATCATCTGTCGAAGAGCTCTCCGATTTTTCGTCTTGCTCTTGCGAGGATGTCGACTTGTCTGAAAGGCGTGCGCGAACATGGTCATCAAGTTCCGTCCCCTTGTCACCTTGTAATTCCTTGAGAAACGTGTGCGCCTTGGTTGCAACTTCGCGCGACCTCTGTTTTTGGTAGTGTACTTTGGCGACAATAGAACTGTGTTTCTGGTCTTCCGAGATGGTTCTTTGCGCAGTGCTGTCCAGGTTTCTGGAACTGGCCGTCTCTACAATTTGTCGAACGCGCGTGGGATGAACATACTTGCCGGTTGCATCGAACACTAGCTTGCTCATCGATTCGCCTAGCTTGCTGTGTTGGCCGCCGTTTCTTGTCACCAATACGAAATCACACGTGGGCTTTAAACGAGGTCGGATGTGAGGGATATAGCCATCCAGTACTTGCATGTTTGTATCTGTCACATAAATAGAGTCAAACCCATATTTCGCTGCAGTCTTGAACATTTTCTGATCAAAAAAATCCGCCGTTTGTCTTGGCCTTTGTGACCATGTCAACAGTCAAATACTGATACGTCATTGGGCGAGATCCTTTAACCTTTATAAACAAATAAAGCGCGAGGAATTTGGTAGCAAATGACAAGTCCAACGGAGAAGCCACGCTTTGTTTTTCCTTGCACGTTTTAAGCACGCTTTCGTAGCGTGGTAAGTGTTGCGCAACTGCTTCCAAGAGCTCTTCTAACGTCGCCCAGTGTCCTTTAGCCTCTAATGCTTCTATGTAAAGATCGCCATTCCACTGAATGCGCATCATTTTTGAAACAGTTCTGCCTACCTTTTTCAAGTAGATTTCCATGGTAGAAAGGCTGCTTAAAACGGATTTTGACGCTCCATTTACCTTTCTAAAATCCACCAGCTCGGAAATGGCGTCGATGTATCCCAGTCGCCCAGCATGTCCTAGGTTCAATTCGTCCTGAAGCACGTCAATAAACTTAAAAAGCAGATTAGGAGAGCACAAACTGAAGTCTATTATCTCAAATGTTAGGTCTTCGCAGCAAAATTTCAAGAACTTCAAGCACCTACTAACTATTTGCCGAGCTTGGCGATCACTTTTACAGCCACCTCCAGTGCCTGTTAGCCACGAAAAAACTTGCTGAGCAATTGTACTTGAAATGTCAAACGTAGGCATTGACCTCAAATTACGCGCAGAGTTCCCAGCAGCTTCACGTTTTACAGAGGTACTCACATTCTCTTTAGCAAGGTTGATATCAGGCTTTTCGTCAAAGTAATAAAACCAAAGATGCTTTTTCTTTACGTGTTTTCTGCATCCTCGCTGTGTGGCGAATCCATTATGTTTGCATTCTTGAATTGGACAGTGAAAAAGGCCATCCACTTCGTCTTCCTCTAGGTGAAGTCTTTTAGGCTTGAGCGAAGCATTCGGTAATTTCGACCAGTTAATTACCTCTACTCGTTTACTCATCTCACTCAGAATTCAAGACTAAAACGATTGAATCTCCAAACGACGCTATCGTTTTATACCACTTTTTGTTCCCAGGAGACGTATTTTTGAGCTAGCGAATCATAGCTCTTTGTGGTCATATCTGCCCAAACATGCCCTTTTGACAATACCCAAGAGAGGTAAACAAGCCCAGACACGAAATGTCGATGAAAAGAAGACGTGACACTTTGCTTGGCCTTGTCAGAAAATGACAATTAAACATGCCCAGACATATTCTTACTTGTTAACACAAGCTAGTTAATCTGCAAGTTTAGACGTGCCTTCAATATTAGACAAAACTCGCATTGTTTTTTTTAGAAGACTTACCCTGTTAAAAAGGAACAATGCGTTCCCTTTTATAGTTAAACGAATCGTTCCTTTAAGGTGCTAATCGGAACCGTTTGGGCAATTGAGGAACGAAAATAGCATTGTACGGACCTGGTGTTCCTATATGACAACTAATTGAGAACAATTGGTCCGAATTTTTAGATCGGACCAGTTCACACAGGAACTATTGTTCCTATTAAGTAAAAAGGAACGCAGTCGAAAGGAACGATTGGTTCCTTTTAACTTTAAAAGGTCCTTTTGTTCCGTTTATTAGTCAATTGGTTCCTTTCACACCTTAAGGAAAGGAACAACAGGGCCTTTCTATGCAATTTTAAATAGGTCTTTCCGCTGTTAAAAGGAATGAAATCAAAAACGCGCGGAACACTAGCGCTTTGAAAAACTTGTCAGTTTTCATGTCGCGTCAGTTTAAAAGCAAATATCGAATTATGGTAGTCATAATCAGGTCCAATTTCAAAGACAGAAAATTTTATGGCGATTAAGAGAGTAATTTAGGTCCACTTATAAGCTGTCATCACTTTTGGGGAATGGTAATAATAATAATAATAATAATAATAATAAACAGATATTAGTAAAACGAGTCTCTAAAAAAGTGCCTTACATGTTACAGGTTTGTAAGTCGAACGTACTAATAGCAAAGATAAATAGATAGCAATTTGTATTGTATTATTTGTTTGTTAAGGTGATTGCATCTGCTTTCGTTATTAAAAGTGCAAAATCCCTGGGGGAGACTAAAATCTTCGTGAGAACCTTTGAAAATGAATCTTGGACTTTTAATTATTTTCCTTTTCTCACGCGAACTGATCATGACTTCGTGACTTCGAGGTGTTACATAACTCTAGTAATCGCCTTTTTCTGAATAAAGCCTCTGCAGCTCAAATATAATAGTCGATATCTTGAAGTTATTGTTTTTTCCCAACTGGAGACGGTGAAGTATCTATTTGTTCTAAACCTACATCTGAGAACTTTATCAACTCGCGAGAAGTTTGAGATCGGCAAGTCAGAAGCTACTGAAAATACTAAAATCACGTACATTAAATCTTGCCAATAAACTCTACTGCCAGTTTTCCAAAAAAAAATACTAAAATAATGCGAACATTAACTCCACAGTGTCCATAATTAAGTCGTAACAAAGCGCAACCTCCCCTGTCCAGTTGCTGGCGTGATCAAAGCCTCTGTTTGCTCAAAAAACAACGATTTTAATTATGACATATTTTAAGAGAGTGTCACGTGTACGATTCCTTATTCTAGTTGTCAGCACACATAACACCAGCAATAGTAATATTTTTTCGAGAATGTTTTCACTGGAATTTGAGGATAGGCCAACAAGTTTAACATTTGAATCAAAAGTGCCGTTGAATCTAGACTGCGCCAAAGTAGGGGCTGCTAGCAGTCTATGTTGAATCAAGTGTTGAACTGTTTTGACTCCATCCTGTTTGTTTTGCGATTCACTACAATGTTCTTATTTCACGCTGGGCCAAGAGTTGTTTGACAAAACGAAGCATTCCTAGGTTCAGCGTGTGATTTTAGCAGTTTCGTGACGCAAAAACAATATTTAATCATCGTACAAGACAAACCCAGTTTCGGTTGTCTGACAGGAAATATTTTCTAGGAGAAAGAATTATCCGCTGGTTGGTATTTATCGTCGCCGATAGAGCATGAACTTTTTTTTTTATTTGGCAATACCGATATCTTTTAAGTGAATCAGAATTAAAGTTACATAGAATAAAGAAAGAAAGAAATAAAGAAAGAAAGAATCAGTCTATTGAGCCCTTTAGTAGTGCATACACTAAATTAAAAGGGAGGTCAATTTACACACATATACTACTAATTATCAACAGCATTAAGAAGGCGGCAATTACTTCCCATATATGTATGTAAGGAGAGATAGATGCGATAGCTTTAACTCCTTGAACAAAGAAGAAGGTCTTTGAGCATTGGGGCGTAACTAGAAGAAAAAAGTCATTCAGGGATTGAACTAAGAAGAGGTCTTCCGTTTCATTGAGTCTGCAGAACAAGATACCTTAAGCTGATCGGGTGGGATTTAAATCGCATCGAAAACAACACGGATGGTATAAACAGCCGGCACCTTGCTCAATCAATCAGTTCTTCATTCGATCTACAAGGTGTTTAAGATGAACGCTGAATTGCTCGTTTTGCTTGGTCTTCTGGCCTTGGTGAGTGCTGCCCCTAAACCGCACATCGATGCCTCTCTCCAACCAGACGAAGGTCACAAGCAGAATATACCGGAACGCCAAAGACGAGATACGACCAGTGGTAAGTATTGCTCTTTATTGTTTATCAACTTTGATATGTATATCGAGAAAAGTCAAAAAGGTTAGAAAAAACATAAAACGAGTATCATCACTACCAAAGAAAATTTAACATGTTTGAAATTTATCAGCGCTGGGCACATGCTTGCAAGACCGCGAAAAAGTAAGGAGGAAATTTCCACCGACCATCGTCGGACAAATCTAATGCTAAAAGTCTTGATTTTGCCAGACCCCGAAAAGTAAGGTGGAAATTTCCACCGACCATCGTCGGACAAATCTAATGCTAAAAGTCTTGATTTTGCCAGACCCCGAAAAGTAAGGTGCAAATTTCCACCGACCATCGTCGGACAAATCTAATGCTAAAAGTCTTGATTTTGCCAGACCCCGAAAAAGTAAGGTGGAAATTTCCATCATACCTCGTCGGACAAATCTAATGCTAAAAGTCTGGATATGGCAGACACCGAAAAAGTAAGGTGGAAATTTCCATTATACATTGTTGGTCAAATGCAATGCTCAAAGTCTTGTTTTTGCCAGACCTGGAAATTTCCACCATACATCGTCGGTCAAATCTAATGCTAAAAGTCTTGATTTTTCCACTGACACTGAAAAAATAACGTGGAAATTTCCATCACACATCATTGGGCAAATGCAATGCTAAAAGTAGAGAGAGAAAGAGTGATGGAGAGGCAAATAGTGAGTAACTCTTTTTCTCTACTCAATCTCTGTTATACGCATTCTGAAGACCTTGACCGGTTACCGGTCATTTAGCCACTGCGTAAAACGCAATGTTTTTAGTTCCAACGTCGCAGCAACATATTCGCTACAAAGGGTGAATCGCTACGAAGTTTGAGATTTGCAGAGCGCGATTTGCACGGATTTTTGCACAACACGATATTATTCGTGTCGCTCAACCGGCTGGACGGCTGTTGAGCCTCACAATCACGACGACACATTTTGCGATGGGGGATGTAGACAGGAAATATCACTCACACGAGAATTTCCGCTTTTGTTGCCGGGTTTTACTGTATTTTATGCCTTTCAAGGTACGTCTGAGACCACATAAATGTTCAAAATGATGAGATATACGTGTTTTAGCTATTTGTGTTGTGTTGTTTGCAAGAGAAGCGGCGCTATTTTCAAGAATAAGTTGGGTTTTATTCAGTGTTTGTTTATGCAGTCGCGTGCGCCAAAGTTACATAGCAGACTGTTGTTTTCGAAAACGCTGATGAGCTGCAGTCAAATGTAATTTTTGCTAACAGTTCTGTACTAAAGCGATCTCAGTGCATTTCCTACAGTCAGTATACACGTTTATTATTAAACGTCTCTCACTGCTGCGCCATTGTAATGCAATGAAAAGGCGGCCAAAATGCAGTAGTGCAGTAAAACACGGCAACAAAGGCGACAGTCGATAAAGTGGATAAAGAGAATTTAGCATTTCGATGCAGCTGCTTAAAAGTGTTTAAAAACAAGTGTACACCAATGGCATGAAGATTGTAAAATCGCGTTCGCAGCATTTTACTTTCAATTGAAACCGCTAGTCATAACTGTCTTCTCCTGGACATCCAACGAGCTTTGGTAGATACCTAAAGCAGAAAATGAATTGTCGGAATTGTCAAGAATTATGTGCGTTCAGAGTCAGAGAGTAGAAAATATATTTTATAACGTAATTATTCGCTGATGATTATCGATGCAATCAAGACGTTCATATGTTTAGATGAATCGCAAAATATAAACAAATAGTAGATTTTCGCGGTAAGAAATATGTTCGTGGTTCGTTGTCGAGTCAGCCTGATTTTGGCTTGAGCTGGTGGAGAGAGTTATAATGAGCCCTGAGAATGATACATAACATGTAAGCCAAGAGCATAAATTGTATTAACTATTATAATAACAGAGCCAAAAACTCGGGCAAAAACTGAACTGCCGTGATGTCTTAAACTTATTATAATCGCGCATCTGTAATTGCTGTGTACTCTCCTCATTATTACTTCTGCTCTGCCTGTTAGTATAGCAAGGACAGAAAGCCAGTGAACATTTTCTGTGCTTGATATTTGTAAATAAACTGAAGCTTACCTTTCATACTCCTCGTTTCAAACTTGATTATTTTGAATTTTGTAGTACCAGCGGTTATTTTCCGGAGCAGCCTGGTAGCAGGCTGGTGATTGTAACCGTACAAAAGCAGCGCAGACTTCTCTTCCGAAGACTCTTCCTTTGCAAAGCAAAGCGAATCTATTTCCGTTTAGCGGATATTTCTATTTCCGTTTAGCGGATGCTGCGCTGAAACTAACTCAAAGTTAAATTTCAAATTATCCAATCAAAAAAGGAAAGCAAATTTAATGACCAATCAAAACGCGGGGTAATAGGTCAAGGTTGCTCTATGTTCTTGCAACGGACTGATCATTGTCCTTGTATTTTGAACATAAGTCTTATGGCCGTCGATGGCTACAATGTCACGTAAAAGGAAAGGAAAAGCCAACCGAGGGCCGTAGACAAAAGTGGTACTTCCAAACAAAAGCAAGAAGGAAAGGGCGAACATTTTACAAACGAATAACAATATGCTCTGCAAGCTTTTACAGTCAAAAGACATGAAGCGTGCCCCCCCTAGAGTCGAATATTCAATTCATTATTCCATTATTGATTTCATTATTCAATCCAAAAATGCATTTTTCAATTCAATATTAAAAATGTTAAATGTTCAAATTTTAATTTCTGAATAAGCAATTGTTCACCCAGAGTAATTATTTAGATTACAAAATTTTCAATATTGAATTGAAAATTGCATTTTTGGATTGAAAAATGAAATCAATAATGGAATAATGAATTGAATATTCAACTCTAGGGGGGCACGCTTCATGTCTTTTGACTGTAAAACCAGTTCAAAGTTTCCTCTCGGAGACCAATGATTGCGACAACTTCCTACTCGGGTGATAATGGAATATAAGGTAAACGCTGATGTCTATAAGTATAAGTAATCATACGACTTCGAGTTCAATTTGGGATTAATTGCACGAGTGAGTTTTTCAAAAAGTATCAAAATTGCACGAGCCCGTAGGGCGAGTGCAATTTGAGCTTTTTGAAAAACTCACGAGTGTAATTAATCCCAGATTGAACGAGAATAGTCGTATGATTACTTATTAATAATATAGATGCAAAAAATTTCAGAGAAGCGATCACAAATGCACCGAACGCGTGCAAAACAAACGACCAAAGTTTACAAAACCTAACTAAACGTTTAAGTTAAAACTTTTTTTTTATTTAAAA
Source organism: Scolanthus callimorphus (assembly GCA_033964015.1). Lineage (NCBI taxonomy): Eukaryota > Metazoa > Cnidaria > Anthozoa > Actiniaria > Edwardsiidae > Scolanthus > Scolanthus callimorphus. The sequence continues at coordinate 26,067,640 of CM066922.1, read as the reverse complement.
ATAAGCTTGACACAACAAATTCATTTTATACAAGAAGGAGGTGGAATTCTGTTTTGTCAATCATCAACTTTATTTCAGATTCCAAGGTAAAATAACGTAGGAGCCGGCCTTGTTGGTTTCTTTAGACAGTTTGCAAAAATGGTTGTTTGTGCATTTTCGGTCAAGCAAAACGGGCAAAATATTGTCCAGAAAGGTAAACATGACTAGATAAACTTACACAGAAGGCATACCTGAAGTCTTCTCTTTTTTAAACTTTCTTGTAACAGCTAAACAACCAAGATTTACAGGACTTTGACACAAGAATATTTCCGTATCTCATGCGTTCATGTAGACTCGAGTTCCCCCCATCGCTGACTTTTCCCGCAGTCAACAAAAGATTTCACTTCATTTCCCTCCATAATAAAGAATGCAAACTAAAACAAGTGTTGCTCAAGTCCATAAGGAATTCACATTTTGCTTTCCACAAGTTTCCGAAGGTGAATTTCCATCAGGAGTGAAGTATTCATATGAAAACTAACTTGTTGCTACATGAACGTCAATTCATGGCGTGACACAGGTAGCACGCATTTGATTGGCTCGTACGCAAAATCCATTGTTTAGTAGCCAATCAGCTTCGTGAAATACTTGCACTCGTTTGAGTGCAAATTACTTTTTTGCAGTGCAAATTACTTTTGTAATTGCACTGCTCTCGACCAATCAGAATCGAGAAATTTTTGCATCTATATTATTATATAAGTAATATAGGCTCGGCTATTTACATTCTGGGTTAATAGGAGAACTTTGCGTAGGAAACCTGGACGTAAGAAAAAATGTATGCACTCAATAGTTATGACGAACATCTTCGGTACAGGAAATTGTTTGCGGTTATCTATTTCTATCACGACCGTGCTTTGCCTGAGATTTCCGCGATTTTTCATCTAGTTACACGAGGAAGTTGCCAGCGTATTATTAATAGAAGCCACGTTATAGTTCGAAATATTAAATCGCAATATAACATTTCCAGTCAGTCACGTCGAACAACATACTAATATGTACCTAGTGGCCTCGTCCGGCGGTGTTTTAACGCCTGGTTTGACGCTGCGGGTTCCATTGACGAATTTACAAATAACTAATAACGAATGCCGGGAAGACGTTTTTACAAACCTAGCTCAAGTTGAAATTAAGATTGAGTTTAAGGATTTCATAGAGTATGAGGCAAACTTTTAGCATGTATTTTGGAAGGCTGCTATAGAGTTTCCAACACAGTAGCTTTCTAGACTTTGAAGCTGGTATTTTTACAGCGCTGTAACGGCTGCAAACTTTTATCTCACTTTTCGGAGTCTTAGCTTTAGTTTTTACGAGTGGCATTATATTTGTCCGAAGCTCTGGCAAAATCAGGACTTTTAGCATTAGATTTGTCCGACGATGGTCGGTGGAAATTTCCACCTTACTTTTTCAGGGTCTTGCAAAATCAAGACTTTTAGCATTAGATTTGTCCGACGATGGTCGGTGGAAATTTCCACCTTACTTTTCGGGGTCTGTCAAAATCAAGACTTTTAGCATTAGATTTGTCCGACGATGGTCGGTGGAAATTTTCACCTTACTTTCGGGGTCTGGCAAAATCAAGACTTTTAGCATTAGATTTGTCCGACGATGGTCGGTGGAAATTTCCACCTTACTTTTCGGGGTCTGACAAAATCAGGACTTTTAGCATTAGATTTGTCCGACGATGGTCGGTGGAAATTTCCACCTTACTTTTTCGGGGTCTGGCAAAATCAATACTATTCTGCGTCATTGATGTCTAGCCTTTTCTCTAGGTAGCACACTCACTTACTGCCACCACTTTTAGGATGTATTTACTTTAACAGCATAGCAATTAAAATCACTGCCATACCAAATGGTTAATAAACATTATCGATGCACCGTTCTGTGCTTATTAAAGTAATTTGGAATAAATGTCTTATGGTGCAAATAAAATATGACTAACGAACAATAATATGCCGTCGCGGAACATTTTTGGCAACGCGAAAGAGAATGAAGACGAACATACGATTGATGGTAAGTCATCGTATCGTTATCTGCATTTCTTTCTAAATTAACAGTAAATTTTCAACAGGTGTGGTTTTATATTGCCAAAATTTTCACTTCAGAATATCGTACATTAAACAATTACGTGTTTCTAAAATTTTTGGGATTTTCAGTAAATTAGCGTTCTTTATATTTCGTTTGATATTGCCCCAAATTTGTAAATGTGTACATGGCTTTTAAAAGGGCTGACTAGGGCAGAGCTCTCTTGTACGAAATTTTTGCTACTGTTCTTCTTTCTATGATGTTTCCCTAGACAACATAAAATTCCCCTTTTAAAAGCTGTTTTGTCATATCTTGAAGTCAAGTTGATACCACATAGCGAAGGTAGAGAAGAGAGTATCATACTGGGTTTCTACTAATGTATAGTAGAATAACTCTGCGTTGATTAGCCTAGATCTTCTATGAGTCATCCCACTAGTATGTTTTATCTGCCATGGAAACTTAGAAGTAACTCGAATGCTTAGTCTACTGAGTCGTAGTAGGTAAGTAAGTAGGTAAGGGGTAGATAGCATCATTTGCATGTTTTTTTTTGTTTGTTTGTCAAGGCGATTGGTTATAGTGCAAAATCCTTTGGGGGACTCTCCTGGAGAACCTTTGGAAATGAATCGTTGGACTTTTTGACGCTTTTTCTTGCTCATACCCCAACTGATGTCGAAGCTTCAAGGTTCACGGGACACATTTGGGGTACTTTTTCATTGTAGTGGCATAATTTCATGTCGTTTCTTGACAAGTAATACCTCATTTTAAATCGTACAAGAAAACAGCCCGTCACTTCGTGATGCCAGAAGACTCAGAAAAACATTTTGTTTAGGCATTACATAAGGTAGGGTAAATCTCTCAAATGTGCAAAACATTTCACAACTTTGCCGTATTAATGCATTTTTCAAAGCATTTCCTTTTCTTCAGTAAACACAACAGTTCTTGAATAATTGAAATTGTAAAAAGTGTTAACCTTGTGTGAAAGCTAACGTGCTAATGAAATGGTCCCATATGTGCTTCTGAGCGTTAGCCCTAGTAAGCGGAGAAAGAGAAAAAATCCCTCTCGGGGTCAGAGATTTTTTCTCTTTCTCCGCTTACTAGGGCTAACGCTCAGAAGCACATATGGGACCATTTCATTAGCACGTTAGCTTTCACACAAGGTTAATTCCTTATCTCCACTCTGTTGAACTTAGTGCTACGCGGCCACAGGCTTGCCTGAACATCTACATATATTCACTTCATTACCGCGAACATAACATCTAATTTACCCCGACCTGCTCCCAGTCTGACCTGGATAGCTCAGCTGGTTAGAGCATCAGATGTACAATTCTGAAGGTCGTGGGTTCGAATCCCTCTCGGGGTCAGAGATTTTTTCTCTTTCTCCGCTTACTAGGGCTAACGCTCAGAAGCACATATGGGACCATTTCATTAGCACGTTAGCTTTCACACAAGGTTAATTCCTTATCTCCACTCTGTTGAACTTAGTGCTACGCGGCCACAGGCTTGCCTGAACATCTACATGTAAAAAGTGTTGTACGCTGATTGGCTGAAATGACCGGCGAACGGGCGCTATCCACTGCGAGATGAGCTTTGAATATCGTACGACTTTCTAGAAAAAAACGTAGAAGATTCTGCGATTAAAAGGACAAGAGATCGTGTGATTTTCCACGATAATCTTAGATAACGAGGTGTGAATTTTCACGGTAAATTCGCGCTTAGGATATTCTACGATCTCATGCGATATCCGACTAAGCCAGAGTCCGGTGAATTGCACTTTGGATCTCATGCGATTTCGTAGAATATCATATTTAAACTTATAATATGACCCAAGACAATCTTGAATTCTGGCTGAATTGGGGTGTGATTTCAGCAGTAGTATAGCCGGGCTGACTAAACCCCTGGTTTACTGAGTAACTTACTGAGGGAAGGCTTCTGATTGGTCGAGGGGTCACCATGACAGCCAACAATGGTTGGTCGAAACAATGACGTCATGATGATTTTTCTTTTGTAATCGTCAAGGGGTGGGAGATAATATATTCCATAAAAAGGGGTGGGTGATAAACATATTCCATGAAAAGGGGTGGGAGGTTATACATTCAATCAAAAAGGTTAGATACTAGTATATACAGTCAAAAGGGGTGGGAGAAGATATATTCGAGCACCAAAGGATGCTAGTGTACTAGTCTTCTCAAAGCGAAACTTTACAAAGAAATGGAAGCAGGAAATATAACGATAGAAGGTGTGGAAAGGCAAAAAATGGTGAATTTGTTGGTCAGATAGCTAAGGCTTATCTTTACCGATCTATGCGCAGATAAAGTTTACAGAGAGAGGGCAATTCAATGCGAGGGCTGCCAAATCAATCATCCAAGTCAGTACCAGCACGATTGCTTAATGATGGGGTATGAAGAAACGTGGGAGCGTTACTACGAGATAGCTAGAGACAAACTTGATTCCGATCGCGTGTGGGAGACTATGAGGGAAGTTTGTTGTATATTAAATATGACACTACATTACTCGTGGAAAAGATATCTCTCGGAACTTTCCAAGCATCCATGGAGAACCGTATACCAACGGTATCAAGAACTGGAAAATTACTCGTGCAATGTTGGAACTGTGGACAAAGTAAGCATGCTTCTGACTCTGGTGGCTCTATTGCGAAAACGATCAATACAGCAGTATTACCACCTGCCAGCTAACCCTTTAAATTGCTAATGATCATGCTCGATCAGCCGTGCGAAAGGGCTTAGTGACAAGCGTGACAGATCATTGTATCATATAGTTTGAGAAGACTCGAGAAAGAAGAAGAAGAAGCCCCAAAGCGAAAGTAAGGCACAGACTGAAATTCACCGACACGCAAGCCGATGCAGTCTTCTGCAATGAAGAATTGGACGGTCAAAGAACATTTTTTGATAATTTTTCTGTGTGTTAATATTGCGCTCACACTAAACAGGTGGTCTATACATGTATTGACAGAAAAGGATTAGGAAATAAAGGCATGTTTTTGTACTTATCAGATTCACTGTATTAATTCTTATCTTAGCAATTCAGCTATTTCGCGAGAAAAAAAAACGTTACTAGAAACAGCGTTTCCAAAGTAAGATAGGTACATATTAATAAAACTGGGCAGACAAATAACGGCTAAGCGTTTGTTTCTTCATGATAATTTATAAAATCAAAAAGGGGTGGGAGGTGATACATTCATTCTAAAAAGAGGGTGGGTGTTCCTTGACAATAAAGGCCATTATAATGTAAAATAACTTCCTTGCTGTTTATTTATTTGGCGTCTCAGGTAGAAACTTTACAATACACACACTAGAATTAATTACAGGAAATAAATACAGCTAAATCACTATACGTAGTTTCAGGTTGTTCTTTTTTGTTGTTGTTCTGTTTTGAAATAATTAGAAATCTGCATTTGCGTTCATTCCCGGCCACAGTAAATCAAAAGAATCACGGATAAACTGTTTTACAGTAGGTTCGTCAGGGTAGAGTCCAACAACCTTTGTGGCACTAGTTTTGATGTGTTTCAGTTTGACAGGCCACCAGGTCTTTCCATTTCCTGCGTTGCAAGCAGACGTACCAGGAAGAGCTTGATTGCGTGAGGACTTGTACATTTCGGCGATGTAGTAACCGTCAGGGATAGTATTCATAGGTTTATCGTCAAATCCTACAGTCTTTTGCCATACGGATGGCGGTGCATCTGACCAAACTATCGGTGGAATTTCCAAGCGCGGTTCTGACCCCGCGTGCTTATTTGGAGGCTGTTGAATCTGATGAGTAATGTGCGGCAATTGGTTGTGAGATTCCCCGCCCTTTCTCGTGGTATTGTTTACTGTAGCATACGCTTTGCAACTACCAAAAATGTCGGCCAGCACTTGCTTCCTTGCTGGGGTATCAGGCTTGTTATCTACCAAGATGTAACTGTATGCCTTTTCTGTTTCTTACACTACTGGAAATCAAACATATGACAAGCATATGAATCTTATATGACAAACATATGAAATTTCATATGTTATTCACACAGTATTCACATGTTATTCATATATTTGTAATATGGTTGTCATATGTCTGCTACATTTTTTCAAACATATGAACGTGTCGTTTTCATATGTCAGGAACACAGTGCTACACATATGACAAACATATGACATACCAACACGAAAACATATGACTCTGAAAAACATATGACAAACAAATGAAAGGACAGTGGCAATGAATAACATATGACAAATATATGAATTATATATGACAAACATATGAAGTTGAGTACATGAAAATCTGATGTTTTGATAACATATAACTGTGTCCTTTTTGTATGTTTTTCATATGTATGGATCATATTTGACTGCAATCCTACATATGAATAACATATGACAAATCAAGGCAACGAGCATATGACAAATATATGACATTTCAGCAAGGACATATATGGATGTCATATGTTTCAGCCCAACATATGACGGCCAACATGTGACAAACATATGAAAGTGTGTGATAATGGTTTTAAGTCCTTGATCATACACCTTTACCAGAAAGCGACGTTCTTTCGGCATAAGACAGGGATAACTTATCATCATGTAGTGTGAAATAACGTATCTCAAGTCCATATCTCTGCCTTGCTTACAAGCTGACTACTTTCATTTATATATAACATGCCACAAAACAGTTACTAGCCCTCTATTTGCAATTTTACGCACTGCTTGAAATGTCCCACTTACACAACTCTCAAAGCCATTAATTACTTTTACGTTCCTTACTGACCAGCATGTAACATCGGCTATTTTCCAAGCCTAGCCCCTGCTTAATCTCTACATTTTATAGCTTAGACCGGAAGCGGGTGTTGATGCGCTGATAATCTGTTAATTTGCAGTCTTCTGTAAATAACACTGTAAACACAGAACAACTTCTCCCTAAATTTCGTAACAGGAATTAATTCGTAGAGAAACGATACAAACGACTACTTTTCTAGCTGTTTTAAATAATGAATCCCGAACAAAACTAAATCAGAGCGGCGCGTGTGATAAAAGAGTTAAATTACTTGAGTTATTATCCACCGAATCGGAAGGTATTTTTAATTGTCTCAGCTTTATGACATGACCGGCCTGATTCTTCTTGCAAAGACAAAGCACACGGCTTTATACACACAAGAGTTAACCTCATTGTACAGTTAGCGCTGCAAAAAAACTATCTTGTCTTCAACTTAGCTCTTAGAATAGATTTTAGTAACCCCAGGCTTAATTAAACTCAATCCTCTAAACGTAACGTGACTTCCGGCAAACTAAAACACACAAAGCCACCAAATTCCTCTATAAACTTTGTTAAATCGAACTGAAAAAGCTACACAAAGTTCGGTTTTCAGTTCAGTTGACTACATTGGTGAAAGGGCGATCTAAATCTCATAATAGTAGGCTGTAATATCAGCTTTTAGCTGTTTGGACACAGCAGAAGTTGAGGACGTGTTTGGTGTGTTTATAATTAAAATCTAAAATCCACAATGGCGCTCGCTTCTCCGCTTCTTGTTGAGGTCGAGAATTAGCCAGTTTAAGCAGGAATCGTTTAATCAAAATGTATACGAAATGTTTTACCTAATGCTTCAACATCATGCTTCTTTTCTCAAAAGATAATAGGGCTCTAGCTTAAAATCAGCCAATTCATGAAACCAATCACACAGTTAATGTTGCAATCACTTTCAACTCACCGCTTGATTGAAGTTAGGCCTTTTCCCAGTAGCACTTTGAGAAAACAGTACAGTAACGCTTGAACAAAGCGATGATCAGCATAGCGTAAAAGCGACAGGACATTTGCCATCCAGAATTGAGCAAGATCGGAGACACACTCCAAGCCATGTTGTAGCACTATACCGTTGCTTTATTTTAGCGGGTTCAGTACGAAAATTGCGAATTGGCCAATCAGAAGTGATCTCAGCTCGAACCAGGTTTCGCTCGGTCAAAGTGCAAGTGACGCCTGTAAGCAGCAGTTTATGCATTGATATTTGCATGCTACGCTGTGAATCCTTTTTACTTATATTTGCAATTGAAATTATCGACTTAGCACTTTTCTATTATTTGAGTTATCTCCAATAGACTTCTCGAACTAAAGGAATTCGTTTGAAATTAGTCATATGTTCTCTTCAAAATGTGACAACAGTGATCTTCTGTGTTATACTTGGTTATGTGCATTTGCCTTTGGTTATAATGTACCAGCGTGTCATATTTTAAGTTTGTCAAGTAGTGGAATATGGCTATTGTGTCTTATGTGCCTTGGTGGAGTCAAATATCCTACTATTTCAGACCTCTGTCATATGTTTGCACTTGTATCTTTTTTTACTTTTTGTCATATGTGTCTGACTGAGTCATATGTTGAGGTTGATATATGACATACCCTAGACCAGTTTTTGTCATATGTTCGGCCGTGGTAATGAGTTCTCGAGTTCTGTCATAATGAGATACATATGACACCCCAAAAGTGAAACATATGAATTGCATCTTTGTCATATGATTCAATTCCTGTCATATGTTACAACAGGCTAGCGCTTTTTCTGTCATATATAAAAGGCTTGTTGTCAGATACATGTCATATGTTCTCTTGGATTATCATATATTCCACAAGTCTAGAAGCCTGTTCCTCGAAAATCCTTTGGAACTCTCGATTTTGAAAACGTACGCCTGTCATATGTTTTTCTCATATGTCATATGTTTTTAATATATTTTTCACATGTTTGTCATAGGTTTGTCATATGTTTCTGTTCCAGTAGTGTTAGAGATAAGCGTTCATAAAGCGTTCCCGATTTTTATCAAATATTCGTTCAGCTACAATCCCTATTTGCTTCCGGTCGCCGGGACTTCGAAACAGTGCTAAGTACTGAGCATTGCGACTAATGTCGGTGTTGAACTTTCCTTTCGGAAACATGTTTTGTAACAACAGAATCACACTAGCGTTTCTGTGGCGACCCTGAGTAAACAGGCGAGCGACCAGTCCACTATCTGAAGCTTCTGTCATCAAGTCGTCCAAAATAATAATGTTGTTAAATTCGGGATTTATTTCATTGAGATCGTTGGAAAAGTTGGGAAGCCCTCGCTCGAAACGGATGGAGTCACCCAGAGATATCTTCATCTGATTATATATTTCTTGCCATTGATTATAATACCAATATATCTGCATTGTTTTCTTGTCTTCGTAAAAGATTCTGTCTTTTTCTAAGATCTGGCGCACAAAAAATGTTTTTCCACTTTGACTTGGGCCAACGACTGATAGTGAGAACGTGTGACGAAATTTAAAAGCGGGATAAGGTTCCGTCTTCAAGAATGGTGCTTCGCTCGGACCAGTTCGGTCTTGGTTCGGTGTTCCTCTTTTTCTGATACGAGAGAATTGCTTGACCGTTGAAGATGTAGCTTGTGCTGTAGCACGTGGCTTGACTGAAGGGGTGGATGGAAATTTAGTTGAGACAAGACAAGACTGTGGAGGTGAAAATACCGCCATTTTGAGCCATCGTTTTCTCTCGCCCCCATAAATCTGATGAACCTGTCGCAAGTGATCACCTAGATACAAAACATTCGCCTTATTGCACACCGGGCAAATTCTCTTGTATTTGTAAGGCATCTTGCTCCAATAAGGTCCTGACAAAAATGAGGCATGATGTCAACTTTTTATAGCATTTTATAGTTTGCTGTATCTAATGTCGATACCAGGCCGATGTGAGGCCGATCCCAGGCCGATGTGGGGCCGATCCCAGGCCGATGTGGGGCGATTCCAGGCCGATGTGGGGCCGATTCCAGGACGATGTGAGGCCGATGTCGGGACGATGTGGGGCCGATTCCAGGACGATGTGGGGCCGATGTGGGGCCGACATCGGGACGATTTTAAGACGGTTCAGGTGGAACCGTTAACATGGAATACCTTGGTAACCACCCTTTCTAGAAAATGTATAAAAGGGAGATGTACAGCTAGGCGAAGCACACTTTATCTTTGACACTCAGGGGTGTACTATACATTAGAGATATGGATATGAAAAACACATATTCTGATGATGAGGACGTTAGCAGTCAAGACAGTGAAAAGCCAGTAGAATCTGATGATGATTCGGTAGATGAAAGCTCAGAGTCAGGTAAATTACAGGTAAATAAAGTAGATTTTATCCCCGGAAATTTTTTTTCTTGTCATTATTTACCTGTAATCTGATTGGTCAGTGCCTTTAAATGCTGAAATGTGATTGGTTGATTTATTAGAATGCTTCATGTTGATTGGCCGAGAAAAAGATGCGACTTAGTCTCAAAGGATGCTATTTTGAATGAATCGCACTGTTGTAAGCCAATCAGATTGCACGGATTGACAGTGATTTCAGAATGAATATAATAAAGACCCTTACAACGTAAAATAAGATCCTTGCTGTTTATTTCATTAGCGTCTCAGGTAGAAACTTTACAAGACAATATGATCCACGTAGCTTTAATATATGTTAAAACATATATGTTGGGCATTGACATTTGGACTCTATTCTTATCTAGATCTTCATTTTCTGAAATAGTCGGAATGAAGTGAATCAGATTGTAAACTCAAAACCGGTTATAGAATCTTCTGTTCCAGACAGGTACTTCTGGTTGATTTGGGACTGACTGCTTTTTAAACAGCTTGTTCAGTAAAAATTTGCGTTTTTCTATGGCTGCTTGTGTGGCTTCTGCCCAATCAAGTCCATCACCATTCTTAAGGTTCTCCATAGTGTTTTTTATTTTCTTAAAGTACGGGTCCTTTTTCAAACGGTGCATCCATTTAAGATTTTCATACAACACTTGTCTTAATTCCTTCCTAAATTTGGGTAGAAGTTCGTTTGTTGCTTTCGCTTCGGCGACCTCTTCGGTATTACCAACTTGCTGGTACTGTTTTACAAGTCCCTCCCAGTGTTGGTGATGGCGGCGCATTGCTTCGTCCTGGAGTTTACTCCAGACACATTCTTCATCAGAACTTTCACCTTCAGAATCATCAGACTCTGAGCTTTCATCTACCGAATCATCATCAGATTCTACTGGCTTTTCACTGTCTTGACTGCTAACGTCCTCATCATCAGAATATGTGTTTTTCATATCCATATCTCTAATGTATAGTACACCCCTGAGTGTCAAAGATAAAGTGTGCTTCGCCTAGCTGTACATCTCCCTTTTATACATTTTCTAGAAAGGGTGGTTACCAAGGTATTCCATGTTAACGGTTCCACCTGAACCGTCTTAAAATCGTCCCGATGTCGGCCCCACATCGTCCCCACATCGGCCCCACATCGTCCTGGAATCGGCCCCACATCGTCCCGACATCGGCCTCACATCGTCCTGGAATCGGCCCCACATCGGCCTGGAATCGCCCCCACATCGGCCTGGGATCGGCCCCACATCGGCCTGGGATCGGCCTCACATCGGCCTGGTATCGACATTAGATACAGCAAACTATAAAATGCTATAAAAAGTTGACATCATGCCTCATTTTTGTCAGGACCTTATTGGAGCAAGATGCCTTACAAATACAAGAGAATTTGCCCGGTGTGCAATAAGGCGAATGTTTTGTATCTAGGTGATCACTTGCGACAGGTTCATCAGATTTATGGGGGCGAGAGAAAACGATGGCTCAAAATGGCGGTATTTTCACCTCCACAGTCTTGTCTTGTCTCAACTAAATTTCCATCCACCCCTTCAGTCAAGCCACGTGCTACAGCACAAGCTACATCTTCAACGGTCAAGCAATTCTCTCGTATCAGAAAAAGAGGAACACCGAACCAAGACCGAACTGGTCCGAGCGAAGCACCATTCTTGAAGACGGAACCTTATCCCGCTTTTAAATTTCGTCACACGTTCTCACTATCAGTCGTTGGCCCAAGTCAAAGTGGAAAAACATTTTTTGTGCGCCAGATCTTAGAAAAAGACAGAATCTTTTACGAAGACAAGAAAACAATGCAGATATATTGGTATTATAATCAATGGCAAGAAATATATAATCAGATGAAGATATCTCTGGGTGACTCCATCCGTTTCGAGCGAGGGCTTCCCAACTTTTCCAACGATCTCAATGAAATAAATCCCGAATTTAACAACATTATTATTTTGGACGACTTGATGACAGAAGCTTCAGATAGTGGACTGGTCGCTCGCCTGTTTACTCAGGGTCGCCACAGAAACGCTAGTGTGATTCTGTTGTTACAAAACATGTTTCCGAAAGGAAAGTTCAACACCGACATTAGTCGCAATGCTCAGTACTTAGCACTGTTTCGAAGTCCCGGCGACCGGAAGCAAATAGGGATTGTAGCTGAACGAATATTTGATAAAAATCGGGAACGCTTTATGAACGCTTATCTCCAAGAAACAGAAAAGGCATACAGTTACATCTTGGTAGATAACAAGCCTGATACCCCAGCAAGCAAGCAAGTGCTGGCCGACATTTTTGGTAGTTGCAAAGCGTATGCTACAGTAAACAATACCACGAGAAAGGGCGGGGAATCTCACAACCAATTGCCGCACATTACTCATCAGATTCAACAGCCTCCAAATAAGCACGCGGGGTCAGAACCGCGCTTGGAAATTCCACCGATAGTTTGGTCAGATGCACCGCCATCCGTATGGCAAAAGACTGTAGGATTTGACGATAAACCTATGAATACTATCCCTGACGGTTACTACATCGCCGAAATGTACAAGTCCTCACGCAATCAAGCTCTTCCTGGTACGTCTGCTTGCAACGCAGGAAATGGAAAGACCTGGTGGCCTGTCAAACTGAAACACATCAAAACTAGTGCCACAAAGGTTGTTGGACTCTACCCTGACGAACCTACTGTAAAACAGTTTATCCGTGATTCTTTTGATTTACTGTGGCCGGGAATGAACGCAAATGCAGATTTCTAATTATTTCAAAACAGAACAACAACAAAAAGAACAACCTGAAACTACGTATAGTGATTTAGCTGTATTTATTTCCTGTAATTAATTCTAGTGTGTGTATTGTAAAGTTTCTACCTGAGACGCCAAAGAAATAAACAGCAAGGAAGTTATTTTACATTATAATGGCCTTTATTGTCAAGGAACACCCACCCTCTTTTTAGAATGAATGTATCACCTCCCACCCCTTTTTGATTTTATAAATTATCATGAAGAAACAAACGCTTAGCCGTTATTTGTCTGCCCAGTTTTATTAATATGTACCTATCTTACTTTGGAAACGCTGTTTCTAGTAACGTTTTTTTTTTCTTGCGAAATAGCTGAATTGCTAAGATAAGAATTAATACAGTGAATCTGATAAGTACAAAAACATGCCTTTATTTCCTAATCCTTTTCTGTCAATACATGTATAGACCACCTGTTTAGTGTGAGCGCAATATTAACACACAGAAAAATTATCAAAAATGTTCTTTGACCGTCCAATTCTTCATTGCAGAAGACTGCATCGGCTTGCGTGTCGGTGAATTTCAGTCTGTGCCTTACTTTCGCTTTGGGGCTTCTTCTTCTTCTTTCTCGAGTCTTCTCAAACTATATGATACAATGATCTGTCACGCTTGTCACTAAGCCCTTTCGCACGGCTGATCGAGCATGATCATTAGCAATTTAAAGGGTTAGCTGGCAGGTGGTAATACTGCTGTATTGATCGTTTTCGCAATAGAGCCACCAGTCAGAAGCATGCTTACTTTGTCCACAGTTCCAACATTGCACGAGTAATTTTCCAGTTCTTGATACCGTTGGTATACGGTTCTCCATGGATGCTTGGAAAGTTCCGAGAGATATCTTTTCCACGAGTAATGTAGTGTCATATTTAATATACAACAAACTTCCCTCATAGTCTCCCACACGCGATCGGAATCAAGTTTGTCTCTAGCTATCTCGTAGTAACGCTCCCACGTTTCTTCATACCCCATCATTAAGCAATCGTGCTGGTACTGACTTGGATGATTGATTTGGCAGCCCTCGCATTGAATTGCCCTCTCTCTGTAAACTTTATCTGCGCATAGATCGGTAAAGATAAGCCTTAGCTATCTGACCAACAAATTCACCATTTTTTGCCTTTCCACACCTTCTATCGTTATATTTCCTGCTTCCATTTCTTTGTAAAGTTTCGCTTTGAGAAGACTAGTACACTAGCATCCTTTGGTGCTCGAATATATCTTCTCCCACCCCTTTTGACTGTATATACTAGTATCTAACCTTTTTGATTGAATGTATAACCTCCCACCCCTTTTCATGGAATATGTTTATCACCCACCCCTTTTTATGGAATATATTATCTCCCACCCCTTGACGATTACAAAAGAAAATCATCATGACGTCATTGTTTGGACCAACCATTGTTGGCTGTCATGGTGACCCCTCGACCAATCAGAAGCCTTCCCTCAGTAAGTTACTCAGTAAACCAGGGGGTTTAGTCAGCCCGGCTATACTACTTTCAGCGTAATCGCGTGAAATCACACTCCCGGAGTGTGACTTCAAGTTTACCAAGACAACGCACGGCCAGTACGCCGTGTTTTGTTTTTCAAAACAAAAATGACGGAAAGATTTCCCACAATCTCAGCTGAAGAAATAGACAAATTCGCAGAAAACTCAAAAAACAAAAACACAACAAGAAGTACGAAGACATGGGTAAATGTTTTTGAGAAATGGGCTAACAGCAAAGGTTTTAAGGAAGATATTTTGAGATCCGAAAGAGTGATGGGAGTGAGTACGAGCCTGACTGCTTGAGGGTGATGCTATCTGGACTGGACAGACAATTGAAGGACAACGACGCTAAGTTCAATTTGGCTAAAGACCAAGAGTTCATGAAATGTAGCCAGGTCCTAGAAGGGAAAGCACGAAGTCTCCGCGAGGAGGGAAAAGGCAAGCGCCCAAATGCGTCCAAACTACTCACTCTCCAAGACGAAGGAAAGCTCTGGGAAAGCGGAGCCCAAGAGCCTTAATAAGTACTTTGTGGTACTTTTTAACCCTTCACTTTGGCTTACGAGGCTGCCAGGAGCACCACAGCATGAATATTGAAGATTTCACAATGTACAGTGACGACCAAGGCATAGAATATTTGACCTTTGAGAAAACCCAACGAAAACCAGGCAGGGTGGTCTTAGAAAGAAGGGTAGAGTTGTCCAACCGAAAATGTTTGCCACTGGAGGTACCGGATGTTCCGTGAAGTTCGTCAGAGAGTATATTGTCCACCGACCAGAAGAAATACGAAAGAAAGGGCCATTCTATTTGGCAGTAATCGAAAAGCCAACCTCCTTTATTTGGTACAAAGTTAGAGTTAATTACCGAGATTCGAGGCAATAACCCCAATACATCCCAAGGGCCGTAGGCCCGAGGGATGTATTGGGGTTATTGCCGAGAATCGAGGTAATTAACGGACTTAGTTTACAGTTGACAAGGTTTTCAGAAAACAGGGACAAATGAAATGCATTCTTCTCATTGAATTTAACAGTTGTGAAAAGGAGTACAGTTTACAATTGAAAAAGATAGCGGATTCCAATAGGAACTATTGTTAGTTATTTAGCTGCTTTCATAGAAGTGGGTTCCCCAGAGAAACTCATTGCAATTAATTTTTACCATGCACAATAAAGTTGTGATGCTGAAGAAAATGAATGACAACATTTATTCAACTATGATTGACAAAGGTTTCCAAACACGAATTACGTCTTTTGTTTTCGTACAACAGCCAGTCCAATCAATCAAGCGGCCTTTTGTAAAAGCGCAACTCATTAAAGCGCTGTTATTTTGGTCGGTACGTAGCTGCGTAAAGCTCCTCTCTGGTTGGATAATACAACAATACCCTACCTCAACACAAAGAACGAGGATAATAGACTACAGACAAAAGAACTCCTTTGTAGAACGAAAATAATAGAGACAAAAGCAACTACGTCCTTACTGGTTATTTTCATTTGTACCACGCTCTGACAGCTTCTACAGCTCAATTTGCATAACGTTCTGTCTAGCAAAACGGATGGAACTGATTCAAGATGGAGAAACTGAAGGCAAGTTTCAGGTATTTTGCGCTCGTTGGTTGCTCTCTACGATTAGATATGCAATTAACTTGGGCATGATTTTATCTGTATTTTCAGGTTTACGTCTTAAACACACTCTATGGGCAATGAGACCAAGCAAGTAGACTGGACAAACGCTTCTCAATATGGTTCAAGTGAAGGCGTTCTCGGAAATCGTGTTTTGTGGCGTTCAACGGGATTCGCATAAAGGATAATCAGAAGCAAATATTGGTTATAGACAGACAGTCAGCAAAGATGCATAAACTGAGATTATTGGATGTTTTTTTTCTCGGGGTAAGTGTATGGATTTGAATTCACTAGTTAAATGTTTGGGTTGATAATTGAATTAGTCATTGTGAAAGGGGCAACTGTCATGGTCTATCATGGATTTGGTCTAACTTGGGGTCATTTTAAGTAGCTTAAATGCAGTCAAACTCCCTACAAATCAACAAAATAATGGTCTACGTTTTATACCTAACCTTTCAGCTGCTAGATCAATACAAATTTGGAGTATTTTCGTGTATAATCGAGCGGATGGAATTGGATTGCTAATTGGCATTTTTGATTTTCGAACAGGCTGAACAAGTTTCTTTTTCTTTTTAAGACTAATTTGAAACAGAATATAGGTTCGGAGTTGTTTCTGTAGAACACTTGTCTTATTTTAAAATATTTTGATGAAACAAACGTGACAGTGCCCCTTGAAGTCTTGGTAAAAAATGGCTTATTGTGTGGTTCCAGAAATTATCCATAGGAAGGATAATAGGAAAGGATATATTTTCCATACAAATACTGTATTTTTCTTCGGGAATTCCAGAGAGGTGGGGGTCACTTTTCAACACTCTTCCGGGGGGATATTTTCTGGAACCACACATTATTGATTTACAGGTAAGTATATGGCTTATTATGGATTCATAGGTAAATAACTAGATATTTACCTATTAATCCATAATGAGCCATATACTTACCTATTAATCCATAATGAGCAATATATTTACCTAGAAATTCAATTCAATTCTATTGATCAACCCCAACCTTTCCCTGGAGAATTCAAATCCCTCCCCGACTTTTAGTTTGTTGAGAGCCATTATCCGAGTTAATTCCCTACGAATAACAATGGAAACCGCGTCAACTGTAAACTAAGCACAGTTAATGGGCGTGAATACCATCAACACATTTATGAAAAGAATCTCATCGGAGGCCAATCTAGACGTTGAAGGCCGTTGATGTTTGAGATGCTTCGGCCGTTGATCCGAAGGAAATAAAGTGGGGAGGAGGGAATAAAGTAATTGTCTCCATCTTGATTAACCTCCGACAGCCCTCGCCATGATAATATATTTCTTGTGTAACAGAAGGATTAACTCCTATAACTCACCTCCGCTTATCCATGTCAGTTATCCTCGCTAAAATCTTTCCTGGACTTCTAGCATATTTCAGGAATATGGCAGTAGAATATGTAACGCAGAATATAAAACCAGAAACGAAGTCAGAGACTACGCGACCACGCTTCTAACGTCCGTTGGTTTAAATGGTTAATGGCACCTCTCTTTCAAAAAGTGCGAGTTAACCACTCAGAAGCGAGGAATACTAGACACCAGGTTCCACTCGCTCAACAATAAGAACAAAGGCGCCATTTATCAGATGCACGGCAATTCCGTGTGTTAGTTTAAAATTAAAATCGAAAATATCGAATAACGGTCCCTTTTCCCCTTTTCTAACATTAACATTAAAACGAAGGAGTTTACATCGATAAATTAAAACCCCTGATCGAAATCTTGCAACTTAAACCGATCCAGCAAAACTACAATCGATAAAGCACTGGCCCCCGCCTACAAATAACAAAAAAGTACGGGTTTGCAATTATTGCGAGTTTGCAATTATTACTCTGAGTAACTGAACTGGTAAGCTACGTTTCTATGGAATGTAGAGCGAGAAGCGGCCTTTAATGATTTGAAACACGCACTGTCATCCAATCACGTTATACTTCAGTTTCCGAATATCACTAAACCCTTTGAACTGAGTACTGATGCATCAGATTCGGGAGTGGGATGCGTCTTGTCACAAAGGGACTCAAAGGGCCGTGATCAGCCAGTTTTCTTTGCCTCAAGGACCTTCAGTAAGAATGAATTGAACTGGCACACACGTGATAAGGAAGCATTTACCCTTGTTTTTGCATTGCGTAAATTTCGACAGTACTTGCTAGGGCGAAAATTTACTTGGTTTACCGACCACGAAGGACTAATATGGTTACGTAACACTAGGGATCCGAGGGGTCGCTACGCGAGATGGATCGAAGAGCTCGAGGAGTTTCAATTTGAAACGATATTTCGTCCTGGTGTTCAAAATACTCAAGCTGACGCGTTATCTCGCATGCATCCTGTACGTGCGGTTATTGAGGATGGTCAACTTAGTTTAGACGAATTCAAACGACTTCAATCTGCTGACCCCGTTTTGGGCGTGTTGATTTCGCAATTGAGGCGGGGTCGCAAGTTGCTCTCTGCGACAATGCCGGGAGTGCGCCGTTGGGCTAGCAAGTTCGAGTACTTGGCTCTCGATAGGGTCACAGGTCTCCTCAACATTCAGTACAAATATGACAAGCGGCTCATCGATCAACTAGTTGTTCCCGAAGCCCTGATACACAAGGTTTTATCCCTTAAACACGATAATGCGGGTCACATGGCAGCTCAAAAAACAATGCGACTTATCCAGCGGGAATACCTTTGGTCAGATATGCGGGAGGATGTTAAGCAGTACTGTAAATCATGAGTAGTCTGTGCCGCGGCACGTCCACCGCCGAAAAAGTCGCGGGCACCCCTTACTCTTACGTCACAATCTTCTGAAGCATGGCAAGAGATTTCGGTAGATCTAAAGGACCCTTTTGGATCCCTCCCAACCCCTCGTGGCAATCGTTACGTGATGGTGACCATTGACTTGTTGACCCGCGCTACAGAGCTAGTTCCTATAGCTGACAAGACGGCTAAAACAGTAGCGAAAGCCATTGTGACAGACGTGTTTTGTCGTCATGGGATCTCAGAGTCCATTTTAACTGATCGCGGATGCGAGTTTGCTAACGAAGCTTTAGGTGTGCTTGCTAACGAGCTTGGCATTGACAAAAAGCGAATATCACCCATGCACCCACAAGCGAATGGAGTCGTAGAGAGGTTTAATCGGACTTTGGGCGAAATGTTACAGAAGTCGGCTGATGATGCTGGGAAAAATTGGGACCTTGAGATTCCAGTTGTCCGTTTCCATTATATGAATCACGAACACTCATCAACCGGTTTCTCCCCTTTCTTCCTGACTCATAGTCGTGACCCCCGTACCCCTCAGATGGTCTATTCTCCCACCGTTACCAAGAAGCAACCTACCACCGCACAGTGGGCATCCTCTTTAGCGAGCCGTTTAGGGATGCCCACAAGGAAGCAACGGAGAGAGATAAGAAGCAGAAGGAGCGCCGGGTAGCCAAAAGTGTTGGCCGAGAACGTCAATATAAATTTGGGGATAAGGTTATGGTTCATGTACCTGTCAAGAAAGGACAGGCTTCTAAATTACAATATCGGTGGGAGGGTCCTTACATAGGTATACAGTGTCGTCAAGGTAACACATATCGTATCAAGAAGGTTGACAACTTTCGGAGAAGACTTCTAAGCCATTATGACCAACTACAACCTATACTGGATCGCCCTACAAGATTGTCTGGCGCAGACGATGTTGTTGAAGACCGTACACCGACTCGAACCCCTGAACAGGAAAGTGTTCCTGCCCCTAGGGAGGTACAGTACGCCACTGATGTGACTGATGAGTCTTCAGTGGAGGTCAGTGACGCAGAGCAAGATGGAGTTGAATTCCACGTTCCCTTCAGAAGGGGCGCTCGTGTTCGGAGGCCCCTGATAGATTTGGGGACTGGCAGTATGACGCGGATGTGGAAGATTAACTGACGTAGTCTATTCATCCTCAAGGAGGGAGGAGTGCAACAGTAGCTGGGCACCCTGTTCCCGGACTCCTTGGGCCTGGCCCGAGTGAACAGGACTTGGTTATGGCGGCCATTGAGGACTGACTCTTGTTGAGTTAATCGCCAAGTATTTCGCTAGTTCCAGTTCGACATATTACGTACGGTTTACAATGTGTTGGTAATCAGGTTATTCCTCATAAATGTTGGGGCTGATTACGAATCTGCTGTTTACCAACCATGATTTTGCGATTTAAGGCTGCTAATTAGCATAATTGCACGAAAACGAGTTCGATTTGCGTTTTTCTCATATTTGGTGTTTCCAAGAGAAAATGATCCCCAGAGAACGCAACCCCAACACACCGATTTCTTTCCATGACAGTGGCAGAAGAGCGTGACACTTTCTATTTTTAGAACAATGAGCTGTTTTTAGCGGCTCCTCCTGATTGGACGTGTCCCCCTAGCAACAGACATCACAGAGAGGATTCATGTGTGACAAGCATGCTACGTGACGCTGCACTGGAAAAAGGAAAACATGGCGAGATCATGGTCGAGATACATGTAGTTTTTATTTGACGAAGACCTTTTTCATTTAGCTAAACATGGGAAGTGCCGAAACCGGAAGGCAATATGGAGTTGGTACGTGTCTGAAGAACTAGTTGAATAGAGCCATAACAGTTGCTGTTCTCGTAATATGATTGGCTGATTTGCCATGGTAAATACGAGTTCGCGCAAACAACGCTATTTGCATCAACACGCGCGCGTTTCTAAACCAACGGAAAACGGTTGAAAGGCGCGTGCAATTCCCAATGGGAACCTATTTTTAGAGCTACTGCCACCCATGACTTTAAATTTGCATATATCACGAAAACGAGGCTAAATTTTCTACTTTCTTATATTTTAGAGGAAACATTTATTTCTTTTACTTTTCGACACTTATCAGGGATAGCTTAATAGAAAATCTCGACTTTGAATGTTGAGCTTCCTTATTTGCATAACTGTATGGAGACGAGGCATTGCGATTTGTGAATAAGATGTCACACTTCCATGTGTGACTTCAGTTAGCAAAATATCGTTCTGAGAAACTATGACGTTAAGTTCTTTAAAAATTCAGAATTCCAACTACTTAACCGCCAAATTTCATTCATTAATCCTTTTTTCCCCAGTTTCAGGTTAATCGATTTAAATCACGCAACATTGTCACGCATTTTGCCGGAGTACATTAAATACATACGTAGATTTCATTCTGCAGCCATTCTGAACTATAACTGAGCACGAAGCTTAAAATTTCAGTACTGTTCTTTAATCACTTGATCAATTCTCGAACCCAGAGCCCCCCGGCCAGTTACCTCGCGGGGGAGGCTCTGGTGTCGACACCATTAATATGCGCGAGATTTAATATGAGGCATTGATAGAAGCAAACGATCTATAAGCAGGGGAGCTCTGGGTAGGAGTTTGCGCGGGCTTCTAAGCTAACACTACTCCCCCTCTCACACTATAAACTACAAATGCTTCTGAAGGAACAGAAGAGCGAAGAATAATCAATCTTACCTACTACTTAATTTAGGTTAAGGGAGGGACAAATCACTGAACCGAAGCTTTCCTTTAGGAGTTTAAACTCACTGTCTTTGGTTTTATCTAAATCTCAAGTAACTTAAGGCATGGGTGGAAGCCAAATCCAAAATGGCGGACGTAAAACTGAGGGGGGTAGTCTATCTCTAAACCAATGCCTCTGAGGGATCCAATCAATTTGCATTTCCATACCTTTGGTCATTCTCGATCATTTTCACCAATGTTGGTCTCTATGGCAACAAATGTATGACCTCTGACCTTAAATATAATTTCTTGGAAAATGGTCTCTGCATTCGATGGGGATAAGTTAAATCGTTCCTCTGAGCGTGTGATGGTGTTTGTTATCTAGTGTAGATTATTGATCTAACGAGGCTGGCTGGAAATGTTTTTTCGAATAGGTATATTTGTGATGATGTAATATGATACCTGTCATTTTGTTAAAATGAGGATAACTTGGACAGCACGCCTCGTTGGAATGGTAATGTACTCCCGACACTGGTCATAATAAGACCCATCGGGACACCATTGGTATGTTCCCCATCGAATGCAGAGAACTGAAACAAAATTGTGCGTTTGTCACGCTCTTACAAGTCACGCAACCCGTTGACATGGTAACCAAATACATCAAATGAAACGTCTCACCGGGTTGAGCAACCTTAACGACAAACATTCTACGCAAGACATTTTATCTACCCTAGGGAATTTTTTTAGTGTTTTTCGCATTTTTGTGAAAAGCACCCATGCCTTAATATACCTGAGATCCTCGAAAAGATAACCATTTTGGACGGCATTTATTATTCTCCGATGCAGATAGCTAGGCAGCTGCCAAGCATGCTCATATATTTCTAGCCTCGTTTCCATGCATCTTTCCGCCATTTTTGAAAAAGGTCTATTGGTTTTTTCTTTTTTTATAGATGCACAATCACAAACTAGTATTCCTCGAACATGCTGCATTTTATTTAAAACTAAAATGCATCCCCCTTGCAACTTAAACAACGTCCCACAAATTTGGTTGTCTGAGGTTCATCCCTTCCTATGAACCTCGCTTGATGACGTCATCGACGACGCCATACCACGTGACTACATCATTGCACCCCCTTGTCATTTTAACAACTTCAAGTTGTTAAAATGTTTGGTTGTCTGAGGTTGGTTCATCCCTTCCGATTTCCGAAGACATATATCTTTCCTCGTTTGATGACGTCATCGATGACGTGGTGCCTCGTGACCATGCAGTTATGCCACTTAGACAACTTCACCCAATATTGTTTGTCTGAGGTGCGTCCTTTCCCAAGATATAAACCTTTTATTGAGCCCCGCTGTGGAACTGGTCATGGGTTGCCCGTGCGACGATGGAACCACGGACGGAAGTAAATAAATCAGAAGTCCATTACAGAACATGTTGATCCATATATTTTGTTGTTTCCTCTCCTCCTGCATGTAGCTATGGGGCTCCACTATGATACCACCTCAGTCATTTTTTCTGGCTAGGGCGCTAGCGTTGTAGACTTATGCGCCATTCTAATATAAATGTCCAATTTAATACCGTGAGCTGTATTAAATCATGTTTAAGTGTGTGACATTTCGTTCAATCGAAAGTCATGCAAATATCCCGAGTCATTCACTAAAAATGTCACCGTGGTCGGATACTATAGGGTAACATGGTCAGATACAAGGCGCCATACCGTTGTCTATTGGCCCCAGTTTTGTGAAGACCGCTAATTAAAGCTATCTGAGCAATATATGCTAGTACAACATTGCGAGGGAAATCAAAGTAATTACAAGCTGAAGTGGTCGGATACTGGGCCCCATACTGTATTTACGAAAATAGAGTCACGACAGATTGTGGAGGAGGTCAAAGGTCACGTCAGATTCACATCAGGAATGTTGAGAATGTAGGGTATATGTAGGTACATATATTTATGTGGATATACGGCACTAGTGGTATAGGCCATTGGGGTATCTAGCTACCTACATTTTATATAGCTAAAAAGACACAATGTAATGGATATAAACATAAATAAACCATGTTTATCTATTACCATGTTTATCTATTTTAAGTAGTCGTATGTTTTACTAACTTACTAAAAATAGGCTATGACGTCATTACTTAAGCGTATATGCATGGGCTAGTCTAGCACAACTAAATATGATATCCCAGTAACATATATCCACTAACGTATAGGAAAGATGATACATCAGTTGTCTTTATCCGAAAATATTGGAAATTTCACTTCCGGTACTGCCCTATATCTACATACGTTTTGCAGGATTGCTGTCATATATCCACATATCATAGGTAACCTGATACACCCAGTGGTGTATATCCACAAACTATGGACGTTCGCTAAGAAGGGGCTGCAAGCATTTTACCGCAAAAAAACCCGGCTAATACGGCCCTTAGGGACGTGTCATTATTTACCGGGGGGGGAGGGCTCCCATTTTTTTCAAACAAGGCTAAAAAAAATTAGGACCCTCCCTTTGAACATAACAAAAAAATGGGACCCTCCCCCAGTCGTAGGTAAAAAAAATTGGGACCCTCCCCCAATGTATTTCTGAAAAACCTGTTAGATAGACTATTGTCCAAGTGCCTTCTGTCATGGCACCAGTCAATTGACATCACGGCCCCCCGATTTAACATTCACTAAGTGTTAAATGTTACTATTTTCCCGGTCAGTACTGGGACATGGTCGTTCTTAAACCTCCGGGCCCCCGGGGACACTTTTGCAACATGGCGAAACGCGCCTTTATTTTGATAAACGCATTTCATTAGGCCACCAGAGAAAATATAAACGTTTTATTTTCTGTGTGTAGTAACAAAAGCCTGTTGGTTTTATTCTTCACGCGCTACAAATTATTATTATTCATGTGCGTGAAGCGCAGCCCAAAAACGAATTTCTATGCAGCTTGTAACGTCGAACTCACTTCTTTCGAACATATTGACTGCCAACCAGGCGTGCTTCTGGAGGGCCTTTGGGGGTTTTCATTTGTCCTTGCATAGATACACATGCTTGCAACGACATTCGTACGCATTCCATTTAAGCGCCACAAGCGTATTGTTTTCTTTGGGCAAGTTCTCTAAAACTGGATTAGATGTGATTCCTTATGCGCGCGAAGCGCGCCGAAATTTTCAACATAATGAGTAAAATAAAACTAGAAATGATATAGAACTCGTTGCTGGAATCTCTCTTTCAAGGCTTCAGGTTTCGAGAGATCCTCCCCTTTCACTCGCCCAAAAATGAAGTGATCCCTCCCAAAATCCTCCGACCTCGGTCCTTAAACCAATATATTTTCGCACGATGATCGAACTTCTGGTTCAGCGTTAATTCCCCGTTAATGCCCCGCTGAATATCCCCGCTATAGAAGGTCCGTGTTAAATTCCCTGCCCTTCCGTAGATTAATGTGTTAAATCCCCGGCTTGACCGCGTTACTTTCCCGCCCTGTCCCGGGGGTGGGGGCCGGGGTGTCAATTGAGTGGTGCATTAAGGAACCGCGGTTATTATTCATCGCCTCGATTATTTACGTGAGAATGTTTGGTAATACACGGGTAAAATGCAGTGATCCTCCCTCCAAGTACAATGATTGACGTAATCCCACATCTCCCTTTCCCTGTTTGACCTAGTACTGTAGACATTTTACAGAAAAACGGGCTCGCATATCCTTCGTTGCGCGCGAAGCGCGCCCAAATTTTGATAAACGTCTGTTTGTTTGTTCATCGTTTTTTTTTTGTTTGTTCATCGCATTTCATCAAGCCTCACAGAAAGGGTGGATGAACATGTTTTGTGTACGGCATATTAAACAAAGCCTGTCAGGAGCTCAGGAAGTACACTACCTCAGTTAGGTTATATTATTCATGTGCACAACTGCGCTCCGCAAATGACGAAGTTATTAATATTCATGTGCGCGAAGCGTGGCCCAACGGACGAATTTCTATGCTTGTAACGTCGAAAACTCACGCTTACCTAAGGGGTCTTCTTTCAAACATATAGTGACATGCCCTCCAGGCCTATCATTTGCAGGGAAATTTTGAGAGAGTTTGATTTTCCTCGTCAAGATAACTTGTTCTTGTCAACGGTAGTGTCCTCATTACTGAAAGAGTATAGTAGATGTCACTTTTTATGCGCGCGAAGCGCGCCGAAATTTGTATGGAGAAGTTGCTGAAATAACCACTAACGCTATTTGTTTTACCCTCTTCATCGTTTAAATGTTGCTGAAAAAAAATAAGACCCTCCCCCAAACAGGAGTGAAAAAAATTTGGACCCTCCCTTTAGACACGCGAAAAAAATTAGGACCCTCCCCACAAAAATAGGAGCCCTCCCCCCCCCCCCCCCCCCCCCGCTAAATAATGACACGTCCCTTACTATAATACTACTTCACGCGCAGTTGAAAATATGGCCACTATTCATTCCTGGAATATATTTTGTAATGCCAAGCTTGGTATACTATAGTCCAATCTATGTTTTCTATTTTCTAGAAATTATCCCGAATTGTGAAAGGCACTCCGCCGGCAATTGCGCTAAGTGTCAGCAAGGATATTTTAAGTGGAGCAGCCGTTGTATAGGTAAATCTACAACATGACGTATATCAACATCTCACAGAGATCATATTAGAGTAGAGCTGACTATGTGTTATTCATGTGTTGTGTTATTCTTGTTTTGTGTTTCGAAACCATTACTTATTTACCAACATTTACGTGTTACCATTTTCTAACGACACAGACAAGTAGACCGCAACATTTTCACTCGTGAAAAGTAAAGAAGTTCGCGAAAGTGAACATTTGACCTAAATTTGAAGTAGTAGGAAAGCAAAAATAAAATAAATACATAAATGAGTGGCGGGCAATAAAAAAACGAATGGGCTATTGAAATCTCGGAAAGTAGCTGACGCGTCATTTAGGGTTACAGAAGTATACAGAAAAGAAATCATATATTAGCTTTAAGCAATAGAAAACTTTTTCCGTGTCTACATACTCTGATGCAAACACAAAGGGGAGGTTGGGAGAATTCGAGACAGTTATACAGGCACGTAAAGGTAAAGTCGGTCGAGAATTGTGATGGCTAGCTTGGAATGCTAAAGTCCAATTCATCTTTTTTATTGTCTAGCATGCGCGATGGGGATCTCGTATTGTACGGAGTGCTCTGCAACGGGGGACTTGTGCAATTTGTGTAAAGTTGGATTTTTTCTAAACAACGGCCGTTGTAATTGTAAGTACAACATGACGTAAGTCAACATCACGCCGAGATCACATGATAGTAGAGCTGACTATGTCACAGGGAAAAATTCCTAAAAACCATAATGGTTTTTTATGTACTTCCCATCTTTGATAAAAACCATAAATGTATTTTTAGAGAAAAACATTTATGGTTTTTCTATTTTAGAAATGTTTTTTTATGGAATAGACATCTGGAAATTTCCATATACCTAACCAAACCACACGAAGGTAAAACCCATTTATGGGTTTATAAAATCCATTTCCGTGTTCTCAGTAAAAAAACATTTATGTTTTTTATAATTCCATCAGAATAGGTTATGTCTTTGAAAAAAACGGTTTTCAGCCACAGTTGTTTGTTCCATAAAAAAACATTAATGGTTACCGTTTTCCCATGAATGGATTATCGCTTTACAAAAAACATTGTGAATCCAAATATGGGATTTGCGCAAAACCCATAAATGGTCACCGTTTTCCCATGAATGGACTATCGCCTACAAAAAACATTTTCGATCCAAATTTGGATTTTGCGCAAATCCGATAAATGGTTAGACCAGTTATCACATGAATGGATTATCGCTTCCAAAAACATTTTCGATCCAAATTTGGATTAGGGACAATGCCCAATGGTTACACTTTCCCGTGAAAGGATTATGACTTGCAAAGAGATTGGATTCAACGTTATCAGCGCGCGATTAAGATTGGTTGTGTTTCAACGATGTGGATGGTTTGATTTGACGATTTTACTTATGTAATTAGCAAAAAATTACGTCACAAGCAGACTAGTGCACAAGAAGCCAATAACGTTTTATGTATAATTCTGTTTGGGAAAGCTAGATTCACTTGAAATTGGGTAATAGCAAAGAAGAACCACTACCTCAAACATTCATATGCTAATTAGCGTTATCATGGTAACAAGTTTGGCTCTAGAAGTGATTCCTGGAAAACCCTTCGAAACTTCCTGATTCGTTTGTTAACCCAACTCAAAGTATTTTGGGGAAGTTTTGTAGCACTTCTCTTGTAGGTGACTAAGTTTCAGATTTTTTTATTTTTTTTAAAACAGCCTTAGTACCATTAGTGTTATCATGGTGACTGAAATAAACATATCATTGGTTATGGTGTTAGTCCTTCTTGTTATTACCAAGTAAATCCAACTAAGGGGCCGACCATTTAACTTTTGAGGGGGGGGGGAGGTGGTGGGCTTTTTTGAAAAAAAATATCCTGCACGGCCCGAAGGGCCGAAAAAAATTTCCTGCACAGCAAAATGATGACTAAAACCCTTCTTTTTTATTGGAAAAAAAATTTCCACCGCTTAACAGAGGTAGAAAAAAAAATCTTGCACCGACAAAAAAGCCCCCCCCCCCCTAAAAAGTTAAATGGTCGGCCCCTAATGCCAAACAGAGTTATACATAAAACGTTATTGGTTTCTTGTGTCCTAGTCATGTGACGTCATTTTTGCTAATTTGCATAAGTAAAAATCTTGAATACCTCTTGAACCAAAAGAGCTATCAACGTCAAATAAACAGAATTCTTCATTGTTTTGAATGGGCGATCAAATAAGACATTAATACTGCGAGTGGCTCTTTAAATACCCTGAAATTTGGCTACATATGTATTCCGTATATATCCATTTTATGAATGCGGTGTTGCTTCTGACCACAACGTTTCTTCACGCACATTTGAAAATGGCCACTATTCGTTCCTTGAATAATGTCCAGCTTGGAATGCTCTAATCCTATCCATCTTTTGTATTGTCTAGACTGCAGGATGAAGTTCGCCAATTGCAAGACGTGCTCTGAAACGGGGCTCTCGTGCAATTTGTGTGACGCTGGATATGTTCTGACCAACAACCGTTGTGTTCATACAGCTACATCTTATTATGGTACAGCTACATATTATTATACAATATACGTGTATCAACGTGACACAGAGATCACATGATATTTTTTTGCCGTGTCGCTTCTAATTGCTGCCGCAGCGAGCGAGCCTGGAGCGAGCGAGCAAGGCAGCTCCCTAATTCACAACATTAAGGAAATATAGGGCCCGAAAAGCTGAAGCCCGCAAAGGATTGTGGTTGAAACAAAACACTAAACCACAATCCTTTGCAGGCTTCCACTATGAGCAATCCATTGTGTTTGGACCAATCAAAGAGAAGAACATGCCTATTACGTAATGTTTACTAGTGAAGCTTCAAGCACTTCAAGCACGTGGCATGGACGGCGTGTCTACTCGCTAGGACTCGTAGAAAGTAGAGAGAAGAGAATATTTTTTCATCATGGGAAGTAAGCTACGCAGAAAGTCTGAAAGATAAAAACATGTATCTTCGTTTTTGGGTTCAGTCAGTCAGTCAGTGAAACATCGGAGAGTTTTTTTGGAGAGTTTAGAGTCATTCACGATCAAGTTTCAGGAGATTATCGCCATCGGTAAGTTAAGTAACAGTTAATAAGCTTATTCATTTCTTTTGTCAGTCTTACCATGCATGTAATTGTATTAGTAGATGTATTTGACAACCATTCCACGGAATATTTACCGACTTTAGAGCGAGTTTCAAAGAACTGACCTTTGTCGAGCCATAGTTAAGTTAGTAGAGATGGTCGAGCACAAGACGGAACTCGAATTGAGAAATAATTTCCCACTCAGGTCTTCTTCAACTTGGATCAAGCCCGAGTAGTGCATAATGAACCAGAGAGGGGAATTGCCCAAAATCTTGTACATGAAGCTTTTATTGAGTTTTTTAAATAACTTTACTGTCAATTTCATGACTGTAGTGAAACCAATCGCAAAGTGATTGCACCTGATTCTGAATATCTTGTTGAATCAGAGAGAGGAAGGCCCCAAAAAACTTGTACCATGTGTCCACTATTTGAATTCATTTTCATGTGTTTTGCATTCTTTTCTTTTTGTAGATTTAGCTCAAGAATATAATACAGTGATGTTACTAGCCAGACAAAACTGATAAGTTGTTGCATTCTGCTAGTTTATATTGATACACCTCTTAATGGTAAACTATATAAAGGACTATATCTTGTGCAGACCATGAGAAGCTCCCACAGAATTGAATTTTGAGAACATCAGCACACACACATTATTCGGGAATAAAACAAGAAAATCTGCTGGATAATGCCAATAATTAACACTTATTGGATGAGGTTGAGCATGATAGTGAGATTTGGCAACGCCGAGGTTTGTGTTATCTGCCGAAGCGAAGCTGAGGCGGATAACACTAACTCGAGGCGTTGACAAATCTCACTATCATGCGAAAACCGAATTCAATAATTGTTTTATTATTCAGCAACCAAGAATTCTTACCTAGCTAAACGAAGTCAACGATGACGCCGTGCACGGCGACACGGTTTTTCAACTTCATCTTACGTCCATTGGTATTTTCCTTTTCGTATTCAATTCAAATAGCCATAGTTGATGTTTAGATATCCTGAGCAATGATCTCTTGGCAAAAATCATAACAGATTCAACGAGAATATTCGCAAAACCGGCTTTCAATTCGGAAATGAAAACCAAGATGGCGGCCAAACCTATTGGCTTGCGTTATGACGTCATTAGAGTGCATCAATCCTAATGTCTGTAGTATGACGTCAGGCACTGCGCGCCAACAAGGTTTCGCTGCGTACTCTTAGCCAATCAGAACCGAGATAGTGGCATGGCTGAATAATAATTAACACTTATTGGAAGAGGTTGAGCACGATAGTGAGCTTTGTCAACGCATAGGTTTGTGTTATCTGCCGAAGCGAAGCTGAGGCGGATAACACTAACTCGAGGCGTTGACAAATCTCACTACCATGCGAAAACCGAATTGTTTTATTATTCAGCAACCAGGAATTTTTACCTATCTAAACAAAGTCGACGAAGAGACCTTGCAAGGCGAAATGGTTTTTCAACTTCAGCTTATGTCCATTGGTACCTCTTCGTATTCAATTCAAATAACCATTTTTGATATTGAGATATCCTGAGCAATGATCTCTCTGCAAAAAGCATAGCAGATTCAACGAGAATATTGGCAAAGTTGGCTTTCACCTTCGAAATGAAAACCAAGATGGCGGCCAAGCCTATTGGCTTGCATTATGACGTCATTAGAGTGCATCAATCCTAATGTCTGGAGTTTGACGTCACAAACTGCACACCAACAAGATTTCGCAGGGTACTCTTAGCCAATCAGAATCTGGATAGTGGCATGGCTGAATAATACTATTACTGATTCGGATCTGTATGGGGCAATTCCAGAAAATATATGTACCCCAGGACGGGTGGCATTTGGAAATTCTGAATGGGAGGGAGGTTTTCAAGCTCGAAATTCTGCCTGCATGGGGGGGGGGGGGGGGGGGGGGGGGGGAGGTTGAAGCTATGAGCTATTGTAGGTTAACCTCTCAGGAATGCTATATGCATGGGGGGATAAGCCATTTTGGAAATTCTGGATGCATGTGGGGGGGGGGGGGGGGGGAGGGGGGTACAGATATTTTCTGGAATTGCACATTCGCCTGACGCATGAAAAAGTTTAATTGAAAGCTACTTTGAAATTTAGTAAATTTTGTTTATCAATTTTTTTCTGCATTCTTACAATTTGTTTCATCCCCATTGACAATGGTCTAAATTTCTGGCAAATTACTGTTGTTTTGTACATAATTTTGTCGCTTATTCAATAGCCTTAAATTGTCCCAGCTTGATCCAGACAGTATCATTCTCCTTTCCAAAGCCTCCTTATGTTTTGACGAGTGGTAGGAGGCTCTGGCGGTAAGCAATCAGTGGAGAATGACCATATAGGATGGAAGTCTAAAATTAAGACGTCAGTTATGATTTTCTACCCTGCTGGCAGAGGCCTCTTTTCTTTCGCTGAGCGAAATACAGAGAAAAAAGGCCTCTGCCAGCAGGGTAATGATTTTCAGCTTCCATTTCATCCATTCAGCTTCCCGTGTGAATCAGTGTTATTTCCACCATCTTGGCCTGATTACCCATCATGAAAATCATCAAATGGGTCAAATCGAAAATTTTAAAACTGGACTATTCATTGTGAATTACAACGGCAGCACTCACTGCCATGTTGGTATACTAGTTATAATAGAGCAGTTTTCACATGACTGTCGTGACAACAATTGCAATTTAGCAATCACTAGCCAATCAGAATCGAAAACAATCACTACTTGCTCCTACATGGCGTTTTTCTCAGCTAATAGCAGGCCGTACCAATTACTAAGTAAGTACACAATTGTATTCACTACAGAATTTGCCTGAGAAAAATGAGTAGCGAATGAGAACTTAAAGCAATCGCAATTACATAACAAGTCTTGACGGTCAATATGTTAAAACCGCTCTAAACGCATGAGAAGATCGACGTATGAAACAGCCACTAAATTTAGAGCGACGCCAAGATAAGAACGACCGTTTGTGTCGCTCGAAACGACTAAATATGTATATTGTGGTACGTTGCCGATCGACTGCGTATATAATTAATTTTCTTATAGATCGGCAGACGATCAACATCTGCATCGCGGACGATTCTGCTAAATTTATGTCGACCATAATCTACACTATTATAATCGGGTTGTCCGCTTAGCCCCGAAGCTTAGCCCTCCGCCAAACCTGAAGGTGGAAATTGGGACAGTAGGCGTGTTTTGGTTGGAAAATATTTACCCTGGGCTACGTTCTAATTCAAGCGATTTTTTTAAGCGAGAGACAAAGCTCCCATCTCCGCCATGTTGAAATCTCCCATAGAAACTAAAAAATAATTCAGTTCTCACAGCCGAAAGCACTAAGTCATCCAAATCTAAATGGTTCTGTCACAGGAATGCACAGGGATAATTCTTATAAGCTTTTAGCTGAAAAAATTGTTAATTCAGCCTAAAGAAGTACACCACTGTCTTTCTTTCCTGGCGCGCGCCAAGGCGAAAGACGCATTTACACAAAGCAAACCCATGCATTCTCTATAAGTATAAATACTGACGCTGTATCGCAAAACGAGGGACAAAAACCCGAAGAGGAGGAGGAAATATTTCCAGTCGCCGTGTTTGTGTTGGAAAAGATTATCCTTTGGCTAAGTTCTAATTCGAGAGTTTTTTTCAGCGAGTGATAAAGACGCAATCGCGGCCATGTTGAAATCTCCCACAAAAACTAAAAAAAAAACTCAGTTCGCACAGCCAAAAGCATAAGACATCCAAACCTGTTGTTTTCCGTTGCAATAAAGCGTAAGAGTTTAGAATGACGTATTGGCTCCAATGAGTAAAATTTGTTTGAACTTAAGAACTTGAATAATTTGGCGATAAATGCGTATCTCTACAAAGCATGTTCCTGTCGCATCCCGTTCGCCTGGTCCATTTGAATACGTCCAGGATGAATGGGGAAGGATTGGACTATCGTATGGTGAGTATTGATTTTTACCTCAATAATTTTTAATTTGAGCTACTGTTACATATTCATAAGCTCAACATTTTTGGGTTTTAAATTTTCCCTAAATTTTTTACATAGATGCAAGTCTTAATTCGGCAATACGGTTGTCGCAGATGAGAGTTCAATTAACAATGATCACATACACGCAAAATGTAGTGGTTTGCAACTCTAGTTTTTTAGATATCGTACGGAAGACACGAAAACGAGGTTTTGTTTGCACGTGCATCGCACCTGCCTAATTATAAATATCTAATATTTGTTTTAATATTCATTAACTAGAAGCATTGCTTATTATATGCGTTTCACATTAGATCAGTCGAATGTTTTGAAGAGCTTAAAACATTATTTCAAAAGGTATTTTTTTTAAATAATTACCTGCGGGCTACCTTAAGGCCTTGGTTTCTAAATGGCCATGGGAAAACGCAAAATGTGCCTTAAGGTGACTCATTCGAAATTCAAAATGCACCCAACTGCGTCTAGAGCGCAAATCTGCGTTGCCAAACTCAAGGCTCTAACTTTTGTGTCTTTTCCCCTATTGTTATAATTCTTTCTTCAAATCCTACTTTAATGATGTATAAATCAGTTATTAATAACCGATCTTCTTGGAAACATTTTTAGAAGTCACAATCAAAATTTTTGTGAGGCCCTAATTTTATATTCAGGTCGTACTAGAAGAAAAAATTGCCGGTTTTTTGGGCTCAAACTCCAGGAATCGATTCCAGTTGAAGTAATTTCAAATCGAGCTAAGTTACAGAAAATTCGTCGGAACAGAAACGCGGTAATAAAAATGCCGTCAACTTTGACAAATTAGAAGGCTCATTCAGCTAGGCTTGAATTGAATTTTAATAGTGCTCCGAAAACTCATTATTTGGGGCTCTTCCTTCGGCACTATATTGTATAGTAACGTATTAAACTTTACCGAAGGTCAGATTGTAAACACCATGAACTACTAAAATGTTGGAAAATTATCTAACGAGGAAAGAAATCGTGAAAGCGCAATGAATTTATTACAAGAATGTCGCGTTAAAATGTGTCGTTATTACGTATAATTTCTTGCTAAGATTTATATAGACGAAAAGCTTGTGTCATTGGTAAAACTTAGTAACCAAATTTGACCATTATATGTGCTTGTTTGGTGTAGAAGAAAATTACAAAGTTACGACATTCACCCTCTAGTCTTGCACGCAGATTTGAAGCTCTCTTGTTTGTGAATGGTAATGAAATCTGACGTTTCGCCAGGGGGAGCACATTTAGGCCTACTCTAATCAGCGAACAAAGAAAGCTTTTACCATAGCAAGTCTTTATGTTCCATAGGGACTTAATCAGACAATTGCTATTTTCGGACCGTGACTGCTATTGATTAGATTTGGCCTAATGAGCTCCCCCTGGAAAAACGTCAGATTTCATTATCATTCATAAAAAAGAGAGCTTCAAAACTGCGTGCAAGAGTAGAGGGTGAATGTCGTAACTTTGTAATTTTCTTCTATACCAAATAAGCACACATAATGGTCAAACTTGGTTACAAAGGTTTACCATTGCCACAAGGTTAACGTCTATATATATCTTAGCAAGAAATACTACGTAATAACAACAAATTTTAACGCGACATTCTTGTAATAAATTCATTGCGCTTTCACGATTTCTTTCCTCGGTAAATAATGGGTGTAGAACACGATGGATTGTTCGCCAGATCTCTTTTGGCCGCTTCGAAGAGAAAGCTTTCTCAAAGAATGCCTTTTTAACCCTCCGGATCGATATTTTAAGCTTGTTCCGTGCGTTTCGAAAAGACTCCCAAACAAGAGGATCTTTAGTGTCGTGCACTTCTTTGCGTAGATCGTTTCGCTGGGACTGAAGCTCACGAATATCCGGGTCTGCTAGCCAAGGGGCAGGGGGGCGAGTGACTTTGACTCTCCTAAGTGGGGCGTGCCTATCAATACACTCTGTTATGAGTGAGTTCGTTAGGTCAACCATATCATCAGGAGTTTCGACACCATAGATAACTTGAAAAGGAAGGGTTGAAAAATCCTCTTTATAAGAGTCAATGTCCAAAGTTTTCTCATTACGTATAAATTTGTAACGCGGGAGAAATCTGGTGACACGTACATTGATAGTAGCATACGGCGCGTCATGGTCACCAATGGATGGACACGGAATAACATCCGTTTGAGAAATCCTGGATGGGGAGTTTGAAATCAAGTGGTCAATTAAAGATTTAGATGTTCTAGTTACCCTAGTGGGCTTTGTTACATGGTTGGTTAGATTTAGTCCATCCAAGATGTCTCTGTACTGATTGACAGTACTATCACTTGAATCGAGCAAGTTTATATTGACATCACCAGTTAGAACAAGTAAGCCATCCCAAGGTGATACAACATTTGATAGGAGATCATCAAATTTACCAAGCCAGTCCTGTTTTCCCATGATCAACCCTGATCTGTAAACTACACCAACAAGTAGTTTGCTGTTTTTGTTTCGACCAGGAAACTCAAGCCACAAATGTTCGAAATCGGGCTGGAGCCGCTCGATATCAGTGCGTCTCTTAAACTGAAGACTGTCTCGGATGTATGCACCCACTCCACCTCCTTTGTGTTGCAAACGGTTTCGGTAGGTGGCAGTGAAACCAGGAATGGAGACGTGCTGTAGCAACAGAGGATTGTCTCGTAGCCATGTCTTCGATAAGGTGACAACGTCAAAAGGATAGTCATTAAGTAGCATCAGGAGTTCGTCAAAGGTGGAAGACTTCGCCTTTGGCTAAAGTACTTGAGGGTTTTTCTGCTGAATCTCTTCTCAGAGGAGTATGGGACAAGCTCGACATCAAGCAATTTGCTCTTCCAGGAAGATCCACGACGCAAGCTCTGGTATACTTGCTGCACACTATTTTGGAGACTATTGATTCTGGTGAGATGTATGCCAGAATATTTTTCTCAGACTTCACCAAGGGTTTCGATCTTGTGGATCATAACGTCTTGCTGCGTGAGCTTGAGGACCTAGATGTGGAACCACATTTGGTCAGATGGATTGCTGCCTTTCTTACCGGCAGAAACCAGAGAGTGAGGGTAGGCGCAGTCCTTTCCCAGCCTATAACTCTGAATGGGGGAACTCCCCAGGGGACAAAATTGGCTCCTCTACTATTTTGCATCCTTGTGAACAAAATGGCGTCGAACTGTGTTAATAGAATCAAATATGTAGATGACGCAACTGTCATGGAGTTTGTCCCCAGGCTTTCTCCTTCGTACCTGAATTTTACTGTTTCGGATATCTACACCTTTGCCTCCTCTAGGGGCATGGTGCTTAACAGTAAAAAATGCAAAGAAATGTGTATTAGTTTTCTACAGTACTCCCCTTTTCCACCAGCCCCTCTTCTGGTTGGTAATTCCCTGATTGAAAAGGTCTCTTGCTACAAAGTGCTAGGCGTTTATTTGTCGGATAATCTTACATGGAACGAGCATGTCATACATATTGTTAAGAAAGGCAGCAAACGCTTGTATGCACTACGTGCACTTAAGAAGTGTGGGTTATCGAATAACCAGTTAATTCTTGTTTTCTGCAGCGTCATTAGGTCTGTCTTAGAATATGCGTGCCCCGCCTGGGCTGGCCTCACTCAGTATCTGAGTGACCATATAGAATCGGTGCAAAAAAGGGCGCTGAAGATCATTTCTCCTCATTTGCGGTATGAGGATGCGCTCGCACAAGCAGACCTAAAGACGCTACAGCAGAGGAGAGAGGATGCATGTATTAAATTTCTTAGGCGATCCCGCTCCTCCTCCCCTCTGCTGGGCAGCTTAGTTCAACAAGTGTCACACGAAAGGCCATATACTCTGAGATCAGGTTCGTCCGCCACTGTACCTGTGACGGCTAAAACAAACAGATTCGGAAATCTATGTACGATCAAATATCAGAGCCAACTGTAAATAGCATTTCAGTACCATAATATTTATACTTATGTAATATCGATATTGTAATTAGTTTTCTGACCGGCCTCGTAATTCAGCAATTGCTGCGATATGGCTTTATTAAACAATTATTATTATTATTATTATTATAAGACATCGACTGAGTGTTCAGGTGCATAAGGGATAGATGAGAGGGGTTTGCGGCTAAAGCAGCGCGATGAATACATTCCTGAGCAGTGTCTGCTAAAGATAGGGACTATTATTAGGATCAGGAAAATCCTCAAAAAAGTCAAGTGTCCGCACAGTATGAAAAGGCAGCTCCGACAAAAGACAACCAGCGCAGGTCCAGTAGATTTGTGTCCTGGATTTGATGTGCGTGCATTTAGTATGAGTCTGGCCGTAACATATCTCACATGTTATTTTCGTTTGATTACTTCTGATGGTATTTTCACATTGACCACATTTGGTAGAAACCTTCTTTCCAACAGGACCAGGGTTAAGGGATATATCCCCGCCCTGAAGGAGGACTTGGCGTGCTGAAAATAAGTTAGGGTAGTAGAGTATAGAAAGCCTCGATCTTTTAGGTTTCCGGTGATGGTAATGGGGATTGCGAAATATCAGAAAACAGGGAGTATCTTTCAGACTTGGGTTCAAGTCTAAATCATACAGGGAGTGTAGTGCATTTTCATCGAAAGTGAAAGGGTCAAGCGATGAATTCATTTGAAAAATTACCCCACCAGAGTAAACATTGTTTGAAATTGAAAAAGAAATGCTGGCCACTAGGAAAGAAAAGAGAACCCCGAGGAGAACAAAAACATTGGAGCATCGCATTATTTCCTTATATTCTTCTATAATTAAAGAAAAAAAAAATGTGTTAAAATAATAATAATAATAATAATAATAAAAGATTACCCTTTACTCCCTTTATTACCCTTTATTCCCTTTTAACGTTTCCCCTGTTCTCTCTTTACTCCCTTCTTTTATTCCCTTTAACTTCCCCTTAACCTTTCAGTGTTGTATAAATATTGAATTGATAGTTAAAAGTGATGTTATAGGTTACATGTTGTTTAATCGAAAGTGAATTTTGTGTTATTCAATGAAAAAAATGTTTTCTATAAAAGAAAAAAGAAAAAAGTTCACTGGTCTTCAGACCAAGAGACAGGATTGTGTGACAGCGAGAGCGTGACTTATGCAAATAAGGATCAATAAAGTGTGACAGCGAGAGCGTGATCAAACTTATGCAAATACGCTTCAGTAAAGTTTAGGGTTGAATGACCAGCTCAAAACTGAATAAGTAATTAGCTGGCAAAAGAAATTTATTTATTTTACCCGACGAAAAGAACAGAAAGTCTATGATACGAATAGATATCAAGGCATAGGAGACCAGACAAAAAGAGAGGAAATAATTAAGCGCGCAAGTTTAACTAACAGGAAAAACGAAACTAGTAGAGACACCTTCAGAAATCGGTTCACTTCTTGTGACGACAAGTAGGAAATAAAGAACGGATCAGAATGGCGGAAAATTTAAAACAGCTTTTAATTATGGTTTACTAAAATAGGTTAAATTCGGCTGAGTTTAATCTAAGGAAAGCCCACAAGGAGATCAGATGATTGAGTTAATACAACAGCAAATAAAAGTGCAGAGATAAGGTGATAAAAAGTGTTTTAGTTCAAGAGGCGCTTCGGTTCTCAAGATCGAACGAATTTACAAACTTGAGACAGTTAATTCGAAAGCGCATTCAAGCTCAATAAATATCAAACCTCTGGCCACTGGTCTTTAAGCGTTGTCCTGAAGTAATCCTTGAAAGGTTTACGCCAATATTTTAAGAGCCCTAGAGATTCTTGTAGGAACTGAAGAAAACACGTCCGCACCGTCCAAGCTAAACGTTTTAAAAGCCTACCAGCTAATATTCGCAATTTAACTTCAAGACACTTTTCAAGATAGTGTAGCTAAACTTTTTAAAAGGCCTACCAGCTAATATTCGCAATTTAACTTCAACCCTGTCTCCCGTGAAGTCACTGCCTATCTGAGAAAGAATTTATAGTTTTACATTTTTATTTATAATTTTTATATCTACTACCTGATGCCCGTGAAAAATTCACGGAGTGTAAGGGGGAAAATGGCCATATGGATGTGGGAAGGGGTTCATTATTTCCCCCTTCCTAAACTGCTGGATTTACATTACTAATAACCTCCCATCAGCATGAGTACCCCGTCCCACCATGCCGAAATAAATGAAGTGAGCCCAAAAGGATTTTTTTTTTTGCACTGGTCTCCCTGATTGGTGCGAAAAAATCACGCATGTGTCCGTCTCTCAAATCGGTCAAAGAACCCGTGAAAATCGAAAGCGCAATTTGACTTCGGAATTGCTTGTATGTTTATAATATCTCAGCGAGGGGAGAGAAGAAACAGGTCAAGTAAAAATGTTTTATGGAATAATATTTTGTTTTTAGTTTATCTTATTTATATGTTTTTGAATTAGAACTTCGCCCAAAGTGAATTTTTTCCGACAAAAACATGCCCACTGAGGGATTTCTTCTCTTCGGGATTGTGTCCTTCGTTTTGCGAGAGAGCCGTCAGGATTTATACTTAGAGAATATTATTCATGACTTTCACGGACTTTGTTTTGTAAATGTGTCATTTCGACTTGCATGACTTAGCGCGTGCTCCGAGGGAAGAAAGGTAGTACGTTTGTTGAAACTTGAATGAAAATTTTTCTCAGCTCAAATCTTTCCAGTTAGAGTTATCCCTGCACATTCCTGTATGTAATCTGTAAGAGAACCATTTAGGTTTGAATGTCAATGTGCTTTCGGCTGCGCGAACCGAGTTCTTTTTTAGTTTCTGTGGGAGAATTCAACATGGCTGTGATGGCGGCTTTGTCCCTCGCTTAAGAAATCGCTTGTATTAAAACTTAGCCCGAGATGAATCTTTTCCAACAAAAACACGCCCATGGTCCAGATTTCCACCTTCCCTTCGGGTTTGCGAACTTCTTTTGGCGGCACAGCTTCAGGGCTGAGTGGAGCGAGTGTCGACACGATTTTCCTTACGGTATTAATATATAGATAAATAAAATTGATTAAGTATCAACTTAGTTTTAACCTTTCAATCGTTATATGGCTAGCATATTTAATATACCTGGAGTTTGTTGTTCGAGGCGCCATCTTGGATTTCTGTACGCGCGGTCTACCTGGCACGAGTTTTAAAACGAGGCCAGCCGGAGAACAACAAACTCCAGGTATTTTCGCCGTTAAAACAATGACAAACGCCGGCTAGCAGGCCAACTAATGTTTGATGAAGAGCCACTATGTGGATATTCCAACATTATTTCATTATTGTTATTGTTATTGTTATTGTTATTGTTATTGCCATTCCCCAAAAGTGATGACAGCTTATAAGTGGACCTAAATTCTCTTTATCGCCATAAAAATTTCTGTCTTTGAATTTGGACCTGATTATGACTACCATAATTCGATATTTGCTTTTAAACTGACGCGACATGAAAACTGACAAGTTTTTCAAAGCGCTAGTGTTCCGCGCGTTTTTGATTTCATTCCTTTTAACAGCGAAAAGACCTATTTAAAATTGCATAGAAAGGCCCTGTTGTTCTTTTCCTTAAGATGTGAAAGGAACCAATTGACTAATAAACGGAACAAAAGGACCTTTTAAAGTTAAAAGGAACCAATCGTTCCTTTCGACTGCGTTCCTTTTTACTTAATAGGAACAATAGTTCCTGTGTGAACTGGCCCGATCCAAAAATTCGGACCAATTGTTCCCAATTAGTTGTCATATAGGAACACCAGGTCCGAACAATGCTATTTTCGTTCCTCAATTGCCCAAACGGTTCCGATTAGCACCTTAAAGGAACGATTCGTTTAACTATAAAAGGGAACGCATTGTTCCTTTTTAACAGGGTAAGTCTTCTAAAAAAAACAATGCGAGTTTTGTCTAATATTGAAGGCACGTCTATAAACTTGCATATTAACTAGCTTGTGTTAACAAGTAAGAATAAGTCTGGGCATGTTTAATTGTCATTTTCTGACACGCCCAAGCAAAGTGTCACGTCTTCTTTTCAACGACATTTCGTGTCTGGGCTTGTTTAACTCTCTTGGGTATTGTCAAAAGGGCATGTTTGGGCAGATATGACCACAAAGAGCTATGATTCGCTAGCTCAAAAATACGTCTCCTGGGAACAAAAAGTGGTATAAAACGATAGCGTCGTTTGGAGATTCAATCGTTTTAGTCTTGACTTCTGAGTGAGATGAGCAAACGAGGAGAGGTAATTAACTGGTCGAAATTACCGAATGCTTCGCTCAAGCCTAAAAGACTTCACCTAGAGGAAGACGAAGTGGATGGCCTTTTTCACTGTCCAGTTCAAGAATGCAAACACGATGGATTCGCCACACAGCGAGGATGCAGAAAACACGTAAAGAAAAAGCATCTTTGGTTTTATTACTTTGACGAAAAGCCTGATATCAACCTTGCTAAAGAGAATGTGAGTACCTCTGTAAAACGTGAAGCTGCTGGAAACTCTGCGCGTAATTTGAGATCAATGCCTACGTTTGACATTTCAAGTGAAATTGCTCAGCAAGTTTTTTCGTGGCTAACTGGCACTGGAGGTGGCTGTAAAAGTGATCGCCAAGCTCGGCAAATAGTTAGCAGGTGCTTGAAGTTCTTGAAATTTTGCTGCGAAGACGAAGAAGACCTAACATTTGAGATAATAGACTTCAGTTTGTGCTCTCCTAATCTGCTTTTTAAGTTTATTGACGTGCTTCAGGATGAATGGAAGCTTGGGCATGCTGGGCGGGTGGGGTACATCGACGCAATTGCAGAACTTATAGATTTTAGAAAGGTAAACGGAGCGTCGGCAAAGGTGCTAAGTAATTTTTCTACCACGGAAGTCTACTTGAAAAAGGTACGCAGAACAGTTTCTAAAATGATGCGCATTCAGTGCACTAGCGACCTCGATATAGACGCACTAGAAGCTAAGGGACATTGGGCAACATTAGAGGAGCTCTTGGAAGCAGTTGGTCATTATTTGTCGCGCTACGAGAATGTGCTTAAAACCTGTAAGGAACGTCCACACGCAGCATCGCCGCTAGATTTATCATTTGCCACGAAATTCCTCGCGCTGTATTTGTTTATCAAAGTTAAAGGTTCTCGCCCAATGACGTATCAGTATTTGACTGTTGACATGGTCACAAAAGCCAAGACAAACGGTGGATTTATTGACCAGAAAATGTTTAAGACTGCAGGAAAATATGGGTTTGACTCTATTTATTTAACCGACACAAACATGCAAGTGCTTGAAGGATTCATCACCCATATTCGGCCGCAATTAAAGCCAACATGTGATTACGTCCTCGTGACAAGAAATGGAGGCCAGCACAGCAAACTTGGAGAATTAATGAGCAAGTTGGTGTTTGACGCGACCGGCAAATACGTTCATCCCACCCGCTATCGACAGATCGTCGAGACCGCAAGCTCGAGAACTCTGGACAGCAGTGCCCAAAGCACCATATCGGAAGACCAAAAACACACTTCTGTTGTGGCCAGGGTACACTACCAAAAACAAAGATCGCGCGACGTTGCGACAAGGGCGCACATGTTTATCAAAGAATTGCAAGGTGACAAGGGTTCAGAGCTTGAAAACGACGTGCGCGCACGGCTCTCTGACAAGTCTAGTGCATCCTCCCAAGAGCAAGACGAGAAAGCAGACAGCTCTTCTACTGACGAGGTCGAAACAATCAAGGAAGTTCTGCCCCCTGAACTCCCCGCTTGTACGCCAAATCTCAAGCGCGAAAATGCATTAAAAGGGAAAGCCTTGTTAAGCTCCACGAGACGGAAGAATGTCATGTTTACCCCCGAAGAGGACAAATATCTTAAGGCTGGACTTAAGAGGTATGGGTTTGGTCAATGGAAAGCTATCCTCAAGGACCCCGAACTTCATTTCCAAAAAGGGAGGACAGCCAACTCCTTGCTAAGTCGTGCAGCGCGAAGATTTCCGTCATTCTCCACAAAGTAATTTTAGGTATGTTAGGAACCAATTTGTTGTCATGGGGACGGTATTGGGAACCAATTGAAAACGTTCGCAAGCCCTCAAAGATCGCTGGGTATATTGCTGTACTACAAAATGAGGTGACGCAGTCCGGTCCAACCTCTTTACCTGATGCAGCGCCTTCGAGCTAGGATGGACAGACTCACAGAAAAACACCCTGAACTATCTCAGAAGGATATCGAATTTGCCTGGATGTTTTTTGAAGATATGTGTACGTGTAACTATCCCAAGTCAACGGCCATATTGGCGGAAAGTCTGTTATGGCGCCATCTCAATAGAACGTCGCACAGAAAAAAGTCCAGCCTAAGGAAGCTCATTCTCGCTTGCCTGTTTATAGCAATTAAGTTAGAAGACAGCGACACGAAAGGAAACAGCATATTTATGGATATCATCTCGCCGCCAGTCAAAAGGGAAGACATTATCGAGGAAGAACTAAATGTTTTGCAGTCGCTGAACTGGAGGCCCTTGGAGCACCGCCATATTTTGGAACAATGAGATTTGTGTGTTGTAGCATGAATTACAACGAGATCACGAAGCAATGGATAGTTCAGATGATTTAGTAATGATAGCAATAACATAAACGGCATTCCAAGATCATAACAACAGACGGTGATGTTTTTTAAATGCTCGTGATTTTATTGTCATTGTAGATTTCTTTCGCCTGGTAATTCAAATAAACATATAGCAATGCATTAACTGGAGGCCCTTGCAAGCTACTACTTACATCAATAAACTTTATTAATTGCAAACCCGATCATATTTCTCATTCCTTATAATTTTAATG
Organism: Scolanthus callimorphus; assembly: GCA_033964015.1. Classification (NCBI taxonomy): domain Eukaryota; kingdom Metazoa; phylum Cnidaria; class Anthozoa; order Actiniaria; family Edwardsiidae; genus Scolanthus; species Scolanthus callimorphus. Next base: position 26,023,760 of record CM066922.1, on the reverse strand, counting down.
AAAGACGATCTACATTGTTTAACTCGTTTTTGAAATACATCAATATCGATTTAACTCATTATTACAGACTGACCACCTAGCAAGTTTTCGAAAAGAAATTTGTAATGCGCTCTTACGTTAGGCCCTTTCGTTTCTGGTTCATCCTAAGAAATTAATAGTAAATAATAAATAATAATAAATAAACACACGTGCGACTTATTACGAGAAATTTAACGAAAATCTACACACTGTATCGGGTTGTTCGGGCAAAATGTGTTCAATCACTGCTGACTTGGAGGGAAGAAATGAGTAATACGCCCTCTTTTTGGCACGGAAGGAGTGGCGCTTTTCTGACTTGCTCGTCGTTTTGGCGTGCGATGAATGAGAAACCTCTGAGATGAAGTACCACTAGTGCTTGGCCTTGATTGAGACATAGGAGTCGTCAGGATGATCTCATTGCCTTCGCATTCTTCGCCGATTGTGAAGGGAAGTGGTTCCCAGGGATGGGATATAACCGCTACTTGACTAGCCTTGATAAGACCAAGCTTCACTACGGCCTTTCGTCTCTCCGCAAGCATCTTCTCGTTGAAACAATTTTTTGCAGTTGCAGGTACCTCCAATCCGAGAACGCGCAATCTTAGCGCGTCTCGTGCAACGCTCGCCATATAGGACAAAGCACGCTTGGTATCTTCATCTTTGGCATTCACTTCTTGTTTACGCAAATTCAGCATTTCCTTCTCCTTTGCGATTACCCACTCGTCTTCGTAGAAGCGCTCTGCCTGTGCTTGGAGCAGCCTTTTTTCTTCGTCTTTCTTTTTCCGGCGATGTTCAGCTTGCGCCTCCTCGATCTCCTGTTGAAGAGGCGTCGGTACTGGGTCCCCTGGTTGACTTGGAAGAAGAAGCAGCAACTCTTCCCCAACACCATGTCTCCTCAGGTTATCTATCTCTCGCTCCCGCAACGCTATTCGCCCTTCTCTGGCATCAAGTCGTAGGACTCGTCGTTTCTTCTTCACCTCCTCCACCATCCATTCTATCATTCTTACTTTTGCGTTATCTTCACACTCGTCTTTAGCCCTGTCGACAGAGAAGAACAGAAAATATTAGCATGTTTCCACATAAGGTATCTTTACTATCTCACTACTGGGATACCTGTTGAGATCAGTGATCTGATCATCGTATGAACAGTCCAAACCCTCGTCTTCACTGCTTGTCTGTTCATTCACTGACTGGTCTTCATTATCAGACTCGCCCGGCGACGCCTCTTCATCGTCTAGTCGCACCGCCAGAATGTTTTCAAGGTCGTCTTTCGGCACTGCGCCTTCGTTGTCATGTTGTGCTACTTCCTCATCCTATAAAAGAGGAATAGTCAGTGTTTAACAAAGAAACGGAGAGAAGTAAGAGTCTGTTTTGAGTGCTTTGAAAATTAAAAAACTCTGAACTTGCTGAAACATTAATCATTGTGGACGGGGTCTTAACAAAGAACCGATTATAACAGTGTTTTGAGTCAACTTACGTCGCTATCAAGTGGACGTCTGCTTTGTCTTGCACACCAGACAATTATCTCCATAGGATGCGTCTTGATCCACTTGGCAGCTCGAGTATTTACTTCTGGTAGTGATTGGAACATGTAGATGTTCAGACGGTTTTTCATTGCCTCGTTGTCTTCTGGACTCTTGAAGTCGAGCTCTTTTTGGCATGTGATGAACATCGGCGCATCGTTCTGAAATCCTTCTGCGGTCTTCCATTTTCGGTCGTGGGCCGTCCAACCGCCTTGTGTTATCACTTTCCAGTCATCAATGCTCATCAAGGTTTCGGTTGCCTCATCAACGTTTATCAATTCGGTGTCTTTCTTGATCATAGCCTTGTTGAAGGCCTTCTGTTTTGTGATCCTTGCAACCTTGCTTTGTTCTATTATTTGGCACGTTGCCAGGAAGAGTGATGTCTTCCCACTGTTTGAAGGGCCCACAAGACAGGGGACCTTTTGCTTGTGATGTCTTCTCTTCTCGAACAACAGAAGGAAGTCCTGGCAGAACATTTCGATTTGGTCTGGGGACAAACTGTTTCGCAGAATACCAGCAAAGTATCCCGCATCTACGTCATCTTGGCCATGGTCATACTTGACGAATGCTCGTGGTGATATTTGTCCAACGTCAGATTCCTTCAGCGTACCATGAACGAAATCCCTTTTTTGGAATGACCAAAACCATCCATCATTTACTTCAACTAGATCTTTGTCGATTTGAAGCTGGGTGATGGCTTGGCAGTCCTCGTTTTCTAGAAGGGCTTTCAAACGTGGCATGTGATTCATCAGTCGGTCCTTGAAGTCTGGGTTGCCTAGCAATGAATGCAAAAATGATCCAACTGTACACATTCTTTGGTAGGTGAATTGCGCTCCTGTGGACTTCTTGTACACCTGACCACCTCTGTATGCATAGTGTAACTTGGTCAATATACGTTCAACGTCATTGCACAAAACTTTCAATGGCTGTGCAAGCTCCTTTGCTGGAGGGCTGTCACTTGTCTCCTCGTCTAATTGGTGAGGGCTGAAAACATCAAACACCAGTCCAACTTCTCGCAGGGATCGTAATGCTGGACGCAACTTGGTAGCGAATTCTTTAGATAGCACAACGAGTCGCACGACGTTGTCGCATTGAGTGACGGGAAGAGTTCCAAGTTCTAAATATTCTGTTAATTCTTCCCAATAGTTACTGAAAGACTCTTTCACAAGTGAAGACATCAGCGCGTTCTTATGATCCTTTACCTCCTGACATAGCTTCTGAAGTCGTTCGTCCCCTTTCTTCTTGGACGCTCTAGTGGAATTCACTTCTACTTCGCATTTAACGAGTCTTCTATGAAGAACTAGTGCAGAAACGGGCATGCCGTTCTGTGATTGTATTGCAACCCAGTAAGTTATAGAGGGGTGTAATTTTTGTTGAGCCGCTTGAGCGATTCCCGAGGACTATAGTAGAAAACAAAAGAAGGGGTTACACGAAAAACAGAACGTCAAAAATGCGCATGCTCTTTGATAATTTAACGATTGAGTGTACCATTTCTGGGTCACCAAGGTGCAAAAATGGAGTTTCGCTTATGGTAAACCAATTGTTACATTAATGATTGGTAGAGCCTTTGTCTGGAAAAATACTACTACTTTTATTGTGCCATCTAAAATGTTGTCGCTTGAGGCTTGTAACAACGGATGAGAACAATGGCGATGCACTCAATCGTAAAAATGGTGTATTAAAAGTGCCCAATCGGCTAATTCGGCAACGCGTGCCCTCTGTTTGGTCACATACTTACTTACAATGAATCAAGTTTCACGCAATGTACCTGAGATAATTGGGTCGGAGCATCAATTGAAGCTTGATCATTATCTTCACCGCCTTCCTCGTCCTCCTCGGTGTGGCCTTCCTTGTCATCCTTGCTATCCTTTGTCGTGGTGAATGTAGAAATGGCCGAAAAGAAAAAAGCCACGCCTGGTGTCTTCTGTATAACCACATCACACTCATTACGCTTCTTAACTATTTCTCTCCACGCCGAGCGGATTCCTTGCAAACCACCTTGGACCCTCCAATTACATTTTACTCCAATAATAGAGCAAGTGCGTTCCACTACTGGTATGACATCTGCCAAAAGTTTGTCTCGTATCGCTGTTTTCGTTAACAGTCGTGAAGGAGTCGTTGCTGGCATTCTGAAAAACATAAATGGTAAATTTGATTTTAGTGGATCGGATTTTGTAGTTATTCGCACTTCAATTTCAGAACCAGATTATCTGATGAAAGCTCTTGAAAACGTTTGGTTCTTCACTAGACTAGGCGATGCTCGGTTGATCAAAATTATTACACAAACTTCCTCTCTGAATCTACTGATGGCTTTATTCACCGACGATTTTGTGATAAACGAGAGTCTGTTTAAGTAGTTGTATAGAGTTAGAATTCTGAATTTGACGTAAATCAAGGGAAATGAGATAAACAGCCGAACTTAAACGAGCAAACGTAGCTAAACTTCTTACCTGCCACTCTGTCGACTTCTTGCTTGGACTGACAGTTAACGCTAGCGGTTGCGGAACTTTTATGTTAGCGTCGGCAAAGGAATGTACGCCTCAAAACAACACTTTGTTGGTTTTTAACACCGGCATTGCCATCGAACTTTGATGGACTAAAGCATTCATAAAATCCCTGGTGACCGTGCTTACGCAATCACATAAAGAAGGAATTTATGGTCGACTCGTTCATTGAAATGAATTTTGTCCAAACATCCCTTACAGGTAAACAAATCGTTGGAATCTTTCATAGAAATGTAACAAAATCCTGGTATTTCTTCATAGAAGTGTACATGCATCCCAAAACAATACATTGTTGTTTTGTGAAACGGCATTGCCATCGAAGTTTTGCTTGAATGAAACACGAAAAAGTCTGGTGAACTTGTCTACAAATTTGTCGACTCGTTCATTGAACACACTCTTACAGGTAAACCAAAGTGGCTGGCTCTGTCGGTATTTTCATAGAATTATAACACTGTAAAACACGTCTGGCTGCTCATTTTTGTGTGTGAAAGAAATGCGTTGAATGTTCAATTGCAATATAATAGTTAGTTATACTAAAGGAATGACCCTTATAGCTCTATTGCTGCACAGACATAAGTTCATTGGAATATTGAAGGGGAGGGGTGGTAGTCATTATATCCGCCATAACCGCTATTACCGTTCTACCTCAAGAAAACTTTAATGTTTTCCAAGGTATACGGATATGACAGTTTTGGCGGTTATAGCGGTTATGTAAAATTACTTACCAATTAATTTAACTGTAAGTTCATTGAAATATTGGAGGGGTGGGGTGGTACCCTCATAGCCGCAATAGCCACTATAACCGTTTTACCCCGAGAGAACTTCACTTCCTTTCGGGCAGAATACGGATATAACGGCTATTACGGTTATAGCGGTTATGGGAAATTACTTACCAATAATTTGTATTGTAAGTTCATTGATTGTAATAGGAGGGGGGGGGGGGGGGGGGGAACTCATTACTTATTAATGTTAATAACTATTTAATATATAATTAATTTTAATAGTTATTAAATACATTATTAATATTTAATTTATAAACTTATCTATTTAATATAAATAATTATAATAACTGTAAGTTTGTTATTGAATATTGAAATATTGGGGGGAGGGGGTACCCTCAGAACTGCCATAACTGCTATAACCGCTATAACCGCTATAACCGTTTTATCCCAAGAGAAGTTCTATTGCTTCCATGACGATATGACTGTTTTAACAGTTATAGCAGTTATAGACAATTACTTCCCAATCATATTAACTGCAAGTTCATTGAAATATTGAAGGGGAGGGGTGGTACCCTCATAACTGCTATAACCGCTATAACCGTTTTATCCCAAGAGAAGTTCTATTGCTTCCATGACGATATGACAGTTTTAACGGTTATAGCAGTTATAGACAATTACTTCACAATTATATTAACTGTAAGTTAACTGAAATACTGAAGGGGGCTGTTGGCTTCCTGATGTCCGCCATGTCGTGACAAATTTGTTAAGTACGTATTTCAGAAACTGTTCGACTTTGAATCATTGAAAGCCAAGCGTTAGACGGAGCTCATGCTATTATCGGAACTGAACACATGGGAACATTTGTTCCTTTCTACGCAGTTCCACATTTGCAGGCATCTGTGCTACTAAAAACACTTATAGCATCCAAAGTAAATTTACCACTGATGCTATATTCGATCAAAACATGCATGAAGGTGTGTTCAAGATAAAGTCGCAGTCATTTTACAAAGAACGCTAGTCGAGCGTCATCACCGACCAAATAAAGAAAAAGGTCCATCATTTTTGGGGAATGGTTATTGTTATTGTTATTGTTATTGTTATTGTTATTGTTATTGTTATTGTTATTGTTATTGTTATTGTTATTGTTATTGTTATTGTTATTGTTATTGTTATTGTTATTGTTATTGTTATTGTTATTGTTATTGTTATTGTTATTGTTATTGTTATTGTTATTGTTATTGTTATTGTTATTGTTATTGTTATTGTTATTGTTATTGTTATTGTTATTGTTATTGTCGTGTTGACATTTGGACGCAATTTGTTGCCACTCGGACGCAAATTGTTGACAATCGGACCTGAAAATTGCCAATCGGACCTGAAAATTGCCAAACGGACCCAGTGGTTGCCAAGTGGACGCCACGCGTTGCCAAAGGGCCCTAAAAGTTGCCAAGCGAACTTAATGTGAAGTGAAGTCAGACTTTTAACTCTGGATAACTTTCAAACTGTTGCACAGATTAAAAAGTGACATATGGCAATGTTGTAGAGGACCGTATGGAGTAACCACATGTGGCTTTTCGCTGAAGTAGCACTTGAATTTTGGGTGATATGAGCCTTTCTATATGGATCCAAAAGTTGACAAAGGGACATAATTTAAGAGAAAAAAAAAATTTGCACCCCTAAAAGCTGTTTCACCAACGAATCATTATATCTATGGTCATGCCTAAGGAGGTGCTAGAAATTTTGTAAAGTCAAATTGGAGAGATCTACGCAGCTTTAGAATATAGTCCTGTTTTTCATCTGGTCCTGATTCACTTGTTGCCAACCAGACTCTGTCGTTGCTGCCAAGCAGACCTCAATTTCAAATTAGGAAAATGAATAGCAAAAACCTCAACAACGGAGTCCATTAGAATGGAGGAACTTATAACTTGACGTGTCGACGCGATATTTTAGTGATTTCTGTATGACCCTCGTCGTTCTTCAATCATCAACAACTTATAGTCCAGGCATTTTATGGTTGGACCTGGAACTAATTCCCACAAAAGCTTTCTCTTCAGAAACCTGCTAGAATTAACGTCTAAAAGAACATACTAAAAGTCCCAAAAAATCCCAGCACGGCAACACTCCGTTTTGCAGCTTTTGGCGGAGAGGCTCTATGCGTGCTACATGAAAACGAGGCTGAAACCGGAAGTGCCCTTTAATTTGCTTAAATTTTATCAAAACTTCGACAGTTTCGCATAAAAACGTTTAATATCGATAAAACGCACACTGGCGAATATTCTTTATTTGTAACTTGCTCAATTGTCGCAAGTAAAGCGGCGGAATGTGAATTTTCGTAAAATAGCATCATCGCCGTAATCGACAGTCAAAATTTTCCTTGTGTGATATACAGTCCACGGCATTGTGACCGTAGCTCGTAATTGTGTAAATGTCACGAAAAGTTAAAGCGCATTTTCTATAAATATAAATTCGATCAACTTCTATAATCGTGGGATGGCGGATATCAAACTTGTAGGACAGTAGGAGATGGTCATTTAGCAATATTTAACATATTTCGATGCATGGGGGCGTCACGTAGCTCTGCTTGGACTCTTCGCATGTTCCATACTTTGATTTGTGTCGAGGTGGACTTGGGCTCTGGGCAAATAAAAAAACAGTTCCACTACGTACTGGGCTTTCGGCGGCGATGGAGAATGGATGTCTTCACGATAAGAACATCATGCGTCGCCATCGGCTTAAAGAGTGCGGAATCAGTTCATAATAACGCCGTTGTGCTGTTATTAGCCGTTATTTATTCTGTGAGTTCGCCAGGAAAGCATCTCTTCATCCCGTCCACAAAGGAAAATGTTGCACCTTTGCCCGCGCTGATCGTCCGTAGTGGGTCATCTTATTGGTAGCTCGGCGTGTTGACCATCAACAACGTACTTAACCTGGCCATGGCAGGTACAAAAAATTCACATCTCTCCCCCCACGCCCGTTGAAAATCGCATTCAGCCATTTCGTCTCAATGGACACGTGTGGGATTCGGATGTGCGTGAACCGGTGACTTGACGATTTACTATTTTTTCATGTGCCATCCGTACTTCCTTGCGTGTTTTGCGTATGCTAGTGAGACTCTCCGTCGTTTAACCGTTCGGAACCATGTGCCCAATAAGCTCGCCAATTTTCCCGCCTAATAATGGCGTTTTAAAGGGAAAATCTGACCGCGCGATGGAAGGTAAAAATGTTTTCATGACGGACTTCTTTCCTATCAGTTATCGCTATTTATAGCGATCGCTTATGGCGCATTCACCCACGGCGCGATATTAGTTGTGATTTCTGTGGCGATTCCACGGCGATCTCATATCGCGCGGTGTGAACGGCCGGCGATCTTATGGCGATTTCACTTGCGATGTCGCCGCGACGTCGCAGAAGATTTGAACGTTCAAATTCCATTGCGATGCGGGTGCGATTTCTTCAAATCACCAACAAACGGACAAATATCGCAAAGCCAAATAGATGGAAAAATCACAGCTAAGATCGCGCCGTGTGAACGGGCCTTTAGATTGCTTCTTAACTGCGATAATCATTTACTCGCTACCATTCATCTTTACCATTCGTCTTTCGGATGAAACAATCAACCGGGGTTCCGTCTCGCCTTTACTATAAAGCTGTAACCAGTTTAAGGGGAACGTTAAAGAACCACTACCCCCAGTGTGGAAATGTGGGGGCATCCACATCGACATTTACGCTGTCCATTTCCATTTGACAGCCATCACGATGCTCCGCACGCAACATCAAAGAGATGAGAACACTGCTTGTCTGTTTTAAATAATGAAAGCCGTCTTCGCCAGAACGCGTCGGGACGGCTCAGGGGTGTTGTTCTCAACGGTCAATAGCGCTGCACACAGATGACGTCACACTAATTAACATCTCAGACAAACAAATACACATCTCCCATTTTCTCAGTTTTCTCTCAAAAGAACGATACAAAATGAATTGGTAAACTGGTAGTTGCACTCGTTATAGCAGAGAGCTTGTATGCACTCCTACCCTGGCTCGTATTCAAGCGCGGTCCTTCTGAATGGGATGATTTCAGATGGATTGTTTGTCTGAATCTTAGAATCTGTGCGCAGCGCTAATGAATTATTCAATTAAAACTAGATGGCTTGGAAATGCGCGTGATGAATCAAAATCCAATAAGTTCTTGAATATGTATTCCAAAACGTCTCTAATAGCAAAACTGTTGCAGATTTGTACGAATTCGGAATTTCTCTAGCCCTAGTCATGACATTTTATCGTGCACCGTGAAAGAATAACTTTATTCCAAGCAATGTTGTGACGGCCTGAATCAATTTTCTAGTGCAAATAGACAAGTCAATTGCCCATTGCTAAAATACCTTATTCAAGAAATCGATCAAGACATCGATCAAGACATTTTACTTGCATTATACAATAATAAATGCAGAATTGTTAACATCTTTACAGTATTGCTTTTTTCCTTCTGCAACAGGTGAAATACTCCGAGCGCTTGACTAAGTAATGATAACTAAGTAATTATACGATGCCCGCGCGCTAGAAACATCATTTCAGACGGCTTTCAGGAGGCACTACTTTTAGAGTAAACAAACAAATTCGGCAATTCCTCTTTCTTACAATTAAACATTAACAAGTAAAACATTTATATTTCCCGTTGGTTCTAGTTTAAGTAGTCCAAACAACGAGCAATTTCTATTTCTTAAATTTTTCAGTTTTCTGCTTGTTTCTTTATGAAATCTTTGCATATTAGAACCGCGATTTGCTTTTTTCGAAAAAAACAAACAGATGTTTTCTTCTCTGTTTTGTGGGATTTTTGCACTGAAAAAGAATTAAAATATTTTCAATGTCGATAAGTAGTTTTGTGCACTTTACTATCGTCTTTTCGAGCCGCGATGTTGATTTATTATACCAGCCTCGTTTCCATGCGACTACAAATCGCTTTCTCGACTGCCTCAAATAAATCCTGTTTTTCGGAATGTTGCCGTGGTGGGATTTTCTGGGACTTTTCATATGTTATTAAGAGGTGATCAAAGAACCAAAAGCAGTTGAAATTTCTTTTGTGGGAATTAGTTCCAGGTCAGGCCCATTTTTGTCGTAGAATGCCTGGACTATTATCAGTCTGAAAAGCTTTGGCAAGCAGGTAAGGACTCTTCAAAAATTGACTTCACTGTTTAAAACGCTTCTCGCCTTTCACGTGCAAGGTGTAGCGGTATACATTACTGGACAATTCTCATTCTCATTCTTCGATTTGGGCCTTTCTATGCTGTCCCTCACGGCCTGTTTAAGCCAATCCTTTTCTTTTTTGTTAAGGTCCATGGCCCTTAAAGGGGCACTGTCACCATTTAAGACGATTTTAGGGTTAATTTAGGAAGCTTAAACGAAGTCAGACTAACAAGAATTGAACAAATAATCTAGATTTATTAAATAACCTTTAACTGCTACAAGATGAGTACAAATTTGGAGTATTTCAATGTGCTATCGAGCGGATGGAATTGGATGGTGAAATGACACTTTTAATTTCGTATCAGGCTGAACAGTTTTAAAACTTTGATGATTTGATAGAGAAAGCTATTAAATTTTACCAGAAACAAAATGAGTTATATGTTTCTGATCTTACGTAAGAATGCCTATATAATGCAAGTTTCAGTTCCTTTTTCTTTCTAGAGCATAATAACAGTATACATATGATTCTTGTAGAATCTAGTTGTTTCTGTAGATAACTGGTCTTATTTTATAATATTTTTGCTGAAACAACCGTGACAGTGCCTCTTTAACTCTTTGCAAACACCGGACACCTCAACCCACTTCACACTGCTATACTGCAAACTACACAATGTATGTTACATACAGTAAAAACCCGCGTATAAGAACCAGGATTTTTCAATTAAGCCTAAACAGGTTCTTATATAAATGGTACTTAAAGTAAATTTAGGCTACCAAGGTTCTTAAAATAGGTTCTTAAATTTTCCGCGGAATTGCATTTAAATATGAATGGTAAACACATAGACATTCAAGATAGTACTTTAGGCTTGATGATCTTAATTCAGCAGTTTCTACCTATACACTTACAGCAACTCCACTGATAAGAACCTAAACTAAAAATTTCAGCCTTAATAGGTTCTAATGTGGAGGGGAATTAAAATGAACATCTTAGCCTAACAGGTTCTTAAAACCCAGGTACTTATACGCTGGTTTTTACTGTAGTACACTTTGTTCGATACACACAACACTAGACGTTAAACGCTACACGCTTCCCATTGCACACTATGCTAGACTACAGTACACGCATCACGCCATACACTGGATTTCACGCACTTAACGCTACACACAAAATACACACTGCACGCTAAACATTACACGTTTCCCACTACACACTACACACTGCACGCTTCGCACCTCACGCTTCACATTGCATGCTAAATACTGTATGCTACGCACTACACGCCACACTGCACGTTACACAGTACACGCTACACACTAAACTGCACGCTATGAACTATACGCTACACTATATACATTACACTGAACGCTATGCACTGTACGCTACACACTATACACTACACTGCTCGATATACACTACACGCTACACTACATTACATTGCTCGCTATGCACTACATGCTACATACTACATTACACTGCACGTTACGCACTACACGCTACACACTACACTATACTGCACGCTACGCACTACACGCTTCACCCTATACACTACACTGCTCGCTATGCACTACATGCTACACACCACATTAAACTGCACGTTACGCACTACACGCTTCACAATATACACTATAACACTGCACGTTACGCACTACACGCTACACTACACTATACTGCACGCTACGCACTACACGCTTCACACTATACACTACACTGCTCGCTATTAACTACGCGCTACGCTACACTACACTGCACGTTACGCACTACACGCTATACACCACTGCACGTTTTGCAGTACACACTTCATGACACTACTACACGCTACACACTATACACTACATTGCACGCATGCACTTCGCGATACATTTCACTGCACACGCACTGCACACTATACACTACATTGCACGCATGCACTTCACGCTACATTTCACTGCACGTTACGCACTGCACACTATACACTACACTGCACGCTATGCAGTACACACTACATTACACTGCGCGTTACGCACTACACGCTACACACTATACACGCAAACAGATCATACTTCCCTTCCTTGAGTTCATAACCGCCTAACAGAAGTACTTTGGTCGCTCTGGAATGATCTACCTGTGTCTCTGCGCACAGCTCCAAATGCTGAGTCATCATAATTCATGCCAAACCTGTTACCCAACCAAATCAAGTCTGGTCATTTCTAAATCGCGGATACGCGTAGCGTAAACACGAATTATTGTGGGGGGCCAAAGGTCACTCGCTAGCTCATAGCTCAAGTGTTATCACAGTAGAAAAAAATAATATATCGAGAACGGAACATCGCTCAGAGACAAAACTTGGGTGAAGTTATATTAGAGGCATGAGAAGTGCAACAACGACGTCAACAAAACTGGAACAATTGATATCTAAAGAAGCGAGCATTGCTAGACGAGCAAGCTTAGAAAAAGCCATCACCGAGGCAAGCGGGTGAGCAGCAGTCACATGACATGACGTCATCAAACCCAGAAAAACAATATCTCGAGAAGAGAACATCGCTAGGTGACCAAAATTGGATAAAGTTGACTTCTTGTCAAAGGGGTCAAACAATAAGGTCACGTGGTATGATGTCATCGATGACGTCATCAAAACTAGAAAAAATGATATCTCGGGAAAGGAACATCGTCATACGACCAAAGGGTATCCACGATTTCACAGAGGCGCTCAGTGAAGTCTATATCTGCCAGTACAATCTATATCTGCCAGAAAATAGGATTGGCTGATGTAGGTGGGCAGCATACAGTAATTATATGGTTAGTTAGGGTTAGGCTAAGCCTGACATAACTGCACCAAAAATCTCCAGGAACCGTTCAAGCTTGTCTAGTTTGAATCAATGGCAGCTATTTGTCTTCTTAAAAGGATCGTTTCTATAGCAACAGTGGTTGCCATGGTAACCTGACCTGAAACCCGGATTTCGAAGAGCTCTACATCAAATAGAAAGAAAGATATGATAATACATTCTATAACAAAAACAAACCTTACCTTCCAGTCTACTATCATGCCAAGGAGTAAAAAAATTGATAAAATATTCGCGAAGTTTTAGGCCTCTGAACATCGTCCAGAAAAATATTTAACCTCAAATTTCTCAATGAAGACATCGTTTTAAGGCCGCATAATATAAAACAGAATAAAAGCTTTCGATGTAAGCATTTCAAAAATGAAATTTATTTTGTGACGTCATCGAAGTTCCCATGGCAACCAACTTAAAATTATCTATACATTTGGGAAAATACATGAGACGTATTTGAATTACATAGCGATATTCAACTTATCATATTGAACTCATCAAAATAAAAATTGACCGCTGATTATTCATTGTTGCCGCGGCAACAACGTCCGAACATCGGAAATTCAAAAAATCATATCTGGTGGAATACTTTTACAAACGACGCGGTATTTTGCATGATCAAAGCATTTGAGACTTTCTAAAGGTGTACCAAGTTCCTCTGCTTTATCTTCAAAATATGATTGGTTATAGCCACTTTAAGAAAAAATCTCCATGAGCCATTTCCGACCAAACTTCTGAGTATATCATGGTCCTTGTAACTTTCAAAACACAACTTTTAACGGTCAATGCAACGATGTACTAAGTTCTAAAAAATATTGAAAAGCAAATTTTTAAGAGACCACAAAGTTGCCAATTTTACGTCCATCTGGCAACATTTGAAATATCGGCCCAATTGTAACTAACTAACGAATAAATGAATTCAAACAAATAAAACGTCATTTGATAGAGCGCCCAAATATGTATATATTTCAAGTAATAAACTGAAAGTTTTATGACTTTTTGACTTTGAAATTTGACATTGAAAAAAAGTTGCCAAACAGACCCAAGCGGGTGTCATGGCACTCTTGCGCATGCGCATATTTCGCAACAAACGACATGTCATCTTGTAGCCCTTCACGAAGCGATCATCACCTGAAAGTTTCATCGCACTACGACAAAGGGAAGGCTTTGAAATATTCAATCAAAATTCTGAAAATCCTTTATTTCAGAAAAATCTCAAGTCTTAGTAGGGTATACACCTTTATGAGGGTCTAAACCCTAACCATGAGATAACAATGTTTACTTCATCCGATCTCAACGAAACTTGGACAGCTGATAGGCCTTGATCAGTAGTGTCTAGCAATGCTTTTAGTTTTGCGTTCCGATGTCAGGGGGGCACTTATGCCGATTTAAAAATTGGCATTTTTAGGTCCTTTTGGCGACATAACACTTCTCAATATTGTATTGTTTGACTTTTTGAGACGTATTGGTACTAATTGGGCTTAGGCACATATCCCTGCATCTTTAGAATTCGGAAAAGGCTTATATTTCAGGAAAAGTCCAAGTCAACACGCCAATTATTATTGTTATTGTTATTGTTATTGTTATTCCCCATAAGTGATGATAGCTTATAAGTGGACCTAAATTACTCTCTTTATCGCCATAAAAATTTCCAACTTTGAATTTGGACCTGATTATGACTACCTTATTATATGGCAACGATAGTACGCGCGCTCTGATTGGCTAACGAGCGGGCGTAACTCTCCGTAATGCCCACGGGCATTATGGAAATTCTTAATGCCCGCTCCCAGTTCACGGACTGACAAGCATTCATCTCCTTTAAATAACACAAATTCAAAAAGATTTTCAGCGAAATTCACAAGGAATACATGACACAGTATAACACCAGATCTAACTTGTGACAAGACGAAAATAATGGCCTGAATATCAGAAATGACCTGTTTACAAAAGCAAACAGAGCCAAAAAAGTTACTGTAAGAAATTCGAGCGAGAAAATGAAGGGAGTCAAAATAGCAACAAAAGATAAAAGCTACTGTAAAGTCAAAATTTAATGGGAATTCAAGATACTCGAGAGCTAAAAATAATAACAGAAAGCGAGTTCAAAGTTTGTGCTTACCGATAGTCAAGTCGCTCATTTCTTTTCTCTCTTCATCTACTCGAGTTAAATTCATTCTTACTTGACGTTTGCTTTTGCACAAAAGCCGGCTAAAATAACCATGCAATTTGGAGGATAGCTTGTGAAGTATCTTCTTCAGGTTAACTCTTCTTCCGTACTTATTAAAGGCCTTTTGTAATGAGCAATGCTTTCCCCAATGGTGCTAAAATAATTTGAGCTGACGTCGAAGACTTGCTTCCCGGTTGCTTGCCGTTTGAAACTTCTGTAACTACTCAAAAGTTTCTCACAAATGACTAAACAGCATTATAAAATGTAAAAGAAAGGATTCCGAAGTATTTGACATCCATAAGAGATTGATTACATAGATCAAGTCTGGCGTGGTTTGCACACACGGGTGTTCTATCAGTTTGACTCAGAGAATGAAATACTCTGAATGAACTCGAGCGACGCGGGCGCGTGTCTGAGTTATTTCGGCGGGAAAATGAACGAGGCGACTTCCGGTTCGTAAAAAGTTTGTAGAAAAGTGCCATATAATAAACAACTTACTAACCTCGACCGTTCGGGCATTACGTAAAATATCAAACCTCGGTTTTGGCGTATCAACCTCGCTATCGCTCGGTCGATACGCCAAAACCTCAGTTTGATATTTCACGTAATGCCCTCACTTTCGGTTAGTAAGTAGTCAATAATTCGATATTTACTTTTAAACTGACGCGACATGAAAACTGACAAGTTTTTCAAAGCGCTAGTGTTCCGCGCGTTTTTTATTTCTTTCCTTTTAACAGCGAAAAGACCTATTATTGCATAGAAAGGCCCTGTTGTTCCTTTCCTTAAGATGTGAAAGGAACCAATTGACTAATAAACGGAACAAAAGGACCTGTTAAAGTTAAAAGGAACCAATTGTTCCTTTCGACTGCGTTCCTTTTTACTTAATAGGAACAATAGTTCCTGTGTGAACTGTTCCTATCTAAAAATTCGGACCAATTGTTCCCAATTAGTTGTCATCATATAGGACCAATTGTTCCCAATTAGTTGTCATCATATAGGAACACAGGTCCGAACAATGCTATTTTTGTTCCTCAATTGCCAAAACGGTTCCGATAGCACCTTAAGGTGGCTCCCGAGTATTTATTGCAGAAATAGACCTCAACTTCTATCGTATGTTTGACCCTGAAAAAATCTTCCGATTTCCATAATTGTTTTCTCAGAGCTTAAGCAACCTCTGCACTACCAAATGGTGTAGTTCATTTGATATATTAAGCTCGTCTGTTTGGGATATTTTAAATTTTCCAAAGGAGGTGTTTTTAGAATAATTGGTATAACTTGAAAATTCGACCGTGAATGACGTTATTACCAGCTAATATCGCATCTATAGTAATAAGGGTTTACTCAGAGAAATGCCCAGGTCAGCTTTTCCCATGCGATTTAAGTTGTAAACGATGTAATAATTTTACCTCTAAAAATGTCTTATTCCGCTTCTGTTTAGTGCGCCGAGCGCGGATATCAGAAAAGTAGGGGAGCTCTTCAGGATTATATCGGCTAATGTTTACTTTTAATTATATAAAAGAGAAAATAGAATCGAGTATCTACAGAAAGCGGTATTTAATAAACGAATGAGAGCAGCTTCTTGTCCAGAATGTGCTGTTGCTATAATATTCAATTCGAGCTCGAAATAACTAAATTGCTGGAATTGTTTCATAAGTTTCTTTCGTGAGAGGTAGAGTACAACTAACTGAGAAGACTTGCCAAGTTTGGGCTCGTCTTTCCAATACTATGTTGAGAAACATTATCCAAAAGGAGTCAGTGTTTCGTTGCTACACTTCCTTTGGCAAGACCGGAAGATTCCTATATCAGAAACGTAAATCTTGTGAAAAACATTTCACCTTCTTCTCCGTTTCCGCCATTTTGGATTAGCTGGGTGTTTCGATGCGTGCGACCGCTGGCCAGCTATGACTGTCATGCTTGCCTTATGCTGGCGATGTGAGGTGCATTTATGCCAACTGTAGGAAGAGTCACATTTTTACCCTCGACTGCAATGGGGGTCACATAGAACCTTTTAGTAAGTCCAGTCACGCATGTTTTCCGCGAATGACGTCAAATTTTATTCCTTTGAAATGTGTTCAAGAAACCAGAAATTGAAAATAATAAATTTGACGTCATTCACGGAAAACACGCACGGCTGGACTTATTAAAAGGGTCTATATTTTTGGTTAGGTTCAAGGGGCGGGTCCATATATTTTGGTGTTGCTTAAAAATAGCCCCCCCCCTCCCCCATTGCAAATAATGACCCGCTCCAAGGAGGTTCATTTTTTCATGTCCTCATCCCTTGTACTTCAATCTTTATCTCATGCGGAGATAAACAGAACGGAAAGCCAATTTACAAATTAACATGCTATGGGTTGTTCTTGGTGTCGACATGTTTTATTTACATTGACACTTCCATTGCAACCAACCCCGACCTTCCAAAAATATTTATTTGCAGAACTTGCCCCGATAAAGAGATAATTCGGCAAAACCATTTTCACGATGAAGACTATAAGCATTACATGAAGTTTAAAGACAAAGTGTTCTCGCGTTTTCCAATTATAACGCGCTCATTTTGTTTTCGTCAGTAAGAGGAGGAGCAGGAATATGGGGAGTAGCAGGAACAAGAGCATGGGGAGGCGTCCATGGGGAGGCAAGAACAGGAGAAGGAGGATGGGGAGGAGCAGGAACAGGAGCATGGGGAGGCGTCCATGGGGAGGAAAGAACAGGAGAAGGAGGATGGGGAGGATCAGGAGGAAAAAAAGGAGGATATGGAGAAGGATGGGGACACGCGGGAGGAGTAAGAGGAACAATAGGAGGAGGATGGGGAGGAGGAGGAGGACTTGGAGGACCAGGAGGACTTGGAGGTGCAGAAGCAGGAGCAGAAACAGGAGGACATGGATGGGAAGGAGCAGGAGGAGGTAAGTGAACAGTTACAACCGGACAAGACTTTCGCAACCGATAATACCTTGAATCTTATTGTCATTTACCTCATGGATGTTTATCATTTAAAGGCCCATCACCGACGGGAGCTTTTGACAATATAAAGGCTCTTTTCCGGTATTTTTCATCAGACCTTCCTGCCACTATTACACATATAGATTATGCCTTTCCTTTGTTAGTTTTTACCAAGCCATCAATTAAAACCGAACAAACAAAAAGGAAAGGGTTGTTATATCATAAATCCTGAAAGGGTAAAGATATATTGTTTTGTTCTGATGACACCAGTGATTCTTCTATGCTTATTGCTTCAATGCAATTTGACAAAAAGGTGCAAATATATATTAATTCTTTTAAACAAATCCGATCATCTAAGTTAACGCGGGCACAAACTCATTATTAAAAGAACTTACGCCAGAGAAGCCCCAGGTCACGCAGTTTCTGCGTCTAGTTAAATAATCATTTGGCCATTAGCGGACAAGAGTCTATCAGTCAGGAAAAGCATTTTATCTAGAGCAACCGTATTTTTTAGAGAATATAAAAAGTGGGGAGAGTCACATTTTTTTACCTACGACTACACAGATGCATGTTTTCCGCGAATGACGTCAAATTTATTCTTTTGAAATGTGTTCAAGAGACAAGAAATTGAAAATAATAAATTTGACGTCATTCGCGGAAAATACGCACGGCTGGACTTATTACAAGGGTCTATATTTTTGTTAGGTTCAAGGGGAGGGTTCATATATTTTGGTGTTGCTTAAAAAATAGTTCCCCCCCCCCCCCCCCCCAATTGCTAAATAATGACACGCTCCAATTAGGTTCATTTTTTCATGTCCTCATCCCCTGTGCTTATGATCTTTATCTCATGCGGAGAAGCACAGAACGGAAAGCCAATTTACAAACTAACATGCTATGGGTTGTTCTTGGTGTCGACATGTTTATTTGTATTGACACTTCCATAATTGCAACCAACCCCGACCTTCCAAAAATATTTATTTGCAGAACTCGCCCCGATAATGAGATATTTCGGCAAAACCGTTTTCACGATGAAGACTATAAGCATTACATGAAGTTTGAAGAAAAGGTGTTTTCCAATTATAACGCGCTCATTTTGTTTTCGTCAGTAAGAGAAGGAGCCGGAGCAGGAGCATGGGTAAGCGAGCATGTGAAGAAAGGAACAGGAGTGGAAGGATTGGGAACAACAGGAGGAGGAGGAGGAGGAGGAGGAGGAGGAGGAGGAGGAGCAGGAGCAGGAGGAGGAGGAGGAGCAGGAGGAGGAGGAGGAGGAGGAGGAGGAGCAGGAGCAGGAGGAGGAGCAGGAGCAGGAGCAGGTAAGTGAACAGTTACAACCGGACAGGACTTTCGCAACCGATAATACCTCGAATCTTATTCTCATTTACCAAATGGATGTTTATCATTTAAAGGCCCATCACCGACCGGGAGCTTTTGCGCCTCGTTTTCTTTTGCTTTCAAATTTTCGGATGCTCTGGTTGGCTACGAGTCCGCAAAGGCTGTCGGTTGGTGATGGGCCTTTAAGCCATGAGTCCAAAGCTGTTGCGCGTTTCACGCTCATAAAAGGGTTTAGGTTTGATTTCATATTTTGATTTTCATAAACGCGGAGGTTTGTTGGATATATGACAATAAATTGCCGAAAGAGCTGTAAAAATACGGAGGAGTAGGAAAAGGAGAAGGAAATTGGACGATTACAAACGGACAGGACTTTCACTATCAATAATGACTGCATGGGGAGGGAGAATGGCTGGTCATTTCAGTATGCGCAACATTAAAACTCTGAAACCACTGCCGCGTTCTCTCATTATCTCATTGGCGGGTCGCTCAAGTCATAGTTAAGGAGGCTGCCTACAGTTTTTCTTGAACTTGGTCACTTAAGAGCGTCCGTCTGTAAATATCACCTATTGGCTTCAGAATGCAAAAATTCAAAATCGCTCAAATTTGGTCAGAAGTTAGGTCATAATGAACTATAACGCAATATCACATGACATGACACTTGAGCCAAAACATGTGTCTGAACTCTTCACTCGTGGGAATCGCGCTGCTTTGCCTGATTTTCCGTAGAAAGTCAGCTTCGGATTTTAACTCTAAGGAAGGAAAGTATTCTTTCTTCTTAGGGAGGGTTTAGAAGTGGCTCAATTTCCATAAAATATGCCGAATAGCCAGGAGTTCGATCGGTGATATAATCTGTTTACTTTGTGTCTTGGGGAAGCTCGAAGAAGCTGAATAATTATGCCTGGACGTCCTGCCTCGTCTCGGAATGAAACAATACCAGTGTTTTGCCATCTGAGAGGGTTTATACACCGTGGTTTTGGCGATTTGCGACCAGGTATGTGCATGTTTTTGTAGTTCGTGACCTCCAGTTCCTGGAAATCGTAGCGCTATTTAGCGCTTAGCAGGGGTTGAATTCCGGGTCATAGAACTTCGCGATTTTGATTGCCACAAAATTTTATTTAATAAATTGAAAGCAGAAACATTGCTTTCCTCGCCAATATTTCAAAGTTCGACAATTCCAGATATCATCGGAGATATAAGCCCCGGGTTTGGGCCTTAGGAAAAAACGAAAAAATGTTTAAAAATCGCTAAAATATTTATCTTTCATCAGAAAGAGTTTTAAAACCACTCAATCGGAAGCTTGTTATCTTATCTACAAGGATATGAACCGATTGTTTGGCGTGCTGATCAATTTAGAAGAGTTTTTGGCCATATTTCGAAGTAGGTGAAAAATGCGAAAAAATCGATAATGGCTTTCTTCTTCGCCCCCGCTCTGTATTTATCAGATCGATCTGAAAGTTGGACAGCATGAATAGATCATAATGACCTAACTTCTGACCAAATTTGAGCGATTTTGAATTTTTGCATTCTGAAGCCTATAGGTGATATTTACAGACGGACGCTCTTAAATATGGACGACCACAATTCTGAAATATACTTACTTACGGATTTGAAATTTTGATCATTTGCTGTGGAAAGATCAAAGTTCAAGATTATGCACGATTTATTGTCAACAGAGTTTCCATACCAACGAAACAGGGGTCACTGTTTTTAATTAGCAAAAGTTCCACTTGAAATTCGATCTAAACTTTTAAAATGACACTCACCAAGCGCTAATCCTTAGGTCTATACGTATACGCAGTTTAGAGAAAATTCACCAAGCCGATTTCAATATATTCCAGGCGACTTTTTTTGCCTTTGAAAATTCAAAATGTTTCAAAATGTTTCACTTGCTTTCTAATTATTATGAATTTAATGACTTTTGAAATAGGCTAGCGACATCTCTTACAGCAACATTCATCCCAAGGTATACAACAACTTGTTTGCCAAATTTGATGGGTTTGATTTTCCATAATGAACATCGACTCAAACTTCAAATGTTGAGCAAATTCGCAAAATATTATTTCGAACACAGCTAAGGCTCCAGAGAAAGTTCCTGATGGCGAATTTGTTTAGCGAGATGCTGTCGTAAGAAAACAATTTACTGAAAGTTTTGATTCCATTCAAAACTAATGCCGTTAACTTTTTTCCCCCTTAACTAATCCTACAAGCGATTTAGCGAAAATATGTGAAAAATAAAATGATATTGTATTGCGTTATCCGCATTGGTAACCGAGCCTTCTGATTACAATTTTTTTGAACTAGAAGACATCTTCCTCCACAAATTAAGGAGTTTTTCAATTTTTTCAATATCAATATCCAACATACGGATATTTTCCGAAACGTCACGTATGGATTTCGCAAACAAACGAAAAATAAAAATGCTACTGCCAACAACAGCGTTCGAGTAACACCTTTTTGTCGCTATCTATATATTAATATCGTAAGGAAAATCGTGTCGACACTCGCTCCGCTCAGCCCTGAAGCTGTGCCGCCAAAAGAAGTTCGCAAACCCGAAGGGAAGGTGGAAATTTGGACCATGAGCGTGTTTTTGTTGGAAACGATTCACCTCGGGCTAAGTTCTAATTCAAGCGATTTCTTAAGCGAGGGACAAAGCCGCCATGTTGAATTCTCCCACAGAAACTAAAAAAGAACTCGGTTCGCGCAGCCGAAAGCACCATTGACATTCAAACCTAAATGATTCTCTTACAGATTACATACAGGAATGTGCAGGGATAATTCTAACTTGAAAGATTTGAGCTGAGAAAAATTTTCATTCAAGTTTCAACAAACGTACATACTACATTGCTTCCCTCGGAGCACGCGCTAAGTCATGCTAAGTCGAAATGACACATTTAGAAAACAAAGTCCGTGAAAGTCATGAATAACATTCTCTAAGTATAAATCCTGACGGCTCTATCGCAAAACGAAGGACACAATCCCGAAGAGAAAGAGGAAATCCCTCCAGTGTGCGTGTTTTTGTTGGAAAAGAATCAATTTGGGCTAAGTTCTAATTCAAGCATTTTTTAAGCGAGGGATAAAGCCGAAAAAATATAAATAATGTAAACTAAAAAGCATAGACCATTTTTACTTGACCTGTTTCTTCTCTCCCCTCGCTGAGATATGATAAACATACAAACAATTCCGAAGTCAAATTGCGCTTTCGATTTTCACGGGTTCTTTGACCGATTTGAGAGATTGACACACGCGTGATTTTGTCAAACCAAGCAGGGAGACCAGTGCAAAAAAAGAATCCTTTTGGGCTCACTTCATTTATTTCGGCATGGTGGGACGGGGTACTCATGCTGATGAGAGGTTATTAGTAATGTAAATCCAGCAGTTTATGGAAGGGGAAATCATGAACCCCTCCCTACATCCTTATGGCCATTGTGATTTTTTTCCCCGTTTTTTTTAAACAGAGAACACTTTTAGTAAATTTCCCCCTTACACTCCGTGAATTTTTCACGGGCATAAGCTAGTTTCCTTATTATTTATCTGATCGGAAAAGCATACGTGAGTCTGTGGTTATAGAGTTCGTTGAAATGTCAATATCACAAAAATGAGCATTTTTTCAAGTATGAAGAACGAGAAGCATTTTTTCTCTAGCAATGAAGTCACGATGACGTCACGTGATGACGTCATTGAGATTGACATCTCGCTCGATCCGAATTTCAAATATTTTCATTGAAAGGCACATTTTTCACAGGACTTTCCATTTTCCCTAGCAACGGCTCAAAAAGATACGTAAACGCACCCTTAAAAAACATATTACATTGGACTAATATTCATGGACATGTTTCCAAGCACATTTGTATGGAAAATTGTTGAGCACAAACTTAAAAACCTGGTTGCTCGATAATGCTTAAAGCAGGAATATGGATTCCAGCGGCTCTTTATTTTCCAAAATACGATGTTCAAAATGATACTAGCTGCATGAAAATAGGTTGAAAATAGCATATTACATGAGCCAAAAAACACTAGGATACGGCCTTACAAGTAATTTGGAGGATATTTATATGCACGACATTTTGACAAAAAGAGCTCGATGCCATGTCACACGTTCTTCCCCTATGACTTATTCTGCCGCCGGAAAGCCAGCTGAAAGCGCTAAATTTTCAATTTTAATCAGCCGTATGTTGTTGATTAGAAAACAGCCTGATAACAACATCGAAAAGCCTTACGATGGGAAATGTATTGATCTTCGATCTTGGATTCCTGTCAAAGAATCTCCTCCCGTTTACACTCTTGAAGTGCAAGTATGTTCACGCGTGTTAGGGACCGGTCATTATTTATGTGCGGGGGTGGGGGGGAGAAATCATGGGGTGGGTCAGGTCGATTTTTTTGAAAGAAAGGGGGTGGGTCAAAAGAGAATTTCACGATGGTTGGGGGTGGGTCAATGCGTGTTTCAAAAGAATCACACTCACTACAATGCATTTGACAGTTCATAAGTTTATGCACTGCTGAAAATACAATATTAAACACAACAATAATATAACACAACTGTATGTCAGTGTACAATAGCAATACCACCTACAGTAATAGTTTTAAGCATGACAACTTCTCATTTAAGGAGGCTGGGGGTGGGTCACTGCAAATATAAAGTTATATGGGGGTGGGTTAAGATTGAACTAATGAACTTAAAGGGGTGGGTCACGTGTTTTATTTAACGCTAAAACAAAAAAAATCCCCCCCACCCCCGCACATAAATAATGACCGGTCCCTTATTAGCTGCTTTTCTTTTCGGCAAATTAGACCAGTTTGTTCATTTCAAGTATAACTTTAATATACAGTGCCCGAAAGCGTCGACTTGAACGTCTTTCTAAAGGCAAGAAAAGAACGTTCGATGTGTGCGGAATCAAAGCAAGTTTTGAAAAAATTCGCTTGTACCGCGATGAATATATGTCTTGCTGTGCGCGTGCCAGCTGTGCGTGTTCCGTTTTTCTGGATGCTGTTAGTAGCGCTTACAGATAAAACCTAAGCAAAATACTAGGCACGCGAACACAGCTCGCTAAATGATAAATAAAAGACATAGGAAATCAGTAAGCTTCATTATTTAAAAAACATGAATAACACATTTTAAGTTTCTGCTGATCGCATAGATCGGCTTAGATTACCTCTTTATTTCAAAGCGAAGTGACAGTTCTTGTAGTAGAATTTCCTGCGAGTCCTTCAATATTTTGTTTTGATAACTCGACGTGAAAAACGATTCAGCAAATTACAAATTAGCTGAGCCCTAAGACGGAGTTCAAAAAGGCCGATTCCCAGAGGTACTTAAATGTAAATGTCATTTACATTTAAGTACCTTTGGGAAGCCGTCGTTTTGAAGTCCGTCTTAGGGTTCAGCTAATTTGCAATTTGCTAAATCGCTTTTCACGCTTAAAACTCCCTCGGCTACTCACAAAGGTCTTTGAAAGCTTATCCAATCACGGCAGTGTAGAATTTGAACATTAAATATTCATGCAGAAATTTTAATGAATGCGCCAAAGTTAATGATGTCCAAAAAGACAAAGCCATTCTGCGCCATGATATAATCATCAACAATGTAAATCGTAGTTCTTCTTCATGTCGTGAATCACAAAAAAATAATTACCGCGAAATTTGTGACAACAATTATTTTGCTCTATTTCTTATATCAGGCTGTAGTCCCCCAGGTTGTTCTTCTTCTTTGTGTTCCCTTTTCTGGAGATTTATCTCCACTAGGGCATGTCTATTGTATCCAATAGACACAGGAACCTTTGTCCTGTCCATCATTATTTTCCTGATCTGTTGTGCATCCATTTGAACATATTTCTCCTGATTAGTCCATTTGGAGCACGTTGCTACCGAGAATATTGCAATCTAGTTTGTGGGAAGATTTGAAATCTAGAAAAGTAATCATGTCTCCTTCGGCAGCATTAAAAGATACTTACGCTTATAGTCCAGTGATTAAGCATCACATGAAAAACATCGACTATTCCGTCCGATTGACTTAGTTATGCCCGAAACACGCGAAATGCTTTCCAAAAGTGCTCGTTTTTCACAGCAGCCGAAATTGTTGTTGCTTGAAGAAGAAAAAAATAAGAATAATAACAAATTGGTAATAATGGCATTTTCGCCAATAAATTGCAAAAAAAAACATCTCCCCAAAAACACTGTGCACATACCATTTGCTCCTACCCCCATCACTCTTCTTCCGTTTCTTCGCTTAAATTAGAAATCACTCACGTCGCGCGTTTTGCAGGGATAAAATAACTGAAATAGGGCAATATTAACCTGAGGATCAGGCCCTCCCTCGTTTCCCTTGAAAAATAAATACCGGGAAGTCGAGAAGAGGGCCTGATCTTCCTCGTACCCAGGCGTCTCTACTTTGCGGAAAAAGACGCTATCGACGAGAAAGGCGCTATCGATAAGCGAGCAATGCATCATGGGAAGGATTAGCGTTAGCGCAAGGGATAATGGAAAGGGTCAAGCGAGAAATAGAAACGCCTTGCAGATTACACCCGATTTTCCGATTTCTGAATTCAAGCTAAAACTTCGCCATTGTGCTTTTTTTTGTCCGTTTTATTTCATAACTTAATTGTTAAGGCCTGGGATTCTAAATAGGCATGGTAAAACGCAAAATGTGCCTTAAATCGCTTTAAGACGTAATCCATTTGAAAATCGAGTAGCGATTGGAAAAACATTATTGGAACAATATTTCTGTCTTACTGCTTTTGATATCTGATCTAAAAAAATCATTTCTTATAACACCGAATATTGAAAATGAATCCTGAAAGTTGTCCAAATCCATACAATTTGTTGACAGCACTTTGAAAGAACATCCATAGCCAACACCATATCTTCACAACTTTGAAAAAATATTTCTCAGGTTTCCTTCGGAATTTCTTCTCGGTGTTATCACCAATTCTTTATTTTATCAAAACCTAATAAAATGCTAGAAACAAGGAAATTGGTTTTGTAATACTCTATCCAGGGTCCTGAAGGGGGTCCCAATCCCGTTTCCCGGCCGTTTTTTGGGCAAAATCCCGTTCCCAGTAGGTAAAATCCCGGTCCCGGTAGGATCAATAGTTAAAATCGATCCCGACGCGCGAAAACTGCGATGTTGAAATTGAGATTTCTGCTTTTAAACCTAGTTTCCATATAGTCTTACCTGTCGTATCAGTCAACCGCGAAACAAAAAAATAATCATTCCAATTTCCATTGTTTCACGGTCGACTTATGCGACAGATAAGACTATCTGGAAACGAAATCTCTTGGTACTCTCAATTTATCGAAACTTTTAAAACGAATTTAACATGTCTATAAGCCGTTAGCTGACTCGGGAATGTTAAGGCAGGCCTGATTTCGATAAACACAGTTCTTCAAGCCTCAAAGAGAAGCTGCCCAGTACAGGGAAGCTTTAGCTGGTGAATGGAGACCGAAAAAAAACATGTAATAGCTCCGCCCACTAGTAGCAAACAATAGAACGTTTTCCCTACGGAATTCAAAATGTCCGAGCAACAAACTTGAATATTGAAGATTTTTCAATAATCATTAATCAGCTTTTCAAGATAAAAATATAAAATCCAAATTGCATGCAACAACTTCTAACACCTCCCTGCAATCGGTATCTTTTCCGCGCTCTATGCCAAAGATAAAATTTGGCTTGTCCGACGTAGCAACAGTAACTAGGGGTATAACCATGAATGCGGGATCGGTGAATTGTTTGTTATCTGTCTAAACTTTCTTCTTTAAAAAAAACAATGTTTTCTTGTGACCACAGAAAAACAGGGAACCATATTTAAAGCGAGAAACTCGTCTCAGACGACTTTTCCGTCTCTAGTATGAATACAGCTAATTTCTTTTACACAAGCGCCTATTTCTTTTACACAAGTGATCTAGTCCCATGATGCATTGCGCGCGTAGACACGTAGGCTCAAGAATCAGTGCAGCATGCTGATTCTTTGAGACCCTCAAAGTGCGTGATTCCCTAAATAAAGTGCGCGCTTTTAGCCAATCAGAATAGAGATAGTGAGTATAATGTATAATAATACAATTAATCACAAAAGCACATTAAAATGTGGCAGAAATATTGACATGTTCATGATTATCGCAGCCAAAGACGGATACAATGTCCCTAATTTGTTTCATGTTTGTGTCACTTTTTTATGAATCTTTATGTATTTCTCATTACAGACAATACACGATGACGAACATTGCAATCTTTCGGAAAAATGGCAACGGACACACATACTCGATATTGTAACCTTGGATACTACACTACAGCACTCTCCATATGTCATAACCGACTCGCCCTGCTCACAATGCATAGCTTTTTTCGTATTCATTGAAACCAAGCTCTTATATGAGAAGAAGGTCTGCTATTCGGAGTTTTTCTCGAGTTTGTATATTGGTAAAATGCGCTAAACTGACAAAAAGTAAAGCTTTCTTGTCAAGTCTTTCAATACAGATGGTATCAGACAGAGCGGAAATATGACCTGCTAAGATCACTAAATTTCAAATAATAAGGTCAGGTTAGCTCAGATAAGCTTGATTTTTTGCATACAGACTCCTTGTCTGATTAAAAACAAAATATTAAAAATGATTTTTTTCTAATGAATCCGTCTTTGAGATATTACGCGTTTAACTTTGGTTTTTGAACCATTTTATGGAGAATTAGTACTTTGATCAGGAATTCTGCAAATTTTGTTCAATCATATCTAAAATTCATATTCTTGGTTTGCATGTGACGTCACTGGCGGCAATGTTGGTGGTGCAGAACAAAAGAAAGTTCATTTGCTCCTTTTATTCAGGTCACCAACATGGCCGCCGTGCTTTTGTTATTTTATTCCCAAAGGAATGATTGCAAATCAAGAATTCTTCAAATTTCTTGAAAATTTGGAATTAAGCTTTTGGTCATAGAAACTCCTTTGTATACGGAATCTTGAGCTTATATATTAAAATATGGCGAAGTTAGACATTTCATTTTTGGTCATTTCCGCTCTGTCATGGTATCAAAATTGTGGCGACTGATTGCATTATCGGCAGGGTGAGACGGCTACTCCAAAGCGCGGCAAGAAAAAATTCCATAAGTCGACAACAATTAAGTAGACATGCTTGTTTGGACGATAAATTAGTAACATTTAGTGCAGTTTGTAGAGAATGTTAGAGCTAGATTACTTAGTATAAAATAGCGCAGCATTGTAGAAGACATGATCCACGCTTTGTCTGCTGAGTTCGACACGTAGTTGTTGATTTAAAGACCGTGTCCGATTGGCTGACAATATCATATATTTGTTTGTTGTGTTTATTTAACTACGGAACTTTTAACAGTAAAACAATATAACACCATTAGTTCGCGGCTCTATAACTTCATATCACTTAAACCAGTTAAACCAAATGAGTGATCCAAATTCTGTGAGATTTAGAGAGATTGAGTTCACTACATTTACCGTTACCTTAGACCCCGTCCACACTACACCGGCCGTTTTCAAGCAAAAAACGGAAATTTTTTGCTCCGGATACGGCTATCGTCCACACTACAACGCCGAAAACGATCACCGAAAACGGATCAATCCGAAAAACGCTCTCCAGAGTGGAGCGATCTGAAAACGGAGCTGTTTGAAAACGCTGTTTTCTAGTGTGGACGGGTGAAAACGATGCTATCTGAAAACGATGGCGTCACCACAGCAAACCCGATCAATTTCGCGGGCCGACAGATCGAAATAAGCATGCGTTGACCTTGTTTGAGCATGCCCACTGAATGCATAACAGCGTTTTCGTACATATACGCGTTGTAGCGTGGACGGGCGAAAACGATACGAAAACGATAAAAGTGGCGCAAATCTTTTTGAAAACGGAGCAAAAAGTATCCGTTTTCGTTTGTAGTGTGGACGGAGTCTTATTAGCATAGATTTTTTTATATTGGCTACAAAACTATGTCAAGCCCATCGGACACACCTCACCTTGAATAGACTCAGTACTGCATTATTGTCTCGTTAGATTTTGGTGCATTTTTCCCCTCAAATTAAGAAACGGAAGACCATTTTTTATACAAACATATCCTTATTAAAAATATCGAACGTCTGATTATATTTTAGCATATTTCCTTCTATTACCTTTTAATGCGTGCCGAACTTAGTTTACCATAGCCGATCAAAGTTTGCAATACATTATATAATGGGTTGGCATTTGATGGCTCCGTGAATATTGGTGAATAGTCACCTAAAAAAATCGAGGTGACTATTCGCCGATAATCACAGAGCCTGAGGAGACCAATTGTTTAGCATAATTGCTCAAGTGATCTATAAAGTTTTTAGACAACAAACTTTGTTCTGTTGCATTTTTCGTAATCATATGAAAACTTGAGCGTGCGAAAATTATTAAAATCACCTTGAGTAATTATACTGATACATATTAATCAACGTAATAATCATGCATATTATTAATCAACACAACGGTCGTTTATAATCACTTGTATCCGCCAAGGTTTTATTAAAGCACGAAGCATTCAATTGTGTGCTGTATTTCTCTTCCCTTCCCTTTTTTGTGCGTTCTGATTTCCTGACACATAATTAAAGCGATAGCACTTCTTATGGACGGAACAATTAGAAAAGTGATCGGGGAGGTGGAGGGCGGAGAAAGAAAGTAACAAATTCAATGCACAAAAAAACGTTGAGAAATAAAAAAAAAATACATGCAACAACAGGAGCCCAGGCAAGAAGCAATCTTTCATTTGAAAGATGTCTCAAAAGTGCGAGAAATCAGTTGCGTTTCATAGAGGGAGTTAGTGAATTGTGAGGAGGAACTCACTCGACTTATGTCTGGTTCTATAGAAAATGTGAAGTTTGGCTAACAAAATTAATTATGCGACAAAGGGAGCATGCCCTAGAATTCCAGGTTGCTCCTAGCACCACCCACTAGGTAGCATGAGTTCCAGGTTTTTTCCGCTAGCTAGTATGCTCAAGCACATTAAGGCCTGGGATTCGAAATGGGCTTGGGGCTAGCCCCCAAAAACGCAAAATGTTAAATTGCTTTAATCTATTTAAGGCAGGTTAATTTTTGGCACAGTGAAAAAGCGGGACGAACTTAATATTTTGTTGCTTTATAGTGTGGAGTGACGTCACAAGGTATGTCACGTGACAAAACAGTAAATTGCTTTGCCGGTGATGGAGGAAACATCTAACAATACAGCTTTGGTGAAAATGGATATACCTCAGCAATAGAAACATCGTACCGTTTTGGCTGCTGAAGTATTATTTACTGTTAAAGAGATATAAGGGTCGGAATCAGGTCGCGTGACCTAATTAATTTATCAGCCCCTTAAAGCACTTTAAAGGAGCAAACTTTTTCCACATGTAAAAACGTCACTATGTAGAAATCAATAAGAGAAATATTATTCGCTATTAATTTTTCAAAAAGGAGTGAAACTAACCACCGGAGAAATTTTTAAACTTTGAAAAGTGAAAATGTCACGTGACTGGCCACGTGACAAGTGTATCAGCCGAAATTCCACAAAAAAAAACATTTCACTCGATGAATGTTAACTATCCTGAAAATTTCATGCTCCATCATTAATGATTAGAAAAGATATTTGAAATTTTGTAATTTTCTCGATTTTCTAGGCTGACCCAGGCCTTTTAAGGCCTACAATTTTTTTCTGCTCTTCACCACCAAACTTTGTTTGCCTGCTGTTCAGGCTCAAAAACCTGTACCGGTCTGAACTTTCACATGGTTACCCAGAGGGTTTGAACTTTGTTGTAGTGTGCATTTTGTTGTGATTGGAATTGCTATAGCAAAGTTATAACCACACCCTTGTTTATAATACGCAGCCATCAGACGCGTTATTGCATTATCGGCAGGGTGAGACGGCTACTCCAAAGCGCGGCAAGAAAAAATTCCATAAGTCGACAACAATTAAGTAGACATGCTTGTTTGGACGATAAATTAGTAACATTTAGTGCAGTTTGTAGAGAATGTTAGAGCTAGATTACTTAGTATAAAATAGCGCAGCATTGTAGAAGACATGATCCACGCTTTGTCTGCTGAGTTCGACACGTAGTTATTGATTTAAAGACCGTGTCCAATTGGCTGACAATATCATATATTTGTTTGTTGTGTTTATTTAACTACGGAACTTTTAACAGTAAAACAATATAACACCATTAGTTCGCGGCTCTATAACTTCATATCACTTAAACCAGTTAAACCAAATGAGTGATCCAAATTCTGTGAGATTTAGAGAGATTGAGTTCACTACATTTACCGTTACCTTAGACCCCGTCCACACTACACCGGCCATCAGACGCGTTGCGCGACCTAAACTTTTAAAATGACACCCCTCAGACTAATCCCTGAGTAGCTAGCATTAATCACAGCAAGTTAGGAGAGAATTCATTGGGCCGGTTTTATGTTATTCGAACGGACTTTTTCAGGCTCCAAAATGGCAAAGGTATTTATGCCGCAAATATTTCCTTGAAAAAGAATGGCTAATATCTGCGGAATTAAGAAATCCTTGCCGCCCGAATAATCTACAAGCCCAAGGCAATGTACCAGCCAAATTTCACTTCTTAGAATGCTTTTGATTTTGTTTGGCATGTGTTCAAGGAAACTGCAAAATTTGAGAAATTATATATAATTATACATGGGGGTTCTCCCATGTAAGAGTGATAGGGGTGCTCGTCGGGACGTCGGAAAATATACCCTAAAAAATACCAGGGCATGAAAAATCCACACCCTAAAAAATACCTTATAAAACAAAATGACCCCTAAAAAATACCAACAATAAACCTTTTTGTTTTGTTTATTGTTTCTCATCTCAAAACAGGCTTATTTTAGAGCTATAAATGAACAAAGAAAGAAAGAAAACGTTTTGCTTGGTTTGTGGCCCTTTCATTCATTAGCGTACCCCTAAAAAATACCATTTATTAGTGAAAGCCACAATGTTTCTCCGATACCCCCTAAAAAATACCTGAGAGTCGATTTTTACCCCTAAAAATACGACGAGCACCCCTATCAGGTCGACATGTGAAGAACCCCCCCCCCCCCCCCCCCCGGGACTTTTCGCCTCTGACACAAATCTCATATGTAAAAGTTTTTGATTACTTCCGTAAATTATTCTTGAATATATACCAAAGATAACCTCCAAGTCTTGAGTTCATTGAAGTATTTTAAGGCACCGAGAAAAAAATGCTAAACTTCACTACTCTTTCGGTTTGCTCGAGCCGGTTTTTGTCATTGTACTTTGTTTTTACTAGTTGTAGCTTTCACAAGGTTTTCCCTGTAATCAGTGAAGCGAACTACATTCCAGCGTGTTGTAGTTTTCATAGCTAAACATTCATACTCTCAAAGCGTAGCGAATAACAATCCAGCAACATTTATTATGAACGTTAACTTGATAATGCTGAGCTTTCTAACTCTTTGTCTTTAACCTCCCGCCACTGCCTGGCTGGCAACCACTCGCTCTCCAATATATCAGTTCTTCTGCCTTCCTCTTATTCGATTCTCTCGGAAAAAAACATGATAGAATATCTCTAATACGCTTTGCCGCTTCCCTAGCAAGCGTGACGGCAAAGTGCGCGGAGAAATCATTGAGCCATAGACGCAATGTTTGATTCCCATGCTGGAATGTAGTTGGCTGGGAAACCGACGTCAAAGCTACGACAGGTGAAAACAAAGTACAATGACAAAAACCGGCTCGAGCAAACCGAAAGAGTAGTGAAGTTTAGCATTTTTTCTCGGTGCCTTAAAATACTTCAATGAACTCAAGACTTGGAGGTTATCTTTGGTGTATATTCAAGAATAATTTACGGAAGTATCAAAAACTTTTACATATGAGATTTGTGTCAGAGGCGAGAAGTGTAAGTTTTATAACAAACGGAAGATCTATATATTAATACCGTAAGGAAAATCGTGTCGACACTCGCTCCGCTCAGCCCTGAAGCTGTGCCGCCAAAAGAAGTTCGAAAACCCGAAGGGAAGGTGGAAATCTGGACCATAGGCGTGTTTTTGTTGGAAAAGATTCACCTCGGACTAAGTTCTAATTCAAGCGATGTCTTAAGCGAGGGACAAAGCCGCCATCGCCGCCATGTTGTATTCTCCCACAGAAACTAAAAAAGAACTCGGTTCGCGTAGCCGAAAGCACCACTGACCTTGAAACCCAAATGGTTCTCTTACAGATTACATACAGGAATGTGCAGTGATAATTCTAACTTGAAATATTTGAGCTGAGAAAAATTTTCATTCAAGTTTCAACAAACGTACACACTACTTTGCTTCCCTCGGAGCACGCGCTAAGTCATGCTAAGTCGAAATGACACATTTAGAAAACAAAGTAGTAGTATAGTATGCACCGAATTAGCCCTTTTTTAGGCGGAATACTAATTTTGAGGCGGAATACATAATGAGCGTCGCTGTTGATTTAATGAGCGTCCCCACGCGGAATTAATGAGCTTGCGGTTTATTGTTGACAACTGTGTTCTTTTGTTTAAAAGTGAGGCGGAATACAAAATGAGCTTGCGGTTTATTGTTGACACAGGTGTCCTTTTGTTCTTTATTGCGGGGGAATTAATGAGCGTCCCCACGCGGAATTAATGAGCTTGCGGTTCGATGTTGCCACAGGTGTTCTTTTGTTCTTTACTGCGGAGGAATACGTAATGAGGTGTTCCTTTGTGTTCAACACGTGGCTGTGGTTTCTTTTGTCTCGGCCACGCGGTTTCTATTGTTCTCAGAGTCAATATAAGCAGAGCTCCTGTGGCCCCCACTCATTCAAGCCCAACCATCCAGACCGATCAAAGCTGAAGATGGAAGACAAATTGCAAACTGAAGTTGATGAAGCCGTAGCTAACCTTCTCAACGTTACCGCAGAGATGCAATCAGAAGAAGTTAATAATCGGTGGGATTTCACACACTTTACCGCCTTGGAAGACTTTGAGCGGTATATTAATTCGGAAGACATCCCGAGTGAACATATTCCGGATGCAGTAGATAGACTTATGCAACTTACTTTTGGAGATGTGTCTGAACCATCCTTTACCTTGGGGTAGCCATCTACCGATTTCACGCCATTCACAGATTTGGAAAACATTCAAGCCCCAGAAATAGATATCGATTGTTTATCAGTGTTTGGGGAAGCTGCCGAGGTAGACGCTCGCAAACCCGACTTTGAGCAAGAACTAGCAGAAGCTATGGAAAGAATTACCCAGCAATGTCAAGAAAATCCAGAAGCTTGGATGGAGTTGGAGAAAGAAGTTATTTCTCTCGGTACGCGTGTGGATGCTGGTAATACAGGCGAGGTCCAGTCTCCGAGTCCAGTACATCTCTCTGCCCGTGAGAATGAAGAACAGACGGGGGGAGGAAAGCGGAAAGCTCCTGAAGAGATTTCACCCGAACCCAAGAAAACCAAGTTCGAGTGTGAGACGTGTGGAAAAGTATTTACAAGACCCGACGACTTGAAGCGCCATCGAAAGACGCACAACAAGGAGAAAGAGTTCCCCTGCCCTATCTGCGACAAGGCGTTCAAGCGAAAAGAGAATTTAAATCGTCATATCAGTAACAAACACGACAAGCGAGCGAAGGAACGAGTCTACAAATGCGATACCTGCGGGGCCAAGTTTCGCAACAAAGCCCCATACAACGAACACACCAAGAACCACAAAAAGAAACGGCCTGCACAAGACCAACCACATGAAGGTAAATATTATAGTACATGTTATGCTAATTGTCTCTAACTTATTTTCATGCGCATAATTGTAAGTATGGTTTCTTTTGTTTTCGACACGTGTTCGTGGTTTCTTTTGTTTTGGACACGTGGTCGCGGTTTCTTTTGTTTTCAACACGTGTTCGTGGTTTCTTTTGTTTTCTACACGTGGTCGCCGTTTCTATTGTTTTCAACACGTGGTCGTGGTTTCTTTTGTTTTCAACACGTGGTCGTGGTTTCTTTGTTTTCAACACGTGTTCGTGGTTTCTTTGTTTTCAAGTTCGTGGTAATAACAAAGTGACTTTGACAACGTTTTTACGCATAATTATGATTGTGGTTTCAAACACGAGTCTGTAAATAACTCTATTACTATCTGTTAAAGCAAAGTGACAGCTAGTTTCGCATAATTTTACTGCGGTTTCTTCTCCTATTTCAGAACCCAGACCCAAGAGGGTCAAGCCCATTCCCATCGCGTAGAAAGCCCTATTGTTCTAGTGACTTTTTCCGCTTGATCAGATAATGAGATGCGATCAAAACATTCGCTAATCCTTCGATGAACTCACTAGAGCATTGCGAGACAAAGACGTGCGATTGGCTGTTGGTTTGGCTACCAGAATACTCGCGGGAATAAGCTTTAAGTCGAGCAGAATACTCACGGGAATCATATGAAATATGCTATTATCTTGCACAAATCTTTTAGAGCGAGTCATTCTGTTAGAAGGAAAACCGAAAGACCCTTTTTGATTTAAGAACTTTTATGACGCGATCTTTACACATCCCGAAAGAAATATGTGAGTATGTTGATCAACTCAAGAGAGAAGCGACACGCGATGCGTACAGCGCATTTCGATGAACCGGACTCAAACTCCGCTATTAAAACTCAAGTACCCTAGTCATTTATTTAGCTAGCAAAGTTGTTCGCGTGGTTGTTTTGATCGCGGCATACCAGACACGTGAAGTTTGCTAGCTAATAAAATACTGACAGAAAAAATCACTGCTTGACACTGCTAGCAGGTTTAAAACTCAAGATCCAAATTGCTGAAATAGTTGGAGCAAGAAATAAACGATAACATATTAACCAGTGAGAACGGTTTTGCTTACCGAAAGCCGCCATACTCGCTTCACTCCGCTCCGGTGTTCCTTCTTTCCTCATTGCACATAACTATCACATAGACATTATTTCACTGCGTAATCCGGCAAGCATTCTTTTTGAACATTTGGTTGGATGTGATAGAGATCCGAGTTTGTAGCAGCATGCTGCAGCATTACGATATCAGAATCTAGCGATCTTAGTTTGTGAGCCATGTTTTGCTTTCCATTATTTAACTCAAGAGACAGCAGTATTGTGTATTCTGTTTATCAACTTGGCGCCCTTTGTTTCGAATTTCCAAGTGAGTTCCCGTGGTAGATTTGATTCCTAATTAAAATTCTAGTTTTGGAGTGGAATTAATCGACTTCTGTGCTGGAAAATTTCATCTTCTATTTCCTACCAGAAAGATTTAACCATATTGCAGGAAAATTGGAAGGGTTACAATTTGACAGTGAAAGCACATTTTGCAAGTGTTCGTTTTATTCTATGTCTAAGAATTCGCGCAAAATTAAGCCGTGAATTGCTAATCAAAGCAAAGCCCATATGTTTTTGTGCCAAAATACCTCCTACTTTAACCTAAAAAACCTACTTGAAATAAGTAATCAATCTTGTTACCAAAAAGCGAAAATCATAGTTCGATGTTTTATAAACAGTTTGCAGGGTTTCGTTTATTCCCAATGACTATTCCGTAGCCGTAGTTTGAGGATTAGTTTTAGGCATATCAGTGTTTGGCCAATTTTCTTTGTATTTGACAATGCGTAATCGAGCGCGAACTTGAATCAAGCGCGCCAGACCGTGTCACGTGACATGCAAATGTCGCTCCTTTCTGCCCCATGCTCCACCGACAACATATACTCGACCCGATACGACTTGGGAGGAAGATCCTGTGTCTATCCCCGATGGACTCAGTGCTGAATTCCACCGTCACTGGAACCAGATCCGGACTCGCTTCTCCAGAAACCACCGTTTGTCAGACTGGTACAATTTTCGGCTACCTACCTTAAATATCCAAGATCTCCTCACCTACCTGGACCGGATCTTCCACGACCAAACCACTGTTTACAACTTAACCTTTCCTTTGGGTACCTCCTACGCAATAACGAAACAGGCGAGCTTCAGTACCACTACACATCCAGAAATAATAATCAACTCTTCCCAGAACCCTTCCTTATCGCCAACGCCGCTGACCTCGACCAAGTGCGTGACGCTCTGCGCAACATCGACATCCTCGAATGGGTCCGCCAACAACGTCCTAACTCTAAATGGGTGGTCGACAAGGTGTGCAACGTCTCCTTCTACGTGAGTAAACTGCGTGGACACCCTATCGGTCGTGGCAAGAACCTCCCCCATTACATCGTGGAGAATCGCGGGCTCGTCCCCCTTGACCAAGGTAACAACCACCAGCAGTATGACGACAACCTCTGCTTCTTCAGAGCCTTAGCCCTCCATAACGGATGCACCTTAAAGAACCTGGAGCGGGATACCCAGCATTATTATGAAAGGTAAGTAAGTTTGGGTCTGGGGCGGGAAATCTAGTGTATGGTCTAGATAGCTAGCGTAATATATTTGTTTTCTTTAGGTACCGCGCCACCCTATCTCCAACCCGTAAAAAGTTCGCTGGCATCAAACTGGAGGAGCTCGACGAACTCGAACAACTGTTTGAAGTCAACATCTTCGTCTACTCCTTAGAACCCCTCGATACGGAGGACGACACCCCTGAAATTGTAGCTCAATTGGTCCAACGCTCCCACCGTCAACACGCCTCATCCCTCTACCTCAACCTATACAAGGCCCACTTCTCTTACATCAAGAATATGGCCAAGTATTCGAAATCGTTAGCTTGCTCCCGCTGCCGAAAACTGTGGAAGCATGTAGGTATGTTGCATCGTCACGAAGTCAAGTGTGATGGGAAGGTCCGCTACGAGTTCCCGGGCGGTGAATACAAAACCCCGCGCACCATTTTCGAGCTGATCGAAGAATATACCGACATTGGTATTCCTGAAGACCTACGCTACTTCCCATACCGTGCCACATTCGACTTCGAATCGTACTTCAAGCGTGACGATCATCCCTCGAACACAAACAAACTCCAATGGCAAGCCCGACACATCCCCCTCAGCGTCAGTGTTTGCTCGAACGTGCCAGGTAACAAAGACCCGAAATGCTTTGTGAGCGATGGAGACTCTACTCAACTGGTCCAATCCATGATTGAGTACTTAAAAGAAATCAGCCAAGAGAGTTACAAGAAAATGAAGAAAAAATTTGACGATATCCTGGACATGCTCGATGATTTGATTCAAGAACAGGACTCCCAAGGGTCGAGCGATGTCGAAGATCTCATGGAGTCGGATGAGGAGGAGGAGGAGGAAGAGGAAGAGGAGGAGGAAGAGACTGAGGAAGATCGCGCTTTTATTGATAACGAGGTGGAAGAACAAGACCCTTCCTTCTACCGTGCCGTCAACCAAGAGCTCGGAGACCCTGTTCGACTACCACCTAAGGAAGAAGAAGAGGAAGAACCCGACAATTTTATAAAAAATTAAAGAAGAGTCTAGAGGCCTATTTGAAGGAACTTCCAGTTCTCGGATTCAACTCGGGCAAATACGATCTGAATGTGGTCAAGGAATTTCTCTTCCCTGTCCTCGTTAAGGAGGAAACAGTCGACTTTACCATCAAGCGGAACAATAACTTTATGGCTTTGAAACGGAACACTTCAAGTTCCTGGATATAACCAATTTCCTCGCTCCAGGCTTCTCGTATGACAAGTTCCTAAAAGCTTACGAGTGCGAACAAACCAAAGGATTCTTCCCCTATGAATGGATGGACTCGCTCGACAAACTCACTCGCACCAGTCTTCCTCCTCATGAAGCGTTCTACTCGTCCCTCAAGGGCGCCAACATTTCCGTCGACGAGTACCAGTACTGTAAAAAAATATGGGTAGAGAACAGAATGGAAACCTTTAAAGATTTTCTAATTTGGTATAATAATCTGGACGTGCAACCTTTCTGTAAAGCTGTAAAGAAAATGTGTACCTTCTGGAAACACCGACACATCGACATGCTGAAACAGGGCATTTCTATCCCTGGAGTCACCTTAAACTACCTCTTCAAGACCCTCCCTGATGACGTCAACTTCTCCTTGATTGATGAAAAAACAAAGACCTATATAGGGTGTTACTAATCCACGGAACACCACGGAACCGGAACCGGAACCCTACGGAACCCCACGGAACCCCCTGAAAACGTCAATATTTTTATTTTTCTCCGGAGTTTTCTTTAATTGGATACTTCGAAATGTCTGTTTATACCATATGTAGCTTAAAAAGGAAAAAATTGCCTACCGGGAAAGATAGCTTAACTATATATATGCTCCAAAGCCTTCAATCGCTTTGGTCAGCGGTTCCTTTAGTTGAAGCATGTAACCTAGCCCATGTGTCTTTGCAAACCCTACATTGCGTGAAAAATAACGAGCGGAGTCCCCGAGTTCGGAATCGAGTCCGAGTTAGAGTTGGATACCGAGTCCGAGTTGCAAAAAAATGTTTTTTCATTTTATTTTCATGCCTATAAATGGCCTATAAAATGAAAGATGTAAATGGTGTTTTTGCAAGAGAGTTTAGTACAGTAGAACTTCGATTTTGCCACGGGGACCGCAAAAAATATATCGTCGAATGGGTGATCAGCCCGAAAGGGGTAGGGTTTTCAGGCTGGAGGTATAAGAAAGGGTAGGGTTTTCAGGCGGCTGGAGTTATAAGAAAGGGGTAGGGTTTTCAGGCTGGAGGTATAAGAAAGGGGTAGGGTTTTCAGGCAGCTGGACTGGGTATAAGAAGGGAGGGAAAATTGCAATTTTGCTATAAAAAAGTGACTGTATTTCACTGGTTTTTCAACCGCAACGCGGGAGCAAAACCGTTTCTTTTTTAGCAGAACACAAAGCCGATTCAAAGTCAAAGTCAAATATTTATTAAGGGGTCATTTTTTCAGGCTTGGTATAGAAAGGGGTACCTTTTTCGGCTTTGGTATAAGAAAGGGGTACCTTTTCTGATCTAAAATTGGTACAAAGAAGGGTAAGGGGTCCAGAATCTGGGCCGAGCATTCCCGTACAAAAGTTTTGGGAGTACCCGTTGTATCGGAGTTCGGTTCCAAGCAAGGACTGGTTTTATTACGCTGTGTACAGTCGCGCGTATATAGCAATTTACTGCAATACGGCTAATCACAGGAAAACAAAACGGATAGAAAGACCTCAGTAACACAAGTTGTTGACAGGAAACGATACGCTAAATAAAGCTTTGTATGATTGCTAAGTAGTTCTATTACTCTTTGACCAAATTTTACGGAAAACACGTTTACGCTTCGGGATTTCCATCGTAAAATCGGGAATATCAGAGTTGAACCCGGGGGATAATCGTCAGTATCTTTTAGGGGTAAAAATCACGGGGTTTGGTCTCTTTTAGGGGTGATCTTGATCTTCAATAAATTTTAGGGAGATTGGTATTTTTAAGGGCCGAAATACGTGTCCAAATTGTTTTGTCAAACCACGACGAGGTCACATGCTTCAACAAAAGGAACCGCTGATGAAACCGATTGAAGGCTTTTGGGGCTTAGATATTTTTTCCCGTACGTATTTTTTCCTTTTTTAAGCTAAATATGGAATAAACAGACATTTCGAAGTATGCTATAAAGAAACCACCGGGAAAAAATAAAAATATTGACATTTTCAGGGGGTTCCGTGGGGTTCCGTAGGGTTCCGTGGGGTTCCGGTTCCGGTTCCGTGGTGTTCCGTGGATTAGTAACACCCACCTATATAGACTTTACAAGAGCAACATGGTGGGAGGTCCTTCCATCATCTTTCACTGGTACCACGAAGCTGGCGTGACCAAGATTAGACAGAGAGCAATGGAAGCTCAAGGCAAAGACCCCAAACTCTGTCAAAAGATCGTGGGATATGATGCCAACGCCCTCTACTTGTGGGCTATTATGCAGCCTATGGCCACCGGTCAGTTTACCCGCCGACGAGAGGAGACTGGGTTCAAGAAGGAGGGAGGTGTCAAAATGGCTACCGAGTGGCTCGAGTGGGAAGCCCAACAGCGCAACATCAAGATCCGCCATCAAGCCAATAACATCGAGAAACGTATTGGACCCAGAAAGCTCCCCGTCGATGGTTACCATGGAGACTCCAAGACCATCTTCCAGTTTCATGGTGAGTTCTTACATTCCATTGTTCCCTTGTCACACAACCCCGATAACTTAATGCTTTCATTGTTCCAACAGGATGCTGGTGGCATGGGCACCCCTGTTATCTAACCGAGGACCAAGAGATGAATGAGCGACGGCAAAAGCCCATGTCTGAATTGTATGCAGAGACCCAAGCCAATACCCAGTACCTCCGCGACCAGGGTTATACGGTGGTGGAAATCTACGAGTGTGAATGGCGACAACAGAAGCGACAGAACCCCGCTATTCGTCAGTTTCTCGAGTCCAAACTCTACCGGAAGCTGGACAAGCAGAGAACCCTGACCGAGGCTCAACTCCTGAACGCCATCCGCCAAGACAATCTGTTCGGGGTGGTAGAGTGTGACATCAGGGTCCCCGACGATTTAAAAGACCACTTCTCAGAAATGACACCCATCTTCAAGAATACTGAAATCTCCCGTGACGACATCGGCGAGTACATGAAGACGTTTGCCGAGGAACACCAGATGATGCCTCGCCCCCGTCGTAGTCTCATTGGCAGTTACTTTGGTGAAAAGATCCTGCTCGCCACCCCTCTCCTTAAATTGTACCTGGACCATGGTTTGGAAGTGACCAAGATCTACCAGGTGGTGGAGTACGACCCGCGCCCCTGTTTCAAGCCGTTTGGGGAGGCCGTGTCTAATGCTCGACGCGCCGGTGATGCCGACCCGAACAAGGCCATCATTGCTGAAACCATGAAGCTGGTAAGTAAAACGCTCCACAGGACCCACTCTTTAGCGCTAGAGACTTAACTATTTTTTTTTTATTGACAGGTGGGAAACAGTAGCTACGGCAAAACCATTACTGACCAGGAGCGGCATCGGGAAGTAGCCTACTGTGAGGACGCCAAAGCCACCAGAATGATCAACACGCCTTACTTTAGACAACTGGATAAAATAGATAATGACACGTATGAAGTCCAGTCTTGTAAACGACACATCAAATTGAACCTTCCTTTACAAATTGGCTTTTTTGTCTACCAGTATGCGAAGCTCAGGATGCTTCAATTTGACTATGACTTTATAGATAAGTACATAGACGATCTAATTTTGAATATTGTGAGACAGATACAGATAGTGCGTATGTCGCCATCGCTGGAGAGAGTTTTGAGTCTTTAGTTGATGCGGAGTTAAAGGATGAATTTGAAGCAGATAAGCATAATTGGTTCCCCCGTACCGACACTCCTGAGAACAAAGCCTATGACAAACGCAAACCAGGTCTGTTCAAAGAAGAATGGTCTGGAAAGGGGATTATTAGTTTAAGTAGCAAGACCTACTATTGTTTTGGGGCATACGATAAATTTAGTTGCAAAGGTGTAAACAAGAGATGTAATGATATTGACAAAGACAAGTACCTGAACGTTCTTCTCACCAAACAGTCTAGTTCGGGTATAAATAAAGGATTCAGAGTCGTCAACCACGTGATGTATACGTATCAGCAAACACGTGACGGATTTTCCTATTTTATCCTAAGCGGAAAGTACTCGAGGATGGCGTAAGCACCATACCTTTAGATATTTAATTTTGTGTATTAGTAACTACGTTTAAGTTATGTAAATATATATATACTAGTAACTATAAGTAATGTAAATATATATACATATACCCTATACTATAAGTAATGTAACTCTACATATATTATACTCTTGTGCAATATAAGTGTAAATAAAGATATACACGAGTGATCTAAATGTCCCGTTTGTCGCCTTTTGTCTCCTTTTGTCCCCGTTTTTCTATAAATAGCGGTGTAGGGTTGGGTTTTGATTCAGTCCCAGTTTACTTTGGTCGCGGTAACATGGTTCGGAGAATCTGTCGAGACTGTCCTATTGAGGGATGTGGTTCGAGATTTTTAGTCAAACTTTCCAATCATTTAGCTCAGACTCATAATTTACCAAGCAAGGAACGCAAACCATATTTGCAACAAGCCAAGTTACAGCCCGTAGTTCTTATTCATGATTATCAACCTAAGCCTCGCTGGGTGATCCCAAGCTATAAATAGGACACTTTACCATTGATCTGATCATTTCCTACCATGGACACTAGACTAAAACATCCCTTTAGCGCGATCGTTGCCGGCCCTTCTGGATCTGGCAAGACCCAACTATTGAGAAACATTTTGGAGAAGGAGAACACGTGATTAATGGAGCTCCCGAAAACATCCTATGGTGTTATGGAATATATCAACCCACCTACGACGAGATGCAACAGACCATTCCTAACATAAACTTTGTAGAGGGATTTCCGTCGGATTTGGAATCTCAGCTGGATCCTAACATCCGTAATTGTGTTGTCATAGATGATATGATGCATTTGGCATCTGATCGTCGACTCAGTGAGATTTTCTATCGTTCTTGTCACCATAAAAACCTATCTTGCTTTTTTGTGGTGCAAAATGTCTTTATCCAAGGAAAAGAAATGCGAAATGCCAGTCTGAATGCTCATTATATCGTTCTGTTTAAAAAACCCAAGAGATGGTTCCCAAATGAATCACTTAGCACGGCAAATCTTCCCGGGTCACGTGAAATACATGCAAGAGGCGTTCGAAGATGCGACTTCTAAGCCTTATGGGTATCTTTTATGTGATCTCAAGAACGACTGTCTAGAGAGGTATCGTCTTAGGACCAACATACTCCCAGGAGAAACTCAGTACGCCTATACGAAAAGGGTATAAATAGGCCAACGCCAACGTCCTACAGTCATTTGACCATGAGTCGCCGAGTGAAAAACAACTTCCATCTCCTCAAAGTACTCGCCTCAAGCCACCCCGCCTTGACTAAAGCCATACTGAAAGAAGCTGACGATCAACTCATTAAGAGTATTTGTGAGTGTGTGTTCAACATACTTCAAGCCACTGTACCCTTGAACGCAAAAGAGAAGGATAATATTCTGAAACACGATACTCATTTATTAAAACTGGTCAACAACGAACTCCCTTTGGATAGAAAGCGCAGGATTCTGGTGCAACACGGAGGGAATTTTCTTAGATCTTGTTACCCCTGTCCTTAAGGTGCTAGAACAGTTCTTACTATGAACCACGCTAGAAAAATGGTCTTGGTTCCAGAAGAGACGTTGGAGCGTCTCCATCAGAAACAAAAATCAATACAGCTCCTTTGACACAGCGATTATCTTCCTGGGATCATAAGATGGAGCATGATTTGCAAAGTGAGGAGATGACAGATGAAGAAAAAGTTCGAAATTACGTCAATAGTCTTCAAAACTACCTGATTTACTACAATAAGCGAAAAGACGAACCTGTCCCCGTGACCATGAAATCCAAACCGGAACCACCAAAACACACCGTTGATAACGCCGAACGTGAAGAAGACAATAAGATTGAAAAGGAGATCCTGCGTTCCCTTCCCAAAATTTGAAGAACCGAGGGAAACTTTTGATTGATAAAATCAAAGAAAATCCAGGGATCATGAAATGGGATGATCAAGGTCAACTGATTTTCCAAGACCAACCGCTGTCCGGTTCTCACGTGGTCGACCTCGTGAGTGACTTTTTGAAGCCGCGAAAAGGATTTGACCCTGTAGGATGGAAAACGTTTGCACAAGGTCTGGCCCAAATGAACACACCAGAGGATTTGG
Source organism: Scolanthus callimorphus (assembly GCA_033964015.1). NCBI lineage: Eukaryota > Metazoa > Cnidaria > Anthozoa > Actiniaria > Edwardsiidae > Scolanthus > Scolanthus callimorphus. The sequence goes on along the minus strand of CM066922.1, from coordinate 25,978,985 downwards.
TGCGAAATCAAGCCCGAAGAATGGTGGTCAGAGATTTCAAGTCCAATCCAGTGACTCCGGCGTTTACCCTCCCCGACACACCCCCCTCCTCAGGACCAATGCGGGACAACACCAGAAAGACTAGAAAACAATCCCGTCGACGCTGGTTGAACTTTAACCCTTAAATGTAAAACACTGATTTTAAGATACAAATAAAGAGATTAATATTGCTTTTGTTGTTTATTTTTTCGCTCTAGATACTTGGTGGGTTACATGATTTTTATTCTTAAGTAACGGTCCGTATAAGAACTAGGCAAGCCAACGGCAAAGCATGCTGGAATGCAATTAATTTCTATTGAAAATATAGGCAATTTCATTGGCTTAGACATGAAAATCAGTAAATTCACTATGCTAGAAAGACTTGTCTGAGGATTTTTAGGGATATATAAGCACTTTTGGTACTCACAAACAGGATACGCAATTTGTAAAGACTTTGTATGTGGGGAACCTAGCGTAAAATGCTCATTCTCACTCCTTTGTTCTTCTTTAATCTGATTGGTCTAGAGACTTTTGTTGGCATATGTTCTCAAAGCAAGTCGAAATCTATCAATTTTTCACTTTTATTATGTTACTAGTCATGATAACTTTCTGTGGTAAAAAAATAGATCATATCCTACGTGGGGAACCTTCAATGCCGTAGAACAATGGAGGTTTGCCTAGTTCTTGCATGGATGATTACTTAAACAATTACTTAAACAATGTAGTGTGATCAACAGACGTCCAATGGCAAATGGCACGGCCTGGCCAGTGGAGCGCTTTATATTGACCTCGATCGTGTCCAGTTCGTTTCTGCTGACCGGTAGGTACTGCGGATTCAGAAATGTTCGAGTAACGCGTTCCCCATCTTTTCCTTCAACAGGAATAACTCGTAGCAAGGGAACTCGAACATCACCCACAAATTGACTCTTGATGATATCACAGTAAATGTAAAGGTTGTGGAATCCGTGTTCTAAATCTACTTCTCGGGCTGCAGTGGTGGTTTTGGTGTAAATCTTAACAGGCTCAAGCCCTAACAGCTCCGCTAATCCTTCTTTGAATATCATACTTGTATTTTGTGGAATATGAAGTGTAACCTTTCGTGAGAGTGTATTGTAGGTTAACTTTAGACCACTCTTTGAGTTTGATAGAATTTCGCTATTCATAGCTTGCACCAAGGCTTCAACAGAGGGGTAATGTCCTGGCGGTACAATGCAGACTGTGGGCAACGCTCCTTCACGGATATAGAAATGGTTCAATTCATCAGTTGAGTGGACATTATTCCACGTGTGCGGATATTGTATTTCCGTTAATGCGACCTGAAAGTCTTCTCCCAGTTGAATTCGCTGAGGGAGTTGGACCCGATATTCTGTTAAAGTGTTGTCGGGAAACAGTTCCATGCTACTGTCAGAGGGGAGGTGGAGATAAAACGAGTCAATCTACGAGTTACTTGAATATATGCTTTATTTCACAACCGTTTTATTTCACTAGCAGGGATGTAAGAATTAAATTTACTTGGGTACCCTAGCCATTTCACGAGGTATTCTACTTTTCCTTTTCTTTTTCGTTTGCCCAACACTTTTTCTATTTTGTATACGTCATCAGTTTTCTCAATCTTCTGGAGTTCTACTCCATAAAAAACCCCACCCAAAATTTATTGCAAGTCATCTTTTAATCGATAAACAGGAGGTCGTCTAGGAATGCGTTCTGCGATGGTAAAGATTTCGGTGCTCCAGTTGGCTTTGTACCCTTTATCAAAGATCTTCTTGGCAATGCTCACGCGGACCCGGTCGCCGACTTGGAATTTGAATCGCACAGGGGTTTTGAGAGTCTTTCCATAAAGGGTATACCAGACTCGATCTTCGTTTTTCTTGTTTACATCAACCGGACGCATGCGTATACTGCGGTGGTAGGCGTGATTGTAAGATTCCAAGAGTTCAGGGAGCACGTCTAGATACTGATGCGTATTCTTGTAGGTGAAATACTTCCACATCTTAGATTTCAGGGTACGATTGAAACGTTCCACCACAGAACTTTTGGTCTCACTATGCGTAGTGAAAAATCGGACATGTTATTTTTTCAGGTAAGCTTGAAACGTCCTGTTTAAAAATTCAGACCCCTTATCCGTCTGTAAGATCCTCGGTTTCTGAGATTTGAAAATCTTTTTAAACGCGGCTGTGATTTCTGGTCCCGTCTTGGTTTTCAGAGGAATGGCCCATCCCACTTGCTAAAGACATCAATACAAGTCAGTAAATACTTGTAGCCTTTGTTAAATTTACTAAGAGAAGAAAGGTCGACCAAATCCGCTTGGTACTGGACACTTGGACCACTGGTAATGACAGGGTTACGTTTAAAGTGATGCCTCACAGGCTTGTGAAATTGGTACACTTCTTGTTGTTTTAACCAGTCTCGAACTTGTTGACGAGTAACATTTTTTAGTCCTTTCTTTTTCGCAGCACGAAAAACTGCGTCGACGCCTGAAAAGCTGGAACCGCTTTTGGGGCTGTAGTATATCTTCCGAAGTTCCTCGTCGAGCTTGTCCTCCATCAATCTCAGAGCGCTCAATGGAAATTTTTCCACCACAGCAAGCTAGCATACAACGTACTTTTCTAAAAATATCTTGAAACGAAAGCTTTGGGAGAGAGGCAGGAGACCCGCATCCCATGGCAGGTAATATCAGACTGAGAACGTTTATCAAGGAGATGCCTTTTATAGCATTTAGTGGCAATCGTGTTCGATATTCTTCTCACAAAGTGGACAGTCTCTAGTGCATCGCGGGGGGCTCAGCATTCTCAAGGGGTCACGGTAATCTTGGACCAAACAGTACAACAGAGGTAAGACAATGAGAACCAACATGAGGATGAACATGTAACTTCCACTAGGATCAAGCTTGAAATGAACGTAGGGGGACCAAGCACTCGTATTTATAGACGGTTTTCATATAATTTATTCATATATTAATATTATGTAATAACTAAGTACCAGGCTGTTTCGATCAAATAAAACAAAGGTATCCCGGTTAATGCTTTAATATACGATAAATACAACAGTCGACTACAATAAAGATAAGTGTCTCTCAACTTGTGTCTCCCATTACTAGAATGTTTTTTTATCAGTTCAATTCCGGATCTATTTCCTTCAATTCTCGTCTATAGTGTCATTGGCACAGACGGTGGAGCAGGCTTCACATAGAACTCCGTAATAGATAGGTCTCTCACAAACATGTTATCTATAGGATCCGTAGATGGTGTTGTAGCAGGTTCCTCGGGGAGGGCAGAGGTCTTGACAATAGCGTCTTGACGCTCTAGCTTAGGTCGCTTTGGTGGGGGTTGTGTTTCATCGTCAATGTCTTCGAACTCGTAAATCATCTCTTCCATCTCGTTTGTTGCTCTATCCAAATCGAAGAATTCTTCCGTGGTTAAAGTAAGACCATCTTTTGTAGGAAACTTTTTGTTATCTGGAGTCTCGATAAAGCGGCGAATATGTATTTGAGTCTTCCCGCGGAAACGTGCAACGCAGGCCCAATAACCACGTTGACCCAACTTGTATTGAGCTTCCATCTTTTCTTGCGCTGTGATCGGTCTTGATTATTGGGGTTGGATGACTGGAGCCACGGGAGCTCTGCTTATATAGACTCTGAGAACAATAGGTCGATAAACAATGACATCATTCTTAAAATAGACGACCGCGTGGCCGAGACAAAAGAAACCGCAGCCACGTGTTGAACACAAAGGAACACCTCATTACGTATTCCTCCGCAGTAAACAACAAAAGAACACCTGTGTCAACATCGAACCGCAAGCTCATTAATTACGCGTGGGGACGCTCATTAATTCCCCCGCAATAAAGAACAAAAGGACACCTGTGTCAACAATAAACCGCAAGCTCATTTTGTATTCCGCCTCACTTTTAAACAAAAGAACACCCGTGTCAACAATAAACCGCAAGCTCATTAATTCCGGGTGGGGACGCTCATTAATTCAACCGCGACGCTCATTATGTAATCCGCCTCAAAATTAGTATTCCGCCTAAAAAAAGGCTAATTCGGTGCATACTATACTACTCAAAGTCCGTGAAAGTCATGAATAATATTCTCTAAGTATAAATCCTGACGGCTCTATCGCAAAACGAAGGACACAGTCCCGAAGAGAAGGAGGAAATCCCTCCAGTGGGCATGTTTTTGTTGGAAAAGATTCACTTTGGGCTAAGTTCTAATTCAAGCTATTTTTTAAGCGAGGGATAAAGCCGAAAAAATATAAATAATATAAACTAAAAAAATTATTAGTCCTTAGACCATTTTTACTCGACCTGTTTCTTCTATTAGTCCTTAGACCATTTTTACTTGACCTGTTTCTTCTCTCCCCTCGCTGAGACGATAAACATACAAACAATTCCGAAGTCAAATTGCGCTTTCGATTTTCACGGGTTCTTTGACCGACTTGAGAGACTGACACACGCGTGATTTTGTCAAACCAAGCAGGGAGACCAGTGCAAAAAAAAATCCTTTTGGGCTCACTTCATTTATTTCGCGGCATGGTGGGACGGGGTACTCATGATGGGAGGTTATTAGTAATGTAAATCCAGCAGTTTATGGAAGGGGGAAAGCATGAACCCCTCCCCACATCCATATGGCCATTGTGATTTTTTTCCACGTTTTTTTTTTAAACAGAGAACACTTTTAGTAAATTTCCCATACACTCCGTGAATTTTTCACGGGCATCAGCTAGTTTATAATATAATTTCTCAAATTTTGCAGTTTCCTTGAACACATGCCAAACAAAATCGGAAGCAGACTGGTACAGGTTTTTGAGCCTGAACAGCAGGCATACAAAGATTGGGTGTTGATGGCAGAAAAAATTGTAGGCAGCCTCCTTAATACACTTGAGTGAGTTCCAGGTTGCTCTAGCCCCTCCTACTCCTACTGGAATATATTCACGTGTCAACACAAGTGTTGCTGATTTCAAAGGGAGCGATGTCACGATTCTAGCACACTTTTGGTGATAGCAAAAACATACAAATAACTGATGGATAGCCAAAATACTATAGTTTTAGGTTTATTAGATAGAAAGCTATCATGGTTGTAGGCTTAATGGACTCATTACAGCCGAATTCGATGTATCGCGATGCTCGAATTCCAAGAATCGTTTTTTTGTTTGGGCAATTCTGCGCTCAAAAATGGGGGCGGAGCTATGCAAATCACAAGTGGGTTCCGTTGAGGCCCGTCGAGTGCATGTTAATTTGCATAGCCCCGCCCCCATTTTTGAGTGACAGGGCAGAATTGCCCAAAGAAAAAAAACGATTCTTGGAATTGGAGCATCGCGATACATCGAATTCCGCTGTTTGAATGTCGGCAGTTTTGCTGATAAAACTTACATACATTGCTTGTTAGGCTAATATCAAGTGAGTACAAGAAACCTGGCGATGATTACAAACAAATTTGATGATTACATACACATTTAAAACTGCACACTTTCGAATGTATTTAAATAAACGTCACACAAACCATTTAAATGGTCCAATGTTGGCCTATGGTAACTGAGACTTCATAGAGATAATCGCACAAGCCAACAGTGCTTAAAACTGTCTCTTTCGAGACAATTATTTGAAGAAACAACATTCATGCAAAGTTGGTTGAAAAAAATTTATTACTGGATTGTGAATAAAAGATCAGCCACCAAATGAGGAACATTATAGCTGTAGGAGCGTGTTGCGTGGAGCGTCCATCTCCAATGCTATCATCACAGGGCACAGCGTTTTGGATTGAGGCCCAATTTGCATAGCCCCGCCCCCATTTTTGAGTGACAGGGCAGAATTGCCCAAAGGAAAAAAACGATTCTTGGAATTGGAGCATCGCGATACATCGAATTCCGCTGTTTGAATGTCGGCAGTTTTGCTGATAAAACTTACATACATTGCTTGTTAGGCTAATATCAAGTGAGTACAAGAAACCTGGCGATGATTACAAACAAATTTGATGATTACATACACATTTAAAACTGCACACTTTCGAATGTATTTAAATAAACGTCACACAAACCATTTAAATGGTCCAATGTTGGCCTATGGTAACTGAGACTTCATAGAGATAATCGCACAAGCCAACAGTGCCTAAAACTGTCTCTTTCGAGACAATTATTTGAAGAAACAACATTCATGCAAAGTTGGTTGAAAAATTTTTATTACTGGATTGTGAATAAAAGATCAGCCACCAAATGAGGAACATTATAGCTGTAGGAGCGTGTTGCGTGGAGCATCATCTCCAATGCTATCATCACAGGGCACAGCGTTTTGGATTGAGGCCCATATCAAATTTATAGCGGAGCTCCTTGCGGCGGCCCTTGGAGCACCATACCTAAGAAAACAGCATCAAAAAACGGCAAATATAGTATTGGGTACCCTGTGTGAGTATTTGAGTAAACCTGTGGAAATTGACCGATCCCTATTTTGACGATAGCTCCGCCCACTCATAGCAAACAATAATATATAGATTTAGCCACTGGCTAAAAGCGGAGCTCCCCGCGGTTACACATTTGTCTGTGTCAGTTAGAGAAAAAAATCGCCATTGTACATATATAGACTTGCACCGTTATACAACGTGACCATTTTACTAAAGTTTGGTTGTCTGAGGTTCAAAGATCTATACCTTTTCTCGTTTGATGACGTCATCGATGACGTCATATCACGTGACCACGGCAGTTGCACCCCCTTGACACTTAGATAGCTTTACCCAAGTTTGGTTGTCTGAAGTTCATCCCTTCCTGAGATTTATTCTTTTTCTCCTACGATGACGTCATCGATGACGTCATACCACGTGACTAGGGTGTTGCAACCCCCTTGTCACTTAGACAACTTCACCAAAGTTTGGTTGTCTGAGGTTCATCCCTTCACGAGATATACTCTTTTTCTCCTATGATGACGTCATCGATGACGTCATACCACGTGACTTCGGTGCTGCAACCCCCTTGCCACTAAGACAACTTCACCCAAGTTTGGTTGTCTGAGGTTTATTCCTTCCCGAGATATACTCTTTTTCTCCTATGATGACGTCATCGATGACATCATATCACGTGACCACGGCAGTTGCACCCCCTTGACACTTAGACAGCTTCACCTAAGTTTGGTTGTCTGATGTTCATCCCTTCCTCAAATTTATTGTTTTTCTCCTACGATGACGTCATCGATGACGTCATACCACGTGACTAGGGTGTTGCAACCCCCTTGTCACTTAGGGGCCGACCATTTAACTTTTGAGGGGGGTGGGCTTTTTTGTCGGTGCAAGATTTTTTTTTCTACCTCTGTTAAGCGGTGAGAATTTTTTTTCCAATAAAAAAGAATGGTTTTAGTCACCATTTTGCTGTGCAAGAAATTTTTTTCAGCCCTTCGGGCCGTGCAGGATATTTTTTTTCAAAAAAGCCCACCTCCCCCCTCAAAAGTTAAATGGTCGGCCCCTTAGACAACTTCACCAAAGTTTGGTTGTCTGAGGTTCATCCCTTCCCGAGATATTCTCTTTTTCTCCTATGATGACGTCATCGATGACGTCATACCACGTGACTTCGGTGTTGCACCCCCCTTGCCACTAAGACAACTTCACCCAAGTTTGGTTGTCTGACGTTTATTCCTTCCCGAGATACACTCTTTTTCTCCTATGATGACGTCATCGATGACGTCATACCACGTGACTACTGTGTTGCAGCCCCCTTGCCACTTAGACAACTTCACCCAAGTTTGGTTGTCTGAGGTCCGTCCCTTCCCGAGATATACTCTTTCTCTCCTATGATGACGTCATCGATGACGTCATACCACGTGATTACTGTGTTGCAGCCCCCTTGCCACTTAGACAACTTCACCCAAGTTTGGTTGTCTGAGGTCCATCCCTTCCCGAGATATACTCTTTCTCTCCTATGATGACGTCATCGATCACGTCATACCACGTGACTTCGGTGTTACAACCCCCTTGCTACTAAAGGCGATGTTACACGGGACAACTTGCAACAAAAACTTTCCTCGCAACATTGTTGCGCGAAAAGTTTCTACCGTGTAACATGTGGCACAAGACAACTTTTCGCGCAACGTTTCACTCGGCAACATTTTGCGAGTTTTTGACTTGGCTTCAAAAACTTGCAACACAAAATGACGAATATCTGAAATGCTGTCTCGTGTAACATGTGTCCAACAACTTTCCGCGCAACATTTTTGTCTGGAAGCGAGGCAAAAATGAAATTCGTCATCAGCTCGAGCTAAAATTTGTTTTAACGGTCGTGTATCAGATGTTGTTGCGCTAAAAGTTGTCTCATGTAACATGCCCATTGCCGAATGACTCGACGTCAGGAACTTTTCGCGCAACAATGTTGTGCGGAAAGTTTTTGTTGCGAGTTATCCCGTGTAACATCGCCTTAAGAGAACTTCACCCAAGTTTGGTTGTCTGAGGTTCATCCCTTCCCGAGATATACTCTTTTTCTCCCATGATGACGTCATCGATGACGTCATGACACGTGATCATCCAGTTGCACCCCCTTCCCCCTTGCTCTTAACAGAATGCCCCCTCCCAACGCAAGTTTGGTTGTCTAAGCTTCACCCCTTCCTGAGATATGATTCATAAACGGAGAAGGGTCTTGGTTTACCTGTGGTGGGGCACGCAGACTCGCAGACACGCACGGACGCGCCGGCGATACTATAGTGGGAATACCGCTGAACGATGAAAAATGAAGTCGATCGTATACCTCAGTTCTACTTTGAGCTATTGAGTCCTTCCTGCGATACCTATGGTGCTCCGCTCTGCGGCCTTCGGCCGCTAAGGAGCTCCGCTAGGAAGTTTTCCCTACGGAATTCAAAATGTCCGAGCAACAAACTTGAATATCGAAGATTTTTCAATAATTATTCAGCTTTTCAAGATAAAAATATAAAATCTAAATTGCATGCAACAACTTCTAACACCTCCCTGCAATCGGTGTCTTTTCCGTGTTCTATGCCAAAGATAACATTTGGCTTGTCCGACGTAGCAACAGGTATAACAATGAATGCGGGATCGGTGAATTGCTAGGGGTCGATCCGATTTTTGGACGTCTCAGCAAGTCCCGGATGTGTACGTTTTCCTATCTACCCTACGTCACAATAGCCCTATTGTGACGTCAAGCATACTCAACTAACGGGGGGAGGGGCGCGTTGTCAGGAGGGAGTGCTCAACTAACGGGGGAGGGGCGCGTTGTCAGGGGGGTGTTGATGCTCACGTGAAAGCTAAATCACAGGCACAAAAAGACTACAGGGCTTCTAGCGGCTGAAAAAACGACCTACAATAATTACTCAAAGGAGAAATGCCCGAAGAAGAAAAGAAGAAGCCATGGAATCCAAAGAGTTGGTAGAATAGGGAATAATAATCAAGTTGGAGTATTTTCTTTGCCGGCTTGCTCCTGAAATTCTTCCAGCCGGAATTTCAAGGCCGAGAAAAAACACTCTGTCTCCAACTGCAGAACCGTGCTATCACTTACGCCTCAAAGGATAAAAATACGCGAAGAGGAAGCCATAGAATACAAACATTGGGTCGAGGGATGAGGAAAGGAATCGAGGAATGTTGAAATTATCGTAGAAGAGCAGAAAGAAATGGAAGCACCAGAGAGACCTAGACGGAAATTGCGCCCGGCGGGTCTGAAGGGGGAAGAAGAAGCCGGGCAAGCAGAAAGTAAACCACCAAAGAGAGGCATCCTGTTCTTGCCATAATATCTTTTTGAGACTACTCTATAGTCGAGGATTAAGATGGAAACGGTTTTTCCCTTTGCCCTTGACTTTGAGTGAACCACAAATTTTCGGCTCTCCTCGACAGTTGATGGACTAAGACTATTTTTTTGAAACAGAAACGTTCGGTACCTTGAACGACACAACGCCTGGCGAGCGCCGACACCGAGGGCGTGGTATAAACACAAACTTCACTTTACAGGAAGCGGAAATAAAGTTTCTATTGACAAACGTCTTTGCTCATGACCACCACGTGACCCGAAGCGGCAAGAGTTGTAGTCGTATTGTCACACACGATAGCCTGCCCTGTTTGTTTTCGAGTTTGGAGTCGTTTTCACGAGGAAAAATTACTGGCTGCAATTCTATTTAATTAGACACATGTTCTACTTCTCCACTGAATGCGAAAGTGTCAGGACTTTAGCTGAATTCACAGGAACTGAAAACTATGCGTTCAACTATGCGTTTCTTCATCCTGTGGGGTGAACAATTGTTCCTGTGACGCATGAAGAAGACATAGAAAGTAGAACAAAGACCACGAAGAAGACAATGAAAGAAGAACAAAGACCTTCTTTGTTGTATTTTCTATGTCTTCTTCGTGCGTCATAGGAACCATTGTTCTGAAGAACTTCTCCCCCAAGATGCATCGCGCATAGTTGAACGAAAAAAAAAAACGCCAATCGAAAGTATTCAAAAATCAATAAAATATTAACGACGCGCGTGAAGCACATTTTTGTTTCGCTACTGTTCCCTTGGATAATGGATCTTTTTGATGAAATGTAGTTGACTTCTGCCTTTAGTGGCACTTTAAGAGGTGGGAGTAAGGAATGCTTTCTCACTGCTGTTTGGGCTGTTAGGCCTAACAGCAGCCCTAACCACTTTCTTGATTGCCAACTTTCTTGATAGTGTGTGCCGCATGAGTTAGCCACAACACAAACAGGTGCCAGTTTTGTCCCTACCCCAAAATTGTCCCTAGTCCAAGATATCTCACCAATCTTGTCCCCGGTTGACTCGGGAGAAGACCCTGGGGGAGGCTGAGTCACATGATCGTTTCAAAACAAAGGACAACTGCGTTCCCATGTTTTCAAACAGTGGGCAGTGACTCAGCCTCCCCCAGGGTCTTGTACTCAAACAACCGCCATCTTGAAAATTACCCACAAGACCCTGGGGATGAGGTTGATATCTCACCTCATGTGAACAAGCCCTACGGGTGTCTACATTTCTATTAGTTAAGTTGTCCTTATGCTTTTTGTGTTTTTAAAAGGCACAAAGGCAATCATATTAGTCTAAATATAATAATAAATGTATTTTGATACTACAATAAACTACTACCATCTTTTATTCCTTATAATAGTTCGGAGCTCCGCTTTTAGGCAGTGCCTAAATCTATATATTATTACTTGATTGTGAATACAAGATAAGCCACCAAATGACGTTACATTATAACTGTAGGAGCGTATTGCGTGGAGCGTCCATCTCCCATGCAATCATCACAGGACACAGCGTTTTGGAATGAGGCCCATATCAAGTTATTTTTAGTATCAAACTTGCACGAAAAGCATACATCACACATTTGTTCAGCCAATCAGAATGCAGGTAGCGTATGCGTTGTCTAGAGAAGTTTATTAAAGCGGCTAATCTATTGTCAAAAAAATACGTTCAGACCTGCTTCATTTTCCAATTCTGTTCACCTTGCTACCCCTAGATGAACGCCCCTAGGTAATAGGCCCCTGATCACTGGTGTTTTGCTCTTGGAGAGCGCATAACATTTTCCAGGACTAAATTTTGGACTAAACTACTTTATACATATATGATTTAAACTATGATACAGATAGGCGAGGGTGAGGGTGGCTGTACAAGATAGGTGAGTATGGCTGTACAAATAGATGGAAAAATGAAAATGCATCTTGGAAATGCTTAAACTAGCAATATCATTATAAAATGCTAAAAATATATAAGTTACAATGGAGAGTAGAAACAATTCTCATTGCATTCACGTTGTGCATTTTGAATGCCAACTTTAAAAAATCCCATTAAATACATGGGTTAGTAGTGCTATTAAAACAACATTGTTTTGGTTTTTGCTTAATTCTTTTACATCAAAAGAATGCAAAATATAGCAATTATTCAAAAAAATCGTTCAAAAAATCGGCATAAAATATACTGCTTAAATTCCTTCTTTGGCGAACGTCCGTAAATCGAGAGAAAGTCCCAATTCAAGAGAGAAAATCGCCACACAAACTATAATGTAGGACTAGGACTTTCTCTCGATGTTTGGACGTTCGCCAAAGAAGAGTATAAAAATAACTATTCTAAAGATCGGACGTCCTGCGTTCAGACCTACAAAAAATTAAATACCCTCTGACCGTTAGGCATGTCCCGGTTCAAGTCGCTAGTACATTAGAAAAATAAATATTGCTAAAAAAATGATCATAGTGCTTAAAAGTTGGCCACAAAATATTCCTTTTCCAAAATATCCGACAACAGACGAAGCCGGTTCTCGGTAATTACATCTTGTTGCCACCCAATTCATATCACCTGCCGAGTCATTTGGAAGGCTACTGTTGTTAGTTTTGTGCATACTTGTTTATACAACAACGCGCGCGTTTCTCGAATTCTGGGTACATAAAAGTATATACCACGGAACGCGCCATCACCAGCGCGCGCGCTAAAAAGAACCAACGAAAACACCGTTTGGCCGAGCGCGCGCGCTGTTTTTGTATTTATTTTTGCCTTTTTGTTGTGGTATAAAACAAATGTCCTCCGTTTTTCCGTGGCATGTCCTCTTATATACCACGGAATGACGTAATAATTCGGCTGCGCCTCGTGAGTCCACAACATTTTGACCACTTTATTACGTCATTCCGTGGTATATAAGAGGACATACCACGGTAAATCAGAGGACATTTGTTAAATGGGCTCGGTCGTCTCTGAGAAATTGTACAGTTGTATCAAATGTCAAATACCTTTAAATCCTTCTGAAATGCGTTTGATAGACTAGCAATTGAATAGGTTTCTAGTTATTCTGTTGAAAGGGTAAACAATGAATGTTGACTTATAAACGGGGAGAATAACGTATTACAAATTATCTCCACCTATATTGAATAACGCTATATTCAAATGGAAGCAAGGAAGGTTGACGATAAAACGAAAAATTTGTAATTCAATATAGGTGGAGGTAATTTGTAATTTGTATCGTGTATCATCAGGATTTCCTAACACTGAGAAGTGGTTTGAATAACCGAGGCGAATCCGAATTGCTTAATCGACTTCGAGGTATTTTGAAATCCTGATGAAAGAAACAGTGGAGTGTTTGATTTAAGCAATAAAAGTACTTTCCGCGTGCTCTCTGCTTTCTTACAAACACGAGGGGGATGTTGGGAGAACTGATCAAAACTTGAAAGATACGAGCCGAAGGCGAGTGTCTTTCAAGTTTTATCAGTTCGACAAACATTTCCCGAGTGTTTGTAAGAAACCAGAGAGCACGCAGAAAGTATTTTTATTGCTTTTAGAAAATAACATACACACGCGCCACAGCGTTGCGTGACAATCGTGTTTCTCAGGTCTCTTACAAACACGCCTTTTAACCAATCAGAATGCGCACATTCACAATACAACATGGGTGTTATTTTCTAAATACTTCTCAAACGAATCATTTTATGTCTAGAAAAATAAGGAAAACCTTAGAAGACGAGCGCAAACCTCCTTCAATATTCATGAGTTTTAAAACCTTTTAGTTGTTGAAATCTTTCGTCGCCACGTGACGGCTTCTTTTCTGGTATGATAGATAAAACAAGTTTAAACTTCAAGAACATGCAGTATTACACACGAATAAAAACCCGATTTACGTTCGTCGTTGATTAAAATAGATACCTCCGTTGAGTTCCAAGTTCTGTAATTTTCAAGAGATATTAGCTCTCCTCTGGGAAAATTGGTATCCAGTCAAATTCCTATATGTTTGTGATACACAAAAAAACAATAGACCATTTTCTTAGGTAAGCGTTCGCAAAAAGCTTCACTTCAAGATCTGTCACAAGGGAACACTTGGACTGATTCTTTTTTTGTTTTCCACACATACCTAAGAGTTATAGTGCGTCCACACTGGTCAAGAATTGTCAATATGTTTCAGTATTAGTTTCATCATGTTTTAAGTCCTAGTGTAGACGCACTGTTAATCTGCTAAGGGTGCTTACCTATTGTCGCCACGCAATTCAGATCATGTGGTGATTAATTTGGGAGGACAAAATTGTAAAATTTGCCATATTTCTCATACACGGCCGAACGTATGCCACTGTGTATGTACAAAATGAATAGCCTGCTAGCAGAATTTGGAGGGTGTTTCAGGCTATTTTATGTAATATATCAAACACGGGACAGAATCTCAGAATTTCAAAACACTGAGAAGTGAGGAAAAACGAGACGCAAAACCGAGTTTATTCTCAAACGAATGAGTTAATGTCGAGAAAAGGAAGGAATAAAATCACAAAAATCTATGCAAATTAAGACCGCGAATACAAACCTCCTTCGCGCTTATGATTTTTCTAAGCTTCATGGTTATAAATGAGTTGAAAAGGTGGTATAGGGAGAACTGCAACATCCCAAAATTTCTCACTTAATATCTGAATTAGATGGCCACAATAACAACTTGAAACTCTACGGTATGGTCGTTAAAATTAATTATAAATGAAGATAATCACATTTGTTGCTGGAAGTACACCTACGCGGTCATCGATGATCGAACGACGGGTGAAAAACAGGCATTTTCTTTCGCGGAATATTACCAAATCCTGTCGTCTGGGCTTTATATTTGGTGGCCATGAGCCTTTGCGCTTTGCGTGTGTCACTTACTGTTACGGCAACTTTCATAATTCTACGAGTTTTTTTGATTTAAAAACAAATTTCGGCTTCAAAGCAAAATTTTCCCAATAAAATGCAAACGAAACTTAGAAAAAATCCATTTGCCTATCTTAAAAGGTTTGATGGAACGGAAGCCAAACAATTAGTTTGCTGCTCAGAAATTTGAGGCGAGAGTAAGTTCTTCCCTTTCTCGTGATGCTTGCGATCAAAAAGGTATATTAATTTGCAAAAATATATCCTTATTATGCGTTCGAATCTGGTTCTAATTCCTCATACCCCTTCGCTTTCTCTGAAGATAAACTCCGTAATATGCCTCGCCTCCGGACGTTTTCGCCCCCTACAAGGCCTACTGGAGGAATCACCTCGTAAAGAGGCTCGTCCATCCGTGACGTCACTTCCGGTTCCTCATCAAACACATCCGGGCTCTCGATTTCGTTGGTCAGATTGTCGGGTACTTGGTCGTAATTCTCGTATACAACATTGTCCTCCTTTTCGCTATCGGGTACCGAGCCCTTAGATCTCCGAGTGAGTTTTTGTTCCGTTTTGTCATGTTTCGAGGGAGGAACATTTTCATATGAAGAGGACCTCTTGTTTAAACGGGGTACTTCTTCATAACGGGGCGCATTGTTCAGAGGGCTGTTCTCATATTGTGATTTAGGATCCTCCTCCTTAGCACTGGACCTATTACGTCCCTTGTGGCGCCTGCTTGGTTGCGGCACCTCCTCATATCGCGGTGCTTTTGAAGCAGCCTTGTTATCATATAGTGGATTGCAACCCACGGGGTTTTCTTGCGCTTTTATACTTGCTTTAATCTCTGCCACATCCTCATCAACTGCCACATCCACATTTACGGCCTTCTTTATGTCGTCAACCGTCTCGTAATGGTCATCGTTGGTCTCGGAATCTTCCGAGAACTCTTTGCCTGATTTAAGGTCCACGGTATTCAAACGCTTGGTAGGTTTCTCGTCCGACACGTTATTCAATTTCGGCCTCGCACCTAATGACGATCCGGACGCTCCGGCATAACAAGGGTTCCTGACGGTGATTGGGATTCCCGGTTCCTGATTTTCCTGCCCAGGGGGGCGGTAGAGCTCATTCTCTCGTACCTGTAATGTGATATTTAAAAAATGCGAGATTTAGATGATGATGCAATCAAGGTGGAGCACGCAATAAACGTATGGAACTCAAATCAAAGCTCGCGCAGCCTCGTTCCCAGGCTGCGTTTGTTTGCGCGTCGGCTAGTGACGTCACGGACTGCTTATTAACGAGTCAACAATCGATCGTTTGGGAAATGACAGTCGCTACATATTGTGGGACAACGTTGATTGAGGAGAAGTCTGTAGATGAAAGAAACGGCGCGCTAAAAACCTAATTGTGACTGGTCTCGCACGCACTTTTCAAATCAATCAAATTCAATTTTATTTGCCATTAATTTACACATACCAAAAACACAGTACCCAAAAAATAGAGGCGAGATGGCCACAAAAAATAATCACGGAGCCTGACGCGACTAATTGTTTTAGTATAATTGCTCAAATGATATAAGGTCTTAAAACGCGCACGCCCAATCCTTTCAATGTTATAATCACCTGTAGGTTGTTATAGCGAGAGAAACGAACCTCTCGACCAATCAGCGCGCGGAAATTATTATAATCACTTGAGTAATTATACTAATATGCTATAGTATAGTGATAATTTAGTAGAACAAAAAACGATATCTGAACAGGATGCCAACAGACTTTGCGATCTTTTTACATATGCAATTTTTAGGCACTTCCAGGTGAGATTTTGTCTATGAAGACACCCAAGAATTTGACTGCCTTCTCTTATTTAAGTGGAATATTATCAAAAATAAATGAAGGGATTGAATGACGTATAGACTTCAGCCTGGATGTAAATATTACGTAATGATATTTACAGAGCTTACCACAGGTATCCCGCTCTCCTCTACCTACCGTAATATCGTTGCGCTTGATTACATTAGTCGGGTTGAGGTTATTGGCCACTAGGCTTTCCTTGGCTAGTCTGTCTAGAGTTTACCACAGGTATCCCGCTCTCCTCTACCTACCGTAATATCGTTGCGCTTGATTACATTAATTGGGTTGAGGTTATTGGCCACTAGGCCTTCCTTGGCTAGTCTGTCTAGAGTTTACCACAGGTATCCCGCTCTCCTCTACTTACCGTAATATCGTTGCGCTTGATTACATTAGTCGGGTTGAGGTTGTTGGCCACTAGGCCTTCCTTGGCTAGTCTGTCTAGAGTTTACCACAGGTATCCCGCTCTCCTCTACTTACCGTAATATCGTTGCGCTTGATTACATTAGTCGGGTTGAGGTTGTTGGCCACTAGGCCTTCCTTGGCTAGTCTGTCTAGAGTTTACCACAGGTATCCCGCTCTCCTCTACTTACCGTAATATCGTTGCGCTTGATTACATTAGTCGGGTTGAGGTTGTTGGCCACTAGGCCTTCCTTGGCTAGTCTGTCTAGAGTTTACCACAGGTATCCCGCTCTCCTCTACTTACCGTAATATCGTTGCGCTTGATTACATTAGTCGGGTTGAGGTTGTTGGCCACTAGGCCTTCCTTGGCTAGTCTGTCACGCGCAAGCTGCTCCATGACAACAGAATCATTAGGGTCTGCATCAGGGTGGTTGTCATACACAGGGTTGGTGAAATCAAGGCGGTTGTCATGGGAACTGTAAATGACCGGGCGCTCGTCAGGCTGCAAGTGAAAACAAGTCATATATCAATACGAATCCGCGCATGTTGGCTTTTTTTTTCAAATCTCATCGCCAGGCTGGAGCTCTAAGAAAAGCGAAGCCATGTTATTGAATGGTTTTATACAACAAAGCAAGCCTGTACGGGCTGTATGTTTGATTGGGGTAGCCAGTGGCGGGCATGCGAGAACGATAGCAAGAAAATCAACAAAAAAGTATAAAAACAACAACGACAACGGAAGCAACAAGAATAGCACAACAACGAAAACAACATCAACGAACACAACAGGAACTACAGACTAAAATAGAGGCGTCTATTTAACAACAACAATAACAACAACAAACACAACAGAAACTGCAGCCTTCCTCGGTCTTAAATAAAGGCGTCTATTTAACAACAACGACAACAGCAACTACAGCGTTTCTCGATCTTAAAAAAAGGCGTCTATTTAACAAGAACAACAACGAGAATGACAATAAACACAATAGCAAATGTAGCTTTCCTCGGTCTTAAATAAAGGCGTCTATTTAACAACAACGACAACACAGCAACTACAGCCTTTGTCGATCTTAATAAAAGGCGTCTATTTAACAAGAACAACAATGACAACGAGAACAACAACAAGCACAACACCAACATTATAGCCTTTCTCTGTCTCGATCTTAAAAAAAGGCGTCTATTTAACAAGAACAAGAACAACAACGACAACGAGAACAACAATCAACACAACAGCAACTGTAGCTTTCCTCGGTTAAATAAAAGCGTCCATTTAACCAACGACAACGGCAACTACAGCCTTTCTCAATTTTAAAAATGGCGTCTATTTAACAAGAACAACAATGACAACGAGAACAACAATAAGCACAACAGCAACTAAAGACTTTCTCTGTCTTAAATAAAGCCGTCTATTTAACATCAACAACAACGAAAACAATAACAATAACAACAAACACAATAGAAACTACAGCCTTCCTCGGTCATAAATAAAGGCGTCCATCTGACAAGGAGAGCAACGACAACAACAATGGCAGCCGCGTCATTCAAACCACATCGAACAAGTCGGTGAAAAATGAACGACACTACCATAGACACCCTTATAGAAGCTCGCACTCATACGCCACAACAGCCCGAGATCCCTTACTGATGACATTATTGTTTTATGTTATGTGTTATGTTGTTGTCAGTCAGTCTGTTTGTTCTTTTTTGCTTGTCTTTTTAGTAGCCTAGCGTAGTTTGTCATACTAGTCTTTTTGTAGATTTTAAATATCGAAGTCTTACCTTCGTTGTTTTTATTATATATACTGTATTTAGAATTAGGAGGGCCATAAGTAAGAAAACTATCCTGTATGGCTATTATGAAACTCTCGTGAAATAAAGTTTATTGTATTGTATTGCATTTTACTGCCATTTTCATAATTCTGCGAACTCCCACTTGCATTTCCGAATGTCAAACTCCGTTTTGGCCATTTTAAGACAGGCTCATGGACTTTTTCTATGAGTTTCGTTTGCATTTTATGGTGAAGAAAGTTGCTCTTATTAGTTCAAAAAAGCTGCGGGAAATCACCAAGAGCTGTTCACTCGTTTGATTGGAGGAAGCCAAACCGCGGTTTGCTAGTTGGAGTAGAGTTCAGCATAATACAAAATAGCAGTAACATGCTTCGGAGGAGCTCAGGAATCGTATTTTCCTATTTCACTTTCGTAACGTTATGACGCTGACGAGGAGAAGTGAAACGAGCGACACGCCAGCGGCTGCGTAGGAGGCTCTATTCAAAGCCACCTTTTGAGTTAACTGGCCTCATCTATATGATCTTGCTCCAAACTCAACGGAAGTTGTCACAGCAAAGCGTATCTAGTGAGTGTTGCAGGTGTGCATTCAATGGCTACTTACAAGTCGTGGTCGCTGGGCAGGCGAGTCACACGTGTATGACACCATGACCTCTCGGTAATGCTTGAGTGTGCAAACACAGACGTCAGCGGTGAGAAATAACAGCGCATGCGTGAATGTTAGCCTTTCGGCATTTTAGCATTCTCGTACCAAGAGCTCCACGGCTTCGTGGTGGAGGCTCAGGTGGCGACCGATTGAGGGCCTTCGCTGATTGGCTGATTTTGGACATTGGGGCACGTGCAGAAAGGTATTTCCCTCAACGGCTCTGTATCAAATCTCGCGCATGCATCAATTAAATGGCTGTCACCAGAGCCTCGCCCGCGAGGAGACGAGCCGGGGAGCTCCGGGTTCGAGAATAGCATTTTAGAAGAGAATACGCGTGTGTTTATGAGTTGATTTGTGCGCGTGTTTACATGGCGATTGACGTTTACAGATACAATAGCGAAAGAAATGGATTCAGCGAGAAAGGAAGTTGCATAAAATAATAGATAAAACAACATCAAAAAAGACCAATACGAAAATCAGCAAACTTAATGAATCATTTAAAGCTACAAGCGCGCGCGAGCTCTTCAGTTTAGAAAGGCCTTTGACATGTCCCGCAACTACATTACTTGCCGCATGCTCAACATTTACCGTCATCCAACGCGCGCATGTTATTGCTGCAATCGTCTATTTATCAACAACGACCTTCCCGAATTGTTTGAAACTCGAACAGAATCGTTGAAAGTGTCAAAATATATTCACTACTCATAGTCTCCCCTGAGCTCAGATATGATTTTGCCTTCTAAGCGCGTGCGCTCTTCTTTATTCAGATGTGCCAAGTCATGTCCCACAACTAGCAGAATGCAGCGCGCGCTTTTTTAACAGTTTGTTCGACACATGTCCCACATCTACCAACATGCAGCGCATATCCCGCAACAACGCTAAGCGCGCTCACGAGAGAGAGATAGCTAAAATCGTCCATTGCAGCAGCCAGATGGCGGAGAGTACATCTCGGGAATGCATTCATCGGGTCTCCTTATGCACCTTTTGCCTGAGCATTGACGTCTATTGCACATCTATCACTTTGTTTTATGCAATAGCACAAACGCTATTCCCATAGTACGTGTGTACTATAATCACACATGGCCTGCCGACCAATCAGAGCGCGCGAGTTGGTAGTGGTGTTGTATAACCTACCTTTGCTTTCTTGTACTTTCGTCGGTAGTAGAACATCGCTAACAAGGCCACGATACACAGGACCCCCACAATCACAATAGCCACACCAGCCGTAGCACCACCACCCAAGCCGGACGACTGGGCTCCTGTTCTTCCTCCTTTGCCAGTACCTGGGCATTGTTCTCCAATTGCTTCTAGGACCTACAAGAGATGAATTAATCATTAAGCTTTCGCCTGAAACTCTTGCTGTCCGGTTTTTGATGTACCAAGAATGGCCTATCAATATCCACTGTCATTTTCATGGCACGCTCACTAACTTAGACGACCGGTTAGCGCAGTGGTAGAGCGCCGGGCTTATGTTCGGGAGGTTAGGAGTTCAAACCCCGGCCGGACCAACACTCAGGGTCTTTTCTAAATAATTGAGAAGGTGCTGCCTTTGCTTTAATATCCGCAAATGGTTAGACCTTCGTGTCTTCTCGGATAAAGACGTTAAACCGGTAGGTCTCGTCTCTCACATACACTACACTAACCGGAACCAGAGGGACGTTAAAGAACCACGAGGACCGTCGGAAGTTGCCCAACCTCTGTTTCACAGAACTCACAATGCTAACACACACACTCATGATTATAAAGCTGGTTTCTATAGGATGAGTTATCCGTTAATGTAAGCGCTTTGAGCCGCGAGGATAAGCGCTATATAAGCACGGTTACTTTTTTTTTACTTTTTTTAGCAGTTCTGTTGCCAGGATTACCCACGGGCCCGCTGCCATGAAATCGTTATAATCCCGTTACTTTTATTTTACATTTTACATTTCTATTTCGCTGTTTATGATAACATTTTCTTGAAAATTGTTTACCAGCCTAAAGCAAGGGAACGCAGCACGTTTTTCACAAAACAAGTTTGAGAAATAGCTGCAGCCAAAACAAACTTGGCCACTTGTTACTATAGCAACCACAATGCTCATTAGGTACCTGACAGTCCTTCTCCCCAATGCACGCCCTCTTGGACTTTGCTAGTAGTTTGCATGCATATGATGCCAGCATGGGTTGGTAGTTATACTGCGCTTCCATGATCGTCAAGTAGAGTATGGTGCGCTGGTCCTTGCCACTCAAGGGAGTGCTTTTGAGGATTTCTACATAGTAGTCGGCAGGAGAACGACGGCGACGAGCCTTACCTGCACGGAGAAAAGAAGGTTACACGTTAGAACTTAGGCCTACTCTGAGTCCTAAGATCGCCTAAAATCGCCCTAGATTGTCCAAGAAACCTAAGATGGCCTTAAGATCTCTGTAAACCCGTGAGGGGTGTCTTCGGAGAGAAATTCTCGTCGCGTCGCAATTTATGCTATGATTATCAGCTATATATCATTTAAAAGCTTTAAAAATTGCTCTATCTGATGAAGTTGTTTAGTTTAACGAACTAAAAACTACCTTGTTTACTTGAGAAGCTCCACTCCACTAGCGGTTTGTTGCACAATTTCGCACTTCGTCGGATTTTAGTCTCGAAGAAATGAACTGCAAAACCGTGTCAGCGATTTTCGATATTTTGCATATTTACGAAAATATTAGGTCGCGAACTCAAGAGTCGCATTTTTTACAGTTTGTGGCCGCAAAATTTATCAAAAAAAATTTTCAAAGTAAAAAATAAAAGTTCCCTGACACGGTTTTCTAGTTGTGATCATTTTCTAACAACACAGAAAATTTGACGCCAATATCTTAAATGGTGCGGGGTCAGAAGCTTCGCGAAAATTTGACGTAAAGGGTGAAAATTTGACGTAAAATGTGTGCTAGAAAAGTGCATTGCACTATACATTTTAGCCAAAGCGCGAGAAGTTGTTTCATTTATAATGAGGTTGTGTTCCACACACTTAACTGTAAATGCTGAGGTGCGAGAAATTGTTCGTTTAGTGAGGTTCTGTTTGATACATTCCGCTGCAGGGTTTGTACGCTTTCTGAATGACAAAAATCCAGGGTTTTTCAGGAAGTCTTTAGTTTTTGTTTTCGAGGAGTTTTTATTGGGTAGAAATGCCCCCTACCCCAAAAAACATGATAAGTATGGAGGTGTCATAATTTGCAGCCCAAAATCAGATTCACGAAACTGATTGATTCAACCACATTTGAGTTGAAACATTTTCCAGGAGTTTTCCAGGATTTTTCTTACAGGTCCAGGACTTTCAACGACTTTCCAGGAGGGAAATGAAAATCCAGGTCATTCCCGGTTTTCCAGTACGCGTTCGAACCCTGCGCTAGGTGCAATTCGTTGATCATTCAATGGTGGAGTAAATTGCACATTGCAAACCTTTGCTGTCCACGACCAAGCCGTCGATCAATATGGCGATCTCTTGTTCTATTGCTCGAAGCTTCTCCTCCGTGGGAGACCTGCCCTCCTCTAATATTCTTATTTGGTAGTCTTCGCCTAGACATCTGCGAGTGTAAAGAGAAAAACAACTAAGACAAAGAGGTCGGTACGTAGTTGCTTAAGGCTCCTCTCTGGTTGGATAACACAACAATACCCTACACCTCAACAAATTAACTCCTTTGTAGAACAAATATAATAATTGTGTATGTTTTGTGTTTTATTTTTTTTATTTATTTAGTAGCTTTCACCACGCCGAAATACAGAAGAAATTAAAAAAACTTACAAAAAATTAACTGACGTGATAAGGGGAGGCTAACGGACTCAAAGTCCCACAATGGCGCACACTGTGTGTGTAGAACGAAGATAATAGGTGCAAAAGGAACTACTTTTTGTGTGTGTGTTTTGTGTATGTAGAACGAAGATAATAAAGACAAAGGCAACTATGTCTCTACTGAGACAAAGTGCTCGTCACACGTATACAGACCGGAGCCCATCATCAGGAGCCTGTATTTTTGATGTTGGGTGTCCCAGCACAGGAGCAGATGAGACTATTTCTAAATTCGACTTTCCCGCAAGAATTAGTTGCCACGGTTAATGCAATTGCTCTCATTACTCCACGAAGAATATCACGCATACTAATTAGCTGTCGAAATGCGTCCATTATACTTTAGTGCACAGCTAGAAAAACATTGGACAAATCGTTCCCAAAAGATAATCATCTCCTCCTGTGCCTGTAGCCAAACCCAGAGGTAATGGGCTCAGCATCAGACCAGTAAGACGTAAAAGAGGTACTCGATATGGCATCTAGAACTGACCTTATAGGAGCCTTGACGAACATGACACACAGGGTACCAAGCTTACACTGGTTGCAGTGTGACCTGGTCTTGTCACACAAAGCGCCAGTGAAGCCTTTGTTACATTTACACGTAAACGATGTCACACCATCTTGACATGTTCCTCTCTGTGGAAGAGAAAAATGCCATCATTGGCAATTAGAAAATAACACCTATTTTATATAGTGAATGTGCGCATTCTGATTGGTTAAAAGGCGTATTTGTAAGAGACCTGAGAAACACGATTGTCACACAACGATTTCGCGCGTGTGTACGTTATTTTCTGAAAGCAATAAAGTACTTCCCCGCGCTATCTGGTTTCTTTCAAACACTCGGGGAATGTTAGTCGAACTGATAAAACTTGAAAGACACTCGCCTCCGGCTCGTGTCTTTCAAGTTTTTATCAGTTCTCCCAACAACCCCCTCGTGTTTGTAAGAAACCAGAGAGCACGCGGAAAGTACTTTTATTGCTTAAACAAACATATAAAATTAGGTAACAGGGTGGTCCAGTTGCCAGTGTCTTTAAACACGAAACCGCGCTATAAAAGGGCCAGCGCCAGGCGTTTGTCACCTTTAGTTGTCACTCAATCGCCGAGCAGGAAAGAGCTCTGTTTCAGTGCTGATGAATTCTCCCTTCAACCCAACGCGATATTCTCTAATTTTACATCCTTCAAAATAACAAAACGTATTCTCAAACATTTTCATGGTTTATAGTAAAGGAATCTCACGATTCCATTTAACAATTTCAGCTTTCGGAGGGTCTCTTATTCTATTCTATCCTCGTAATTATTTATAAACACAAAAAGTACGCTGTCGAGTTATACGTTTGTACGGCTCCGATTTATTAATCGCACTCACTACATTTCAAATATCTTTCATTTAACGACAAGAATATTACTGTTCTTAACCACAGCACAGTTACTGCGGCATGCGACCAACTAGGAGTCCAACAAAATACGGAGGAACGACGGCGAGTCGTAACTGCTGTTATCTTTCATAACATGAGTTCGTCTTCAATTCAAAGCTTGATGCAAATATTCCCGGCCTTAGTGATCCTTCATTCCCAATGCACTTTATGCATTGCCAGGTTGATTCTCTTGGCCGACAACGCTTATGTTGTTCAGAAAACGGAGCAAACACAGAGTCAGTGAGTAGATTGAAGAGACTCTTGAATATTGTGAGCGTTGAATGGAGGCGGCCTTCTCGTCGCACTCTGACCAATAATAATGGGAACATTTACAAGGTAAAACAAAGTTCTGGTATTCCATAGGCTTAGGAGATTCCTTGAGACTATTAATTGCACTTTCTCCTCCCTCAAACGACTGAATAAAACCATAAAATCTCTCATGGTTAGCTCTCCACGATCGACGTCGGCCCGCCATTACTGAATAACAACGGGCTTTCGATATCGGCCTCTCGCGTCCCTTATTCTTTTGTCAGAATCACTCGAATCCCGAGGGACACTCATACGCATGTATATGGTTGAATTACTGCTGTAAAAGATTATTGTGGGCTCTACAAAATGGCGGAAGAAGCCCGCTTCTTCAGTGGCTTGAATAAATCGGCGCGTAATTCAAATTGTAACAAAATCTTGACCATTGTTTGGCTAGAAACACATACATTCATACTTTATCCTTTTATAGGTAGAATTGTTTTCAGTAAATGGTGTAAGTTTCTTTATTTTTAGCACGAAAATGGTCAGCATTAAGTTGTATTTTTAATATTACTCCTCTCTCCTCCTCTACAAGTTGGCTAACCGGCCATTTTGAATAACCGTTTGAATTCAAAAGGTGTGAAATGGGGGTGGACCTATCCCTTTTATAGCGCGGTTTCGTGTTTAAGTCCTGTTCGATTCTCGCATGGCCGTTGATAATTTTTTGTGCACAGCCAATAGCGCTCACGTCATCCAGTGTTGTAAATATGCCAATCAGAGATCGATTGGTTCACAGAAAAAAGGCTCTATTCAATCTTTGTTGATAAACAGTAGTGAGTGTTATAGGTTTGCCTCTTGGCCAGCTTAAAATCTAGTTTGTTTGAAATTATTCTTTTTTATCGTTTTTTTACGATGACCTAAATACACAGTGTCACTTAAACAAATTATTTATTTGCTTATTTTGAGATCAGATGACTGTCGAAAGAAAAAGCAGTTTTCTACACGTTGCTTTTGGTTGGGGTTTTGAATCTATGTTTAGTCAGCCAATCAGAATGCATAGAAGACACAAAAACAAAGCAACTCTTGCTTTCGTGTAGGTCACTACTAAACCGAGGTCGTGGGTTCGAATCGGTCTCGGAGGCAGATATATTTTTTTCTCTTTATCCGCTTACTACGACTAACGCTCAGAAGCACACATGGGATATTTCATTAAGCACTTTAGCATACATATAAGGTTAATTCCTTGTCTCAACCGCTACACTTGAGTCGTACGTTGTCTGATTGTTTTTTTATTTAATTTGTTACCTTTATAACAGTTGCCTAAGGGCCTAAGTGTATTTACTTTGTATTATAGCTTTCAAGACTCATTTGCTTTATTTAGACAATCAGAGAAAGAAAATAAAATACAATCAATCAAACAAACAAACAACACTCACCTCGCACTTGTTTGGTACACAGTAATCAATATCTTGCTCACACTTTTCTCCTCTGTAGCCGGGAGGACACTTACATATGTAGCCTCCCTCCTTGTCTATGCAAATCCCGCCATTAGCGCACCGGCCACAGTCAGGGGGAGGCGGACAACGCCCTTTGCTACATTCTAGACAAACACCATATTATGTCAACAACATGAAATGAATCATAAAGCCGGGCGATGCCCTTTGCTACATTATAGACAAACACCATATTAATGCCAACAGCACTACAATGAAATTAATCATAAAGCCGGGCGATGTCCTTTGTTACATTCTAGACAAACACCATATTAATGTCAACCACAACATGAAATGATTCATTAAGCCGGGCGACGTCGTTTGTTACATTCTAGAGAAACACCATATTAATGTCAACAACAGCATGAAATGATTCATAAAGCCGGGCGATGTTCCTTTGTTACATTCAAGACAAACACCATATTAATGTCAACAACAGCATGAAATGATTCATAAAGCCGGGCGACGTCCTTTGTTACATTCTAGACAAACACCATATTAATGTCAACAACAGCATGAAATGAATCATAAAGCCGGGTGATGTCCTTTGTTACATTCTAGACAAACACTATATTAAGGTCAACAACAGCATGAAATGACAATGGAGTCTGCTACATTTTAGACAAACACCATTACGTTCAACAATAAGCATGTGCATTTTATTATTAAGGCAGACAATGGACTTTGCTTCGTTTTAGACAAATACCATATTAAGGTCAACAAAAGCATGAATTTATAAGAATAAAAAAAATAATGTCACAAACACCATATTAATGTCAACAATGAAATGAATAATAAAGCCGGGTGATGTCCTTTGTTACATTCTAGACAAACACCATATTACGCTCAACAATAAGCATTTGCATTTTATTATTACAGTCAAAAGACATGAAGCGTGCCCCCCTAGAGTTGAATAATCAATTCACTATTCCATTATTGATTTCATTATTCAATCAAAAATGCATTTTTCAATTCAATATTAAAAATGTTATAGCCGTTGCAAATCGAAACTATTTTTTTTGTTTACGATTCCATGGCAACGCACGTTCACTTTCACACTTTGGCGCCTTGTGTGTCTGTTCTCAAAACATTCTGCATGCGTTTTGCTCAAAAAGGGCGTGCGTTGCCATGGAATCACAGACAGAGAATTTGCAACGGCTATCACATTCTTAATATTGAATTGAAAAATGCAGTTTTGGATTGAAAAATGAAATCAATAATGGAATAATGAGTTGAAATTCAACTCTAGGGGTGCACGCTTCATGTCTTTTGACTGAAGGCAGGTCAACAACAGCATGAAATGAATCATAAAGCCCGGCGATGTCCTTTGTTACACTCTAGACAAACACCATTAAGGTCAACAACAGCAAGAAATGACAATGAGCTCTGTTACATTCTAGACAAACACCATATTACGCTCAACAATAAGCATGTGCATTTTATTATCAAGGAAGACAATGGACTTTGCTTCGTTTTAGAGAAATACCATATTAAGGTCAACAAAAGCATGGATTGATAAGCATAATATAGTTTTCATGTCACAAACACCATATTAATGTCAACAACAGCATGAAACGAATCATAAAGCCAGGCGATGTCCTTTGTTACACTCTAGACAAACACCATATTAAGGTCAACAACAGCAAGAAATGACAATAAGCTCTGTTACATTCTAGACAAACACCATGTTAAGTTCAACAATAAGTATGTGCATTTTTCTTATCAAGGCAGACAATGGACAATGCTTCGTTTTAGACAAGTACCATATCAAGGTCAACCAAAGCATGAAATGAATAATAAAGCTGGGCGTCATGTCCTTTGTTACATCCTAGACAAACACCTATTAAGGTCAACAACAGCATGAAATGAATCATAAAGCCGGGCGATGTCCTTCGCTACATCCTAGACACACACCATATTAATGTCAACAACAGCATGAAATGAATCATAAAGCCGGGCGATGTACTTCGTTACATACTAGACAAACACCATATTAATGCCAAAAACAGCAAGAAATGACAATGAGGTCTGCTACATTCTAGACAAACACCATATTACGTTCAACAACATGCATGTGCATTTTATTATTAAGGCAGACAATCGCAGACAATGCTTCGTTTTAGACAAGTACCATATTAAGGTCAACAAAAGCATAAATCGATAAGAATTAAACGTGTTCTTATCATTTCTTGTATTTTCAGTCTAACATTGAATGTCTCGAAATTATGAAGAGGTTTTTTATCTTTTTTATCAGAAGACCCTATGGCTTTGCTACATTCTACATTCACTCTCTTACCTAATACAGAGACATTATATGTGTCTCCTATAAAATGTAAGGGCCGACTGAAATCATGGCAACTAATCGGAACCTTGATTTCACCACTAGGGTAGTCATTATACTGTAGCGACTTCCGACTCCTCAACACAAGGCTGTCGTCAACATAAAACAAGGAAGAAGCGTCGTGGCTTGGTCGGTTAACAGAGTTATCATCAGGGCTGTCCACCTGCACATCAAACAATAATACGAAGAAACCTGAATTAGTTACTGCCACATCTATACTATTGATTTAATCTATCAGTGCAACGAACGTTGTTCTTTGTCTAGAGCCTCAACATACCAAACATTTTGCTAAGCTTTACCAAGCAAAATAAATCAAAGAACACGTGGGCTACCATAGGTGATGTCCTCTCGACAAAAATTAGCGTGCGAAATGAGCGTGTCCCTTCTTTTCAGGAGAGAGGTTGCTCAAAAACAGTGTCAAATAGGAGGATCCTTTGCTTACAATGTGAGCTCATTAGCATAAGTAATGTTCAGAATCAGCCCGCTCGAGGAGCTATAAAATAATGAGTTCTGAATAAAAGGACTGTAAATGAAACATAATTGGAAAATTTCAAGCTGACATTTAGAATCCCGCGGTGCAACGATCAATTTAGAGGAAACATGTGAGCTAAATTAGCCTTTTGCTGCAATGATTTCACATAATTTTGAAAAGCTTCAACTAGCCTGAAAAATAATATGGGAACAGGTCAAGACACTTAACAATATAAATTGAACTTACTTTGAACTTCTCGTTGTCTTTTCAAAGCTAGATGCAGCGTTTTAAAATTTCGTGAATATAAACAATGACGTCATCAAGGATCGGCTTATAAGCTTGAGAGGGTGATCCAAAAATAACGTGACAAATAAGCGCGTCCTTTTTCTTTGAGAGGTTAAGGGTCAGAGGGTGTTAAAGGGGCACTGTCACGGTTGTTTCAACAAATATTATAAAATAAGACTAGTGATCTACAGAAACAACTCAGAATCCCATGTATACTGTCATTATGTCCTAAAAAGAAAAAGGAACTGAAACTTGCATTATATAGGCATTCTTACGTACGATTTAATAGCTTTCGCTATCAAATTTCCAAGCTTGAAAACTGTTCAGCCTGATATGTAAATGTCATTTTACAACCCAATTCCATCCGCTCGATAACACTCCAAATGTGTACTCATCTTGTAGCTGAAACGTTATTTAACAAACCTAGACGATTATTTTGTTCAATTCTTGTGAATCTGACTTCATTTAAGCGACCTAAATTAACCCTAAAATCGTGTAAAATGGTGACAATGCCCCTTTAAATAACGCGTAACAAATTAAGCGTATGCCATTCCATTAAACGCGAGAAGGTGACTCAGGGTAGTTTTACCTTGCATTGGTAAGGGAAAGTCTGTGGGGTGATTTGCCCAATCTGATGGCAACAGCTTGTGAGCGCGCAAGAGTACTTGGGTGGATCTGTATGCTCTATTAGTAACTGTCCCACTACAGCTCCCTTGGGCTGACTCTCAGGGATACTCTTCTTTACCAGACACATGTCAACGTCTGGTGCGTCATCTGGATTGAAAAAAAACACAGGTTATATGATGCAGGGTTCGGCCCCCTGTGGCCCTCCTTATAATTTCTTTTCGTTTTTTTTTCGTTTTCTTCTCTACCCTGCTGACTTGAATAGTCTAGAACTTCCGTTTCGTGGATATTTATACTCTATACAGGGCCGTAGCAAGCCATGTGAAATTACCGCATGTTTGGGGGAATTTAATATGCAGGGAACAAAATCGGGATTTTTAAGGATTGTTTGGGGAGAAACTTGGGGGGAGGGGCACCAATCTGACGTTTTTCGTGTCTAAGACTAACTGCTACCAGAAACATATAACTTAGTTGAAACATGTAACGGCGAACCAAGCTGTGGATTATTCGTGGCCATTTTATGACCATATTTGGTCAATAATGAACTCTCGTCTGCTTACCCAAGCAGGTTTTCTCTTCGTAATATTTCTTTTTTCGCTCAAATAAAGTAGAGCAAGAGTGGTAAGTGATAATATGCTAACATTTAACATCTTGAAGTCTTGCAACAACGTTATTTTCAAAATCTGTTTAATTGTTTATTCTGCGAATATTCCGCAGCTTGGCACTAAAGCAATATATGTTTGTTACACGTTTCAACTCACTTATATGTTTCTGCTGCTATACAGTGTCCTATCTCAATTTCGTTTCTACGACACTGTTTTGTTGTTACAAATTTTAAGGAAGAGGCAAATTTATTAGGCCATTCCAAGCATCGGATGTACTGAATGTGGAACACAATGTAGGAATTTTTACTTGTCTGCGTGGACGGCAAACATTTTAGTGAGGTGGGCATCTGACGAGATTCCACGAGCAGCAAAACATTTCGACACCTGAAAGAGGAGTGGGTTGAGAAGCGGGGAGTGACCACAATGGCGAGTCCAATCTTAAACATTTGAGCCCACCAGTAAGTGTAAAAAGCATGAACAAAACCTCGGCAACCCGCACATGGATATCGTCTGAGTGAACTACCCGAGTGTTACTCTATCTGAGAAGATTTTGGGTGTAAAAATAATGAAAGCTTTGCTTACTAAGGATATTGATGTAAAGTCCGTTGACCGCTGTTCCACTCTGTGATCCCACAGTCCGTATAGAAACGTAGACGTACAGATCTTTGGCATTCGATACTATATTCTGGTAATCCTGGAGCACAACTCTTTTGACGAGCATCTGTATGTCAAAGATACAATAACTATGTTTAAAAGACCCGGCTCACACTGCCCATAATGCAATGCGTCGCCGCCCTTTTCGATACCATCAAAATTTAGAGACTCGACAAAAAAAACGTCATGTCTTGTCAGTTTAGCGCATTTTACCGTACAAAAAACGTTTTCTGGTCTGGTCATTTGCCATTTTCTGGCTTTCAAATCCGACACTTTTCGCTACTAGTAGGCTATAACTAATAGCCCACTAAGAGCTCGACCAATCAGAACGCAGTATTGGCAATAGACCGCTAGTGTGTAAAATCACACTCACACACTATGTCGAATCCCGCATTCTGATTGGCTCAAAACTCACTGTCTATTGAGTTATAGATAGTGAGTTTTGAAAAGGCCGGCGTTTTGAAGAAAAAAAAATACATAAAAAGTTTCATTATTCGAAGGAAGTGTGTGAGTGTGATTTTACTAAAAACTATCAGCACATAGAAATTTCGAGCTCGTAATCTAATTGTTAAATATGAATGATACCTGGTTACTGTGTATAGAGAATGGAAGACTATTCTGTTCCATCAGCTCATAAGTGAAGAGCTCTCCGGGGAATTGTGTCGCCGTGTTGAGTGTACCGATCACTGTGCCATTCTTGACCCAAACAGATACAGAATTTGGAACGAGGCTGATGCCAACGACTGGGTAGTGATCTGAAGTGTGAAAAGTGTACGCTTATAGCTAAAATCGTTGCACTGCGATCCGCGTTTTCAAACAATCGTTTTGACGTAGTGAGCCAATCATGAGCTATGTTGTTTATGAGCCAATCAGCACTGTTTCGCCTATTGCAGTCTCCTGGCTTTCTGTGCCGCGGGAGGTTGTCTGGTTTTAGTTCAGTGGGAAGCCAGTTGACTGCACTAGGCGAAACAGGACAGCATTCTCATTGACTCAGATAGCTTGATTGGCGGAATATCAAAGTAAAAAATCAAAACATAATTTGATGTTTTGGAAACGTGTTTCGTGATGAAACGGTTTTAGCTGTAAATGAAACATTTCGTGAATAGTAAATGATAAAGATGCATGGAAACGAAGAGTATACGCGATGTGAAGTCTGGCAAGTTGCTAAAATCCCCCCTTTCCCCTCTGTTGAGGACCTACGGAATCTCAGGGTGTTTGTTCCTGGAATTCCAGGGATGATACTCTACTACAAAAGCGAAATTCCAAGGTGTATTATTCCCAAAATATGGATCTCCAGGGTAGTAAAACTGAATTTCAGGGTGGTCATCAACAAATTCACTGCAGTTATAGGGTTGCAGTTAGGGACAACGAAATTTCTGTACGACTAAGGTCCTCAACAGCGGTTACGGATTGCTTTTGCACCTGCCCATTTTGCGATGCCGGGGTCGACTTGTCGACCATGCTTGTACATAGGAAACTGTTTTGCAACTGGGTTGCATCTCTGCCAGTTGGGGTTGTTAATACGATATGTTTAAATACTCATTTGGTTCCAATTTGATTGGAGCGTCTGTGGAACAACTGGGGTTAGCTAAGCACACTACCAATAAAGCGATTTTCAGATGGCTGTCGAAAGTAAATCAGACTTGGCTTTTACGTGTTCCTCTTGGCTGAGGTATTGGATCTTTGTTTGGTCAGCTAATGAAATTGCTAAGAAAAAAACAAACAAACACAATGCCGCTTTTTTTTTATTTAGTCACGACCAACCGTCGTACGTTCTTCGTCCCGTGATTGGTAAGAATGGTAGAATCTGTTTCGTTCCTGATTGGCTAAATGTATTTCGTTTGTGTTTAATTTTCGAAACTCATCTGAAATCCGCTCTATAAATATGAATTCATATATACATATATATATTTTTTACCTGAGACTATAATATGGCATGTAAATATGTTTGACTTGGCCAATGTATTCCGGTACGTGTACCCGTTAGATGAAAAGTCCTTGACCACTCGCCCGTCATCTGTCACCTTGATCTTTACTGTGAAGTTTTTTGGCTGTGTCATGTCCTGCGAAAGAAGATGGACATCATGCCTTAATGCCCATCACCAACCGACAGCCTTAGCCAATCAGAGCACCCGAAAAACAATGGGTCAATTTGAAAACAAAAGAAAACGGGGCGCAAAGGCTCCCTGTTGGTGATGGGCCTTTAAGTGGTGCTACGAGGCGACAACTTTTCGCCCGATATTGTTGCGCCCACTATTGAACACCCAAAAATGCTGCGCAAAATATTATACGCCATCATGCGTTCTTGATGTTACAGGGCGACAATGTTTCAGGCAACATTATTGCACCAAAAATATAATATCGTGCAACTTGGAGCCATGGAACGCTTCTCGCATAGAGCGAAAATTCCTGGCGACAACTGGTCTCGCAACATTGTGGCGTAACAAATTGAGCACTGTTAAAATAATGTTACACACATCCAGGATATGGACGTCAGTATGCATTTACCGTAAGGTGATGTTTAAGTGTGACAACATTTTTTATGGCGACATTTTTGCGCAAATTGCGTGGGACTTCCCGGCTGCAATTTGCAATGTCTTCGGTCACGCAATTTGAATCGTAAAACATAAACAGCCACTCCGGTCAACGCGCACACATAAATAATTTACATTTTCTTTGCAGCCAGCCTGAAAAGGGAGCTATATATAATTATTACAGGGTTCCTATTAATGGTATCTAACACGACATTACATGCTGTAGAGTGCTATTTCACTTGTTTTTTCTATGTGGATGTCAAGCCCTGGCTAAGCTAGTAACAGTGCGCAACAATGTAGACGGGCATATGTGTCCTTCATGTTTCCCTGTTTAGCTGCATGGGAAACATTTTCGCGCGCAACAAATTTTTTCTTCGGAAGACAAGAAGCATTTTGTGGGTCCAAGACACGCGTGCGATGTCTCCTAGTTTGGCCACTCGGGAAAACATGCAGGGCACAAATGTTGCGCGCTACATGTGTCCTAGTTTAGCCGTAGCTTTAGTCTGGGGACTTTTAAATAATTATCTACCCATTTTTCAGGCAATCCGATAAAATAACGACATACCGTTTCCCTTATAACTGCAAACAATACTACAAGTTCTGAACATTCAATTCATTTCCATCTGATTAAAAACGAAACCTAGAAATTATTGTATTTAACTGCTTCTCTTAAAAGGACTGCGTCACGATTATTTGAATAAATTCGTAAACTCTATACGTTTAGGTAATCATCCCAAAATCACTTGATGTTAGCCTACTCAACAGGTAACTAGTAGGTAAGTTTTATCGGCAAGACTGCCGATTTTCAAACAAATTTTATGTATAAATTCAAACTATGAAAGCTGTTCATCCCAACAATATTTCAATTTAGTGTTGCAATCCCTTTCCATCCGCTCTATAAAAGGTCCATGAAGCCTACAATCGTGACCACTCTGTAGTTAAAGGGCTATTTAACAAACCTTGGCTAGTATTTTGGCTATCCATCAGTTATTTTGATGTTTTTGAAATCGTGAAAACGCTCCCTTAAATGATAGTTACTGCGACCCCCGATTAGTTCGTCACTAAACAGTTTCGTTTCTGCATGGCTAAATATATGTATTTTGCGTTTAGTTTTCGACACTCATCTGTTATCCGTTCTATAACTCTAACTTATCATACGACCGTTACTACAATCAAAAGTGAGTGCAGATACGCAGCCGTATCACACTTCCGCAACTAGTAAAATATTCGTCCGTATTACATGAAAAAGAGAACTAATGAGTTATATAGATCATACCTCAATTTTGAATATCCGGTTGTTGATAAAATAAAACGGAAAACCGTCATCATCTTCGGGGAAAAGCTGGTAGGAGAGAACTTGCTTTCTGACGTTCCCGGCATTGATATCTTGATTATCAGGATCTACTGCATCCAACGTGATTACAACAGAACCAAGTGATGCCCCGAGGGCTACATGGAAGGGGGACTTGCACACGCTTGTAGGCGCTTCATTCGCATCTAAATACAAAGTTCATTGTCAGGACAATATCTAGCCTGCGTAGCTGGCGGGTTTGTGTAGGGTTTTGGCAGGTTCTTACCCGCGCAATGTTCGGTGGTTTGCTTGTTGTTCGCCGCGCGAGCGCAACTTTCTACCAAACAATTCGCGGATAAAATCCTGCTCAAATCCCACAAAACCGCCAGCTACGCAGGCTAGACCGTATCAAAAGGGAGCGACAGTGCGTAGAGGGAGCAGTCTACCCCAGCGGATACGGTAGAGGGCGGAGCGGGTAAAGGATAATTATAATTCTAGTTTAATGAACCACATTTGCAGTTATAAAATAAACTGTATTACAGTGGGTGTCAGCGACTAATAATAATGATAAGCAATTACATATACTTCACGGTTACAAAATTTGCGACACGATATGTTGTGACTATCGGCCTAATGGAAATATTTGTCCTCGGGCGTACGCCGAGGAAGTAGACTCCCTCCAAAAGGGGGGAGGAGGGATCAAACGCCTGAAGCTTTTAACCGTGTTTAAATAAAGATGATTATAATGAACTTCCTAAACAGGACTGCCGCGTTCGTTTGGATTTTTGACACTACAATTTAAAACAAAAGACGTCATAGACCAAATCGGCTAACAGTGTTTACATCTTGTTGCCACCCAATTCAGATCATGTGATGATTCCCTTTGGTGGTTACAATTGTGCAATTTCTTACACACGACCGAGCGCACGCCAGTATGTATAATATGAACAATTGTAACCACCCAAAGGAATCATCACATGATCTGAATTGGGTGGCAACAAGATGTAAACACCGTTAGCCGATTGGGTCAATTGCAACAGATTTGTACCAAATACATCTATCATTGACTCATTTTTGTTCAGACAAATAAATGTAGGAGTGTAATCATGTTTCGACATTGTTATGCAACATTTTTATTATGGCATAGGATCATATGAATCAGGATTTTTTTTACTCAAGTTTAATCATTACTTTATTATATATCTTCACTTTAACAGAGGACATTTATCGGTCTTGAGATCAATAAAGATGTATTTGAGATAAATATCATTTCAATAACTCAGAGAGGGAAGAGGAAGCTGTCTCGCTAAAAAAAGAGAGCAAAGGACAGGATCGAGCAGTTTCCCGAAGAGGGGGTACAGGGCACAGGAGGCAGAGGGGGTAGACGGAGCACCCCACCCCCCCCCCCCCCCCCCCCCCAAAAAAAAAAAAAAAAAAAAAAAAAAAAAAACAGAGGGATCTCCTGAATTATTTAAACCGCGACCTACCAATGACTGTGATGGTAAATTCCTTTTCCTTGCTGAGTGGAGTCTGCGAGCTCGTGACCACATCTGTACACTTCAGCCTAATCTTACGCATGTGGGACTGCTCGAAATCAAGAGGCTGTGACGTCATAAGACTCAAGTTATTATCCACAGTGAAGTATGTACTGGGAGGGCAGGTGCCATTGGCCATGACGTCACAAACGTTGCAGTGATGTGATTGGCCGATGTCGGGATCTGTAACATTGATATGCCCAATGACAGCATTCGCTTTGTTTTCCTTGACCTTCAAGTTGCTTACAGAAATATCTAGTGGTGCCTCGTTAACGTCTGAAAGGGTAAAAATAAAAGAGTCATGATGACTACATAGACATTTCTGAAATCACTTCAGCCTTAAAATGTTTCAAAAATAAAAACCATCGCTGTCGCTTCGCGTTTCTTTCTTGCATTGCCTTATATTTTATTTTGAATACAGAGGAGATTTAAATGTGTCCATGTCTATATGCACTTGTCTTTTGTGTTCAAGCCTGCAAAATCTACAAACAATAACAACGACTGAGACGCCTCTTCTTGTTTTGTTTTTTGTCTTGTTTTGTTTTTTGCATATCAGTTAGTAATTGTAAATGTATACATTTATAGTAATAAACTTGAATTACAAAAACTCGTCCGAAAAACGAATTGAACTATTTTTTTACTGTGCGACTACTTCAACTGGAACATTTGGCAAGAAGTTAGCCAACCAGAAAGCCCGTACAGAACAAAGGATCTTGACTTTCTTGGACCTCAGACATCGAAATATTCGCTTTTCTCTCCAAATTAATTACTCAACTTAATTACTCAACGCCAAACGTATTGTACGTGTTGCATTAAATTTCCTTAAAATGCTTTGAATCTCTAAATGACTACCTCTTTACGGGATGGCCCGGTTGATGACTATCATCCAATAATTCTTTATGTTACTCACCATTGACAGGAATATCAAACTGTTTGCTGATAAACTCATTATGGCCATCAGAGCAGTTCAATATAATCCGCAGCTCCGGAGGGTTAAGCGCTTCATAGTTGGTATTGGTCAGTCCGGCAACTAGATTTCTGCCGAGGATTTGCACGCGGCCTCCTGCGTTGTCTGTCAGAACGCATACGGGTGCATCACGATCTTGGTCGACCAGGTCAATATGGCTTATTATAACACCCGGCTGGGAGTTCTCGTTGATACTCAGTTTGTTGTTGACACCAGGGAGTTTGATATCAGTTGGTGCGTCATTTCGGTCTGCAAATAAAATGAACCGCCGACCGGTTACTTTATTGTCTGTGCTTACGACTGCTTGGCAGCCATTGGCGCGGGGAGATCCAACGTAATTCAACTTTACGGGGTGCAAGTCTGGAGAACTCTAAACATTTATATTTTCACGTTTGCAAAAACGCATATGGTCTGCAGCGTTGGTCAGTATGACAGGAATTGAATTTGGTGATTTGTTTCCTGGATAATTTTATTCGGTTGAAGTTATTTCTCAATGGTTTTTGTGACACATATTCCTGGTGAATCATATTTTTACCCAGTCTGCACAACTATCTCTTCTGCACAACTATTTCTTCTGCCATATCTATGTGCGCGTAGAATCACTCTATGTGAGCGCTTCGTTAGTGGTATTAAGAAGGGAAACCCCCTTTACCAATTTATTAATACCCGTCTAGTATTCGCACCTTCTCAATACAATTTGAGAAAAGGAAATCAGCCAAAGAAGGCCCTGTGTAACACTGACAGATTTCAAAAATTTGTCACAGTAAAACACGCCCACAGCCTATTGAGGGACTGACTGTATGAACTTTAGACTTACTATTTATATTTATATCTATATTTATTGTATATGTCCATGTAAATGACCCGCCTGTAATTCAGCTTCTAGCTGCGAAAGGTTGGAATAAACGAGATATTATATTATTAACTATTAAGAAAATAAATTTTTTAGACTTTCTGGGGACGTGCCAAAGTAGGGGCTGCTAACAGTCTGCTAAGTCCCCTAAGACCCCGTCCACACTACACCGCTTTCAAATGAAAACGGATACTTTTTGCTCCGTTTTCAAAAGGATTTGCGTCCACACTTATCGTTTTTGTATCGTTTTCGCCCGTCCACACTACAACGCGTATCCGTACGAAAACGCTCATGCATTCAGTGGGCATGCTCAAACAAGCTCAACGCATGCGCCTTTCGATCTGTCGGCTCGCGAAATTGGTCGGGTTTGCTGTGCTGACGTAATCGTTTTCAGATAGCTTCGTTTTCATCCGTCCACACTAGGAAACAGCGTATTCAAACAGCTCCGTTTTCAAATCGCTCCACTCTGGAGAGCGTTTTCGGATTGATCCGTTTTCGTTTGAAAACGGAGTAGTGTGGACGGGGTCTAAGTATCCTCCAAATTAACCAAGGGCAATACCGAGATATAGATATCGTTTTTACTGACCTGTCAACGCTATCTTCAATGTAACGTCCTTGCTTAGACCGCCGCTGTCCGTAACCTTGACAACCACGTCAATTGTAGGAGTGGCCTCAAAGTCTAATGAGCCATTAACAACAAGGGACCTCCCATTTCCCCCTAGCGAGAATGGTACCCCTCTGGGGCCCTCAACACTGTAGGTGTAGTTCTGGTAGGCCTTCTCTGGATCGTCGCATGAAAGCGTTCCAACAAAAGTGCCTTGGGGTGAATTTTCTGGCACTGTGTTGCTGGACAATGTAATTGAAGTTGGAGCTTCGTTGATATCTGCAAAATAAGCGCCGATAAATGTTCATTGATAAGCAAACAAAACCAAGAGTTTCAAGTAATAGCGGAGCTCCCGCGGGCGCCGAAGGCGCCCGCGAGCGGAGCCCCATAGCTACACGCAGGAGAAAAAGGAACAAAAAAAGTGTATATGCATCCAACAATTCTGTCATGGACTTCCGGTTTGTGCGTTCGTTCGTTCGTTCGTCCGGAATGACGTCATCGAAACTAGAAAAATCAATATCTCAAGAAGGCAACATCGATAGGTGACCAAACTTGGGTAAAGCTATTTTGGAGGTAAGGGGGGTGCACCACCAAGGTCACGTGACATGACGTCATCGATGACGTCATCGAAACTAGAAAAGTCAATATCTCAAGAAGGTAACATCGTTAGGTGACCAAACTTGGGTAAAGTTATTTTAGAGGCAAGGGGAGTGCACCACCAAGGTCACGTGACATGACGTAATCGATGACGTCATCAAAACTAGAAAAGTCAATATCTCAAGAAGGCAACATCGCTAGGTGACCAAACTTGTGCAAAGTTATTTTGGAGGCAAGGGGAGTTCACTTCCAAGGTCACGTGACATGACGTCATCGATGACGTCATCAAAACTAGAAAAGTCTATATCTCGAGAACGTAACATTGCTAGGTCACCAAACTTGTGTAAAGTTATTTTGGACGCAAGGGGGGTGCACTACCAAGGTCACGTGACATGACGTCATCAAAACTAGAAAAGTGAATATCTCAGGAAGGCAACATCGCTAGGTGACCAAACTTGGGGAAACTTATTTTGGAGGCAAGGGGGGGGGTGCCCTACCAAGACTCACGTGACATGACGTCATCGATGACGTTATTAAATCTAGAAAAGTCTATATCTCGAGAAGGCAACATCGCTAGGCGAACAAACTTGGGTACAGTCGAGAAAACATCCGGAGTATGTGGGTATGGAGCTCTTTGAAATGTAACATAAAAAAATCTGAATTTGCAAGTATGGCGATGGAGAACAAGAATGTTTTCTGTAGCAAGTGACGTCGCGACACGTCACATTATTAATCTTTTGCAGGACTTATAATTTTCCCTAGCAACGGCCCAACAAGATAGGTAAACGCACCCTTTTATAAAAATATGTAACCGGGAGCTCCGCTTTTAGCCAGTGGCTAAATCTATATATTACATCAAACACTAGACAGCGTGCTTCATCAGGATTTCCAAACACTGAGAAGTGGTTGAGGTGAACTTGAGGGAATTGAAATGAAGTGATACGAAGTGAAGTGTGCGCTTTGTAAATAAATCTTACAACTACAGCTAGAACCGCTGTATCGCGACCCGATTTTTAAAAAACATCAAAATTTTGACTTTTGCAGTTCCGCCAATCAAATATCGAACCAATGAAACTCCTGCCATGTTTCGCCTAATGCAGTCAACTGCCTTCCCTCTACACTAAATCCAGACAACATCGCAACGGAAAGCCAGGCGACTGCACTAGGTGAAACAGGGAAATAATCTGATTGGCTCATAAGATTTGACTGGTGGAACAGGAAAGCTAAAAACAAATCGATGTTTTGAAAACGCGGGTCGCGATGCAATGATTTTAGCTGCAATTTGGGATGCCAGAAACTCTAACTAGCAACCGTTTTCAATAGCTAATTCTGGCGAAGGTTTGTCTGCTTACCTGTGACGTTTAGCATGAAGCCAGCTGTGATGGACAGAGGTGGGTTGCCTGTGTCTGTGCACTTCACTCTAACGCTGAGTTGAGGTGTTTGTTCATAGTCTACCACAGGGTTCCCCTTTACCGCCAACGCTGTACCAAACTCAACCACAAAGTACCTATTATCGGGATGGCTTTGGACGAGGGCACAGGAGTAGGACTGGACTTGGGAGTTTATATTATCAGGATCGGACACCTGACACAGAGAAAAAATACATGCTCCACAATGCATATCGGGCTACTGCGTAAAATAAAGTACTAGTGATTTAGTAGTCTCCTACGCAGCCCGTGTTTTTTTGTCGGACACGCAACGCTTCCCTCGGAGGAAAGCGTTGCGGGACCGACACAAAACACGGACTGCGTGGGAGACTAGTGATTTAGTAGTCTCCTGCGCAGCCCGTGTTTTTTGTCGGACACGCAACGCTTCCCTCGGAAGGAAGCGTTGCGTGACCGACACAAAACACGGACTGCGTGGGAGACTAGTGATTTAGTAGCAGTCAAGGGAATTTCGGGAGAAACCAATTCATGGGAAAGGCTTTAAATGTTAATTGCTCGGAATTCGTTGATTATCCATGGGAAAGCCGAACACTTCCCATTCTTGTGTCATGGGAAATTCAATTGTTCGCATGGATGGGTTTCTGCAGAAACTCCCTGTTAATTACTGGGAAGCCTGTGGCGTGCAGGGAGAAACTCCCTGAGTTACTGGGAAGCCTGTGGCATGCAAGGAATGCCTGGGACTTACATGATGGAAGCCATACTAGCTCCTACTTGGTCTTTGTTATCAGTCATGGAAAATGTTTTCGTTTCCAAACATAGGACATCCTTACGTGGGATATCCCAATGCCGCAAGACAATGTAGTGCTCTAATACTTGCACAGATTATAATTAAATCAAGAATCATCTACTATTAGGATGGCGTCAGTGCAAGTACCAAGAAAATAAAAAATTAAATACATTCAAATAATTTTCTATAAACCCCTTTACAAAATATGCAACAGGGTCCGACATGAACGTTTTTGGAAGTGCCATTGGTCGCCATATGGAAATCTGGTAGACATCTTTTCTTCCAGAATTGATACTAAAATTTCGAGAAGGGCATTTTGTAAAAACCTACAAACTAGAAACGTAAGCTGCTATTTGGCGACTAGGTAAAACTCTTTGCTCTCCAAACCCTAAATCTAGTAACCATTGGCGACCATATGATCACAATGTCGGACCCTGTGATCGTCTAAAATGTATGTAGCTAATGCCTGGTGCACACTAGCGACATAACGACATAACCAAATGAGCGCGCGCTCTCATGTGCTCTTATGTACAAGTGTGAACATCAGACATAACAACATAACATTGAGATAACGACATAAACATGTTTTTTCTCTTATGTCGTTATGTTCTTATGTCATTCTGTGCTTATGCAGAAAGCCTTGTCCCTCGCGTTCTGGGTGGGCTTCCTGTGTTTGGTAACGTGACGTGACGTCTCACGGTTCATCTCAGAGCACAGAAGCCCACCCAGAACGCCAGGGACAAGGCTGTCTGTAGCAATGTCTTACCAAGAATGAGCCCACCAAAGAATCATTTTGGGAGTTTTCCTGGACAGAATGAGATCCAGTCAGCATGACTTTAGTCGGTGCTTCGTTAACGTCCAGAACTCGCAACACAAACTGCTTGAAGACATAACTAGAGGAAGTACCGGCCAATACAGACAGAAGGTAGATCTCCTTGCTCTCGTAGTCAAGTGCACCTTTCACAAGTATTGGAACTTTACAGATCTTCTTACGGCCCTGGTTCCCACAGAGTCTTTGACCCATCTCGAACTTCTCCAAGGTGGTGTTATCGGACTGGCTGATGTTAAAAGTGATTATGTCCCCGTCTTCATCGGATGCTTGAAGATTTCCAACAAGCGTCCCTACTTGTGAATTCTCCAGTACTGTCGATTTTGTGATAGTGAGCTCTTTAGGAGGCTCGTTTCTATTGCGAACATCAATCACAAACGATTCTGTAACACTCTGTACAGGATGTCCAAAATCTGAACACTTGACTACAATTCGGTGTATGTTCTGAGACTCATGGTCTAACGGTTTGCGCACTGTGATATTGGCACCTGAGATATTGAAGTAACCATTACTGGAGTCAGTAAGTTCCCATTTGAAGTCAGAAGAGGGAGGAGAGCCTCTAGGTGCATCACTGTCGACCGCTGCCAAAATCCCCACAGTAGTTCCAACTGCCGCATCCTCGTAAACCTCAGCACTTGACAGCGTTATATTTACTGGTGGGTCATTCACATCTATTATTCGGACTTTAAAATCTTTATTTAACCACATAGGAGGGCTCCCCGAGTCTTGGGTACGTATTCGTACTGTCACGCTGTTATTAACCAAAGCTATGGCACCTTGCAAAGAAGGGTTATTCCAAATACTCTCCAGTCTGTTGCCAGTTGTTCTGAAAAGCAGAGCTGGAGCCTCTACAGTGTAAGTAAATGTCTGCCCTCGCTGTTGATCTGTACTTGTCAATGTCCCGACTAGCGTCCCTGATCGCGCGTGCTCAAGTAAGGTGTCAGAACTTAGAACTGTATCAGTCGGAGGATCATTAACTCGTCGGCAGAAGAGCTGGCCTATATTCCTGTTCCATCGGACACCTGGCCCAGCCCCATTCAACTGACATGAGATGACCAAGCTCGATCCTGCAAATGAAACAGCTGAGTAGTTTTGTGCAAACTTGTACCCTGGCTGAGGAAGAATTTTTGCCAACCCGTAGTTCCTAGGACAGGAGAGAGTACAATCCCGTTTGTATACTGTACCACTGAGACAGGTTATTGTGGCTTTCTTGCAAACGTCTATAAAGTGGTCCTGATACGTGTCGCTGGGGCAGGAAAAAACAGATGGTTGACCACAGTCTTTAGGGGTACACTTGGTACCAGCTTTGTTAAATCCCGCACGACAGGAGCAATCATATGAGCCCTGATTGTTTGTACAGATATGTTGGCATGGATTGTTGGTGCACTCGTCGACATCAATGCACAGCTTTTTGTCTGTAAGAGAAACGTTAACGTTCAAGTGGCTAAGTCGCTATGGCATGAAATCGACATGATTTTACAACTGGGGACAGAACCCAAAAATGGCAAGATTTCTATCCTAAGGTCAGGTAAAGTCAGATAGGCTTGATTATTTGCATAGAGAATCCTTATACAACAAGAAACTAAATATCAAATATGACTTTTTTCTAATTCATCCGTCTTTAAGATATCAGCTGCTAAACTTTGGTTACTGTATCGTTTTATGGCAAAATTTGTACAATTCTAACAAAAAATGTCAAAACGTGCTGCAGCAACCAAAGTGTAACCCCTCATATCTTAAAGACGGATCAATTAGGAAAAAGTCATATTTGATATTTTGTTTCTTATTGTATAAGGATTCTCTATGCAAAGAATCAAGCCTATCTGACTTTACCTGACCTTAGGGTAGAAATCTTGCCATTTTTGGGTTCTGTCACAACTGGGGCTCAAACACGATGTTACCACCGAGACATGACAAAAACTAAGTGTTCTTGGAACTTTTTTAGAAAGCGCGCGGTTATTTAAAAAAGGCAAATTCTTCAGTGCGGCCAGTTCCTGTTTTGTTGTAACAAGCCGCTTGATTAATCGATTTCGATTCTTAGTGTCAATAAAGCTACACAAATTTCGGTAACCGCCTAATGGCATGGCCCATTGCTTTTGGCGCATGAGTTAATATGCAATCGTTT
The DNA here is from genome assembly GCA_033964015.1 of Scolanthus callimorphus. Taxonomy (NCBI): domain Eukaryota; kingdom Metazoa; phylum Cnidaria; class Anthozoa; order Actiniaria; family Edwardsiidae; genus Scolanthus; species Scolanthus callimorphus. The sequence continues at coordinate 25,934,307 of CM066922.1, read as the reverse complement.
GTACCAAGTTATATCACACTGAGAATTCTTGGAAGAGGACTTAACGCAAGAGTAGAAAAGTACAGTCACTTTGTACTTTCGTGTTCCTATAAAATTTCCATTGCTGGTTTAAAGTTGTGATATATTTGTTCTTCAGGATTTGGCATATATTATTTTTTCCTCAAATAAACGCCGCGCCGTAGATGCGGCGTCTATTCGGGGCGGCGCCTATTATAATTTATTAAAATTTTAGGCAGATTGGTATCTGTTAGGGCCGAAACTGTGTCCAAATTGCTTTTTCTCATGATGGTGCTTCTAAAAACCGTGTAAGAAAGAGAGATTATTCGATGAGAAGACGATGAATTAGAAACAAACACGGAAATGTCTTCATGGGTATTTTTCCCCTGTTACCTGTGTCCTTCGCGCCTACTTGGCACATAAGACCTCATGTTTTAGGGTAATAATTTTTTTGAGCCACGCTATGGCCCGCCATGTTTGGTATCTTTTAGAGGTGAAACTGAAAATTTCCGACGATCATCCCCGACCAAAAAATATGGGATCTACGAAAACAACTCAAGATCATACTATTATTTAGTGTTATAAAGAAAAAGGAACTTAAACTTGCATTATATAGGCATTCTTACATAGGATTTTCTAGCTTTCGCTATCAAATTTCCAAGTTTGAAAACAGTTCAGCCTGGTAAGAAATCAAAAATGTCATTTCGCAATCCAATTCCATCCGCTCGTTAACACACGGAAACACTCCAAATTTTCGCTCATCTAGCAGTTGAAAGGTCATTATTTAACAAACCTAGATGATTATTTTGATCATTTCGTTTAAATGTGACTACATTTAAGCAGCCTAAATTTGCCTCAAAATCGTGGCCCCTTTAATGGGAAGTGTTCAGATTTCCCATGGCTATCCATGTGAATTCCGAACACTTCCGATGCGTGTGCCTTAGAAAATTCAGCTTTTCCCATGGCTGAGTTACAGAAATTCCCTGTTAAACCAAGCTACAACGTAGAAACCGACTCGAGTGAACACCCTCATATTTAATATATGTCAATATAAACAGCAGTGTACTTGAAAATCGGTATTTCTTAGTGCAAGTTTTGACTAAGGAGTATTTTTAGGGCGGTTGAATTTTTTTGCTTGGTATTTCTTTTTTTTTTCAGGAATTTGCGAAGGCCATCCCTACCATTCGTACCCCGTAGAATCCCCAAGGGGCCCCCCTCAGCCCCCTAGAATTTCCAGTGAGGAATACAGTGATTGCATGGGAAATAAGAGGGAGTATTGCCCCCACCGCCACCTCTGCCCTGATGGGGGGCGGTGGGGGGGGGGGGGGGGGGGGGGAGGCATAGCTGGTTAAGTAACACAATGTGACTGTGACCAGCCATGTGACCAGCCATCAAAGTTGAGATATAGTCTAAACCCCTCTGGAATTCCTCTAAAGAACAGTGATTCTATGGAAGGCATGAAATTGCAAATTGACCCCCTACCAGGGCTGGAAATTGCGCCTGCATGACTCACTTTGCGACTCAATTCTCCCTTTTTGCTACTTCAAAAAATAGATGTAGTCGAAAATTAGGGACCAAATCCTTTAGCAATATTTGCTGAAAGAATCCCAAGTTTAGTGTTGACAATTGTCGTGTAGCGCCATCACTATGTTTCAAACGATTACAATTTTGCGACTAAAAGTTAAGAACTAGTCGCTAATTTCGACTTAACGTTTTTTTAATTTCCAGCCCTGCCCCCTATCCACTATTTAGAATTTCCTTTTCCCATGGGAGGGTGTGGATTTTTTGTGGAATCGCATGTATTAGCTTACTAATGGAATGAAGGGTATATCCTGGAGAACAACTACATATAGAAGAATCCTGTCCAGAGGAACATATAGCCCCAGGGCCAGTGCATCCTCCATTCGGTTTGCTGCCACAGTCTTCTGTTTGTGTATTAGGGTGGCCATTACATGTTCCCCCCCATTGTTGATCTCTTTCAACTACAGTTATTCTTGTCCGAGTTGAGCCAACCACACACCAGTTACAAAGGCTCCAATCTGACCACCCTATGGAAGATAGAATATGACAGAAATATTTTAATTTATTTTAGAAAATAACACCTATGTTGTATTGTGAATGTGCGCATTCTGATTGGTTAAAAAGCGTGTTTGTAAGAGACCTGAGAAACACGATTGTGACGCAACGCTGTCGCGCGTGTATATGTTATTTTCTAAAAGCAATAAAATACTTTCTGCGTGCTCTCTGGTTTCTTATAAACACTCGGGGAATGTTGGTCGAGCCGAAAAGTTTTGATCAGTTCTCCCAACATCTCCCTCGTGTTTGTAAGAAAGCAGAGAGCACGCGGAAAGTACTTTTATTGCTTAAATATAGACACGAGTGTTTTACTGGGAAATACGCCACTCGTAGATCTCATACGAAGCTACATCCGGTTCCTCAGTGACATATTTTCCATATCCTGACTAGTGAGGATATCGGTCAAAACAAAAGTGCTTGGAAATCAAATTGGAAATTTTTTTTCTGGTTTGTCTATATAATAAAAAGAAAATTACACGGTGGCTTGAAGATATGAGTTTTATTTTCTCGTGTGAAAAACAATATTTTACTCATTCGCTGCGATCATTTGTAAAATATTGTTCTTGCCACTCGAAAAAAAAAATCATATCTTCGCGCCACCGTGTAATATCCTCTATGTGTAGAGCTTATCAAATTATGATTGCGTTTTGGTGTTATTATTTGGGCGAGGGGGGATTTTAAATCTGCCCATTGAGATTAATACACTAAGAAATTCTAGACTATATTTTAATAAGACATTTTAATGATATCTAAACAACAACCCCAGCATTGACTATAGAAAGCTATAGAAAGCTGACTACGATGGTTTCTCAGACGCAGGGAGCTTTCTTTTATCGTGGGTAAAACAGGAAAAACAGGATGACTTGGGAATGGAGTGCTTTCAGACCTGTATTAAGTTTCAGTATAAGCTATTTCTAGGACATCTAGGATTTGAATATGACAAGAAATGTAGTTACGTTTGATGTTAAAAAGTTCCGTATAGCGTTAAGCTCTGGAGAAGAAGCCGCAAAAATAGGTATTTATGATTTTGGATTCACTTTTTCTTTACAGAAATATTTTACAAAATTTGGTGCGAACTTCTGAAATTCGTGCTGAAGTTCCAAACTTCCCATTTTACAAGTTCGCATCAACAAAATTCAAAGTTAGAAGTGAATTTCATTAACCTTATTTCCATTGACTTAAAACAACATGATCGACGAGCTTACGTTGCTGTCAGCAAAATAATGAGCCTCGGTTCTCTTAGAATTGGAGCTATGTGGCGAACTTTGAACTTTGTAAAGTGGCAAGTTTGGAACTTTAGAGCTGCCGGTAAAGGAAGCCAGAAAATGTAAAAGGCTCTAATGACAAATATTATCCCAAAGTCATATCCCTAAGTCTGAATCTGGGCAATCACTTGTACTTGCAGTTTGTTTAGAGAAGGAATAAATTGTATTTTCGGGCAATATTAGACCATGTCCAAACTAACGCGTTTTCTCGCCTGTAATTCAGTGTCTGTCTCCCGGGTGGGGTACTCCCTATATTTTGATGGTAGGTATGATTGTCTTATTTTTTGGGGGCTTGAAAATGGTGATCCAGTATTTTTAGGGTTCTTTGAACGAAAACGGTATGCTGAAAAAAAAAATCAGGTATTTTTTAGGGGTTATTTGAGCTAAAATGGTAGTCAGGGGTGAATTTGTTTTCTAACAAAGTATTTTTAGGGTGGAAATTTGGGAGTCCAGATGATCATCCCTACCATTTTAAACTTGAAGCACCCCCTTCCCCAATGTCTGGCTGCAAAAGGTGAAAATAAACTCTCCCTCTAGATGTTATACTCCTACCAAAAACCAGCCACTTTTTTTCTAGAAGCTTGTACACTCTATTCTTCCATGTGTGATGCCATAAAAAGTCCATATCTCTCCCATGGAAGGAAATGGGAAATCCCAGAGGGGTAGGTTGCCCTGTTTCGCCTAGTGCAGTCAACCTGGCTTCCCTCTTAATTAAAACCAGACATGTTGCGACGGAAAGCCAGGCGACTGCACTAGGAAAAACAGAGCAATAATCTGATTGGTTCAAAAGATTTGACTGGCAGAACAGCAAAGCCAAAAACAAATCCATGTTTTGAAAACCCGGGTTGCGATGCAACGATTTTAGCTGTAATGGCTTTGTTTAAGTGCATTTTTTCTCATTTGAAATCAAAACTGATGGTTAACTAGACTTTTCAATACACTGATATTACCGGCGGTCCGTTGCTCCTATATCCCTTTCGCATGTAGATTCTTACGAGAATTCATCTACGCATTCACCATAGAGTCAGAAATATCCCAATAGCTCCAAAGGTTTTCATTTTATCACCCCCTAACCCCCCATATTTATTTGTAAACTGTAGTAAATTTGCAACCTTTGGGGCTAATCTACTAACTCTCTTTTTCTATTTAATAATTCTGGGGGGGAGGGGATGGGGTAATTAATTGATTGACGGTTTACACATTATAGGTTCAAGGCAAAACATGTTTTGTTACATACAGTTATGAACCAAGCCCGCCTCTATGAAATATGAAATACTTACTACTACTCATGATAATATAATTGCCAACGAGCCAAGAGGCGAGGCTGCGAGGCGGCAGCATTATTGCCAACGAGCAGCCGAGCCAGGAGGCGAGTTCAGAGTGGTGTAACCACTAGCCAATCAGAGTGCCAGGATTTCGAAAGAGCATCAGAAGAGAAATCTACTATTTGACCCCTCGTCAACTTCTGAGCCAACGCCGCGATGCTGTGTTTGTATATATTTCTCGCGCTGTTGTTATTACACAGTCATTGCTATCACAATGATTTAGCTTGTTCATATGCTCATGGAAATGCAACCTTTACGTGTATGAAATTTAGAGGTAGATATTTGTCTCTTAACCTACAGTCGGCCAAATTAAATTAGTGCGTCAGTGAGTCAGAGGTACTTATATTTTCAGAAAGGCAAAACAGGATTCACTGTTCTATTGCTCGTTGGCACTTTTAGCGAGAGCTACAACTAGTAGAGCCGTGCGAGGAGAAAATTCTCGAGTTCAGAGTGGTGTAACCACTAGCCAATAAAAGTGTACCAGGATTTTGAAAGGGCATTATTATTCAAGTGGTAACCAAATACTTGAGCACTATCAGTATCAGAAGAGAAATCTACTATTTGACCCCTGGTCCACTTCTAGCTGAAGTGGGCCCGTGTAGCAAACGCCGTGTTTGTATATATTTCTCGCGCTGTTATTATTATACAATCATTGCTATCACAGTGATTTAGCTTGTTCATATGCTCATGGAAATGCAACCTTTACATGCATGAAATTTAGAGGTAGATATTTGTCCCTAAAGTGGCAAATATAGTCCGCGTGATGCTAACGCTTTGCGGATCAATGAGACATGATTCACTTATAAATTGCTCATTGTGTGGTTCCAGAAAATATCCATCCCCCCCCCCCCCCCACGGAAGGGTTTGGAAATTCTAGAGGGGTGGGAGGGTCAAAGGCCTAGGAAATTCCAGAGGGGTAGTCGGAAACGCGCTCAGTTTTGCGTGAATGTTTGTTTTTTTCGTGAAGAAACGTTGTTCACGCTTTCTACAATAAATTAATCACATTTAATATAGTAAAATTAACTTCTGTGTTTTGACATTTAAAAATCTCTCTTTTCTCTGAAGCGAAACTGCTATTAAAGAAGCATTTTCGTTGTCTATCCTCCGCGCAAAGTTCGTTGAAGGGACGTATACACGTTCCGAGAAAACTAGTTATTTGCACCTAAGGAAACTGCGATTTGGCTTTCTTGTCTTAAAGCCCAAGTATTCACAAATTTATTTCCCTGTCAATAGTCTAGAATGAAAGATTCTGCTCAACGAATTAATTTTTCGCTGGCTATAACATGAACTAACGCGTCCCAAGACAGCTGGGCACCACAACGTTCAGAAACCAATCAAGCGTGACAGTTTTCACGATCATGTCTCCCAAGGGAATAATAACAACTGAATGGTTTCCCTGAAATTTGCGCACCAGTTAATCCTTGCTTTATTCTATAATTTTGCAATCTATTTTTATTGTTATTTTTTTTGTAAAACGAGACCAGTTCAGGTTACATTTTCACTAATATATTTATCGACTTTCTGTCTAAAAAGTTTGTGCATTGGTGTTTGCCAAGAACGCAATATTTACGCAAATAGCAACACTCTTACACTTCTAATTTTGAAACGTTGAAAGCTAAGATTTTGCACTGTTCGCAATTAGTAAGTGCCTAAAGCATGACTAGAAAATATTGTTACAACTATTCGGAACGCGCTTTCGCAATAGAGTACTCAAGTGTGACGTCATAAATTTGAGAAATCTTGAATAATGAAAGACAAAGTGGAAAGAGAATCGGATGCAAATCAAAGCTATAGCTATCGCCAACTCGTGGGTAATGAAGAGTGAAGAGGACAGGGCGGGGAAGGCTCTCATATTGAATAGGTGGGGTTGCTCATTAAAAAAAATGAAATTTCCCGGAAAAAATCCAGGGGGTGGGGGGGGGGGGACTCCAATATTTTTGGGGCGGGGGGGTGCTCGTCGTAGTGCCTTTGAGGGGTAAAATTGAAAACTTTAAATTTTTTAAAGATGGGTACCAGTTAGGGGTCCGTTCTAGCAAATCACGCTTGTCTGAAGCCTGAATTCAGACGTATTTTCGCTCTCAAAAATACAAGAGAAAATTACGAGGGAAAAATCGTCTTGTTGGTACCTTTTGGGGGTAAAATAGAAGTTCCCGACGAGCACCCCCGCCCCAAAAACATGGGAGAACCCCCCCCCCCCCCCATCCCCCCCCCCCATCCCCCCGGGAAAAAAGAAAAAATAACATTCTGTCTGTGGAAACGGACGGGTATAAGCCAGTTCCAATGTTAACATTTTGAATCCAGCAGAGTTAAAAATTAATTATTGCTGAATATTAAAATCGGGCGTTTTCAATCCACAGTAAATGTATGAGCTAATTGGAGCTTCAGTGCTCCCAACTTTTGGCGCGATTTTGAAAGCTGGATTTTTCCTTGAAAGTGAAAAAAACCCGGCCTAAAAGTATTTCAATATTGTTCTCGAGAACATCATTTTTTTTTATCTAAAGGATTTTAAAAAAGAAAAAGAAGAAATGTGTTGACCTCAAGGTTGAACTCCGCGGACGTCTGGGGCCCGAGTAGCATGCTACGAGGGACACAAATCAACTATATGCCCGACAAAAATCATGTTAGGGAATACAAATGAAAACATGGCAAATGTTTTTTAACTGCTTTTTTGTAGGCTTAGTTACTTCTAGTCAGCTCTCGCCATCCCTCCCGTCCTCGAAACGAAAGCACACCAAAAAAAAAAAAAACAGATAAATTCAACCAATATCTCCGGAGCCCTCCATTTTTCGTCGGTGTTCTGTCCGTGGTTGTCGAATTAAGTACTGTTTCACTTGTTTCCCAGACTGATAGCGAGTTTATGTTTCGGTTCCACAATATTTTCTTTTTCTAGTAAACAACTTGTTCGCCTTCGCTTCGAACATGAGACTAAGCTTGTTGTTGTTGAGGTTTCTGCTCACCGGTGTGATTTGGCGATGAATCGCTTCTTAATTCCTGTCAGAGTACCGCGCGTAGTGATAATAATGAGTCATAACCACTACTAAGATTCCAAAAAATATTTTATAACCTTCGGCGTGACAACAGTGGCGAGAGTGCGGCAGCTGGCAGATTCTCGGCACTTTAAAACACGAGTCTCGTAGTAAGAGTAATTTCAAGCCGCGAACTGAAACCGTTGACGGGATACGATTCATTGGCAAAGACATTAGCATCACAACAACAATGTTCGATGAGTAAAAGTCGTGATTTTCGGCTTTAGGGAAGATATAAGTCCAGTGAACAGTTAACTTGCGAGACAGTGAACTGAGTGAACCTGAAGTTTGCCGGCGAAGTTTGCGAGATTCGTATCTCACGTTCATGAGCATTCACATCGGAGATTCGTATCTCACGGTCATGAGAGCATACACATCGGTCGAATATTGTTCGAATTCGTACATAGTCAACTTAAGATTAATTTTAAGCCGTTCAAAACACAGTGAACTTGTGAGAGATTATGAGACAGAGAACCTGCGCTGGGACGTTTGACACATAATATAGATTTAGCCACTGGCTAAAAGCGGAGCTCCTGGTTATAAAATTTTCTGTGTGAATGAAAGGGATTCCCATGTGAGTCTTACCTTCACGAGATATTATTTTTTCAAGCATAGATGACGTCATCGATGACGTCATATCACGTGGCCACTTCATTTCACTCATCTAGTGACCTAGACTACACTACCAATGTTTGGTTGTTTTCGAGTCTTCCCTTCACGAGATATTAATTTTTCAAACATATATGACGTCATCGATGCCGTCATATCACGTGACCACCTCGTTTCGCTCATCTGGTGGCCTAGACTACACTACCCAAGTTTGGTTGTCTTAGAGTCTTCCCTTCACGAGATATTGATTTTTCAAGCATAGATGACGTCATCGATGACGTCATATCACGTGACCACCTCATTTCGCTCATCTGGTGGCCTAGACAACACTACCCAAGTTTGGTTGTCTTAGAGTCTTCCCTTCACGAGATATTGATTTTTCAAGCATAGATGACGTCATCGATGACGTCATATCACGTGACCACCTCATTTCGCTCATCTGATGGCCTAGACTACACTACCCAAGTTTGGTTGTTTTAGAGTCTTCCCTTCACGAGATATTGATTTTTCAAGCATAGATGACGTCATTGATGACGTCACATCACGTGACCACTTCATTTCGCTCATCTAGTGACCTAGACTACACTACCCATGTTTGGTTGTTTTAGAGTTTTCCCTTCACGGGTTATTAATTTTTCAATCTCTGATGACGTCATCGATGACGTCATATCACGTGACCACTTCATTTCGTTCACCTGGTGACCTAGACTACACTACCCAAGTTTGGTTGTCTTAGAGTCTTCCCTTCACGAGATATTAATTTTTCAATCTCTGATGACGTCATCGATGACGTCATATCACGTGACCACTTCATTTCGTTCACCTGGTGACCTAGACTACACTACCAAAGTTTGGTTGTTTTAGAGTCTTCCCTTCACGAGATATTAATTTTTCAATCACTGATGACGTCATCGATGACGTCACATCACGTGTCCGTGTTACAGCACCCCCCTTGTGGCATAGACAAAATATCCCAAGTATGGTTGTCTTAGCATGTTCCTATGAGGAGATATAATTTTTTCTTTGCATACCACAGGGTTCCCATGTGTACACGGACGGACGACGGACGGACGACGGACGGACGGACGGACGGACGGCGTACGCTATAGGTTTAATACCAGAAAAATAAAGAAAAAATCATATCTCCCGAAGGGTAGCTTCTATAGAAGCCAAACTTGGACAAACTTTCAAAGACCATAAGAGGAACTCTACACCAAGGTCACATGCCCTTACGTCATCAATGACGTCATCAAAATGATCCATAATGCCCGTGACGTTCAAAAATCAACTTGATAGTATACTATACGTTTTTTCCTTAGGTATGGTGCTCCGCTTGCGCGGGCCTTCGGCCCGCGCAGGAGCTCCGCTATAAATCAGTTTTTCCTGAGTGATTACGTCACGAAGTCCCCGTGGCGCAGTTGGTAAGCGCGTGACTCGGGCAATCTTTTAAAGTTAAGCACGATCCGGCAGGGTTAGTATTTGGATGGGTGACCGACGGCAAAGTGGATGGGGGAGCGAAAAGATAAGCGAATGTTTCGAGGGAGGGGTAGGTAAAATGAACACATAACTAAACAAATAATCAATTATGCTAATTATGCTAATGTAAAAAGTTTACACCGGAGTGAGTGACATCGGGTCCCCACTACAACTCGGGGTTACCATAGTAACCCACGAGTTAAAAATGAGGCAAATCGGTTGAAACGCGACCAAGATATGGCCACCTGAATACACAATTTTCTTTAACAAATCACTGTGTTTTGGACTGCGTTCAAAACTTTATGAACGCAACCAAAAATACAGTGATTTCTTAAAGAAAATTATGTGTTCAGGGGGCCATATCTCGGTCGCGTTTCAACCGATTTGCCTCAATTTTGGTGTGTAGCATTCATTTATTATGCTCTTTCCAAATCCAAGGACAAATATTGCTAAATCGAAAATTTGTTTTTTGTGACGTCATCACTTGACTACTCTATTATACTCCGTATACGCCATAGTCGATTTCGACGTTTTTCCCGACATCGAAATTTCCAGAGGGGGGTGGGGGTAAATTTATATGTGCGGAAATTCCAGAGGGGTGGGGGGGGGGGGGGGGGGGGGGGGGGGTCACAAACAGGTACCCAAATCGGAAATTCCAGGGGGGTGGGGGGTCATTTCTGAACCGCCTTCCGGGGGGGGGGGATATTTTCTGGAACCACACATTGGCACTTTTAGGGAAGAGGTCAAAACACTTGTACTCGAATGGTGCCCAATTTGTTCAGGCGAGGTGGTGGGTACTGGCATCTACCCCCTTAGGTACCCAATACCCCTTTTTCAGACGTAATTTTCTCAGGGCATGATCTAGGGGTACCTTATTTTATTGTACTAAATGAAGGACGAACCACTTGACGGACTCAACTCGTTGGTTTACGCTGGACCAATTAACGGTCTAGCCGACAGTAAGATTAATAAAATTTAATAAAATAAGAAAAGTCGGCGTTACAACGTAGGTTTTAGTTGTATTTTAGTACAATATTTCGGCTGGCCAAACCAGCCTTCTTCAGGTACTGTGAATACATAATGGCATGATAGGCTTATATATAAGGTGAAACGTGATACAATAAAAGTAATGATGATGATGACGTGTGTGATATTACACTAGATAAGAGATATAACAATATAAAAATTAAAGGAAAATACAAAGAAACAATAAATACAATATAACCTAAAATGAAGTATCATCTCGTTGATTCAATCCGTCAGGCTCAAGGGTACCAGCTGGTACGGATGTTTTGACCTCTCCCCTTAGCGAGAGCTACAACTAGTAATAATAATAATAATTTATATAGCGCCTATACATATATGTTCTAGGGGCTTTACAAGTAGCTGACTTAAAAAACAATAATAAAAATTTGATAAAAAATAAAAACCACTACAACAATAAAATAGTAAAAACATGTTATCATAATAAATAATTACAATATATTTCAACTAAAATTATCAGTAAACATACTGAAAACAAATGGGACAAATACTAAATATATAGAGAAAATAGCAACCAAAAGCCCTCCCTCTCTAGGCCCCCCTTTGGCAAAATTGTGGCTATGCCGCTATAACAGACACTATTTTTTATTAAAAAGTAGCTATTTTCAAACTGAAAGGATTAAACTCTTCATGAAAAGAAGAGGGTTAAATTTAACAAAATGTCAACTGAAAATGCATTTAGAACTAATTAATTATTCAGGCAAGGATATTCAAACTCAAATTGCTCTCGCCATCCAATTCTTACAAAAACTGACAGGTTAAGAAATTTTATAACCTTGAAATACTTGAAATAATTATTTATTATGTAATTTATTGGCGCAACTATTATATTATAATGTAATCTATAATTCAGTCATTTATAGTTATTGTAAATGCTCCTAAGGTTTGAATAATCAATATTATTATTATTATTATTATTATTATTATTAAAGGAAAATTGCAAAATTTATTTTTCTCTCCAGAAAGAAATTATGTTGAAGACATTATAGAATGGGAAAATATGCTTTTCATTTAAATTTATTTTGGCTCAAGTCTATGTATGTAGTAAGTGTTTTTATTTTGTCACGGTTGTTTATCAGTGATTAGTATAATTACTCAAGTGATTATAAGACTTTCTGTGTGATGATTGGTCAAGAGGTTTGTTTTCTGCTGCTATAACCACCTACTGCTGATTATAACATTGAAAGGATTGGGAGTTTGCACGCGAGTTTTGTTATGATCGTGAAAAAATCCAAAAAAAACAAGATAAACAAGATTTCTTGTGTCTAAAAACCTTATAACCTCTTCTTGCTTTGCTATTTGCATATCAGTTAGTAAATGTAAATGTACAGATTTTATAGTGATAAATATGAATTAAAAACAAAATATAAAATCCGAAAAGGCCGACTTCCCATACTTGCAACTAAAAAGCTGAATTGCACTGGGTCTCAACATCACCACTGGTAGCCAAGCGACTACGAGCACAGACAGTGTAGGTGGTCACTGCCAGAGGGTTTATTACGCCCTCAGTAGTTCTTTGAGGTCCCCCTGTAACTGGGTAGGGGTTTGAAGGCATCACACCACCTAGTCAGAGTTTATTGTCTCATCCGAAAGACGAACTGAAATTAAATGATCATGATATCATGATATTTGTCAACGCCTCGAGTTAGTGTTATCTGCCTCGCTTCGGCAGATAACACAAACCTCAGCATTGCCAAATCTCACTATCATGCTCAACCTCATCCAGTAAGTGTTAATTATTATTCAGCACATCGATGCACTGCCCAAATATGGTCATTGGAATGCCAATAGCTGTCTTCTCTATATGACATATATCCTGTGATATCCATCGCATGAGGGAAATATGATGTGTTGAGCTGTATTTAATACGCAAAAGTAAATCATTTCTAGGATTTTTGTGCTATCGATGTGCTGAATAATAAAACCATTATCCTGCTCAATTTTTGCAGAATATGATCTGATTTAGCCAACTCGGGACTGTGTCGCTCGTCGGCTAAGTATCAGACGATATACTGTGCAATCTCGCAGGATAATGGTTAAATGTCACTGATTTTCATTGTAGTACAAGTTAAAAATGTTGTATAACAACATAAAAGTGTCTCTCTGTCTATGTCTTACTCTGTGGTTAGATGGGATTGCACACAGTTGTCCATAATGAACACCAGTTCAAAAAAATTTGGGGATGAAGTTAAGCTAATTTCTTGAAACTCTGTTTGCAATCATCAACCAACAGCAGGGTAAGTTTCCTTTTTTTTCTTTTATTATTAAGCATTTTCTGATAAATTTTTGGACCGAAATATCACCCTATACATTCTCTTTAAATAATCAATACATTACTTAGAATACTGAAAGACTCAGAAGTTATCATAATTAAATCGTAGAAAATGGTTCACCTCTGCTATTGTTTAGATGGTATATAACTTATGGATCCCGGCGGGGAGCACGGGAGCAGGTTATCACAAAAATAAAAAACAAGATGGGCTAAGGCATGTTTAAAAGTTAAAAAAAAATACTATCATATATCAGTTATATCAAGAACTGAAACGACATGGCTTGAAATAATTTGAAAATGGTTTTGCAGGATAACGTTGAAGTGATCGGTCTGCAAACGAGCGTAAAGCTTAAGTACATACGGACGGTAAGCGTTTCACTCCAATTCCTATATATGTTATGCAACGTCATACTCGAGATATTGGACTGTAAGGTCACATTTATTGGGTACTTTAATGTTAACATTTTAGGCACATTTGTTTTACGATATCAGCTGAATTATTGCGTTTAATACCAATGTTGACTTGCCCCTGAACTGAATAGTGAATGATAATAAGCCTTAACTTAACTAAGTTAACTTGTAACTTAAACTGTTAGGATATTAAGTTAGTAGCTAAGGATAACGTGATACATTTAAATCGAAATGAGTTAATGCTGCCTTAAGTAATGACTAAATACGATAGGGAGAGATTTATCTAAACATTCCAACACTCTCTTCGCGATTTTACTCACTCAAAACACAATTCACAGGGGACGGTACAGACGAACGCCTTCTTCGTCTTCTTCGCCGGCCGATCCAGGCCCTGGAGTCCTCTACATGAATAGCCAAACAGATTAAAAAACTCAGAGCAAAAATTAATGTCTTTGTTTTCATCTTTTCGCTTCGATGTCCTCCAAAATGTCCTGTTTCAGCATAAGTTCCAGTTTGTTTGCATTGTAGTAATTTCCTGAATGATTATTATTAGAGAGGGTTATACTTTATGAACAGATACGTTTAGGACTCAAGTGACCATAGGCAACCCACGTAGTTACAGATATACTTGAAATTTCAAAATATTTCGGGCCTCCTGTGGTGAAAAATTCTTACATGAAGTGCCTTCCGGATGTAGAGTTCCCGCCTACACGACCATGCGATATCGTCATAGCAACCAGTGACATTTTAGAGGAAAGGAAACTCCACTTTCTCTTTTGGCGGGAATTCCCCCTGTAAAACGGAAGGTCCTACAAAACCGAGGCGTTATACACGACTTTCACAATGGCCGCCGCTCATTTACATGTGGGATTCAAACTTTATTACTAGTAAAGCTATTTGAAATTTTAATTATTAAAAGTTATAGCGCCTGATGACTTTCAAAGTATTTGTGGAGTTGTTGAGTTGAAAACAGCAAATCTTGGACGAGATATAAGCATCCGAAGTTCTCAAAATACACCAAAACGAGGCCAGAAAGGCAGTCACAGCTGTTTCTGACTAATCATAGAGTTTGAGCATGCGCATCAAATACCCTCCTTCCAGACCAACTTTCGGCTGAGTGCGTTCGGTCTCCCTGTGGTGGCAAGAAGAAGGCCTGGTGTTTGACAAGGAAAATCGTGGCATTCGCGCGTTCGATTTCAGTTCGAACGGGTTTTGGATGTTGTCAGAGAATTAATCTCACTGTTCGATATGATTTTGTCCTATATTTCTACTGTTAAGGCAATATTTTGTCTTCTCCAAGTACTGGTGTCGATTTCAGCTAGTTCCAGAAGTCGAATTTTCGACAAGAAACTGTGAGAATCCTGAAGTTTTCCCAACAACCTCGCCAACTGTTCTGGAATCTTCAATCTTTCTCCGAGAGATACCGACCAACTTATCCGTGATACGCCGACAGAATTTTCTGCAGGTAATTTTTGAAACTACTGTACTTTACATATGTCAATTCAGTATTATCTTCTTGCAAATTTCATGTCATTTAGCTTGTTTGCTGTTCCAAACTTCTATCTACAATTTTGCCCTCTGGTCACGCTTTGTTGTGCTGTTTTCAGTTTTTCGGACGTTTAGCTTATTCGCTTATCTTCAAAATTGGAGTTATTGCATGCTTGCAGTGCTTCCCTCCTGATTGTCTTGACTTATAATTTTTGTAGCAACTTAACCAATTTTAGGGGAAGCTGTGAGAGTATTTCTGAGATAAAATGAATTTTAGAATTGTCATGAAAGTTTATAATTCCTTTACAATTGTTTACAGTAATATGGCAGCCAAATCCAAGACCAGACTAATGTGATCTGTCATATGGTGCAACTTGAGAAAAAAATTTTCTTCTGGCATCTATTTTGGTATGTAGCCATTAATGTCAATGCAAGTTTCTAGAATTTTTCTTTTTGTGGGGGAATTTCCACAGAGCAAGGCTCCAATTAATTCCAAAGTATTTGTAGTAGGTTAGTGTGGGATTCACAAGTATTTGTTGTAGGTAATGTGTTATGATGCATTGAGGGTACAGTGTGGACTATTACAGGACTACTTTTCTGCAAAGAAACTGGAACAGTCGCTGAACAGTCTGAGTTTGATCTTGTATCCACTGCAGACAAAGTGGATTGTTTTCTGCGGGTAACATTATTTTACTGCTATATGAATATGCATGCTGGATGTGATGATAAGGTTAAGCAGGGTCTGAGTTTACATTTACAAATTTATTTGAAAACAAAAATAATTGAATGGAAATTTGCCTGTTTTTAAGTACCCTATATCAGAAATGGTCTCTGGAATAGAGCATATTCCAGATGGCTGTCATAACTCACAATAACTATGCAGTCAATCATATAAATTTTTGTTTAAAATTGGATTTAGTTTCACTACTGCATCACATGAAATCAGCTCTACACCTGTATCTACTATAATGTACTGACTCATTGTATGCTTCCTTCCAGGTTGCTGGAGCTGTCAGCTACATCCTGCTTCTGCTGATTAAATTGGGCCAGCGACAATATTGATGGAGATAGCAAACACCTTTGTAGACTTTCATAGATAGTGAATACAAACATAATGCCTGCTGCATTTGGATGGGGTTGGGGGGACATTGAAACTTTCATGGGCCCAATCCTTTTGCCACCCAGCTTTATTTAAATGTTGTTTTTAGAAATGGTTCTATAGTGCCATGGCAAGTTATCTAGCCTGAATCAAAGATAAATTGTATGTGTGAGCTAGCTTCTTTTACAGTAAATATATCAAGTCATTATACACCAAACCAATGAGGACTTTATTGTGATACTAAGGCCACACATGGGCATATTATATTACCCATATCAGTCTTCGAAGGAGTGAACGAACAAAACAGACACCCCTCTCTAAAATCCTGGATTTGCCTCTTTACTGTTTACAGTACTTTACACACAATCATTGTAATACTGTAGAGACGTAAGCACTTCTAGCCAGGAGGACATACACATTGTAACCCACTGGGATTGGAATCAAGGAGCAATTTTCAATCACTTTGTAATTACTCTTATAGGTTTTATTTGAATTGGGGTAATCACTTTGTGATTGGTTTCACCAAAAGTCATATGAAATTGACCTCCTCAGTGTCCCATTTCAGATTACGTCGCATTCATTTGAATACTCTTTCTTTGTCTGGGCTGCTTCCATATTCATATATCCTACAGTGTGCAGCAGAAAAACAAAGAAAGAATGCTCATGGGAATGCCACGTGATCTGAAATGGGCAAAACAAACAGGCAAGCCATTGAGGTCTATTCACTCCAACATGTACATTTGCATTTCATGGGCATCTAAAACTTATAGATAATTGTGGGAAGTTCATCAAAGAATGCATATGGTGTACGTTTTATTTCGCTCTCATTATCTTGTGCTTTCTATGCACCATTGGTACTTGATACTAGGCTACCATAGCTGCTGAGCCTAAAATGTACACCATATGTATTGACTGTAATACTGTACAGTTCTACTTCTAAGCCCTAGGCTTAGCCATAGGGGCTACAGCGGGAGTTCTAACATTGACAGGAAAAGTATACCATGTTTAAGTAGTAACAATATTTACACAGCATTTTGATTATGGCTGTCGTGAATTTTTCAGAAACTTGAAATGCCTAAGCACATTAATCCCAATAGTATAATTACAACTGAAGGGGTTCTTAATGTAACCAGGGAGGGTTTGATAGGTTTAGCTCATAACTTGGAGGGAATTGTAGGAATTTTTGCTTACAGCCAGGAGGGCATACGCATTTTTCATGGGAGGGGGGGGGGGGGGGGGGGGCATAAGTAAAAATGCACCACTTGAAAATTTTCAGCCAATGTTTTCACTATAATCACAAGGAAAATATAATGTTCTAGATTTCCTCTGATTTTCACATGCCGTTTAATTGAGCTCTCCTGTTACGGTAGTGATTCCTATAGATGTCTTCCCCTCAAATTTGTCTTTAACAAGTACCGAGGGGGGGGGGAGGCGTAAGTAAAAATGCACCAGGGATTAGGGGCAGAAATATGTGGAATGTATAGACAATCTCTCAATGAAATATAAGTTGACATTTTATCAATCATCCATATTTCATTTAACTCGCTGAGATATTCGGTGCATCTGTGACGCAGATGGCTCGGTTGATTTCCGCACAAGCGACACTACGCATGTAATAAAGTGACGTGTTGTTCTATGAAGGCCCTGC
The DNA here is from genome assembly GCA_033964015.1 of Scolanthus callimorphus. NCBI lineage: Eukaryota > Metazoa > Cnidaria > Anthozoa > Actiniaria > Edwardsiidae > Scolanthus > Scolanthus callimorphus. The sequence continues at coordinate 25,916,571 of CM066922.1, read as the reverse complement.
ATCGTAAGAAATAAAAAAAATATTTTAGGAAATCCAGTCGGCGTATCATAAATTTTTCAGCTCGCATGTATCCACAAAAGCCTAAATTATATTCTCGATATTAGCGTTGTTTTGAGAAAACTTCAGAACTTCCGAAGGAGCTTGCTTTTTTCTTCCTTGATCAATAGCGCTAAATAGTAACGCGAAATTCTGCGCTCCAAACAAAGTGCGTTCATAATAGTTTCTTTGTCATTATCTGGTCATGTATTTTGCCCATATGAAAGTTTAAAGACTTCCCTCACTGGAGCAATAAAAGAAAATACGAGAAAACAGCGTGAAATATTTTTTTACTCGCCTTTAAGTGTCAGCTTCTCGCTAGTCACAAATCAAAACTCCCGCCATCTTGAAAGCTTCTGTGCAATGCCGCTGGTTATTTGAGCCCGCAAACGCTACGCATGCTCAGACTCTAATAACGAAAATCCCGGTCCCGAAACAGCTGTGCAGTCCAAACATTTGTACTCAACATTTGTCCCTGGTCGTACCACCCCACGTTTTGTTTTTAATGCCTATTTTCTCGATGCTCAACTAAGGGATGTTGTATGTTATTGCATGGATGTGTTGCTCTCGTTATAAAGAAGACGATGTTGAGCCAATCTTTTTTAGTTTATATTTAACGAGATATTCGCAGTTAAAAATTGCCTATTTTTCCTAAAAGAAGGTTGGTTGCGGCATAACCACCCGCCAACGGGTCCCATTCGAGTACAGACGTTTTGACCACTTCTTAGACATTAATGAAACCGCTGAGTATGAGTAATTATTTAGATCGAGGGGTTGTTATCGATCGAGGCCGAAAGCTTTAGTTGGATAACTGCCCCGAGATTTGAATTAATTCTCCACATCATACGAAGTCCCAAGTCGCCCAAGTGCTTGCCCCAAAAGTTAAAGAAGTTTACAATGATTTATTGCGTCGGTTGTTGAACACGTCCGTCCGTTAGGTAACTACAGAAGGGGTATCCTTAGTTTTGAAAGCCATTGTATAACGACTGCGAGTGAACTTACTTAATACACAATCCTGCGGAGAGGGTGGTGGAGGTGTTCGGCGTCTTCGTCTTATTAACCAAGCCGACGATTCCTTTATATAAATTGCCAAAACTAAAAAACCCACAACAAGCACAAATCCTTTCGAAGTCATTTCTTTCGCAGCATCTAAATATCGTGATTCAGCGTATCCCTGTTGGTCGGTTTTCTCGGTTGAATGAAGTTGAATGGATGTTTTGATGCTTTTACAAGCATCCTCAATTATGACGTCATTATGACGCCAATTCAAAAGACGTATTGTAGAACCGCTCTGGTGCAAAAATGTGCGGGTTTCTTTTTGGGGGAGGGGGTATCTCTCTCATAATCTACCAGTGGTTTAAATGCTGCCTTTGGTTCAATGTTGGCTAATTACCGTCTTGCCATCAAGTACTTTAGAGACCTAAAAGATACCAATCTTTATGATCGTGTTCCCAGTAAAAGATCACCCAGGCTATAGGACACCAAAAACGACGTAATACGCAATCATCCCCGACCAAAAAATATGGGACTCCCGCATTTTAGGCATTTTGTCTCGATAGAAGACAAAATGCCTACTCGCAGTAAAGATGTGCAAAGTTCCTGTTTTTGTAGAGTTTTCTTGGTTGATTATGTTCCAAATACTGTGGGTCAGCGATTAAAGCGGATTTGTAGTGAAACCAATCGCAAAGTATTTACACCAATTCTGAATAAAACCTATAGGTGTAATTACAAAGTAATCGCTAATTACTCATGACAGTCAACTGAAATCCGCTCTTTCATATCAGTTAGATCTAGACATTTAACGTCCTGTCCTGCTCTCGTAGATGTTCTCTCGGCTAAACAAATGAGCGATAACGCTGATCCTGATTATTTTAGCCGCCGTTTTTCAAATGCCAAATGCAAGTTTCCTATCCTTTATAGCTCATTAAAGCTGTTGTTTTGCGTTTGACTGAATAGGAAGTAAACAGTTGTAATAAACCGGAGAGCGCAAATATAGCCCTCATCAATGGCGTCCGTACCCGATGAAATGAGTCTCTGACACCAATATCTCGAGGGCACTCAATGATTTTAGACAGGACCAAAAATGGTAGAGAGCTTGATTTCACTAATATAATAGTTTCCGCTTTTTAGAGTTCTCGTATTTTTTCTAGACTATTCTATTTTTATGTTGCTTGAATAGAAACATTTTTGTTTTATTGCTGATCAAAGTATCACCTCTCCCAACATTTACACGCCTTTATTTCAAAATCAGTCTTTGCACAAAATTTTGCACAAAATTTCGATATTTGTTTTTGGTCACTAGAAGGGTGTGATTGAAAGCCAGTAACCTTATATCTTTAAAGACACGGAATCTATCATGCTTGTAAGAAGAACAAACCATGTTTTACCACACACTATTCATGATCTCACGATCTGATTGGCCAATCTTGTCTCATTTTGCAGTCGTAGCGGTCCCGCTTGAAAGCCCTCGAAGCCCAGAGACCGCTGCTAAGAGGAGACTGGCTGGCCAATATATGCCGATAATTTACAAGGCCAATAATTTACAAGGCTCCAATAAAAACGTGTGTACGTATGTATATATGCCGTGGTAAATAAGAACCTACACCATACTATGCTAGGTGACAAAAAAACAAGTTTACTTTTTTATAACTACTTTGGAGTCTTTCACATCAAGTATCGTTTCCATGACAACAAGTCACTTGCATTTTTACAAATCAGGATACTTTTTTATAACTAGTTTGAAGTCTTTCACATCAAGTATCATTTCTATGACAACAAGTCATTCGCATTTTTACAAATCAGGATACTTTTTTATATTAGATTGGAGTCTTTCACATCAAGTATTGTTTCTATGACAACAAGTCACATTTTTACAAATCAAGAAGGAATATGATAGTCCAAAGGTGACAGAACATGTAACACTTTATTAAGTAGTTATAAAAATGTATATCCTTCTTGATTCATGTGTAAAAATGCGAGTGAATTGTTGTCATGGAAATGATACTTGATGTGAAAGACTCCAAAGTGTTATAAAAAAGTATATTCTTTCTTGATTTGTAAAAATGCGAGTGACTTGTTGTCATGGAAACGATACTTGATGTGAAAGACTCCAAAGTAGTTATAAAAAAGGAAACTTGTTTTATTGTCACCTTCGGACTAGCATACCATACCCTGCTTGCAAGAGTTTAGATGTTTTTTTTTTAGCTCGAGAAACTCGAAATCCGTGCCCGTAGGGCGCCATCTTGGATTTTGTGGACGCGCGGCACTGAGAGAGAGAGCAAAAAAAGACTCAGGGGAGGGTGGAGGGGGAAAAGAACTCTTGCTGGAGCTGCGCGTCCACAAAATCGAAGATAATTTCGAGTTTCTCGGGGTTTCTCGCTAAAAAACAACATCTATTAAACCATACCACTACCACATACCCACACCACTGCTTACTCACTGCATCGGCACGCGGTGTCGAGAGAGCAGCCATTGCTTTTCCAGAGCGAAATAAAAAGGTTTTCAATAAGACAACAAACTTGTATCATGTCAACTTGTATCATGTATCATTTTACTGAAAATGTTGAATGAGAAGATACAAAAAAAAGGCAATGTCAGGCGCGGATCCAGGGGGAGTTCATTGGGTGCAAATGAACCTTCCAACGAACCGCCTTTCTTTTGTCATTTCAGAGTGGTTCTTTTCTTTTATGTAACTCAATGTATACCAGTACATTTTAATAATTTTAAAAATCATGGTGTAGCAACCACGCTTTCGCCTCGTGAGAGTGCCACGGACAACAGAGAAGGATTGGTATAGAATGTTTCCTCATATGTTGCACTTCATCAGCAAAAATGAGCCCCCTCTTAAATTCCTGGATCCGCCTGCATGTACAGATTGAAATAAAATTACCTCGAGCCACTGTTTCTTTATTTAAGTTCCTCGTCGCATGATAAAGAGTTTTCCTACTAGAATTCAAGAGCAAACGTAGGCTGGGTCAACTAATTCAACATTCAGGCCCGTAGCCAGGGATTTTTGTGTGTGTGTGTGTGGGGGGGGGGGGGGGGGGGGGGGGGGGGGGTGCTAATCCAGAAAAAGCGGACCAACGTGGTTTGAATTAATTAACCGCTAGTCAAAATTCACTAGTAAAAGCAAATATCCGAAACTGGCTGTATGCCAAAGTAACTGCAGTCTTCTATTGGTCCATTTAGTCACTAAAACAGTGTTTTCAAACATTTGTGGAAATTTATTTAAGTTTCTTGAAGAACAAGCTTTCAGGACCGGCGACGATACGTGGCGCAGTAATGTTTGCCGTTAATGTTGCCCAATGCGTGTTTATTTATCGTTTTGTAAACCAGCCATTCGCTTTGAGTAATTACATACCTGTCAACCCCTGAAGTTGTGAAATTACGAGAATTTGTACGAACCAACTCGTTTCTCCGAGTCTTTCCCGAACCCTTTCCGAATCCCTTCCGAAAACGTCAGAACTCTCTCCGAATAGTTGCCGATGGCGTCGCGACTTCGGTTGACTTTTTTGTGCCTGATTATGCATCAAAGAATAAGTTGACAAATTCGGGAGTTGATGCTTTACCCTGGAGACTGGGTGATTTGTTGGAGACTCCCGGGAAAGACCTGGAGAGTTGGCAGGTATGGAATTAGGTAAGTGTGTATTTGGAAAGAGCGCGTTGTCTTCCCACAATATATAATCCTTCCACAATCCCTGATGTTAGCGACTTTGAACGAGTCTGTGCCAATCAAGAACATGGCGCCAGACAATCATAGGCCGATTCTAATTGGCCGATGTTCTAGCTCGCCATTTTGAAATTCGCTCAACGGACAAAGACGATCACCACACATGGAAAACAAGGATGTCCCAGAATTTGGAATATCCGGTTTTGCCTTATTTGTCACCAGAGCCTCCGACAGTATTCATAAAAAAAACTTTCAAATGTTTACAAAGGGCCTGGTGACGAGATAAGAAAAAAACACAGGCAACCCACGCGGACTCCTAAATTAGAGGTCTTGACTGCTAAAAGTATACTCTCGCCTTAAAGGTCCATCACCAACCGAGAGCCTTTGCGGACTCTTAGTGAATCAGAGCAGCCGAAAAAACAATGGATCGATTTGAAAACAAAAGAAAACGGGGCGCAAAGGCTCCCGGTTGGTGATGGGCCTTTACATCGGACATTCAATGTTAATCTAAAATATAAATAGTTTTTGTTCACTCAAGTCCATTGCTCTACGATCTAAAGAGTAGCATCCGCCGGGCTACCTGTGGACCAATCATATCAGCTAGTTCTTGGACCTCATCGCTATCATCAGCGTCTCCATCATCATCATCATCATCTTCTTCTTCGTCATCATCTTCGCCTTGGGCAGAACCCTTGATATACGATAGATCTGATAGCAACAACAGGAAGATCTTACATGGCAGTGGCAACAAATTCGGACGCTGAAATTCCCAGATGTCATGCAGCAGTCTAGAACATCATACACTATTCTTGGGTTGCAACCATTTGGGAATTAAACTACAAAAGCGCGGCGGCCATGCTGGTGCCTGAACAATGGGAGCTAATGAACTTTCTTTTGTTGTATACCACCAGTTTGACCCCCGGTGACGTCACTTGCAACCTAAGAAATTCTCGTACCCGGAACTCCCCACATATCAAGAAAGTGCTGTCGTTTTATGCCAAATCCGCGCGGGTTGCCTGTGGTGTTCAAAAGGTGACTTAGGCCCCTCGGTGTGGGGCAAAAACAAAATGGCAACCAAGAGAAGGATGTTTCTCGAGTATCTGCAAGTTTTGGTCAATTTTCCTGCTTTTTTCGCTAAGATATAAGGAAAAGTACTTACAGACCTTCCAAATAAGGGGGATTTCCTAATAAGGAAGTTTTGCAACGTCGGCAAAACGACAGCTTTGGCGAAATTTTCTTGATATGAGCTCGTCTGCTCGCAGGGGAGGCTCTGGGGACATCCATTTGAGTGCCTTCCCTATTGACTGATTTTAAACGTTGGGGCATGCTCAGAAAGGTGTTTCTCCCAACGGCTCTGTATCAAATCTCGCGCATGCGTCGGTGGCTGTCACCAGAGCCTCCCCCGCGAGGTGCCGAGCCGAGGAGGTCTGGGTTCGAGAATGACACTATTCTAAACACTCATAATGATATGCAAAGCTGAATTACACTCAAATAACCTTCCATTCAGGATTAAACAAACACAATCACGCATGTTACTTCATTGCTAGCAATAAATACTGCTTTGACGCGAAATCAGATCACTCTAGCTCGGTTTCTTGTTCAGCGGACAAGGAAGGCTCTGGAAGGCTGGACGGCTCACGCTCCTAACCCCACATTATTTCCTTTGTCGATGACACGCCATCTTGAAAATTGTTGTGAAGCGTGCTAGCTCGCTCCCAGAGTATTCTGGGTAATTATAAAGATGGCGGACGTTTGACCTGTTTACGAGGATGTGAAGTGTCTAATGTAGAGCGCATGCGCAGTTGTGAGGTCACCCCTGTACCTGATAAGGCATTGCTTTCCGTCTGTACAGGATCAACATTGTGTTGATGTCGGTAGGTGGAAGACCTGGAAAAGGAAACATTTATTTTGAAAACAGAGTCATCCGTCTAATTTCAAAACAGAGAAAAAATTTCGTTTCTAACACTAATAAGGAGTTCTAGAACGTGCAAAATAATGAAACTATTTGAATTTATTTATTCTACAATTGTAGCTGCATAAAATGCAGTTTGAAGGACCCTAGCGTAGGCATCGTTTTCATTTTGGTGCGTTTTCGGCCGTCCGCAACACACAAACTTAATTTAAACTTAAATTATTATTATTATTTTTGTTGTTGTTGAGATGTCAAAGACATAAACAGCACGCAATGCATTATAAAACGGTGGGCTTTTAAGAATGTGGAAAGCACTTTTTTTGCAAGTAATGTAATTAAGTCTTACTATCCGAACTGTCGTGTAGTCTTGAGTATTTACTGGCGTCCAACTTGGGCCTGCAGTTCTCTATTGGTACCCAGCGGTACGTCTCTGGGCACACAAGGAACGAGGGATAGTAATTACCCTGAAATAAATGAGACAAAAATGAACTATCAAAATAGCTGATCATGAGTGACAGGAAAGCTGTCAATAACCGTTATTGTGATAAACTTCCCATGCAAACCTTGGGGATTCAGTTCCGTGCATGGCAGTTTCGTGGCCAGACGCTTAGGGTGCGCAATGTTTTGTGGGATAGTTTTAACAGGGCGCGAAGAGAGTTATGGGATATGCGTATTTTTAGCGCATGTCCCACAATTATTGCGTTCCGTGTCTAGTACTCATTCCCAGTCTCTACGGCTCCAAAACAATTGGAACAATCACCGCAAAAGACGCAACATATAACGTCTGCGCACGAGACTTGTGCAATGTCCTGGCTCCCTGAGGCAAGCATACAGTAAATAGCCCTATTGCAATGTACTTCTCCTTGTTTAGCGATCGTGAATAGAGCAGATTTCGTATGACAGTGAATAGTACCGTGACACGGCGCGGTACTGGCGCGGTGGTGGTACGGAACCTGGCCTGCTGTACCGAATGAAACCGCGTAGTCGCGGTACGGTCATGGTCGCGGCGCGGTACAACTCTTTCGCGGTAGTTTTCACAGTCATTCGAAATCTGCTCTATTCATGATGAGAAGACCCTTACAAAATGTAATAGTAAGTTCTTTTTATAGTGGGGAGGATCTAGTTTGCGCTTCTTACAACATGGGTATACTAAGGATCCTTTCTTTTGGGATTTCCAGGGTAGTGGTCTTCTGAGAGCTGTCGGCCAATATATATTTAAGAAATGCCCTCTGTTTTTCCGTGCTGCGCCACGTGAGTCCGCAACATTTTGACCACTTTATTACGTCATTCCGTGGTAGTAAGAGGACAAACCGCGCAAAATGAGAGGGCACTTGTTAAACAGACGATAGTGTACCTTGTATTTCATTTTTGGACATGAGTGAATATAGAAGCCCATGTAGTAATACTTGAGATCCGGGGACTCCGAATTGAGTTGTCGAGTAAGCTGAACCTCCCTGAAAAAATGGACAAAGGTTGAAATAAGTCTGAATTGACTAGCATGGACAAATAGCATCATTTGCGCTCGTGATGCTACTCGGGTTACAAATAAGCTATATGCCCTCCAAAGGTCACGTTATTGTCCTATTAAGCAGGAATGGGCGGGCAGACGCATAGGTACAGTCTTGATTTATTTCGCGTGTGCTTTAGTCTAATGTGAACAACATAAAGGAAATATATGGGTTCGATATATTTTCGCTTGCACTGAAGTAAGAACCAGCGCTTGAGCAGGAAAGGACAGGCGCATAGGATAGGTGCTGCCTCGATGTTCTTGTACTTGCGTTCTAGTGTGAACCACATAAAGGTAATTGATTGATATCCTTGCGTTTGCGCTTGTGTCTGTGCTTGCGTTCAAGTGTGAGCTTCCGCAGAGCAGACGCATGGGTGGACGCTACATTTGGCGGACTGGAAGGGGGATTAGAAAAGACGACAAGATAACTTACCGTAGGGCAGAGTACACTCCGAGTGAGAGGAATGAATACTCAGGATCGTAGAAGAGATAGACGGACGATACACAGTGCGGTAAAATGTCGAGAACTCCAACAGCTATTAACTTGCCTGAAAAATGGGCGAGTAAAAAAGTAGGATTGGAAGGGTTGGTCAGCATGCTCAAGCCGACACCACATAAGTAGGCTTTTCAATAGTGCGATTAACGGAGGCGGAGACATAAAAGCTTATGTTTGTGTGAAAATCATCGTGACAGTAGCGACGTAAGCGTAAGCGGAGACGCAAGAAAAAAGAAACCTTCCGTTCTGCTTCCTTCACACTTACGTCTCCTTCTCCGTCTCCGTTCTTTGATGTCACGAACGCAAGCGTCCCATGCGTCTCCCTCTCCTTCTCCGCTTACTTCACTAGTGAAAAGCCGGCTTTAGCACTCACAGAAAGAGACTCTCGCAAAGAGGCGTCCGTGTGCTCGAGCCAAATATTCCATACTGACGTATTTTGACCCAGATGTGGCCGACATTCGATTGAACTTCAATCGACATTTGCTTAACGTGCTAGACTGCTTGCAGCCCCTTCTTCGGCGAACGTCCGTAAATCGAGGGAACTTTTTTCCTTGCGGCGCGCTTCGATTTGTTTACAGTGTCAAGTTACTCAGGAGAGGGAGGGACGCGCCACGGGGTGGCTAACTCGACACTGTAAACAAATTTAAGCGCGTAGCGGGTAAAAACATTCTCTCGATTTACGGACGTTTGCCGAAGAAGGGGCTGCAAGCAGTCTATTAACGTGCCGTATTGAATAATGTTGCTAACGGGGGTGGCAAACCAATTCAACATTGTTGACGTTGTCGAAGTACGATGTTTTTTGGCAGTGGACTACGTTCAACAATTGGACTAGTTTGGCATCCCGTTCAACATCATTCAGCACGGGTCGTTAAACAAATGTTGGATGGAGTCGAATTAAAGGTTGAACTTCAATCCATGATCCCATGATGGGTTTGGCCCATCCTTATCAGCAAAAAATATTGATGGAATGAATAAAATTTTCTCTTAGTGTACTACGTTGATAAATAGATAGATAACACCTTTTAATGACAAGGCTCAGGGTAGTCCTTTCATGTGCGTTAAGAACGCAACCTGTTATCAACAGGAGCAACAGCACGGGTAACTTCTGGATTTGAACATTGTAACTCCGAATACAATGCAATGTTGCTTGGATGACTCCAAACAATGGCTTCAAACAACGTTTACTGAATAGCGCTGCGCACAGATGACGTCATTGAGTAAGCTTCACCTTCATCAATGTGGGATCACTCGCGCATGACAAACGATCCTGGAATCATGTAGATGTTCAGGCAAGCCTGTGGCCGCGTAGCACTAAGTTCAACAGAGTGGAGATAAGGAATTAACCTTGTGTGAAAGCTAACGTGATAATGAAATGGTCCCATGTGTGCTTATGAGCGTTAGCCCTAATAAGCGGAGAAAGAGAAAAAATCTCTGACCCGAGAGGGATTCGAACCCATGACCTCCGGAATTGTACAGGTCCTTTCCCTTCGCATGTGCATCGGATGTACAATTCCGGAGATCGTGGGTTCGAATCCCTCTCAGGGTCAGAGATTTTTTCTCTTTCTCCGCTTATTAGGGCTAATGCTCATAAGCACACATGGGACCATTTCATTAGCACGTTAGCTTTCACACAAGGTTAATTCCTTATCTCCACTCTGTTGAACTTAGTGCTACGCGGCCACAGGCTTGCTGAACATCTACATATATTCACTTCATTACCGCGACCATAACATCTAATATACCCCGACCTGCTCCCAGTCTGACCTGGATAGCTCAGCTGGTTAGAGCATCGGATGTACAATTCCGGAGATCGTGGGTTCGAATCCCTCTCAGGGTCAGAGACTTTTTCTCTTTCTCCGCTTATTAGGGCTAATGCTCATAAGCACACATGGGACCATTTCATTAGCACGTTAGCTTTCACACAAGGTTAATTCCTTATCTCCACTCTGTTGAACTTAGTGCTACGCGGCCACAGGCTTGCCTGAACATCTACATATATTCACTTCATTACCGCGACCATAACATCTAATATACCCCGACCTGCTCCCAGTCTGACCTGGATAGCTCAGCTGGTAGAGCATCGGATGTACAATTCCGGAGATCGTGGGTTCGAATCCCTCTCAGGGTCAGAGATTTTTTCTCTTTCTCCGCTTATTAGGGCTAATGCTCATAAGCACACATGGGACCATTTCATTAGCACGTTAGCTTTCACACAAGGTTAATTCCTTATCTCCACTCTGTCGATCCTGGAATCACTTGTGCATGTCATACTTAGATTCAGGAGTATCCATAAATGTATTTTGGTGGTTAGAATGAGACTAGTCTCCCTCGCAGTCCGTTCTTTGTGTCGGTCGCTTCGTGGGGAGGGAAGCGTTGCTTGACCGACACAAAGAACGGGCTGCGAGGGAGACTAGAATTAGACTAGTGTGCGAGTACTGTTGCCATACCACACAAGCGAAGATGGATGTGAAGTAAAAGGTATAGCTTCTCATAGCCTCCTCCGCAGGCAACGCTCGAAAGAAAAAGAAAACGAAGAAAAAAAAATAGCGGCCTTAGGCCGCTCGGGATTCCTGTGGAGACTCTACGAGCGCGCAGCGCGAGACGGGGGTCCTGTGGCGAAGCGACGAGTTTTTTTTCTTCGTTTTCTTTTTCTTTCGAGCGTTGCCTGCGGAGGAGGCTAAGCTTCTCATACTTACCGTCAAGCCAGTATTGTTGGTGAAATGATCCATAACCTGTAGACGGTGCACCAGGGCCCGGGAGTGCTAAGAACAGAAACGAAAAAGAAAGGATAAGCTGTTTTTACCAAAGCTTTATTTTCTACAGACTACATGGCTAAACGTAGCCTGAACTCGAGCCGTCCTTTCGCTCTCAATCGTACCTCCCTTTGCGAGAGGACTGCAGGGTTTCCACGTTTTGAAGCTGTCAAAATTCCAGGACTTTCAAGGACCTTTTCAAGGACTTTTGAAAAAATGAAGGACCTTGCATATCGAAAAAAAGCATATACTGCATCGGCGCACATCTTGACATTTTGGTTTCATTGACGATATTCAACAAACAAATTTAATTCTGCAACCTTTATTTTGTTTATTCACTCAAGTATTGTTACAAAATTTATCAGAACTTATTTGTAGAAAATTTTTCCAGGACTTTTAAGGACATATATTTTGGGCATATTAAGGGCATATATTTTGAAAATTCCAGGACTTTCAAGGCCGGTAAAAGGATATTTCAAAATTCCAGGACTTTCAAAGCCTGGAAAATGATATTTCAAAATTCCAGGACTTTCAAGGCCTGGAAAAGGATATTTCAAAATTCCAGGACTTTCAAGGCCTGGAAAAGGATATTTCAAAATTCCAGGACTTTCAAGGCCTAGAAAAGGACATTCAAAATTCCAGGACTTTCCAGGTTTCAAGGACCCGTGGGAACCCTGAAGGACGTCTGAATTCACCTCGAGATTTTCGCAACCGTTATGTAATCACTATCGTTTTTTACAAGGTTTTCAAGTGCAATAATTCCGTGAGACACCTGTAGCAACATCCACTGAGCAACACATGCTTACCATGAGGGGAGAATCAACCAAGAATCTTTTATACTGCAAACGAGAAAAGGAGACAAATGAATAAATAATTTATCAATTGTGTCTATATATAGTCATTTACAGTATTGTTTTGCAAATGGGGTACTTTCGGGTGGTTTACATAACGCGATGCGGCGTCACAGCTTCTCATACTGGATTACTGTCGAGCGATTTCAATATCATTATCTTTTTCAGACCAATACAGTGCCCGACACTGCGACCATATGGTCGCCAATGGCGACTAAATTTGGGGGCTTGGCGACCAGGAATTTTAGAGCTAGTCGCCAAATGGCACCCCATCTTCAGACTCGTACCCGTCGCAAGGTCGTCAAATCAGTCGTCAAATAACTGCTTTGCTGCTCTCTAGTAGAAAAGTCGAGAAACGCAGGGGATTATGGGAAGGATTAGCGCGGCGCGCAATGCAGTGGCACCCGGTCCACAATCCATTGCGCGCCTTGCGAAACCTTCCCACAATGCATTGCGCGCCGCGCTAATCCTTCCCATAATCCCCTGCGTTCCTCGACTTTTCTACTAGACCCATCTTTCTGAGTTCAACTGAGATCCACGTTTATTTGGCGACTAAATTTTGCCTTCAGGAGACTAGAGCGGATTTCACATGACTGTCAACCCTTGTTATGTAATTGCGATTGCTTTGCGTTCTCATTGGCTACTCGTTTTTCTCAGCCAATCAAATTCTTTAGTAAATACAATTGCGTAATTACTTAGTAATTGGTTCGGCTTGTGATTGGCTGAGAGAAAAGCCATTTAGGAGCAAGCCGTGATTTCTCTTGATTCTGATTGGCTAGTGATTGCTCAATTGCAATTGTTTTCACGACAGTCATGTGAAAACAGCTCTAAAATGTTTGAATTAGTTGCCAATGGCACCTCGCGAAAAAAGTTAATGTCGGGCCCTAAAAAATAACTGAATTTTGGGCTGCATGTTACCCCTACAATGTTAAACGCTTGCTGAACTCTAGGCGTCTCAATCTGCAATATGATGTTGTGTGCGAATCGGATTCAAAGCTTGGGTTTTTCGGTTTGGGTCCATCGGCCGGGGTACCTTTTCAGCTCCAAACTTACTATAAAGAAGGGTGAGGGGTCAAAGAGGCTGGACCGAGCATCCCGTACAAAACATTTTCAAGTACCCTAGTTTCATGAATCAAGCTGAGGTTCTGATGTGGAATAACGATATGGTCTAAATAACATAGTACTTGGTTCAAATCCTGTTTCATATATAAATATAAGGCACACGTGGTATCCTGACTGACGCACCTGTGACTCAGTGCATTCCTCGGGCTTATCTTTGTGTATAGCCATTGGTATTTAGCAAAGAGTTGGCCAGACAGCGTGTGAGTGCTGCGAAACTCATCGCGCTCCAAATCAACAGCAATTAATTTGACCTGAAGGGAAAAAAATGGTGACGATGAAAAATTTGGCAAATACGCGGCCATATAATACTGGTCGACACGGGCGGCAATATATCACTAGTACGTGTTTCATCAGGACTTCAAACACCGAGAAGTCGGTCCAAAATACGAGGTAAAGGCGAGTTTTCTTTAACCGACTTCTATCGAGTGTTTGATATTATAAATCATTTACTGTGTGACTACGTTAGCCTCCCCACAGGCTTTCTTCTGGTGTCAGAGCACGCCGGGAATTGCAGCTCGCGCGCGCACGTTCGTAGGGGATTTCTGACACTCTCGTTTTTGTGGGTTTCCTGTGGACTCTGAATGTAAACGAAAGCTCTCAAAAAGCTTCTACCAAAAAACTAGCCTCAAAACAACATGCGCGCGCTCTGCCATTCCTGCCGCGTGTAGTCCGCCGCGCGCCCAATAAAAAACGAAAACTTCAACAGAAACAAGGAGAGCCTGCGGGCAGGCTATGACTACGTCAACCGGGCCATCCCATAAAAAGTTTGTGATTTAGAGATTCATACCATTTAAAAGAAATTTAAACCTGCATTAATAGGTCTGACGATGAGTAATTACAGCGCGAGAAGCCCAAGTATGGCCACTCGATAATTAATTCGCATACTTTCGCCCGCGTTAGCCAATCACAGGCGGGTTTTCATACAAGTGAGCCGGACTAACCACAAAACTGCTCGAGTCACGATGAGTGTTCAAGTCATGAAATACAGCGAAACTTCCTAGGTTTTCTATTTGCTCTGAGCGGCTAAAAGTTATCTAAGTTATCTGATGTCTGGCGGGTCAAGCACGAAAAGCCGTCGACTGAGTTTGTCTCTCCGCTAGTCGGAGGTCAAATCAATCATTCGCCTGCATTTCCATTTATACTCGGCACTAAACCTGCAGGAATCGATACATGTAATTTATATAATTTAGAAATGAGCTTAGAATCTTACAAATTATAATGTTCAAATAGCAATTTACTTTTTCAGATCCTGGGATGATAAATAAACTCACATTGCGATCTAAACTTGCAAGAACCCGCCTACTGAGTTATCTATCAGATGTCAAATTATTCGCGAACAAGAAACTATATTCTCTTTCGGAAAATGGTCAATATGTTTTTTCGAAACGGAAATTTCTCAATTCATTTCTAAATTATATAAATTGTTATCGATGCAGGTTTAGTGCCAAGCATAAATGGAAAATGTGGGCGAATAATTTGACCTCCGACTAGCGGAGAGACAAACTCAGTCGACGGCTTTTCTCGCGCGCTTTGATTTCCGACTACACCTGTTTACTTTGTCTTTCTAGTACTTAACCCGCAAGAAAACGGACATTTTATATTTGATTTCAGCTTGGATAACTTTTATCCGTTCAGAGCAAATACAACAAATAGAAAACCAAGGAAGTTCCGCTGTATTTCATGACTTGAACACTCATCGTGACTCGAGCAGTTTTGCGGTTTGAGCCCGGCTCACTTGTAATAATCCCGCCTGTGATTGGCTAACGCGAAAGTATGCGAATTAATTACGGGTGGCCATACTTGGGCTTCCCGCGCTGTAAGTGTCTTGAAGAGATTTCTGCTCATAATTCTCACAATGTTTAGAGAAAAGCGAATATTTCGATGTCTGAGATCTCAAGAAAGTCAAGATCCGTTGTCCTGTACTCGCTTTCCGATTGGCTAACTTCTTACAAAATGGCCCGCTTGACGTAGTCGCACAGTAATGCCGAGAAAAAGGAGGAATATAGATCCAAAATTCTATTCAAAGTAAGACCGCGTTTCCCGACCTCTTTCGAAAAGCGAATATTTCGATGTCTGAGATCTCATTCCCATAGAGATACAGTAAAATTTGTCTAAGTGGGACTATAGCCATTTTGTCCCACATGTGTTAGAGGGAACACTCAAGCCAGTCGGTTGCACCATGAGCTGATTTGCCTCAGCCATGGACGACTTGCCAACTCCGCCGGTCACTCCACCGCCCTCGCCTAAACCATCGCCGAAGCCTAAACGGCCACCCTTGGTCAGGCAGAATGCGATGTTCGGGAAGGAATTGCTTGCTGCTCTGAATAAAAAATCTTCAGAGCAGTGAGCTATTCCTTCCCCGGGAAACCTTTTGAGGTTTTCCAGGAAACTTCAAAAGGTTTCCCACCCAATAAAACAATCAGAATCACAAAGTTTGCCAGCCAGATCCTCAATACATATTTTACGTGGATTCAACGTATTTGAACGACACAGCTCACAACTCACAAAAGCCCATAATGGTTATTCTCGAGTATCTAAGCTCGGCATTTTCGTCGAAGTAAAGTAAAGGCGCTTGCTGATATGGACGCGAATTATGCCAACTAGACGAGTCCTTAGAAGAGCTGTGTTCGCACAGCACAGTGCGGGAAACAAAGAAACTCTAATTACGACTTCGGATTTTCGCGTACTTGAGTCTGACTTGGGAACTAGTGCGAACACAACACGGCTAATATCAACAAAGAAGACGACGCGTGACAACCAAACCGCGAAGTAAGCAACAAAACAGTCAGTGAAATGCTATGAATAAAGTCGCTTCTATAAGGTTAACACAAGATCAAAAGTCATTTTAAAAGGGGTTTCTTTTTGAACACAGCCCGAATTCGAAAATGGTTGGCACTCGGAATTGGAGCCAAATTCATACGGGCCTACGTCTCTACGTGAAACTACGCATTGTACTTTTTGCCTAAAATGTCAGTAGCGAAGTTTACGTGCTTTAATTATTATAACTTTAAACTCAAACATCATTCAAACATTTATAGGGGCTAAATGCCGATCTACTGCGCTTTTGCCTTCAACAGTTTGAGATATAAAAGGCTACTTTTGAGCTTTATTTATTTTCTGCCAGGAAAGTGTAACTCGTTGCCGTATTCAAAGATGAGATCAAATTCTTTCGCGAGTAGCTCCACTTCGAAGCCTTTTGTTATTTCTAAAGAATTTTGTAAAAATCTCAGGCTTTGTTTACTATTTAACTCAGATAGTTTGATTGACAGCCAAGTTGAGCAGATTTTTAACCAATCACTGAAGCCTGAAGCTAATCAGCGGTGGGCGCACTCAGCCGTGAGCGCAATGTTTTGGTTTTCGCGCCTGAGGGATTTTGACGCTAGAACAATAGGCATTTTTCCTCATGGAATATTTCGATGTCTGAGATCTCAAGAAAGTCAAGATCCGTTGTCCTGTACTCGCTTTCCGATTGGCTAACTTCTTACAAAATGGCCCGCTTGACGTAGTCGCACAGTAATGCCGAGAAAAAGAAGCAATATAGACCCAAAATTCTATTCAAAGTAAGACCGCGTTTCCCGACCTCTTTCGAAAAGCGAATATTTCGATGTCTGAGATCTCAAGAAAGTCAAGATCCGTTGTCCTGTACTCGCTTTCCGATTGGCTAACTTCTTACAAAATGGCCCGCTTGACGTAGTCGCACAGTAATGCCGAGAAAAAGAAGGAATATAGACCCAAAATTCTATGCAAATTAAGACCGCGTTTCCCGACCTCTTTCACGCTTATGATTTTATCTGTTTAAGCTTGAGGAATTATTAATGAGTTTGAGAAGCACCTTTGAGCTAATGTATACCTAACTAGTTGAAGCCCCTATATCTCTCTATGAAACAGGATTTGTCTCAAGTCGTGAATCATTGCTGGTGTTTTACCCTTTTTTCTGTGCACTTTTCAGGGGGATCTTTGTGGACTGCCTTTGGTATTTGAAAAACACTTGCGCCGAGGTTGAGAATGTGGAGGAAAATTCAGGGAGATTCGGATCCACTCGAACAAGCTTGACCTGCACAGAACAACATTATGCCAAATCTTAAAACTTGTTTGAAGATAGATCTCTCTGCTAAGCAGTCTGAACTTTGGGGAATCTGTATAAATCAGCGAGTCTGAATGGTGTTCACATTTTAATTGTAACAAAAATGGATCATTTCAGAGACTGCTAGCAGCTAGTTTGAAACTTGCCGAAGTAATGGAGCGGATTACAGATGACTCTCGTGAGTAATTGGCTTCAGATTGGTTTACCAAAATCTATTGAGAACATTGCTCTATCGTCATTTCAAACCGTAAGTACCTGGGACGAATCCCTTAATATTACCATTATCGAAAGAAGATCCACATAAAGAGAAAGAGCACATTAAACTGTACACAACCTACTGTTTGGCATTGATTGTGTAAATTCCGATCGAGATACAGCCATTCCAAGATGCCAAAACTTTTATAAGTTTTTTGGTTTGCTGGACGCCGCATCTGGATATCACACAAATCTTGCAAATTTTGGACTTTTCCAATGGCTGCTTCTTGATCACTATATGCCTGATTAATACCAAACTTTGGGATATTGTAGAATTCAGCATGTCCTTTCTCCTTATGAGGGTCTTGAACCCATCATGGTATGTTACTAAATCTGTACAGTACCTCAAGCTTGTGTATAAGAGGGGTATTTGGCAGCCTCTCTACCAGCCAATCCTCGATTGATTTGGCTGCATTGCTCTTTAATGCTTGAGGACCTGCCCCAGTCTAAAATATTAAATTGAAGGAAGGCCATTCGTTAATGGTGTGATTCCAGAAAAAAGAACAGGGGCAGATTTAGGGAGGGGGCCGAGACCCCCCTCTCCCCCAAGAAATTTTACCATACATTAATGGAAACTGGATTCCATTTTCTGATAACTATTATGTATTATTAATCAATATTGCATGATAAAGGCCTATTGGTAATAATAATGCTAATGATGAATTTGATGATGATCATGATCATCAAGAATTTGTAACAGCAATGATGTAAGATCTAAGGGTCCAAGGACGAAGAGAAGATAACAACATGTATCATTATGGTAGCTTTTATCTTGACACACACATTTACTTTCAAAACAGGTAGAGTTTCAATTTCTTTCATGTGATGACTAAGGAGTAGACATGTGACTGAACGCTGAAGTCATCAAGCCGATGACACATGACAACTCTTTAGTCGTCAGGTGATAGACAATTGCAACACACAGGCTTGACATTACAACAGCTCGATTGAAACTCTACCTGTTTTGATAGCATTCTTGATCTTCTTTCCCTCTGAGAAAGAGTGACGATTTATTTATTAATAATAAAATGCTATTAACAAAATAATAAAAACTTTAATTACTAAAAATTCAGACCTCCATTCCCTTTGCTGCCATTTTCTTTTGCCATCTTTCTCTTCTGATGACCTTGGCCTTGCGACATGGTGGTTTACTTGGATCTGGTCCTACGCATGTTGCTATGGAGATAAGAGCTACGTCTATTAAAGGAAGATATGACAATCAGGGTCCAATCAGGTTACCAAACTTGTTATTGGCATACCTTTTGTCTGTCCTTTGTCAACGTCAGCTGAAGGAAGTGGTTTGTTTGGTGTACTGGAGGATGGTGACCCACTGGCTTGAGGTTTAGCCTTTATTAAGTGTGCTGTATCAATAGAATCACCTACATGTAATAACAAACAAATATGTTTGAAAATTCTGTTGGAGGTACAAACATCAAGAACGTCTTGTCATTCTTTACTAAGCTGGAAAGGGGCATCATACATTTGTACATTATGACCCCCCTTTCTCAAATCCTGGCTATGCCCCTGCAAGCTGTGCATCAACCACTTACATGTAATAGTTGTGACAGCTGATTGGCACCTGTCATGTAAAGCATCATTGAAATCTGATGGTGGAGCGGCACCCTCATGAAATGTGCTGTCTGATGACCCTTGAACTTCTGATTTAGCCTCCTTCTCATCTTAAAGTGAGTAGAAAATAGAAGATGCTAATCTAGCATTTTGTGGGATAATTGAGCCTTGTCTCCTACAATAGGTATCATATAAGTGCATTTCAATGAAGTAAAGATATTTCACAATACAAGACATTATTATTTGCTGGATCCAAAACATATAATAATAATATTAAGCAAAAGTAAGCTCTCATCTCCCTTTTGCTGTGTCTGCAAATTGTATTAAACAGAACAGGACAGGACAGGACAGTGACAGGACAGGTACAGACTGGACTTTTAATTTGTATCTATGGGCAGTATATAATATAATCAGGTGGTAGCTATGTATGTGCACAACCAGTTTCGAGACTCTAACAAAAGATCCTTTGTCAGTTGCGTATACCTTTGAGTCAGTGCTCTCGCAGGATGCAAGATGCAAAGACTAAGCACTCCTTGAATCTCATTGGCTGGTTAAACTGGCCGCTGATTGGACAGAATGTTAATTTATGCAAACTTATGAACATTTCGATCCATGTCGGCTCAAGGTGGCTAGTTTGCTTAAGTTTTAGGAGCAGAGGACATTAATGTACTAGAATCAAAGCAACAAGTAAATTGCCAGAAAATGGCTAGCAGGTATTTTACATTAAAATGTGCAGGGAATAGAAAAATTGCACATAATTTCAGAAAAAAATCCTGCATCAAACCACGGGCCCTGTATAAAAACCTTTTAATTGTAATTTTTTTACATGTTTAAGTTAAACACAATATTTAGAATTTAACCACAGGGTTCCCAAACACATTAATTGTGCACATTAATTTCTTATGGGAAAACCACAGGGTTTCCAAACTAGTGAGATTTGTAGCATTTTAATCATAATTTGGCACTTACATAATTAACGTACCTGATTTGGCAGTTGTCAAATATCTTGACATTCTCCTGAGCACTTTCTTCTGGGACTTGGTAGGTTTGAAATTGAGAGCTTCACACCTGTTTTTCATACCAAAAACATCACTTCTTTCTAAAATGTTTCTGGAATCCATAGTGTGTCACATAAGTAGAGGGCAGAAACGAGAGCCAATGTTACATGACCTACGTACCAGTCAGAATATACAGTTACAGTCGAAGCTCTCTGTGCGACCGCTCTCGTAAGTGACCAGCTCCCATAACGACCATTTTCCCAAAACCCCGTTTGAAATGTCACATAAACTCTGTTATTTCAAGCTCTTGTAAGCAGCCGCCTTATCGATGCGACCAGCTCCGTTAGCGACCACAATTTCAAATCACCAACAGATGTTTTCTATTTTTTTAGCTCTCGTAAGCGACCATAGTACTTTTTGTCTTTAAAACACCAGTCATCACCTCCTAAATATCTAAACTGATACAAGCTGCACCGGTGAACTGCTATTTTCTATGTACATGTTTGCGGTTATCTATTCTTAATTAAAGTCGGGAAATAAATTCAACTATTTTAAGCATTAGTATCACGTTTTTTTTTCTTCTAGATTTATTGTACTAAGCTCTCGTAAGCGACCAACACCTATTGTTCAAGTAGGAAGCCGCTTTGTGGTCGCTTACAAGAGCCGTTCTTGTAAGCGAACAGCTCTGTTAACGACCGCAATTTTCAGTTCCCGAGGTGGTCGCTTACAAGAGCTTCGACTGTACCTGATTGGATAGCATGGACAGCACATTTTACTCATGGCTGGCTTGTAACAATACTTGCCACTTCTGGTAAAAAAGAAAAAAAAAACATTGACAACAACTGTTCAACAACAATCTTTATTTGTACTTCTATTTACATTTCATATTGAAAAAGGATTTAGGTTAAGGTAAGGGCAGGCAGGTAGTTTATAGGTGCAAAATATGACATAAAATAATTTGTACAGGCAACCTAGAGTAGCACTAGACTAATCGAGCTAGGGTGCGCTTAAGTTTGGAAAATTGCTAAGCTGCTGTATGAATTGAGTAATTACGTTTTTAATTCTTCATACAAACGCCTGTAAAATCTGTGTGCATCGATGCGTAAAAAGGCTGTCAAAATACAAGGGTAGATGTGGAAAAATAAAAACTACAATTGCTCGCTTTATAGAGAGCGTAGGAAGCTTAAATGTTATAGAGCGATTGTTTGGCCAAGTATTATTTTACGCTAAGTACTTTGTTGATATGTGCAATATTTTTGCAACGATTTCACTTCGCATTTACAGAGTTTATGTGGGATTTTGCACATCTTGCCTAGCGAACAAAATGGTGGCGGAAACCGTGATAAGGCCTATTTGTGTGTTGCAGAGGGAAAAAGCACAGGAAAGTCTGTACAAAAAGCACTTGACAATAACATAAAATTCTTATGCACCAGTCAATTGACAGCCCCGCACCCCACATTTGCGCATTAGCGGGGTACTAGTGGGGCTTTCGTACAGAATTCACACTACATTACTGCCCCATTGGTCGAGCACATTCACTCTTACCCGGAGACGGTGCATTCACCTCTCAGATTGTCCCCGCAAACCGAAGCGCTCACTGCCTTTCACTCGCCAAAAAGGTGAATGCCCCGCTAATGTGCAAAAGGGGGTTGCGGGGTTGTCAATTGACTGGTGCATTACCTTCGCCAGCCTCTGTCAATAAGATCCTGATAGTCCTCACAGGTCATTTGATGTGCCCACATTCCTGAAATGAATGAAATGGAATGACGTTTTAATAAAAACTTGAATTAGGGACTGTTCGTTAATTACGTCGTAGGGGGGGCTGGTGGTTTTATAGGGGGGTAAATTTTGCAGAACGTTGAAAAATTTGGGGGTAAATTTTTAGAACACGCGAAACTTTTGGGGGGTGCATTTCAGTGTCATGCAAATTTTCAACAGACTAGGACTGAGATTGAGTGCAATTGCGTGAAACGCAGAGCACTGTATAAATCCGGAGTGTCCTAAGCCAACTAAAGCTTTCCTACTAAAGGTTTCTGTCGAACTTCTCCTCTCTTTTCTTACCAGTTAGAGCTTGTTCTACCGGTACATCCTCTTCAACAATCGTACTTAGTTTGGATGCCATTTTGATGCTTACATTGTAGCTTAGTCAATTAGCGGGCAGGGGGAGGGGGGTAAAATTTCAAATAGCCGTTTTTCGAAGGGGGTAGAAATTGAAACTATTTTTTTGTACGGGGGTAAGTTTTCAGAAAACCTACTACAAGAAAAAACCACCAGCCCCCCATGGGACGTAATTAACGAACAGTCCCTTATGAGTGATAGCTGGAGCTCTGGATTTAACCAGGCCAGTTCCCTACTTTTGGCAAAGAGCTAGACCTCATGAAACACCTCAGCAGAGTGTAACCATACACAAACAGAAAGTGAAAGCTATATAACAACAGAAAGCCCACCATTTCGCGCCTAAAAATATCATGTTTTGTCACAAAATGAATAGGTAAAACAGCTTGACATACCGTGGGAATAGTTACTGTCTGTACTACCACAATAGCCGCATCTATAGCCATCCCTGTCGCGGAAATTTTCCACTATCGAGCGACCCGCCATCTTGATTTCCTGTCACTAACGGGCTCCCTGTGGTGAATGGGCGTACATTGCATCCTGGGAAAATTCATGTTATCGAGTCCGCTGACCTGATCATACCAAGGGCTCGTAACTGTTTTCCACGTTTTGTCGAAGTTTTTTCTTCCTCGTTTATTTGCCGGTTTTGTCCAAAACTCAGCGATGTCTGAGTATGATATGCCAAGAGGTGATGCCATGGGAGGTCTAGATAGTTCTAAAAGGGCTCAGTTAATGGATCAAGTCAAGACACAGATTGCTTTAGCGAACGCTCAGGAGTTACTACAGGTAACGTTGCACGTGAAGAAGCTTATGCAACATTATGTTGCCCGCTCGTGTCAAACATAACGCCAGGTATTAGGACGGAAATCCTAAGCAATTGCCAAAACATGAAGGCTTTGAGGAGAGGGGATCTCTCGGCACAAACTTGGAAATGCACTTCGTGCTTTGTTTAAAGAATTGTGCTGTAAAACCTTTTACTGTAATGTATAAAAATAGACCAGTCAAGAGAATCCTTTCCATGTTTTCCTGATCTTTTGAAATCAGTAAGAATAAGTCGACAAAAATCCATCAGCACCACTGATCACGGATGTCAGAGTTGAGGGGCAGACTTCTATGTGGTGTCTGTAAACTCAGCTCCCCACTTTGATATCGCCAAGAACTGATAAGGATGGTTGGAAAAGATTGTGTGCTGTAAAATTGTTGTGAAATGAATGGCATACAGGTGTTATTATACTAATGTGGCTTATTCTTTTGTAGAAAATATCAGACAAGTGTTTTAAGAAGTGCATTTACAAACCAGGAACATCACTAGATAATTCTGAACAGGTACGTACCAGAGGACCATTCTCTTAGGCAGTGATTACATGAGACTGGTAAAAATGCAGAGCAATCTGAGCTCATACCGGTCTCATGTAATCACCACCTTTTTGATCATGTTTATGTGAGACCGATACAGACTCGAATGTTGTTGGCAACCGGAATGAAATTGTGCCAGTCAGGATTTCTTTCAGATTGGCCTCATGTAAATGCATGTTAAGAAATTTATGACAGCCGATATGAACTCAGATTGCTCTGAGTTTGTACCGGTCTCATGTAACTACTGCCTTAGGGTGTGTGATAGGGTGAACCCTTTAAACCTTGTTAGTCCCTAGTCCAGATTCCTAATCACAAAATCCTCGATCACAGATATAAGGAAATCCATTGAAAGCTGCAGGAAAAAAGTAAAGTAACTGAGCAGTACAAGTTGTTATCATATAATTTGAAAAAGGTCTCTTGGCAAATTGTATTATAACTTTTGGAAAATAATACCTTCTTTCTGATTGGTCTATATTTTTATCCAGAGCATTGATCCATGAATCAGTCTGTAGGGTCAAAGGAGAGGATGAAATTCATTTTCTTGCAGGGAAGTAAATCAAGCTTAGAATTCTAGGAATGTCAAATCAAATCAACTTTATTTACTCATAAGGCTATTATCAGTTGGAGTTATACACAAAGTATAGGTTTGGAGTGAGTTTATATTTTGGTGGAAAAAAAAAGTGCGAGCAGGGAGACCAAGTGAACTATCCAGTTATCTAGTTAGCCTCACTGCAGGGAAGGGTAACAAATAGGAAATTCATTTAAAGTATTCTTGTTTTCTTTACAGAAATGCATAGCCATGTGTATGGATAGATATATGGACTCATGGAACACAGTATCAAGGGTCTATAATTCGCGACTACAGCGGGAGCATAGTAGTAATATGTCAGGAGGATTCTGATCAATGAAAAACAGTATCCAAGAGTGGATCTTATGTACAATGTTACGATGGGACATGTAATATTTCAGGATGATTCTGATCAATGAGAGAGTTCAAGAGTTCTTATTGGACAGCTGTTTTTATGTAACACAGTGCTGCAGAAAAAAAATGCCATAATAATAAATGATAGGGCATGAGCACTAATTTCAAGGGTGCAATGTCATCAACCAAATTTATGGCTTTTTTCAGATTTGAATGCACAGCAACAGAGTGGTCACAGTATTGTCCTTAATTTCTTGCACTCTGTACATACCAACTGCCAGTAAAATGGTTGACATGATTGGAAATACTGTAGATGGTGCTTAATTTTCTTTTGTCATTGTATAGGAAAAGTACAGTGTACATAAAACCTGTCATACCTTAGTTTGTTATTCTTTTAATTACTAAAGTAAAACTCTTTACATGTATTATACTCTAGCAGGCAATCTCCCTTTCTCATGTATTTGCTGTACATACTGTTGCTTGCACTGTACCCCTTCACACGCTCAACAAAAACATGTTCTGTCGGCACATGAAACTTTGAAGTTTAGACAGTTGAACTTGAAAGTTTGCCTGGCCATGCATGAAGCTTTGGTGACGTCCGTGAGTGGTAAATGTAAAAAGTTCAGTTGTTTTAATTCTTCTTGATCAGAAAAAAACATGAAGCTACCAGAATGTTCACTTATTTAATCAATGATTATAATTGAAAAGAAATCGCAGACTTGAATATTGTGATAAAAACTTTCAAGCTTTCCTTTCAAAACACTCAAGTTTCGCTGTCAAAACTTTGAAGTTTCACGTACCGACAGAACATGTTTTTGTCTAGCGTGTGGATGGGTAGATGCAATCGATGGTAAATTTATCCTGCATAACATGCTTGGACATTGCATATTATATTTGTTGCATTCGATACTTTACATTATAAATATAATGATCATAAATACTACCTGAATTCCTCTGTTACCACTGACTGGCACCCAGCAGCACATAGTGAGGGCTTTAAAATGTGTACACTTTTTTTCTTTTTTGGGTGGGGTGGGGGTGGTTGTGCACCCAGATGTTAGGTGTAGGATAATGCCTATCTGTATCGGTGCTAACTAGTTTCTCAATGTTTTTTGCTAGATTGTGCAATATTTTTAAAGGACCATTCAACACCCCATATTGCACATACAGTGCTAGACCAAAGTCAATTACTGTACATGTATGTATCCTCAATTCGTAGTTACATTCCAGCATGCTTTGCTCTTTGCTTGCCTAGTTCCTTCATTTCAGTTTTGCCTGTTCTGTTCTTTTTTAAATATTATACAGCGGATTGCGTTTGAGCGTTTTACCCTAACAGTTCGCACGTTATGATTGAACATTTGAAAGTTGCGTTTCTAGGATGAAATGAGATGTTTCTATGGCGAACCAAAGAGTTCTGTCCTCTCTGATTGGTCAGTGAAAAATACACATGGCGTTGCCCGGAAACGTCCGACTTTTTGTCTCGCAATGCAACTTTCAAACGTTCAAACGTAACATGCGAACTGTTAGGGTAAACCGCTCAAACGCAATCGGCTGTACATCAGTACCATTAATTTGTCATAAGCCTCATATCTCCAACACTGCCACTCAACCCATAACAACACTTGCGTACATTCTCTTCATGGGCATGGCTGATATCCACATACTCGCAGTTCCCTTTCATTTCCTCCATCAATGCCTTCACTTTTGGCCAGGGTGAGAAATCAAATGAGAGCAACTCCAGTAATGATAACACTACTGTCACCCATCTGTCGGCAAAGGAGGGCCTGTTACCACATAAATATTTAGTCTTGGATAGGTAGCAGTTTTCCAGTGTGTTCAGATGAAATATGACCTCAGTTTTGCCATAAGCTATGAGCGAGGAGTTGGCACCAGCAGGCAGGGTATCTTCCTCTCTCAGGAGATTTGGGTTCACATAGTTATGCTCCACATCCCTAAAATATAATAACAGCAAAGTCTGTAAGATTTCCCACTTAGACGTCAACTATAGGCTTTATCATGCAATATATAATAGTTATCAGAAAATGGAATCCAGTTTTCAATTCTACTCATCTGTATTTAGTAAAATTGCAAAGTTTGGTGAAGATTGCTTGAATACTGGCCGAGATATGAATTTTTAAAACTTTGTATTCTGGCTATTTTTTTTTTTTTTACAAGAAATGTATGGGAAAACACATCAGAACGATGCCCATCTAGCTTCAGCTTGATGTATTTGCCCATGCATTTCTTTGTAAAAAGTAAGCCAGAATACAAAGTTTTGAAAATCCATGTCTCAGCCAGTTTTCAAGTAATTATTTTGAAACTTTGCAGTTTTACTAATATGAATACATGTATAGAATTTAAAACTAGATTCTATTGTCTGATAACTATTATACATTATTAATCAATATTGCATAATAAAGGCCTATGCACACCAATTTACATGCTCCCTAACATCCTTATACAACTACATTAACTTAAACTTTTCTCATGCCACAAAGTACAATCATGCAGACATTCATTGTTTTAGGACTTGGTCTGTTGTCATGGCAACATACCTGAGCAGTGCTGAGGATGCCCAACAGAGCACAGACTCCACCTTGGATCGTTGCTCAACCGTAATGCCCAGTTCTCCAAAACTGGTGTACTTTTCAGCAAGATATAACACAATAGCAAGACTAAAATAAAGACAATTTTGATAGAAGTATTTATATTAGAATTAATATTATATTATCCTGTTCCTAATAGAAATTTAAAAAAAACCCTGACCTGAATAAAATATAATTTCTGTGTCAACATGACTTGAGCCAATCTTCTTTAAGATAGATCATGGTCAAAATGTAGTATGGCACAGTCAACCTTCTAAGCAGCAGCTTAAGTCTGGGTGGTCTTCCTTATGGCCAATTCTACCAGCTGAATGAAAAAAATCAGGACCCTGTTTGCCAGCTCATCAGTATATACCGTAGCTCTTGTAAGGGAGTAAGAAGCTTTGTGATGCAACTCGTGAACAATACACAAGTTCTTACATTGGGGTGGCCACAATCCCTAGCTCTGGAGGTGTGCCTAATTATCTTAGTTCTTGTCTTTCTGCATCTAAAATGCCCACCTTCCATTTACAGTTACGTCCCCATCTGCCAGTAATGGTACAGATCCCATGGGGCTCATGCTTGAAAAACCATGAGGTCTGTTTTGGTCAATATCCACAATCTTGTACCTTATTTTGTGCTAAGGAAACAAAAGTACTACCAATATCAGGAGTGTCTTTTCCCAAGACAAAAAGGCAGTCCTTTTAGTTGGCTTTGGCATGAACTCAATGAAAGGAGTTTAATGATGTGTCAGTTAGGATTGCTACTATTTTTAACAGAATTATTGATTTCTTATAGTTTTCTGTAGACATTTTGCCATCTGACTATTTATCATTACCCGATCATATGCCAAATCCATTATTTCACAGACCCTCACAATTGGTGTGAAAAGCCAGGTCC
This sequence comes from Scolanthus callimorphus, assembly GCA_033964015.1. Lineage (NCBI taxonomy): Eukaryota > Metazoa > Cnidaria > Anthozoa > Actiniaria > Edwardsiidae > Scolanthus > Scolanthus callimorphus. The sequence goes on along the minus strand of CM066922.1, from coordinate 25,888,444 downwards.
AGAACAGGAAAACTTTGACAGTGACCACACGAAACCTCTTGGGCAAGCCCAGAGCCAAGCAACTCTACTGATTTCGGGGGTAAATCAGGGTTCTTAAGAACCATTCAAAGAGCTAGGGCCCTTTTGTGTGAATACATGTAAGCTTGTTTTCATGATTCATTCTACTAAACAAATGAAGCTTTGTGACACAACTCGTGAACAATACATAGGCTTACACCAGGGTAGAGCTGATTTCGTTAGTAAAATTAGTTGTCAGGGACTATTAGGGTAGGGCTCCTATTCTTGAACCCTAGAGCTCCACGGCTTGTGATCGCTTCATAGGGGAGGCTCTGGTCACATCCACTTGAGGGCCTTCGCTGATTGGCTGAAATGGCATGAATGTCTACATATATAAATGAAGTTTAATCTCGCTTTATAAAAAAGGTACTTATCTGTCAAAATAACACTGGCATTTGTTTCCTAGTCATCGTTTAAAACTATGCCTTCAACTTGAACACTCTAAAACTAATTGTGAGGCATAAAACCACCATTTTCTTTCATGCATGCATCGGTGGCTGTCACCAGAGCCTCCCCTGCGAGGTGATGAGTCTGGGTGCGAGAATGGGGCTCTCCTATTTTGTCAGGTCCAGATATAAATAATGATCTCTATGGCAACCCACACCAACGCATGTGTAATTGAAATAATATTCAGCTACTGGAACTGGAAGAAAAATATAGAGTGTAAACTTACTGGCACATCAGCTACAGTATTACATAAATCATATCAAATACAAATACGCTTAAAAATGTCAACAAGGAAACATTCGAATTATGATGAAAATTGACAGGGAGCTTGCTTTTTGTTTGGTATATTCTCGGTATTTTTGCCTCAAACAGCGGAAAATATGAGCCCCTGAACTCCATAAGGAGATGACAAATAAATAAACTTTACCTTTAGAATATAAAGCCAAACGATTCGACAAGAAACACAGCTTTTACGAAGATACAATGTTATGAAGGGCGCCATGTTGGATTCCCGCCGCCTTCGGGCCCAGATCTCTCTCCAAAGACCCGGATCGAACATGCGCACTTTTTCATTATTTCCACTTTCACAATTTTGCGATTTTGGACGAAGCATTTTTTTGCTTTCAAAGAGAAAAACAACATGGACGATCAAAAATGACTCTGCGCTTTAGACATTACAAACTTTTACGGGCTGAAGCTGAACAGCTTTCTTCCGCTCTTTAGCACTTCATTAGCAAATGTGAGAGCGGGATGTCCAAGACTCGACAGTCAAGTGAGACATTTTAATTGCCACTTTCCGTTGTAAACACTCTTCTTATCGTGAAAGTTAAACATTTCCATGTTAAAGAGGCTCTCTTCGATCGGGAAAAGAAAAGAAAGGACAGGAAAAAAGAAACAAGAACTTAACTTGATGAAGCGGCGCTTTGTCAGAGCTGCGCGAAAAATCGACTGCAGTGATTTGAAAGGAAAACTGTGGCTGAGCTAGAGACATGACAAAATCACGCTAAAAAACGTTTCAAAAAGAAGAAATGGAAGATGGAAGACTCTACAGAAAAAAGGGAATTTCCACAGGTGGCCCACCAGATCCGCATTTACATCGGTTGCGCTGGGATCAAATTTCAGTTCAACGTGTGTATTTTCATTCTAGTGTTTGAAGGTTCGAAGGATTCTGATAGTTCATGGAAGGATTTGGTTGATAATCGAGAAGATGCGCCGTAGTTCGCCAATATTTTCTCTGAAATTTTGACACTTTATTGTCATGCAAATGAGGGGAAATGAATTCACCAAAGACGAATAACTTCATCACCAAGTTTACGCGTCCTCTGCTGCACGACTTCATACTACGCTGCCTGCAGTTTACGGATTGACATCAAATTAAACCACTAATTTAGACCGATTACTGCTGAGGTAGGCATGATTTCTGTATTATTGTAAATTCTTTTGGGCACTTAAATAATTTTTGCATTCTTCCACAGCCGAGTTTGGTTGACTTTTCTTCGCTTTGTCGAGAATGCATGCTACAAATTTCAATAGAAGAAAACTGTTAAACCCGAATCTTTATCTTTGATTTTGTCTGATCTGCTGTCTGTAGAAAAGGCTAGAATCATTGCCAATGAAACAGTTATCTTGCACATAATTATATTATTATTTGTTTAAAGTTGAAATTTCTACACAGGATATCCGGCAGTGGAACGCTAAACTGATTCTCGATGAAGCGGATAATACGATCCCTTGAGTTATTTAGCGTGTTCACACTCTTAATTCGCCGGTTTATACCTGCGTCACTGTGTTAATAAAATCTCTGTTTCTTTGTTCTCCTCCTCCCTAGAGAATTATCGTTTCAACAGCCGTAACTGCGAACTGTGGGCTCTTCACGTTTGTTCATACTCGGCTAGAAATGGCGTCGGGATTTGGCATTGCCAGTAGCTTGGAGTGGGTCTGACCGGCAGAATAGGGAATAAGGAATCCCAACCAGCCTCGGTTTCCCAATCTGGGAATCGAGGCGAAGCATACGTCGTCGAGGAACAGGGAAGAACTTCTAATTTTTACAGCCATGTAGATCTGAACGACCCAAATATCATAAGGTACGGCACAGCACGAAGTTTAGAACTGTATTGTCTTTTAGATCTCCTATCCTCCCGACAAAATTGTTTATGTCAGTTGCTAAGAGGGGTTCGTTTCCATTGTGTGGATTTTAGATAGTTAACATCTTGTTTTAGAGAAATTGCAATCAAGTTTTAATAGTTTTGAGTGGTTTTTAAAAGTTCTGAAGTTCAACAAAGTTGTTGACATGTAAATTAACCTTATGAAGTCTCGCTAAATCTGCGTGTTTAACCCAATCATTTCCTTAAATGAAAATCAGTTAGATTAGATGTCCCATAGTTGTTACCTGCGTTCTATGAAGGACTACGCGAATTAACATATAGTAATATGATTTTAGACATTTTAAATTTCTAGCTGTGATCACTTCCAAAGATAAACAATGAATCCAATTTCAATTTTAGTTTAATCTTTCTGTAACTATAAACAAGCATTTATTTGAAAAAGAAAAATCATTTTCGTGTCAAATAGTTCTGAAAAGTTACAAAACTATGGAGGCCATTCAAGTGCTCCTTTAATTTTGCCTCTTTTGAACTTACTGTGAAATGGTTTCCGTATGAAGAACACATCGCTCAAGTGCCTAAAATAATTGATTTGGAACACATTTTACTGAATAACAACAAGTTTACAGTTATAAAGTAACAATTTAGAGCTATGACTTTTCTTTTCTGGGTTTGAAAAAAAAGTAAAAAAAATTGATGGAAAACTAAATTTTTAGAATTATTAAATCCAGCTGATAAAAAGTTTTCAAGTGTTCCCTTGTGGTAAAGCCTAATTCTTTAATTAATTTTAGGTGTTTGAAACTAAAAAAAAACTTCTTTGTGTGCATTTCTAGATATTATTGTATTATCAATATTGCAGTAGGAAAAAATCCTTAAACTTTTTCAATTATTTTGATTGAATATTATTTGGTTATTGCATAATCTCTCTGTTATAAATTAATGCTGTACATCTAAATTTTTCTGTCTCACTTTGGTTAAACAAAAGCTCCACCATTGAAAAGTGTGTCTTGTTAAAGATATGCTATCATCTCAAGGTGATATCAACAAAGATATTGTTTTTACTAATAAGCCAATGATATTTGATGAATCAAATAAATCTGCTTTCAATGTCTATTTTTAGTATTTTTTGACATATAATATTTATGAGATAATATTATTTTGTGCTCTGGAGTTTATGTCAGTTAAGAAATTTGTCTTTGAATTTTGAGGTATTTTATGCCATAATTTCAAGTAGTTTGCTCATCTTGCCATTTCTCCAATTAGATCTTTGTTACATTTGGAATTTTTATAGATAAGGATCTAAAGAAGACCTTATGAGCAACATTTTTATCAAAATTTGATTTTGCTGCAGCATCGGTTACATATTAAGTAAACGTTTGCCAACAAGGAATCTCTGTCAAAGCCGAATGAACTAAAAGGTTGCTGTCTATGTATTGTCAAATACAAGCACAGTTGTGATATGTTATTTTGGACTCACATAAGACAGCCCAGAAGTGAGCAGAGTAAGGCTTCCACACTTCTAGTATTCAGGTAAAACACAATCTGGCAAATTACACCGGGTCCCTACAATTATATGACTGAATGTAATTCTTGGCACAGCTTTGGAATTTTAGGTCAGCTGAAAACAGCTGTTCTAGCTAGGATTTTTTTAATCACAAGCTTATTAGTAGTTGCCATCATCAATTGAATGTACATGATCTCTGGTATTTTAATGACACTTTCATTTGTACATTTTTCTCAATAGAAGTTTTACATTTTCTGGTTTAAAGTTTTTGTCTTCTATATTGCATGTATTGTGATTCATTCCAGAAAAAAAGTGATGCATAATGATATGACCCCCCCTCCCCCTGAGAATTTCCAGTGAAAATACAATGACTGTCAGTGGTAAATAAATGGGATTTACATTCTATCCCCATCCTCTGGACTTGCAAATCCCATCCACACGCGGTGGTATTGACTTGTTTCTGGAATCACGTTGCAATAGACCTTTTTCCAAAATGGCCGCCGCAAATTCACATGTCTTAAAATTAAACTGACTGAAAATCAGACACTAATAATAATAATAATAATTTATTAACTTAACTTATATTGCGCAAATTAGCAAATAATTTGATCGGATGCGCATTACAACATTTTAAAATAGTAAGAAGAAAGTATATATATATTGCAATGAACACGAAGGAATAAAAATTATTAAAAGCTAATTACATTATGAGACTTTAAAATACCAATCCTATAAAAATGCCTTAGTAAAAAAGTGTGCTTTGAGATGGCGTTTAAAATCATGTATGTCACTCTTGGCTCGCAGCTCACCAGAAAGTGAATTCCATAAACGTGGAGCTGCGACTTCAAAGGCCCTATCACCTAAAGTCTTTTTGGTGATGCGCCTCGGCATACGAAGCAAGAGTGACCCAGACGATCTAAAAGAGTAACATTGGTTCTCTTTGATCACGATTAAATCGCTTAGGTAACTGGGAGCAAACCCGTGTATTGCCTTGAAAGTTAAGAGAGATATCTTAAAATCGATTCGATATCTTACTGGCAGCCAATGCAAGCTGAAAAGTGACGGAGTGATATGACATAACTTTGTCTGTCTAAAAATGACGCGCGCCACCATGTTTTGTACACGCTGAATCTTATCAAGTTGCTTGGCGGGCAAACCGTACAACAAACTGTTGCAGTAATCAATCCGACTTGTAACAAAAGCATGCACTAGTTGCTCACACGTCTCCTGCGAGAGGTACTTCCGTATGCGCCTTATGTTGTACAGATGAAAATATGCTGCACTACAAAGTTTGTTTACATGCGTGTTCATGGTGAGTTCTGGATCAAACCATGCGCCTAGGTTCCTAACAGCTGAGCTAGTTAGAGGCTCTGTTGATGTGCCAATCTTGAGAGCATCAAGCTCTACCTTGCGTAACTGTTGGCGTGTGCCAACAACAAGTACAATCTCAGTCTTGCTGTCATTTAGCATCAACTTGTCGGAGATCATCCAGTCCCTTATATCTGCAATGCAGGTCATCATAGCAGAAATTGCTTTATCGGAGCTAGAGGTTGCATCAGGACGAAACGACAGATAGAGCTGAGTGTCGTCAGTGTAACAATGCACCTCTGGAAGATGGGCGCTGGTGATGTCAAACAGCTTGCTTGTATACAAGCTGAACAGCAAGCACTACTGGAGAGAAACCTGTGATTTTGCTGTGGTTTTCCTGTGAAAAATCACAGGATTTTCACAGGAAAACCACAGGAAAATCACAGGTTTGTAAATTTTGGAAACCTGTGATGATGGTCGTTTTCACAGGTTTGAAACCTGTGAAAAACCTGTGAAAAACCTGTGAAAAAACCTGTGAAAAAACCTGTGAAAAAACCTGTGAAAAAACCTGTGAAAAAAAACCTGTGAAAAACCTGTGAAAAAACCTGTGAAACTGGGGAGAAAATGCTGTGAAAATTCACATGGATTCACAGTTTTTTTTTACAGATCAGAAACTGCCTGACTTACCCCAACTGAGTTCCTCTAGTTAGTTACCCCAGGTTAAATGTCCAAACTTTAAAAGTTGTGATTGTACTGGGATTGTATGAAATGTCACATAATATTAGTTAGGAATATAGATGGAAATTATGGAATCTACATGGGATATCAAATAAGCATGGCTTGAATCCCACCTTCTACCTGGCATTCCATCTTGAAAATATTTGAGATACTAGCTACAGGTAAGAGATACAAATCCTGAGAATAACATATCAAGTATCCCAGACCCGGAGGTGGACTCCCTATATTTGAATGCTAGGGGTGACCATCTTATTTTTTAGGGGTTGAAATCGGCGATCTGGTATTTGTTAGGGGTTCGAAAATACAAAAAGGCATGGTAAGAAAAAATAGGTCTTTTTTAGGGGGTTCTCACGAAAATAAGGGACAGGTCAAAAATATTTCAAAGAATGATAGTGTATTTGAAACTCGAGAGGATACATGTGATGTATATCAAATAAACAGCCCAGAATAAAATTTAATCTGTCAAAATTGTTGGTATTTTTTAGGGTGGAAATTTTTTCCCATCAGGTATTTTTTAGGGTCAAAATTCGAGTTTTCCGACTGTCACCCCTAGCATATTTACCTTAGAGTCCCCCCTCCCCAGGATCCGAGATCCCTGAGCAAATGCATAGGCAGAAATAACTTTTCTTTCCCATACAGAAATGGCAGTTTGCAGGTTTTGTTGATCGAAATGGCTATCCTAACAGTTAACCATAGAGACAATGTGAAATAAGGCAGGATTTGTGTTGCATTTTCTATATAATATATTTGGAATTTTTCCAATGTTTCCATTATTTTAGGTTTCAAAGAGAGGGGCCCAGGCCATCTGGCTACGCCCCTATCATTTTGCTCATGTCACCTCATTATTTTGCTCATTAAACATAAGAAGACACCTTTTTCACAGCACAGCTTTGTCATGAATTTTGAATGGTTCAACGTCAATAGCAAGAACACTGTGTTCAATATGATTCAAAAGTTGCGTTCTAGGTTAGACACTGTTTAACATGCATATTGAAGCATTGAGTCTCGTAGGGTTCTTCTTAGGGTTTTTCTCTCCAAATGAAGATTCAAGAAGGTTTAGTAGCTGGAGATATGATGAGCTGCTTGCCAAACCAGTGTCCAGGTATCCCCAACCTCGCTAAAAAGAGTTGTCTTTTCTGGATGCACTTGTTGGTTTTTTGTTTTGTTTTGTAAAGACGGCAATATGGCCAGTGTAGTTGCTTTTCAGTTTGTAGAAACAAAGGTATAACAACAATCTTGCTTGAGTCTTGAGTTTGAGCTTGTTTTCTTGCACTAAAGATGCTTGAGTATATGGTTCTTTGCATAACTCCCGCCAGTGCTTTGTACTCATTTGCCCCCTGGCTATAGATTCTTGATTGGTTCCCATTCCAGTACCATCTGATCTAGCAGCTAGAGCAGCCAAGAGTTTTGTTGATTGCAGTGCATTCAGGAACTTTGTAACTTGATTAAACTGTGTGGATGCAAGCAATGAACATATCTTGCTTCAGCAATAGTAGAAATTAGTTTAATAAGCAGTCTTGGTAGATGGCTAGCTTTCCAGGCACCTACACTGTACATTTAGCTAAGTAAATGTAGACCAGTATGCACATGTCTACCTTTCCTGGTGGCAAATGATACATGGTTCAGAAATCAAAAGCTCTGCTTACTTCTATGACATCCGTACTTGTAAAAAAATTCCTGGCTATGTGCCTTAACAACGTTAAACATTTACCAAACGTTCAGGGATGTCAACCCCAATAATCTTTGGAGACCGCTTTCAAATGGCGAAATTTCATGAAATTCTCCCGAGAGAAAATTCAGTAAATGTATGGCAGTTTTTCTTGATGTTTTCCCGGTAAACTAAGCGAAAAATCTTGACACTCCTGACCAAACCAGAAGAGTTGACATCCCTGCACCTTTCGTCTGGTTCTAGAGCTTGTTCATGAAGAAATTATTGAAAAAACTCACAAAATGCAGAACGGTTTCTTTTACTTGCTGTTTACTTGACCTTCGGCTTTCGCCAGTTTGCGAGTTTGAAACAAAATACACTTTGAAATGCACTTTGGTGCATAGAGATATTAAAAAAGTAAGCTTACTACAACGCAACGTTTAGAAACTTAGCTGTGAGTCGTGACAGAGATGGCAGACATGTACGAGTTTTTACACGATGAAGTTTCAAACGTAACAACAAAACATATTAAACTTAATCATATATTAAAATAAACAAATACTTGCCTATCTACGTTGTAGCTTCTAAGTTTCTTTTCAATGTTGACACAGCAGAGGCAAGACTGAAAACCATAGTTCTCCCCACTGTTTCTGGAGGCGAAAACGAGCCACTCTGCCGCGGATGCCTCAATTTTCCCGCCTTTTTTCCAAGAAGTAACCAATGAAAATAGAGTATTGGTGTCACGTGATCACACGCTTGGGATGCCTGTGTTGTGGTGAAAGGAATCAAACATGGTGCCCACACAGTCTTTCAGTCTTCTTCTTTCAGTTGCTCCTCTTCATAATTATGAAAGGAAGTGTCACAATGTCGCAAAAATAGCATATTTAAAAGGTGGGTTGAACTGCTAAACGACTGAAGCTTTTTGAAGGCTCTTCTAAAGGTGTTAAAGTTTTTTTTTGTCACGTTTATGCCTGTCTTTGATGGTGGGAAAAGACCAGTTTTTCGTTAACTTCGAGCTCAAGCACACAATTTTATGTTTTATTTTTTCACAGTACCCAAATTTTAGTTTACCTAGAAGTGCATTCCACCTGTCAAACCCAGAAGTTCTGAAATCTGGAGAACTCGTCGGAACTGATCTCGTTCCCCCGAGTCTTTCCCGAAACCTTTCTGAATCCGAAAACGTCCGAACGCTTGCCGAATCTTTACCGAAGGCGCGGACTTCCGTTAACTTTTTTGTACCCTTATATATGAATGAAAATCCTGGAGATTTGATGCTGGAAATGGAAAATTTGTTAAAGATCCTGGAGAATCCCGTGAAGATCTAGAGAGCTGGCAGGCCTATGAAAGTGGTTGAATTTTTTTGAATTTTTATATTTTAGCAAATATCAAATTTGTCAGAATATTGTGTGGTCACAAAAAAGAGGGGGGAGGTCTGTCTGTCCTTCAGTCGGTAGGATGTTTATTGTTTTTTGTATTTTAGAGCTGAGCAGTATTTTTTAGGGTGTCAATTTTTTCTAACAGGTATTATTTTAGGGTGGAAATTCTGGCTTCCAGACGGTCATCCCTACCATTTTAACCTTCAAGGACCCTCCGGGGGTTATTGTCATGGAAAAGGATGTAGATAGCAGGGATTTGAGGATTCTGTGCAAAAGAATAGTGACAATGGTCAGGATCAGATGGCTTCCATATTGCTCCTAATACTGTATAGCTTTCTTAAATTTCATTCAATTAATTAAATAATTAATTTATTAATTGATAATTGAATGCAAATTTTTAAGGCACAAAAAAGATGCAGCCTACAGTTTTAATGCATGTTCACAAACAAACAAATTCTTATAATGCAGATAATAATGTTAGTGAGTTGCCAATGGTCCAGAGCTGTAATTGAAACTCCAGGAATTTAGAGTGGTGTTAATATGACTGTCGTGAAACCAACCGCAATACCATTTCTGAATAAAATGTATGGGAATAATTACAAAATAATGGTGAATTACTCACGACAGTCATGTGAGATCCACTCTATCACCTCTAAAATCATTCCAAACTGTGAGTAATCCACCTAACCCTCTCCATTATTTTTGCTTAAGGGATCAAAATTTGAAAAAGATAATTGAAAATGAAATCAGAGGATTCTGAAAATCTTGCTAGTTTGTGACCAAAAAATATTACAGGTTTTTCACAGGTTTATCTCACAAGTTTCTGGAAAAGTAAATCACAGGATTCATAAAATCATACTTATTTCTGGCCCAAAAAAATTCACAGGGTATTTCACATGGTTTATCTCACAAGTTTCTAGGGAAAAATAACTTGAAACTATTATCACAGGTTTTTTCACAGGTTTCTCTAACTAGTCATCTAGGCAAAACTAATAAAAATATTATCACAGGTTTTTTCACAGGTTTTTTTCACAGGAATTATTCAATTATATTTTCACAGGTTTTTTCACAGGTTTTTTCACAGGAATTATTCAATTATATTTTCACAGGTTTTTTCACAGGTTATTTTCACAGGTTTATAATTTCACAGGTTTTTCACAGGTTTGTTGTTGGACATTCATCTGTCTGAAATTGGTCCAAAATAAAATCACAGGTTTTTTTCACAGGTTTTCTGAATTCACAGGTTTTTTCACAGGAAAATCACAGGTTCCTCTCCAGTAGTGAAGGGCCCAAGACAGGATCCCTGAGGCACCCCATGGCGAAGCACAAACCTATCTGACAGCACACCATCAATGCTCACACGCTGACTACGATCCGCAAGGTACGACCGCAGCCACTGTAATGCAGTGCTACTCACTCCAAACTTTGTATTCACACGATCAAGCAGGATGTCGTGACTAACAGTATCGAAAGCGGCGCTTAAGTCGAGTAGCACCAGCAAGGTCACGTGTTGATTGTCCATGTTCATCAGGAGATCATTCTTGACTTTAAGGAGAGCGGTTTCAGTGCTGTGGTGCTTCTTATAGGCGGACTGAAGTTTGCAATCAAGTCCTTGATCAACAGCATGCTGCATCAACTGGTCAGCGGCTTCGCGTTCCGATAGCTTTGACACGAAGGGGAGGTTGCTTATGGGGCGGAAGTTCTTAAATGGCCACCTCCAAGCCAGCCTTTTTAAGGGCAGGCAATAACAGAGCCTCCTTCCAGCCACTCGCAAACTGGCCGGTTTCGAAGGACATGTTTATCATAGTCGTAATGACAGGTATGAGAACGTCCAACAACTGTGCGACGACTGAGGACGGTATGGGATCTAGTGGACAACATTTAATAGGTGCCTTAGCAATTAACGCTCGAACATCTTCCTCAGACAGAGGCTTGAAAGACGTTAAGAGGGATGTTACAGCTGGCTGTGTTGGGAGCGTACTGGACGTTGTCCTCGGAGCATGCGCAGCCAAATCTCTGTCAACCAAGTCAGGCTCAGATGGTCTTACAGAAAGCATATCCAGGGTTTGGTAGATCTTTTCGATTTTCTGCTCAAAAAACTGTCCAAATTCATTAGCCAGGATTTTAGGGTTCACGTCAGGCGGGAAAGATGTCTTACAAGGTTCACATAGTAAGGTCTTAACAGACTGGAATAATTTAGCCTGGTTAGTGCTGTTCTGGCTAATGACGTCAGAGAAGTATTCCTTTCGCGCAGTGGACATAATGTCTGGCACTAGAAAGAGCATAATCACATTAGTAATCCTTCAAATTTTTGTTATGCCAAATGCCATGTCGGCTGATCAGAAAGCAGAGTCTGAAAATTGAAATTTTTACAGAGATTTGTATGACGGGGGTATGACGCATACCCCCAGTCATACAAACATCTGTAAATTTTCAACTTTCGTTTTCTCGGAAGATATTGTATATAATGCAGCGAAATTTTGTAGTTTTACTAAAGTGATGATGTGTGTCCTAGTGCTGTTCTTCATTTTTAACAAAAATCGATCTTAATTTTCGGCTGCCATTTTGGAAAAAGGTCTAATATATAGATTTAGCCACTGGCTAAAAGCGGAGCTCCCGGTTACATATTTTTCTGTGTCGGGGTCTTGGTTTACCTGTGTGGGGGCGTGCAGGCACGGACGCGCCAGCGATACCCAAATGGGAATACCGCTGAACCATGAAAAATGAAGTCGATCGTTATACCCGAGTTCTACTTTGAGCTATTGTATTCTCCCTGCGATACCTATGGTGCTCCGCTCTGCGGCCTTCGGCCGCTAAGGAGCTCCGCTATTAACTCTCCCACACTGCTCCCCCACCACTACACATTGGTGGAATTTGCAAGGACCCCACCCACGTCAGGTATTTTCCATTGCTCTAGCATGGTGTATCAGGATATGTATAGATTTCTTGAATATTGAGTTCCAATAATTTCTTCATAAAAACTCTTAACAGGTCTCTAGCTGAAGTAAACACCTTGTCTTCTGATAATGGGCCATTGCGATGGGTTCCTATGGTGGAAAGTGTTATACCCATCATTATTCACAGAAAACTGGTGAGTGCACTGCCCCAACAAACTAGTAACACTCCATTGGCTAGGATTGACTGCTTCTAGTCCCTTATTTGGCGCCCACAAATACCAGGGGCAGATCCAGGATCTCCAAAAAGGGGGGTCCCAAAGTAAAAAAATGGAGGCCAAAGTTGAAACCTTGCTCTTGCAAATACAGTCAATTTATGGGGAAATCTATCGAAAAAGGGGGGCCCGGGCCCCTTGAGCCCCCCCTAAATCCGCCTATGAATACACTAAAAAAGCAAAGTCCTTAGTCTTCTTTGGCTTCGAGGGCGTGCGTGACAGAGACCATTCTCCTCATCCTCGATCCGCTACTGGATAGTGCAACCTCATTCTGAAAGAGGTGTATTTAAAACCTCTTACATTTTAAATTCACAGGCTGGCGGAGAAGAGATATTTGAGGTGACAGCATCTACCAGCCAAGGCACAATCTTTAATACTGGATTTAATTTAAAAGGTACATGCCCGGGATTCGCCAGCAATACACAAAGTATGCAAATGCGTACCTAAAAGTTTTGCCATTTCTGAAAATATTGTAGAGCAGATTTTGAATATATTTTGTTACTTTTTAGAAATAAGGTTAAAAAAGACATCAGAATGTTTCGTGCAGTGGAGAAATCGAAAGTCAAGTAAGTCTACTAAATAGTGAAATAGGCATCTCAGCTCTGAAAAAGCAGCCTGATTCTTAGACGGCAATAAGTCCTCCACTAGTCCTCGGCTAATGAACAGAGGATCTCTGATCGCATAAGCATAGTAGAGGATGCGGCAAGTGAAGACAATTGTGAAACAAAAACCGGGCATCCAGGAACCGTAAATTTGACAGATTTTGCTAATAATGTGTATATATATCATCACTGATTTTTGCCAAATAATCACTTTTTTTCACTGTGAAAATCCAGAGGGATGAGGGGTGGCTTAGGTTAATTCCCTCCGTGGTGAGGGTACGTATGGATCATTTCTGCAGGAATTCAACAATTGTTAAGAAGATTGTTCACGTCTTAATTTTCTTGCACTGATATCTGCCATACGGAAAAATGTTCTACATCCACATTCACGTGTGAAACCTGCCTTCGAAACACTTGACATGCGGAGTAAGAGGGCTTCTTTGCCTTGCTCAGGTTCACAATAAAATCTGTATAGATAGATAGATAGAATAGTTTAATTCACTCACTTGCAGGTAGACCTGAATTGCTGGGGAAGGCCAAAGCATAAATAGCCGTAGGACAGCCCCCAGTCCGTCGCCGGTCGCCGGTCGTTGATGGGACTGATGTGCAACATTTTATAGTTCCCTTGAAAAATAAATCGCGAAGTGTCATTTCATGTCAAAATTAAGTGCGTTTTGTTCACGTGATCGTCACCAGTTGTATACACGCACCGCCCACTGACTGTGCTACCGTATTGTATTCTACAGAGAATGCTTGGGGACTGAATTTTATATCGGAGGAAGAGGCGCAGAAATTCATGGATTTTTGCCAGGTTTGTATGTGCTACAGGTTTACATCTTCTGTGCGTCTTTCTTTGTGCACATAGTCGTGGTCGTTTATGTCGTGAGGCCTTGTGCACAAAGTTGAGACCCAATTGCGTTACACCTTAATTTTGGCGTTCCCTTTTACGTTCCCTTTTTACCGTTCCCTTTCTATCCTTTTACCACCGTTCCCTTTAAGCGTTCCCATTTTAGCGTTCCGTTGTGATCGTTGTCTTTGAGCGTTCCCTTCTAAGCGTTCATTACTAATTCTTTATGAACGGCAAATGAAGAGGTACCCTTCGAGCTGAGGTTTCCTTCTGTCAGTCTCATATTATCTAGCAAAATTGTTCGCGTGCATGATATCAAATCAAAACAACCAATGCCAAATACCAAACACGCGAACATGTATGTTGGTATATTATTTCTGTGCGTTTTCCACAGGTGGCCCGTGTGCGATCGTGGTCATCAGCTTCGTCTTCCGCGTGTGGGTCTGGTTCAACCTTTCACACAATACAAGCAAGCCATGTGAGTACCAATAGGGAGGTGTAGGGGTGTTTGATAATGACCGTGGGGTGGTAATGATCATATTGGCGGCGATACACTTGGAATTTCTGCAGAAACCCATCATGGGAAAAGCGGAATTTCCCATGGTAGAAGAATGGGAGTGTTCGGATTTCCCATGGCTATCTACGTGAATTCCAGACACCTCCCATGCGTGTGCCATGAAAAAACTCAGCTTTTCCCATGGATGGGTTTCTGCAGAAATTCCCTGTGGATGACGAAGGTGAGGGCAGTGATGAAGATTGTGGTGTTGTCGATGTAGCCTTCTTTGTCTGATCGATGCACGACAAAATGAAGGGGAGGAGAAGGCGGGGGAGGGAGGGAAACCACCTTCTCTTCGACCCCTCGGGTGTTTCCTTTCTATTGGGTTCTTTGTTGGTAATTTTCCTCAATGCCGGGGCTATCGATTGGTCTGAAATCATGCATTGTGCATTATAAAATCGATATTATTTTATTTTCTAATGGCGGGAAAACCACGAATTTCTGAAGTAGACTCGAGGCGGCGAAAGTCGATGTTGTAATCGACGCTTTGGATCTGGGATTTTGGTTTTGCTGTTCCGCTAGTCAAACCATCTAAGTCAATCAGGTCCTTGCCTTGTTTCGCCTAGTGCAGTCGCATGGCTTTCTGTCGCGACGAAAAGACAGTCGACTGCACTAGGCGAAACAGGGCAAGGACCTGATTGGCTTAGATGATTTGAACTTAATATACTATAATGTTGATCTTACCAAATTGATGTTGAACTTTACAGCACCACGATGGCCACGCTCCATCAATACAAATCAACGGCGACTCTGGCAAGCAGCTCAGTAACCATAGTGACCAACAAAGCATCAATAAATCCCTCCTACAAAGCAAAGGAGATCAATACAGTAGTAGCAGCACCCTGGTCGGCATGGAAACCGGCAGTCTTGGTAGTTCCCATGGCTCCGTAAAATCACAGAGTAGAACTAGCTCCCAAGGCAGCGATAACGTGAAATTGCGGGTTAAAAACAACACTAGAACTAGTACTAGTACTGGCGCGAATCGCCATAGTGATAGTTCCCATAGTAACGGAGTGAATGACAGTAGTTATGGTTCCTTAGTAACGAACTCTAATGGGGTAGCGGCCTTAGCAACGGGGCCAAGTGGTACAGACAGTGGCTTTGGGGCAGTGGATGATTACGAAAGTGATCCTTCACGGCCTACGTCTGCGGCTTCGGATGTTGAGCAGCGGTTTAATGACCCTGCGCATGCGCTGCTGGATGGCCCGTCCGGTCTGTCGGACTCTACAGAGATGAGTTATTACAAGGAGATGGCCAAACTACACACAGATGACACCATGGTAAGGCACGGTCAACAGTTGAGTTGCTATCTAGCCTGCTACATGTGCCAGCCGGCTCTCCATTTTTTTTTTTCGGAGATTTGATTTTGTGATTCTGATTACTGTGATGGCGGCAAACTTAGTAAGAGTTCAACACTCCGAGTAATCTGCTCTTGATGACGTGTGAGTGTTTGTTGCCCTTTCTTTTGGCTAGCGCCCATAGTTCACACACAAAAAAAAGATTTCTCCGGCGCGGTACTGGTTATGTTTGGTTACCCTCGCCACTCCCAGATAAGGCGCGCGTGAGCAAGAATGGACTTCATTGATAATACTTACCAAAGAAAGGACTTGCACACATAAAGGAAATTTCGTATGGCTTTGAAAGCGTTACGACACGGACCGCACAGTACAACGTGACCGTTATGGTAACGTGACCGTTATGTTAACGTGACCGTTATGTTAACGTGACCGTTATGTTAACGTGACCGTTGTGTTAACGTGACCGTTATGTTAACGTGACCGTTATGTTAACGTGACCGTTATGATAACGTGACCGCTGTGATAACTTGACACGACGCGGTGCCGTCGCGGTGGCGGTACGGAACCTGGCCTGCTGTAGATACCGAACGAAACCGCGTAGTCGCGGTAAGGTCGCGGCGCGGTACAACTCTTTCGCGGTACTTTTCACAGTCATACGAAATCTGCTCTATGTTAACGTGACCGTTATGGTAACGTGACCGTTATGATAACGTGACCGTTATGATAACGTGACCGTTGTGGTAACTTGACCGTTATGGTAACGTGACCGTTGTGGTAATGTGGCCGTTATGGTAAGTGACCGTTATGGTAACGTTTTACAAATAAAGATTAAAAAAGCGCTAAAATTAATAATGCTATAATAGCATTATTAATTTTAGCGCTTTTTTAATCTTTATTTGTACTCATCAAGCGCTACGCAGAACCTTCGTACTCAATATAGTACAATTTAATTGACGTTATGGTAACGTGACCGTTATCGTAACGTGACCGTTACCGTAACGTAACTATTATCGCGACATGACCGTTATCGCAACGTGACCGTTATCGTAACGTGACCGTTATCGTAACGTGACCGTTATGGTATCGTGACCGTTATCGTAACGTGACCGTTATCGTAACGTGACCGTTATGGTATCGTGACCGTTATCGTAACGTGACCGTTATCGTAACGTGACTGTAACAAAAGCAAGTAAGGTTCCGTGCACCCAGCAGCCGACAACGCAGCCGTGCCATGTGTCACGCTTTTTCTCAGTCATTGCGATATGTTCCGAGGGTCCAGCCACCGTTATTTGAACGTACCCTCGTCTTCCCACTATTTTTCAGGAAATTTCTGCTTCTTTCCACGAAGACGTAGACCTCAATAGTAGTTGTAGTACAGACATTGATATGAAACCCAAGTCTGGAATTGCGCAATCCCGTCAAGGAGGCGCTACTCGCAAGGCAGGCTGGTTGTCAGGGAAACACGTGTTGACGCGCGGGAAAGGCGGGAAGGTGGAGCACGCGCCCGACCGGAAGTGGAGGTGAGATGCGTTTATACGTGCAACGACACCGCGGCAAAACGCAGTTCACATGCGCTAAAGATCCACTGGCCTGTGACATGAAGACAATTTAAAAAATCTACATAACAACAGCGAGCGATAAGTTTTGACTTTAAACCATAGATTTTCGCCTCGGGTGCAAGCTTTAAGGTGCGAGGTGTAACGTTCAGAGAAAGATAATTTGATCATATTCTAGCTGCTCTGCAATTTTGGCCTCATTAGTTTTGTGTCTGTAGCTTTTAAGCTTAAAAGTTTTCCAAGACAGCACGAGATATTTTTGCGATGTAGATTATTTCTTTTGTTTTAATTTCACAGGATTAAGTGAATCTTTAGCGCATGGCAAATGCGTTTTGCCTCGGTGTTACGCGCAGCGTATTTTGAGCTACACTATATAGTCCTCTTGAATGGCTGCGTTATATTTCGAAAACGTGATGACACTTTTTCTTCACACTTTGTCCAAGTAATGCTTATAGACTAACGTCTTCGGCGTTGAGAGGGTCTTGCCGAAATTTCAATTTATCTTGGTGAATTTTATAACTTGAAATTTTGATGGTCGCCATTACGCTGCCTAAGCCTCAATGTGAACGAAACATATGGCGACACAAAGAACGAGGGTTGTCCAATAAACTGACAAATTTATGCAAGGCATTGTCTAAAACAATGGAGTGCATTGGAGTGTATTATAGAACGAGGCAATACAATGGAGGAGAACAATACCATGCATAAATTTGTCAGAGTACTGGAAGGGGTGAGGACATGAAAAACTGCTATGAGCCTCCTTACTGCGGTTTTCATAGTTCTGATTACTCTACACCGACCAACAAACTGCGGTTTGGCTTCCGTCAATCAAACGGGTGAACAACTCTGGTTGGTTTCACGGAGGCTTTGATAGATCGTGCGATCTCATAGGGGTTAGCTAGGCTTCCTATCACTGTAAAATGCAAGCCAAACTCAGAAAACATGCGGCGTGGACTTGACTTATGGCCTTATGCGCAACCAGAGCGCGAAGAGGTGAGGTACGGTAAGGCCTTGACTTAAAAAGGTCTGATAGACGGAAGCCAAAACGTAGTTTGGCGTTCCGAAATGTCAAGTGGGAGTTCGCAGAATTATGAAAATCGCAGTAAATCTCGTCGCTTATTTGCACACGTTTGTTTGGTTATTTTACTCCCTACAGGAAATACTGGATCACCCTGCGTAGTGCCGCTCTCAATTTCTACCAATGTAACGAGAAAACGGTTAGCGCAGAAGACCTCGATGATCCCAGCTTCTCCCTGGAGATTGATGGGTGTATAGCACAGGCGGTACCGGAGCACACCAAACTTGATCACGTGTTCAGTGTCAGTACGAGGCTCGGCGAGGCTTACTATTTCCAGGTGAGCTTGTTACAGTGGTTACCCTGTTACCGTGGTAACAGGAATGTGAAACTAAGGTGATCAGACCAAAGTGATTGAGAATGCAAGTTCATTGTATATCGAATTCCCCGAATTTTGTATTCCTTTGCCATAGGCGCACCTGCATTGCATTGGCATTCTCATTGGCTGACTGAACAAAGACTGAAGAACTCAACCAATAGGAACGTGTGCTTTGTTTTTTCTTCGCATTCTCATTGGCTAACTGAACAAAGACCCAAGACCTCGACCAATAGGAACGTGTGTTTTGTTTTTACTTCGCATTCTCATTGGCTAACTGAACAAAGACCCAAGACCTCGACCAATAGGAACGTGTGTTTTGTTTTTTCTTCCCATTCTCATTGGCTGACTGAACAAAGACCCAAGACCTCGACCAATAGGAACGTGTGTTTTGTTTTTTATTCGCATTCTCATTGGCTGACTGAACAAAGACTGAATATCTCAACCAATAGGAACGTGTGTTTTGTTTTTTCTTCGCATTCTCATTGGCTGACTGAAGAAAGACTGAAGACCTCAACCAATAGGAACGTGTAGAAAACGCAAAATTTACAAAAAGTCGACATCCATCAAAAATCTGCTCTCACTGTCGTTTACCTTTATTTCCAAATAGGCCGCCAATCAGACCGACTTAGAGAACTGGGTAACCGCTGTCCATTCTATGGCCGCATCATTACTAATGGGGCCTGGATCCAAGAGCAAGGACGAGATGGTGAAAGTACTGAACCAACGGACGAGGGAGACGGCGGACAAGATTGACTCGGACTCCAAACTGAAGAAAATGGCGGAATTACAGTCAACAGTGGTGACAGATCCCAAAACTAAACATCAGTTTGTTGATCAGGTTTGTATAGTCAGCTCCTCTGTAAGGCGGACACCGGACGATGGCTCCTGCCAGTCGTTGCTGATTTAGTGGCCCATTCGCCTCTGTAAAACGGACAAATAGTAGTCGGTCCAAAATTGGTGGAGAACAAGGGACCATCTGCGCCGCGTCTATTACTTACCTGGCCTATTTTATGTCACCCTAAAATTTCCGTATTTAGCTATTAGTGTGAATAACTAAGCTTCATTTATTTTCTCCAGATTTCTCGCTGGGAAAAGAATCTTGAACAACTTCACATCACGCACCACAGACTACAGTGTTACGCGGCAGCTGTGCGGGGTAATGCGTTACCCAATCCACAAACGCTATTAGCCTGTGTGGCACGCAATACCAAGCAAGCTTTGACACGCCTTGGGAATTTCTCAGTCATGTCATTTCATGCCGTGGTCAGCGCGAGAGACCCGTCCATAGGTAGGTTTACCGGCTAAGAAGGAGGGGCTCGAAAGACATGTGGTTCCTCTTTCCTCCTCTCTTACCCTCGTCTCCTAGGCCTCGTCTCTCTCGAAACCTTCATACAAAATAGGGTACTAAATCCTCCCATGGAATGATTCAAACGAAGAACAAAGGTGTAATAAAGGAAGGTCAATATCAAACGATGCCTCGACGAAAATCGTTGTTTTTCAACACCTCAGAGCAAAATCCGCATCTGGAAACATTTACTACCATATTCCTTCAACCCTGAAGCTTGACGATTTTTTTTCGCGTGGCTTTACGTTTAAAACGTGCACGTTTTTTCGAGAAGTTGTCGCGTTTCTCGCTGGCTGATTAGCTGAAAAATAACGGTCAAAACAGCAGCCAATCAGTGAGCGAGAAACGAGAAACTTCTCGACAAATCGTGCACGTTTAAAACGTAAACCTACGCGAAAAAATGGTCACGCTTCAGGGTATAACGAAAATGGTAGTATCTTATAAGTTACAGAAGATCTTTATTTGAGAATAATTTCGGCGAACGAAGCAAAAGAAAACCGAGAAATTTTGAATGAAAACTCAACAGGAATTACAGAGACTCGAGTTCTTGATTTGCCTGCCATTGAGCCTTGCTTGATAACCACGGTAGGCAACCAGCAGCTAGCCCGCGCGCGTTTCCCGGTGCAAGTAGCACAGACGAGAATAATAAATTGATATGCAAACCACGCAAGAAGGCCGTCAAGAAAAGCACCGCGACGCAGCATGGGAGGCCACAAGTACGAATGAGGAACATTAGATTACAGTTCATTGATCCTTAGCCTCTTAATTGTACATTTTTACCTTTCTCAGATGTCGAAGTGAAGGCGCGCAACAAAGCCAAGCGTGCACCAAGTAGCGTGGGAAAGCTCAAGAGCGCCATATTCACCTCGCTACGCATCAGTGACGCAGCTAGCGTCAAGTCCATACGAGATCGCTACTCATCTAAGAGTGCGCAAAAGGGACCCCAGAGATTTAAAAGGTGGGCATGTGGGATAAATGTTTGGCACTAACGTGTTTTATTTTGCCTTATTTAATCCTATGGGAATAGGAATAACATATATGTTGCATTTTGTAAAATATTTTCCCCTAGGGGCTGCTTGGACTTATTTTGAAGACGTTTTAAGTTGCAAATTACCTCCAGGGAAATTCTGCAGAAAACCATCCATGGGAAAAGCTGAATTTTCCAAAGCACACGCATGGGAAGTGTTCGGAATTCACATGGATAGCCATGGGAAATCCGAACACTTCCCATTCTTCTACCATGGGAAATTCAGCTTTTCCATGGATCGATTTTTGTAGAAATTTCAATTTTATTTTGGTTTTCGGCTAGCGAGAAAACTGACCAAGATATCCCGAATTGCACTCGCGTCTATGCGATTAGCTACACTAGCTCATTCTATCTTCCTCTGAACATCCTCTCAGTTTTCGTAGTGACATTCAAAAAGGGGCGGGCGTTAACGAAAGTGGAACGCGCGTAGTCTTAGATACTTACAGTTGTTTTCACTGAGCCACACGTTCACACTCTGCTTTTCGTTTTCGAGTCGCGACTGGTGTTTAGTGGACGTCAATCAAGACTTTCGACCTAGACACGGGCCCACGGGCTAGCAAAATGTGGCCCATCGAGCTTTGTTAAACGTAAAAAGCCCATTATTGTCCTAAACCCTTCACATATAGTACACAACACTATATACTGTCCTTCTGTATATCCTCGTCCTATAAGCCATGGGAGATATTTATAAGGAGGGCACTATAGTGTACCAGATATGAAGGATCTACCCATATTTTGCTAGCCTGTGGGCCTGTGGCTAGGACGCAAGTCTTGAATGACGTCCACCAAACACCAGTTGCAACTCAGAAACGAAAAGCGAAGGGTGCACGTGTAACTGAAAACGAGTGTTGAAGGGTTGAAAGCATGACAAATGGGAACTTCAGAGATAAAGGTTTAAATATAATATCATGACAGCAACGTTTAACGTCAGGACCTTTATTTTCTCCCCCTCCTTCTCATTTACATCACATCAGGTCGAACCTGGAGAGTATCACCGACAGCGCAGAAGAAGAGAGCGAGGGGCGCTCACTTAGCTCCAGTCATTCAGACTGGAAGAACCTTGGCAACTACCTTAGGATTACCCTACCTAGTAACCAGGCCACCGTCATCTCGCTCGCCAACGAGATGACCGTGAAGGACGCGGTCGAGAATACGTGTCAGAAACGCCAGCTGGAACCCAAAGCGTACTTCCTTAGACTGGGATTAGAGGAGAATAATGGAGTGATAGGTAGGTCTTGCGTGACACTAAGCGTATACTACTGACTAGTCTCCCTCGCATCCAGGCTTTGTGTTGGTCACGCAACGTGTAGGGAGGGAAGCATTGCGTGACCGACACAAAACCCGGATGCGAGGGAGACTAACTTAACTACTGACGGAAAATTGTGCAATTTCGCGCACCTATACGTATGGGGTCCGATTATATGCAGCCCACCCCAGATTACCGCCAAAACGCGCCTTACTTGCACTTGTTTGTCGTTGTAACTCATGACTGAAAGACAGTCGCTTTAGCGAAAGCGTAAATGATGTGTGCGCTTTTGAGTACTCGCGCTCTCCATTTCTAAAACGGCTGGATTCGCGTCTGGGACTTTTCATCAAAGAAAACGTTGTTGGCAGTTTATAGGTTATGTGGACCTTATCTCTCATCTTATCTCTCTGTGTGGTCTTTATACCACCCGGGCACCAATTTTGATCGACAGAACAGGGAAGGAAATTGCGACCACCTGATCGCCTGGGCGAGCAAAAATCTGGGCCAGGCGACTAAAATTTGAACTTTAGGCGCCAGCTGCCGACCAACTTTTTGCTACTGTTTCAAGCATGGAGAACACCTGGCGACCACAAGTTAAACTCAGGCGACCAGATTTTTTGCAGCCAGTCGCCAGCTAAAAAAAAATGTTAATTTCCACCCCTGCAGAATGCGGTGAGGGTTAAATCATTTCTAAATTCCTGAGCACAAATCTCCTCTCCTCGTTGCAGATTATTACACGCCCAAGGAAGACGGCCTCATGGAAGATCAGGTAAAAAAAAGAAGCAACAATCGACAACACCCTACCACGTGACGGCCGATGGACGGTGGATCGTAGACCTTTCTAACAAAAAGTTTTCTTTACTGGCTAATAAACTTAGTCAATTTAGCGCGACAGAATTCAGTTAGACGTTTAAAACGGGCTTTAGGCTTGTAGTGAAATAACATGCACATGACTGTTCTGCTCCACAAAGCCTATTGCACTACGTGAATTTCTAGACTGCATTCTGTAGGAAGCGAGAATTTCGATCTTCTTGGGTTCTCCCATGATGCACCGCGAGCTATGACATCCAGTTGTGACGGTACAATTAATTTCTGAAAGTGGTGTATAGAAGCCTGAAAAAAAAAAAAGACTTGACCTAAAAGGGAAATGACAAGAGTTTTTTACCAGTTCCCTGTCTAGTGTGAATTGTGCTTCTTGTTCCACGTGCTATTTGGTCTCAATCGTTTTGATCCCCCACAGATAACGCCGTACCAAAATGCTTGCATTCAATCATTTTAATTGCGCCGTCAATACTATTGTATTTCGTAGAACTACACCCATCTCAAGCTATGTGAGCGATGCGTTTTTACTGTCGAGCTCACGAAATCCTTAGAGACGGGAGGACTGGACTTTGGTATGTACAAACGACCTACGAAGGTGTAAGAGTTGGTTTTCACAAATGACACTATAACCCCATAAACATAGACGGCGGTGCTCGTCCTAACCCCCTTAGGGGTATCAGGATTTCAAAACATCAAATGCTATCTCTTCGGGGGTCTCATGCAAATGTTGAACAATTTTCTTTTGAAATTATAGCAAAATTGTTCTCAAACCCGACAGTTTGTCTTGAGAACAGTATAAAAGCCACAACAGCTAAAATGCAATTTTAGGGTTAAAGAGCCTGTGTCAGCCACTCCTTTGTTATTGTATTTGTTTGATATTAAAAGACAAATTACGTGTAGAAAAATCTAAATAAACATCTAAAAACAAAGTTTCATAGTTGATTCACCAAATTCAATTGAGAAAACTGTTCTATATTCTCTAAATCAGCCGATCAGCCGAAATGGATGCTTTCTCCGACTTGGTATGTTGCTATGCTGTCAAAATGGCAGCTGACACAGGCTCTTTAAACAAATGTTTTTGCCACATCCAAGCTGCTATCCCTTAGGGTTAAAATCGATTTTCCCGACGAGCTTCCCCTGTAGACAAACGGATTGCATTTCTCCCCTGTGGCGCGTTCTCGCGTCTTCGGATCTCGCTCTGCCATCAAGCCATCGGCGGTCGTTTTTTCACGCGCTCGTTTTCACGGATGTTCGCCAAAGAAGGGACTGCAAGCAGACTATAACTGCCCTCTTGTCTCATGCTTTCCTAATATTCCGACGACCGGTTAGCGCAGTGGTAGAGCGCCGGGCTTATGTTCGGGAGGTTGGGAGTTCAAACCCTGGCCGGGCCAACACTCAGGGTCTTTTCTAATAATTGAGGAGAAGGTGCTGCCTTTGCTCTAACATCTGCAAATGGTTAGACCTTCGCGTCTTCTCGGATAAGGACGTTAAACCGTAGGCCCGTCTCTCACATACACTACACTAACCGGAACCAGAGGGACGTTAAAGAACCACTAGGACCGTCGGAAGTTGCCCAACCTCAGTGTCACAGAACTCACAATACTAACGCACACTCATGTTTATAAAGCTGGTTCTTATAGGATGAGTTATCCGTTAATGTAAAGCGCTTTGAGCGATGATAAAAGCGCTATATAAGCAATTTATTATTATTATTATTATTATTCGTCGTCGTATGCTTGATGTATTCCAGGGATCACTGTTGAAAGCAGAGACGGCTCGTTGTACATCAGTAACGTGGAGGAAGGGCGTCTTGCGCATGTGCAGGGTGTTTTAGCTGGTGATGAGATTCTAGCAGTCAATGATGTGGACGCCAAGGAAGTGGATAACCCTATCGAGGATCTTAACGCTGCGTTACAAGGTTAGACAAGCGAGCGAACGCGCAAAAAGCGCAAACAAGCAATAAGCATTAAACATGATTCAAATCAAAGTCACAACAGAAAAGTAACGCCGCCTAGCAGCCGACCGTTTCACGGGATATAAATCTCCAGTAAGCGGCGTAGGTAATGAAGGCGTTACACAGGGCTCGCGCCTTGGTCCATTTTGTCAACAAGTTGTGTTAAGAATTTGTTCGTACTTAGTACCCGAGCACTAGCACTCAATCGCTCAGTGCTAACATATAGGCTAGCAGAAAGCGCTTGCACACATCGACACACAAAGTCAAAGTGTCCTAGCCGAGTGCCCGGTACAAGGTCCATACCTTGTACTCTTGTACCCTCTTCTTGCGCGACTTCTTGCGCGACTTTGTACAATTCAGTTTATATACTAAAGACTGTGCTAATTATGCAATGAGATAAACGACAAAGCATGGAAATACATTGAATTTCTAAAACGTGAGCCTGCAGAAAGCAAATATCTGCTAAACTGCGTACCGCAGATATTTATTTATTCTCCCGTTTTACGTCTTTCGTATGGATCCCGTCTCTCAATACACTATACCAAAGCTGATTATAAGGGACGTTTAAGAACCGCTGGGCTTGCTCAGTGACAGTAAACCCCACCGATGATTGTAAACTGCACTGTAAAACTGCACTCCGCACCTTAGAGATCAGACATCTCGCAATTTGAAAAGCGCTTAGAGCCTGTCCGGAATTAAGCATTATATAAACACATACATTTTATATAAACACATACATAGATTTGTTGTGAAGTTGATTGCATTTAAAGAGCATGTATCAGCCACTCCTTTGTTATTGTTATTAAGAAGAATTACGTGTAGAAATCTCTTAATAAACATCTAAAAACAAAGTTTATTTGATTTACCAAATTCAATCGAGAACATTGCTCTATATTCTCTAATTCAGCCGATGGAAATGGATGCTTTCTCCGACTCGTTACGTTGCTAGGCTGTGACAAAATGGTGGCTGGCACAGGCTTAACATTGTGGCACTTCCTTTAATTCCTCCTCTTCAGATCCGTGTATAACCCTGAAGGTGCGCTCGCCGCGTGAAGAACCTCCTGTTACCAACAAAGTAACGTCAGATGCAATCATATCCAGCCTCGTTGTCAAACCTCCGCCTAAACTCAGGTACGTCAGTATTTGTACTTCGAAAGTTACCGCCTTCACAGGGAATTTCTGCAGAAACCCATCCATGGGAAAAGCTGAATTTCCCATCGTAGAAGAATGGGAGTGTTCGGATTTCCCATGGCTATCCATGTGAATTTCGAACACTTCCCTTGCGTGTGGCTTGGGAAATTCAGCTTTTCCCATGGATGGGTTTCTGCAGAAATTCCCTGTAATTGAACGATGAAAATGCTTGAATTTGAAAAAAAAATCAATAGCGAGTGCTTTTTCTAGAAGCAACTTTGAAGCCGATGAAAATGTTGTATGTATATGAAAATGTTGTATGTATATGAAAATGTTGTATGTATATGAAAATGTTGTATGTATATGAAAATGTTGTATGTATATGAAAATGTTGTATGTATATCAAAATGTTGTATGTATATGAAATTGTTTTATGTATATGAAAATGCATGTTGTATGTATATGAAAACGTTGTATGTATATGAAAATGTTTTATGTATATGAAAATGTTGTATGTTTATGAAAATGTTTTATGTATATGAAAATGTTGTATGTATATCAAAATGTTGTATGTATATCAAAATGTTGTATTAGTTGTGCGGGTAAAAGACATTAGTTTGTTACCGGAGTATAGTCTTTGAGTTTTCTAAAACATGGCCGGCATTGAACGTTTCTGAAAACGAGATGATAGGTAGACCCTTGTGCCTTGTACACAGGGGTCCCAAGGTAGATTTTCCTTTATTTATGTTATGCACAATCGTTACCACACAATTTGCTCATCACTGAGTATCCGGATTCGTTTCACCGAAAACTCATTGATTGATTCGCGTCCACACTGTCTACTGTCTGCATAGCGTTTTCAGCCGTCCACACTAAAACGCTAAACGAATGGTTGATTTTTCCTTAGATTTAGACACCGTCCACACTAACGCGTTTTCGTTTGAATCCGTATACTTTTTGATACGTTTAAACCTTCCGTTCACACCGACACGCTGATCGTTTTCATCGAATCCGTATTAGTTTGAAAACGCTCTTGAAAGTGAACAAAAACGAATCCGTATACATATCGTTTTAGTGTGGTTGAATCCGAATAAAAATGAAAACGATAACGTCAACTGTACCATTTATTTGAGACTGTCCTTGCACACGCCGACATCAAATAAAAACCGATCGCTTGTTTGGAGCTAAATCTCCCGTCCACACTTAGGCCCGTTTTAAACGTCGAACTTAATTCTGTCGCGCTAAAATGAATGGGTTTATTAGCCAGTAAAAACAAGTAATTTCGATACGAGTGATTTTATGTGGTTAATATAGCCTGTCTGGCGAATGGAGAAGATCGCAGCCCTGATTTTAGAAGCGCTGGAAGGATTCAAAATTGCAATTTAGCACGGCAGTAGCGCGGCTTTGGCACGGCAGATAGTGCCGTTCCTAATGCAAATGAGTTCAAGACAATAGATCTAACTAACTAAACAATGGGAAATTGACATTTAGTGCGACAAGAATTAAGTTCGACGTCTACAACTGGCCTAACACGCTGCGAATCCGTATAAGTTTGAAAACGCATACTTTTGAAAACGCGTTAGTGTGTACAGGGCCTTACGCTTTTAGCTTCTCACAGAGCTCTCTAAAAAGGACGACCAAGACCTGAAGTTTTTTTTTTCCCACCCTTCTGCGACAACAGTTCGTGAAGCTACAACGAAGCGCTTGTTCACACCCCAAATCCAAAACCTTTTCGACATAATCCGTCGACATGAGACCCTAGAAAGAGCTAAAGCCCTGAGAACCGTCCTCCTTTTGACTATGAAACAACAAAATATTAAATTCCGCGAGATTTAGTTCCAAACAAGCGGTCAGTTTGTATTTGATGTTTAGCGCGTGCAAGGACAGTATCGTCCACACTAAAATAATATGTATAGTTATACGTTTTAGCCACTTGCGAGAGCGTTTTGAAATGGATACGACGAAAACGATCGACGTGTTAGTGTGGATGGAAGGCCTAAACGTATCGAAAAGTATACGGATTCGAACGAAAACGCGTTAGTGTATCCGTAGCCCGGGGGGGGGGGGACTCCTTATATTCGAATGCTAGGGGTGACCGTCGTATTTTTTAGGGGTTGAAATCGGCGATCAAAAAAACGGTATAGTAAGAAAAATAGGTTTTTTAGGGGGTTCTCACGCAAATAAGGTGTGTTTTTGAAAGTCGAGAGGATACATTTGATGTATATTAAATAAACGGCCAGAATAAAATTTAATCTGTCAAAATTGTTGGTATTTTTTAGGGTATTTTCAGACTGAGGGGTATTTTTTAGGGTGGAAATTTTTTCCCACCAGGTATTTTTTAGGGTCAAAATTAGAGTTTCCCGACGGTTACCCCTAGCATTTTAACCTTAGAGTCCCCCCCCCCCCCGGGATCCGTAGCTGTATGGCGTCTACCTTATATTTTCTAATATTGTCTTTCATCTTCTGCGATTCACCTAGTTGGATTCATTTAGCTGGAAGGATGACGCTTCGAACTATGATATGATCTAAATCTTACATAGCACAGATAGCACGTGTATGTTATTTCGCTACAAGCCTATGAATAGACCCCTAGAGGGTCAGAGCATATTGAATCGTTTACGAAATCTCAAAGAAATTCGATTGAGACCGGTAAATGTTTTTTTTGGGGTAAATAAATAACAGATCAATTATGATCCAATTTCTTTGCTCTCCAGCAATCTAGCAGTACAACCATGTGATAGAATCAATGCGCAGAGAGCCTATCTTCTCTCCTATTGCAATGATTCACAGCATTTTTGGAAGCACTCCTATAGCTACAGCTACTAAGCACACAAACACAGCAACACGCCATATTATTTCTCTAAAAATACTTCTCGCATACTTCATATTAGCCTCACTAGACAGGAAAAGCTGTTGAGCTCCACAACGCGTCAGAACTGCGTCTTTATTTTCATGAGGAAACGGCTCTGGCGGAACCTCACAACCGAGGAAGTCACACAACGGTTTCCAACCCTGCGTGACACTGTAGATCAACAACCGAGAAGAGGGAACCATCGCCTTGACTCGAGCATTATGCATTCGGTAATGGTGGCGATGGATTTGTGTAGAATCGGGGTTTTCACTGCCTACAGCTGCGTGTACCATTCCGTTCAGAATACGCGAGGCTTTGCGTAAGGTCGGGGAAAACAACTGTATCACAAATCTTTGGTACCACGGAGGGTTCTTGTACCTGAATTGTGTCGCTACACTTTTGCTCCAGGCGTCTTGGTCCTCTCGGACCATGAGTACCACTTTGGCGCACGGAAATGCCGCTAGTATCTCTTCAAAGAAGAAATACGCAGGCCCGTCAGTGACAGAGTCTATATCTTTAAACATAGCATGTAAATCAGGTATTTTGCCGTGATATATCAAGTCGTACCACTCGTCTAAATATTCAAGAGTCTGAGGGATGGCGTCCATGTTGTTGTAACCAAGGATTTCAAGTGCTTTGGCCATCGTTTTGGTTCCTGTTTTACAGATCCCGGCACAGATCACCTTCATTGTGGCGTTATATGGAACCACAAATCTTTTTCGCGTGCTTAGTCTAAACTCGTTTAATAAGTTTGTAATCATATGGACCCGGGGGGGGGGGGGGGACTCCCTATATTTGAATGCTAGGGGTGACCGTCGTATTTTTTAGGGGTTGAAATCGGTGATCTGGTATTTTTTAGGGGTTCGAAAATAAAAAACGGTAAAGTGACAAAAATAGGTATTTTTTAGGGGGCTCTCACGCAAATTAGGTAGTGTTTTTGAAAGTCGAGAGGATACATTTGATGTATATTAAATAAACGGCCAGAATAAAATTTAATCTGTCAAAATTGTTGGTATTTTTTAGGGTATTTTCAGACTGAGGGGTATTTTTTAGGGTGGAAATTTTTCCGACCAGGTATTTTTTAGGGTCAAAATTCGAGTTTCCCGACGGTCACCCCTAGCATTTTAACCTTAGAGTCCCCCCCCCCCCCCCCCCCCGGGCATATGGATGAATGCTAGCGCCACATGATGTTGACATTATTTAATTGGAGTTAATCTTGCATACAAAATGAGCGCATGCCCGAAAATAAATATTCTAGTAATCATCACGTGATATAAAGCACATGGTTGCCCTGAAACACCTCGATTCTGGTCACGTTCTTATATCTGTGTATATAAAAACACTAAGAGTGTTCAATGTCCATATAGATAAAAAAAGATTGCAAATTGTACTCCTAAAAAATGATCTTAAAATGTGCATTTAGTGTCTATCCCCGATAAATCACTCCTGCTCGCTTTTTTACTACTCCTGAAAACGTCAACATGGTCAAAATAACTATAACTTGGATCGGCCAATAAAGAATATATTTCTCGAGTAACAATAACAATAACAACAACAATAACAATAATAATAATAATAATAATAACTCTTGTAATAATCCACTCTTGTAATAATAATAATAATAATAATAATATATGTTATAGGCGCTTAACATCCATAAAAACAGTAATAACAATTTGATACAAAATAAAAACCACTGAAACAATAAAATAGTAAAAACATGGTTATCATAATAAAAAATAAAAATTACAATATATTCTCGAGTGTGAAGGAATAGGTTTTACACATACATATAACGTTTCCGTAAAACGTTGTCATCCAAAAAGCCTATGAGATTGAAGCGCAAAAAAATTTCAACACATTTCAAGCATGTTTGTTTCGTAATATTTTACAAATATTCAAATAAATCTTTGCCCATACTCCCTAGCGCATCAAACTTTGTTGCCTTTTCCAGTGACAACGTCTCCCGGAAACGGTATATTGTACGCCTTCGGAAAGTCATCTAATGAAAGAACAAGTCATCCAATCTTGAGAACAAGAAACTAAAGAATGCACTTCTGTAAACTTTTTTTCTGAAACTTGGCAGTTTTACTAATAAGTAGGTGCTCTTTTTAACTGTGCTGATGGATTTATTTCCGTGGCCTAATTTGGAAATACGAAGAGACACCTCGACAAGGTCAGGTATTCGCCTACAATGCTTGAACTAACATCGTTTCAAGAATTTCAAACTTTAATTTCTAACCTATCTGAGCACTGGGCTTTCCTTGGTTGAGGGACCGAGAGGTTCACGTGAATGGGAAATCATTTCCCATTGCTGAGAATAAGAAAAATAACAACCACGGGAATCGAAAACCCCATGGACGCATGGATGGGAAATTAAGACCGAAACCAAGAAAACCATGTGATTTTAGGCGAGGATGCAATGCAACTTTTAGATCCCCAAAACTCTAAGGCGCCATTTATTCTACAGGAAATTTCTACAGAAACCAATAGACCAATGGGAATTTAGTGGCAACACTTCCCAAACTTAATAGCAGTTAAATGGCATAATAAATCATAATAATTTTATGTATCAGTCAATTCCAGCGGTGACCATGCGGCGTTATGTGGCGTTATTTTCTGTAACTGGGGCATTGTAACTGCCAATCGATAGTTATTATAACTGATGTTGTGGTTCGCAAAACCCGACGCGCTTGAGTTGAGAAAACCAAAATTCCCCATCCCCCTCCCCCGGGGAAAAACAATTCCCGACCCCGGGGCCAGCAAAATTTTCAAAATTCCCCACCTCAGGGAAGGCAGTGGTGTGCAAATGCCCCACGGTGTCCCGGGGGGGGGGGGGATGGTCACCGCTGGAATTGACTGATACATTACGAGACGATTTTCACATGCTTCGAATTGATCTGAAACATATAACAATCAATAAACAATGAAAAAAATCAAGAGTAAGTGGAATTGATATGAAACTGTCGAACTTGAAGGAGAAAGTTTAAACAGATAACAAGCAAGAGTTTCTGAGCAGAATTGACATAAAACAGGAACTTTTTCTGGCGAGAAACTCGTCTCAGACGAGTTTCCGTCTCTAGTGTGAATACAGCTATTATTATACACATATGAGGTTGTCACTCGCCCAGCATTAGGAATATTAATCCTATCCATGAAATAATTGTTTTCTCGTAAGTGGAATAAATAGACCCATGAGTATTTGTGTCTCATTCACATGAATCGAATGGTGGAAATATAGTTCAAGCCCAAAACATGCCAAATCATAGGAAAATCGGTTTAAACATAAAGGAATTTGAGGATAAGGGAAAACTACTGATATTTGTATAAAAAATCAGCCATTGTATTCCTTGCGAGAAAACCTCCGTTACATAGCGCGTTCTCATATCAAAGATTGTTTCCCTTATCCCCATACTATTTCCTTTTCAATTGGTTTTCCTTTGTTGTCACACAACGCGTTCGTTTGGCGTAGAATCTCTCGTCAGGTGTTGTGTTGAATGCGATTAACACCCAGGCCTCTATACCGAGTCGATACGCTTCGTGTGACAACCGAAAATCCGAGGCGTCCTATATAAAGGGCCATTCCATTTTTAAGCCGAACCCCCCCTACGGAAGAGCACATTTCCTTTAGTAACCCCCTCGGAAAAAAGAGCCCTTTTTGGATTGCACCCCTCTGAGAAACCCACGGAAGAGGGTATTTGTTTATTGCACCCCCTCAGAAGAACCCACGGAAGAGGCTTTTTCTTATTCTACCCCCTCGGAAAAAAACACTTTCGGTTTGACCCCCTCGGAAATGGCCATTTGCTATACCCCCTAGGAAAACTTCTTCTGTAGGGGGGGTGCGGGGGGGGGGGGGGTGCGGCTTAAAAATGGAATGGCCCAAATAAGATTTCAAGCTACGCTTACTCACTTGTCTTATATTAATACAGCTTGGTTACTTTTCTTCCAGTCATGACATCGAAGCACAGGACCTCAGTGAGCTCATAGTGCCACCGCCCATGCGTAAGTATCTATAATGGTCATTTCTGATGTTCCTGTGCGAGAAACGTTTCTGATTGGCTGATGGCTACGGACCTAAATCCTCAACTGGGAGATGCCGATTATTGCGAATGCACATTCTGCTAATTCTCTTTGTGCACGTACTCGCTTTCCCTGCTAGCAGAGGCCACTTCTATCTTGTTCTGTGTTTTGAAGTGGCCTCTGCACACAGATGTCATAACCTCGTCAAGGATCGTGGACGCACTTGACTGGGTTGGCTGGTTTTACAAGAATGGCGTCAGTGTTTTTGCGAGTGATTTCTCGTTCAATGACCAACACACAACATTTTACTCACATTTTGGTCACGATAGAAAAATAAAACGATCCCAAGCGAATTCTCAAAGGCAAACTTTAGAATGAGTATTGGCCAGTATCAGAGCCTGCGTTTAAGGGCCTTTAAATTGAGTAAACGAGCCATCCAAAGCCCACAAAAAGTAGTTAGGCGCAAGTTGTATTGCAAATAAATTGATATTTCTTTGCTTGCGCACAAACTTGAGCTCACGCCATTTTCTCGCGCGACAGAGAAATGACATTTGTGTGCAGAGGCTACTTTTGCGTAGTTGAAAAACACAAGAAAACACTAAAAGTAAAAGAAAATGCAGGGAGAAAAAATGTAGCCTCAGCAGGGCTCCTGAAGCCCAATATTTGGAGTCATTGTTTTCATAATCCAATTAACATTCGTTACGTATGTTCCAATCGCTTTTGTTTTCACTTTGCACACCAGCATTGTTTGAACAGCTGGAAATTCTAACTTTTTTTCTATTTCAGTGGATTTTGAGGATTCCGAGACCTGCAGTATTGTGACCTCAGACTCGTTCTCCACATCTGTCTCTGACGCTAACCATGAGGGTACGAAGACAGTGGATGAACTACTACAGGTACGTTATATGGCGGAGCTAGCCACGCCGCAGGCGCACAAGCAGAGCTCCGTGTTTATTAAGAAAAGCGTAGATATGTCAATGCTGGTAGTAATCCATTCATGGGAAAACCTGAATTTTAATTTTCCCATTGGACAAGAATGGGATTTCACATACACTGTATAGCCATGGGAAAGCCGAACACTTCTCATCCTTGTGCCATAGGAAATTCAGCATTTCCCATGAATGAGTTTCTGCAGCAATTGCCTGTGATAGCAGTAGCCTATGTAGCAAGCGTTCCCGCTGAGGTTCAGAGCAAAAAAAAAAATCATAGCACGGCGAACGAGTGGGCTAAAAGCGCGCTCACATTTCTTCTCTCGGAACAGAGGAGAAATGGGGGAGAAATGTGGCTGAACGCATGGGAAGTGAGCAATCGGAATTCACATGGATAGCCATTGAAAATCCGAACACTTCCCATTCGTCTACTATGGGAAATTCCGCTTTTCCCATTCCATTCCGTTTTTCCACTAAGCCATCGGGATTCAGGCGAAAAGGGGGTGGGTTATATTGGACCCTCTTTCACATCTATATGAAGGCCGCCCATATCATATTATTCCTTTCCTTACAGCAAGCGGAACAGGTCACACTTTTTTGTCGTCAACAAATTGAATACCCGGATGATGACCAAGGAGCGAAGCATGTCGTACAGTTTACAGGCGCTCAGAAACTACGAAAGTTATTGTAGAATTGGTTGACACTGAAAGATCTTATGTTAAGGTAAGCATGAATGAGAGTTATCTAAAATCTACGTCCCGTCATCAGGACATTGTCTAGTTTTAAGTTTCCGTATTGTTTGTTTGTTCGTTTCTTCAAGTTTCTTTGTTTAATAAATATTGACTGATTTGTTTGTGTTCCTCGTGAAGGACCTGAAGCTCTTACTTAAGCGATATCTCGACCCACTGAAAGATGAAAACTTTATGTCGCAAGCAGAGGTAATATTTGTTCTTAGAAAATACAATAACTACATTTTCGTGGGCGTTCATTGGTCCCATCAGGGAGTTTTGGAAGTTTATGTAAGAGTTTCTGTTTCCTGGGACAGCCAACCGAGTCAAAGATGCCAAAATCTCAGCTGACTGAGGCTCTTGAAAGGGCTTCTGAACGTCCATGTTTGCAGAGGCGTAAACGGCTCCGCCATGAAAGCCATGTCTGGTCTCTGATCCTATACTGGTGAGGTAGAAAAACCGAAAAATATTTCGTAAAAAGATTGCGGGACCAATGGGAGATGCCATCAAACTAATTCCGCATTTGCCACGAGCATCGAACCTAGAACGAAGTTGTGAAATACGCATTTATCCTGGCGTGTCTCTTACGAACACGCTGGAACTCGAAAACCTGCTAGCGTAAACCAAATGTAAATTTGGCGCGATTCTTGTCGCGCGACCCCACATTCATGTCAAATATAATCGAAACATTTGGAAGTTATTGCGATTTTGAACAAAACATTGCTTCACAGAAATGGTACCGAATTTGTATTTCATAAATTACTCTAGTTATCTGGAATTGCAACTCGCGCGAGGTTAAAAATGGCCGCTGCCAACGCTCCAAAAAGCCACGCCAAGCCTTTGCTTTACTTCTGCCGCTATCAGAGCTACTAGGTCGTTTACCAGTTACTCGGTAATTGTTAACTTTTATTTGTTGTGATATGCAAACTTTCTTGTTTCAGGTGAAAGCGTTAGTAGGGACCGTGGACGAGATCCTGGATTTCCAGAAGACGTTTCTGACGGAAATGGAGCGATTACTTGACCACGAGACTGGGTTTGAAATATTCGAAGAGATCTCGCAGTTTCAGGTTGGTGGTGTTAGGCGTTGGATTCCTCACTACTCTGCGCGTTATTTCACCATCCTCTTCATCGTCATAATAGCCATGTTCGCCATCATCATCTGCTTGCCCCTCCTGTTCCTCCTTTCTTCCCTCCTCCGCCTCGATCTCTTCCTCTTCTTCTTCCCCTCGTCGTTATCCCTGTTCAACTGCTCCTGCTTCGCCATCTTCTACGCCACCTTTTCCTCCTCCCTTTCCCCTCCTTCCCGTTACGTTCCCTTCATTCTCTAACTCCTTCGCACACTCCTGAACTCTCTTCTTCTCCCTCCTCCTTCGCTCCTTTCTCTCCCGCCGCCCTGCCCCTTCTCCACCACCACCTCCTCCTCCCTCCTTTCCATCGTCAACTCCTTTTCCTTCAACTGCCCTCCTTCTCATCTCCTACTCCAACTCCTCCTTCACTGCCCTCCTTCTCATCTCCTACTCCGCCTCCTCCTTCACTGCCCTCCTTCTCATCTCCTACTCCAACTCCTCCTTCACTGCCCTCCTTCTCATCTCCTACTCCAACTCCTCCTTCACTGCCCTCCTTCTCATCTCCTACTCCAACTCCTCCTTCACTGCCCTCCTTCTCATCTCCTACTCCAACTCCTCCTTCACTGCCCTCCTTCTCATCTCCTACTCCAACTCCTCCTTCAATGCCCTCCTTCTCATCTCCTACTCCAACTCCTCCTTCACTGCCCTCCTTCTCATCTCCTACTCCAACTCCTCCTTCACTGCCCTCCTTCTCATCTCCTACTCCAACTCCTCCTTCACTGCCCTCCTTCTCATCTCCTACTCCAACTCCTCCTTCACTGCCCTCCTTCTCATCTCCTACTCCGCCTCCTCCTTCACTGCCCTCCTTCTCATCTCCTACTCCAACTCCTCCTTCACTGTCCTCCTTCTCATCTCCTACTCCAACTCCTCCTTCACTGCCCTCCTTCTCATCTCCTACTCCAACTCCTCCTTCACTGCCCTCCTTCTCATCTCCTACTCCAACTCCTCCTTCACTGCCCTCCTTCTCATCTCCTACTCCGCCTCCTCCTTCACTGCCCTCCTTCTCATCTCCTACTCCAACTCCTCCTTCACTGCCCTCCTTCTCATCTCCTACTCCGCCTCCTCCTTCACTGCCCTCCTTCTCATCTCCTACTCCAACTCCTCCTTCACTGTCCTCCTTCTCATCTCCTACTCCAACTCCTCCTTCACTGCCCTCCTTCTCATCTCCTACTCCAACTCCTCCTTCACTGTCCTCCTTCTCATCTCCTACTCCAACTCCTCCTTCACTGCCCTCCTTCTCATCTCCTACTCCAACTCCTCCTTCACTGACCTCCTTCTCATCTCCTACTCCAACTCCTCCTTCACTGCCCTCCTTCTCATCTCCTACTCCAACTCCTCCTTCACTGCCCTCCTTCTCATCTCCTACTCCGCCTCCTTCACTGCCCTCCTTCTCATCTCCTACTCCAACTCCTCCTTCACTGCCCTCCTTCTCAGCTCCTACTCCAACTCCTCCTTCACTGCCCTCCTTCTCATCTCCTACTCCAACTCCTCCTTCACTGCCCTCCTTCTCATCTCCTACTCCAACTCCTCCTTCACTGCCCTCCTTCTCATCGCCTACTCCAACTCCTCCTTCACTGCCCTCCTTCTCAGCTCCTACTCCAACTCCTCCTTCACTGCCCTCCTTCTCAGCTCCTACTCCAACTCCTCCTTCACTGCCCTCCTTCTCAGCTCCTACTCCAACTCCTCCTTCACTGCCCTCCTTCTCATCTCCTACTCCAACTCCTCCTTCACTGCCCTCCTTCTCATCTCCTACTCCAACTCCTCCTTCACTGTCCTCCTTCTCATCTCCTACTCCAACTCCTTCTCCTTCCCCCTCCTGTCCTTCGCCACCTCCTTCCCTATCCTCCTCATCGTCACGTTTCTCACTGATAAAATCTTCTCCAACATCTTCACTATCCGCCCCTCCCTTCTCTTTCTCCTTGCCTCCTATTATCCTCCCATTATCATTGTCCAATCTCATCTCATCTCAGCTATTCTATTATTTCTACTGCCAGAATGTAATCTATACAATCGGTGAGACTTTTCTGCAATACACCGAGCACTTCAAGCTGTACAGCGCGTTTTGTTCAAGTCACTCAAGGGTCGTGGAACTACTTGAGCCAGGTGAGTCTTGAACACAGATCCCATGTTCTCAATGCAATCCCCCTGCTATTTCTTGTGTGAACATGCTCGCTACCGACAGTATTTTCAAATGTTATCACTAGGATCATTGAATACAACGGCGACATACTGTCTCTCAGATATAGTTTACAAACAGACCATATTAATGTCATCTTTCGGATCATGGAATATAACGGCGATCAACAGTTGTCATATATGGTCCACAAAAGAGACCATAATGTTAGAATTACAGGAATTGTCAGATGGTGGGTCGTGGTTTTGAACCTCGGCCGGGCGTGACCAACACCCGAGGTCCTTTTCCAAATAATTGAGGAGAAGGTGGTGCCTTTGCAAAAAAAAAAAACGAATTAAATGTTAACACTTGATTTCTCTCAAACTCCTCAAGACACTCTTTATGACGGTCGTATTCCTTTGTTCTCGTTTGCGTTTCTTGACTATTACACTTGGACTACTGTCCATTGTCCTACTTTCATGTATGAACTCATCTACCTCCCAGGCAAGAACGAGGCGTTGCGTAATTTCCTCGACGCTCGAAACCCCAAGAACCAGCACTCCGGTACCCTGGAGTCCTACTTCATCAAGCCTATACAGGTACGTGGACGTTATGTGACGGACGGCAGTGGGAATCGGGCTGACCTAACGTTGTTAGATGAAATTTGGGCGGCGTTCAGATGAGCGTCCAAAAGTATTTGCATTTGCTTTACATTCTCATTGGTCCCTCATGTCTGCCAAGCAATCTAATTTTTAACCAAACGCGGCTGTGTATTTAGTGATGAAGCGCGCTCGCAGCGTGGTGGTTATTTTACTTGACTTGTGATTGGCCGTCAAGGAAGCCATCGAGCGACAATTTCTTCTCTCGTTTATGATCGGCTAGGTGTAAACTAAAACACGGTTTGACTGTTACTTCAGTGTTTATAGAATTGTGCACATCGCACTACATCTTAAACAACTGTAATTTGTGACTTTTTACGCAGCGTATTTTGAGATACCCGTTATTGCTGAGGACGATCCTGAAGTTACTGGACGAGTCAAGTGAGGAATACCATGTCCTGTTAGGTGAGAGAAATTTGGCAATACCAAAGGATGTGCTATGTTGTAAGAAAAAGTGCATGACGCACTGTTAATTTGAATGACAAATTTAATATTTGAATTTTATTACAGGTTCTACCAAATTCAACTGTCGATTAGTTTGAGTTCGAAATTAAAACTCCTACGTTTCAATTTCAGAGGCTGTAGTTGCGATCGAAAAGGTCGCTACACACATCAACGAGATGCAGAGAATTACCGAGAAGTTCGCACCTATGTTTAACCAGCTCGTTACCGAATACGATCACTGCGAGGTAAATAAGATTTTCTGGAAGCTGCGCAACCTTTTGTTGAACCGCTTCGATCGGATCAGCTCCCTCTCCCTCCTTCACCTTGGAAACTTACCCAGCCTGGAATTGCATAGTTTAGAATGCCCATCCTGGAAATTTCTCCACAGTTATAGGCGGCACCCAACACAGATTTTCAGGCCGCCTTGGACCACCCAGCCTGGAATTCCAGAGTTTCTCGTCAACAATGGTATCGCAACTTCCCAGTTCTAGAAAACAAAGATCCTCATCCGAGAAGACGCGAAGGTCTAACTATTTGCAGATGTAAAAGCAAATACATCACGTTCTACTCGTTAGACCACCACAGTCCGGTCGAGGTTTGAACCCACGATATGATGTCGCTTGTGGTAACTTGATGATATGATGTCGCTTGTGAAATCTCAATGTAACCATCTACAAAAAAATGTATACGTGATTTACTGCATTCGCTCAAAAATATGGCATTACCTCCCCTAGATCGGCCGATGGAAACGGATACTTTCCTTCGCTCTGTTTATTGCTAGGATGACAAAATGGCGGTCTTTCCCTTAGGTCTCGGATGTAACTATCGATCGTCTGATCCACCACGGGAAGGTCACGTGGCTCAACTGCCCCGACGAGCCTCGTTCTGGTACGCTGAAGGTCCGCTATCCCGTGTCGCCTCGACTTGGGAAGAAAATCACACACTCGATCATGCAGATATTTGGTAAGAATACCGAATCTCCATAGCCAATCGGGGCCCAGCAATGCGACCATTATTCGCTAATGGCGACTAGATTTCGGTTTTGGCGAGCAAAATGGCGACTTACATTTCCACTCTGTACGTTTTTAAAAAATGCCCTTCTCAAAGCTGTCAAGAGCATTAATTCGGAAGAAAACTCTGGCGACCGGATTTAAATAATGGTGACCAAACTGAACTATTTGGCGACTAGAATATTTTATTAGGCGCCAGTGACATCTCTCGAAAAATATATTGTCGGGCCCTTCTATTGTAGGACGTAGATTTTAGCAGCTGTTTTATTCTTACGGTTGTTTTGTATCTTTTTATTTCGCTGTTAATCATGATATCCCCGGTTTTTTTTTTCAGTGTTTGAGAAAGTCGTTATTCTAATACATCTGGAAACGAAATCAAGAAAAAAGGAGAAGGTAAACCACAATAAGGCTCCGAAGGGACAGCGGGAGAATCAGCTTTGATTCATTTCAATGGACGATTCCAGCTATTAGCGCGCGCGCTCTTCTTTATTCAGAAATGCCAAGCCGTGTCCCATAACTACCAGAATGCAGCGCGCGCTTTTTTAACAGTTTGTTCGACAAATGTCCCACATCTACCGACATGCAGCGCGCGCGTGCGTTATAGCTGGAATCGTCCATTTCACTATAAAACATGTCTTTTTAGCGTACTTTGCCATAGAAGCAATATTGTCAAGCATGTAATTGCAGGCTGTTCAAAATCCTTTACCAAAATCTTCTTCAATTGAGTCCAATTTGGATTCTATACTGCAAGATTATAAGTGGTAGTATTCCGTCTCATGTTCAACTTGACATTAAGAGCGGCTCCGCGTGAATATCAACTGAGGCGTGCAAGATAGAAAAATCGAAAATACTCAAACTTCGCTCAAAACATGCTTTTGGGTCACGGTTTATGAAAATATATATTTTGATCCGATCGATCAAATATTTTTATTTTTAGGCGCCCTTTCTTGTTTCGGCCTCTCGAGCCAGCAAAATCGACTGAAAAATAGCCTCCGAATAAGGCCCTATATTACGGCGCAAAATAAAATTCATTCTCAAATAAACACAATCACGCTAAAGTTCGATGTTTGCTTCTAGTCTGTGTTGAATTTCAAAGTGATCAGATTAAAATATAATTTTTGACAGGTTTAGAAATATGATATCCCCGTGTGCGAATGTTCAAAGTCTGATTTTGGGCATTTTACGAACGCAAAAATAAGTACATGCGATATGGCTCTTGCCGAAATAAATACAATCGGTGGATAGAGTAACATCCCCTCTTCAAAACAGTGAGATAAAATTTTGGGGATCTTTAATTCTGTGGCGCTGAAGGCGAGAAGTGTACATACACTTGAGCGCTAAATTGACCTCTTGACTCTGTCACGCTGAGAGCCGCATCAAACAAATACCGTCCTTTCCAGGAACGAACTTGTGCTAAACTCCGGATAAGAACCAAGTATAAGTTAAATAAACTATTCTGGTTGTAAAAAGAATGATTTAATTAAGTAAAACAATGATTTGTGTACAGTTCTTACCTGATGACCACACTCTAAAGAGCTCACATAAGGCACGATTTCTTGTGAAGGCAAGGTTCTAAACTATTCAAAGACATCGGTAGTAGAATATGCACAGTGGATCAAACTGATCACTTTAGGAAACCTCCATGTTACCTTGAGGTAGAAATAGATTAATATCTTGAGTCTGATCGAGAAGGACGGTTTCACGTGCACTGATCCTGGTCGAGTTCGGTCGAGTGTGTGACAAACAAAGCAATGTACCACAGGCTACCCGCGTGCCGATATATTCTGTTTATTCGCGTTCGATTCAATTCAATATAAAGTGTCAGCACTATATAAAGCATACACACATCGGCATAAGTCTGGCCAAGACTGATCGACTAGCCTGTACGTTGCACGTTGCTTGATAAAAATAGATTCTATTGCACTATAGCAATAAAACATCATCACACGTTCCTAAATCCTAATCATGGGGTAGGGTGGTCAGGTACCATATCGTCCATTGACCCCGCCCAAAGCAACGCTTATTTAAAAAAAAGAAAGTTGCCACTCTGTGTCACGCATAACTCCCGGGGGGGGGGGTACTCCCTATATTGGACTATACGGGGATGCTCGGCCCGAAAGGGGTAGGGTTTTCAAGCTGGAGGTATAAGAAAGGGGTAGGGTTTTCAGGCTGGGTATAAGAAAGGGGTAGGGTTTTCAGGCTGGACTGGGTATAAAAACAGTAGGGAAAATTGTAATTTTGGTATAAAAAAGGGTCTGTATTTCAACGGTTTTTCACCCGCAACGCGAGAGCAAAACCATTTCTTTTTAACAGAGCACAAAGCCGATTTTCAGGCTTGGTATAAGAAAGGGGTACCTTTTCGGCTTTGGTATAAGAAAGGGGTAACTTTTCTGCTCTAAAATTGGAATAAAGAAGAGTAAAGGGGTCCAGAATCTGGGCCGAGCATCCCCGTATAAAAGTTTTGGGAGTAAGTAAAAAGAAAATCAATATCTTTTCGGCTTGGAGTTGGCCCAGATTCGTGAAATACTGTGACCTCGGACTTGAAAATACATATGTGTTATTTGCGCCGGCTGGGAGGTCCGTGTAGGCAAAAACTGTGACCGAGGCCTGGAAAGGCCGAGGTCACAGTTTTCCCTAGACGGACCGACCTCAAGCCAGTTAAAAACTTTTTATTTATTCCAACTATAAAATTTGATTTTTTCGATGAAAACAAGCTTGCGCAAATGGTTACCGTGACCTAGGTCAGAGATAGGAAAATCCTCCCCCCCCCCCCCTCCCCAGCGCGCTCTTAGAACCAATCAGAATGCAGGATTCGTTACCGTGCCCTCTAGGAAAAACATATGATTCTCCAAGCCGGTTGATTGCATGTATAAAGCGAATGGCTCTCCCATGAAACACATGGTTATGTCACGCTCGGCGTTGACTTCGCCATGCAATGCCGTTGTTTTCGCCTTCGATGGCATATTGTATTAAATAGCGTTTTCTTTTTCTCAGGACGAAAAAGGCCTGTTGCGAAGTACGGCAGTTACTTATGCCCACCAGAATTAAAGCGACAGATTACTTACCTGCACGTGTCAGTAAAAGGCTGGCATGAGTTTGATACGTTTGTCTAAGGCAGTATATTTACGCCCCGGGGGTATTCCCCTAAAAATGGACGGGGGTGCTCATCCTATCCCTTTGGGTATACAATTCACCCAACTGCTATAGGGGTGTCCAAAGTCAGGGGCGGATTTAGAGGGGGGTCGCGCCCCCCCTTTCTCGGGAGATTTTCCCATTATCTGTAATTGCTGGAGGAAATTGGAAAATTTGCGTCCCATTTTTTCACTATCCGGCTCCCCTTTCAGAAATTCCTTAATCCGCCCCTGAAAGTGTCTGCTACCCCTGCAAAAATTCAGCCACAATAGAATACATTGTTTCAGCTTGATGGTAATTTCTTAAGGACCGCAATAACATTAGGATTTTCTGCATCTAATTTGCTATCTCTCACTTTTGGCCACACCCAATTTGTTATCCCGGCCAGCCTTAGGGTAAAAATTTATTTTCCTGACGAGCACCCCCGTCTATGTTTATCAAACAACGTGCAAAGTATACGCCTGTCAACCACAAAAAAACGTTGTATTGCAGAAAACCAAAGGTCCATTTACACAGCGCGATTTCAGCTGCGATTTGAGGTGCGATTTCTGTGGCGATCCCATGGCGGTGATGATCGGTCTGCGATTTCACTTGCGATGTCACCGCGAAGTCGCAGGCGTTTTGAACATGTTCAATTCCCCTGCAATGTTTGTGTGATTTATTCAGATCGCCAACAAATTGGCAAATATTGCGGGGCCAAATCGCTGACCGTTCACACCAACGCGATGACTCCGACGATCGCCGGCCGCAAATTCGCAGCTGCCAAATCGCGCCGTGTGCACCCGCGCGAGTACCAAGAATCATTTTGAATCAGAAAAGATATGAGAAAAAATATATAATACTTTTCCATCAATCAATCAATGATTATAAAGCTTTTCAGAATAAATATATACACGCAAAATATAATTGAATCGAACGCGAATAAACAAAATATCGGCACGCGGGTAGCCTGTGGTACATTGCTTTGTTTGTCACACACTCGACCGAACTCGGCCAGGATCAGTGCACGTGAAACCGTCCTTCTCGATCAGACTCAAGATATTAATCTATTTCTACCTCAAGGTAACATGGAGGTTTCCTTAAGTGATCAGTTTGATCCACTGTGCATATTCTACTACCGATGTCTTTGAATAGTTTAGAACCTTGCCTTCATTTAGAGTGTGGTCATCAGGTAAGAACTGTACACAAATCATTGTTTTACTTAATTAAATCATTCTTTTACAACCAGAATAGTTTATTTAACTTATACTTGGTTCTTATCCGGAGTTTAGCACAAGTTCGTTCCTGGAAAGGACGGTATTTGTTTGATGCGGCTCTCAGCGTGACAGAGTCAAGAGGTCAATTTAGCGCTCAAGTGTATGTACACTTCTCGCCTTCAGCGCCACAGAATTAAAGATCCCCAAATTTTATCTCACTGTTTTGAAGAGGGATGTTACTCTATCCACCGATTGTATTTATTTCGGCAAGAGCCATATCGCATGTACTTATTTTCGCGTTCGTAAAATGCCCAAAATCAGACTTTGAACATTCGCACACGGGGATATCATATTTCTAAACCTGTCAAAAA
Source organism: Scolanthus callimorphus (assembly GCA_033964015.1). Classification (NCBI taxonomy): domain Eukaryota; kingdom Metazoa; phylum Cnidaria; class Anthozoa; order Actiniaria; family Edwardsiidae; genus Scolanthus; species Scolanthus callimorphus. The sequence goes on along the minus strand of CM066922.1, from coordinate 25,843,737 downwards.
TTATATTTTAATCTGATCGCTTTGAAATTCAACACAGACTAGAAGCAAACATCGAACTTTAGCGTGATTGTGTTTATTTAAGAATGAATTATTTTTTGCGCCGTAATATAGGGCCTTATTCGGAGGCTATTTTTCAGTCGATTTTGCTGGCTCGAGAGGCCGAAATAAGAAAGGGCGCCTCAAAATTAAAATATTTGATCGATCGGATTAAAAAATATATTTTCATAAACCGTGACCCAAAAGCATACTTTGAGCGAAGTTTGAGTATTTTCGATTTTTCTATCTTGCACGCCTCAGTTGATATTCACGCGGAGCCGCTCTTAAATGTCTCCTCAGAGCTCGTCTCTCAAAACCGCCGAGGAAATAAAATTCAAGACGCTAATACCCGTGACGTCACTCGTGATACGCGATCACTGTTGGGCAAATGATGGTAAGTGTACCGAGGAGCCTTAGGCAGTCACGCCTTTGTTGCCATTCGACATGACCAGAATAGACGCTTTTCCAAAATGGCCGCTGAAAATTCAAATCAATATTTTGTTACAAATGAACACCAGCACTAGAACACACATCATCGCTTTAGTAAAACTACAAAATTTCGCTGCATTATATCCAATATTTTCCGAGAAAACGAACGTTAAAAATTTGTATGCGTCATATCCCCAGTCATACAAATCTCTGTACAATTTCAATTTTCAGACTCTGCTTTCTCAGCCAACATGGCATTTGGCATAACGAAAATTTAAAGTATTACTAATGTGAGGATACTCTCTCTAGTGCCAGTATTTGATTTTCATTCAGTTTAATTTTAAGGGGCATGTGAATTTGCGGCGGCCACTTTGGAAAAGGGTCTATTGGCATAGAAATGTCAAAATATGCTTCATTTACCGAATTCAATCGAAAACATTGCACCACATCCCATCAATTAGCCGATGGAAATGGATGCACTTATGACTCGGTAAAATATCATCGTCATTATTGTCGGCCTCACCAGCATCATCAACACGCATCATCCTGAATATTCCATTATTCATCATGAGAGTCATTATTGCCATCTTCAGGCGGGAGGGGCGGGGGCGGGGGCGGGTGTTGCATGGGACAGATGGCTAAGGCTTGCCCCCAAGACAAACATTTCTAGCTACGGCCTTGATCGTTCTATATTTTCATGTAGTACAGATGATTTCCATTCTTGCCTTTGTTAGCAGACACGCTTCACTCGTGGGAGTTAGTAAACATCAGTGACACTACCGAACTCGGCCGACAAGAGTGCACATACCTCTTTGCTAGCAAGTAAGTGTTACCATGGGAGCCATTCAGGGTTGTAGCAGATGGTAGTTTGTCGCCACCTTATATCATTGTGGCAAATTGCTAAACAGCTCTTCTTTGATTCATGAAAGGCATCAGACACGGTGACATTCAGTGATCTGCGCTCACTCCGCTGCAGTTATTTCTCGAGTCTTGAGCTTATATTTTCATAAACTGTGAAGTTGAAACTCATTGTGTATTCCCGAGGGTGGAACTAACAAAAGTTGAACTGATGCACCGGAAACGGAACTCCGTAAACAATCTGGGTTTTGTAAAATTAAATTAAATAATATAACATAGTTTACGATATACGCTTTAAATTTAGGTATCACTAATTGTCAAGATAGGACAATTTTTCGTCAAATTATGCCATTGCAACGAAAAAGTACCCGGAAGGTCCTGGGCTAAACTGTGCTATATAATTTCATTTCATTTTACGGAGTTCCCTTTCCGGTGCATCAGTTCAACGTTTTAGAGTTCCGCCCTCGCGAATATTCGCTATTTTCGTTAATCATTGACACCATATTAGGATTGACTAAGATGTGTTCTAAAAAACCGTGCCGGTAAAATATTGTTTTAAATGTTTGTTGGTAAAATCGTCTTTTTAAAATTTCAAAAATCCCCAACATGTTTTTTTAGAACACATCTAAGCCCATGGTAAAATGGTGTTAAAGAACGAAATCATCGTAACCCTCGTGCCTGGAGCTCATGAAAATTGACCCGATGCGTCGGAAAGGAAACTCCCTAAAAACCGTGTTTAAACATAGTTGAGGAGAAGAAATATACTTTAAAATAAGGTATCACTTGTCAAGATGCGACGTTTTTTCGCGAAATTATGGCATTTTAATGAAAATTACCATGAAGGTATTCCGTAACCTTAAGTACTGGAAAAGCAATTTAAAAGTAATGGAATTTCATCGGTGCTTTTCTTGTGTGATCCCTGCTAACCCAGGATTAATTACCGTGCTGTCTCGATTGGTTTGTTCAAAACTAAACCTAGTTTAAATTTAACAACCAGCGCCTGGAGTCAAAGCAGCATGTAAGTATGCGCAAATTCACTGCAAGCAGTCTCACTTTATCCTGGGATTCCAGTAATTGTTGCTGTGCGCTGATGTTGTATCGGTGAAAGTGCTGACGTTCTCTGGCTGTGTTTCAGGGGTCCTACTGAGAAAAGCGAGATGGTTCGTCGGATCAAGGAAGCCATAAAGCGCGGCATTAAGGCAGGATCGTCTGCCTCTACTATCCGATCCCATCACAGCTTCCGCCGCGCCGACACCATCGGCAAGCTCAACTCCTCCGACCCGGGTCCCTTCCTTCGTTCTGGCGCCGATCACAACCTCCTTCGCCGGTCTTTCAGTCATAACCCCGAGGAAGCCCAGAACAGACGGACCTCTCTTGTTGAAAACGAACATAGGCATTACTTGTCGCTTCTTGGCGCAGTAGATACGCATTCACAGGAGAATTTACACCGGACTGTAGAGGAGAGAATTACAGTGGTACATATGGATGAGAAGCCTAAAACTTTAGATATTGGAACATACTAAATCGGTTCGTCAAAGAGTCCAACGTCACGGAGTGCGTTCTGTCTTCTAATCTTTCCACATCGAAAGTTTCCACCGGACTTGGCTGGCAGGGTGCCAGCGTGATTATAAATGATTCATGATTCATGATTATAAAACGTTAAGTGCTGAGCACACTGCGGGGCTGAAACCTAGTTAGTGCCATAACCGTGCCAAGTCCATAAACGAGAGACTTGGCACGGACTTGAAGGTGAGGTTCTTGCGTGCCGTAATCTTGACGCCAGATGTCGCTTTAGCATTCCTGCAAATTCTGCTGAATACGCGATAACTAATGTTTTCTAGTGCACCTTTCCTGGGACCCGTCTCCCTGAGAGCCTCCCTCCCTAATATTTCACACAAAGGCAGAATAGGACATTCCACACAAAGACAGTCAAACAGAACTGTTTGTGCCATACACGTAAAAATCTTTCAAATGTTAAACAAAATAGGTTATTGTACACCGTAATTTTGACGCGCTGTCATACGGCCATTCCATTTTTTAGCCGCACCCCCTTCCCCCTCTACGGAAGAGGTCATTTTCTTTTAGTAACCCCTCGAAAATTATTGCTCTACCCCCTCGAAAATACCTACGGAAGAGCCTTTTTGGGATTGCACGCCCCTCGGAAAAACCCAGGGAAGAGTCTCTTTCTATTTTTTTGGGGGGGAGGAGGGGAGCAGATAAAAAATTCAAAACTCATACTAAATCTATCAACACACCTGGTAGATGGACAGGCTTACAGGCGGACGTGGAAGTCCACTAGACTAGTCCACTTGCCTGCCAGTAGATCGTACGATTGGGCTGTTAAAAAAGGCGTAAACCCCCTAACGAGAAACGCTAAATGTGGGAATTCCAGGGCCCCTGCCCTGTTGAACGTTACTCTACTGCAGAACTAGGGCCTTGATTTGAACATATGGTCTTGTGGTTCTTGGGGGGTTAACAAATGGTCTTCTTATTTATGACTGAGACAAAATCAAACTTGAACTTGTGCTATAACGTCGTTGAAGCATACGGGAACGAGCTCAGAAGTCCCCGCTCTTGTCTCGATTTGTAAGCTGTAGCTGTCACTCTTCCATTCCCGTATGCTAATCAAATGAATACGTTTAAATTGGACTTTAAATAACGTTTATCCTCTGGTACTACCGATAGTCTTAGAGTCACTCTTTGGCATTAGTCAAGGTAGTAAAAAAATTAAATGTAAAAAACGCTGAATATTTAAGGTCCGACGTTTTTGGTTCATCAAAGGCTCGGACAGCTGTTTTATTGAGATACCAATAAAACAGATAAGAGTGGCTTTTGGCTTTAAGAAAACGCACACGCCGTCAGACAGAAAAGTTAACGCACGTGATAAATTAATTTACCAAAATCACACTGTTTTGAAATTTTCATTCAAAGGCAGTCTCTCCCGCGCGAATATTTTTCAAACGAGCTTTTACCATCGTATGCATTGCTACGCGACCTCAAAATTCACTGTTGGGCGATTGGCGATTTTACGCAAGAAAATTGTTGTCAATTTTCTTGAACCAGAAAGTTAAACATTTGAGTCAAGGAAGCAAAATGATAACTGAAACCATTTTGGTTGATTTTGCAATCAATGCCGGCCCGCTGAAGCAGCCGAAACCAGCGTTTTGGTTTGATTGACAGCTAAAAATCGCCAATCGCCCATCACAACATTGAATTTTTAGGTCGCGTAGCAATGCTCATTAGCGTGAAGGAGGTTGGAAAACGGGGTCTTAATTTGCATAGAATTTTAGATATTATTTCTTTGCCAAGTAATATCAATGTGTTTTTCATCATGATTATAAACCAAGCCTCGAAGTCGGTTAAAGGCCCATCACCAACCGCGAGTCTTTGCGCCCCGTTTTCTTTTGTTTTCAAACTGATCCATTGTTTTTCGGGTGCTCTGATTGGCTAAGAGTCCGCAAAGGCTCTCGGTTGGTGATAGGCCTTTAAGAAAAAACTCGGCTCTCCCTCGTTTTTTCGACCCACTTCCCAGTGTTTGAAATCCTGATTAAACACGCTCTCTAGTGTTTGCATTTTGGACAAATATGGAGAGAATTCCAGGGATTCAAATGTACCGATTGAACGTTGAGCGCGACAGTGGTGACAGGGATGTGATCACGTGCGTCCAACTTTTCAGCTGCAGACAGGAGAGACTTCTCGGAACCGATACTCACTCTATTCGGTAGTAGTAGACATACTGTAGTATCATTATTTTTGTTTCTATTTACATCAGATGTATAAACTTTCAAGAAACTCACCACGTTGGATTTTTTGGTGCGTTGTATCATATTGTAAAAACAGAGTTTCATTGTATATAGTTTTTGCCAACTGCGAATTTATTGAAATAATAAAAAATATTGTTTACAAGACGACATCGTTACAATGGTATTGGTAGAGTTAAAGGGGAATGCGAAGATAATGAGGCGAGGGTGGATGGGATGGTGGAGGACGGGTAGGGGTAATGGTGAGGGTAGATGGAGGAGAGTTAGGGTAAAGGTGAAGGAAGATGGGAAGATTGGACGATGGAGGAGGCGGAAGGAGTAAAAGTCAGGGTGAATGTTAAGGTGGGGGGCGAGGTAGGGACAAAGGCGAGGGTGGATGTGAAGGTGGAGGAGAGGTAGAGGTAAAGGTGAAGGAAGATGGAGGAGGCGGAAGGAGTAAAGGTAAGGGTAAATGTGAAGGTGGGGGCGAGGTAGGGACAAAGGCGAGGGTGGATGTGAAGGTGGAGGAGAGGTAGGGGTAAAGGTGAAGGAAGATGGAGGAGGCGGAAGGGGTAAAGGTAAGGGTAAATGTGAAGGCGGGTTCGACGTAGGGACAAAGGCGAGGGTGAGTGTGAAGATCGAGGAGAGGTAAAGATGAAGGAAGATGGAGGAGGCGGAAGGAGTAAAAGTAAGGGTGAATGTTAAGGTTGGGGCTAGGTAAGGACAAAGGCGAGGGTGAAGGTGGAGGAGAGGTAGGGGTAAAGGTGAAGGAAGATGGGAACATGGGGGAGGCGGAAGGAGTAAAGGTAAGGGTGGATGTGAAGTCCGAGGAGAAGGTAGGGGTAAAGGTGCGCTCGAATCACGCTACCAAATTCGAGAATATGAAGGAGGCGGTATTGGCGAAGGCAGATGTGAAGTTGAAGAACATAATAGTGGTTAAGGTGAATGTGAAGATGGATTAGACGGCAGGCAGGGGTGAAGGCGAAGGCAGATGCGAAGATGGAAACAAAAGGGGTATAGGTGATTGCAAATGTGACGAGGAGGGAGACAGAGGGGTAAAAGTGAGGATGGATGTGAATGTGGAGGAGACAGTAGGGTTAAAGAGGAAGGAAGATGGAGACAAAAGGGGTATAGGTGAAGGCAAATGTGAAGATGAGGGAGACAGTAGGGGTAAAGGTTCGGATTGGTGTGAATCTGGAGGAGACAGTAGGGTTAAAGAGGAAGTCGGATGTGAAGATCGAGTAGATATTATCGGGGGAAGGGAGATGCGGAGATGGAGGACACGGCAGGGGTATAGGTGAAGATAGAGACGGTATAGTACAGGTGGAGACCATGTTAGGAGTGATGGTAAATGTAATGAGATTGTAGTGGTGAAGGTAGAAGAGAAGGTAGAAGAGAGGCTAAGGCGAGGGTGGAGGTGGAAGAGGTAGGGAAAAGCCAGATATGAAGGTGGAGAAGAGTCAGAAGGAATAAAGGCGAGGGTGGATGTGATGACGGAGGAGATGGTAAGGGTAGGGCTAAGGTTGAGACGGTAGCGGTAAAGGTAGAGGAGAAGATCGAGGTGGAGCTCCTGGGCGTAGATAAAGGTGCTGAAATGTGAAGGCTGAAGAGACGGCGTAGGACGACATGAGGAAGGTAGAAGGTGAAGCAGACGGAAAAGATGGCGTTGACAAGAAAAAACGCCTGGGTTGATGTGAAGATGAAAGTGAAGGGGGGAGAGAAAATGGCAAAGGTATAGTTAAACGTGGAGGAGAAAGGGAAAGCGAACAAAAGGTAGAGGCAAGTGCGAAAGTGGGAGTGAGTTATAGGTCAAGGAAAAGGTTATGAAAAATTTATGAAGGGAGTTGAAGTAACGGAAAAATACGTTAGAGATGAGGAGAGTGAGGTTACAACGATTAAATTCGGTCTTGCGCATGTGAATTAAAACTTCCATCGTGCGATGGTATTCATGATGACGATCTACCACGAACGTTTTGTCCTGTTTAAAATGGAAAACGGCTGAGAAGATCTCAACGAAATTTGAACTAAATATAAACCGAAATGTAGTAACGTCACATATGACGTGCTTCAGTGTTTTACCAAAGCGGAAAAGGAACACAGCGCTAAGAGGAGACTTGCCATAATGCCTTTGTGTTTTGACCACTTTATTAAATGTTGAGCTGTCTGAACAGCTATTACTCAACGCGGCGCCCGTTGACTTAGCTCTCGTAACCTGAATGAAATCCAATAAGTTATTGCTGTCGCCTGTCCATCAGGAAACCCAGCAAACTACGGCAGGAGCTTGTTAGAGAAACAAAAGAGAATTGACCCACTTGGCCGCGAATCACAATCGCCTTTACAACTAATGAACATGTCAGACACTTTAGAGTGCCGTGAAATTGTACACGTGTTAATAAAATGGTTAAAACCTCAGCCGTCGCATATCGGATTCTGGGTTTACAAAGACTAAATGAGTTAAAATATTTGTTTAGTTCGTTTTACCGCCTGAAATCACGCCCTCGGAAACGGTGACGAATATGATACAAGGGAAATTCTGACTACTAAGGATATAAAGGAGATGGATTCATCGCGCTTTGAATCCTCTTAAATTCTCATAAATCTTTGAGCTATTATCGGGCCACTGCTGAGGCGTCAGTGCGCATGCTCGATGATCCAACTGTGATAATATATTTTGAATGGCATAAAACGCGCTTGGATGAGGTCATATACATTTGCTTGAAAAGTCCGCCTCACCTCTTTCAAACCTTACAATTCTTCTTCCTATCTTTCGTTCATTTATTTCATCTTGAGGTGTACGATTTCCATTCCAAAAGGGCATCAAAACTGTAACTGGTCGCATTCGTCACATACTAAGGCTCAACGCATTCGCAAAAAGCAAAACACTTTTTTTTAGTTGGCTGTCATGTCAAATTCAAAACGAAAAGGAATAAGGAGATGATGATGTCCATCTCTATCGTTGCCACCAACTTTTCAATGTAACGATATGAAGGCGTTTAAACAAGTTGCTGTATTCGTACGTTGGCCACTGCCTGCGCGCAAATTACGACATCATGGACATAAACCAAGTTACCTCAACTCATAACGAGACAAAAAAGATTTACAAAGGATCTGAGCTGTCAAAGGATAGCGTCGCTGCATTTTAGCTAGTTCATTGATGCCAAGGTGTGCAGCAGCGTACTATGAAAATAATCTAGAAATGTAGCACGAATACACAGCTCATTGGATCGTAATGAGTGCATGTTTCTTGATGTAGTTTTAAAGTTTCGTACATTTCTCTACGACCTACATAAAATTTTGACAAACGGGCGAAAGACTACGAAGTGACAAGGTGTTTACACAAGAAATATGAATTATGATATCAACTTCGACAATTTCATGATCGCGACAAACGATTTTCTTTCGGGGATCTATTTTGAATGATTAGATGATTCCGGAGGACGATCAGAGGAAAACGTGACAAATTAGCACACGAGACAAAAAGTAAGCATAGTCTCCATAGTCAAATCTAGTGACAAGCGAAACGAGCTAAATTTGAATTCCTCCTTCGCATTTCTAAGGCCTTCTATGTCGTATCTGTCTTGTTGATGGAATGGAAACTATCTTAGGACCGTAAAACTAATACTGAACATTATTCATACACTCCAACTAACAGAGTCTTTATCCCAACACAGAGCAGAAACGCCCGAAAGGGAAAATCACTGTTCACAAACGTACAAATTACAGTGCTTACTCTAATTTGTACAAAATGCTGAAGTTTGCTTAGTTATTTGTCGTAAGCGTAGCTAATTAACTTATAGAGATTGTGTGTCGATCATTTCAATCAAAAAACCAACACCACCATGGCAAACATTTGTCGATTTGATTGGAGGGGCGACATGGGAAGCTTTACAAAGAGTAGCCCCATTAATACGTCTGCTCAAACTACATGTGCTGGCTCTGAATGGCAATTAATAAAGAAACTGTCCAAAATATCAAGCTTTAGTAAACTGACTTGCAGCGCTAAGGACCCAGTTCCGGGCTTGCTAGACACTGGGGTAAACAGAGATGCACAAGGGGTTCATTACAAGATCTTCGTATGACGTACTCCGAACACAGAGGGATTAAATAAGATCCTTTGTGGACGAGCCTTCCTGAAAACTGACTGTAGATTAAACTGTTTAGTCCGTAGGAAGGATTATTGTAGTACAACTATATTACTTATCTATATGAACATCTAAACCGGGTTTATCTAGAGTTACGACAACGAAGTCATGATTAATGAATTCACATAGTTTCATTGACTTGAGAGAGACAAAGTTCCATAAATTTCAGAAATAGCGCTCATTTTGTACATGCTTGAAGTGATGTTGAATTCAGCAAACGACAGTCACTCCGGACGTTATACACAATAGAGCCTTAAAAGTCTTATTGATAAGGTTTCTGATAAAAAATACTCTTATTAAATTTCAGTGGGAGTCAGTAACCGGTTATGAGCTCAAATATTTACTGGGAAATAACACGGGGGTCAAATATCTGACGCGTTGGGCATGAAGGGCGTTACCCGAAGTTAGTCACTCCTAAATCAAGAGACGTATTTCCTTCAAAAATTGCGTTGATTTGTAAACCTTGAGAATCTAGGAAATGTAAGCACAGGGAACTGGCTTGAGCACAAGAAATTCAACATGATATGTAGCAAACATTTGTCACTAAAAAGGTTCCTAGTATAGAAGAGGCAAACCTGCGTCATTTCTTTACCTCGTCTTGATAAAGATCACACCTGTTGTTCTTCAACAACGTAAACCGAAACTTATCCAGTGAAAACGTGCAAGTAAGTTCAACCAAACAGCGAAGGAAGGTGATTTTTTAAGGACTTGCATATACTCATGTGTCAACGAATTCAAATAAAACGTCAGAGACAAACAATGTTGAGCATTTCTATTTTGAATTCTTCGGCGAAGAAAAGCTTTATTGAAAGAGGCCTTTTCTCTGAAAAAAAAAACAGAAAATAGCAAATGAAAGTTGCAAAAAAAAGATTAAATCGAAAGCAGAATTCTAAAGAAAGCATTGAGTTCCTATCGGGGAGTTAATTCATGTTTGGTGGATTTTCTTCGGTGCTATAACTAGTATTGAGGTGTTTCGTTTGGAACAAGGATAGCGCGCACTGTATGTGAATGAATATTTGTCAGATAAAACTATTCTCCCACAGTTAACCATCACTTCAGCTCAGTATAAGTACAATGACATGATCGCGCTAGCGACCATGTGTCATTCCGGCTGAAGACTGCACGAAATCATTTGCCAAATGTTTGCACTGAAAATAACTATCTTTACAACAGCTCCAATTTCCATCTCAAAAAAGAGGAGAAAGAGCTCTGTACATGGACGAGTTTTAAGTTGATCTTGCTAGGTATTCGGCAATATTAAAGAATGCTTTCTTTCAAGAGGCAATTATGTACGTTGATCGTTAGACAAGCCAAAGGCTCCCTCTCAAACTGGCAGGTCAGTCCGACCACATTCTGGCTATACAACTGAAGTTCTTCTGTATTGTTGGACGCTAATTGGACAGAGCAGAGAGCTCGCTCCTATGTTTTCTCTTTGGAACTTCAGTCATCCTCAATGCCTCCAGTGAACAACATTTTAACTAATTACGCAAGTTCAAGTAGACACGTTCTGAGTGCATCTTATGCTGCACATACTAAACTGAAGCTGGGTTGACATTTTGACGTTTCGGCATTGAAAACCCAAGAGGATGGAGATGTATGCATCATGACTTTGTAGTACTTATAAACTTGATCTTTAAAAAGTTTTAGCAACGCATGGGCATCGAAATGTAAGGTTTACCTGTAAAGAGAGGGAGTGCATATTAACACGGATTAAAAAGAGTTCATCTGCTACGTAAATATTATCAGATAGTACTCCTAGGCTTTGAGCAGTTTCAAAATACAAGGCAGGCAGCCTCCTACTGAAACTTGATCTGATAGATTTAATAGAGTTAACAGTTAATTTCAATACACCAAATATTAAAACGTGTATTTTGTGATGTTAACATTGTAAATAAAAGAAACCGAACTATCGGAATATGTCTTTACAGTGTTATGATTAATCAAAACTGCACACGTTTTGCATGTCTCGCACCATTCCTTAGTGTTCAGTACTGAACTTTTTTTTCTTCCCTAAATAAGTAGGTCAATTTGTATAGAAATGAGGGAACAGCTTGAAAATATTAGTACGTGAATCTGAGGTATATATCCCTTGCTTTTGGTTTGTTAAACCTTTAAGATGGAAATCGAGTAGTTTTCAGTTTTGAAAAAAGTGGAAACAATTTTTTATAGAAAAACTTATATCACTCATTCGCTTCGTGTCTCGGTGTATATACCATTATTCATTTCCACTTTCGGGAATAGCTGTGTAAACACAAAAACAAATTATTCTAGAAACCAGAGAAAATAGATTTCAAATATCGCAGGACTAGGGTGAACTTAGGAGGTAAACATTTACGTGTTTTGTTATCTTGTTACGTTAACTTTATGACTTTTGAATGAAATTAAGAATATTTTGCTATGCCCGATGTTGTAAGAAATTTAATTTGAGATTATGTTGAGTGGGGATTTTTTCCAGTTGTTAATCGAACTCCTGTTGGATTCCATCGTAAAACCCTCTACTCGTGCAAAGGCGGAAATCAATCCCCCGCATGATTTTACATGGCACTATTCTTGGTGTTCACCTAAGGAGACATTTGTATTTCTAGCGAGTTATTTCGAACAAAAAGCCAATAAAATGAAGGATCACTATATTTTTAATAGCTCCACCAACCTGAGTTTTAGACTGGAATCTTGCATGCGAGATATAAGCAAACGAATGTGCAAACTGTTTACAGAAATGTATGGCGCCGCCATGTTGGTGAGTCCGTCGGAAGGACTCCAACATTTGGCGTCCAAATTACCAAATGTGCTGTAAGCCCACATGTGAGCTAACATTGTCCAAAATGTGATTTATTTGCAAAAGATATTCACTTATTGAGCATGCTGCCTTTCGTCGAATGCTCCAAACGGGAAAATCACCTGAAATATTGCGCGAAATCGATCCTAAAGAAGCGTGTTTAGGTTTCGAGACACAAATTGCAGAACCGATATCTCAGGAACTAATAATAGGAATCTGGTTAAATTTAGTGAAGACTCATACTGGGGAACTGTAACTGATCTCAAAAGCACAGTTTCAAGGAGTCCATAGCTTCAAAGTAAGGATTTTGATGACGTCATGTGAACACCACGAATTATTGATGAACACGTTTTACAGCGAAGGTGACACCCTTTAACAACCAATAAACCGGCTCTTGTTTGGGGCGTGAAACTTAATCAAAACGCGCGAAATAGGTCATTACTATTGAACAACTGTTGAAATAAATCCTAAATCCCTAGCTAAAGTGTGATACACCTATGCAAATACTTCCTTAGAAGGAAGGCTCGGGAAGCCATTTAAAAGGTATTATTTCGCTAGTCGGAAGCCTGTCTGCGGCAAACACAACTCTCTAGTTATTGGCTCAAAGAGTTAGGCAGGCGGGAAACCATTAAAAAGGCCATTCAACTGTTCAATAATGTTTCCAATCTATTAACAAGCAGTAAAACCGGGGTATATTGTTTAGATATATAATTATTTTGGAATTTAAAATAAAAATCCAGCAAATCCTACGAGTATTTAATATATAGTGTGTTTACTCAATAGTGGAAGGGTTTCATCGAACAGATTATCCATCAACTCAACTGCGCGATATAGTAAATCAGTAAGTAGTTGATGGGATCGAATTGCGGTAAAAAGAACGCATCAATAGCATTGTGAGCCTATAAGACATTGCTCGCTATGACCTGGGATAAAAAATATGCTATACTCATTTCGCTTGGCTAAAGACTCTACAGTATATAATTTGAAGTACACTTTCAAGGGTTTTCTAGTCCCACAGCAGTGCGCCTAAACGTCGTTTATAATTTACAAGGGAAGTAAGGGAAATTATTTGGACAAATTACCTTTTTTATTTTCATATCAATCACCCTTTTCATATCTTATCATAACTTTTCATCGTTCCATTAATTATGCTCACATTTATGGGGCACAAACAACAACCGTAACGACCTCATTTCCCGTCACAAAAGTTTCGGTTCTAGCGCAGGACATAACAATTTTCCAATGGATTACTAAGAAATAAATTATCAAATCAACGAAATAAAATGCTAAAAAGCTATGACTAAAACCTTGCTGTATTTTTAATGAATGGTCGCATTACCACTAAACTGTGATTTAATAGGAGCATTGTCAAATTGCACTATCGAGTTATTGGAGCAAAATCCGGCAATGTTTCTTCAAAATAGAAGCATAGCACAATTTTGCCATATATTTCTTCTAGTTTATGAGGTTTAGCTCAGCAAAGGATTATGGCCAACAGTGTTATTTGGCTTGAGTGTGAATTAACTGCGAAGAGCCCCAATAAATACTCTATTAATAGTTCATATCCCCAATTTTCACTGCTCTCCTTTTTAATCGTTTTCAAACTCTGAAAATAAAGACACAGAAGTCGTTTTCTCGTTTTATGTCAATGATAGATACCTCTTATGCTCCTATGTTTTCTTTTGTTTGATTGGGTTACCATGGAGAGAAAATTTTATTAGTCTTGTACAGTATACAGTACAACTTCAAATCTAAATGGAGTCCGTTTTGAAGTGCTCTGACAAAACGTCCAAGGTTTACTTTGTAAGGAATCCTGATGAAACCGAACTGACAACCTTTAACCTTAATTTCCCTTTCCCGTCTTTAGCTATTCTTATTAACTATTTAAACCTGTACACAACGAAATTCGAGATTCATTCATGAAAAACAAGCAGCCATGACTTTTGCTGGACGTATTGACTCTCAGCTGTCATATCGGTTTGTAGTCACTGTCTTTTGAAATTCAGGATAATTGCTCCAGCGCCATCAAGCCTCACACAACTGACGTTTTCTGCTTGAGTGTTTATTATAAGAACTACAAAAGATTATTATATAGAGAACTATCTACCTGTTTCTTCCCTTACTATTTCATAACAAAACTTTTGCTTTTTACTGTTGAAACAGAGCTATAATGATATTATATTTCGCTCAATTCTGAGTCAATTGTCTTTGCACTTTTGTTGAAATTTGGTCCAATGGAAATGATCTGTAATTACGGTCGTCATGGTACGCTTTTTATAGAAAGTTACCTTTTCTTTGCTTGCTATATCTTTTAGGATATTTCTCGCAGTATTGGTTTTCATTTCGTCGCAAAACACAAAGGAGATAAACTAACACAGGACTATTTTCGTGCCAGCTCTTCAAAGTGTATTTTACTCGTTTCCGGCATTTTTGGCTTTCGCGCCCTTTGAAGTTCATACTTCTGGAGCAAAGTTTTCGCCAATTCAAGGTCTTTAGTTATAACATTTTGTATTCCTATAATTTTAACTGCAGTTGGGGAGAGGGTCTTTTCTTTCAAATAACTTATAGTTTTTCGTTGGTATTTTCAAATTTCGCACTACCTTCATAATGATCTTCTCCAAAGTTTAGGAGTTTGAGAAAACAAAGCTGACATTCGTATTTTATCAAGATGTAGAAATATCTCCCCGAAACTGTATTAACGATTTTCCAAGAACACTCTTTAATACGACCTATTTAAACACACAGTTTATTCGGCTTCTTTTGAGAAAACCGTTAATACAGTGCGGGCTAATTCAGTCGGACTTTTCAGCGCACAACACCTTGGAAAAATCGCACCTTTCTCTTGTGCCAGCTTGTTTAAAATGTAACTCCGAGTTCAGAACAGAACGGGTATCACTTGTCAGACAACTACGAGTTGGGTATTCCATCTGTCTCGACATTAATAGTGTACAAACGGCCCGTAAAAACGCTTTATTAACGATACAGTTGCAGATAGGACCAGCTTTGCTTATTACAATAAGTTCAAGGCTTTGCCGGCCCTGTAAAGTTTACTTTCCTTAACTCAGCTTTATTAACAGTAGTTTCATTAGCTATTCCTTCGCAACCCGAGCCCGACTTGTAAAGAATTATAATCTCGAATTATTCAAACAGCGAAAAAATTACCTTAAATGACGTGCTAAACGCATAAGACACTTGACTCTATGAGGTCTAAGGACGAAAAATAAAGGACTTTGGGAACGTTTCATTTTGTGAGAGCTTTGAAGCAGAATTTCTCACACTCGCGGAACTACTTGCTTAGGAGCAAAACTATGTCTTAGGTTTCATTGAAAATCTTCATTAACATGGAAAAGAAATGAAAAACTAACAGAAGCCATAAAATCAATCAGCGGACAGGCTCAACAAGTGTTCCTTCCTTAGTTCCCCAACCATTTATTTGTAATGAATGAGTGAACCTGTTTTTGGACTCAAACTTTGAAAAGAGCCTAAATAGAATCTCGTTATTCATTCATACGAAACGCATTTAGACAAATTGGTGGCGAAACCTTACAGATTAAATCCCCAAAGCTTCATCAAGCCACAGTAGTCAATGTACTTTTCAACTTAGCGGCTGTGTGTTGTCGGCGTTTTCAATACGGTTCTAGGACCGGCATTGTTTGAAGGAAACAATAGGCTTTCTGTGAAGTTGATGCCCTTTCGGCATTGCAGATATGAAAGGCTTGGCAGTTAGGAATATGCTAGATTACTGTTACAAAATCTTTTCCTACGAGCTAGCTTGTAAATTTAGTCTTCATATTTCGTTGTTTTCGGAGTGTGTCAACTGACTTGACAAGCGGACAAACAAGAAAACCCATGGATACAGTAAAGTCTGCTAATACTGTCATCCCGACTTCGCCCTCGACAACTTTACGCAGAACATATTTGAAAAAGGCCTTTTACCAATGCGGCGGAAGGGAAAGTTTAAAGAGGACTTCATTTGAGTCAAGAAAAAGCTCAAAATAGCTTTTAATCACTTTTGAAAGTCAGAAACAGTCTAAGGCGGTACTTTAATAGCTAGTCGAAAATGAATGTCATGCAACGGAAAGTTGGGGTCCCGTAAAAGATCCCAAATTCGGATGGAAAATGCAAAATAGCTGAACATATTAAAGCTGTCGAGGTATCGGGTAAAAGTGTGACTCGGAGATAAGCAAACAGAAGCAACAATAAAAGCAGTAGGATATAGAAGGCCTATAAAAATATCAATCAAATCTTGCGGCCGATATTTGTTTGTTGACATAGCCACAGTACAGTCCTTAGCTTTCTGTATTGAAATTAACTTGTCTCCCAAAACAAAGCCTGGATTGCCAATAAACCGGCGCAAAACAAAACACACCGTTTACTCAGAGGGGCTTAATTACTTTCTGTGGATGTATATATGGAGGCTATCAGGCCATACTGTATCTGTACGGCACGGTAATTAGCACGTGCGATCGGGGCTCTATATTTAGCAGTACTATGAACAAAACTAGAGGTGAAAACTTGTAATTGTTCATACTGCTACAGCCGCGCGTGTTTACGGAGAACAGGCCAGGCGCCAGCATCGGGGGGACAGACCGGAAAAGTTTTTACAAGTCAAAACATAAGCGGCTAAAGACGACCATGAGCGAGGATGTACAAGGCTCATCGGTTGATGACCTCAAGCAAGGAGCGGAGAAAATCAAGCGACCACTTAATGCGTTCATCTTGTGGTCCAAGAAGCGGCGAAGGGTCATCGCGAACGAGAATCCGCAAATGCATAACTTCGACATTAGTCGGAAGTTAGGGTTAGAGTGGCAGAAGCTGTCTGAAGAAGAGAAGTCCTATTACTTTGAGGAAGCTAAGAAGCTGAAGGAAGAACACAAGCAGAGGTACCCCCACTACAAGTACCAACCTCGCAAGAGAGACAAGAGCAACAAGAGGGGGAAGATGTTCCAAGGGGCTCCTTTTCATTTCGGGTTCTTCCCGCCTGCGCCACCTTACTACGAATCAAGATACCCGTTCGGTTTACACGACAGCAGGCTCGCCTGCTCGCCGGAGACCTCTTTATCTGTACCGGAGTCCTCTTTAACAAGCGAGGAGCCCTCTCCTTCCTCCTCGGCACCTACTTCCACTCCTACACCGGTGAAAGCCTCGTCGTGTTTAGCCGAGAAGCCGAGCGCGACCACTGTATGCCACGCCGCGGGATTTAGACAGCCTAGTGGAGAGAGTTTCGTGTCCTATAGGCCTTACGAGCCGAGTTATATGCACTTGAGGCCAAGTGTGGACTTTCCGCACTGGTATGCGCCGGGATCTTCGCCTCCGAGGATAAGTACGGTGCCGTACTACGGTTGTATATATCCGTGGCATTCCCGGCCTGAATATCACTCTTGAGCCGGACTCGATAACAGTGTGGTGTAGATTCTTTGTATATATGAACAGTGAGAATGAACTGTAACTTAAACCATATTCATTCCCATTAAGGCACAAGACTGGTCTGCTCTAAAGAAATGAAAATTGAGAAGGATGGGGGGAAGGGACTACGTTAAGTTCCCAGACTCTCACAACTATATAACTAGAAGGCGCCAACATTCAGTTCCAAGTTGAAGTTGATGAATTCTATTAGTTTGTAATAATTCCTTGTGACTTTAAGTACCGCCTGGTATCATCATGGAATCCCATCAAAGTTTAATGCAAGCTGACGGATTTATTTCTACAGAATCTGTTGATAAACAGGTTACGACGGTTAGTATAAAATTATGTCATGAATATAGAATAACTCTTGGCTGACAGAAAAAAGCATGTTTAGAGTCCTTATAGTGTACTGAGGTATTGGTTACAGAAGGTATATCTAAAGCATGCGAATATGGACCGATAGCCCTATAAAGGTGAATTCTAGCGGCCAAAGAAAGATACTTTCTAATTACCTTTAGAGATGAGTTATGTCTCCATTAACCTCTCAACTTATTCTCAGTCGATCCTAGTACGTTCGCGCATTTTCTTTTCGAAACAGCAGTTCTTAGTTTATATTTCGTAAAAAATGTAATAGCTAGACTAGCTTTGGCATATAGATATCGAAAAGAGAAACTAATACTGACTTCAGTTTCTAAGTGGCTACATGTGATGATTCCAGGTTTTCTAAGTACACCAACAATGAGCGATCTAAGACTACGTACTCTACAATTTTGTATACCAGCGAAAAGTTCATTTTCCTTCTGAATAATTCAACGTTATTGGAGATCGCAACTCATAAAAACTAGAGCTGAAATTCGAGATAATATGAAAATTAAGAACTTCAAAATTATCACAAAACATCTTGACAAAACTAGAACAAAGAGGCTAACTTTTTTGCCAAAAGTATTGGTAAAAAGGGAGGCGAGAAACTATTTGTTGTCGCTCCTAAGGTTTAAAACTTTGTAGTAATAGATTTTGCCCTTTTTCTTTATCGCAGTAAACGAGCTACATTTCGTTTTGCTCACATTTAATCCGTTAAGCGTTCAGAGCGGCTTGGGTGGATCAGCATTGCGGAGCCGGAATGAAAACCGGCATGTTTTTGAAATACTATGTGCCTGCAAAATTTATCAATAGCTTGTGCTACTGTTTGCCGGCATCACTTCTTTTGTAAAGAAAAGTATTAAATTCTAGTTAGTAAGAATCAATGTAATCGGCTTCTAGGCCTTTTTTAAGGTGGTTCGTACAAAAGTGTGAATTAGCTGAGACGGGCCTCAATTAGAGTTCGGAATGACTTCAATATCATTATGAAGCAGTACAGATTCCTTTATCAAAACAAACAATGGGAGTCAAAACTTCTGTTGGCCGCACTAAACTACGCTATTTCGGGAGAGTGTTAAACAGTAGAAGCTTTTTTTATATTTCAGGCAAAAACAGAAGTGAATGTTTTAAATATTCGCTGGATAATGGGTGTTTCGCAAACGCTTTTATTGAGTTGACAGTTACATTCCTCAGTGTCTAAAAAACTTACTTATCTTCTGAATCACTGTAGTTGAGATTCATGACAAAATCTGCGCGCCAAAACTTCTTCATAGTTGGCGAAGGTTAAAAAAATGGCTCAAACTTTGTAAGATACAGAAAAAGGTCCTTAAAATATCCTAAATATGTTTTATTCTTTTCACGACAATAGTTTCTCTCTTTTTCATTTGCAAAGTCTTCGCAAATCTGGTGGTCGAAAACTCCTTATACTCGTTTCTTTTTCATAGCAAACTGAAACCCTTTGACGATATGTTATTGTTTGTCGACAAACGTAATATGATCAGTTTTGTGTAGCCTGCTAGTAAGGTTTACCCTGGAGTTTTTCCCGTAGGGTTTTCAGCAGAGAAACCCGGGGTCAAACTCTCCGTGGAGTTTTCTCTCTCTTTTCTCCAGGTTCCTGTGCCCTTAATCTCCACGGGA
This sequence comes from Scolanthus callimorphus, assembly GCA_033964015.1. NCBI lineage: Eukaryota > Metazoa > Cnidaria > Anthozoa > Actiniaria > Edwardsiidae > Scolanthus > Scolanthus callimorphus. The sequence continues at coordinate 25,824,355 of CM066922.1, read as the reverse complement.
AAGCTTGATTCAGACCATTTTATGTTTGTTTAAAAAATCGGGCCAAATAAAGAGCTCTTAGTGTAAAATTACTATGATCATAGTTAGACTAGAAAGTAATAAATTAAAAAAGCATATAGAGAAAGAATATATATGTAAAATTTCCTGTGAAAGCGTAGAATTAGACGATGATATTGTTAACAGAAATATCTGAAAATAAAGTTCATATGTTTATAATAAAAAAAAGTTTGTTGTAGTTAATTGAAATTGGTTTTGTGATGATTTGCAACTGAATGAACTTAAAGGGATACTTTCTTGAACGAAAGTATGAAAGCGACTGGTAGTAATTGGGAAAACGATATTCCTATTATTAAGTCGTTTGACATAAAAAATTTAAAATATGAATGTATGTGAGACACAATTAAATTCAAATTCTGTTGTGTGGGGTGTAAACATGATGAACTTGCGTTGTACGCAGAGATGGTTTAATAATTTAAATAAAATATACACTTATGGCATAATGGAAAAGCTGTTCGGCTTCTGACTCAATGATTTCTACAAAAAGTAAGATAAAATCAAACAAAATACGAATCAACTGATGAATCAAACAATTGCTAAATCACGAGATAAACAAAAAAATGTCCAGCGTGGAATACGTTTATCAGTCCCTGTAAAACCTCATCAACCGAAACCTATTGTTGCTATCTCAAAGGCAAGAAAGATTAAATTTTGTTACAAAACGATACAATATAATCCGAGAGATTAGTCAAGCTTGCCAACGAGTTTTCGGCAGCGTGTAAGTAAAACAATTGGGCCGAGCACGGAGAGAAAGGGAATGGGATCTAGAATAACCTCGAGAGGTTTTTACTTTCATGGCCGTACGATTTCCCCGGCAAGAACTTTTAGTTTCAAGTATTTTAGCAGATGGTTTGAGACGAAGCGCAAATAACAACTGGTTTTTGCGACAGCTTTAAGTTTTTCAATGGTGATACTAATCCTTATCGAGCAGTTAAGGTACCTCACACATAGATATGTACAAACAATACCTGCAAAGTGACCGTATAAAAAACCTCAACCAAGTTTCGAAATAAAGAAAAAGATACCTTTGTTGTCTAGTGAGGGTTTTATCCATTTTTCTTTCGCAGTCTTGTTGGAAACATTCCAGAACGAGATATCAAACTTGATAGCTCGCTAAAGGAGAGAAATTCGTCTCCAAATGCAAAGAAAACGAACCACAGATCAGGATTTTATTGAGATGTAATCAGAAGTGAGGTAAATGAAAAGCGATCTATGTTTGATGTGCTGTTTCTTTTCAACCTATTGTTCATCTGTATAAATTGGTCACCCTGAAAGGTACACACATTATGCCAAAGAAGACTACAGAAGGAAACAAACTACAGAAGAAACTACAGTTTTTTGTGAGAACCACGTTTATATACGACGTTGAGAAGAACATCTGAAAACACAGCCTAGACTGCAGATTCAGCTTTTAATACAGTTCATTTGATTTCTTGGCACACTACCTTCTCACAACGAGCTTTAAGATCACTTGAATTCCAATGTCTTCTTTCTCCCTTATCCCACTTTTTCCTTTTCTGAGATTAGAAAAGAATGGTAAGAATCCAAGAACAGCTAAAGGCTTTCTATACACAGTTTTCTGGCTTATCACAATGAGCTTACTGAGACCACTTACTTTACAAGTTCTTCATTCTGCCTTTTTCACTTTTCAGCTTCAAAAAATACACGTACATCCAGACATTTGTATATGATTGTTTAAGCTCATTCTACATATCTTGCCAACTGAAAAGGTGTCAAACTCATCTTCGCCCTGGTAAGTCATTCACTAACAACTCAATCTGAGATGATTTTTTTTGGACTAACATCGGAGGCTCAAATTCCTGAAAATGTTAGAACAATCGGTTTTGGCCCAGCTCAAAACGAAATTGACGTGCGTTGTTATATTAAAACGATTAATAATTTTGATAGTATTTTTCTATACACAAAGATCTTGCTCTTGCTCATTGAGACTTCAGCAAATATTTTGCTTTTAGTCAAAACCCACTGGTGGACTATTATCAATGCTGTATTCTGATGGGTTGTGCTACTAGTAGGGTATAAGTTATTGCGAAAAGTGTCCAGTTTGAAGCCACCAAAACGGCCAATGGGTAGTTTTAAGCTTTCTTTTAGCTAGAAAAATTCACCTACTAGTTGAATATGGCTAAACAAAAAATGCTCTCGCCCCGATGGCCTCTAAGTCAATAGCCAATTCGGTCTTGGTCCTCATTGGGGCTAATGACTAACCCCATTCGGGCTTCAGGAATAATTTCTTAAATAGAAACCCATATAACGTTTGTTTTAACTCAGAAGATGGCCCAGGTAGAAGACCATTTAGAAATGTTACTTCCCGATCATTACTTAATATCTTGTCTTCCAAATTCATTTCCGATCAACAAATTTTCGGAAGACTTTGTTATGCTCTTCATGTTCCTTGCTCGTGTTCAAAATTGAATTGATGAAGTCAATCTGCACCGAGATATCTTTCTTTTCAGAGGTTGCATTTGAAGGACAAATAACAAATAAAGATCATATGAGGCTTAACTATTCTGTTTCTTTCGCAGCTCAAACGAAAAATTGACGTTCTTGTTAAAACAAACGTAGGAAAGATTTTATTTCACTTGATGACATAAAAAGTTAAGTGGACTGTCTTCTTATACTACAAGAGCGTCTCGGTGAAAAAAAATGAACTTGTCCAAAGAAGTATTTACCATGGCTGAGCTGGTAAAGATTTCAGATCTCAAAAGTCTGAATTGATAGCAAAAATTAAATATTATTTTGCCATTATAATACAGGAAAGAGCTGGATGACTTTTAAATCAGAAGATCATTTTAACAGCCAGAATGAGTCGACATCACTCCATAATACCAATAATAGAAATAAACTAGGAGTAGTGAAAATATAGCACAAAGTTGACGTCAGTCAGACAGCAAACAGATTTAACCAGCCTGAGAACAGGCCAATATTCATAATAAACGAGCGGTAAAGACAGCAAAGGTAACGAAAATGGGGAGCTGGTTCTCCAGTTTTTACAACCACAGTATCAACAACAAGAATAACAAAATATTTCAGAAGTGACATGCAGCAGGTAGGATGTTTCGATTACTGGCTTTTTCGAGGTACTTGTACCATTTTAACAATTATCAAAACGACAAAAATGAGCAAGATGCACTGATTTGCAACAATGAAGAACAGCTGAGGACTTTCTATGTCAGTTGTGACAAAGCAGATAGAACAAGTCCCGTGAGGGGTACATTTCGAACAAAGGCAGAGCCACACTGAAAACGGGATGTAAGCTGCTGTATTGCGTGACATGAGAGACAGACACAATTCCCATGAAATTGCGAATTTCCGATCTTGCAATAGCGAACTTAAAGCGACCTGAAAACCTAATACAACCCCCTCCCTTCAACCGAAGCTCGATAAAAAGCATACCATTTAGGCCCCGTCCACACTACATCGTTTTCAAACGAAAACGGATAATTTTTGCTCCGGATACGGCTATCGTCCACACTACAACGCCGAAAACGATCACCGAAAACGGCGAAAACAATACGAAAACGATAAGTGTGGACGCAAATCTTTTTGAAAAACGGAGCAAAAAGTATCCGTTTTCGTTTGAAAACGGTGTAGTATGGACGGGGTCTTAATGTAAGCATAATTCCATGTCAATGTGGCAACAGAGCAAGAAATATATAGCTACACGTTTTAGTCTCGAATAGGCTATTACAATCCCAACGTTTGCGTAAAGAGCCCACAGTTTCATTAAGACCATTAGGGCGAATAAGCATTTTTAATTTCTAAGGAACTATAAAACCGAAATGATGAACGAATATGGTGTTACGGTAAATCGTTACGTATAGATTTTATTGCATCGAAACATAAGGTACTAACTTTTCTTTTTATCGAATAGTACTATATATAGTATATAAAATGTAATCACGAAAAAAAGCCACCTTTCGAGAACAACAATAAGGGGTCCGTTTTGATCGCCATTCAATTGAAACATTTACTATGTAGAATATTGAGCTTTGAAATCATAGTGAAGAGTTAATAAGGTTACAATTTGCAGATTCGTTCAATAAAAAGCAATCAACACGCAATAAAACACTCTATATGAATTTACAAGAGATCATACCAGCAATTGCAAGGAGTAGAATTGTCTTTAACAATACCCGTTTGTTACCGAGGTACACAACACCAAAATTAAACAAGCAAATTGGATATTAAGAGAGAAATTATTCCACGCTCTGTTGTTTACTTTACTGCCAAAAGTGCTAATCGCCTTATTCTCTTATCTAAAAAAATAGTTCCCCTGCGTAGTTTGTTTCCTTTAAAACAAACCCAATAGAAACCAAATCCTCTAAAACTGCTCAGAGTTTGCGCAACGGCAACTTACTCGCAGCAAATCGAGCAGTAAGGGTTGTAGTCGGAGTAATAAAGCTGATGGCAGGTACCGCCCAACATGTACGTTTTCACACCCTCGCGCTTTTAAAACTAAAGCCCGATCGCGTTTATTTGTTAGAACCATGTGAAAATGAACAAAGACAAAGCCTTTGTTGCCGTTTTGTTCCATTTTGATGTTGTTACAGATCGAACAGTGGGCTTGGACAATAATGGTATATTGTGCAAGGCAAATCTTTCGTTATGTCTCTGTGGAAGTTTTCAGGGCACTATGGAGCGAGTGACAAGGCTTTTCTCTAGTTCTTTCAGCTTGGGCAGATGCTGTCCTGCTGTGTCAATTTATACTTGACAAACTAATAATGAAGCCCGTACGATTCATGTTGTTCATGTTGCGGTACAGTAGCGTCAATGTCACACAAGTCTCCTTGTATCATATACCTCGGTCCACCACGCCCATTGTATTTCCCCAGCCTCGGTTGGTTGCTATGGGATTTACTCAACTGTGTAAGCGAGCTTTGACGATAATATCATGAGAGGAAATTCACATGCAAAACAAACATTGCCTTCCACCTGGCAGTGAATTCGGAGGTTGCACTTGAGTAAATGCTTGCCCAGTGTAGATGTGCCTTGAGGAGCTTTACATTAGTTCTATAGATCCTACTACATCTCCTACTGAATCAATACGCCTTCCGCAAAGGTGTCTGCTTGCTTCAAAGATCTACAAACAATCTGAAAGCGAAGCCAGCCTTGTTGACGAATATAAAACACTTTTGATAAAGGCTTAGGCTGCATTCATTATGTATACTACAGGGAAAGGGGTGGGGGAACTAAACCCACTTTACTGAAACCCGCCCGCCCCTACCCCAAGAGGCAAACCTAGAATAATAATAATAAATAAATAAATACTTTTTTTTTATAATTTATTTATAACTCACCGATCCCGCATTGTCTGTTCTACCTCCCTAGTTACTGTTTTGCTACGTCGGACAAGCCAAAATGTTTCTTTGACATAGAGCATAGAAAAGACACCGATCGCAGGAATATGTTAGAAGTTGCCTCATAATTAATATTTACCAGGAAAGCTGAAGAATTTATTAAAAATCTTCAAATTTGTGTTTGTTGCTCGGACATATTGAATTCCACTGGGAAAAACTGCCCATTATTTGGTGATTAATCAAGCGAAGACGGGATCGGTTAGCAGTGGTAGAGCGCCGGGCTTCTGTGCGGGAGGTTGGGAGTTCAAACCCCGGCCGGACCAACACTCAGGGACTTTTCTAAATAATTCAGGAGAAGGTGCTGCCTTTTCTGTAATATCTGCAAATGGTTAGACCTTCGCGTCTTCTCGGATAAGGACGTTAAACAGTAGGTCCCGTCTCTCATATACACTCGGAACCAGAGGGACGTTAAAGAGATAGATAGATAGTTTATTTAATAAAATCTTCGCAACCAAAGGTTGAATTATGATATTATTTACAATTAATTAATAAAGTTGAAAAGGTAATTATACGAGGACGTCGGAAGTTGCCCATCCTCAGTGCAGGGCTTACAACTTACTAACCCACCACACTGACCAGGAAGCCTCGCTCTGGAGGATTTCCCGGCCCTCGGGCAAATTTAATAAATAAATATAAATATATCGGTCTATGTTCACGCTGCGACTTACTACGGGATCACAAAGCTAAGAAAATTAAAATTTGATACATTTCTTCTCTTTTTTTTTTTACACAAAGGCGTACAGAAAACAAAACCTGTGCTTATTTCTAGCATGGTATGTGTACCTGTCAGATACTGCTTGCTATACGCGCTTGCGCAACCAGACATAACTATGCAGTTAAACTGTTTAAGGTGGCTAGCGAGTGTCATACCACAACAAAAAAATCATCCGCCATTGTCAACCTAGCGAAATAGCGAGTCGGGTGCGTATCCAAAGGGATAGCAGACGCTTTTGACGCAATGAAATTCAAGAAACATATGGCAGAATTTCTAAGAGTATGAGCTCCTGTTGGCAAAATTCTGCCTACGCCACTAAGTTAATAATATTTAGAAAATAACACCTATGTTGTATTGTGAAAGTGCGCATTCTGATTGGTTAAAAAGCGTGCTTGTAAGAGACCTGAGAAACACGATTGTCACGCAACGCTGTCGCGCGTGTGTATATTATTTTCTAAAAGCAATAAAAATACTTTCTGCGTGCTCTCTGGTTTCTTACAAACACTCGGGGAATGTTGGTCGAACTGATAAAACTTGAAAGACACTCGCCTTCGGCTCGTGTCTTTCAAGTTTTGATCAGTTCTCCCAACATCCCCCTCGTGTTTGTAAGAAAGCAGAGAGCACGCGGAAAGTACTTTTGTTGCTTAAGTACAAAAAGTACTCCTTACAATGTATCTCAAAGACCCATCTGCTCTTTTTTTTTAAATTTAAATGTACGGTAAGTTTACAGGAAAACTAACTGGTTGCTTTAAATTCCCTCTCGCATTTTTTTTTTCAAACGTCAACTACAAACGAGCCCAAAGATACAAACGTATAACAAAGGACATTTTTTTTTTTCGTTGAAATCTCAAGATATAGATTTTTCAGACCAAAGTTTTGACAGTTTATTCACTAAATTCAATCGAAAATATTTCATTTACTTTCGTAACTGTGTCGATGGAATTGGATTTCTTAACTTTCTGGGCGAAAGCGTGGGGACTGAGTGAGGCTTGGAAGCTTGCCAGAAAAAAAAATAGCTTGAGTCAGTGAAAGCATCCATTGCCATCGGCTGATTTCGGGGAGCTGATGCAATATTTGCGAGCGGATTTGATAAATCAATTATCTAACCTCAGTTTTAAGATGTTTATTTTGAGATCTCTATCGTAATTCTAATTTTAATATCGAACGTAAATCAAAATAACAAAGAAGCGGCCGAGGAGGAATGAAGACCAGTGAAGACCCGGTAAATGACAGAACAAGACTTGGGTCGCTCGTCCGCTTCTGGAGAAGTAAAGACTCGAGGCGCGACTGAAAGTACACTAACACAGACTTCGACACAGGCTACTGACAATAAAATGAAGGTGAAATGTCTGACACGATGAGCAATTTACTCCAATGAGCAACTTATTACCCGCCTCCTACACGAGAACAACAGGCGTGTCTTTACAAAAGAACACTCCCGGGTTAGTATTAGGACATCCATTCTCGGTAGAGCAGACAGGAGTGTTATGGTTACTAAATAAGCTACTATTCACTGCACACAATAAAACGAAGGCTGGGATTAGAGGATTACGCTTTCAGGGCACGGGTAAGCCGTGCTAGCGCGTTGTTTGTACAAGACAAGGTTATTTGGATCAGCACAGGGTGTGCTGATAATTAGGCCATGTATGGAGACATAACACCCACTCGGGCATAACACACAAAGCGTCGTGTGTTAGCCATTTCTTGGGGCTCGTTTAAATAGTGAAAGTTGTCCCGGAAAGAAGGGGTAACCCGCCTAGCCCAGATTTTGGGGCGACACATTTTTGTAAAACGCAATAAACTGCGACAAATTTTAATACAGTGGTCGCCAACTAACTACATTTTTTGCGGCACTTCTTGTGCAAATCCGTGAAGTGATTCTCTAGACTGTGCAGCAAAATCACTGCAGGTTTATTTCAATCAGAATCCATGAATACCTTGACTTTATAAGCCACGTCTCAAGTTGATATCAAGCTGTGCCGAAAAGGACAAAAATATTGGAGCTGACTGCCTGACTATATGTTTGAAGTGATGTCAAATTTTTTCTACCCGCGACTTTTTATTTTTACCCGCGACCCGTGCCGATAAGACGCTCTCCATACTTTACTCGCAGACATAACAGTGCACTTGATAAAAGTAACTAACTTGACCTCGCTTTCTGGGCACGTCACTTTCGTTCCATACTTGCACACTCAATACAGAAAATATAAACCATGAATAAAATGCAACCTCCATTGCACTGTCCTTGAATTTGTGGCTCTCCATATCAACTAAGGCTCCAACAAGCGAACATAAGTGTACAATGTCAACACTTTTTTCTAAGCAAGAGTTCATTCGAGCACTGGGTTCTTGAGTTAAAGAGCCCGTGTCAGCCACTCATTTGTTATTGTTTTCGTTCGATGAAGACGAATTATGTATAGAAGTCTCTTAATAAACATCTAAAAACAAAGTTTCAGATTTGATTTGCCAAACTCAATCGAGAGCTCTGCTCCATATTCTCTAAATCAGCCGATGGAAATGGATGTTTTCTCATACTTGGTATGTTGACTGAGACTCTTAAGTGACTGAGGTAAATGGGAAACGACAAGCTCCAAGAAATTTAAAAAGAAAATTAGCGCGCAACAAGAATATAACGCGTTTTAGAGATAAAGTATATCTAATACCCCCATTCAACCCAGCGTTTAACCTGTTTAACTAACTAGTAGATAGCTTAATTGAACTGGTTTAAATCTTCCATGAGCTAGAAGAATGTTCCAAGGACAACCCTGAATGGATCGAGAATGGACAGTACTATGCATATTACTAAGTGATAGTTTAGCTAGTAAGAGTTGATCGCAGTAAACTTCACATGTTGTGAGGCGAAGACAAACCATGTTTAACTAAACCTGGTTTTCGTGTGAATAGCCGTGTAAGACGATTTGTCTTTGTCTCAGTTATGAAGCAGCAAAGCAATCATAAGAGGATTAAGACAAGGAAAGAGAAAGCCACTTCAAAAACGGCATTGCTTCAATGCAGGATAGATTATAGCAAACTACTAAATAAGCACGATACAGAGTGGACAATGCGACTTAAAGTAAACCTGAGCTGACTTGAAAGGCTAATAAAATTATACAAAATAAATGACAAATTAAAGTTCGCTCTATTCACCTTAAGTCAACACAACTTAAAGCCATATGGCTGTAGGTAAATATGATGTTATATTGCCCTCTAGAGGCCATGAATGACCAATAGGATTAGAGGAAAGGGCAGAGGTATGGATCAGAGTATGGATTAAGTCGCCAAATTGGACTGGATAATTGAGTTCTCCCGTTGCTGTCCGAGCTCGGAACCTGAATGGGCAGGAAATTACGGGTATAACCCATGGAATGACCATTATAGTTCTAATCTACTTTTTGATATACCATACGAGCAGCGAGTGGTAAGGGGCGGGCGACATACTAGTGCACGCACCACGTGGCTATGAGATTACCTTTCAAAATGTTCTTCGACTATTTTCATAAATTATTAGGAACAGAATTTATATATCGAGATTTTTAAAGTACCACTACCACCTAAATTTGCACTTACCTGAAATTCCACCAAATTCGGCACACAAGTATTATAACTAGACATCATGATTTCTAGTGATTGTGTGCCGAATTTGGTGGAATTTCAGGTAAGTGACAATGAGGTACTAATGATGGCACTTTAAAAGGGATGCGTCGTGGAATTGAAATTGGGATTATATAGGCATTCTTCAGTAAAATTGCTCTCGCTATCAAAGTCCCAAGTTTAAAAACTGTACAACAAAACTGTTTAAGAAAGCAAAACAAGCCAATTCGCAATCCATTTTGATCCACTCAATAACATATCGATAACTTATCTGGCAGTGGAAGGTTATTTAACAAACCTAGACGATTCACAGGGAATTTCTACAGAAACCCATCTATCGGAAGAGCTGAATTTCCTAAGGGGTGGACCATTAGAAGTTGGGGGAGGGGGGTGGCAATTCCCAAAAAAAATTCGCGCAAGGCCAGTGCTTCCAAAAAAAAAATCTTGCAGAGATTCAAGCTAGGAAATAGAAATCCTACAACGATATGGCTTGGCCTCTCATTAAAAAGATGTCTTAAGTAGTTATTCCAGCAACTTCTCTTTTGCATTTTTCACTTCACAAAATTTCAGCGCGCTTCGCGCGCATTGAATGTAGTCGGCGAGAACTCACGCACCGAAGACACTGCCCTCGTGCCGTTTACAAGAACAAGTGTATCTTGCCGAGGAAAAACAAACTATCCCAAAAATGCCCTGCAGTGATAGGTCTGTCAGGCAGTCACTATGTTCGAAAGAAGAACACTTAGGTAAGCGTGAGTTCGACGTTACAAGTATAGAAATTCGTCATGTGGACCGCTTCACACAAATGAATAATAATAATTTCGGAATTTGCGGCATCAATAATAAAACCTACAGGCTGTGTTTACTATACACAAAAACGAAACGTTCGTCTACCCTTTCTCTGAGGCTTGATGAAATGCGTTTATAAAAATTCGAGCGCGCTTCGCGCGCAACGGAAGAAAAAGACATCTACCATGTCAAATAGGGGCCGGGGGATGGCGAAAACATATACAGCTTCATTCTTTTTTAACGGCAACCAATACAAATATAGCATAAGAAAATTTGTTGTATCTATACATACAGCAACAAGATTTTCTTAATCCATTTTTGAACCAATATATTATATAGTATACGAAAATTTTGTTAATGCGTTGATGCGGATTTGGACGGCCTGTGGGAACGGAACGCCACGGGAACAGGTAGTGCTCGATGCGCAAGATACCCCACGTGGGTTTATCCTTTTCAACTTTTTTGTGTGTGTGTCTGCAAAAAAAAAATCGTACATGGCCTTCGAGTCTCAAAAAAAATTCCTGCACAACCTGATCCCCGAAAAAAAAAATTCATACTGAAAAATATTGCCACCCCCCCTCCCCCAATTTCTAATGGTCCACCCCTAAGGCACATGCATGGGAAGTGTTCGCAATTCACATGTATAGCCACGGGAAATCTGAACACTTCACATGCTTCTACCTTGGGAATTGAGCTTTTCCCATGGATGGGTTTCTGCAGAATTCCGTGATTATTTTGCTACCTAAGCATAAAGTTCCATAGATAAACATTACCTAATTGGGGTAAAATATTGCATGATCTTTTTCTGAAGATCTGCCAATAGAGGACATGGATAATTTACATGATCTACTAGTAACCCGCAAAGTTTCAGTGCAAATAAATTTGAGCTTCTTTTTTACGTGATAAAAGATTGAAAAAAGAAATGTCTGCTTGCAGGGTTGGGAAAATGAAAGCAATGTTACTTTAAAATAGACTCCCAAAATGTAGGGGGAGGGGGTAAATTACAGGGGAATCATGAAGATTCACTGAATCTTCACTGATTTACAAGAGCTCCTGATTGGGTAAGGGGCAGCTACAAATTTCCAGGATCCTCAACATGGGGTGCAGAACATTTTGTTTTTACATCTGCCCATTTGGAATTCCCAGTACAGTCACCTATGCAACCAGATTTTTATCTCTGACAACTAAAGTTTCATCTTCAGTCACCATCTTGCAACTTAATTTCACAAAACAACCTCTCCAAAAGAGAACATTATTCTGGCAATCAATACTCTGAAGTCCCGAATAATAAAAGTACAGAGCAAAATAGTACAGAGTGGAAAGATACAAGTAAACCGATAATAGTATAGAGCAGAATAATAGTACAGAGTGAAAAACACCAAAGGGCCAATAATAGTTTGTCTAGTTCCCAGTTCTCTGCTCCACTTTTCAATTGAAAACAAGATGGCAGCAGTCGATTGTGGCAGTCATTACCTTCGCAGGCAATGAAACACAGCTGTTTGGTTTGAAAATTGCGAAAAATAACACCACTAAAATGCAGATTTGAAAACCAATAACATGATGAGTTCTGCATAAATTTCTATTGTTAATAAGCATACAGGCCCGAATAAGGTTCGTATGGAGTCGACATGGCTGCAATCCATAAATGGACAGGCCCGAATAAGGCTGTATAGAGTGGAAAATTGTCTTGTACATGTACAATTATTTGGGACTACAGAGAATTGGTGATTACTTAGAAACTGGATTAGGATTAGGACCAACCTGGTCATACTGGCAACTACCTTATACTGTACATATTCTAATGTTCTTGTTTATTAAAGGCAAATGAGGCTGCTGAAAAGATGTTATTTGAAACAGTTTAATGTACAATAAAAGAAGCTTAATTAGATAACTATCAAGTCCAGTCAAGTGATAGAGATACAACACAGAACAGAATTACAGAAAGTCCCTTGGTGGTCTACCAGCTTTAATATCTTTACGTCTCTGAAAACAAACAGAAAATACAGGGTTCAGATTCCAAGAAAAGACAATCACAACAAGAGGTTAAAGAGTAAGAGTTAGGAGAGCTGTCCATATTAGTGATGTTAGGGTTATGTTACAGACTTGTTACATTAAAGCAAAAGTCTAATGCCTCGTCTTTCTTGCTTGGCGCCATAAAACAATGGTGACCTCCTGCAGTTGTAATATTCGTAGCGTAATTTGTGTGTATGTGTGTGTATGTGTGTGTGTGTGTGGGGGAGGGGCAGTCATCATAACCGTGAAGGTTTGGATACACTGTCTGAATATGGATAGATTTTTGAGAATTTATTCCTTCTTTTATCAACATTGAATAATTTGTTTGAAAAGCTGTATCAAACACTCAGAGGATTTCTTATCAGGATTCCCTAGATCCACGTGTTATCAGCAGCAAACATAGAAATCTGCTGTATTAATTAATGGCTGATTGCATTTTTAAACCAGGGGGGTTGAGGACCTACGGAAAATTTTCCAGCGGGGTTGTATTAGACTCTGGAAATTCCATGGGAGGGGGTGTGTCTGGAGACTGGAAATTCCAAGGGGGAGGGGTAAAAAAGGTTACTTTCCAGGGACATTTTATACAAAAATAGATTTTCCAGTGGTATTTTGCCAGAAAAAAATGGAAATTCCAGGGGAGGGGTCCTTTATGAGGTTGGAAATTCCAGGGGAGGGGGTCTTTTTAAGGGAGGTCCTCAACCCCCGGTTGTATTAGACTCTGGAAATTCCATGGGAGGGGGTGTGTCTGGAGACTGGAAATTCCAAGGGGGAGGGGTAAAAAAGGTTACTTTCCAGGGACATTTTATACAAAAATAGATTTTCCAGTGGTATTTTGCCAGAAAAAAATGGAAATTCCAGGGGAGGGGGTCCTTTATGAGGTTGGAAATTCCAGGGGAGGGGGTCTTTTTAAGGGAGGTCCTCAACCCCCCGGTGCATTTTAATAATGCAATCAGCCAATACACTGTATACCACACAGGGGGGTTGTATTAGACTCTGGAAATTCCATTGGAGGGGGTGTGTCTGGAGACTGGAAATTCCAAGGGGGAGGGGTAAAAAAGGTTACTTTCCAGGGACATTTTATACAAAAATAGATTTTCCAGGGGGTATTTTGCCAGAAAAAAATGGAAATTCCAGGGGAGGGGGTCCTTTATGAGGTTGGAAATTCCAGGGGAGGGGGTCTTTTTAAGGGAGGTCCTCAACCCCCCGGTGCATTTTAAAAATGCAATCAGCCAATACACTGTATACCACACAGGGGGGTTGTATTAGACTCTGGAAATTCCATTGGAGGGGGTGTGTCTGGAGACTGGAAATTCCAAGGGGGAGGGGTAAAAAGGTTACTTTCCAGGGACATTTTATACAAAAATAGATTTTCCAGGGGTATTTTGCCAGAAAAAATGGAAATTCCAGGGGCGGGGGTTGAGGACCTCCCTTAAAAAGACCCCCTCCCCTGGAATTTCCAACCTCATAGAGGACCCCCTCCCCTGGAATTTCCATGTAAATACATTTTAAATACACCTAAATTCTGGGTTTCATCCCTAACTTTTTATACTTATGTAATAAGTTTAAAAATGCAATCAGCCAATACACTGTAGGCATGATTTATAATTTTTTATGTGTAACTTTTTATACTTATTACATTTAAATACACCAGAATTTAGGTGTATTTAAAATGTATTTACATTTTCTTCTAGCCCTAACATGCCATCTCCACCCCTGCCCCCTCCCAGACTATACAGTTGGCCCTAGGAACTGTTCACTGATACTAGAAAACCACCAGTATTTCTACATTCATTTCTTAGCATTGTGATAAAATATAGTAGTAGTATAGACAGTGCTCTACGTGAATTGCTTTGAAAGGCACACTTTCAAATGAGTGATAGCTGCCATTCTGTCACGAAAAGCAATGAAGTGTATCACTATTTGACATGAACCAGAAGCATCATGGACAGTGGTCGGCTACTCAGAAAAGCATAGTACTCCAGTAGGCATTCTTTTCTCTCATTTTGTCATTTGCTCCAGGCCATTTCCCATTCTGGAACCAAAGCTTCCAAGCTTGTAACCTTGGATTGGAGGCTCTGTTAACAGCCACTGATGCATGCACGAGATTTAATACAGAGCCGTTGAGAGAAAGACCTTTCAGCACACACTCCAATACTCAAAATCAGCCAATCAGGGATGGCCCTCAAATGGTCACCACCAGAAAAAAATAAAAATAATTACTTTGTTTTAACTCGAATTTTAGAGTAGCTTGTAACCGCTGATATACAGCCATTACAGCTAGTATCTTCGAGTATCACACATATGCAACACAAATTTTAAGAATCCCAACTGGCCGGGAGACAAACCAAGTCGGCTATGTACAAAGAATGGTCGAGGAGCCAGAGCGGGGTCTCGAACTCGGGTCATCAAGTCACGAGCACTGCGCTCTGACCACTCGGCAAAGAGCCTTCCCCATGAGCTAGGGAGTTCTGGGTACAAGACTGGCCATTTTCTAAATGTGTCCAAGATGGCAGCCATAACTACTAACTCTGGAGGTTTCATTTTTTTTTTTTTTTTATAAAAAAGAATGCCCGCGAGCAGGCTAGTTTACCTGGTGTTCCTTGATTCCCCAGTAAAGCATTCCTGGTACAACTAAACACACCATGGCAGAGTAGAATACAGTCCTAGGTCTGAACTTGAAAAACAAATCTGTGTTCTCTCTTATCCAGCCAACCTCTCAATAGCAGGGTCTTTCTATTCACACAAATGGAAAAAAGAATAAAGGGTTTAAAATACACAGGTCAGAGTTTATGGAAGATATGAGGTATCTGGATGATGTCTGTCTATCAGTCAACATGTAACTATCATAGAAAAAGTCTCCATATTCACAAAGATACTGAGGACGCTTGCTGGCCACTTCTCTGACACTAAAGTAGTAGCCCAAATTGCAATCCAATTCCATCCTCTTGATAACAGGTCAAAACAACCTAGCACTGCATTTGTCTTAAATCTTCATGGGGCAAATGTACATGTGTTTTCACAGTTACAATTTTACTTATTTTATGAGAGCTTGCGCTAATGCACTAGTCAATATAAACCCCCGCACCCCCCGGCCGGGGCATATGCAGGGGATTCGACTCGATTTGGCGAACGATGTGGCACGGCTACCCGGGTCATTTTGTCATTCCATGGAAATGTAGCCAGGGCATTTGACCAACCGACCGCCATCTTGGGAAATATCAAACATCTCGAAGTTGGAAATTGCCAGAGCGTATTGGAATTATTTCAGTTGATCAAAATTGTGTTTGAACAATAAGCATTCTGGGGTCATTCCACGGTATTTTGAGCCTTAACATCATTTTTTTAAATTCATAAATATTAGGCTCTTTTCCAGAGAAACTTACAGGACAATGTCTGAAGTTTATTTTATTACTATTTATTTTGCTCTAACTGGCTGCACCGATGAATAAATTAGCATCATTTATCCAAATTAGGTAAAATGCTGTTGCGGAGTCTACATTTCAATTCTGCTTGTTGAAGAAAATAATAAAACATAAAGAGTTTGAAACTTAGATAGACACAATCTACTAATGGTGCTCTCTCTAAAAACACATAGCAGTCTAGGCTGTTTAGCTTGAGCTTGGGAGAATTTGCTGTCCAATGAAGAATTGTAGACTCCGCAACGATTTTGGTACTTTTAGTTTTAATAAAAGTTACAAAAAATAAACATTTTTTTCTGAAAGTTTGTAAACATCTAATTTGTCACTGTTGTAATGGAAGAAATTATTTAAAATTTGTTTCCTTCGAGCAGGGACACATCCCTGCTTCGAGTAATAACAAGTAATTAATTTTCGTTGTGGAGTCTACATTTTTGTTGCGGAATCTACAACTACCGTACCGCTCTCGAGTAACGTAACCTCCAATCGCGAGTTGCGAGTGAAAATTCTAGACTCGAAAGACTCGCGGCTCACGAGTATTTTGCCATTGGAATATTCATGATATGTAAAAAGTCACTCGCATTTTGCGAGTGACTGGCGGCTCTAGGTTCAAACGAGTAAACTTTATCGATGAACGTCCAAAGCAAAAACATCGCCCAAACATCGTACCGAAACTACACGGAAGATCGCGAACCGGTTCAGAAAAGAAGACCACCCGTATATACTTCTTTTAATCTTAAGTTCCAGTTTAAAAGAAGAAGAAGTTCTTGAAATAAAAATATCATACTAGCTTCAAACAAAAAAGTGGCGTGTTCTTATCAAGCGATTATTAAAGAAGACGGCGGAAATTTTGTTCAGCGCCATGTTGTTGTTTATCTAGTCAGACTCCAAACACAAATATGCGTTTAAGAATTATGGCGCTGTACTTCTCTAGACTTTGCTGAATCTATCGCTGAAAACGATCACAAACCCTTCTGAAATAATAAACAATTCTACTGGTTTGGACGGGCTGATCTTTGCCTGTAAATTTCCTGCACTCGAAGATTAGCGAGCAGGCGCATAATTTAAGTTTATGTTTTAGCGTCTCGTCGTCGCCGAAAAGTCCGGGCACAAATTCAAACCTACGGTAAACTTCGAAGTTTTCTTGCTCGCTTCGTAAATAAACCCCACAAAACTTACGAAAGAAGAGAGCTTACCTATAGTACTTCAGTTATTTCATAGTTATTATTTAGTGTTTTATTTCTAAGAAAGGAAACAGGTGAAACATTTCACCGATACTTTAGCGTCTTGTCGCTAAAATAACACAAGTTTGTTGAATGCCGATAGAACGAATTCAAAAGCCTTGAAGTTTTCCTGGTTTTCCTCGCTCACTTCGTAAATAAACCCACAAAACTTACGAGAGAAGAAGCTACCTATAGTACTTTCATAGTTATTAATGAGTGTTGTATTACTACCGGTATCGGCGAAACAGTTCACCTATATTCTAGCGTGTTTTCACTAGTTCGTTGATTACCGAGCACGAAGGCCGGGCACGAACCCACGGTAAACTTCCAAGTTTTCTCGCTCCCTTCGTAAATAAACCCCACAAAACTTAGGAAAGAAGAAAGCCCAATAAAGCTTACCTATAGTACTTTAATTATTTCATAGTTATTATTTAGTGTTTTATTACTAGGATAGAAAAACCAGCGAAACATTTCACGGAAACTTTAGCGTCTCGTCGCTACGCTAAGTTCAGGGCATCTGACAGGGTGCGGTGGTGCGGATCTGCACAATTTGGCCATTTCCGCACCTTCCGCACCTTGAGAGCTTTTTCCTCACAATTTGGAAGAATTCTTGGAAATTCACTTCTTCATGACCGCAGATCGTCTTTACAGTTATATATTTCCTCAATTTCTAGCATTTTCTGAGCGATTTGGATGATAAAAGAATGAAAATCTCTAGAAAACTTGACTCTAAAAGTTGCATATCGCTCCCTTACCAAAATAGCCTGGGACCTAGTTTTCACTTTCCTTCGAAAAACGAGAGCTTGCTGAGAGTTTCTCGTCGAATTTCTGTCAAAACTTGCCCTTTTGAGTAAACAAATGTCCTGTTGATGGAGATATGTATGTATAAATTGTTTAAGAGGCAAATTAGACTCGTTTTAGAGGTGTTATTATCAAAAATCCAGTAAGTGATTTAGCCTATTTCTCTGTACATTTACTTAAGCTTAAGTGAACTTTTAACATTTTAACATTTTCCCCCGTTTTATCAAAGCTTTTGTGTGCAAAAGCATCTTTTAATATGTATACACAATGGTAGACCATATTTAAACTCTGAAATTGTTTTAGAGGTGAATTGAATTTGTTTTAAGGCATTTAAGAAGCATTTCAATTTCCGCACAATTTGTATTTTTTTCCGCACAATTTGCCTTTTCTTCCGCACATTTTGCCCTGAAATTTCCGCACAATTTCCAAAAAATTTCCGCACCCTGTCAGATGCCCTGTAAGTTTGTTGAAGGTCGGACACAAATTCAAACCTAAACTTAAGTTTTGCAATCGCTTCGAAAATAGACCCCACAAAACTTACGTGAGAAGAACGCTTCAAATATTACTTTCATTAGTTTGTACGGTAGCTATATCTTTTAACGTTACGGTAGTCTGGAAATTCTTGCGAAATTCTAGTTTTGTAACATGAAAAGAATCCCTCGCTGAAAGCGTTCACAGCCCTTCTGAACAATTCTATCGGATTTAGATTGGTTGATCTTCGCCTGTAAATTTCCTACACTCGCAAGACTCGCGAGCAAACGCATTTCGAGTGGATCGAGTGAACTTGTTTAATGAGCTTCTCATTATAAATTACTCGCGAGCCGCGAGTCTTTCGAGTGTTGACTTTTGACTCGCAGCTCGCGAGTATAATGTTACGTTACTCGAGAGCGGTACGGTACTTCTGGACTGCTAACTAGAAAACTGTTGAATTTGTTAGTTAGTAGTTGTATTATTGTTGTAATACATAAGTAACAACCAAAAATTAGTGATGGAAAGGTTGCAAGACTATTAAATTAGTATATTTGCATTGCACTGATGCCAAGCTTGTTTATTTGTAGACTCCGCAACAGTAGACTCCGCAACAATTCCCAAATTTTAATTCTGATCACCAAATAGCTGGAAATTTACTGGAAAGGGATGATATTGATTTATTTGGAATTTTCTATTTAATTGAAGTACACTGATAGGATTGTTTTGTATTTTTGCCTTAGTTTTTCCTCTTGTGCCCTATTGTAGACTCCGCAACGTAGACTCCGCAACAACACCAGCCTTTATAAAATAAATCGTTTCTCCAAAAAAATAAAACAAAGCAAGAAACTCTCTGTGTTTAAAATAAACACAGATCAATGCTTCTTCTTTTAACAAAAACCACTATTCAAAACAGCAGAAAAATTCACAGAGATTTCTAGCTAAAGTTACTTGTTGGAAATCAAAGGTTCTTCTGAGTAGACTCCGCAACACCCATAAACAATAAAATATCTTGGATCCCCTTTAACTAGAATGATGGTCAACTCTACTGTATAAAGCAATTATACTCTTGTACCCTAGACATGTAAAGTCACTTTGACTGAAGTTCTAGATTTGAAGTTATGATGCCTCAAATCTCTCTGAATGTAGACTCCGCAACGGTTTACTGTGGAATGACCCTCTGCATGATATGGACATTGGAGCAGCCTTTTCCAAGCTCTGCACGTGAAGACTGAATTGGCTCTCAGCCATGGGTACATAAGAGGACATACCACGGAACGCGCCATCATAAGAGCGCGCGCTAAAAAGAACAAACGAAAACACCGTTTGGCTGCACGCGCGCTGCTTTTGCCTTTTTATTTTTGCCTTTTTGTTGTGGTATAAAACAAATGTCCTCTGATTTTCCGTGGTATGTCCTCTTATATACCACGGAATGACGTAATAAAGTGATCAAAATGTACTGCGGACCCACTCGGCTGCGCCTCGAGAGTCCACAACATTTTGACCACTTTATTACGTCATTCCGTGGTATATAAGAGGGCATACCACGGAAAATCAGAGGACATTTGTTAACGAGAGTGTCCCAGTTCAGGGATGAAAAGAGTTCTGACGTGGTACATGCATGTATCCCGTCTTGAACATTGAAAATTTCACCTCAATCAATGCACTAGTTTGCCAATTAAAGTGTGACGGTACTATGACGGTATCGACGAGCACTATTCACAGCTTCACATGCAAACTTACAATCAGTCCACAACACTGATCTGGCGGTTTGGGGGGTTGCTTCTCTAGAATCGCCTGTAGTGCAAAAACAAACATGTGAAAAGCTAATTAAATAGCAATATTGTAAAGAGGAATAACCTAAGTTAGCTTTGCTTCTATTTTTCTAGCGTGTTTGTTGTAAATTACCTTGAGTTTTAGCGTTTCTTCCAACGGGTTTGGCCCGGAGGATAATTTCCCGTCGCCATTTTGGATGTGAGCTCGCAACCAGGCCTTCCAGTTCGCACTAGATCCCAGGCTCCACAACCAGCGGAAACAACAGGCGTACCGTATAGTAGGGCCAGATCGCAGATAAATATTAATTTTCTGGGAACGATTTTTTGTACCCTTCCAAAATCCATCGAAAATATATTTTGGATAAGTTTCCACACTCCGTTTTGTATGTTCTGATGTTCTGTTTTAAGTCATAAATGCTAATGAACCCTATCCAGTGCCCGGGCCTCCGAAAATCATTTCCCAGAATTTTCCCGGAAGTTGTACTTCCGCCCAGGAGAGAGCCGCAAGAGACAGAGCGGAAATGACCTGCTTAGATCACTAAATTTCAAATAGTAAGGTCAGGTTAACTCATATAAGCTTGATTTTTTGCATACAGACTCCTTATCTGATGACAAACAAAATATCAAAAATGATTTTTTTCTAATGGATCCGTCTTTGAGATATTAGGCTTTAAACTCTGGTTTCTGTACCATTTTATGGGAGAATTGGTACTTTGATCAGGAATTATGCAAACTTTGCTCAATCTTATCTAAAATTCATATTCTTCAAATTTCTTAAAATTTGGACTTAAGCTTTTGGTCATGGAAACCCCTCGTGTACGGAATCTTGATCTTATATATTGAAATATGGCGAAGTTAGAGATTTCATTTTTGGTCATTTCCGCTCTGTCGCCGCAAGAGCGTACACAGACGAACACAGACAGCACTGTAACTCACTGTAATATTAAAATTAATTGGATAGTATATATTATCGGGAAGCTACTGAACCAACAAAGCAGAGAGGGATCAGACGGTACCGGAGAAACAGACAGCGTTTTATATGGTACGTTTTGAAGGAGATGTATGTTCTAAAACATGTTTTAAAAAAAGCTGAGCGCCAGACTAGAGCACAAAAAAACTTCCCAGGGAAGTTGTGTACTGGGCAGCTGGCAATATTACATGTTTCAGAGCGCAGACAGAAGTGTTTTCGGGTCTTTTAGGCGCCCGAGTGCACCGAATGGTGCTTTGCGAGCACTCGTTTTATTTTCAGCGAGAACGTCGAGTAGTGTGATAATTTTAAAGAGCAAACACGAGCAGTGAGTCTGGTGACTCAAGCGCCATCACTAGGCAAAATTCTTATCACCCTTTGCATCCTTTGCGTAACCCTTTCTGGCGAGTAATCGAGCACCCAACACGCGAGGAAGCAAGCACTGCAAAATATCTGATCAGATGATAGAAAGGAATTACTCAAGCCTAGTACAAATTATCCCGGGGGGGGGGGGGGGGGGTGGGGGGGGGGGGTGGGGGGGGACTCCCATATTTTTTGACCGGGGATGATCGTCGTATCTTTTAGGGGTTAAAATCACGTTGGTTTGGTCTCTTTTAGGGGTGATCTTGATCTTCAATAAATTTTAGGCAGATTGGTATCTTTTTGGGCCGAAACTGTGTCCAAATTTTTTTTTTTTTTTTTTTTTTTTTATTCACAATGTTTATTTCGTTTTATCGATACAACAACATATATATACTAATACATGATAAAAGGACAAAAAAAAAATACTAATACAAGCTACAACCCTATCACATAATACTATACTAACGGTCAAAATACAGTCTACTCTTAGTAGAAAAAAAAAGCGAAACAGAGAAACAGCTACAAAAAAACAATGAAAGTCTAAATTTAATCTAATAATAGACTTATTTTTTCCCATTTCTTTAAATATATGTCGATATTATTATTTTCCCTCGCAATTAAGAGCTCCATGCTATGCACCCATTTTAATTCCTTCTTGAAAACTTTCAAGTCCGTTTCATTCTTTTGTACCTACAAAAATAAATTACTTTTTTTGCAAGCAATATCAGGAAATTCAGAGTTAAAAAACACCTTGTTGTTCAATGATCCCGAAAATAATTTTTTCATAGGATAAATTATTAAACACAAAATCATCACAATTAAACCAAACGTAACTCTGACCAGAAGGCCTGAACATATGGACAATCAAAAAAGGTGTCTAACTGTTTCAGGTTGTTCCTCACAAAACGTACAACAATTGCTGGAAACTAATTTCATTTTAAATAAACGATCATTTGTAATAAAATGCGCGTCAATATTTTGTACTGAAACTCTCTCAATTTAGTGCTCATCGTGATTATGCGAGGAAGCAAAAAATGTTTTCCCAGCTGCGTCCATTGTGCGACAAGTCACGTTCAAATTTTTGAATTGATACTGGGGGTTTAGAAATCCTATTAATGAATATGGTAGTGATTACTTTCGCACTAATTTTATCTAAATTGCTAAACTTCAAACAAATATCATCAACTTGAAACTGATCGGGCGTAACCACATATCTACAAAGAGGGTAGACACTTTCGACTTTCATAGCTTTTCTCCATGTTTCCGGCACTGCATCGTAAATTCGTATGCAGTTAAAATAATCTAAATCAGTAAGTTCAGGAGCCTTCTGCTTCATCTTCTCGTAAGAGAGTAGAGAGCCATATTGGTCTACTAAATCCGCTACTTTAAGAATATTCTGCCTATGAAGTCTATGGTCCAATATACTATTTTACCAACACGAATATACTTATTATTCCAGAGATTCTCATTGTAAAATCGTTCGCGCTCTTTAGATCTTTATTTCTAAAAAGCTCAGACCACACGGATAACGATTCTCTATAGAATAACGAGATATGCGGAAGCTGCAATAAGTCAACATCGAAATTAGAATACAGAAGAAGCGAAACCCCCACGCTATGTAAGTATTGATCCAAAATATATTTCCATGTCGTTTCCTCGCCAAACAATATTTAACTAGACAAATGATCCTTTGTGCTTTGACCATAGACTCTAGATGGGCATCCTGAGCCCCCCAAATTTGTAATCTCTGATGAGGGTCAAGCGCTTAATTTTATCTTTCTTTCCATTCCAAACAAAATCGTATAGCAATTTGTTTACATCATTAATAACCTGTGCTGATGCCCAGATTTGAGCCGTTTTATAGACGACTTTTGGCAGAACAAAGGATTTTAAAACTTGGATACGCCCCAATAAAGTAAGATTCCTCCATTTCCAGAAATTGAGTTTTTTTTTTTAGCGAATGTAGAATCAAGTCGTAATTTAATTCCTTTCTCTTTCTCTCATCGTAGGAATAATAAATTCCCAGAATTTTGATGGGTTTCATCGACTTTCTTGATGTCTAGCTCCTCACTAATCGCCTTTCTCGCTCGGGAACTACTTAACCACATAGCTTCGGTCTTGTCGTTATTAACGTTTAAACCAGAGACCGACGCAAATTCGAATAATGCCTTCTTGAGCTCAAGATATGATCGCTTATTCTGCAGAAAAACAGTGAGATCGTCAGCAAATATACTAAGTTTCACTTCTTTTTTAACCAATCAGTAGACCCTTTACATTGTTATTTTCTCTTATCGAAATAGCTAACACCTCTAGAGCATAATGAAAAGAAAAGCGGACAGAGGATCGCCTTGGCGGACGCCTTTTGTAACAGCAAAAAAACCCGTCTGATGACCATTGTTCATCATAGAACTACTAATATTAGTATACATGGTTACTATCCAACGGACAAAAGAGTCGCCAAATTAAATTGTTTCAGAGCTCTTACAAGGAAATTTCGATTAAGAGAATCAAACGCTTTCTCGAAATCGATTGTTACAAGAAGACCAGGAATTTCACAGAGATTTGCATAATCGATTGCGTCATCGATATTTCGAGCAGCATCCGAAATTGTTCGGCCTTTTACGTACGCTTCTGGTTGTGGTGTATAATCGAAGGTAGTATTGGTTCCAGTCTCAAAGCCAAAGCCTTAGACGCCATTTTTGCATCAACATTAATAAGTGAGATGGGTCTCCAATTTTTTAGATATCTTCTATCCTTATCTTTTTTTTCAAGTAATTTAATATCGCCTGACGCTGTGAAATCGATAATTCGCCATGAATGTAAGAATAATTCAATGCATCGACTAAGTCCTGCCCTAGCTCAGACCAAAAGCCAAATAAATTCAGCAGTCAGACCATCGTTACCTGGTGATTTATTAAGCTTGAATTTTTTAATGCATTATAACACTCGCCAATTGTAAGATGGCCCTCGCAGCTTTCTTTTTGCTTAGTAGATATTTTTGGAATATTTAACTTTTCCATAAATTCGTTAATAGATGGATGGTCAATGTTAATGCTATCAAAAGACAGATCTTTTTCAGTATATAGCTCAGAAAAGAAATATTCTAACTCACTGGAAATTCCTTTGGGATCAAATACCTGTTTTCCATTCCGATCGATCACTTTTCTGACACAAGATTGCTTAGTCCTTTTTTTCTCGAGACTCAGGAAATATTTATTGTTCTTTTCGCCTTTCTCGTACCATTCAGCACGGGATCGTATAATTGATCCTTGAACAACATATTCATATAACGATTCGTATTCAAATTTAGATGATTCAAGATTAGCAATGTTTATATCTGATGCGTCATCAGCACACTGCATTTCTGCTTCTTTCAAACGTGACTCAGCTTCCTGCAACCTATCTCTTCTCTGTCTAGCTTTCATTTTGCTAAATTTCATTGATACTTGTCCTTATTCTATACTTCACCAAGTCCCATAGGACACGCTGATCATTAACTTCACAAAACTCATTCTTCCAAACAGGATGCTAGTCTTTATAAGAGTAACTGTAACTGTGTCCAAATTGCTTTTTCTCATGATGGTGCTTCTAAAAATCGTGTAAGTAATAGAGATTATTCGATGAGAAGACGATGAATTAGAAACAAACACGGAAATGTCTTCATGGGTATTTTTCCCCTGTTACCTGTGTCCTTCGCGCCTACTTGGCACATAAGACCTCATCTTTTAGGTTATCTTTTAGGGTAATAATTTTTTTGAGCCACGCTATGGCCCGCCATGTTTGGTATCTTTTAGGGGTGAAACTGAAAATTTCCGACGATCATCCCCGGTCCAAAATATGGGAGTCCCCCCCCCCCCCCCCCCCCCCCCCCCCCCGGCAAATTATACCATGCATGCTCTGCATATGGTCGCTTAACCTCCGATCTCTAGTAACAAGTTCAGGCAGTAGAGACATTAGAATGACCAAAACTAAAAAAGTAACTAAAAAGGTAACGAAGTACTATGTGTGGTATACTAAACACGACGCTGGCATGACCACGGAGTACGATAAATGCGTTGATCGATACCAAGGACAACCTGGTGGACGAAACAATAGCTTCAAAAGCGAAGAGGAGGCACTAAAGTTCCTAAATCAGAAACGAGAAGGGCTCGGTCTCCCACCAATGGATAGTAATGGACTGGCCGTAATCCAACAAGCTACTGATAGCGAAATCGCAGACAACGAAGCTACCCAAATTAGCGCCGAGAAGGACATCCAAAATGGCGTCGAACAAGAAACCACCAAGGATGACGATCAAAATGACGGGACAGAGGCCCGAGATATACCTCAAATACCGACTCCAAGTCTGGAAGAAAAATATGACGAACTATTAGAATTTAAAAGGATGCAAAGCGACATCAACGACAAAATCAATAGTTCCCTTTCCCAAATGTCGATAGAAACCAGTGAACTATCCATTGAAATCAGTGATAACAAAGTGAGAGCCAACAACAAGTTGAATGAAATCAAACTCCTTTTACGACAAGAGGTAGACAATGTCAAAGCACAAATAGATGGTCGAATGGAAGATGCTCTCCAAAAGATTAACGAGCTTACACGAACCTGCAAAAAACTCCGGAACGAAGTAAAAGAACTGAGAAAAAAACTTATTAACGCGGAATCACAAATCCACTCCCCATCTCTCTTGCAAGACATCGATGGGAGCCCTACCGACACAAGTTATAGCCTCACTCCGGCCAGCACAAGTATCTACTCAGTCGAGACAAATAACCAATTCGAGCCTTTGACTTATGAAGGTCTTGAAGAAACAACAACAATCGCCGAAACGACCGACCCCATTACTAGCAGGACGACGGACGCAGGACCTGATACGGAGACACACGATCGATCAGAAAACCCTACGGTTAATTCCAATACGGATTTTCCACTGCTAAACCCGCAGGTACCAACATCCGGAGACGCAGAAGCTGGAGCTGTAACGCCGACGTACAGCGACGCACAAACGCAGCTAAACGTAAATACAGGAACAAGTGCATTGCACTCAGCAGAAGCCGACATAGCAGTGACAGTCAATACAACGGATCATACTCCTGCTGACCAGCTTAGTAGCACTGACCAGCCGAAGAGACGAAGCGAGCGGCACCAAGTTCCACATAGAATCCTTATTCTGTCAGATTCAATTTACAAAAGGATCTCCATAGAAAAACTTGCGCCAGCACAACATAATGATATTCATAAAGAATATATTCGAGGTTGGACGAGTGAGCTACTACTACACTTACAAACAATGCCTAATGAGGACCACATTAGCTACAAACACGTTGTGCTGCATACCGGGACTAACGACGTAGGAGTTCTAAACACAAACATCATCTGCGAGAACTTAGCTCGATTAGCAATTGAAGCGCAAATTAAGTGGCCCTCCGCAAAAACAACAATTAGCGGTCTTACGCACAGAAGAGTTAACATCTTATCGATAAATGACACCATCGACGCGATCAACACACAATCAAGACTGACGTGTCAAGAGTTGGGCGACGTCCTCTTTCTAGACAATACACACTTAACAAAACACAAGAACGGCTCCATTGACGAGGAAGCACTATTCGATGACCGACACCTAAGCGATAAGGGCATTCGTAAGCTTGCCGCCAGTCTAAAAAAGCATCTCAGACTGAGTCCACGACGACGCAAGACTGCACAAGGACGAAGGATTCCTGCACACAGCCTGGAGCCGACTTCTAGAGGTAGTACTTACAACAATAACACAGCCCGTCAACCAATGGACCATAGAAATATTTCAGATGCACTCCGTACTCTAACGGACTGGTTTAGCACATTTAACACAGGTAACATCCACTAAAAATAAAAAATTGTATGTCTCTACTGCCGAACTGCAACTTGAACTCGTCACCAGTCCCGCCGCGCAAATGCCCGGTTGTATGCAAAGAAAAGGGCAAAACGCCCTATGCTGTAGCGTATGGAATATCCACGGATACAAAAGCAGGGAGCTTGGAAATAAGTTGAAGTTGCACGAAGTGAATAAACTATTCGATGCAAATGATATTATAGGTATAGTAGAAACACACGCTGGTTTAACCGCGGAATTAGAAATAGAAAATTTTAAACACTTTTCAAAACATAGGGAAAAAACGGGTAACAGATATGCAGGGGGTCTTGCAATATATATAAGGAAAAGTATATCTGACGGGGTTAGCTATATACCCTCAAACAATGACCATATTATATGGTGTAAAATCAGTAAAAACTTTTTTTCACTTGAGGAAGATATCTTTCTAGGAACAGTGTACCTGAGCCCCCAAAACTCGGAAAACAACGAACAAGATCTGATAGATAATCTGGAACTCGAAATTCTAAATTTCTCAGCAAAAGGAAAAGTGATTTTGCAAGGCGATTTAAACGCACGTACGGGCGAGTTGCAGGAATTTGTTACGGACGACAGCCAGCAATTTCTAAATTTACCCGAAGATTATTTGACAGATATCCAAAACTATAGGTATTCAACCGACCGTAAAATTGACAATAGAGGGAAAGCACTAATTGACACGTGCACTGCTCTAGGCTTAAGACTTTTAAACGGCAGGACAATAGGGGACTGCCCTGGTAAAAAGACATGCTATAAGTACAATGGTAGCAGTACAGTCGACTATATTATAAGTGATGAATCTTTAATAGGGCGCTTTCGGCACTGTAAAGTGAATGACTTATTGCCTCACTTATCAGACCACTGCTCTATTTCATATCTACTTCGAATACCGATCATATCTAATAAGCGAGATGAAACACACCACCACACCACTTGCGCAAAATCACCCTTCAAACAAATTGTGTGGAGAGAAACCGCAAAAGAGAAGTTAATTTCACTTTTAGACTCAGACAAATACGACAAAAAACTGCGCGATATAACCATAAGCTGTGAAAGCAACTGTGATATCGATAAACAAGTAAACGATATCACGGACATACTCCAAAATATTAGTCTTGAATCCGGACTTAAATACCGGAAACCAACAAGTGGCAACGACGAACCTAATCGAGACTGGTTTGATCATGAGTGTAAAGCTCAGAAGGCGGACCTCAAACGACTTGGGAAAGAACTTGGGCGTCACCCCGACGACGCAATCTACCGGGGTACACTTCATAGACAAAAAAAGCAGTTTAAATACCTATGCAGGAGGAAGAAAAATGAACATCAAGCAAAACTTATAAGCGAGTTAAATTTTAATAATCCAAAAGAAACCTGGCGGAAAATAAATTACACCTTTAGAGGTAAAAACAAAAGAAAGCCATCCCTACCACTGGAGGCCTTCTTCAAATTTTTTAAGACACAACGTCAATCATTGAAGACATCTACCGACCCTCCCTCGGGATGTGATTTAGAACAAGAAACCAGCCCCATCCATGAAGAGGGACCACTTGACTACCAAATTGAAGCTACGGAGCTTAGCACAGCAATCAAAAGAATTAAAAGAGGGAAATCCCCTGGTTTCTATAATATCGTGAATGAATTAATAATGATTTCCCATGCGAAACTAGAGAAACCACTCATATTACTCTTTAATAGAATTCTAAAGTTAGGGAAATGGCCCAAGAACTGGGGGCTAGGATTAATAGTCCCAATACATAAGAAAGGCAATACTGACGATGTAGAAAATTATCGAGGGATCACACTCTTACCTAGTTTAAGCAAGGTCCTAGCTGCTATCTTAAATAACAGGCTCTATAACCACTTAGAAGAGATGGGTCTACTGCGAAAAGAGCAGGGTGGGTTTCGTAAAAAGAATAGCACAAGCGACAATATTTTTGTGCTCAAAAGCCTTATCGACAAATATGTCAAAAGCAAGCCTAAGAAAAAGAAAAATCTTCTTTTCAGCTGTTTTATCGACTTTTCGAAGGCTTTTGACACGATCCCTAGAAACAGACTTTTTGAAAAAATAGCAAAAATGGGTATCACTGGTAAATTTCTATCGGTTTTAAAAACTATGTATGCATGCGACCGAGTCGCTGTTAAGGGGGACGGAGAAATCTCCGAAACGTTTATAAGTGACGTAGGAGTCAAACAAGGGTGTGTCCTTTCAAGCACACTTTTTAATATATATTTAAACGATCTTTCAGAAACACTCGCCGATATATCTGTGCCACGCGGTGAACGACTCGAAATCAGAGGCGCGCCAGTCAGCCACTTGCTATATGCTGACGACATAGTCATCCTAGCAAGAAACAATGAAATACTACAAAAATACCTTGACCATCTAAGCACCTTCACGGAAAACAACGAAATGAAATTAAACCTAGAAAAAACAAAAGTAGTCATTTTTAACAACACTGGAAGTGCCATGAATAATTATACCCTTAAATATCAAAACAAAATTCTAGAAAACGCTAAGGCGTACAAATACCTCGGGCTAACCTTCAGCGCGATAGGTACATTTAATGTAGCTAGGACAGAATTGAAAAAAGTAGCTCTTAAAGCACTTTTCAGACTTAAAAGAACAATGGGGGATAATTTTATGACCGACATACAACTAACGCTACGCCTTTTTGATACCTTAATCAGACCTATCCTGTTATATGGGAGCGAAGTATGGGGGGTCGATGTAGTGAAAAAAGAACGAGATCCAATCGAGGCCGTCCATACAAAATTCTGCAAACTAGCCCTTGGAGTAAGTAAAAAAGGAACGAACAGCGCATGCAGGGCCGAATTAGGAAGATATCCTCTATCAGTCGACGCCAAATGCAGAGCATTCAATCTTTTTACTAAGCTAAACGAGCCCAGAAGCGGCTTTATCTCAAACGACACATCCTTTGACTGTCTAGAAACAAACAATAAAACCGATTGGACAACAAAAATGAAAGAAATAGTCTATACAATAGGCTGCGGCGAGCTCTGGTTAGCTATAACCGGAACCCGTCATATAAGCATCCAATACGCCAAAACATTTTTTAAGCAAAGAGTTCAAGATATCGAGTTTCAGAACTGGTTAAACGAAATGTCAGACGAAAATAAGAAAAATGGACACAAAAACAAACTCCGAACCTATCGCACTTTCAAAGAAATTTATTCCTTAGAATCATATTTACTAAATGTTCACAACGTCAAGCACAGAACTGCCCTCACGCGCCTAAGGATTAGGCCCACAAGCTAGAAATAGAGACCGGGCGGTATGAAAAACCATACAAAAAGCCCGAAGAGCGCATATGCACTAGATGCAACTTAAATGTAACCGAAGATGAACGGCACTTACTAAAGTGCTCACTCTATGAGGACCTCAGAACAAAGATGCTTGACGTTGTGAAACAAAAAATAAAGAGAAGCAGAATAAACGAAGACGAACTCTTTCGCCTCCTAATAAACCCGCCCGCAATAATTCAAAAGGAGGTGAGCGGATTCGTCTTCAACTGCGCAAAAATGCGTGAAAACAAATAATTTTTTTTTTCCTCCTCTACTATACATTCACCAGCCTTACAACCAATGTACTCTAAGTATAAGGTGGCGGAGAATAAATGAATCTGAATCTGAATCTGGATACCAGACTTCCAAAAATCGAGTGTGCAGTGTCCCAGTGACTATAAAAACGTTTATATATCGACAAAAGTCCAATATAATCATGACTATTTAAGCATTAGAGCAGACAGACAGAGAGACAGACAGACAGACAGACTTTTATTTATACACGGATAAAACACTTGGGAGAGACACGAGAATGCTGTAAAATCACGAGCCGCAGGCGAGTGATTTTAAAACGTTTCGAGTGTCTCTCCCAACATCACAAGTGCTCTATTTGCGATAAAGTCATAGAAAGTTGTGCTCTAATGCTTTTATGATGATATAGCGGGGCAGAACCATTACTTTATCGGTGCAATAGAGCATAGATTTGGACCAATCAGAGTGCGCGTTATATCGTAGCTATATTACCATTTTCTTCAAATAACAGCTGAAATGGCTTTGTCTGAAAGAGACGCCCTACTCGGCCCAACAAGAATCGAAGGCGTCGAATACACCCAAATTAAAGTCGAGGACGTCGGGACGCGGGTCCAGGTGCGTGACGCACTTCACTGCAAGGCAAACCACTACATCAAGGAATCGCGACCGTACTTCCCGAGAAGAAAACTTACCAAATATTTAGAATTCCCGGGTATGACACCAGGAGCGGTTGTGCTATGGCTGTGTTCGTTTGCTGGCGCGCTGGCGTTATTGGGAGGCCACTATACGATCGTGCCTGTCGTGAGCTTTATCGTGGGTTCCCTGTGGGTCGGGATACTTGGCCAACACGAGACTGTGTCGCGCCGAACACTCAAGCTAGTCCTCAGGTAGGGTTTCGGAGTTGAAGTTTAATGCACAGGCTTACCATATCGGCACGCCGCGCGCGATCTCTCGTAATTATCTCATGATAATATTACCATCAATGGTTCTTAGAATTCTCTCTCGCAAATCATCTTGTACAATAAAGGTCAAATGAGCTGCCATTATGTTGTCTTTGGTGTCTCACTCGAAATGGAGAACACCCATATCAAGATAGTTCTCATTAGCATATCTGGAATTCCAGAAGTTTTCCTCGTTTATGCCTTACTTACTCATTGCCAAACTTGCAGATTTTGTGGAGAAATGTTGTTCGTGTCGGCCTCCATCTTTTGTTTTGCCCCCCCCCCCCTCCCCCCTCCCTCTTTCTTGATATGCTAAAAAGGTCCTGTAATCCTAAAAAGTTCAATAAACCCCCTAATATATCGATCATGCATTTTCGAGTGGTGAGCGTGATTTTGCAGGAGTCCAAGTTTTCGAATGTGTTATCATCTCACACAGTTCATATTAAAAGTGAATGTCAAGTCCCAGTATTACGCGCGCGCTAGGATTATCTTTTCATCACGATTCAACATCAGGGGCGTATCTAGGCCTTTTGTTTTGGAAGCCATTCCGGGGTTGTGACTCACCCTGAAAAGCCATTTAGCGACAATGACAATCGCGAGCTACATCTACTAAATAGATAGAGTGGATTTCACATGACTGTCGTGAGTAATTCGCAATTACTTTGTAATTACTCCTATAGGTTTTGTTCAGAATTGGTGTAATTACTTTGCGATTGGTTTCACGACAGTCATGTGAAATTTTCAATAGACTCGGCGTCTCCCTCGTTTCACTTAGGGGTGGACCATTAGAAATTGGGGGAGGGGGGGGGGGGGTGGCAAAATTTTTGCGTATGAATTTTTTTTCGGGGGTCAGGTTGTGCAAGAATTTTTTTTCGGACTCGAAGGCCATGTACGAATTTTTTTTTCGCAGACACAGAAAAAAGTGGAAAAGGATAAACCCACGAGGAGTATCTTTTGCGCATCGAGCTCGTGGCGTTCCGTTACCCCCTCCCCCAACTTCTAATGGTCCACCCCTTAGCGACACGCCAGCGGCTGCAAAGGAGGCTAGGGTATTTTCAATTTGGCAGCCAGTGCTTTCTTGGCTCACAGGCAGATACGCCCCTGAACAAAACATAGCAACCAAATTCATCTAGCCGCAATGGTGGCAAACCTAAAAGTAAATCAACGTGTCAAGCAACTAGTTCGTGAATATTTCAGAAAGGAATCGGTAAGAAGCGCATAGGGATCGTAAACGCTTCGTGAAGAAATCGGAAAAGCTTCCAGCGAAGAAATGCAAGTCGTATGCAATCGACAGGCCGAAATTCAAATATTATCCGCGTCTTCAATTTCTCTTGCAGCCAACCAGTAATTCGCTTCCAACCATCATGGAACCAGTTCTACCGAGTCACCGTGAGCGAGCTCAAGGGCGTGGCCCTAGAGAATTACCAGGCAGGGGTGGGATGCGTGCAAGTTAGCGAGGGAATCATTCAGTTCCAGGCCTTTAATCCTAAGGCCGTGAAAACCATGCAGGCAGCGCGCAGATTTTCACGTGTGATGCTGCTGCTCTATATCATTGCAGGCGCCGGTAATTTTTATCTTATCATGGCATATACACTTGGCTTTACATAAAATTGAAAAAAAGAATAGAATATGGAGTATAATTTGAATCGCATCAACTTTGTTCTGTTCAATTATGTTCTTGTTTTAGTACAAAGCGAGAACGAACCCATTAGCAGTAAGTAAACCGTTGACAAAAATATTGTACACAAGTTCATGTGCATGCATTGCACTAACTCATGTGGGACTCAGTTTTCGGTAATATATTGTGAAAAGAAATTTCTAATAGCACCAAACACAAGTTCTTAGAAAACAATAGCAAATGCTAGTGGACTGAAATTGACAACAAAGGTTTTCCTGTGTTTTGCATTTTTTTTTCAACTTATTTTCACAGGCCCGAATGGGAACTTGTATTTAATTGATGTTACTTATAGCTTCTAGAAAATGCAAACAGAATTTTAATATCCCCCTAATATTACTCTTGTACAAGCTTGTCCAGCATTTAAATGATGTTTAAAAGTGAGGTTTTAAAGACATGGAGGTTGTCGTAGTAAAACTTCTACCTCTCTGAAACAGGTCAGTTTAGAGGAGCCTCACGTAGAAGACATAAGTTAACTTTAACAGGAAAAAACGAAGCTATTTAATTGTAAATGCATATGCTAGAAGTGAAGTACGTATGAATATCAAAAACACCTAGAGACCTTAAATAAAGATTCTATAATTGTAAATTACCAAACAGACATGTCACATAATGTAACATATAAAGTAAACAAAGTTTTCTTGTCTCCTTTTCTCAACCATTACGCAGTATCGTTTGCGTCAAAAATTTTCTTTTCAGAATCTACACTGTAATTGAATTTTATCCACAGTATCAAAGTATTCTTAACCAGGCAATGGACCCTTTTTTCAGGTTTGCGCGCGCAACTGGGCAGCCGCCAAAACCATCCGCACCCCCTGTTAATGAGGACCCCAGTCACCAGCCATTCACCCTGGATTTTTTTTTTAATTTGAACCGCTGTGTGCTTATCCACCCTTGAATTTTGTACTTTAAGGGTGCCCACCCTGGAATTCCAAGCTCTATTTTGACCAACCATACTGAATTTCCGAGCTCCAATTCCAGAGGTCCTCAAACAGAGTGGGTGCGGATATTAGCTGATATTAAATGCTACTGACCATTTTGAATAACATTCGCCTATTCGTTTTTTGGCCGGCCCAAAAAAACGAGTTTCTTGCGCACGCTTGCCGAGAAATTAGTCTATTTACAAATTGATCCAAAATTGCTCCCGAATTGCTTCCGCCGCCTGTTATGCTGAGACCAGCGGGAATGTTTTCGCAGAAACCTACTCACGTAAACATTGCACCCACTTTAAACTATTGTATAATAAATTCAAAAGTGTTAGGACCTTGAACACAAATATCTCCATATTTGTGATCGCTTCTTCTTTTTGGAATAGTTGCCACATCGCGGGAGTTATGCGTGTGCTTTCTTTTTGTGCTGCTGTAGACTGCTCGTTGACTTATAGTGGTTTCCACATTTTTCACATTCGTATGGTTTTTCTTTTGAATGTGTGCGCATGTGACTCTTAAGCGCCGACGGTCCAAAAAACTGCTGTTTGCACAAACCACATTGATAAGGCATCTCTCCAGTGTGTGTTCGCATGTGCTCGTTCAACACATGCCTGGCGGTGAATGTCTTTCCGCAATTCTGACACGAATAGGGTCTTACTCCCGTGTGTGTTCGCTTGTGGATGTTAAGAACTGACATCGCCCTGAAGCCTTTTCCACATTCCTCACATTCATACGGTTTCTCGCCGGTATGTATTCGCATGTGAATTTTAAGGGCGTATGACTCAGAGAAAACATTCTGGCAGACGTCGCATTGGTATGATTTATTTCCTGTGTGAATGATCATGTGGCGTTTGAGATGGCTGCTACTCTGGAAAGATTTGGAACAGATGCTACACTGATGTGTTTTTATTCCCATGTGTATCTTCATGTGGCGTGACAAGTTACTAGCCAAGCTGAACCGCCTACCACATTCCTTGCACTGGTATGGTTGGACGCCAGTATGTGTGACCATGTGACATATGAGCCCTCCGCGCTGCTTGAAACTCTTGCCGCAGTGAGTACAAGTGTACTCACACTCCTCCGAATGTATCTTCAGGTGGTTATTAAGGTTCCCAGACAACCCAAAACTCTTCCCACATATGTTGCATTGGAAACGTTTCTCTCCTGTGTGTGTCACCATGTGCATGTTCAGTCCTGCCCTCTGCTTGAAGCCCTTTCCACAAACTTCGCATTTATACGCTTTCTCGTCGTAATGCACGCGTATGTGTCGCTTCAAGTTGCACGACTCGGTGAAGGACTGTCCACACACTCCACACTCATGGGCCTTAATGCCATCATGCGTACGCATATGCGCTTCCATGCTAGTTCGATAACCGAAACGCTTGTTGCATATGGAACACTTGAAGGGCTTCTCGTCGGAATGTGACTTCATATGACCGTGAAGACCGCCTTTCTGCTTAAATGATTTCTCGCATACATTACACTTGAACCGTTTCTCATCAGAGTGAAGAAGGACGTGGTTAATTAGACTGCTGTGCGTTTTGAACGTCTTGGGGCAGTTTTGGCACTTGAATGGTCGCTCATTCGAATGTGTCCTCATGTGATTTCTAAGGCCAGATGTGAATGTGAACTTTTTATCACACAGTTGACATTCATGTGTTTTTACTCCTGAATGTGTGCGGGTGTGTCTTTCCAGGTTGGATGCTGAACTGAATCTCTTATCACAGAAATGGCAGGCGTGAGACTCAGCATGCACTTGCAAGTGCTTTTTCAAGATGCCAAGCGCTTTAAATGACTTGCCGCAAGTTTTACATTCATACCTCCGTGCTCCGTTTTTTGTTTTAATAATGTATAACGGCTCAAGCTCATTGCCCTGTTGTGCGTCCTCGCTTGGTGTTTCTCCGCTATCGGCTTCATTTACTTGACACTCAGTAGAGTTAATGCGCTCTCTCATTCCCTGTACTATGCTGCTGTAACTCGCCTCTATGTCAGTATCATCGCCATCGTCACAGCTGTGTGATCCGTTAAGGATATCAATATCATCTAAATCTGTTCTTGACAGTAATTCATTCTGGATTTCGTTTTCGCGACTGCCGTAGTCTTCGGTGTCATATTGTTCATGTACAGTGCAGCCATCGTTGTAAGAGTCCCACGTCTGTGGGACGTTTACAACGTTCGTATTAAGATCAGGCACAAGGAAGTTGTGAGCGGCGTGGCCTGTTTTTCCAAGATGTTGCGGGTCCATATCTTTGCCTTCAGTGCTCTCGCCCAACTGTTACGCGCAACTGTTACACCCAACTCCTACGCAGCGTGGCGTGTTAGAACTATTGTTACTCTGTATAGAGAAAATACAATTTTTATATTGTAGCAAATAATAATAAATTCATAATAACAATTTTAAAAAACTCATATTTACACATATTTTAACTATTATTCAAGCAATAACAATTATAATGAATATAAGACCTAGGATAAACGTCGTATCAGCTTCGCGTCGAATACATTTAAAACAATAGATAATTTGTTATTTGAAAGTGTAATGAGTCGGTATCTTTTGAAAAAATGTAATCGACGCGACTTCAACTAGCCTGCGAAAGCCGACGCCGACTTAGCGCTCGTCGAAAGAGACTCTCGCAAAGAGGCGAAAAAAGATGCAACAAAGTTAAAATGGCCACGTAATTCAAAAGTATACGGATTCAAACGAAAACGCGTTAGTGTGGACGGGGTCTAAGAGTTTTCTAAAGTCAGTGACAAGTACCAGACAGAGTCAGACTGCTTGTTGGAGAAGCCTAGTAACCTCAGATAAGATCAAGTAAAAAAAAAATAAACATGTTTATCGTCCGGAGCTTTCCAAAAAAGTGTCCATGCGGTCCTTTTTATTTTTTACTTCTTTTTTGCTCCTTGTTTATGCCTTATTTTATTGGTTTATGCCATATTTTGTGTACAAAATGACTACGACTGTTAAGCTATTCTTGCAATCTATGTTCATATAAAGCATTTCCCTGCTCATTAAAGCCACATTTCAAAGCAGTTCCTAACCGCTTGTGACGTTTGACTTCGTTTTGGAAACAATTTGTGAAAATAAGGAATAAAATAAAAAAGGATGCGGCTCCAAAAAAAACGAAGCGGGCGGGGACGATAAACATGTATCTTTTTTACTTGGCCTTTTTTTTTACTGTATTACAATAGATTCAATATTCTGATAAATGCAAATTCTTGTGGCAATATAAGTCAAGCGGAACACCACAGTTTGTAGAGTTGTGAAACACGAATTTAACGTCAATAAAACTTTTACTGTCCAGTCCAGCTAGGCCTTGAAATCGGCCCTTATCCTTTCTATCTGATACATAATCTTGACAAGTTTCTTTATATGTGCATAGCAAAAACAAGAAATATGTAAGCTGTCGAGGCTCAACAACAAAAGTTTAGTGGTCAGTCATTTGGAACGAAGAGGCAAAACTGCAGAACTTGAAAACTATGTGATATCTTCATTTGAAAGATTAGCCTTATAAGGCGTCCTTTTATAAATTATCCAATGATTATCACCAATAACAAACGGGATTTCCCGCCATAACTCACCTTTGCTCTTGAGTTTCCCGCCGAAAGACTCCGAGAGTACGACCAACAATGCATTTGCATACGGAACACCGCTGACAGGGGTCTGCCACAGGGTTCCTGAGATAAAGTGCGTTGGCAAAAAAAAAAAACATGTCGATAGGCACTCGTGAGCTGTCGCTCATCCATCGGAAACAAAGGAAACTGTCGAGCCTGCGCCGAGTGAACATTGACGACAGCCAAACCAAGATGGCGGGTGCCAAGTTCGAATACGATGAAAAAGGCACCACATTTTACTACTTTTTAATCTCGTTCTACGCCTTAATTCTCATTCCTCTAACGTACTATGTATGGAACTACATAAAATCTTCAGGTAGGCCGCGATATATCGATATTTTCGCCAAATATCGGCGAATTTCTCCCTGACTTGAGTTGCGGTTCTCATAGTCACAGCTGCTGTAAGCCGACGTGTCATTATATCTTTGGTTTTGTCGCTTTTCTCGACAGCACTAACCCCTTTCCTTTGCCTTTATATTTTTCTCGTATTTAGATAATAGAACGAAATCAGATAGAATATGCAGATGTCCGCCGTGCCAAGAGAAACGACATCATCTAACTAAACACGAACCGAAGACCAAAACACTGCGCTATTTAGGGTAAGCTGAATTGAATTTTCGTGCTTTAATGTAAATTTAAGTAATACGGTATTTTATGGTGGGATTGTATCCTTTGAAATTACACAGCTATCGTTTTATTGAAGTTTTCGTGCATATCTTTTGGGGGTATTAACGTTATAATGTTTATCTTTCATACCAGCACCAGTCGGCAGTCCCAGTTTTAATGCTATTGTTTCAATTATTTGTGTGTATAAGACTTCAAAGGTACATTTTGTCAAGCTGTGAAAGTTCATTGTCGACACTGAACAAAAAAAATTGTGCCACTTCAGAGGGAATCTGATGATGCAACAACGAAAAGGGGCTTTCGTAGCCTTTCAAGCTATTACCGTATGTCCGGTAATTATGTCATTGACCCCTAACCAACTGACAGATAGCATTTGGGTGATCCCCTTTAATGTAAAATGTGGGAATTAGGTAAAATATAAAATATGAATGAATAAATAATTTAATAAATAAGGTAGTTGCAATAAGTAAGAAAATAACAATAGAGCCATCCCCAGTGACCTGCGCGCATTGTGTTTATAAATTTCCTTGTGCTGGCTGTGGAGCCAGTTATGTTGTTGAAACAGTCTGTCACATAGCCACGTGTGTGCAGGAACACTTAAGAATGGATAAGGCTTCTCACATATACAAACAAGCCGCAGTGAGGCATGTGTCGCACCTTTGTCGGAATCTTCTTTTATTGTTTTGGACTCTGCCTCATCGCAATTTGCCCATAAAATCAAAGAGGCAATTCACATCAAACGTAAATCCTTCCTGAAATAGACAAGTACAACATATCAATCTAAAGCTTGCAGTGTAATCAGCGTATGATTTCCTTTACACAATTGACATAATTTATAATTGTTATTTCTCTAGTTATTTATTTGGCTTGTAAATCACGTAGAATAACTCACTGATGATTACAGTTGAAACTGTTGAAACATGTCTATTAAAACTTTCATAATTTGTATAAAGTTGATTAACAATAGAGCCAATTTCACGTGACTGTGGTAAACCAAAATAAAGTAAAGCATCCAATTCTGACCAAAGCATAGACCCAGTAAAGGCCATGTTGCACAAGGCATTTTTTATTGCAATTCGCAATGTGTGGTTCCAAAAAATATCCATACCCCCCAACAGAAGGGTGTTAAAAAGTGATCCCCACACCCCTCTGGAATTTCCAAAGAAAAATACAGTATTTGTATGGAAAAGATCAGGTAAATTGCCCCCCCCCCCCCTCCCCCCACCCTTCCGGAATTTCCAATCCCTTCCGTAGGGAAGGTATGGATAATTTCTGGAAACACACAATGCAATATTTGTTGTGTTGCGAGTTGCAGTGAAATGCGTGCATGCTATAACACCCCCATGGAATGCAATAATTTGTTACGTTGCAAGTTACAGAAAATGTAGAATGGAGCTCTACTTTTCGTAATGTTGTGAGACAAGTTGCTGCATGTAACATGTCTTGGCAATTTATTGTGCAATGGGTTCCCTGAATAAGCCAATCGGCAGGCTTTATTTTGATAGTGCCGCTGTTAATTAGGCACATTGCCAGTGCTGGAAATAGTCCTTTTCACAGTTCCTCGCTTTATTGTGTGATTCAAATTGGAATTCTAGCCTGTAGTCGAGTCTACCATTGATCAATGTCAATCAACATAAATTGTTTGGTCAACGGTGGGACTTCAGGCTAGAATTCCAATTTGAATCATAATAAAGCGAGGAACTGTGAAAATGAGGTCACATTTTGGCCAATAGTTTCAATTTTTAGCCGCACCTTACAGACTGTGGGTGACAAAATTGGTTAAATTTTTGTTGCAAAATTAGACATGTTTAGTTGCAAAAGCGACACATACAGAATGCAATTTCCAGCCCAGATTGCAAGTTGAAAAAATAAGGCAATTGTGTAATATTCTGTGGCAACTTGCATTGTTTTTTAATTTTCATTGTTGCATTGTGAGTCACAAGAAAAATTGCCTTGTGTAACATGGCTCTTAAGCTATAATGAGTGTGAATTACTCATAACACTCATCTGAAATCCACCCTACTGAATAAATACTTAATAAACAATCATCACTCCTTATCTGTTGATTGTAGTTTGACTGTGTTGGTCCTCCTGTGGATTATGTTCTTCATTGGAGCCTATAAAGTGTCCCAGTTTGAGAGAGACTTTGCTGAGTATGATCCTTATGCAGTGCTGGAGATTGATAGGGTAAGTGCTGTAGGCTGCTATGACAAAATCTTGTTATATTCTAATTCACTTCGTTCAAACAAATCTAAATTATTTACCCCTTAAAGTGTGAGTATGACCAAAATTGTATCCTTCCTATAAATCTACTATGTTGTACTAATAAGGCATTGAAAACATCTTCCCGAAATTTTGGTTGATAACATTAACGGTTTTAGTAGCTGCCCTGACGAAGGATTGAAAGTAAAATTTGAAACGTTGGCATCTCTCGGCTCCTGTTTTGTCTGTTTTTTACCTTATTTACTTATATTTCTGCGGACATTGTATCCTATTGGATCCAGAGACATCCCTGTTTGAGTTTCTCGTCTTTACCTTTATAGTGAATTATTATTTACATGGATTCTTGGAGATATGAAATTATGATCTCTTGGACATCTCACTTGTTTGCTTCCATATCTCCGTGTGAACATTCTTGATCAGTGACAAAATTGTTGAGAATTGAATTTAATTGTCTACAACCATTACAGATCGTCATACTAAAAAATGTTGTGTTTCCATAAAATAACCGCTACCCTTCTCATTAACAACCCTCCCCCAACTCAATGTTGTTTTGTCTAGCACACTCTAGTGGTTGGGCTTCAACATTGAATTGGGGGGGGGGGGGGCTTACACATTTGAAATGGAGAAAAGCATTTTTTAAGGGAAATTCTCAACTACTTTTGTCGCTGCTTTTATTATTAACTAGTATATGGATTTGTGTTATAATAATAACTGACATACACTGACACACAATTTTTTTTTTCACTCAGGACTGACTACTGGTAGTTGTTAATGTATTCTCACATTTTTTTGTAGGGTGCAAGTGTAGCTGAAATCCGTCGCCAATACCGTCGACTCAGTATGAAGTACCATCCAGACAAGGAAACAGGAGATTCCAGGAAATTCATGAGGATAGCCAAAGCATATGAAGCGTAAGTCACTTCAAAATGGCCTGAGCAATGTATCATTTCATTCAAGAACAAATCCACATTTCCTCCACAGAAGGGATTTGGAAATTACATACAAGTGTGTAGGGGTGGGCAAGTCAAGTGTCTTTTATTTACCATACAGTGATTTTCAATGGAAATTCCAATGGGGTGCAGTTGGGTCATATCTCAACCCCGTCCATTCCCCTATTGCAAAAATGAAAAATACAAACACATTTAAAGTTATGCAAGATGATGATGTTATCCTTATCCCATTACACACTGTACGGTGTTTGGGAAGTGAATTGAAAAACATAAAATGTTCCCATTTAGGTTAACAAATGAAGAGTCAAGAAAAAACTGGGAGGAGCATGGCAATCCAGATGGACCTGGAGGTAATGATTCCTTCTCTCCTTCTTTATTCACTTTGTTCAGTTTTTTTTCTCGACTAAGAGGTTCTGATCCTAAGGCCGGCTGTCTTATTTCTTGTCAGCAACAAGTTTTGGTATTGCTCTTCCATCTTGGTTGGTTAGCAAAGAAAACTCCATGTGGGTGAGTCAATCCCTGGCTGTTTATTATATCCAATACTGAAGAATGGCTTTTGTAACAATACCATACACAATGTTTCATTTGTTTTATTTGATTATTTTTTGTTGTTGTTTAATTGCTTGCTCTTGAGAAATCAGGGCTTCTGGCAGGTCGCGGGAAAAAATGACAAATTTCGCAAGATTTTTAGGTTTAAATTCACCAGAAAAAAAAAAACAGCCAATTTCGCTGCAAAATTCATGGAAAGATGGCCGATTTCGATTTTTTTAGGTTCAAATTTGTGAGAAGAAAAAAACGTCAGATTTCCATGGATCGAACTTGCATGAAAAACAAAAAACTGCAGTATCACGAGTGATTTTTTCAACCAAATTTCAGAGAAAATGGTTTTGTGGTAAAAATGGACAAGTAGATAACTCAAAAGCCGAAACGAGTTTCAAAATAATGCTGGATTTCATTGTCATTCTTTAAGATTTCTGAAGGATTTCGCGGGATTTTGTATACTTTGCAGGATTTCGCAGTTTTTTTCCCCGCAGATTTTGCAGATTTACCCAAATTTCATGGGTCCGTGACCGCACAAAATACCAGAAGCCCTGATAAATACAGTAGGTAGAAAAACACTAGGAGATAAATTTTGTACATGTATCTCTGCATGGTCTGTTTATTCTCCAAACATCAATGAAATACCAAATTCTAATTTTATTTGAGTAAAAACTAAAAACGAGCATGGAGCACAGGCAAGTGTGAAGATATGAAGTTTTCACATTAGAGATTGCCCAGTGTTTATATATTAACGTTATTACAGTCAAAAGACATGAAGCGTGCCCCCTAGAGTTGAATATTCAATTCATTATTCCATTCTTGATTTCATTATTCAATCCAAAAATGCATTTTTCAATTCTATTAAAAATGTTAAATGTTTAAATTGTGAATTCCGAATATGTCATTGTTATCCCAGAGTACTGATTTAAATTATAAAATTTTCAATGTCGAATTGAAAATTGCATATTTGGATTGAATAATGAAATCAATCAATGAATTGAATATTCAACTCTAGCGGGGCATGCTTCATGTCTTTGGACTGTAAAATTTCTGTGAAATGGACATACATGTACACTGTGTAGCAAACAGTTACCATAAGTAAGGTTATGTTCATTTTGTGTATTAGGTCCTTGCAGCATATGGACTGGCATTTATGATTATTCTACCTGTTGCTGTGGTAAGTATTTTACAGGGTTCATGTGCGTCCTGGAAATGCTGGAATATCCTGGATTTTCATTTCCTTCCTGGAAAGTCCTTGAAATTCCTGGAATTTTAAGGAAAATCCTGGAAAACTCCTGGAAAAATGTTTCAACTCAAATGAGGTTGAATCAGTCAGTTTTGTGAATCTGATTTTGGGCAGCAGACTATGACATCCTCTAGACTTATGTTTCTTTAGAGGGAGGGGGCATTCTAGCCAAAAAAATCTCCTTGAAAACTCCTGGAAAAATAACTAAAGACTTCCTGTAAATGAATAAATGTCACGTTTTTTAGTGGTGTTTAAGGCCGCACTTGCACACATTTAATCATATCAATTTCACATTTAATCATATGTAAAATCCTGGATTTTTGTCATCCAGAAAGCGTACGAACCCTGATTTTAGACAGTCTTGGCAAATAGATGACGCGTGGGACATTCTGCAGTATGCCACTGGATAGCATGGTATAACTACCTAATGTACTGTATGCTCAGTAATTCCTTTTTAACCTTCAGGGCACATGGTGGTATAAGTCCATTCAGTACAGCTGTGACCAGATCTTGCTGGACACCACACAACTCTACTATTACTTCTTCCACAAAACACCGGCAATGCAAATTAAACGTAAGACCTTATTTACATAAATGATACTGTACATACAATGATAAAAGAAATGATAAAAGAAAATGATAAGAGAAAATAAGACAGGTTGTTTTAGAAATTGACAGCGGACAAAAATACCATAATGCATTGGGCAATTCCAGAAGATATATGTACCCCGGCAGGCGGCACTAGTTTTTGCCCCCCCCCCCCCCCCCATGCATCCAGAATTTCCAAAATGGCTCCCCCCCATGCATATAGAATGCCTGAGAGGTTATACTAGCTTCCAGCTTCGAAAAAAACCATGCAGGCAGAATTCCAAGCTTGAGAACTCCCCTCCCATTCAGAATTTCTCAATGCCGCCCGCCCCTGGGGTACATATATTATTTTCTGGAATTGCCCATTGCAGGCCGAATACCACATCGCAGCGCGCCGCTGTGTTATTTTTGCGCACGTGAAGGAAAATCATTTCCTGAAAAATAATTTATTTTATAGCAATGAATGCAACATTGTGCCC
Organism: Scolanthus callimorphus; assembly: GCA_033964015.1. Lineage (NCBI taxonomy): Eukaryota > Metazoa > Cnidaria > Anthozoa > Actiniaria > Edwardsiidae > Scolanthus > Scolanthus callimorphus. The sequence goes on along the minus strand of CM066922.1, from coordinate 25,779,553 downwards.
CTAATACAGGGCTGCAAATAATTGTGTCTTTATTGTATATGAGTCCCTTTTGTAACTACTAAAACCATTTTTATTTGTGACTAAAATGTTCTCCTAGTTGCGTGCTGTCTATAAAATGCGCATAAAATTGAGAATATCAGCCAAAATGCTACCTCATATTTTTCTTAATTTCCAGCCCTGTAAAATAACATTTTTTTTGTAGAGGTCAACAGTTACTATGTACTTCAGATTGAATTCAAACCCCTCTTCTGCTGTTCAATTTGTATTTGTTTTTGTGTATAGGAATTCTGATGATCCTTGCTGGGTCGCTGGAGTATGAGAAAGGGCATAATAGTGAAGTGCAAGAACGACTGACTGATAATATTGAGATACCACAGGTAAGAGACGTGCAACAATCTTGGCCCCATGTAAGCCACAGAGGTTAGCTGTTCCCAAATTGTGTAATTGGACAAAAATCTGACACATCGGTGGGTTGCAAGGCAGGAGTGTTGTTACCAGACAGAGTCTAAGTTGTGGGTTTCATGTCCCATCTGAGGGCTAAGCATATACATTTTGTGTGTTTCTTTCTCATATTTTTTATATCTTTCGCAAAGTTTCTGTGTTTTTACGTAGCTTCACTTGAAACACCATTCACCTTTCACACCATTCATAATTATGTCTACCAATATCACCGCGCAAATTTAGTAGGGCTTGAGAGTGATCTAAACTCCTGGCTAGTGACTGATATATTATGAAGGATATCATTGTTTACATCTTCTAGTTGATGAGAGACCTGCCCAATCTCGGTGACAAAAACAAGGAGCCCCCTTTGTGTTACCCATACAGTATCAAGGCAAGGTCCCTCATCCACGCCCACCTGGCTAGGATGGACTTACCACCTGACACTCTCAAACAAGGTTAGAAACAAAGGCTGTTAAGGCGGATTTCACTTAAGAAATAAAACATTTTTTCTGTGCCTTCAAAGACTTCGACTCCGTGTTGTACTTCATGATCTACTCTCGGACCTCCCAAACAACACCTCAGTTTTCAAAGGCACTATGAATCCACAGAAAAAAATGTTTTATTTCTTTTATAAAATAATTTCGAAAGCGAGAACAATAAAAATCCACCATTTTCAAGCAATTTGCCGCCGATTTGCCGCATTATGGCGTCATTTCCATGACCTTCATAGGGTTTTGAAACACAGCTCTCTCGACCAATCTAGTATCCAGCGCTATATTTTTTGCGGCAAAAATACCTTGACAAGGTCTATATTGTAATTTGTCGTGGCTGCAGTGCCGTTCCTAATACAAATGCACAAACAATAAGGCATACCTCTTATATGCTAATAATGCCAGTTTCGACGATGTTGTGCACGCAACATAAACGGGATGAGAACAATGCTTGTCTGTTTTGAATAACAAAAGCCGTATTCGCCAGATGTATTGTTCTCACAACATCGTGAAAACGGTCAATTAAGATTGGGCTATAGGCCATGCGTCGCTGGACTCGAGACTTGATTAATAGTTCTTGAAATGTAAGCGCATTGAGGCGTAGAGCAAAATGCGTATTTTAAAAACAGTTATTATTATTAACTACGTTTATAGGCCCTTTTAATGGTCATTGAGCACTATTTCCTTTTCTTTTTATCTGTAGACTTGGGTCTGATCTTGAGTAAAAGCCCTCTGCTAGTCCAGGAGATGATCAGCTGCGTTGCCCAACTCATAGCCATGGCTAAAGCTGGAAGAAGTAAGTAGTCACGTCTTTGTAACATACATATAATGAAATGAAAAATGAAATGTATGCACTCTTATACCGCAAATTATCATATGGATATGTTCAAATGCGGTTTACAGAGATATAATCTCTGAGTCAATAGCCAATAATAGTGAGGCCAAAGGCCAAACGGACTTGACACAGAGGCCATAAAAACAAGAGAAATAATTGTTTTAGTCAAATCATATTACTAGGTCAATTTTTATAGCTAAAAACATGTTCTGGTGGTCATTTGCTATTTTCTAGGTTTCAAATCCGACGATTTTCGCTACTAGTAGGCTATGACTTATAGCCTACTAGTAGCTCAACCAATCAGAATGTAGCATTGACAATAGACCACTAGGGTGATTTGACTTATTCAGTCTATTCGAGCACTGAGGTTATCGGCGCCTGCTCTAACTCAATCAAACGTGTCTTTTGCAGCATCCAACATGCCACGGCTAGAGACTGTTGAAAACTGTATGAAGATAAGTCAGATGCTTGTACAGGGCTTATGGGATAACAAATCACCATTACTCCAACTACCGAATCTCAACCAGGAAAACCTTCGACATTTCACAACCAAAAAGGTAAGGCTCAGGGCCTAACCAGGACAACCTTCGACACTTCACAACTAAAAGGTAAGGCTCAGAGCCGAACCAGGACATCCTTCGACACTTCACAACTAAAAGGTATGGCTCAGGGCCGAACCACGACAACCTTCGACACTTCACGACTATAAAAGGTAAGGCTCAGGGCCGAACTAGGACATCCTTCGACACTTCACAACTAAAAGGTATGGCTCAGGGCCGAACCAGGACAACCTTCGACACTTCACGAAAAAGGTAAGGCTCAGGGCCGAACCAGGACAACCTTCGACACTTCACAACTAAAAGGTATGGCTCAGGGCCGAACCATGACAACCTTCGACACTTCACGACTAAAAAGGAAAGGCTCAGGGCCGAACCAGGACAACCTTCGACACTTCACAACTAAAAGGTATGGCTCAGGGCCGAACCAAGACAACCTTCGACATTTCACGACTAAAAAGGTAAGGCTATGGCCGAACAATGTCGACATTTGATTCAGCGTCATGCAACATTTTGTTGAACGTGCTATATTAAAGGGGCTCACAGTTATTTGAATAAATTTCTAAATACAGCTCACTCGACCGACATCACATGATCTGAACAGGGTGGCAACAAGATGTTAACACTGTTAGCCGATTTCGTTTATTGAATGTGTTTGGCCCAACCTCATGACTTTGTAGGTCCTTGTATCTTTCGTAATCCGCGGCTCATTAATCAATCAGCTCGACAAACCGCAGCGTGTGGACCAGGCATCCCATCCCACATCTGACACCAAGTCCAATACCACAGGTTTCCCATACTTTACATTCTATGATTTTTTCAGCGAAATATCCGATCTGTAAAGCAGCTGGTCGCCATGAAGGAGGATGAGAGAAGGTAAAGTGTACGTGCATATTACAGTGCGGACACATAAAGCATGGTGAACAAAACTGACCAATCAGATTTGGGGTGAAAACAATCAATCCTGACTCAATTTGTCCTACCAATGAAATTATTTTTAGGTGCGCTCTCATTGGTTGGAGGAGATTTTGTACAGTTGCGATTGTTTTCACGTCAAATCTGATTGATCATTTTTGTTCAGCATGGCCCGCATTCTGTTCCGTGAGTGATTTTTTTTATCATTCTGTAACTACCAATGTTTCCCTGTCCTGTTCAGCCAAGTCGCCACGTCGCTATCGTTTGTGAAACCCGTGTCGAACATCATTGAGCATCGTTTTGATAAAATATTTATGCATTAGAGCAGAACTGTGTATGACTTTATAGGCGAAATAGAGCACGCGTGATGTCTGGAGAGACACGAGAACGTTGAGTGCTCTTATTCGCCTATCCGTGAAATATGGCATAGATTTCGGCCAATCAGAGCGCGCGTTGTATCGTAGCTATGTTATACATCACTATTAAGGGTTTGCATTTATTTGTTCTCACAGGGCTTTACTCCGAGGCCTAAGTGACGAGGAGTACGCTGATATCATCAACGTGTGTTGGATGATACCTGTAGTCGAAATGTCGGTCCGGGCACATGGTAAGAGACAACCTCTTTATTCAGTCGCGATGTGGCGACAAATTGCTTAAAAGTGGTTGCCAACTGCTAAAGATTTGTCGCCACCCGGCGGAAGCTAAAAAAAATCAACGAGACTAGATTAATGATAATGACTAATTGTCCCACGAAAAAAAAATGAACGACCGCTTTGTAAAGGTATCGCCCGTTCCGAGAAATGGCAGGGACCGTTCTAAAAGGCATCGATCGTTTACGAAAGGGAAATGCGCGAAGCCGACAACAAAACGTCACATTCTCAGGGCTGGAAATTAACTTATTTTCTTAGTCGCCAGCTTGCGACTAAGTGCAAGCAACTAGTCGCCTGAAAACAACTTTTGGTTGCCAGGTGGCATCAAGCTTGAAAAGAGTACCAAAATACTTGGTCTCCAGCTGGCGCCTAGGCTCAAATGTTTAGTCGCCCAGCCTTGATTTGTGGTCACGTCACATTCTCAGGGCTGGAAATTAACTTATTTTCTTAGTCGCCAGCTTGCGACCAAGTGCAAGCAACTAGTCGCCTGAAAACAACTTTTGATTGCCAGGTGGCATCAAGCTTGAAAAGAGTACCAAAATACTTGGTCTCCAGCTGGCGCCTAGGCTCAAATGTTTAGTCGTCCAGCCTTGATTTGTGGTCGCCGGTCGCAATTTCCAGCCATGATTCTTGATTCGAATGACGTTTGATTTTCTCCTTCTCCTTGTAGTTCTGGATGACACGGAAGACAAGTCGCTTATCACTGTTGGCGATATAGTCACTATTACTTGTACACTAAGGAGGCGAAGCTTAGGGGTAAGCTTCTGAGTAGCCGGCTCCGAACAGGCTACAGAGGAAAACGAAACGAGTTTTCCGGAGCGCTTTCGCAGGCTACAATCAGCGACAAAATTGTTGATAAAAATTACGCACGTACCCGCTTTTCTGTTAGAATCGCAAAGTCTTGTATCAACCAGTTTAAAATTCGCCTCTGTCACTTATTAAACCCCCAGCCCCCCATTTCAATGTTGTTTACCGACGCTAGAAACCGTGGGGATCAACATTGAATAGGGGGAGGGGGGATTACTTAGATTTATTTTAAAATATTGGGTCTTAAGTATAGAAAACTGATTTTGAAAGCATTTTATCAAGCATTTATGTCGCTGATTGTAGCTTTGGGGCTGCAGTAAACATTCATTGGAAGACAAAGTGGCAGATGCCAAAGCGTCGTCCGCGGAACCCGATGACCCTAGTTCGAGTCCCCGCTGTGGCTACTCGGCCAGTCGGGGTTCTTACATGTGATGTATATGTGTGGTACTCGAAGAAACTAGTTGTAATGACTATATATCAGCGGGTACAGGGTACTCTTATAGTAGAGTCTATAATTCGAGTTTCAAAACAAATAACTTTTTTTCATTGCGTATCGCTTTTTCAAATTATTTGCCAGGAATTTTTCGACCAAGAATCCTCTGAGCAGCCCCCTGCCGATAGCCCAGAGCAACCAGAGGCAAAATCTGACGGGAAAGACTCGCCACAACCCCAGAAGGTCTGGCAGAAAAACAAGAAAAAGGGAAAGCAAAAGAAACCAAATAAACAACAACCGAAAAAGAAACCCGTCAAGCCACCAGTGAAGAAGAAGGACAGCTTGGAAGAGGTAAGGTATCTGCTGAAGGCGGGTTTACTCCTGCTTTCTTTGTCGCATTTTAAGGAGCCTGTGTCAGCCGCCATTTTGACAGCATAGCAACATACCAGGTCGGAGAAAGCATCCATTTCCATCGGCTGTCATGTATGGTGACCTCTTGACCAGCTCCTAATATGAGCCTCCCTTCACTGCCCACCTATCCTTCTTCTGTCGCCCTCATTATGTGACAATTCTTAAAGGGGCTCTCGCACGCTTGCTGGCCACTTCTCTGACAGAAAATAGCTCAAATCGCAATCCAATTCCATCCTCTTCATAACAGGTCAAAACAACCTAGAATTGCATTTGTCTAAAACTTGAAAAATGTTTCTATTCTGGAGGACTATTTTGATTACTACGGGCAAATGTACATGTGTTTTCACGGATACAATTTTACCTATTTTAAGTCCACGGTGGACGAATATTAAGCGTGCGAGTGCCCCTTTAAGTGTGTGTGTCTGTATCTGTAAACAGAAAGAGTCCAAAGAAAAGGAAGAAGAGAAAAAAGAGAAAGGAGAGGAGGAGGACGATGCCGAGGAGGTTGTGGACGAGGACGCGGAACATCGGGACGAGAATCATGAGTCAGGGACGGACACTGAGGAGGATTCCAGGTACCATGCCCCTTTCTCTGTATTTCTGACTAATAAAGAACTGGATCCTATAGTACCATGCTTTTCTGTCACAGACACTATGTAGGACAGTTTTCCCATGGAAATTTAATGATTTAAAAAGTGCATATCACCTCTAGCTTGAGCCAAATTAGACAAAAAGTCGCAATGTTTACATATTTTAATTTTTAATCTTAATTTGAAAACCCCTGATTTGTTTTTTATACAGGTTTTAGAATATTTTGTTTTGCCTTGTGAGGCCGCAAATGATTTAGGCCTGGGGCCCGTTTCTCGAAACGCCCGAGAATTCTCGGGCCCGAGAACTTTGTTTTGGGACTTTAATAGATTGATCCCCGAGTTTTTCGTTTTCTTTTCTACCCCGATGATTTAAATAGTCTACAACTCCCGTCCCGAAATTTTCGATTTCATTCAAACCCTCAAATCGACGAAAAATCACGCGAAAAGTATCGGGAGGTTAGTTGCTCCCGAAAACGTTCCATTGTTTTTCACCCGAGTTTTTCGGGTGCCCGAAAAGTTCGGTTTAAACTAACATAATTCTATAAATACTATAGAAAGAAATAACCACGAAAAGGGAGTTATAGACTATTCAAATCTGCAGGGTAGAAAAGAAAACGAAAAAGTTCTTGGGGCCAAGAATTCTCGGGCGTTTCGAGAAACAGGCGCCTGGGCAGAGTGACGTGGACGGAGGTAATGACAACAATACCTCCGATGACGTATCGCCTGCCTTTCGTGCGAATTTGTCATTTTGACAGCGAAGGTATTGTTAATGGTGTTGTTCAAAACAATGCCTCCGGCAACGTCACTAGTAACTCGGCTTTTACCGGCCTCATGGGCACAGGGCACCCAATAGACGGAAACCAATTTATCTTCACTTGTTTTGTTCATCAGTGGCGTTGAAAGCGAGGCCGAGAACGATAAAACCGCACCCAAGGAAAAGGAGGAGAAGAAATCCCCCGAAGATGACGAGGAAGAATGGAAACGACTCCAAGCGGATGTGAAGAACATCGAGAGTGTCCTAGAAACCAAGTCACGTGACACCCACCCTGTACATGCGCCTTACTTCCCTGAGGTAACTGTCATTGCGTGACGTTGAAGCGTGACACGTGACATGACGAACAGACTTCGTATTACATGTACTTACTTAAGGCCGGTTTACACTTGCATTTTTTGTTGTATTTGTCGCGGCGATTTTTCTCGCGCGAGTTGCAATTCCACCTTTCTTGTGTAAACGAGATTCAAATACGGTGCGATTTATGTGTTCTCATTTCTTCAAATCGCATCAAGTTGCAAAGAGTTTCGAAGATCTTTGAAATCTCCGCGACATCACGCGACAAAAATCGCGGCATATCGCGCCGAGTTGCGCCTTGTTTACATTAGTGATTTTGAGTTGACGCGTACGTGCGAGAAAAATCACCGGGACTCGCGCGACAAAATTTGCAGCAAAAAATGCAAAGTGTAAACCGGCCTTTACGGCGGCCTCAGCCGAGCTGCTCACCTGATCGGCTGAGACCGCCAGTTTGTACGATCCAAACTGTCATTGCGTGACTTTCCAGCGTGACACGTGACATGACGAACATACTTTGTATTAAATGTACTTACTTAGGGCTGCTCACCTGTTCGGCTGAGGCCACCAGTTTGGACGATTCAACATTCAGGCGGCAAACTCGGCAGTATTACCCGCCCCAGTGTCTCCCTTCAGGATGTCCAAAAGGGATGTCGCTGGACGCCCTGGATGACGGAATCCTTGTGTCGGTGTACCCTTGCGATTTTTGTTGCATTTGTCGCGGCGATTTTGCTCGCGCGAGTTGCAATTCTAACTCTCTAGTGTATACGAGATGGAAATCTGGTGCGATTTCTGTGCTCTCTTCAAATCGCATCAAGTTGCAAAAAGTTTCGGACATGTTTGAAATCGCCGCCACCACGCCGGCGGTCGCGCCGAGTTGCACTTATATTAGTACCAGACTCTTCAGTCCCATTCTCGTGCCCGAGCTCCCCGGCTCGTCTTCTCACAGGGGAGGCTCTGGTGACATCCATTTGAGGACCTTTGCTGATTGGCTGGTTTTGAACGTTGGTGCATGCGCAGAAAGATCTTTCTCTCAACGGCTCTGTATCAAATCTCGCGCATGCGTCAATGGCTGTCACCAGAGCCTCCCCCGCGAAGAGACGGAGCCGGGGAGCTCTGGGTAAGAGAATGCTTCAGTCCTTGCCGAGAAACTAGTGGAGCATGCGCAGTTTACATAGTTTGGGTTGACGCGTAGGTGCGAGAAAAATCGCCGCGACTCGCGCGACAAAAATTGCAGTCAAAATTGCAAGTGTAAACGGGCCTTAAGGTGGCCAGCAGGGAACTCTTGATGGCGAAAGCAATGCCCCACGAGACCGAGTCTTCGCCATGCCACAGTATGACTACGACAAAATCTACGGACCGCTTCGTCTTGTGACCTTGACCGCGTTTAAGCGTTTTGATTGGCTGATCAGTAGTTTCACGCGTTCTGATTGGCTAATTGTGTGTCATTGTGTTTCAAAAACTGCTTTTTCACACTTACGATTTGTTGTACTTCTTCGCCACCGTCACGACTAATGCCATAAGCTCTGCCTATGCTATTGTGTCTACGCGTAAAGCCTGCAAAGCGCTCGCTGCTCATTTTAGACGCTCCTAAAGGAACCACGTCTTACAGCAAGCCTCTCAAAAAGGGCTCACTCCATGATCGACTGCTGCATTTTTGTCTCACGTCTAACGTAACGTTGCTGTTACATGAGTCAGTCACGTTACCCTCCTTAAGCTACGGCTAAGCTAGGACACATGTAGCGCGCAACATTTGTGTCCTGCATGTTTCCCCGAGTGGCTAAACTAGGAAAATCGCACGCATGTGTCTCGGACATATGAAATGTTTCTTGTCTTGCGAAGAAACATTTCTTTGTGTCCCGGCTACAAAATTTGTCGCGCGCAACAATGTTTCTCGTGTGGCTGAACTGGGAAACATGAAGGAAACATGTGTCCGGCTACAATGTTGCGCGCTACATGTGTCCTAGTTTAGCCAGGGATTTAGACTGCTTGCAGCCCCTACTTCGGCAATCGTCCGTAAATCGAGGGAATGATTTTTTTTTTACCCGCGGCGCGCTTCGATTTGTTTACGGTGCCGAGTTACTGAGGAGAGGGAGAGACGCGCCATCGCTGAAGAAGGGGCTGCAAGCAGTGTATACCCTCCTTTCTTACTATTGTTGTGTGTGATTGCATGACAGGACAAGCAAGAGTGGTGGTGGGTTTACGTGACAGATCGACGGAAAACCTCGCTCGTCACGCCACCTCAGCAAGTCTGTACACTCAGGGACGAAGAAGAGGTAATGGCAAAAAAGACCCACCCCTCCCCCCGTAAGGACAAAATCCATGTATCTTCACCTCTTTCCAAAAGGCTTGCAACAGACCTCCTCGGCTTGGGCGTAATGTTTTGCCCATTTCAGATCATGTGGCATTCCCATGAGTATTCTCTCTTTGTTTGGAATGCTTTCATATTCATATATCCTTCGGTGCGTAGCAGAAAAACAAAGAAAGAATACTCATGGGAATGCCACGTGATCTGAAATGGGAAACATTACGCCCAAGCCGAGGAGGTCTATTACTAAGCGGAACCAGGCTCTGGTGGACAAATACGATATTCTATCATAGACATAATAAAACAAAAAACAATATCACAAATATCAAATGTAAATACTTACATTCTAAAAACTACAGTAGCCATTACCCCAACCCTTAGGGTCAGAGCGGACTTCAAGTAACCTAAGTTTCAGCCGTCCCTTCGCTTTCGATCTACCTCACTAGGTACGATGGAGCAGAGGGATGGATGAAATTCAGGCTAGACTTGAAGGAGTTAATTTTTTTCCGTGTGATATCCTCCTTCTAGTAAAACGCCCTCTTTGCAGCTTCAGTGCGGGACTAGTCACGAAAACATTGTTTCAAGAGTCCCGTAGATTATGAGTGTACCTGGAATGAGGTCTCCTTAGCAGAATACCAAAATGAGCTCCGACTTTGTCAAGAAGGACTTTACAGTACATGAATTAAGAGGTTGTAATTTCTGGAGGACAAGATTCGAGTACGTGTAATTTCTTTTTCAGGCTGAGCTTAAATTCCAGGCACCCGAGAAACCAGGCACCTACTACTACACTTGCGCACTCCGTTCCGACTCCTATTTGGATTGTGACGTCCAACAAAACTTCAAGGTAAACATTGAATTGAGCTCCGCCAAGCGAAGAGCGCTGTAATAGATAAATTTATCGCATGATGAATTAATTCCACGTTAAATTTCACTCGTATTTAGCCAATCAACGCGCGCGTAAGATTCTTTTTTTTTAGCTTCGGGAGGCTAGATTCTGCACACAAAAAAGGCGCGACTCGTGCGATATCGCCTTTTTGAGTGCTATTTTCGGCGGAATTTACCGACTGAAGATCAAATTTCCTCAGGCAAACTATCTGAAAATAAGACTTAAACCTCGACCAGTCAGCATGCTCTTTTTCTGATATTCACTTCAGTGATTATACCCGACCAATCAGTGCGATGCATTTCTGATATTCACTTGAGTGATTATACTCGAGCAATCAGCGCGATGTATTTCTGATATTCACCTGAGTGATTATACTTGTACAAGTTCATCTATATATATATATGTTTTGCCTTTTTGTTAGAGCACTATATAACTCTCTTAGTATAACCAGAAACAGATATTAAGTGAGTTGAAACGTGTAACAAACATACATTGCTTTAGTGCCAAGCTGTGGAATATTCGCAGAATAAACAATTGAACAGATTTTGAAAATAATGTTGTTGCAAGACTTCAAGATGTTAAATGTTAACATATTATCACTTACCTCTGTTGCTCTACTTTATTTGAGCGAAAAATGAAATATTATGAAGAGAAAACCTGCTTGGGTTAGCAGTCGAGAGTTCATTACTGACCAAATATGGTCATAAACTCACAATGAATATTCCACAGCTTGGTTCGCCGTTACATGTTTCAACTAAGTTATATGTAAATTCTGGTATAACTTAATTCCTTGTATATACCTTTTTAGATCGTTGTCGAAGAGGCGAAGGAATTCGAAACCAAGCAGTGGGACTTCGAGAGTGACGAGGAAGACAAGGAAGAGGACATGGAGACTGGTGAGAGTGACTACGACGACGAGGAATACAGCGACTGAGAACCGACCCCACCCGCCATGGGAATGGACATACGTACGCATACCTCCCCTGATGGGTCATTTAATGCCATACCGGTAATGTGAACAATCATATGAGACTAACAACGGAACAATGTGAATGGAACAAGAGATAAAATTCATTAGGACGATTGCAAGGAATTTATCTGCAATGGCCGCGCAACCAGTAGTTCATTAGCCACTGCGTTTGCTTCATACAGCTTCTTTTCTCGTCAAACTCGAATGTACTGTCTTCTGGAGTTAAAGGGACTATGTCACGGTTGTTGTAACAAAATTCTATAAAACTAGGCCAGTGAACAACTCAACACATAAACAACTCATCATGATATACTAAGCTTCAAAATGCTTAGAAAGAAAAAGGTATTTGATTTGAAGATGATTTTGCTCATTTCATGTGAACTTGACAGCATTTAAAGAGCCCGTGTCAGCCACTCCGTTGTTATTGTTTTCGTTCAATATTAGAAGACGAATTACGTGTAGAAATCTCTTAATAAACATCTAAAAACAAAGTTTCAGATTTGATTCAATCGAGAACCTTGCTCTATATTCTCTAAATCGGCCGATGGAAATGGATGATTTCTCCGACTTCGTATGTTGCTATGCTGTCAAAATGGCGGCGTGACACCGCTCTTTTAAGCTATCTAAATTATCCCTTAAAGATCCCTAGTCAGCCACTCCTTTGTTATTGTTTTCAGTCGATAGGAGACCACGAATGACGTGTAGAAATCTTGAAATAGTCCTCTAAAAACAAAGTTTTATTATTCATTTATCGAAATCAATCGCAAATATTGCACTGCATTCCCTAAATCAGCCGATGGAAATGGATGCTTTCTCTGTCTCGGTATGTTGCTAGGCTGACAAAATGGAGGCTGACAGAAGCTCTTTAAATCGTGATATAGCCCTTCCTAGTGAGTCACTCGTTGTTGTTGTTTACATTTCATATCAGAAGACGAATTACGCGAAGTTATCTCTAAATAATCATCTAAAAACAAAGTTTGATACTGATTTACCGACTATAATCGAAAATATCGCATTACATTCGCTAAATCTGCAGATGGAAATGGATGCTTTCTCTGACTCGGTATGTTGCTAGGCTGACAAAATGGCGCCTGACTGAGGCTCTGTTTAAAAATCCTCAATGGCATCTAGAAGAAGACGTAACTTTGACCGCACCAGAGCTATAACGTTTTCACTATGAACACGTTACACAAATCTTCGAAATTCATTTAGCAGTTTTAGATTCCCTGTCTTTGATGCTTCCCACAAGCCTCCGCGGCACGCGCCTGGAATCAAGTCTAAATTCATACGCGCCAGCGTTTTCATTGCACTGATGCTTGGCCTCGATTTCGTGAATCGCGCAGGTTTGTGGCATGTTTCTTAGAGGGTCTACCCAAATCATCTGTCATCAGTTTTTGTCCCGAGGCCCTGAACTCGGCTTTAACTTCTTAGCATTCTTTTCGATTTCTTTCAAGTCGAATGCCCGGTTCACATGCTGTGAATAGATGTGCGACCTCATAATGCGATATCACGTCGCGTGGTGTGAACGGCCGACGATCTTATGGCGATTTCACTTGCAATGTTGCCGCGACGTCGTAGGCGCCTTGAACATATTCAGATTTCATTGCGATGTAGGTGCAATTTTTTTCAGATCGCCAAACTGACAAATATCGCAGCGCCAAATCGCCGGCCGTTCACACGGCGTGATGTGACGTCGGAGATCGCCATAATAATCTCACTTCAAATTGCACCGTGTGAACGGACCATATCTCATAACTCTTTAAGATGAATATCAAATGTCAATAGTTTAACTTCGACTAGCGCAAATTAAATATTCAAATGTTAATGCAATAAAAATTACATCGCTACATTGTTTATTGTTGTCTTTGCTATTGCTGTAGTCGATATTACTGAATATGTTGTTGTTGTGTTCTTATTAATACAAACAAAAAACTTTCAGGAGTTTTCAAACATTTCAGGGTTCACGTCATCCCAGGCCTGGAAAAGTCCTGGAATTTTCAATATGCAAAACGTCATGAGAAAGTCCTGGAACTTATCATTAAATATGTAGTCTATATGTTCAGTAGGTTCCGTTGATTCACTTCTCTTCATCACATTACATCAAAGTTAATCGAGTGGAATGGTTAGGAAACCTGACACCCTGTTATTGTACTATCTCTTTGTTCAGTTTTTCTGTGGAATCCTTTTGTCTGTGCACTGTCACGGTACATGAGTACCAAAATCCAGCCAATAACATGCAAGTGTACTTTCACCTACGCACATCATATGAGCTTGAAACAAAAGATTGTGCACTCTCAATGTCACAATGATAGCCCCTCTGAACATTCAACCCACGCTATTGTGTTGTTCCTTTGAAGTTTGCCGGGCTTCCTAACCATTCCCCTCTATAAACTATGATTACATGAGCAACTATCAGTGCAGTTTTTTCAAGCTCTCAGGGCTCCTGAGGTACCTACATCGTTCTACGTCGCTAATCAGCCTATTGTTAAGGTTCTCTAACTCACAACTATTTTTCTTTTTCCACGTCTTCCATGTACTATCAGACCTCGTCGCCCATTCTTCCGCCATTTTTACCGACATCTTTCTTTCCGCCGCATTCCCGTGTTTTCCAGATTCACCAAGCTTACCCAGGTATCGGGATTTCTTCCTCAGGAGCTTTGGCTGCGAATCACCGAAGTGATAAACAGAGAGTCTTCTTGCTTTGTTGCCTGCCTGTTGTATTTCAAGCCTTCTCATCATTGCCTGCTTTAGAACCATATCTTTCTCTTCTGAACCCCGACGTTGGATTTCATGAGCAGACTTAGGTCTTTCTATAAAGAGAAAGCTACCAATGCTATGCCTTTTAGTTAATAACTTCTGATTACTCGACGCCATGGCGTCTTCAGATAATGTTACATCTTTGTGCACTTCCAGTGATGTTTTAGGTCCTCCTTCGCACTTGGTTATATTCGAAAACCTTTGTTCTTTAGTGGCAACGCAACTCGACGCTCTTGGATCTTCAGAGAATTTCACATGTTTATCTTCCGTGCCCTTAAGTCCAATTTCCCAAGTGTTCATCCTGGGTGGTAATTTAGGTCTTCCTTCGGTTATACTCGTAAACCTATGTTTAGTGGCAACGCAACTTAACGCTGTGGGATCTTCGGAGAATTTCACATGTTTATCTTCCGTGTCCTTAAGTCCACTTTCACAAGTGTTCATCCTGGGTGGTAATTTAGGTCTTCCTTCGCGCTTGGTTATACTCGTAAACCTATGTTCTTTAGTGGCAACGCGACTTAACGCTGCCGGATCTTCACAGAATTTCACATCTTCATCTACCGTGTCCTCAAGGCCAATTTTACAAGTGTTCATCCTGGGTGGTGATTTAGGTCTTCCTTCGCACTTGTTTTTATTTGTAAACCTACGTTCTTCTTTATCTTCTTCTACATCTTTATCTGTCGTGTTCTCAAGGCCAATTTTACAAGCGTTCATCCTGAGTGATAATTTAGGTCTTCCTTCGCACTTGTTTTTATTTGTAAACCTACGTTCTTCTTTATCTTCTTCTACATCTTTATCTGTCGTGTTCTCAAGGCCAATTTTACAAGTGTTCATCCTGGGTGATGATTTGGGTCTTCCTTCGCACTTGTTTTTATTTGTAAACCTACGTTCTTCTTTATCTTCGTCTACATCTTTATCTTTCGTGTTTTCAAGGCCAATCTTACAAGTGTTCATCCTGAGTGGTACTTTAGGACTTCTTTTGCACTTGTTTTTATTTGTAAACCTATTTTCTTTAGTGGAAATGCTACTCGAAGCTATGGGGTCTTCAGATAATTTCCCATCTTTATCTACCGTGTCCTGGAAGTTAACTCTACACATGTTCACCCCAAGTGACGTTTTAGGTCTTGCTTTACACTTGTGTTTGCTCGTAACCCGAGGTCCCTTATTAGAGTTAACTGTATTAACGTGTTCATCCCAAGACATGTGAACTGCATAGCGTGCTGAAGACACAGAGGGAATACAACTCGCGGGTCTGCTGGTTTTCTTAACAACCCCGGCGCAAGGCTTCGCAGCAGGCGCATCACAATTGTTTTGTCCAGGCGAATCTTGTTTGCGATTCGAGGAATTATTCTCTTCTTTGTCCTGTCGCTGATCTACAGGTTCATCACACAACGTCTCTCTAAAGGAGACTTTTCTGTTGATTGTCTGTGACCCCGAGCTTTGCTCTGTGGTATTATGTCTGGAATCTTTATCCTGACCGATTACTTCTAACGATGTGTTAACCGTGGTTGTGTCTTGTGAGTCTGAACTGGTCCTCTCACTAACCGGCATGATGTCTTTTGTAACACTATTTCCATCACGTTCACTTTCCACTGAATCCCCTTCCTCTTCTGTAATAAGTCCCCGCGGTATGTTCACATTTGCGCCGCAATGCGTACTGTTCCCTTCGTCACACGGAGTAAGATCGACATTAGGCATAGAACCTCTCCTTCTGTGACGCGACGCCACGCTTCGAAAACTCCCTGAGGTTGCCTCACTTTCATCACCTTTAGGTTCTGCCAACAAAGACTTCTTACCCATTGAAGAAGGGTAAGATATTCCTGTTGTTACAGCAATGGAGTGTCTCCTGCGCGAGAGATACAACTTACTGGGTGCAGATGCATCCACGACTTCGTTACCTTTGACCTTTCGATCAAGGTCGTCCGACACACTAACTCTCACGATTTGGCCCGGCGTCTCACTGGTCTCTAGACAGACAGACCTACGACGCATGGTTGAGATGGTCCTCTCTACTCCCGAGGCGCTTAGTATTCCCTTGTTCTCTTTAGAGCACAACTCCGTCCGGTTGGCACTTGTGGTCCTAGTCTTCGGCGCATCCTTACTCTCTTTTTTGTGCTTCGCGTTATTGTCTTCGCTTTCTGTGGATACCTGGACGTCAACGTACCTTGAAAAAGACAAAGAAACGTAGTTTAGTTCCTTCATATTTACTTTAGTCTAAATTAAAGGGACACTCGCACGCTTGCCTGACAAGCAAATAATTCAAATCGCAATCCACTTCCATCCTCTTGATAATAGATAAAAACACTATAGATTTGTATTTATTTAACAGCTAGAAGGTCATTTGACAAACCTGGACTGTTATTTTGGTTATTCCCGGTAAACTTAAATGTATTTTTGGTTATTAGAATTAGACTTATTTTTTGACAGGTTGTCCAAAAATTAAGCGTGCGAGTGCCCCTTTAAGTATTATATTATACTAAATTATATTATTTTATATAATATTTTACTATATTATATTACATTTTACTATATTATATTAGAGAGTTCTATATGGAACATTTCGTTTTGACGAACAATCCTTTTTATACCACAACGCGCACGTTTCTGGAATTCTGATTGGCTCTCAGCCATGGGTAGCCATCAGAGGACACTTTTGTTAAGGTGACTCCACGAAAAGTCCAAGCGCATTTTCTGTAAATATAAATTCGGTCATAACTTTTTTAATATTCCTGTGACGAATATCAAACTTTGAGGACAATAGGAGGCTCCTATAAAATATCAATTTTGGTTCCGGAAATTGGCTAAGAGTTTCTAATTACATGGGGCAATTAAATTGAACATCGATTTTGAAATTTCCTACAAAAGTGATAGAATTTTTTTTTTCAGAGATGTCTTAAGTGGAACAAGGGGTTCACTGTAGCTGGGATATTAAACGTATTAACGCAAATAAAGATCAACGTATGTTAAGGTATTGCTAAAAGATGCCTCCCTACCGTCATCAAAGTTTGATATTCGTCACAGGAATATTATAAAAGTTATGACCGAATTTATATTTTCAGAAAATGCGCTTGGACTTTTCGTGGAGTCACCTAAGTGCACCTTGAGTTGAGATCAGCTGGGCAGGCTAACAGAATTAGGTCTGGATCAACTGGTTAAAATGTTGTCTCATATGAAGCGCAACAACAACGAAAATGAACGCCAATCTTTCAATTTGTATTAACTTACAAGAAGAAAGATATATTTACATGTACACACTACCTGTAAATAGCAAGGATAATCGAGGTAGGCACCAAAACAGTGCGCGCATGGTAACATCCAACGCTTTTCATAGCTTTTTTTTTTAGCGCGAACGATGTTTGACTTCTATGAAACACTAAGAGCCACTCGCTGGGTCGAACCTGCTGTAACGCAGGACGCTACTGACTGCAGTGAGTAAGCCGCGTATGAAAAGCTGTTACATAATAGATCAATTGACACATTTGGGAAGGTCTCTTACATAAATACGCTCGTTCCGAGTTAATCGTTCGGGGGTGGAAGCTGAATCATGAATTATGAATGACGGGTCTTACGAACAAATGAATAATGAATAATTGCGAGGAATAAGAAGTTCCTACATTAAATGAATAATGAATAACGCCTAAATAATGAAAAGTAATAATGAATAATTGAAAAAAATGTAAATTGAAGACAAATGTCAAAGAATAAGGAATAATCAAGGTCAACTTATTCAGCTTCCACCCCCGATAATCGTGGTCATTTCAACGGTACTCCCGGCCAACCACCTGGTATAGCGGTACAGCCTAAACCCACTTCGCTGCGTACTCATCACCTCTGCTATCGCGAACCATTCCCATAACTTAATCCCCCGCGATGAGGTAATGAGTATGCAGTGAAAAGGGTTACTGTAATATATGACAAAATGAGGTTTACAGATGTGCGATATCTTATACCTAAGATACAGGTGGCAGTGCGTGCTGTGCAAAGCCATGAGACAGTGTGCTGTTAGCATAATCTGTTCTGTCAAGAGTGGATTAACAAGAGTTAGAATCTCAGTATTTGTCCACATCACAGTCAGAAAAGTGTCTATTTTTAGATTTGAATTTCGCGCGCGAAAGTATTCGAATGCTCGTATACCCAATACACAACAAATAGAGAATATCCTACCTTATCTTTGCGACTTTAAAGATTTTTCGATTGATCTGCGATTTAATTTTAGGCCGGATCTCACAACTGTTTGCGTGGCGAGAAAGTGGGAACCCTGTGGATGACGAATTTTCGCGGGCATCCTAGTTCTAAAAATAGACACTTTTCTGACTGTGATTCGGGCGTACATAGTAAATATGGAAACTCTTGGTAATCCACTCTTGGTTCTGTACCTGAGGATGGTTACTCCCGCGCCCACGGCGGTTCTTTAGGGCGTTCACCATACAGGTTAAGTACAGTGCAACGAGAAAGAAGGGACCTCGGTTACGTCTCATCCTAAAGACGTGGAGCACAGTCCGAGAAATTGCAAAACATTTCTACCCACGACGAGAAGGTGCGAAATAGGACCCAAGCAGTACAGACGCGCCTAAGGACCACATCCCCTTGACTTGACATTCCTTTCCCCGCACTAATTTCCTCAAAAATAGTTTCCGATATAGCGGGGCGGTGTTATGGAATTCCCTGCACTCGACACTTCGACAAGCAGAATCCTTGAATACCTTTACCACTGTATGCATTGCTACGCGACCTTCAAAATTCACTGTTGCGATTGTCGATTTTACGCAAGAAAAGAACAGAGAGTTAAACATTCTAGGCAAGGGAAGCCAAAGGATAGCTTAAAACCATTTTGGTTGATTTTGCAATCAATATCGATCCAGAAAAGCAGCCGAATCCAGCGTTTTGGTTTGATTGACGGCTAAAAATCGCCAATTGCCCATCGCAACATTGAATTTTGAGGTCGCGTAGCAATGCATACAGTGGTAAATGGGGTTGCACAAAAGTTTTACAATGACACTCGGCCATCCATGGAAAGTAGGCACTCATAAGGTTTTTAATTAGTTATTTAGTATTAGTCAATATATTTTAGTGTATATAGTTGTATAATATTAATGTTTTATCAGACGGTTTTAATCGAGTATAAATAAAGTTACAAGAACCCGAACGCACGTAGAGGCGGACGGCTTTGGACCACCTTGCCACCTGTTTCCCTTCGATAAATTCGTGTTGTGTAAATTCTACATATCTAACATAAACTGTTGTGTGAATAACTATTCTTTGGCCTAATATAAGTAGCAGGGTAACAGGCTGATTTAGAAGACCGACACATGCCTTTAAGTTTGACTTACATACCTCTGATGCATGGGTAGCATGTCATCTTGTACGTGGGGCGAGGAAGTGTAAAAAGTTCGTGAGTACTTTTCTTTACGAATCTTGATTAACTCCTTGTACACAAACTTCTGTTCCTTTTCATAGTAACAAAGCTTTTTACTCAAAACTTGCTCCTCCACTACATTTCTCTTCTTTGCGAACTCGGTGGACTTTTTAAACGTTATAAAGCGATACGTCTGGAAACGAGACTTTATGTTCATGTCGAAGATGTCCTCTGCGATGTTGAAGTGGAATGCCGAGTTCTAGCGGATGATACGTGATTCATACCTCTCGAGTGAAATTAAACTTAAACGTTTGTGTACAACAACAAAGAAGCATTCTTATTAATTACGTTTTAGTTGAATCCTCTTGGGATGAGGTGAACAAAGCGGTGCTTAAAGACAATACAATTGTGAAATGAACCTGGTTTTACAACCCTTAAGGTGTAAACTGGTAAAAGAGTTAGAGAAGGATACTTATAGACTTCTAATGCTTCTAATAAGCACGGTTTTCAATTTTATAGTTATAGAATTGCATACACCATTATGATGAGCATTGCTACACCCGGAAAAAGCTGCCGTGCCTGGGGAGATCGGATTAATTTTGGTGTCGTGCGTAAGCATCTTGTTTTCACAAAACATTAGTTTTGAGTATAAATGGATTATCTCTATTGTCTTATTTACTGGTACATAAACAGTGTATATTGACGGCGTTAGTTATTCCAGCTTGTAAAACTTTTTCAAACTTTTCCTAGTAGGAGTAGTAGAATTCACTGAAACGTTTGGATGGAAAAGTAAAATATAAATAATCATTTATGGCATGGCATGCGAGCCTGCGATCGAGCCGCGAGCCTCTTAGCGAGCCGCGAGCCTTTTTTGGCGAGCCTTTGAAAAACACATGAAAACTAGAATAAGACAAGAAAACATGTAACACGGTGTTCATTTTCAAGACACCAAAGATAAGTATTCCACTCTATTCGACAATATTAGTCTAACCAAGAAATGCAAAAAAGCAAATTCATATCAGTTCCTTCATAATTATCAATACCATAGCATATATATTGGTTATGTCGTAGCTAGCCTGCAACTTCTCTTAATACTCGGCTTATCTAGCATTGTACAGTCATAGAGTTTGACCGATTTTCCCACGATCCTCACTCCCCTCCCATTTGCATTCGCAAGTCCCATCCAACCGACAAATAGCGATTTAGCTTCAATCCGTCTTTCAAAAGATGAATTTTTAAATTAACTATGCAATTACAGGCGCACGTTTTCAAAGGCAAATTTGCTAATATTGTTATGAAAGTATATAAAAAATTATCTTTTCTCTGATGCAGTAAAATTTCACAGAGTTGCTACCTAACAGAAATCTTACATATAACGCCGTAATCAAAGCTCATTTCACGGTTGCCTCGAGGCTATTTTTGGCGAGCCCTTAAAGAACGAAATAAAATTCGAAAAAATAGTATGTCGAGTAGGGAGTATGGTCAACCTTTTTGCCTGAACATGCCTTACTTGGTCAGCATTATTTAATTTAATAAAAAATAACAAGAAATACATCAAAAGACTCGCCCCGAAAGGCTCGGGGCTCGGTGGCTCGCAAAATAGCAATCCCCCTCCCCCCCCTCCCCCCCCCCCCCCCCCCCCCCCCCCAATAACGGTTGTCACTCAAGGGAATTTCTGCAGAAACTCATCCATGGGAAAAGCTGAATTACCCAAGGCACACGCAAAGGAAGCGTTCGGAATTCACATGGATTGCCATTGGAAACACTTTCCATTCTTCTACCATGGGAGAAATTCAGCTTTTCCCATGGATGGGTTTCTGCAGAAATTCCATGTGACTCTCAGTGACGTCATATGCGCTATTGCGTCATCTGCTGTCCTCGTGCTCATCCCGGACATGGACGTACGGCAGAGCACGGGAAGATCCAGGTTTTGGAAAGGGGGTTGCCTTTCTGGCTTGAAGAGCCAGATTTGTCTCAGTTAAGACCTACTAGAAGCTAGACTGGAAGCAGCGAGGTGGTACTCACTCGCCAATTTTTGCCGTTAAAATCAATTTTTAAAGCATCGGTTTGCAGTAAGCTCATTCTCTAAGCACAAGTCTATGCACCTAATACTCATCTTTCCCTGGAAAAATAGTTTTTGTGAAAAAGAGTTTTTTAGGATCGAAAAATGATTATAAATATCTCTGTTTTTATGCAAATTTGCATGTCCCAGCGTCACACGTTCAGCGCCTGGTGTAAAAATATTTTTACTTATTTCTTCATGGATAAAACATACAACGCAAAATTTGCAATAAATCGAAGTTCCAATCCTAAATGCAATAAATTATATGGTATTTTCTTCAATATATGCATCTTCTTCGATATATTTCCAAGAACTTATTTCCGATCTCAGTCAGAATGCCACATTTCGTCATAAAAATCTATAGACCACAGTTGGCTCAGTTTGTTTCATTGGAGCGTTGCTTATTTTGACAATAAATCTAAAAAACCTCAAATACGCTAAAATTATCAAATTTTTGGGACACGAAAATGGCAAAGACGTTTTCACTAATAAGGCGAGATAAGGGGGAAATGGTCCAATTGAAAGGCGAGATAAGGGGAAAATGGTCCAATTGAAAGGCGAGATAAGGGGGAAATGGTCCAATTGAAAGGCGAGATAAGGGGAAAATGGTCCAATTGAAAGGCGAGATCAGGGAAAATGGTCCAATTGAAAGGTAAGATAAGGGAAAATGGTTCAATTGAAAGGTGAGATAAGGGGAAAATGGTCCAATTGAAAGGTGAGATAAGGGAAAATGGTTCAATTGAAAGGTGAGATAAGGTGAGATAAGGACAAATTGTGCCAATTAGGAACTGCGAGATAAGGCGAGATAAGGTCCCTGAGTAGGCCTCGAGGTCTTTGTACTTATTCCATCTTCTCTTTATAAGCTTAGATCTCAGGTCTCTGTTCTTGGCTTTTGTTTTGTTGTTCTCATGTCCCTTGGTGCTCCCTAACACATCGCCCTCCAGGTCACTTTTTTCAGATGTTTCAGGTCGACATTAGTCAAAGAAATACTGTTATAGGGATCTGTTGGGCTGAAACTGTTGAAATATGGAAATTACCTTAACCGAATGAGCCGGCAAAGGGATCTAGACCAGCTTTACATGATCCAACGTTTCTGGCCTTCCGCTAGCCCTTCCATCATGCCTTTCGCACTAGCTCGCTCCCAGTCGCTCTCGCCTCGAAAATCGCTAGAACGTGCCTGGGTACGATGGAGCCCGGGGGGGGGGGGGGGGGGGGGGGACTCCCCTATTTTTGGGGCGGGGGTGCTCGTCGGGAACTTTCGATTTTACCCCTAAAAGGTACCTAAAATGGCGTCGCTTAGTTGATTTTGACCCCTAAAAGGTACCAACAAGACGCATTTTCCCTCGTAATTTTCTCTTGAATTTTTTTCCGAGGGGAAATATGTCTCAAATTCAGGCTTCAAACAAGCGTGATTTGCTTCATTTGCTAGAACGGACCCCTAACTGGTACCTATCTGGAAAAAAGTGCAAGTTTTAAAATTTTATCCCTAAAAGGTACCAGAGGCCTAATTTTGAACCCTAAAAGGTACGACGAGCACCCCCGCCCCAAAAATAGGGGAGTCCCCCGGGGGGGACTCCCCTATTTTGGGGGCGGGGGTGCATCGTCGGGAATTTCTGGCGTCGCGTAGTTGATTTTTACCCCTAAAAAGGTACTACCAAGACGATTTTCCCTCGTAATTTTCCTCGTTTTTACGTCCGACATTCAGGCTACCAGGACTAACAGGTATCTGGCCTTATTTTAAAACCCTGAAAGGTACGACGAGCAAACCCCCCCCCCCCCCCCCCCCCCCCCCCCCCCACCCCCCGGGGATGCTCTGCCCAGACTCTGGACCCCTTACCCTTTTATATAGTAAAATTAGGAAAAAGGTACCCCTTTAATATACTGACTTGAGAAAAAGGCACCCCTTTCTTATAATTCTTTAAAAATTGCATGTGTTAAATACGCGTTAAGCTGTGCGACTACTTTAACCGGGCCATCCCGTAAAAAGTTTGTCATTTAGAGATTCAAACGATTTTAAGGAAGTTTAATACCTGCAATACGTCTGACGATGAGTAACGGTTAAGTGCTTCGAAGTTATTTCTCCTCATATTTTTCACAATTTTTAGAGAAAAGCGAATATATCGATGTCTGAGATCTCAAGAAAGTCAAGATCCTTTGTTCTGTACTCGCTTTCTGATTGGTTAACTTCTTACAAAATGGCCCAGTTGACGTAGTCGCACAGTAAAAGCCCCAAAACGGAGCGCAATATTGAAACCCTATACTGGAACAAAAAAAAAACATGTTCTTTCCAGCAGAACTAGTTATTTTCAACCCTTTATATAGTGAAATTCGCTAAAATCGCTACCCTTTTATATAGTGAAATTCACTAAATCGCTACCCTTTGATATAGTGAAATTTGAAAAATCGCTACCATAGCTACATGTAGGAGAAGAAGGAAACAAAACAAAGGTGTATATGCATCGACCTGTTCCGTTATGGACTTCCGGTTTGTTTGTTCGTTCGTCCGGCTTCACACATGCAACCCATGAAGAGTTTTATAGCAGAGTTTAAAAAAAGTACATATCTTGGGAAGGGATGAACCTCAGACAACCAAACTTGGTGAAGTTGTGTAAGTGGCAAGGGGGGTGCGATGGCATAGTCACATGGTATGACATCATCGATGATGTCGTGGTATGACAGTGGTAACAGGCTATGTACAATGGCAACTTTTTTGTCTCATTAACACAGAAAAATATGTAACCGGGAGCTCCACTTTTAGCCAGTGGCTAAATATATTTATTATACTAACAACGATAGTACGCGCGCTCTGATTGGCTGCTACGAGGTCATGAAATCCAGGCATGACCTCTCAGAAATCTCGTAATGACCTCGCAGTTCACGACTGGCAAAAATTCGAATCTCCTTCAAATAAAATTCAAAAATAAGATTTTCAGCGAAATTCATAACAAGGCAGAGGATTTTTGGGGGGATCACTTCATTTTGGGGCGAGCGAAAGGGGGATCTCTCAAAATCTGAAAGCCCTGAAAGGGGGGATCACAAGACATTTTCTAAGTCATTATTCCAGCAAATTCTCTATCATTTGTATTTTTCTACTTCACTTAAACGGATGTTCAGTACGATTCGCTGGACAGTTTGGAGTCACGCTAAAATTTCGGCGCGCTTCGCGCGCATAAAGAATATCATTTCATGTAGTCTTTCGCAACTCGCGCAACAAAGACAATACCTTCGCACCGTTCACAAGAACAAGTGTATCTTGGCGAGGAAAAACAAACTCTACCAAAAATGCCCTACAATGATAGGCTTGGCTGGTGGGCAGTTACTATGTTTGAAAGAAGAGTAAGCGTGAGTTCGACGTTACAGGCATAAAAAAGTAGTCATTTGGGCCGCGCTTCACGCAAATGAATAATAATAATGTCGTCATTTCGGCGAATAATTTATAGTGAAATTATTGAAATTTGAAAAATCGCTACCCTTATAATTTGAGCCTCAAAATCCTACCCCTCTCGGGCGGAGCATCCCCGTATAGTCGACCGTTTTAAATTTTAAATCCAAAATCCACAATATAAAAAAAGACTCTACTCCTGTCCATATAATAGACGTAGTGGAGTAGATGGAGGCTATTCCATCCACACAGACATTCAATGTTTATATCTCTGTTTATTGATTCTCTTTAATGAAGTAGTTGTCGCGTTTGTCGTATCCCACTAATTATGCGCTGCACGATTTATATACCGTCTAGATATATACAAGTAGGATTTATGGGGTTAGAGACTTTTAAGTGTTGTTTGCAAATACACTCACGCGAGCTTGCAGTCAGTCTACAGATTGGGTGTAAATTTGCATAACCATTTCCCGTTGTCATTTGGCATTTTTGACAACCGATGACGCTTTGATCCCAAAAGTACTGAAAAACGACTATGAAACGCTTATTTAACAGTTTGTTCAACAAAAACACCACATCTACCGACATGCAGCGCGCGTGTGTTATAGCCGGAACCGTCCATTGCCAATAACGCACCCATCTACTTGACAGCGTCAGTCGCCGCACAACACAAGCTCGACTCCGTTTCAAATGTAGTGCTCTGTGTTGTGCCCAACTGAATGCATAAATTATGTAGACATTACACTACAGGCCAAAGTAAAGCGCAATGTCTTATGGAGAGGCTCACTCATTGGGCGACGTATCAATTGGCCTAAGCCGGGTGGTTAAACCAAAGGATATGCGGGGGCTTGTGTTTGTCCCGTTCCCGTCCACTTTTCAGCAACACAATTTCTCTCTGGACCCATAGATATTGCAGTTGAAATGCGAAACCGCCCATTCTCGTACTCAGAGCTCCCTATCTCGACACCTCGCGAAGAGGCTCTGGTGACAGCCATGAGAACCTTGCTGATTGGCTGATTATGAACGATGATGGGACATGCGCAATAAGTTATTTCTCACAATGTGCAGAAAGTTATTTCTCTGAATCACATGCGTCAAGAGACCAAATCGGCTAACGGTGTTTACGTCAATTCAGATCATGTGATGATTCCTTTGGGTGGATACTTTTGTTAGTTCTGCACATACACCCGTGCACTCGATCTAGTGAGAAAAAATTGACAATTGTAACCACCCAGATGTATCATTACATGATCTGAATTGGGTGACAAAAGATGTAAACACCGTTAGCCGATTTGGTCTATGGCTGTCACCAGCGTGACGAGAGGGGAGCTGGAAACAGCCACTAGTTAAGAACAGGCTGCTTAGCGAGGAAGCTAGTGCAGCAGAAAATATGTGTGAACATGCTACACTCCGTGTCCCATAGACAGCTATAATAATAAACTATCTGACTCTGCAATGTAATTTATGATGATATTACAGCCCTGGGCACTCTATAAAATTTATGATATTGTATTTAGCCTTGGATATTTAAGCGAGTGAACTGGACTCTTCTATATAATTCATGATAGTGTATTTAGCCCTGGGTAGCAAGTATCTGAGCTTGACTCTATTGCTATAACACTGTTTCATACTCTACCACGACCTGCGGCTCTAATAAAGGCTTACTGCCTTTATTTGCGCTCCCATTTATTAGCGCATCGCTTTTTATGCATTGTATTTTCATACTCTGATACTCCAAGCTTCGTTTCGAAATATTCGTTATTGTCCTGAACTCGGACCTCTTGATGGGGTCGGACGTTCCCCGCCTAGAAGTACCATTACCAGTGCTCAGCATTTCGCGCTTAATGCAGCTCAACACAAGCCCGTAACTACGGAAACCACGCGCAAAGTCCTTACTTAATGTGCCAAGGATGATTGGGTGGGCGGCGCTTGTTGCTATGACGAGAAGCACACAGAACTTCTTAGCAACCGAGTCAGGGTGACCAAATAGGCTTAGAAGCCACGTGACATGGTAAGGGAGGGTGAAGGTGAAGTTGACTACCACAATGACGATGAGCATTTTGATGACCTGAAAAATATCAAAGCAAACCTTTATCAATAGGCAAACAATAAATTCTCATTGTCGCGTGAACTTGACATGCTAAATGCAATATCTGCAGCAGATATTTTTCATTTAGCATGTCAATTTTAAAGTAGGTCGTTTCCAAGCCCCTCGTCCGTGTTTGCATTTTGAATTTGAACAAAGCCATTTTGAATAAAGTCATTTGGCATCGTATCAATGTCTTCTTTGAAATGTATACTAAAACAATTATTGAATTCGGTTTTCGCATGACATCGCGAGTTTTCAAAACCTCGTGCCTGTGTTATGTGCCTCAGCCAACACGGGCCTCAGTTTTGCTAACACACGATGTCATGCTTGACCTCATCCAATAATTGCTTAACATTCGTATTCGAACGGTCATGCTGGGTGAGTAGGGGCTATCGTACGACTTTGCCATATAATGATGTCCAAATACCTCTCATGTCCACATAGGAGGCTCTCATGTACAAATACGAGCTTCATTTGCATTTATACACATTGCTTCGTTCTATAATTGAACTTGTATTCCAAATAATCTATTATAGAAACATACTGGATCCCACAGTGAATGCAACTAGCCATATGCACCATGCATTTAGATTTGCAAGTGTCTCTATAGCCAACGTTGTAGGTACGCTCACCCGCAAATCAAGAAGACGCCGCAGAGTTATAAATTACTTTCGATGGCACAAGTGCGCATCAATATGTCGGTTTCTCCACAAAACAGTTCAGCGCTAATATCGCCCAAACCACAACTTCGAGTAGCGCGGCTTTTCCGAACGTGACTCCGAGTGAAAGTGATAACTTATCACTTTCACTCGGAGTCACGTTCGGAAAAGCCGTGCCACTCGATGTTGCATGTTAACGGTTGTATGTGGATCAATAAAAACAGGGCAAATGAATAAAATGTGGAAAAGAGTTCTTATTGGTGCCAAAGGATCATGTAAGTCAACTTTCGATGAAAGAACATACTCGTACACAGAGCTCCCCACCATCACCCCGTGGGGAAGGCTCCGGTAACATCAATTCGAGGGCTTTTGCTGATTAGCTGATGTTTAACGTTCAGGCATGCGCAGATCTTTTTTTACCTTTTTGTTGCAAAAAACGACTAAAATTAACCACTCGAAATCATGCATTCGTAATTAGCTAAAATCGTTGTTTGAAGCTTATTAACGAAATTTCGTTTGGGTAACCAAAAATACGAGGACCATACTTCCAGACGGAGCTGAAGCGTCGTATGGCGACCGTACGGTTCTTACGCCCACGCCAGAGATTTCGGCTCTGACAGTCGCTATCCTCGGTGTTAATTGTTCAGTAGCGACTCAGGGACTCGGTCCAGGGACCTAGGTGAGGGAGCGCCCGGCCACCAGACCATTAAATGAACTTGTAATGAGTAGTGAACAACTAACGGTCTCTATACATCCGTCTAGGTATTTATAGGTCTAATTGAAGATCGCGTGTTCCATGTGGGACATTTATTTTTTAGTGAGTTCATGGTTGCGTTCAAAACTTCATCAGCTGTTGACTTTTTTCATTCTCCAATCTTTGTGGGTCATTCGAAGATGCCTTTCGAAACAATCTAAATAAGGCGTTCAAATTCGATATCTGGATCTCTACGCATGCGTACTCATATTCACGAATTATCACTTTTATCTTTTTATTTTATCTATCAATTGATCGTAGCGTGTACATTCGCTTTGTGATTTGTTTACTACTCCAGTTTCCTGAAAAGGAAGATCAAAATGAAATTCAATTTGACTTCTAATTACGTGTCACATTTGAGTGTGCGCACACTCAGAACTGGTGTGCCGTGTGTGTGTAATTTTTGGTTGCCTTTTTGAACATGTCGAAAACTCGCCAAAAAAGACTTACATAAGTCAAATCTCAGTGGTTCTCGTGCAATCTCTCACAGATGTTGTGCAGTTAAAAGCTTCGAGGAAAGAGTATGGAGAAATAAAATGGAGACTCAGAGAAGTAAGTTGCCATCCCAGCATGGCTTTACCTGTTTACACGGAATTGTCTACAAAATTTTCCCATGAATGAAACCTTGCAGAAATATCAAAATCATTTTAGTTAAATGGCAGAAGCCATACTCAGTTTAATTACTTTGCTATTTCATTTGTACCTCAAACCTAGGCGATTGATAGTTAATTATTACAAATCGTAATGACAATGACGAATATTACAAATTGCGACAGCTATGTCTATTACAAATTGGGACGGAGGTGTATTGCAATTTGCGACAGCCTTTTTATTTGCGACGTCTTTATTACAAATTGCGATAGGTATTACAAACTGCGACAACTTTATTACAAATTGCGACAGGTCTGCAAATTGCGACACCTTATTACAAATTGCGACTGTACGAGGTAACCTCAAGATCAAAATGTGCGTCACTTTGACAAACAATGTGTGACCATTGATATTTTTGACATGTTGATATTGGCCAGGCGCTATCGCTCGACACACTGTGTGACGAGGGGTGGTGTAACTCTAACTTGAATACCATGCACAGTTCGCTGTGTGTGTAATCTCAGCCGGGACAAAACAAAATCACAAATCACGATTTTATCAGCTCAAAATCACGAATCTCGAGCATTTCAAAACGACTTTCACGGGTCACGCTACGATTCTTGAGCACGAATCACGAATTACGATTCGCCATTTTCACGGATCACGAAAACGAAAAAGGTTCGATCACGGTTCACGAAAATACCCTGTACGCCCCTGTATATATTGATAACCCACGCTACGGGTTTTTTTAGTTGCTACAACTAAAACAAGTGGGAAGTCCAATAAGTAATGAAAAGAAAAGAAAACAAGTTCTAATATTATATTTCTCTCCAGACGTGGGAGAGCCGCAAGGAAGCGGTTTGAACACTATGGGGCAAATCAAAATTGAGCTTCCCTGCTAGCAGAGGTTTCTTTCTGTCAGTCTTATTAGCTAGCAAAGGTGTTTGCGTATCTGGTATTTCGCGTGGTTATATCTCGGGCGCAAATCAAAACAACCACGCGAAATACCAGACACGCAGACAATTTTGCTAGCTTTAATAAAAGACTGACACCTAAAGAAAACTCTAGCAGTATAAGTTAAGCTATGAAAGGGTTATAGTATATATGTGGGCGGTAGATAAAGCATATCAATGCTCGATTTTAAAAACATGACACATCGTAAAACAGACAGCAGCTTTATGGTTACTTCGACCTGACCTAGATCTTTCACGGTTAAGTGCCATTTTAAAAGCCTCTTATAATCACATATAAACGCCGTGCAATTATTATCGGAAATTATACGACTTCGAGTTCAGTTTGGAATTTATTTGCATGAGTGGGTTTTTCGAAAAGTATCAAAATTGCACTAATTTGAGCTTTTTGAAAAACCCACCGACCGGTTAGCGCAGTGGTAGAACGCCGGGCTTATGTGCGGGAGGTTGGGAGTTCAAACCCCCCGGCCGGACCAACACTCAGGGTATTTTCTAAATAGTTGAGGAGAAGGCACTGCCTTTTCCCTAATATCTGCAACCAGACTTGCAAGAGATTTGAGTGGATTTGTACTATATGAGCCTTTTCATTCTCGTACCCAGAGCTCCCCAGCTCGTCTGCTCGCAGGGGAGGCTCTGGGGACATCCATTTGAGTGCCTTCGCTGATTGGTTGATTTTGAGCGTTTTTAACATGCGCTGAAAGGTCTTTCTCTCAGCGGCTCTGTATTAAATCTCGCGCATGCGTCAGTGGCTGTCACCAGTGCCTCCCCGCGAGGAGACGAGCCGGGGAGCTCTGGGTACGAGAATGGAGCCTGTCACGTAACTGCGCAGAGCTGTTCTGCGCTTCTCTCAACAAACGTATCGTCTCGTCCATCGACCATGCTTTTTAGCTTTACATATTCTTACATAGGTATCTGATAGGATGGTCTTCTTAGTTTTTGCTGATAATTCAGTGATCGCTCCTGGAGCATGAATTATGAATTATGAAAATTGCACTGCAACGTAACGTCTTGTGTAAAAAGGAATTTACTGCCGTTTTCATAATTTCTGAAGGAACAGACAAACTGTGTTTTAGTTGAGTGACTTAGTAATTCTGTGATAGCGAGATGAGATCTCGTTTTCGTTTTGTGTTTGGTGCACAAAAGGAAAGCCTCCTAGGCTGGCTTTGCAAGGGGTAATGTCAGGGAAGCGTAACTTCCGACAAGCGACACGCAATTTCACAAATAATTTCAAACCAGACTCGTGAAAATTTTCCGGGTACGCCCGGGGGTACGCCCCTCGTTTGTTGTGATCATAACTTGATGACCTCTCTTCTAATTTGCTCGCATTCTGTTGTCGAGAAATTTAAAATAGAAATGCGCCTACTACATTATGGCTCGCACAACGAGCCGCTTCTTTAAAATGCATCAACAGAACAAAAACAACGTATTTTGTCATTTCTTAACGCGTCGAGCAAAGCTACTGGTCTTTTTCGAACTGACGGCAAAACGTGATTGCCAATTTTAATAGCGGAAATACGCTCTCTATTTTTATATCCTTTAATTTTCAATACGAGGTGATCTAGATCCAATGCGTCAGTTTTGTTTCTTCAACTGTACTCAAAGTTCATACTAGTTGTACAATGCTTTCGAGTGGCATACTGCAGAATATCCCGCGCTTTCGCTTGTATTTTCTGGTATACACACAACCCTTCAGGCGAGCCTGTATGCTAAGAAAATACAAGTGACAAGTGGTATATTCTGTTAGTATGCCACGAGAATCCATTGTTTAACTATTTTATACCACGCTACAGAAAATTAAATGCAACGTTTTACGTAAATTCAGTGCATGATGGGAAGGTTGAGTGGAATACCGCTGAATGTACAACGCCATTCCTGCATTCTGATTGGCTGTTTCTGTGGCGTGGTATAAAGAGTACAAAGTTGTAGATTGTGCGCCTAATAACAGCCACGAGAGTTTACGTACAACTAAAAATTCGATACTCTCTTGAGGGCCAACTTACCAAAACTAACCCACGTATGGCCAACGAAATCTGCGGCAAGCTTTTGACGTCATTGATGACGTAATGATTCCAAACCTCAAAACACCTGCGAAGGCTCGCGACAATTTTAATAACGCAATATCATACTGTTTTATCCTTATGAAAAGTCAATTAAAATGCGATTCTTTTAACGTCTGTGTATTTTACTTTGACAAAGACATGGGGAATGTTAGCAATTTTCAGTCTCGTATTATATCGTATTTTACCATCAAACTGACAACGAGCTGAAAGCATTAATAGGTTCTAAGTATCCGCTACTTCAACTGACATTTTGGCTCTTAAATATTCATATGACCTTCCAGTAAACTGCTTAGTGCTCCTAGATCTTTATAGCTTTTTATTACGCTCGCATTTAACGACCTTAGGATGGCGACTCTTAGGATGGCGAACATCTTAATTAGTATGGTAGCATCAACACTATAATAATCCCTTAGTAAACTTGGATCAATTCACCTTTCAAATATTTAAAAATGCTGTTCCGAACAAGATTTTTTTTGTATGAAAATATTAAATGCGTGAACTCGGCCTTTCGCGGAACAACCAAAGTGGATTAAATTGAGCGCAGACATTCCTTTTGGATGCCAATAACTAAACTAAAACACCTGGAACTTGATCACGTATTTGACATGACTACATTTATGAGGGAAACCTTTCCGTAACAATTATTGCCCTAAAATCGCCAAATGAAAACTACAATACATTTTCGCCAGAAATGAAATGAAATGAGACCATTAAAAGTAAATTGATCGAAATTGAATATCAAATGATAGTAATTAATGCACCAAAATGAGAACAAAATCGCGGTCTTCTTTTTACCGTGGGTTGACTTGAGGTCTAATTCTATTTTAAAATAAAACTAGTAATGTTTGAAGTGGGAAAAAACATGTAAGAGTGCATGTTGTTGAGAGTCTACTGACGAAGTGTTGAGTATGTAATTATCACCGATATAATTTCGGCGTTTATTGTGAATAGAAGGAGTAATGAACCGCTCACCTTTCTATTCCTGCGAGCTCTTTGTTCCGTCAAGTTTTCTGGTAGTGCAGTTAAGTTATGGGGCGCGTTGAGACGCACACAGACATGTGTATACGCCGTAGTTATAATACCCATAGGAATAATAAACTGAATGAAAAAAAGAAAAACAAAATATGTCTGCTCAAACTTTAAACTCGGCCACACATCCGTACAAACAGGCTTGCCTTTGACGTGGATTATTTGGAGGAAGAAATTGAGAGGGAGTGTGATAGCAACCGATGTAAGCCAGATGAGAACTATCACCATTTTAGTTTGTCCAATTGTTAGACGCTTTTTGAAAGGGTACACGACTGCTCGCCTTTGATCTAAACTCATAAGCACAAGGGTAGCAGATGAAGCGGTTATGAACAAGTAGGTCAGCATCGGGATTATTTTGCACAGGAACGCTCCGAAAGGCCATATGTATCCATTCTCTTGGTACGCCAGGCGAAACGGGAGATTCACCGTCAAAACGGCAATGTCCGCTGCAGCCAAGTTACAGATGAAATAATTGCTAACAGTCTGTAACTTTCTCCGCCGAACAACAATCCGAAAAACCAACGTATTCCCGATGAAGCCAATAATAAAGACAAGCGAATAACAGATTAATTTCGTGACTTTCAATGGAAGGCTTTCATTGCTGATTTGCGTGGCGTTTTGAGGTAGAGGTGAGTTAAACACGGACCCAACAAGGTCACTGCCATTAAATGGATGCTGCGTTCCCTGCTCCATAAAGAACTCTGTGCTCCTGGTGCACAAATCCCAGTCGAACTCCGACCGTTGCAAGACTGCAACGTAGAAATAAAAACAAAGCTATCAGCGCCGTAGTCTGATATCCTGCTGCAATATGATTGGCTGAGTCCCCTAGGTGATAACCAGAAATAATAGCCGAAGGAGTGATTGGATTTTTCCCCTGTGTCGTCTTCTTGCGCAAACGTGAGGTAGCTCTACTGAACTCAACTTGGACCTTTAAGAGGGACTTCAGCCAGCGACTAAATGTTGTTTGGTGACTAACTTTGGAATGTAAATTAAGAGGGTTTATAGCGAGTGACCCGTGAAAATGATCTGGAGCAATTAACACAAGAACAAACTCAAGACGTATTCGGCTCAAAACGATCTAACGTCAAATACAAAACAGATTGGCCGAGGTCGGTAGATGCTACTGAGGCAATCTGCGAATTAAACAAACGTCCTACCAGGCCAGAATAGCAGGATAAGTGAGAGACAATTGAATGATATTATTTATTTATGGGGATGCAAAGACGGATAATAAATAAGACGGAAAAGGAGTGCTAGGGTGTCGTAATTTTGTCTTCTTAAACTACGCGTGAGAACCCTCGAAAACTGA
The DNA here is from genome assembly GCA_033964015.1 of Scolanthus callimorphus. NCBI lineage: Eukaryota > Metazoa > Cnidaria > Anthozoa > Actiniaria > Edwardsiidae > Scolanthus > Scolanthus callimorphus. The sequence goes on along the minus strand of CM066922.1, from coordinate 25,745,177 downwards.
GCCAATATAAACCCACGCTCGCCTCGTGTTTTCGGGTGTTTTCGATTCACGACAAAAACCAAATCGCCGAAACTGCCTACTAAGTATTCACCTATTTTCACTTGTTAAGAAAAGTTAAATGCATCCTGTTGCGACTCAAAGGCGATGTATAAAATCGCTGAAAAATATCAAAGTAAAATGAGCCTTTATAACATGTTTTGTCGAGTGAAGACTGTTTATTAAGGATGGGATGGATTTACCGGTAAAAATGTCAACTGTAATTTGAAAGGAGGGAAAGTGAGGGCGGGATATAGAATGATAAAAGGTGGTCAAAACCCGGGAAAGACTGTTCATTGTTAGGTCTAAGTTAGAAGTGGGACTAACAAAGAGTGTGTTGTTCAATTATTGACTAAAAGGACGGGTGGTTGCGATATGTTGACCGCATGGCGCGACAAAGGCAGTACATTAACATACACTGTACAGAACTGAGCCCTATCGCCTCTTTACGGGCAATCTCCCTATCTCTTTCTTGTGCTAGAAAAGCTAATGAAAAGACAGCTAGTTGCCTAGAATAGAGCCATTTACGAGGGAGATAAAAAGAAATCATTAGTGGTTTTGGTGATAAGCGGTGTTATGAATCAGCACTCGGTCCAAAGGCGAGAAGATTGACTCTGAATAACAAATCATTCTTGGCTTGAAATGGCAACACACCGAGTGCGGGAAATTACTAGCCGCTGAATTCAATTATATAAAACATCAAATAAACAAAAGGAAACTTTAAAACACAGCACTCAGTGAAATCAAATAATACTATCTTGGGTTTGTGTGGATTGTCCTCGAAAACGGATAAAGACAATGGCGTATCCTACTTCTTTTTTGCTTTTAAAAAAAGACTTTCGATGCAAATGAGTCAGTGAGCAGACGGTTAAAAAAGCGACGAAAAAAAATCTACTGCTTTCGTTCACGAGTCGTTGTTATTTATGCTTTGCTTACTTTATTTGAATTAGTGGTTTTGAAACATGTTTATAAAATTGACAGGCGGCAAGCCCGAGGGCCGAGAGTAATCCTAAAGGAATTGATATCGAGGGAAAATATAGCGAGTTGCTTATCTTGAGTTTTCCGTCACTGATAACAAGGGAGCTTCGATGTTGACAACAACAGGAACCAGAAATGTACAGCATAAAAACGAAATTGTACGAAAGTAATAAATTTGAAGATCAGAGCAAAAGGTGATTTTGCTTTTTTCACGTTTCGTATACCGTCGTTAAATAGGTCAATAAATATTTTATCACCAGAAGATGAGAACTCCGACTAAAAGTGCAGCCTTCTGTTGTTATCATCGCATTGGTCGACTAATTTGGTGGATGTAATCCAGACTTGCTTTGCACTTTTTTTCTCGAATTTATTGATATTTCACTAAAAATGCTATCGATTTATTATTGGTTTATATATATTTTTTATTTCGGGGGTCTAGACTAGTAAAGCAGTGTGGTTACGCCTATATCGGATTTCCCGCCTTTTTTGCAATCATGGACACGCTCGGCACACTTTCCCGCCAAAAAACATTGCAGTTGTCGCATTGGTCTTACAATTTAGTTTACTCAATTTTGCTTATTCTTATTATTTATTTTCACCTCTCAGTTCTGGTTTCAAACGTTCAAAGTTTTCTTTACTACCAGACAATATTCTCTATAAATTAAACTGTGAAATTTTTACCGAAGTGTTTTGGAATTTAACAACTCCAAAAACTTCTCCAGATGAATTATTACCAGGAGTAAGTGTTTGGATTTATGATCATGGATCACATATGAAAATAAATGCCTACAAGTGAGAAAGAAGAATTTGGAGTTCAAATGTTCTTACGCTGAATATCCAGACTGAGCTATTTTCTTTAAAGCTGCAAGTGCTTGGATCTCTGTTAATTTATTGAAATTGAAAAATAAATGTGTAGAAGTGAAACATATTTTTTTTTACATGTTTACCAAAGCCTCAGATCAGTTAACTTTTTCATAAACGTGGCTGACGACATTTGAAGCGACAGGACTCACTTTTTGTTCTCGACCATTCAAACTTTCCTTGTTTTTTTTTTATCGTACATAATTTTTCTGTGCAGGATTTCCCGGCCTTTGGGAAAATTAAGTAAATGATAAAATAACAGCTTTGAGAACCCCTGAGATTTGGCTTTGTTTGTATTTAATAGTTCAGCCACAAACCATTTAGGTTTCATTTCTAATGTGGGCTTAGTCATAGGATGGTTTTATGACTAACCACAAGGATCAGGTTCTCTCCGCGTCTGCCTTTATTTTAAGAGCTTCCGTTTATTCCAGACATAAGCTCCTCCACCAGGTTCAACACTGTCAAACTCGTTATGGCCGAGCACAAGCGCAAAACTTACAGTCGAACTTCTATGTTGAGCTTTAACTTTTTCAAAGGATCGATACCGCTTCATTATACTAATCAAAAGTGCTTAAACATATGTGGTGCGACTCTGGTACGGCCGGCGTTTGCCGCAGGCCTTAAACTGTGCCATGAATTTAAAAACATGTCTTAGTCCTTTTTTTTCTCTCTTTAAGACAGGAAAAGGCCCGTTTTCTTTATCTTCTTTAAGCATTATTGCCTGTGCACTGACGTCTTAAGAATTTTCTTATCGCACTCACAAGGCGGTTTCAGTTGCATCATGGGTAATGAGGGCAAGATGGCGGAAATTGTGCATGATTCGGCGGTCGGGGAAATAAAGGCCACGGGGAGGGAGGGGACATATAAAAAAGTTATGTCGTTTTATGCTAATCCGCGCGGGCTGCCTGTGGTCTTTTTGAAATCTCGATCCAGGCCCTTTGGCCAAGGAAAAACAAAATGGCGACCAAAAGTAAAGGACACACGCCTAAATCGAGGAATGCTCACTGGCACTTAGATTTTTTTTCTAAACAAGCGCTCACCTACAGAAATGAAAAAAAGAATTATGAAAATCATCAGGGTTCGAACCTGTAACTTTCCAGTTACTATACCCAAACCCTAACCACTACGCTATGAGTGAATTCGCTGGTTCGGACAGCTCGTTTTATTGGTTACGTACCTTAATAGTATTAATCTTTAATAGAACGAGGCATATACTATAAAAATATACTAAAACGATGTATTAACCCTTATCCTGACTAGTAGTCTTGATAGTTCAGATATTTTGAACGTTTTTAGGTCAATTTGAAGTAATATTATCAAAAATATCGTTAAATTATTCATGGTGAGCATTCCTCCATTTAGGAATGACGAGTAAAGGCGATGTTTCTGAATATCTGCAAGATTTGGTGAATTGCCAAATGGAAAAACACTTACAAAAAGGGCGTGGCAGAATACCTTTTTAACCATAAAAGTTACCCGTCAAGAAATTTCCGTCTTTGATTAAAATGTTGGGCAGGGTAATGTTGTCTAAATTATCGTATTGGTTAACAATTACTCTCTCTCTCTCTCTCTTTCTTGAAGGGTTGCCCTCGTGTTAGAGCCCTAAAAGATACCAATCTACCTTAATGTTATTGCAAGGGCGTAGCCAGGGGGGGGGGGGGGAGGAGCACAGCCCCCCCCTTTCTCGGGAGTTTTCTCATACATTTATTGTAGATCAAGGTCACCCTAAACGAGACCAAAACGGTGATTTTAACCCCTAAAAGATACGACAATCATCCCCCCCCCGGGAAAAAAGCCTTGAACCCTCACTAGAATTCACTATATCAAACAATCCCCAACCAAAAACTGTCGTTTTTCAACGCCTCACGGCCAAAACCATATTTGGAATCATTTACCTGAAGTGACAGAAGATCCTCTTTTGATAAGAATTTCGGCAAAGTAGCCAGAAAAAGGCGAGATTTTGAATGAAAACTTGTAGGAATTACAGAGACTCGAGTTCTCGATCTGTCCACCATTGATTTTGGCTTGGTAACCACGCTAAAATAGCCCACAGCTAGCCAGCACGACTCGACCCAGTCCTCCCAAGTGCATTCAGCAAAACGACAAGGATTCATTGATATTCCCAATCTTTTTACACCTTTCCAAAGTTATCTCGTCGGAGGCCTTGAAGCGAGACGCTAGTTAGTTTCCAATGACCCTCCCCTAGCCTTCCACGTGATTTGTGATTGTGTTTTTAGCGGAGCTCCCGCGGGCGCCGAAGGCGCCCACGTAGCGGAGCCCCATAGCTACATGCAGGAGGAAAGGAAACAACACAAAAGTGTATATGCATCGACCTGTTTTGTGATGGACTTCCGGTTTATTTACTTCCGTCTGGTTCCGTCGTCGCACAGGCAACCCATGACCAGTTTTACAGCGGAAGTAAAAAGGTTTATATCTTGGGAAGGGATGAAACTCAGACAACCAAACTTGGGTGAAGTTGTCTAAGTGGCAATGGGAGTGCGATGGCCTAGTCACGTGGTATGACGTCATCGATGACGTCATCAAACGCGTAAAGGTTTATATCTTTTGAAGGGATGAACCTCGGACAACCAAATTTGGGTGAAGCTGTTTGAGTGGCAAGGGGGGTGTAATGGCATAGTCACGTGGTATGACGTCATCGATGACGTCATCAAATGAGAAAAGGCTGATATCTTTGGAAGGGATGAATCTCAGACAGCCAAACTTGGGTGAAGTTGTCTAAGTGGCAAGGGGAATACGATGTCGTGATCACGTGGCATGACGTCATTGATGACGTCATCAAACGAGAAAAGGCTTATGTCTTTGGAAGGGATGAACCTCAGACAACCAAACTTGGGTGAAGTTGTTTAAGTGGCAAGGGGGGTACGATGGCGTGATCACGTGGTATGACGTCATCGATGACGTCATCACACGAGAAAAGGCTTATATCTTTGGAAGGGATGAACCTCAGACAACCAATCTTGGGTGAAGTAAGGGGGGTACGATGGCATGATCACGTGGTATGACGTCATCGATGACGTCATAAAACCAGAAAATGTATAAATCTTGGAAAGGGATGAACCTCGCACAGAACCAAACTTTGGTGAAATTATCTAAGTGGAAAGGATGATGGTAGTGTTTGGTCACGTGGTATGATGATGACAGGCTATGTACAATGGCTGCCTTTTGTCTCATTAACACAGAAAAATATGTAACCGGGAGCTCCGCTTTTAGCCAGTGGCTAAATATATATATTAATGCCCTAACTTTTGAGTGGGCACTGCAAAAACGACAAAAAATTTGCTGTACAATGTTCTTATTTCGATCTGGATAAAAATATTTTGATTAAAGCGGCGTTAGGCTATCGTCCTAATCCATTTTAACTCCATCAATCGTTTTGTTTTATTCCTACGAGCAAGAGTATGACGGCCCCGCCCTCTTTAATTAAAAGAAGAGGAAAATATAAACATCTTTTTTGTTCAGCCCTTGCATAGCTGAAACTAGAGCAGATTTCGTATGACTGTGAAAAGTACCGTGACAAGGCGCGGTAGGGTCGCGGTGGCGGTACCGAACTGGCCTGCTGTAAATACCGAATGAAACCGCGTAGTCGCGTTACGGGTGACGGTCGCGGCGCGGAACAACTCTTTCGCGGCACTTTTCACAGTCATGCGAAATCTGCTTTATTTGCTCGAAATCGTTAAACCCAGAACAACGAAGATTGTAGATTCGTTTCAGCAGCATTGCTTGCATATCATGATAGCAGTGTCGCCATTCTAGAGATTGACCGGGCTTCCTGTGGAATCTTGTCTACTTTGTTGCCAGGCTCTTGACCGTGAACAGCACAGTGGAAAATGCACATAGCATCTTTCCTCGAGTATAATTGAGTTTTGGTTGAGTTTTAAGCTTTGTAGGCCAATACAAATAGTGAAAACTTACTGGGATTCCAAATATGGTATGCAGAAATTTCCTTATAAGGAAGTTGGAGAAAGTTGACACTTTTTCAAGGGAACTATCTTGATATGAAAAAAAACAATGGTGGAAAAGACGAATAACATCATTTCTCGAATGTCTGTTATAGTTCTGGTGGATTTTGATAGAGCAAAAAACGTTTAAGATTCCACATATCATAGCAGAACAGAGCAGAAACCTTTATTTAGTTATAGGGCTCTATCAGAGAAGCCCTTTCAAATTGAATAAAAACAACTGTTATCGAGGAGCCCTGAGCACAGATAGTTCTCATTCATATAAAAAATAGCCATTGGTTTAGGAATATGCCTATAAGGAGACTGGGGCGAGCCGCGCGGGTTCCCTGTGGAGTCACAAAATAGATCTAGCCTGGCTGCTAAGCTAGATCCAACATGGAGGCTGCTTTGAAAGTCGAGACCCTAAAAGGACTGGAAGTTCTGGCTCAAATTTTACTGTTTTTCTGGCAAAATTCTTATCAGAATGGGATCTACCATCACTTCCAAATAAGGTAAATATTTCCAAATTTGGTTTTTGCCGTGAGCGTTTAAAAAACGACGGTTTTGATCAGGGTATTTTTGATAGAGCGGATTTCAGATGACCGTCGTGTTTGCAATTGGTTTGCTCTCTCATTGGCTGCTTATTTCTATCAACCAATCAAATTGCGAACTAATTACAAGCAAGGAATTACTAGCCAATTGGTTCGGCTCCTGATTGGCTGGGCTGGAAACCATTCAGCAGTAAGTTGTAATTACTCTTGTTTCTGATTGGCTAGTGATTACACAATTGCGTTTACTTTCACGATGGTCATCTGAAATCTGCTCTATTGAAATGTGTCGTTTTCTAAAATTTCCTTATGGATTTGGAATTACAGATGTTTTCCCAGCTAATTTCTTACCCTAAATATTTAAAATACGTTTGTCAAAACTTGCAGGTTTTGGAGAGAAACGCTGTTCGTGTATGCCGCCATCTTTCTTTTGGGCCCCAGAAGCCCGAAAATACCTACACAGGTAGCCCGCGACACGCACCGGTTGGCAATGACAAAAACGACACATTAGATATTTCCATATATGGAAGTGGAGAAACGCGACACGTTTTACAAGGAAATTTCTTGATTTACAAAGCAGAAATACCTGCAAACAACAAATTAAGTCGTGTTAATGCATTTATTAAGGAGTGGGTGCTCGTATTCCTCCGTGGGTACTTTTCAACTGATAGTCGGCTGTACGTGCATTTCGTGATCACCTGTATCTTGCTTGGCTTAGGCAAAGAAAGCAGTCGCGTGTTGTTACTTTTCCCATAAAATTAAACAGAGACTCGCACCACCAAGCCATATGTTTGATGTTAAACGCTATTATTGGATTTTTAAAGAAATAGCGCTATAAAAATATTTATACATTATTATTATATTATATGCCAGATGGAGGTTCTACTTTTAGCCTTTGGCTAGGGTAACAAACGAAACGCACAGAAAACAATTAAAATGTGTTACTAAAAATAGATACTCAGTGACGCTAATAAGAACAACGCAAATGCAAGATGTTTTACTCTTGGTAATTGAGTCTCATGGCCGGGAGCCATCACAATTTCTGAATCACAAGGAGACGACTAACGTAAGTGTGAGGAGATCACGCTTTTCCTCGCGCATTTTGTGCTAAAAATAGAATTTGTAGTTCCTCGTGCGGCTAGAGGAATAATTGTTAATTTTCCTAGTGCGGAAATTTTAGACAAAATTTTTCTTTGCTTGGCCTTCTTATCGGTTAAATTTTGCATGGCGATCGAAGTGGGCGGATATGTTTATACGAATTTAAAAATGAGGCCCCTTTGATATGGCAAACCTCATATATTATGCTCCTGATTATGCTTTTGAAAATTTTGAAAATTATATCATATTATATATCGTTTGTTTCATCTTTAATCTTAGCCCTGCAGCTTGTTAACTAACTTCTCCCAGTGATTTCCCACGCATTAAATTCGAGCTACGCGCACGTGGGTTCAACTTTGGGGTTTAGCTTATCTGTTATCTCCGTAATGAGGCGTTTTGCTCGTTCACTATAGTCAGTACTTTTTACTATGCCAATGCGCAATGTCATGTCTCAGAATGTCTCAAAGATGGGGGTCGGCTCTTACTGGCGTTAATCACCTTGGCACTGCTGGATAAAGAGCTGATATTCAACTCCAGAAGCCTCAAGAAGCCGTAATGTACCAAATCGGATAACGGTGTTTACATCTTGTTGTCACGCAATAGACCTCCTCGGCTTGGGTGTAATGTTTTCCCATTTCCGATCACGCCGTGTGTGACATTCGCCTGAGTATTCTTTCTTTCTTTTCCTGCTACGCACCGAAGGATATATGAATATGGAAGCATCCCAAACAAAGAATGAATATTGAAATGAATTAATGCCGTGTGATCTGGAATGGGAAAACCAAGCCGAGGAGGTCTATTTACATTATGCGATGATTCCTTTGGGAGGATACAATTATACAATTTTACACGTATGTACACAATAGACCTTTTTCCAAAATGGCCGCCGCAAATTCACACGTCTTAAAATTAAACTGACTGAAAATCAAATACTGGCACTAGAAAAAGTATCATCACATTAGTATACCTTAAATTTTCGTTTATGCCAAACGCTATATAGGCTGAGAAAGCAGGGTCTGAAAATTGAAAATTTTACAGAGATTTCTATGACTGGGGGTATGACGCATACCCCCAGTCATACAAACGCCTGTAAATATTTACATTTTTAACTTTCGTTTTCTCGAAAGAAGTATTTTTTTATAATTAAGCGCTATAGAAATTCTATTATTATTATTATTATTATTGCTCGGAGCGAGCTTAGCGAGCGGAGAGCAAGTCTATTCTTGCCGTTACATGCGTGAGGTGATTTTTCATGTCTTTTTCATTTCCACAAAATCATCTACCCCCTCTCAAAAGCGAGGTCAGCGGTCAATATATGCGCCGTACATGCGCGAGATGTTAGTATAGACAATTTTCATGTCCCGGTAGCAATGTTCATGTCCATATGCATTCTTGACGTTCTTCAAATGACATTTGACCTAGGTTCGCGTTTTCGATAACTGACACGTAGTTTTAATTACGGTCGAGCAATGTTTATCAGAATTCAGCTAGGGTGTTCATTAGGCTCGCGGGTTTTCAGTTGGTCAAGCAAACAAGTGAAAATTGTGAAAATTATAAAAGGACAATAGTCTAGGAGCAGCTACTGGAAAAAAATCGCGTCGTAGCACCCAACGCGCAGACCCAGGAAAATAACATAGAAAGATAGGTACATGCCTAAGGTTCAATTTGATCCGTATCGCACAGCACAGCTGTTTCGGGACCGGGATTTTCGTTATTAGAGTCTGAGCATGCGTAGCATTTGAGGGATCAAATAACCAGCGGCATTGCACAGAAGCTTTCAAGATGGCGGGAGTTTTGATTTGTGACTTGCGGGAAGCTGACACTTAAAGGCAAGTAAAAAAATATTTCACGCTGTTTTCTCGTATTTTCTTTTATTGCTCCAGTGAGGGAAGTCTTTAAACTTTCATATGGGCAAAATACATGACCAGATAATGACAAAAGAAACTATTATGAACGCACTTTGTTTGGAGCGCAGAATTTCGCGTTACTATTTAGCGCTATTGATCAAGGAAGAAAAAAGCAAGCTCCTTCGGAAGTTCTGAAGTTTTCTCAAAACAACGCTAATATCGAGAATATAATTTAGGCTTTTGTGGATACATGCGAGCTGAAAAATTTATGATACGCCGACTGGATTTCCTAAAATAATTTTTTTCTTTCTTACGATGCAGCGCCTTCATAGAACAACACGCCACTTTATTACATGCGTAGTGTCGCTTGTGCGGAAATCAACCGAGCCATCTGCGTCACAGATGCACCGAATATCTCAGCGAGTTAAATGAAATATGGATGATTGATAGTCAACTTATATTTCATTGAGAGATTGTCTATACATTCCACATTCTGCCCCTTAATCCCTGGTGCATTTTTACTTACCCCCCCCCCCCCATGAAAAATGCGCCCCCCAGTACTTGTTAAAGACAAATTTGAGGGAAAGACATCTATAGGAATCACTACCGTAACAGGAGGAGAGCTCAATTAAAACGCCATGTGAAAATCAGAGGAGATCTAGAATATTATATTTTCCTTGTGATTATAGTGAAAACATTGGATGAAAATTTTCAAGTGGTGCATTTTTACTTATGCCCCCCCCCCCCCCCCCATGAAAAATGCGTATGCCCTCCTGGCTGTAAGCAAAATTTCCTACAATTCCCTCCAAGTTATGAGCTAAACCTATCAAACCCTCCCTGGTTACATTAAGAACCCCTTCAGTTGTAATTATACTATTGGGATTAATGTGCTTAGGCATTTCAAGTTTCTGAAAAAAATTCATGACAGCCATAATCAAAATGCTGTGTAAATATTGTTATTACTTAAACATGGTATACTTTTTCCTGTCAATGTTAGAACTCCCACTGTAGCCCCTATGGCTAAGCCTAGGGCTTAGATGTAGGACTCTACCGTGTTACAGTCAATACATATGGTGTACATTTTAGGCTCAGCAGCTATGGTACCCTAGTATCAAGTACCAATGGTGCATAGAAAGCACAAGATAATGAGAGTGAAATATAACGTACACCATATGCATTCTTTGATGAACTTCCCACAATTATCTATACGTTTTAGATGCCCATGAAATGCAAATGGTACATGTTGGAGTGAATAGACCTCCTTGGCTTGCCTGTTTGTTTTGCCCATTTCAGATCATGTGGCATTCCCATGAGTATTCTTTCTTTGTTTTTCTGCTGCGCACCATAGGATATATGAATATGGAAGCAGCCCAGACAAAGAAAGATTATTCAAATGAATGCGACGTAGTAATCTGAAATGGGACACCATTATGCCCAAGCCGAGGAGGTCTATTTCATATGACTTTTAGTGAAACCAATCACAAAGTGATTACCCCAATTCAAATAAAACCTATAAGAGTAATTACAAAGTGATTGAAAATTGCCCCTTGATTCCAATCCCAGTGGGTTACAATGTGTATGTCCTCCTGGCTAGAAGTGCTTATGTCTCTACAGTATTACAATGATTGTGTGTAAAGTACTGTAAACAGTACAGAGGCAAATCCAGGATTTTAGAGAGGGGTGTCTGTTTTGTTCGTTCACTCCTTCGAAGGCTGATACGGGTAATATAATATGCCCATGTGTGGCCTTAGTCTCACAATAAAGTGATATAAATAAAGCATAATGACTTGATATATTTACTGTAAAAGAAGCTAGCTCACACATACAATTTATGTTTGATTCAGGCTAGATAACTTGCCATGGCACTATAGAACCATTTCTAAAAACAACATTTAAATAAAGCTGGGTGGCAAAAGGATTGGGCCCATGAAAGTTTCAATGTCGCCCAACCCCATCCAAATGCAGCAGGCATTATGTTTGTATTCACTATCTATGAAAGTCTACAAAGGTTTGCTATCTCCACCAATATTGTCCCTGGCCCAATTTAATCAGCAGAAGCAGGATGTAGCTGACAGCTCGAGCAACCTAGAAGGAAGCATACAATGAGTCAGTACATTATAGTACATACAGGTGTAGAGCTGATTTCATGTGATGCAGTAGTGAAACTAAATCCAATTTTAAACAAATATTTATATGATTGACTGCATACTTATTGTGAGTTCTAACAGCCATCTGGAATATGCTCTATTACAGAGACTTTCTGATATTGGGTACTTAAAAAACAGGCAAATTTCCATTCAATTAATTTTGTTTTCAAATAAATTTGTAAATGTAAACTCAGACCCTGCTTAACCTTATCATCACATCCAGCATGCATATTCATATAGCAGTAAAATAATGATACCCCCAGAAAACAATCCACTTTGTCTGCAAGATCAAACTCAGACTGTTCATCGACTGCTCGAGTTTCTTTGCAGAAAAGTAGTCCTGTAATAGTCCACACTGTACCCTCAATGCATCATAACACACTAACCTACTACAAATACTTGGGAATCCCACACTAACCTACTACAAATACTTGGGAATTAATTGGAGCCTTAATCTGTGGAAATTCCCCCACAATATGAAAAGAAAAATTCTAGAAACTTGCATTGACATTAATGGCTACATACCAAAAATAGATGCCAGAAGAAAAATTATTTCCCAAGTTGCACCATATGACAGATCACATTAGTCTGGTCTTGGATTTGGCTACCATATTACTGTAAACAATTGTAAATGAATTATAAACTTTCATGACAATTCTAAAATTCATTTTATCTCAGAAATACTCTCACAGCTTCCCCTAAAATTGGTTAAGTTGCTACAAAAATTCTAAGTCAAGACAATCAGGATGGAAGCACTGCAAGCATTCAATAACTCCAATTTTGAAGATAAGCGAATAAGCTAAACTTCCGAAAAACTGAAAATACAAGAATAACTTAAGCCACAGCACAACAAAGCGTGACCAGAGGACAAAATTGTAGATAGAAGTTTGGAACAACAAACAAGTTAAATGACATGAAATTTGCAAGAAGATAATACTGAATTGGCATATGTAAAGTACAGTAGTTTCAAAAATTACCTGCAGAAAATTCTGTCGGCGTATCACGGATAAGTTGGTCGGTATCTCTCGGAGAAAGATTGAAGATTCCAGAACAGTTGGCGAGGTTGTTGGGAAAACTTCAGGATTCTCACAGTTTGTTGTCGAAAATTCAACTTTTGGAACTAGCTGAAATCGACACCAGTACATGGAGAAGACAAAATATTGCCTTAACATTAGAAATATAGGACAAAATCATATCGAACAGTGAGATTAATTCTCTGACAACATCCAAAACCCGTTCGAACTGAAATCGAACGCGCGAATGCCACGATTTTCCTTGTTAAACGCCAGGCCTTCTTCTTGCTACCACAGGAAGACCGAACGCACTCGGCCGAAAGTTGGTCTGGAAGGAGGGTATTTGATGCGCATGCTCAAACTCTATGATTAGTCAGAAACAGCTGTGACAGATTGGCTTGTGGGACAACACCCCGATATTTGGCATTTTGTTCCCCTGCTGTTCACATGTCCTTTGAAAAAAATTGCGAACTTATACGCCTCTAAACCAAACAAAATGTATCCAAAATTTGTATCATTGTAAGAAATCACACACTTTAAATTCCTAGCTGTAAATCTGCCCTTAATGCCCACTCTAACGTCAGAAATAGAAATTAGAAGTTGGCAGCCATATTAGTTCTTTGTTATTCAAATGAGTTGTGCCTCCTCTCCTGAAGACATAGATATAGGCTGTAGCGCTACAAGTACAGCATGCCTAAATGTGTGCGTTGGCAAAAAATATCCCTCCAATGCATTGAACACTTATGTGGACATTTTACTGCTATAAGAAAATACAAAAACCATTTTTCTTTATTCAAAATTACCTAGTTAAATGATTCAAACAAAGTCAGTGAAGAGATACCAGACCATTAAAACTATATACATTAGGCCGGGAAAGCTGTACAGTCTATGTCATTCTTGACTTTCCAGAATTCAGAACTCATGAATAACAAAGGAAACTCATGAATAACAAAAGTTCAAAATGGCCGCCGTCAGAGACATCCCTTTAACCTTCATTTTTACAGTACGTACGGAAATTAAGGCATAAATTTGCATCTAACCATTTGAAACGCATTTATTTCTGCACGTATGCAGAGTTTAATGTGTTTCTTGATAAAATTTTGAATTTTACAGGCTCTAAATTATTTATAATTTTACAAAGAACATGTGAGCATCTTCTAACAAAGTGTCCGAAATCGGAATGTTGTCCCATGGGCTCATTTGTAACACCAGGCCTAAATGAAACCTTATACATAAACCTATCATTCTATGCTACTTTCCCGAGTCTGCGCGATGGGTGCTACGAAAACCACTTTCTAGGCCTCTTTTCAAGATCTGCTCCTAGACTACAAGGTTCACAATTTGTGTTAGCGCTAGTTCCATAGTAGGTCAAGTAGGTCAAGAAATATTGAAGTCTTACTTTGAGATACTTTGCAACATTTCTGTTCATGCTGACGTTGGCACTTAGCGGGAGCTACACCTAGTCAATGTAAGATTTAGCTTTTATCCAAACCTCTCGAGACCACTCAAAGTGATGCCCGTAAATTTGTGAGACCGATAACTTAGCTGAGCAAGTGAGCAACCGTCATATTCTATTTAGCTTACAACGAACCCAGCTCTTACAGCTGTCAACCAAACCGTTCTGAACTAGATCTAGGCGCCGCAGAGAAATTCAATATTTGTAGAAAAAAAAAGCATTTCCGGCTAAAGAAACTGCACTTTTACAGTCTACAACATTTCAACGATACCTCATTGTCTGATTTTACTGCCATAACTCCGAGCATTCACATATCTTTCAGATATTTCTAGTTATATAATGCAGCGAAATTTTGTAGTTTTACTAAAGTGATGATGTGTGTTCTAGTGCTGGTGTTCATTTTAAACAAAAATCGATTTTAATTTTCGGCGGCCACTTTGGAAAAAGGTCTATTAACAAATTCAAACGAAATGAGCAAAATAATCATTAGGTTTGTTAAATAACCTTTCAACTGCTAGATGAGCACACATTTGGAGTATTTTCGTGTGTTACCGAGCGGATGGAATTGGATTACAAAATGACATTTTTGATTGCCGGTTCAGGCTGAACAGTTTTCAAACTTGGAAATTTGATAGCGAAAGCTATAAACTTATGGAAAATGAGGCCTATATAATGCAAGTTTCAGTTCCTTTTGTCTTTATAACACTAAATAATAGTATAATGTAGGATTCTGAGTTGTTTATGTAGATCACTGGTCTTATTTTATAAAATTTTGTTGAAACAACCGTGACACAGCCGGGTCGACACAGCCCCTTTAATCGTCAGGTGATCTGAATTGGGTGGCAACAAGATGTAAACATCTTTAACCCGATTCTGCCTATTAGTAAGGAAAGGGAGGAGAAAAGTGCGGGCGAGACGGCCCGGCATTTCTCTTTCATTTGCTCCTCAAGGTGATTTGCATTCCGCCCACAAAGCTCCATTGAATAGTGTATGTTTGACGTATCTACTAGAAAGGAAGTTTTTTTCAAAAGCCAGAGCAAAAGTTCAGCTTCGGATTTCTCTAATTTAATCTTTTTCAGAAGCGCAAACCTCCGCATATTTGCACGATTTCATGACAGCTGATCTCACATTTTCGCATTTCATCGTACCAGAAAAAGAACATATTTGACATAAGACAATATTTTCTGAGGAGATTGAAACGTTTCTATGCTCAATTACAATATTTTTGGAATCTCGCATTTGGAACTCTAGTCCGGCGATGCAACAAACATCGTTCTGATTGGCTGATTTGAGAGCAAGGAGTAAGATAGAACGTTTCAAAAGAGCCCTCGCCCAAATTTTAAATCCCAACTCAAGACATGGTCAAACCGGCAGAGTGGTCATCGAGGAAGTAATGCACAGCCAAGGTCATTACATTCAGTTCAGCGGAAGTCCTATTCTCAATCCAGACAAAATCGACTAAATACGTCTTGTTACCCAGGGGGGGGGGGGGGGGGACTCCCAATATTTTAGACGGGGGTGCTCGTCGGGAAAATTGATTTTAACCCTAAGGGATAGCAAAATGGGTGTGACAAACAGCAAATTTACCCCTAAAAGAAAGCAAATTTGGCATGGCGACCGCCGAATTTACCCCTAAAAGATAGCAAATTTGGCAGGTCAAAACAAATAAAAGCGAAATTTTAGGTCTTTTAGGGTTTTCAACCAAGTTTCCTTTGTAAATATCGGTTCTGGTGTCAGAACCAATATATTTCTGGGCAAGGATTGGTCTGAGACTCCCCTTAGGGATAGGTCTGATTTTAAACACCCCTAAGAGATAGCACGTCTGTCAATTGTCCCTAAGGGATAGGACGAGCACCCCCGTCTGAAAATATGGGGAGTCCCCCCCCCCCCCGGGCTTGTTACCACCCAATTCAAATCATGTGTGGTGATTCATTTGCGACTGTTCCCCTTGTTTTGTACATACTTGGATGCGCTTGGGCGTGAGCGAGAAATTGTATAATTGTATGCTCCAAAGGTGGTGGTGGGGGGGGGGGGGGGGTGCTTTTCCTGGCTTGAAGAACCATATTTGATATTTGTAATAGAGCTACAAGACCTTGTCAAAACCTTTATCCAAAAAAACAGCTTTCACTATAGTGGTGCTGAGCTGCAGACGGCGTTCCATCAGTTTTATGAAGGGCAGAATCCATGACCTGAGCGTTTTTTAAAATGGTTGTAGGGATATATTTTATTAGTAGAAACCCACTCGCATATTATCACTCTTATCTATCATTCAGTTAAATTTAGGAAGAAATAAGGATATTATAAAGAAACCACAATACATAAGTGTAGGTAAAAGGCAAAAAATGAAAATGACTGCAAAGGAAAACATGATTATACTCCACGCCGGGCCTATAAGGATCAAAAATCGCCGGGGTTTGTTCTAACTCTGTGAGTTTTAATCCAATCACTACCAAATTTCACATGCAAATAGTACTCATAAAATCAACAAACACTGTCATTTTAGAATTTTCAAATTAACGAATTTTGGCGGGAAAATGACGTCATCAATCTTACACCAAAATTGCAAATCAATCATATGAACTTTTTATGACATGGATATGAAAGAGCTCATTGAGATAGCCACAAAACCGAAAAGATTATTGAAATATCTCTTCCCCTTGAGAAGTTATGAGTATTTAAGTTTGCAATGTCCGCCATTTTGTTTTGGTCAGCGCTCTGTGGAAATACAAATTTAAAATATCCATAACTTCTTAACGGGATGAGATATTTCAAAAATCTTTTCGGTTTTGTGGCTATCTCAATGAGCTCTTTCATACCCGATTCTCAAAAATTTCATATGATGGATTTGAAATTTTGGTTTAAGATTGATGACGTCATTTTCCCGCCAAAATTCGTTAATTTGAAAATTCTAAAATGACAGCGTTTGTTGATTTCATGAGTACTATTTGCATGTGAAATTTAGAAGTGATTGGACTAAAACTCACCAAGTTAGAACAAGCCCTGCAATTTTGTACCGGCTGCCAATGGCTGCCATTTTGTCTAAAAAACAAAATGGCGGACTTTGCAAACTTAAAATATTCATAACTTCCCAAGGGAATGAGATATTTCAAAAATCTTTTCGGTTTTGTGGCTATCTCAATAAGCTCTTTCATATCCAAGTCATAAAAATTTCATATGATCGATTTGAAATTTTGGTGTAAGATTGATGAAGTCATTTTCCCTCTAAAATTCGTTAATTTGAAAATTCCAAAAATACTATGTTTGTTAATTTCATGAGTACTATTTACATGTGAAATTTGGTAGTGATTGGATTAAAACTCACAAAGTTACAACAAACCCCGGCGATTTTTGATCCTTATAGGCCCGGCGTGCTCCATTCACCCGTTAACGAGTATAAAACATTTTCTAGCTAAACTTCATTAAAACAATAACACAAGTAGGAGCGAGCATCTCATTTATTTATACTTGTCGGAAAATGCAATAATTATGGAAGCTGAGTAGTGATAATTGACCTAATATAATAGTAATAGGGAATTAAATCAAGGCTTTAGGGGCCGACCATTTAACTTTTGAGGGGGGGGGGGGGGGGGCTTTTTGTCAGTGCAAGGTTTTTTTTATACCTCTGCTGTATGCGGTGAAAAAATTTTTCCGATAAGAAAGAAGGGTTTTAGTCACCATTTTGCTGTGTAGAAAAAATTCAAACCGAGTTTCAAATTATCTGCTCTACCGCTGAATGGGTATCAGAGGAGCATAAAATACAGTGTGGAACTCGGTTTGAAGTTGATAAACATGCGAATACCAACGAGTCCGAAAAGTTTTCTAACGTTTGTCTATTGCTTCAATTCAAGCTTCATCAGTTTCTCGTCGACTAGATAACTTTTGAATTTGGGCACAGGTGATTTTCTTCATCATTCTAAAATGGTCTTTCCACACCTGTATGTTCTGCAACTTATAGCCCACCTGGAAAAATAAAAGTACTTTCGGCTCATACGAGCCCTCATCAGTAATTTAAATCCAGGTTTCTCGTCCAGTTTCTCGCCGGTATTCACAACTTTTTCAACATCAAACTGAGGCTCCCACTGTATTTATGCATCGCCGATGCCTATTAAAGAGCCCTTGTCAGCCACTCCTTTGTAATTGTTTTCAGTCGATGTCAGACAACAAATTACGTGTAGAAATCTTGAAATAGTCTTCTAAAAACAAAGTTTTATTATTCATTTATCGAATTCAATCGAAAATATTGCACTACATCCCCTAAATCAGCCGATGGAAATGGATGCTCTCTGTCTCGGTATGTTGCTAGGATGACAAAATGGAGGCTGACAGAGGCTCTTTAAGCGGTAGAGAAGAGAACTCCGACTCCATTTACTCTCCTATGAATGTAACAAACTTCTCCCAGTCGTCGGCATAGCCTGGTCGGTTGGGGTTTCCCGGATCAGGGCCATCACATTCAATATAGTACAACCTCCCTTCGTCGTATTTCCTGTAATGTAAACACGCCACGATCACGTCGGCCTCATAGCAAAAATTCTTCAAAAACGATTTGTCTTTGTAAAAAGCGTAAGTCGGAATCATCTTGATAACCGTGATTGGAGTAACGACGCGCATGTGCACCATCGCTGGGATAGTACCGAGGTGATAACTTGTGGGGTTGAACAAGAAATAGAGAATTTGATCGTTGAACGGCCATGCACCTGAGGGCCAGTCGGGGAAATATGTTTGAGGAGGCCATTTGATTGGTTTAAAAACGTTGGGATGTAGCAAATGCGCTGTCACGTTGCAGGATTCCTTGAGTTTGGGGCCTTCCTGGCAATAGCATTGCGGCTTGCCAGCACTGTCGTGACCGGTTATTATAGGATAATATTTGTCATAGCTTGTCTCTAACTCGTGACGGTTACCCCTCCCCACATGTTTAATTTTGAACTTAGTTTTCTCCAAGGCAGCTCCCGTGGATGTATAACCCAGGGCGAAAGGTTTAAAATCCGACCCATACACACGCACATTAGGTCTCAACTGCGCTACCTGAGTAATTACTACTCTATCATCTCTGAGGTTAATTATACAACCTTCGGGCCAATCATTTTTGTCATACAGCTTTGCAATGATGAAATCATATACTTTATCAAAAACTCCTGGAAACTCCTGCTGATGTGCTTGCTTTTGTGCCTTTGCCTTTTCGTTTTCTATTTCTACTTCTTTTTTAATCAGTTCGTCGAGTTCTGGTTGCAAGTGCAGTTGTAGACCGTGAGCGGGATTATCAACTGCTTCCATCAGAACGTCAGCTTTCTGCGTGAATTTCCAGAGCATCTTTATCCATTTTTCTCTTTCGGCATCATCGGTTTCACAGTTCGTTGGTCTTTGTCTTTTCGGTTTGTGGCACTGAATACCCCTGTACGCAAAATGTGCGAGAGACCCGGCATATCCATAAAACCTCATCTTGACTCTGTCAGGTGACTTTCCACAATAAGCGCGCATAAACGCCGTCATTAACGACGAAGCCTCCGCTACACCACCAAAATCCACAGTGTAGAGATCCCTAAGGCTGTTATCCACATCATATTTTTCATATTGCTTCATGAATTCGACCACCTCATGGCGTTGGAGAAGACCTTTCAATCCGCACACCGGAGCTTGGGTGAGACTCTTCACCATTGGCTCATAAGCCCTCAGGACGTATCTGATATTTCGGATTGGAGTTGACATTGCAGCGACGTTTTGTCCGCTTTCCACGACTTCGTTCAAGTCTTTAATGTCAATTTGTATGTATGTGAGCTCCTTGTGTACTTCGTCAAACTCCTGGGTCAGATAGTTGGCCATCTCGTCGAAGGGATTTGGCGTGGCGAATGTGGTAATGATGCTGATAATTCCGCTAAAAATACTGAATGCTGGACCAAGAGCACTAAGAAAACTAGAAAACGTGCCAAGTTTCCCAATTGTGCTAGCGAATTTGTTGTCTTTTGCAGCTTTGAGAACGCTAATACGGTTTTTCACCACCTGGTTGAACTGCTCTACCAGACCATCCGCCATATCAAGGGATGCTTGTGCCATATCGTTCGCGATGTGATAAACAGGAGCCTCGAAGGAATTCGCTCTAGGTGTTTCACTTGGCTCACTTGTAATAACACCTTTGTCCTTCAGAAGTTTTGTCAACGCTTCTGGACACACAAAAACAGGTCTAACGTCGGATGAGAATTGCAGACATTGGGGAGCATTATCGACAGGCGGCATCGGGCAAGAATCTTTGATCTCGGTTCTCTGATCAATGATGATGGTCATATCGATTAGTAAGGTCTGGAAACACGGCTCCTGTGGACTATTTTCAGAGACAATTTGGATGTGTTTTACATTGCCTTGTTCTATCTTTCCATTGAGGCTTTTTTGGCGCTGATCCTGTCCTTGTATAACGGTGGATATCGTTTTTCCCTTTTTACCGTCTTTATCTTTCGCTCTTACATTAATTCTGATATTCATGTCCCCATAGAATCCTTCACAAAGAGTGAACGAGAAACATCCTGGGCGTTTTCTTGAGCATTGGCCATAGAAGTAGATCCACAAGGTACAGCAAATAAAGCAGGAGAAGGCACTGGGCCTTCATGTTGCCTCCTTGAGCTATTCCTTTAGGGTCTCCGTATATAAAGCATGAATTCCCTTTTCATAGATTCCTCTTCTTAGTGATCAATTCTTGATGATTGAGCACCGGGTGATTTGCGATTTCTCATTGGTTCCCTGAGAATTCCACATGACGTGATTCGGATGAGAAAAAATGATGCCACTACATAAAGAGCTACAAAATCTGGCATATCTTTGGAATGCGATATATATAACGGCTCAAGACATTTGTTTCTTGATGTTAACTGAATGGTGTAAATGTACATCCCTCGTCGGGTTGCCAAGCGAGTGGAACGAAATGCTTCGTTGGTAACTCGCGCACGACTTAGAAAATCACTGCGCTCTAGAAAAGTCTTTCAACTTGTCAATCAATAAGACCCCCTAATGAGATTTTGAAGTTTCGTGAATGCATCGGGTGGAACTTGCCACCATGCATGGAATTAATTGTGTCTGGCTTGGAACTTGTGTTACCAATTATTGTTTTATTTTGTCTTCGTTCATAATCAGAAAACATTCCGCCACGGATCAAGATTTAGGATGGAATAATAAATGTTTAGTCGACAGCTATGCTAGAATAGATTATGTCTGTAAAGAAAGTCAAGTGCTTCACTTACTCATCTTCCATTGTGATCCCGATCGTACAAAGAGCGCATGCGCAAGGCTCCGCTTCAGTGCCTTAGGATGCAGTGCCGTAAGGCACCAGCAAAGTAGCCGGACTTTTTGTGAAGCCGAAAAGAATTTGTGTTTACAAATAAAAGTGTTTCTTCTGCTTCGTCGATAAAAAGGGTCGTACAAACAACAAGATTCACCCAAGGCCTACGGCCACTGTTATACTTGTTTAAGGTTACTGAGAACCTTCGCGTACGTTGTTCGAAAACAAAATCATACACGTCCTTAGTTTAACCAAAATATGTCAACCTATATATCGTTGGAAAGCTTATAGAATGGACTAGCGGGCTATGACAAAAAGAAATCACTTATTGATACCTGTAATTTTTTTTAAAGCATTGATTAAATATTTTGGTGTGCTATTTTCACGAGCTAACGCTGTCGAACTGCTGGACCATGACTCCCAAGTAACACATTGTTTTAATCCTTAAAGGTGTTTCTCAAAAACCGTGTCTGCGATTTTTTAAATTTTGTTTAGTTCAAAAGTTATGAATTTTTTAAATTTTTAGAGCGTGAAAATTCTACAAAATTTGACCTTCGAAATTTAAAAGTTCGATAACTTTTGAGCAAAGCAAAATTTAAAAAACGCAGACACGGTTTTTGAAAAACACCTTTAAGGATTAAAACAATGAGTTACTTGGGAGTCAAGGTCTAGCAGTTCGTCAGCATTATCTCTTGAAACTCTCACACCCGAATTTTTAATAAAACCTTAAAAAAATTTCTAATTATGAAAAAAATAATTCTTTTTGCCATAGTTCGCTAGTCCATTCTATAAGCTTTCCAACGATATATAGGTTGATATGTTTTGGTTAAACTAAGGACGTGTATGATTTTTTTTTCGAACATGTGCGCGAAGGTTCTCAGTAACCTTAAAGGGGTAGCGTGCCGCGATTTGGGGTTAATTTAGTTCGCTTAATGTAGCCAAATTCACAGTAATGATCAAGATACTCGTCTATGTATATAGGGAAATGCTAATATATAGCATAGACTGTGTAGCGCTAATGGTATGCAGATAAAATATGTAAAATTTGGATTGTAAAGCGCTTAAATATTAAACAGACGTTTCGTGGCTCCTGCCGTCTAGGTTTGTTAAAATAACCTTTCAACTGTTACATAAATGGAAATTTGGAGTATTTTCTTGTTTTATCGAGCGGATGAAATTGGGTTGCGAAATGGCTTTTTTGATTTCTTACCAGGCTGAACAGTTTGATAGCGAATGTTATGTTACGAACAAATGGCTAAATAAGTATCTGTTCGATTTTCTTATAATATACTACCGAAACAGGTAGACTGTTTATCGGGCTCGACAAAAAGCGCATTCCTTCACACGAAATCGTTCATGCGGTATGTCGATATTCAACAAAATCTTAAAGTTTTGGTAAAAAATGGCTGATTTGTTTTTCTTACCTCAAAAAATATTATTAGGAAACACGAGCAGCTTTTCTTACGTTTTTAGTTTGAAAAGTTGCCAAATAAAATATTTGAATTTGCACATAATATCAGTAAAGGAATTCCAAACATCGTGAATGTTTTTGTCTGGAGACGAGTGCTATATAAAAAGCCAAATAGACGGTCTACCTGTTTTCAGTAGCAATATAGGATTCTGAGTTGCTTGTAGATCGCTGGTGTTATTTTATAACATTTTGTTGAAACAACACCGCGAGATAGCCCCTTTAAATTAGCGTGAAAATAGGGACTCTGTTTCAATATAGTCGTATTAGCCGTATCTCAGGCCTAGTACATACGCCGCTCTTATCATGAGCCGATCCAACCGGTATGATTTAGAATAGTCTAGGTGACAGGCAGACCAGAGATGGACGAGCAATATTGTTTTATCGAGATTTTGCAATTCATAGTTCCGATGAAACAATGGAGCCATTTCACGCTATCTGGAGATACCAATCAGAGCTGGAAAGATTCTCCCTCGGGAACTGATCTTGTCCCACAAACAGTATTTCAGGACTTACGAAATCAGTCCGATGTGCAGCACTTTTTGCCTTTTATTACAGTATAAACTGAGATCATCTGAAGATAAGGATATCTGGTAATCCTAAGCGGGATCGGAATATTTTTGGACTTTTTTTAAGGAAAACCCTGGTTTGTTTGTGGGACATAACAACAGTAACTATGGCTTTGAATGACAGGTCGGAACTATGAATTGGATCGGCTCATGATAAGAGCGGCGTATGTACTAGCCATCAGTCGACCGTGAAACAATGATGGAATAATTCCAATTTCTATTGTTTCACGGACGACTGATACGACTTTATGGAAACCAGGCCTACGGCAAACGTCGTGCAAGAGTCACGCCGTTCCAATCCAAAACAATAGTGAAAGTTTTCTATTACTAAACATTGGTCTAATGAAGCGGCATCATTTGAAAGATGAAAAGTTCGACAGAAGAAGTTCGGAGGGAATTCGACGTTTCCGCAGGGCCTATAATATATAGATTTAGCCACTGGCTAAAAGCGGAGCTCCCGGTTACATATTTTTCTGTGTTGCTGAACCAAAAACTAATAATAGGCATGGCCTGTGGAAGTAAGATAAAGAACCTCTTTCAGAAAAAAATAGGGTATTGACCCTTCCCAATGGAATGGTTCTAACAAAGAACATATGCAATATAAAGAAAAAAGGAATTATTTGTCATGAGTTTTTTTAATTAATCACAATATATGTACATTTTATTACACGAGCAGTGTATTTTTAATAAAATGTGTCATTCCAGAAAATACAGATACCAACCATGTTATGAGCAGAGAATAGGTGGCTGCAAATTTTGGTCTTTCTACTCATACCTTCTTTGTATATTTATTGCAATTCCACTGAAAAGGAACATTTTTTTTTGGGGGGGGGAGGGGTGGGTTGAGGCCTCAAAGGGGAGGGGCATCCTAGATCTAAACACCATAAGGGGAGGGCCATTCTCATTTGTGAGCATTTCAGGGGGGAGGGGGGGTCACACCACACTTTTACATGTACATGTTGCTTTCCATGAATTAATTGTCCATTCAAAACTACCTTTGTTATAACAATACTTATATAATATATTACATCTTAAATTCATGATACATAGTTTTCTTGAAGGACTTGGAACATAACATATACCAATGTAAGGAGAGGGTTATACCCAGAGGGGGGACTCTAAGGTTAAAATGCTAGGGATGTTGGGAAACTCGAATTTTGACCCTAAAAATACCTGGTTGGAAAAAATTTCCACCCTAAAAATTGACTGCAGTCTGGAAATACCCTAAAAATACCAACAATGTTGACAGGTTATTCTGGCCGTTTATTTGATATACATCAAATGTATCCTCTCGAGTTTCAAATACACTAGATCATTCTTTCAAATATTTTGTACCTTGTGAGAACCCCCTAAAAATACCAGTATTTTTTTTTACCATACCGCTTTTTATTTAGAACCCCTAAAAAATATCAGATTGCTGATTTCAACCCCTAAAAAATATGACGGTCAAACCTAGCATTCGAATATAGGGAGTCCCCCGGGGGGTTGTACCTTTTGAAGTCCCCTGCAGATGGGGGGTTCCCTGCAAGCAGTGGTTTCCTCCTCTCTTAGGCGGATAACAAGTGAGGGGAGAAACCACTGTAAGGGAGCACTTATTATTGATGATGGCATAGTGCGGGGGAGGGGGTTTGCCTAACCTCCTGGTGGGGGGTCAAAAAAGTATTTTAGTAATCATAACACATGGATGGAAGAGGAGAGGGGGCTTCAAGCAGCCCCTTTAATTTTCAGCAGATTTTCAACTTTTCTGTCTTATTGCTCCCCACCCCCTTACTTCAAAATCTGTTCTGCCATCCGTTTAATACAATTATGTTGATATCGAGTTAATTTTAGTGTTTGCCTTACTATGCCATGGCCTGTCCCAAGAGCCATCTCCCTGGCTGCTGCTTTATCACTGAAATTGAAAGAGAATAGGTACCGATAAGCCTGATGAAACTTAAACATTGATCTTCTTTTTTCCAGTCTAATTTATCAACGCATATGGCATGGATATTATTATACATTTTAGTAACAGAACATAGTGAAGTCCCTTAAGCCATAAAAATGATCAAAACATAAAATCAGTGATGAATAACATTCAATCTTTCAGATTCACCACTTTGAAAAGTGCATTCACAATAGGTTGCATTTTTATAATAATAATAATAATAATAATAATAATAATAATAATAATAATATATGTTTATTGAGCCACATAGCAGCATTGGCTGAATTGCAGTGGAGGTCAGAGACAATACTGATATTTACAATACTTAACAGATAATTGTCTAATTATGAATAACGAACAGTGGCAAAGTTATTGAGTCTATCAGTGCGGCCTCGAAACTTCTGGGCCCTCTGAGGACCTGACCGCAGAGAATAACCGTGAGGCACCACGGTGGTATTGGGATAATAACGTAACGCAGGGGCTCAATTCCCCTGGCTTTCTCTATGAATTTAGCTGATATAATTGCACGACGTTCCGTGAGAGGGATAAGCTCTGCACGTCTGAGCCTCTCATTATAATATGTTAAGGTGGGGCCGTAGATAATTCTAAGCGCTCTTTCTTGTACGGACTCAATGATATTTGGTAGATATTATCACTCCCTACAGGGAAAAATTGCAGAAAAACATTTGTTTTGGTTTGGTAGCGTGTTTCCATTAATGTGTGAAAAATGTTAATGGGAAGACCACACTTTTCCATTAATGATATATGTACATTAATGGGAAAATGGTACCAAAACCATTAATGTTTATACCTGTTCCCATGGCGTTCTGTTCCCTCAGGCCATTCAAATCCTATGTCTATGCATCAACACAATTTTCTTATACTATATTTATATGGTTCAGAAATGGAATAAGAAAACCCTTTTTGTATATCTACGAAAAATTTTCTTATGGTTATAATTATAGTGGTTGAGTTAAAAAACAGCCCTCAGAGCTGTTAAACGTTCTCGCCACGCTTACCTAAGTCAGTGGTCTTTTTTCGAACATAGAGTGCCTGACGGGCCTATCACTGCAAGGCATTTTTGGGAGAGTTTGTTTTTCCTCGGCAAGATACAGTTGTCCTGTAAACGGCCCGAAGGGCAGTGTATTTATTTTCGCGAGTTCTCACAGACTATATTCGCTGTTATTTTTTATGCGCCGAAAATTTTATTAAGATTGAGTGAAATGAAGTAGAAAAATGACTGCTTTCATTCTCAAGTAAATATGCAGCCTCAGACATCTTTTTAACGAGAGCCCAAGCCATGTCTTTGTAGGATTTTTTTTCTAGCTTGAATCTCTGCAAGATTTTTTTTTTGAAGGATTGGCCTTGCACAGTTTTTTTGGGGGGAATTGCCACCCCCTCCCCCAACTTCTAATGGTCCACCCCTAAACAGATTGCCTCTGTTGCCCAACAATGGCAAAAGCATTTCAATCTGATTCATGTACAGGGGAAAAAGTGATTAAGAGGAATCTACCAAGAAATCGAGTAATTTTTGGTCACAAAGTGGAAACTTAGATGGAGTATTACAAAACCAATTTCCTTGTTTGTAGCACTTTTTAAAGTTCTTGATAAAATAAAGAATTGGCGATAACACCGAGAATAATTTTCCAAGGAAACATAAGAAAACATTTTTTAAAGTTGTGAAGGAATGGTGGTCATTTCATGTCGCTTGTCAACCTATATAAATTGTATGGGTTTGGACAAATTTCAGGATTCATTTTCGATTGTTTGGTGTTGTAAGAAATAAATTCTTTTAGATAAGTTTACTATCAAAAACAGTATGAAAAAAGTCTACACTCTGATGTAAATTATTTTTTTCCAAGAATTTTTTGACAATTGTTACTCGATTCTCAAATGGATTACCTTATACATGTACTAGGTTGTTTGTTTGTCTAGTTTTCACTTAGGAAAAGTCTTTGCATCACTGAGGATACGGATACTTTCACACGGTATTTTAATTTGGTATCCCCGAGTGATTTGAAAATTTTCGTGCCTTCCGAGAGTGAACAATTTGTATTAAAATCTCCACTTGCCTGTTTTATGCAGAATACACCGTGAAGCACACCCTATCATAACCAGAAAAATATCTTGGGAACCTACTGTAAGATGCGTTTGGAGATTGCATTGCATAGTTTTTTCCAAAGTTCGACCACGTTCAATTCAAGATGGCTGCCTTCGCAAGCAAATTAAAGCTTAAATCATAAATTCTCCCAAACTTTAAATACCACATAGCTATGGCAACGGAAGCACTGTAGAATCGTTGTCAAATTGAAAATCACTTAAAAATGCGATGGTAATTCAGTGGGAATCCTCAAATAAACAGTAAACACAATGAATGAATGAACTTTCCATCTATTTTCCAAGTAGCGAAGCGAGCCGCCGGGGCACGAAAAAACGTGAATGAAAAATTTGCGATAGTTGTCGAATGTCACTTTTATACTTTTGAAAGGGTAAAACTTTTTAAAGCTAAAACTACGGTCAAATTTAAACGTGGCAAGGACCTACCTTGAGAATGTTTTTCTTCTTCTTTTCATTTCACGGCACGACGACAGTCTTCCGAGTTTTGTCCTTCCCTCTCCGATTATCTGGCGCTGTCCTTCTATCTTTCCTTCTGAGACTCCGAGACGGTATCCGGCGAGCTCGCCTACTACCCAAAGTCGCCTACGTCATCCCGCCTACGGGTCTGGTGCAATCGCCTACGTGGGCAGGTTCACCGTTCACGTGGGCGAATTTGATGTGCATTAATATTATACTTTGAGTTTACATCAAAATTAAAGGTCCATTTGTGGAATGTATTTATTCGAATGTTATTGCGAATGTTCCGCGACGATTGCCAATGTTCCGCGACGAGCAATGTACGCGAACTGATCGGTGAAACATTTACTGAATCACTGAATGTCTCACTGGCAATATGAACGCAAACTGTTCGCGAACAACCTGCACAGCCTGCGAGCGTCGTGATCAAGTCTCGATGAAACATATATATCAAATGAAAGCCTAGATTGTGTAGTTTATGTTTTTGACATTTATTTTGATGCGAACTCTAGAAGGGGCAGCGAAAGCGCTAGAGTTTTACAGAAGCACTCGGCTTTCTTGTTCAAAGTCTTAACAAAGTCAAAAGCCGGCCATGATGCCAAGTCAGATTTCGCAATTACGTGATCAATTCTCGGTGAAACATGACAAAACTAATATCAAATGAAAGCCTAGATTGTGTAGTTTATGTTTTTGACATTTGTTTTGATGCGAACTCTAGAAGGGGCAGCGAAAGCGCTAGAGTTTTACTGAAGCACTCGGCTTTCTTGTTCAAAGTCTTAACAAAGTCAAAAGCCGCCATGATGCCAAGTCAGATTTCGCAATTACGTGATCAATTCTCGGTGAAACATGACAAAACTAATATCAAATGAAAGCCTAGATTGTGTAGTTTATGTTTTTGACATTTGTTTTGATGCGAACTCTAGAAGGGGCAGCGAAAGCGCTAGAGTTTTACTGAAGCACTCGGCTTTCTTGTTCAAAGTCTTAACAAAGTCAAAAGCCGCCATGATGCCAAGTCAGATTTCGCAATTACGTGATCAATTCTCGGTGAAACATGACAAAACTAATATCAAATGAAAGCCTAGATTGTGTAGTTTATGTTTTTGACATTTGTTTTGATGCGAACTCTAGAAGGGGCAGCGAAAGCGCTAGAGTTTTACTGAAGCACTCGGCTTTCTTGTTCAAAGTCTTAACAAAGTCCGAGACATGTTGTAGACGCTTTTTTCGTTAGTTTTCGTCTCTGCCTTTTTAAATCATCTTCAGGTTTCGACATTTTGGCTAGGGCTACCTCCACCTTCTTGCTGAGAACATTAATTTCCCGTTCTCCTCGATCATGCGGTCGCATAATTTGTCTTCCGACATTCCCTGCTCTATTTCCCCTCCATTCTCCGTCCCTCATAACTTCGCTTCTTTTCCCTTGAAACAACTGTGAATCAACCGTGTTCATCGACATATTATCTGTCTCCGCTTCATTGCTGTAGACTTTTAGTCTAAAATACTCTTGATTTGACAGCTTACTTTACTTTAGAAACGTTTCAGTTTTTGATGAAGGACAAGAAAATATTTTTCCTTCACTTGTCGAAAATTCAAACACGAAATAACAAAATCTCTAAACATCCCTACTAGTCCAGGAGCCAGACCCGAAAAATTGTCCTCCAGCACAACCCACCGTACAGAAAAGGTTTGGTGGCTGATTCTTATAGAAGAATACCTGAACTTTACGACTAGGTACTATGTGGTCCAGACTACCTGTTTAAGGGGTGTGTTTTTCCAAATATGGTGAAAAGCATGGAAACGAGGCTGAACACTTATATCTCTCATAACACCACAACATTAATTGCAATTAGTACCAAATTTTGCAGGAAGAGAGTGTTTAATAACCTGAAACGTTTTTCAGTAAAATCGACCCCAGGCCCCTATCACGTGATCAGTCACGTGACATGAAAATGAAAAATAATGCATTTTTGGCTGATACAAACATCTTTCAATTCCATTTAAATTAACTCTTAAACATTTACCGGGTCATTAACTACACCGTGTAGTAAGGCGTTCAATCGCCACTACAAATCGACCAGGAAATGCCGAGATGGCCGGTATTTGTTGGCCAAATACGAAGTTTTCGTGGCATGGTAGAGTGAACGCAAGGGAAAGCATGAAAGCGAGGCTGAAAACGTTTCTGACCCCATAATATTTTTTTAGGGTCAGATCAGATAAAAATTTCACAAAAAGAGAGATAATTAGACGTCGAACTGGATAACACACTAAAATCCCTATCCTCGTTGGTCACGTGACGCCAGATCACGTGACGCCAAGCGTACCTCGGCTGTAAAACAAGGGCTGCTTTTTGTTAACTTCGTTATTTTCCAACGAAAACATTTCAAACTTGGCCTGGAAACACATTTCGGAATTCTGATTTCGATTAAATTGTTGTTGTCATGGTAACGAGGACACGTGACTCACTGTCCGCCATTTTGGATTAAATGTTTAGTGCCTGTGGAAGTATGTAAAGAGTGTTAAAAATAGAAATTTCTTGTCAGCATAATGTTTGTATCATTAGTCTTTCTGTAAACCTAATTGGATATCTAGGAGAATGTTTTAAAAGACATTTTTCACAATATATATTTCAAAAGCACGAAAAATTTGATAATTTTTTCGGAGAAATTCCAAGTTTTCCAATTGGCTTTATTTGAAGGTAGTATCTAAATAAGTGCGCGATTACCTTTCAATTTCACCTTTTATTATATAAACACCAATGAAATACCGGGTGATCTCCCGCGCGAAAACTTGATATCTTCACACGTGAAAATAACATGTTATTTTCACATGTAAAGATATCACACTTGCCTTTGCTCAATGCTCGATTTTTAAGCTTAACTCAAATAAAATTCGAATTTGGTATTTCATTGATGTTTATATAATAAACAGAACATTACATGATCGCTTGTAGATACGAATTTTATCTTCTCGTGTTAAAAATTAAGGTTACTGAGTACCTTCGCGCACGTGTTCGAAAAAAAAATCATACACGTCCTTAGTTTAACCAAAACATATCAACCTATATATCGTTGGAAAGCTTATAGAATGGACTAGCGAACTATGGCAAAAAGAAATAATTTTTTCATAATTAGAAATTTTTAAAGGTTTTACTAAAAATTCGGGTGTGAGATTTCCAAGAGCTAACGCTGTCGAACTGCTCGACCTCGACTCCCAAGTAACACATTGTTTCAACCCTTAAAGGTGTTTCTCAAAAACTGTGTCTGCGTTTTTTAAAACTTTGCTTTGTTCAAAAGTTATCGAACTTTTAAATTTGAAGGTCAAATTTTGTAGAATTCACGCTCTAAAAAATTAAAAAATTCATAACTTTTAAAGTAAACAAAATTTAAAAAATCGCAGACACGGTTTTTGAGGAACACCTTTAAGGATTAAAACAATATGTTACTTGGGAGTCATGGTCCAGCAGTTCGACAGCGTTAGCTCGTGAAAATAGCACACCAAAATATTTAATAAATGCTTTAAGAAAAATTACAGGTATCGATAAGTGATTTCTTTTTGCCATAGCCCGCTAGTCAATTCTATAAGCTTTCCAACGATATATAGGTTGTCATATTTTGATTAAACTAAGGACGTATATGATTTTTTTTTCGAACAACGTGCGCGAAGGTTCTCAGTAACCTTAATCTCACTCGTTCGCTGCGCTCACTCGTGAGATAAATTTTCAACACTCGAAGATAAAATTCGTATCTCCTCGCGGCCATGTAATA
The DNA here is from genome assembly GCA_033964015.1 of Scolanthus callimorphus. NCBI lineage: Eukaryota > Metazoa > Cnidaria > Anthozoa > Actiniaria > Edwardsiidae > Scolanthus > Scolanthus callimorphus. The sequence goes on along the minus strand of CM066922.1, from coordinate 25,713,680 downwards.
TCCTCTATTTCCTGCGTGTCTTCAGGTCTAATAAAAAAATCCAAGATGGCCACTACTTAGTCACGTGATAAGCGTTTCCATGGCAACCAAAAATATTAAAATATACAACAAGATCGACTCTCGTGCAGTTGTGTACACCTAGCATTCTTACTAGCATTTCTTGGTATTTTACGATGGACGAGAAGGGCCACTTCAGACTTCATACTTCAGACTTCAGAGATAATGAAATTGTCTGATTTACCTGATTCCTTTAGAATAAGAAGCGCACAACACCTGAGATAGCAATATTAGGATAAAGAAGCATACACATCTATTCTTTTTAATTTACTCATCGTTGTTTTTGTGCCGATGGGCCGCAAAAATCAGACTTCAGACTTCAGACTGCAGACTTCAGACTGCAGACAGCAGACTTCAGACTGTCGAGCTAACTGCCACCGTGGATGTGATACATACTACTCGCTAACTGCCACCGTGGATGTGATACATACTACTCTCAGGGTTGCAGGATGATGTTAGTTTTTTGAAATCGATGCGTCGAGGAGAGAAGCTGCCATTCAGGCATTTTCTTTAGCGCGGGGAGACGCCGTCCGGGGCGCCGTCCGCCATGTTTGTCGTCGTTGCTTCGCAAAAGAAAGCTAAATTTTCCGTGAATGAAAGCTTGAAATTTAGACCATTTCATTTAACAGGAGCCGCGTCCATTTAAGTTGAATTAGTTTTGTTTTTACAATTTGTAGTCAAACCCGGGCAAATAATGGTGTTTTAGGCTTTGTTTAGCAAAAAAGTGATCTCGCCGAGCTCCTCAATGGACTTTTGCTTGAAATAAATGCCTGGCAGTATTTGTATTATAAAATAATTAGGAAGTCAAAGATTTCTTGAAATACATCCAAACTGCATTCTAAAATTTTAGTCATGGGTCTTTGCGCCCAAACATCGCAATGTAGTTTTTTGAACAAAAAAAGCTGTGAATTATATTTTCAAGTGCGTGCGCTAAGAAAAAACAGGCACCACCATTAAACAATTTGTATTGTCATCCACTGGAGATGGCACGAGCGAATTTATGCACGGGTAAATAAACTAGTTCCTTTTATTGTAATTGGATAAATCCCTCTCGGGGGTCAGAGATTTTTTCTCTTTCTCCGCTTACTAGGGCTAGCTCAGAAGCACACATGGGATATTTCATTAGCACTTCAGCTTTCACACAAGGTTAATTCCTTATCTCCACTCTGTTGAACTTAGCACTTAGTGCTACGCGGCCACAGGCTTGCCTGAACATCTACGGATAAATAATTGTATGCTTCTTTATCCTATTACTATCGTGCGGCCGGGTGTTCGGCGGGTCTTCTTAAAAATAATAATCACGGTTTCCCGGGCCCCCCTGGACCCCCCCCCCCCCCCCCCCCCCCCCCCCCCCTCCCCTGGCTACGCCCCTGAGTTGAAGACAGGTAGAGTTCCTAGTTCCCGCTGCGCTCGCGCTTTAACGAACTGTAGAAGTATCAAGATCATGGAAATGTACTCTTCCCAGAAGCAGAAGACTTTGGACTTAGATTTGCATTCCGAGAGGAACTGGAAAAAGACGTGTAAGTGGTTTCGAAGGAACTTGATAAAGGTTTCCCAGTTCTGGATAAACTGATCTTCCCTGAAGTTCTGTCGGCATTCTAGGATCTTGGAGGCCATCTCTGTAGAATGAAACGAGCTATTCTGCTGCCTTCCTAGCCATTCTGCAAATGCTTTCCAGAGAAGACGAAACAGTGCTTCCATTACAAGCTTGTGCGCCCGCATGCCTCTATTGTATGATTTGCCTTGAAGTAAAGATGCCGTTGTGCCAACAGCATAGACGGCCAGACTCTATGAGAATATCTTCTAGTCCAGAATTTGAATACTTCTTCCCAATAAGCGCCAGATAGTTCAAGGCGATATAAAAGCCTCCCATGCAAAGAATCATGGAATAAAGTGCCCTCCCCTCACCGCGAAAAGTTGAATGGTCGTTTTCAGTCTATCCGGGCGGTTTTTACTGGTCTCTCCCTGCATCTCTTCGTACTGGGGCGACTTTTTTTAGACGAGAGGGAGAGGGGTTTATCAACTGCGCAGTCGGATTATGAAAATGAAGAAACATTCCTGATGAAGCGCCAAAAAAATCCCGTAGAGTAGACGAAAAATAAATATTTGTTTCGTAATTGTGTGAAATAATAGCCGTACACCGAGTAGAGGATTTCAAAAAAACTGTGGACAAAAATATTGTAATCTCTACCCCTCCCCCCAAAAATGTCGCATGGCTAGCCCCACCATCTCCACGCGTGAGGCATGTACTGCCTTCAGTCAAACATGCTTTTTGTAAACTAAGGAAGTACTGAATCTTTCAATCAGATTTACAGATATTGCGGAAGGAAGACTTGATACAATTGCATCAGAAGCTATGAGGAAATATTCGGGCCGTTTTAATGGCAAACTGCAGATAATTCAGTTCCATTGTCATCGAAAGTCTTGAAAAACTTCAAAACATTCTAGAACTGGATTTGAATGCGAAGATGGCGGAACACAAAAACCTTCTTCTATGGAGACATCCGGATACTGAAACGTGCTAGCTTCGCAGAAAAGGGTGTGAACCATCATGTAGACAAACTGGATAGGAATGTAGGCATTTATAAGAACTGACAGCACAAAGGCACCGTTGATACTGTGCTTTCAACATGTGCTTTTTTCCGAAACAAACCATCGCACAACAACGCTCAAGTTTATTGTAAGTTACATCGTGAGCTAAATGAAATAATCAACATATGGAGAGGTCTTCTGTTCTACTTTTTTTAAGTCACACTCTTTATGGAGCTCTGAGTGTTTGTCTTCTTTATCTTCTTCCATTGTTCAGGTACTAAGAAATTGACAAATTACGAAAGCCCAGTGACAGTGTGCTCGAAAAAGCCGAAAATCAGAGGTTTGTGTTTTCTGACAGGATATTAGAGCGTGCCTGTCAAAATGAACTCAAGCTAAAAAGTTATACCAAACTTCGGGTAACTAAGTTATTTACGGTAAACCAAACTTTGGGTGAAAAGCTAGGGGCCACAATCGGGACAGGATAGCTCGGAGTTTTCCAGTTAACTAAAACGCGAGAAAGAAAACAACGTTTCAAGCACTTGTTAAGCTTATTTCATTCGCCGAAGCGAAGGCGAAGAAACAAACTACCGGCTTGTGTTGAGTCAAGATTCTAAGATTCTATTCTAGCGAACACGAGTTGTGACATCCAAGTAAATGTGTTGTCGATAGGGCCCCTAGCAATTATTACCGCATTTCTAGTTAGCTAGTCGATATACCAAACGCTGGGTAAAATACCGACGAAAAAATTGCTTGCTCGGTACTTAACTTAAGTTAAGTAAGTTACTTACAGACAGAATAGTTGAGTCGTTGAGAGAATTGTCCATTGCCATGCAAATAAATATGCAAATAACTGCAGTTAAAAAAGACTACATTTTGTGAAAAATGAAAGAAACTTTTTTTACATTTTCAAAAGGAAAATCTTTTCATAACCACTTAACGAATTCAAAACTTTCCAAAGTTGCTGTACGACTGAAATAGTTGGTTGTACTATTCAGTGACAAAATTGGCGGGAAGAGGTGCTCAAGGCCAGGTCGCATGAACAGTGTATGTTGTCATGGCCTAGTCCTTTGAAAACATGTTTCTCATATAATTACTAAGTTGCTTCCAATGAATAAAATATGAAGCTTTTTAAAATTGTGTTCAAATTCTTCACACGGAAAAAAATCGTTACAATAGTATTTATACACCGTCCTGGCTGTAAGCATAATATACTCACCGTGGCCCTTACCTTGTGTCACGTGATCAATTGCGCCATATCCTCTCTACACATACAGGCTTGATGGCGATCAATGTTTCGCCAAAACCTTGCTGATTATACAACCTTTCAAACTGTTCAGTTTTTAAGCTTTTCTAAGCTATATGTGCTTTGTTGTAGAGAAAGATGCATTCAGCCTCGTTTCCATGCGGGCACGTGCGCTTGAATACAGACGCAGGGAAATCGCGTAGACAGGACACATGCTTCGTTCTGGCAAAAATTTTTAACTGGTAGAAAGTTGTCTTATGAACAGTTTCTTAATATGCACACATAATTTTTGAAATATACAACTTGCGTAGATATTTATTACATTTGAAAGTCTGTTAAATGCGTTTTAATGCTCTATTCTTTCGTGATTTGATCACGTGATGTATCACGTGACCACGATTTCAGAGTGCTTTTATCTAAGAATGTGTTATGTTATGCTGACGTTTCACTCCGGGTGATTATGAAGCCAATTCACCAAATGTTAGCGAAATATTAGCCTTAATTGTCGCCAACCTCGTTTTCACGCCGAGTATGGACTTCAAGTAAAGAAGCCTTCGTAAGATGACGTGTGCACCACATTTCGTGACCACATAGTACCTAATGTTGAAGACCAGTTATCAGTCTTTGTAAATCCGGGGTCAAACCTTTTCTGTACGGTGGGTTGTGCTAACTCCTTAAATAAGGCCTTCTGGGGAATTAGCTTCTGGACTATACAAATAAAAATCGCCGACCATCGGCATCGCCAACTAAATTCAAGCGCGCGCGTGCTCATTTTCCCGCTCAAAACTGGTGGGTTGCCTGTGCGACGACGGACACACGGAAACCGGAAGTCCATCACAGAATCGGTCGATGCATATACACTTTTGTTTTGTTCCTTTTTCTCCTGCATGTAGCTATGGGGCTCCGCTACGCGGGCGCCTTCGGCGCCCGCGGGAGCTCCGCTATAAAGTAATTCAACCTGTGTTTTGTCAGCAAAACTCACAAAAGACCTCCAAGTTCGAGAGTTTACAATGTGTTTTTTTATAGGTTCCAATGTCCTATGTGTGATGCAGAGAATGTTGCCCTCACTAAGGTCCAGTTTCGTGCCATATAGTTGCAGCAGTCGTAGCAGTCGTGAACAAGTTGTTCTGCGACAGTTGGCAATGCTGGAACTATATGGAAACATGTGGCGCTCGCGACTGCTGCAAGTGGAACGAAATGCTTCGTTGATAATTCGGGCACGACTCGGAAAATCATTGCGCTCCGATCCTTGCTTATCAAGAAAGTTTCGCCAAAAACTGTCGTTTTGTCGACGTTGCAAAACTTTCTTATTAGGAAATTCCCCATTATCTTATTTGGAAGGTCTGTAAGTACTTTTCCACATATCTTAGCGAAAAAACATCATTCTCTTGGTCGTCATTTTGTTTTTGCCCCCCGCATATCAAGATAGTTCCCTTGAAAAAGTGTCGACATTCTTCAACTTATAAGGAAATGTCTGCATACCATATTTTCGTTTTACTAGTTTTTATTGACCTAGAAAGGTTAAAACTCAACCAGAACTCAGATACTCTTGAGAAAAGATGTTATGTGCATTTTCCACTGTGTTTTTCACGGTCAAGAACCTGGAAACAAGGTAGACAAGACACCACAGGAAGCCCGCTCTATCTCTAAAAAGACGACACTGTTATCTTGATATGCCGAGGGGCCTGAGACGCGATTTGAACACCACTGGCAGGCCGCGCGGATTTTGCCATATAAACGACAGCACTTTCCTGAAAACGCAAAAACGCGACAGTAGGGAGTCATGAGAGAATGGAGACAGAAGGTCGCTAATTCTGTGTTCTGATTGGCTGTTGACCATGAAATGTTTGTTTCGCTAGCTCATAATAAAAGTTTCTCTTCAGCTGGTTAAGACCCCCACTGACCACCTAATGAGATTTTATAAGTTAGGATGCATCGGGTGGAACTTGCCAGCATGCATGGTGTCTGGCTTGGTACGTGATTTTACCAACTATTATTTTATTTTGTTGGCTTCATAATCAAGAAACATCCCGTGACAGAATCAAGGCTTCGTATGAAATAATAAATTTCTAGTCGACAGTTACGCTAGGATAGGTTGTTTGCATCTTTCATTGTAATCCCGATCGTACAAAGAGCGCATGCGCAAGGCTTCGCTTGAGCTTCGGATGCAGTGACACAAGTAATCCCGTACCAAGAGAGCCCGTCATCTTTTGGCCAGCGGCAAGATTCAGGGTTCTGGGGGAAGGGATTTTTTAAAACCCAGATTCTGGGTTTCCGGTTTGATGGTTGTATGAAAGTTCGTTACGTTCTTGACCTACCACGCATGCTCACAAATCGAATTCCCCCAGAGCCCTGAATTTTGCCGCTGTTCAAAAGATGACGGGCTCTGGGTAGAGATTGTGCCGCAAGGCACCAGCAAAGGAGCCGGACGTTTTGTAACGCCAAAACGAATTTGTGTTTAAAGATAAAAGCGATTCTTCTGTCTTGAAAAACAACAAAGCTTTTTGTTAGTAGAAAGCTATCATGCTATGAGGAATTCAAATGTCGTCTACCTGAGTGTTGCCCTGATCCAGGACAAGGGTCTGCTGGTTTAAACGGCGTATTTAAGTGGGACTGTGTTTTTAGTCGTTTCTGGGCACGTAAAGCATATAAATACATGTTTTAAAAGTTGCTGGTAAAAATTATTTGATCCTTTTTGCCAGGAGGGGTCTCAAATTTTCCTAGCCAGAAAGACAAATTCAAAATAGTGTTTCTCAGCGCAAAGGCGAGGCGCTGAAATATACCAGCCAGATGAGTGTTTGCCAGCAAATCCCTCCTCGGCAAAAGCCTCCTTTCTCTGCATTTCGCTGGCTGAGGGTCAGGAAGAAAAGAGACCTCTGCGCTGGGTCGAAACTCGCTTTCATTTATCGCCGTCCACAACCTTGGGCGGCGCGGTTTGCTGACCGTTTCTTGAGCCCACTATATGCGCACGCATATCTACAGACGTTTTCCGCTGATATTGTTTGAGCCCCCAAGCGGAAAAAATCTGTAGATATGCGTGCGCATGCGGGCTCAAGAAACGATCTGCAAAATAGTCCAAGGTTGTGGACGGTGGTAAAACAAATCGAGTTTCGACCCAGGGTCTCTTTTCCTTGCGACAATCTGCCAGCGAAATGAAGAGAAAAGAGGCCTCTGCTAGCAGGGAAGCAAGAGACCGAGATAAATATGTGACAGCCAGCAGTGAAAGGGGGTAAGGAACAGCTTTTTTGAGGAACAGCTCCGTTATGTGCCCGCGTGCCGTAGCCCTCATATGTAGTCATAAACCAATCAATGCCTGCTATCTGGCTCTGGTTCTCACAATAACCTCTTACTACAGCAATAGGACGCATCTTATAGGCTACAAGTTCACATGCATCTCAACAGACCATCATAATCACAAACCAACCCTGGCAGCAATTAGCTTCAGGGGCGTAGCCAGGAATTTTGTTTGGGGGAGGCGGGGGGGAGCGGATAGCGAAAACATGGGACGAAAATTTTCAAATTTCGTCCAGCAAATACAGTGAATGTATGGAAAAATCTACCGAGAAAGAGGGGCCCACTGTGCCCCTCCACTGGCTACGCCCCTGAGCTACCCATCTGACAAAGCAAGATCAACAATGGCTCAGTAACAGTGAGCCAGATATAACAAAATGAGCCCAGTAAACAAAGCAACATTTACTTTGCACAATTTATTTGGCATTTTTCTCAAAATTCCATCAAACGTTCCCTGTAGAAACTATGCTGCTATCAAGTGTAGGTTGTGTGACACTAGTGCGCCTTCAGACTACGTTGTGTGACTCACATATTGTTTACTCTATTCTGCTTTCCGAGAAATCCAGCCCTCAGTGGCAAAGGTCACATGATCAATCCATACGCCAAGGATTTCATTCGTGTTGCGACAGGACTTGCTTTGACTTAGCAGGCATTCCAACTGCATCGATTCTCTTGCTCAAGCGATCCTAGGTCCACAAAATCCATACTGCAGCCTCCATGATACTAAATACAGCTTCACAAGAAGAAAATGACGGCATCTTGCATTGCCTAAATGCATGACATTTCGGGGAATACCCAAAGTGCTATTTGTGAAAATGTAAAAGGCTACAGAATCTAGCTACGTGGCAACCCACTCACGCCGGAATTGTAGGGACTACAATTCTCAAGACTGTCTTTGTAAGTATTGACTTCATCTTGATATAGTGGTATACCGTCTATAGAGCTATGTACTACTTCGGATGTCCGAACTGCGCTACACTTAAGAACTCTAATATCAGTAATAAGTCTTTATTACAATAACTTTTGCAGTGTAAATGCTTGCACTACACGATCTTGTTATGTATCGAAGTAAGTTTTAATGGGTATATTATGAGTACCTCGAGATATTTTACAAGGTGTTCCAGGTTGTTAGCCAATACACACGCGGAAACATTTCCAATTTTACTCGTCGATCATGACTGTTTTGCATGCAAAATGTCGTCATGCATATCAAAATTGTTTGTATTGCGACGTGAAAAGTATTTTGAAGAGATATTCGAACACTCAAAAGAATAGAAATATCGAGAAATATACGTTTCATTACTTTTTACTTATAAGTTATCAAAGAAAATTAATGAAAGGCCCATCTAAAAAGTTGTTGATCAAAGAAAGCTGTTTTCGTTACCGCTGTCAAAAAAATACAAATTTAAGTAAGGCTAGACTTATACGTTAAAGGTCAAATAATGTTTTTTGCAATAATAACACCTCCGTGCAAAAGTGCAATATATGCGCTTAAAATTGATCAGCAATACTATTTGATACAAATTACTTCAGCTATGAGGCGACTTGCATATTGTGCATTTCCAGAAAAAATCCATGCTCCCACCACGGAGGGAATTGGAAATTCCAGGGGGTGGGGGGTGTAATAAAACAATAATAACTATGAAATAATTAAAGTACTATAGGTAAGCTTTCTCCTTTCGTAAATTTTGTGGGGTTTATTTAAGAAGCAAACGAGAAAACTTAAGTTTATCATAGGTTTGAATTTGTGCCTTTGGCGACAACGAGATGTCAAAATAAAACTTGAATAGTAGTTCCAAATTGTTCTTGTGTAAACAGTTTGTTTTCCAATGGTGATTAAAATTGACAATCAAAATTTTTGCGACGTGATTTAATGTGCACGTCTCACGTCCGCAAAGCAAGAGAAACGTCTGTCCACTAGCGCGCGAAAAAGGAAGTTTACCGCAGGTTGACTTCGTGCCCGGCCTTCGTTAATCAACAAGAAAAGACGCTTAATATCAGTGAACTGTTTCGCCGATTTCCTTTCTTATCGATTTCCTTTCCTATAACCTTTCCTTTTGTAAGCTCTTTTTATGATAAACGAGCTTACACTTGGATACTAAAACAATAATAAGTTATCCAAACACGTTTCTTCAAACTGCGTGGAAGCCAGTTTTAGAAACAATAGTACATTTCCAGAGGGGGTGGGGGCTTTTTTCCACGGTCAGAAATTCCAGGGGGTAGGGGGGGTCAAAAGTCACCCCCTGGATTGGAAATTGCAGGGGGTGGGGAGGTCTCTAAACAAATTCCCTCCGTGGTGGGGGTGTGGATTTTTTCTGGAAATGCACATTTGAGGCGACTTGCATATTGCTAAAATCAAATAGAAAATTCACAAGTGAAAGGGCAGCTCAATGTATATAAATAGCGCAATGCAAGTCGTGTTTGCTCCTACGTTTCGGTTACAATGATTGGGACTCTTTTAGATAAAACTGCACTATAGGCTCATAAGCTTGGCTAACCCGAGAGGGGGACTCTTATATTGGTCGGGCGGAGTGAAATCGTGGCCACTGCGGTATCTTTTAGGAGGTAAAAATATAAAAGCCAGGAAATGTTGGAATCTGCTATCTTTTAGGGTGCCCAATAATGATCAAGCAACTTTGCCCTTCAAATTAAGAAAAGAGCACTTGGATAGCTGTAAAACCTCTGTCAGTGTTGTCGCTATTCTGAAGCTTGGTCATACCCTTTATAGTATTAAGGGTTAAAATCGTTTCACTAATCTATTTGTTCTACAGAATATTGGCTACACTGTACAAGGATGGAATCAGTAGTACATGCCGTCACGTCTGTGTCGCCAGTATGGCAAGGAAGACTGGAAGACAAACATTACAGAAACTGGATAAAGGTTGTGCACGGGCTTGGTGTCGTTTGCGAGGGCATTCGTCCGCACGCAGAGAAGACAATGAAGGTTTTTCATGCAAGCGTGCTGGCAAATCTTGCTCATTTGCCACTCTGCGCATGCGTACGCACTTCGCACACAAGGCACACAAGGCATACATGTCGGTGGGCAAAGAAGCTGGAAACTTATCATCGAAGGTGGAAACCAACTTGGTATCAGAGTGATTCAACTAAGTGGGCTGATCCAAACGCTGGTCCATGGGAGCTTGCCAAGCTGTACATGCCAGATTTGGGCCACAACGCTCGAGCATGTGTAGATGCAGCAGGTACTGATACCACAGGGATCCTGAACCTGATCTACTGGTGTACAGCATTTTCAATCAATCAGACGTCAATCGAGTCAGTGCGTGATGCAAGGAACAAGTGCTTTCACTCGCCAAATCAAGAAATGGACGAGGGCGAAACTGCTGCAGCGTTTGCTGCTTTTAAAAAGCTCTTGATGGATCCTGAGCTTTGTAGCGATCCAAATGCATTGCAAGCTTTAACAAAGATCGAAAATCTTGAATGCGACGAGATGATCAGCTTTGAGGAAATCGAACTTAAGGTGGTGAAGGATTTGATCGTCGTCAAAAACGAAGAGATCATGAGTAAATTGCAGGAAATCAAGGAAATGGGCAACGAGCAAGATGCCCGTGCACGAGAAGAAATAACAAATTTGAGGGATGAGGTGATGCGTCTTAACGAAATCCAAAATAGTCATAGCAACATCATTACGAAGGACGCAGAGGATGAAGAACTAACAAATGCTTTTCTAGGCTTTATCTGTACGGCGGTATTTGTAGCGCTACAGGTGCTAACAAAATCCCCGAGACAATTCTTGTTGTTGGTTCTTTTGCTGACAAAGGTTGGAATTCTTCAAGATCAAACAGAAGATAAAGGTAAGTAACAATAAGTGAGTAACAATGACTATAAGAACAATATTAATAAAAGTATAAGTTACAGACGGACGAGCTTCCTGTCCAAAACACCGTCTCGACCCGTTTTCACATCTAGACGAGTTTCCCGTCCGGACGAGTTACTCTTTTGTAGTGTGAAAACGACCAATTTCAATTCCTACTGAACACCTTGAGTATTTTATTCATGTTCAATGTATCACTAGAGCGGATTTCACATGACCATCGTGAAAACAATCGCAATTGAGCAATCGCTAGCCTATCAGAATCGAGAGAAATCACAACCTGCTCCTGAATAGTTTTTTTCTCAGCCAATAACAAGCCGAACCAATTACTAAGTAATTACACAACTGCATTCACTGCAGAATTTGATTGGCTGAGAAAAATTAGTAGCCAATGAGAACGCCAAGCAATCGCAATTACATAACAAGTCACGACATATAATCCGCTCTATTGTAAGTCTTTACTTAAAACACGGCTTCCATGTAAACCGTGGAAACATAGTGGTTGTTTCCGTGTTAAGGCGTAAGGCGCTGGGTCTCCCACCACTGTGATCCAGGATCGATTGTGCTTGAGGGTCGGTCCATATATGGAAAAACTGTGATCTCGCGGCCTGAAATGTTATTATTGTTGACCTCGGCCTCCGGCCTCGGTAAACATACATTTTCCAGCTCTCGGTCACAGTTTTCCCTATACGGACCTCCCAGCCGGTAAATAACATCGTCGAAACGACGAGTTTCTCGTCTAGACGGAAAACTCGTCTTCAATGGCTGATTGCATTTTTAAACCAAACCGGGGGGGTTGAGGACCTCACATAAAAAAGACTCCCTCCCCTGGAATTTCCACTTGTGAAACAGACCCTCTCCCCTGGAACTTCCAACCTCATAAAGTACCCCCTCCCCTGGAATTTCCATTTTTTCTTGCAAAATACCCCTGGAAAATCTATTTTTTGCTAATATGTCCCAGGAAAGTCGCCTTTTTACCCCTCCCCCTTGGAATTTCCAGTCTCCAGGCACACCCCCTCCCGTGGAATTTCCAGAGTCCAACACAACCCCCCTGGAAAATGTTCCGTAGGTCCTCAAGCCCCCCGGTGCGGTTTAAAAATGCAATCAGCCAATTCACACTAGACGGAGTTTACAGACGAGTAGCCCGAAGTATTTCGTCCCAGGAAGACTGGAACTAGAATGCTCCAAGGAGTTGTGGGTAATAAAGATGGCGCCGAAAGGTGGCTATGTAACCACGCGAGAACGCCATCGGGCTCTAAAACCACCCTTGACTCGTCTAATGTGAATTCTCGTCGGTGTTTTAAAGATAAGTTTAACGATACGAATTCACATTAGACGGGAAACTCGTCTGACGAGAAACTTGTCTTGACGCTGTAGTGTGAAAACGTGGGCTATTCTTAAGTACTTTTCTACGTTGACGGTGGCAAAGGTAGTAGTATAGATCAACACTCTTAGGACAATTCGCCTTTGTCACACAAGGACCATCTTGAATTTTATTCAGCACGAAAACAAGGCCAAGCAGGGCGCGGGTTTTGATCATGTTGGAAAGTGAAGACTGATGCTGGGATTTGTGGTACAAATGTTGACCAAGCTACCAAAAAGTACTCCTTATTTGTTTTAGAACCAAAACGTTGATTGGCTCATTGCTTTTTTCTGCTTTGCCGGGTCGTGATTCTGGAAACAAAATGGCGGCCGCGTGACAAAGGCGAATTGTATTTGCGGCCCGAGAACGGGCTCGACACCAAACATTCCTGTTGCGTTGTCACAGATGTTTCCGTGTCGGACCAACACCGAATAAGACTTACAAGAAATTGGCCCAGCAAATACCAGCGTTAGATAAGCCATTAGTAAAGCTACGGCTAAACTAGGACACATGAAGCCGTGTCCTGCATGTTTCCCCGAGTTGCGGAAACCAGGAAACATCACACGCGTGTATCTGACACATAAAATGTTTTTTGTCTGGCTGACATTTCATTTCTTTGTGTCCCATTTATGCACAATTTAACGCGAGCAACAATGTTTCTCGCGTGGCTAAATGTGTGCTAGTTTAGCCAAGTTAAGAGTGTTGATCTGCTGCTACTTTTGTGAACACTTTGTTTCCATCATTCACAGGCCACTGCCATATGAGTTTTGATGGATCCCTTGACCTCAAGCAACAAGAGCATTACCTAAACTTTGCAAGAGAAGGTTTTATAGGCAGGCAATGGCTGTTTGATAGAATATCCAACGAATTGCAAGAAAACAATTGGGGAGTGCTAATCACCGGAGCGCCTGGGTGTGGCAAGTCAGCCGTCATGGCGAGTCTTATCTGTTCAAAGCTTTCAAGCACTTCGCTTCACAGCCAGATTATTGGCTATCACTTGTGTGTACATTCAGCGAAAAGTACAAAGGACGGAGCTAAATTTGTCCGTAATATGGCTTATATGATCGCTTCTAAAATTGCTCAGTACAAACAAGTGGTGCAAAGTGACGAGCGTGCTCGAAAATTCCTTAAAGATGAATTATTATGTGGCGACGATCCCGCAACTTGCTTTGAGATTGCTGTCATTACTCCATTACAAACCCTTACAAACTATTCACCCGAAAAGCCGACACTTATTCTTATTGATGCTCTGGACGAATGCGTCACCTCGAAAGAAGGTGAAGGTGAAGTCATCAATATTCTCAGCAAAAACATTCGCAAATTCCCAAAATGGCTGAAAGTTATTCTCACTTCCCGCAATGACTCGAGCATTTTGAGTGAATTGTCAGGAGTATCCATCATTGAAATCCAAGATGATAACCCAAACAACCTGCAAGACATTGAGTTGTACATAACACGAACACTTCAACAAAATATTTCAATTGTTACTCATCCAAGAGCTTATATCACCGGGAAAAAGGACGATCTTCCTATTGCAACTCTTGTCAGAAAAAGTGAAGGCAACTTTTTGTACATCAAGTTAATTCTAAACCACATTGTGGCTGTTGGAATCGAAAATGTTAACTTCAATGAGCTTCCCGAATCTATTGACAGTGTATACAGAGCTTACTTTAAACGCAAGTTTAGTGTTAAGGAAGATTATCAATCCGTGCGTAAGATTTTCGAGGTACTGGTGGCAACACTACATCCTTTGACTGCACAAAAACTATTTGAAATTCTACAAAAAGGCAACAACGATTTTGATTATCGTTACGATTTTCTTGATAATATAGACAGTCTCGCAATTTTTATTCGATATGGCGGAAAAAACGATGTTGTTAGAATCTTTCACAGTTCCCTGACAGAGTGGTTGACCAATGAAGCGACTAGAAAGTTTTACATCAGCAAAAAAAGAGGAAGTGCTGTCCTTGCTCAATTCTACTTGGATCAAATCAACAGCAAAAACGTCACGAATATTGCTGCCAAGTTTGTCTATGATATGGCAAGTTACATTGTCAAGGGTGTCACAGTGAAAAATCAGATAAGCAGGTTTATTGAGGCTAAATCAGAACTCATAAACGCTACTGATCCTCGGACAAACTCAACGGCTCTTCACTTTGCATCTAGTGAATCAGAGGTCGATATAGTTAAGCTATTGTTACATCATTTTCAAAACGTCGACTGCAAAGACAAGGAAGGTCACACGCCTGCTTTTTTGGCAGTTTCCACTGGACGTCTGGCCAATCTGATGGCTCTGTTCGCGAGAAGGTCAGATACACGACAACGAACTGCAGTCCTAAACTGGGACATTCAAAAACTACTCCCAGACCCAGTTGCGGAATGCAAGCGAAAAATGTGTGGGTATTCTTTGCTTCACGTTGCGGCCCAAAAGGGCCATTTGAAGGTCCTTCGATTTCTTGTGGATAGTGATCCGACGATGGTGAACGAAGTTTCCGGTGCTGGTAATACCGCAATGCAAATTGCTGCGGAGTATGGACATGTTAACATCATGGGAATTCTTGCAGCGAGACAGGCAAAAATCGACACGGCGAGCCTAAGGGCGGCTGCAGGACAAAACCGAGTCAATGCTGTCCAATTTCTTGTTGATAGAGGTGTCGTAGACTCTTGTTTAGCTTGTGATAAATGTTTTGATCAAAGACAGTATCTCAGACAACCTGTTGGTAAGCTGGTTGACGACAGACATGCCTTGCGTTGCGAGACGGCATTACATGTGGCATCAATCCTCGATCATCCTGAAGTCGCAAATGCTCTGCTGAAGTCAAGTTTGAGTGTGGCTAATCTTTGCTTCGATTATGCGGGCATGTTACCCTTGCATGAAGCAGTACGACACAACAGCTTCCATACCGCAGAAGTACTACTCTCTAAAGGTGTTAACGTGTCAGCCAGATGTATCAATGCGTACTCAAACTTCCCTTCCAATGAAACGACAGAGAAAGGAACAGGACCTTGTTGCTGTGGATTCACGGCTCTGCACTTGGCTGCAAGTTATGGTCATTGCAAAGTGGGTGAGTTGCTCATAAACTACGACGCAAAGGCAAGCGAGACAGACTCAAACGGTCATCAGCCCATTCATGTTGCCGCATGCAAAGGGAACGCGGCCTTTATTGAGATGCTGGTCCGTAATGGAGTTGATATTAACAGCCAGGACACTTCAGGGATGTCAGCACTTCATCATGCGGTTACTTGCAATGCCGCTAATGATGTTATTGGTATCCTTTTAAAACTCGGAGCGAATATTCACCGAGTTGATAATCTTGGCCGGACTCCATTTCATTATACTGAGAGTAAAGAGCTCAACAATGATTTCCTCGTCATAGATCCATACGTTCGCAATCCTATTGATATGATAAAGAAAGACATCCCGCATAGATTTCGGGAAAAATACTCTTCATTTGTTTCCAGTCCACCTCTTGTTATCAGTTACTTGAAGACTGCTATCGGGACTTCTTCTTTTCGTGATATTTTCAAATTACCAAAGATGCTGGCTCGAGAACGAACTGATCGTGACTTGTCATGCATGGTAATAGGAAGCAACAAAGTCGCGGGTTTGCCAGCCCCAGTCATGTTCGCCACAACAGCATTGCACACCCTGGACATCGATGTTCATCTGTCAACCATGATAGAAACCAAAGCCATCCGTAAAGCTGACGCCCACGATCAAGGCGCAGTTGTGCCCTATGGAAGGAAACCACGATCATCTTCTCAACCCTGGTTGCAAACACCTTTAAATTGTTCTTTCCTTATTGAGGCAGTAAAGTCGAACCTTGTTTACACAGTAGAAAAACTTCTGGACGCAGGGCTAGATGTCGATTGTGAACACCTGGGAGAGACACCGATATTAGCTTATCTGCGCACGGGCGGAAGGAACACGGCAAAGATTCTCGTGAAACACAAAGTTAATATCGAAGTCAAATGTGACGAATATTTTATTGACTCGGTGTTTCACTTGTCTGCTTATCACAAACTGCATTACCTCCACTACCTTGAGGCATTTATTGGCTACTCTAGATGGGATGAATATTTAGAAGAAGAAAGCGCACTATTTGATTACCTGCTTGACGAATATGACGAGCGAGAAAACAAGGGAAGAAATACGACTGTCAGAATTGATGACGGTCCCTTTGCAAAAGCCATAAAGTCTAACAAAAGCGCGATCCACGAGTGTTTTGATGAAGAAGGCTTCACGATACTTCACCGTGCTGCACAGGGTGCTAACGTTGTTGCTGTCAGAAAACTAATTGCTTGGGGTGCTAATGTCAGCCAAGAAGTAAAGTACTCGAAAGGGGTTACTCCTCTCTTCCTCTCCATCGCGTATGCCATAAAATATCGTCCATATATGAACTTCCATGAGTCAAGCCTACTGACTTCTATTGAGATAGAATTTGCCTCACTTACTTCCGAAGAAATTATCGAGCAGATGTGGAAAGAAGGAAAGACAATCAATATAAATTGTGATTCAACATCTCCTGTACCGACACTCTATCATTTAGCTGCTTCACGAGGGATGCACACTACCATCGATCTGCTATGGAGTAAGAGGAAAACAAGTTTGGTGTCAGGAATGACGGTTGACTGCCAGACCAAGGATGGTATAACACCTCTGTACTTGGCCCGGATGGTCGGAACTGGCCCCTGGCACCGTACAGCAACAGAGATTCAAGATCGTGGGGGAGCGTTTGAAGTGTACCCAAATCCTAAAGCTGAGTACTTTTTGCTGATGAACACTCTGTTCAATGCTTTTCCAAAACGGATGAGGATTGCATTGCGTTCGTATAAGTATAGCTCACTGCGTAAATCAAAAAAGGCCGATTGCGCTAACAGCGCGATAGAAACAGGTAAGAGAAGTTTTATAAACAAAATACTTTCGGATTATTGCAATCCCGAAATAATAACCTGTGCAATGTCAGAATTACATATCAGAAAGGCAGCTCAAAAAGTCCTAAAAAAGTACCGCGACGTCCTTGCCGTTGAAAAGAAACATATATTGATGGGATTTGAGATAATACGCATCAGATTTATTCTCTTTAAGCTATTTCTAACGACAACAGAAGGGCACTGCGTGACGGTTAACCGGACGCTAACTGAACATTCTTTCCATGAGAAACAGGGCGGGCACCAAGACACTCGTCTTGGGAGTGATCCCGATATATGCACTAAAGAAACTAAAACTCAATTTAACGACGTGGAAAAGGAAAGCAAAATACTATACAGAGAGTTTGAAAGCAAGTTTGAGTCTCTGCAGGAGGAATGCGAAAACTTTAGAGGTGTTCTAATGTTATGGGGTGAGACAGCCAAGTATCCAGATTTCACTGAAGAACTAACCTCCAAATTCAGGGAGTACCGCTGTTTGTGGATAAACACGACTCTCTCTTATGTCAGACTGAGGTTCTTGTTAATGAACCTTAAGTTCTGGCAGGAGCAAGTTCAGAAGAACATGGTTCTGCCTAGTTTATCAGAGTTTATGACACAACGAATGTCCAGAGTTGTTCTGAAACTGACTGATGAAGAGCTGATTGATGTGGTTGCCGCTCTTGGCGAACGTAATCCGTTAAAGGACTACCAGTACCTGGAGTTGCTAAGGTTTCGAAGAGCACCAATGTGGAAAGAAACATTCCCGCCATATACGACGTAACAGCGACGTACACAGCTTGTCTCGCTGCCATGTTTGCTCGGCGCCAGGCGCGGATCCAGAACATCCTCGGAGATCCAGGGGATTTTTCCAGCAGAGGAAAA
Source organism: Scolanthus callimorphus (assembly GCA_033964015.1). Taxonomy (NCBI): domain Eukaryota; kingdom Metazoa; phylum Cnidaria; class Anthozoa; order Actiniaria; family Edwardsiidae; genus Scolanthus; species Scolanthus callimorphus. Next base: position 25,695,569 of record CM066922.1, on the reverse strand, counting down.
ATCCCCTGGGTCTCCGAGGATGGATCCAGAACGGTTTACAACTGGTAAAATGATCTGAATTGTGTTTTCCTTGGCTTTTGATATTCTCAAGAGCCAATCACCGACCTTAAAAACATTATATATAGGTTTGCACGTGCATTGAACATCGAGGCGAGAAAGATAACGGAAGTTTTCGATTTTCGTAAACCTGTCAAATGTTTTCCTGTATCCAACACCGCGGCAAAACGCATTTGCCATGCGCTAAAGATTCACTTCCTGTGAAATGAAAACAAAAGAAATAATCTACATATCAAAAATATATCGTGCTGTCCTTGAGATTTGGAAAACGTAAGCTCTAGACACAAAATGTAGGGCCAAAAATTGCAGCGCAACTAGAATATGATCATACCTTTTTGTGAAGACTCTAAACGTTTGCACCGCGCCCTTAAAGGCCCATAGTCAACCGGCAACCTTTGCGCTCTGTTTTCAATCGGATCTATTGTTATTAAGTAATCATTCGTTTAAGAAGTACGGTACCCTGTGGCGACGCACGCGCAGTAGCCCCTCAAAAACTGACTCAAATTCTGCTCTCTGATTGGCTGAAACATTGCTGGGGTGTTTTTCGTGCTTTATTCGCGGACTTACCGATATGTAAATTTAAAATAAAACAAAGGATGCATTGTTATGTATTCCCCGAGTTTCGTCCGAATCGTATGTTCGGAAGTTACATTTCCGACCCAGCGCATCAGGTCGCCATTTTGAATCTGTGCTTTCCACTTCGGTTACACCAGGAAACGTCTCTCTCGAATCGCTATTTGTTCAAACATCAATCGAATCTTCGTTGTATATTCATTTAGGATAGTTTTGGTTGAATATTTTGTTTGAGTAGCTTGCCAAAGTTTAAAAACTGCTGTATTGGCTGATACTGTAGGTCCTAAAGGGGTTCTCACAAGTTGAAAATGAAAATTTGCATCGAATTGTCCGCGCCTGCGCTTTATTCTTGTCCGCCTGCAATGCGGCTTGGGTGATTATGGGCCTTTAAAGGCTTGCACCCGAGGCGAAAATTAAATGGTTTAAAGTCAAAAATTGTCGTTCGCTGTCGTTATGTAGTTTTTGTTTTTCAACTGACTTCATTAGCGCATGTGAATTGCGTTTTGCCGCGGTGTCCCTGGATCCGCGCCTGTTCGCAGACTCTACATATTGGCTGATTGCATTTTTAAACCGCACGGGGGTTGAGGACCTACGGAAAATTTTCCAGGGAGGTTGTATTGGTCTCTGAAAATTCCACGGGAGGGCTCAAGTGTATAAAGATTTCAAATAGCTTTGCTAATCATTAATGATAGGGCATGAAATTTTCAGGATAGCTGACATTCATCGAGCGAAATGTTTTAGTATGGAATTTCGGCCGATACACTGGTCACGTGGCCAGTCACGTGACATTTTCACTTTTCAAAGTTGAAAACTTTTTCCGGTGGCGAGTTTAACTCCTTTTTGAAAAGTGAGTGACGTTTTAACCGGTGGGAAAAGTTTGCTCCCTGAAGGTGCTTTAAGGGGCTGATATATTAATTAGGTCACGTGACCCTTATATCTCGTTAATGATAAATGATAGTTCAGCAACCAAAACCGTACGATGTTTCTCATTGCTGAGACCTATCCATTTTCACCAGAGATGTACAGTTAGACGTTTTCTCCATCACCGGAAACGCCATTTACTGTTTAGTCACGTGACCTGCCTCGTGACGTCACGTGTCCTCGTGACTATCGTACCAAAATTTTAAGTTCGTCGTGTTTTGGCATCACTGTGCCAAAACTTAGCCTGCGTTAAGTAGATTAAAGCGATTTCCATGCCCATTTAGAATTCCAGGCCTTAATGTGCTTGAGGGGGGCTGTCTGGAGGGGTATAAAATATGACCTTCCAGGGCCATTTTATCCAAAAATAGATTTTCCAGAGGTACATTGCCACAAAATGGAAATTCCAGGGGAGGGTGTCTGTTTCACGAGTGGAAATTCCGGGGCAGGGGGTCTTTTTAAGCGAAGCCCTCAACCCCCCGGTGCGGTTTAAAAATGCAATCAGCCATTTGCACGATCGAAGACTAGAGCAGAGTAATTTGATTGGCTCATCGCTTATGATAGCGATTGATTAGTTTGTACTGGAAACGTAAGCGATTTAGTCGTAATAGTAATCGTTAGAAAAACAAATCGTTCTGATCCTCACGTCTACGATTACGACGCTATTTACGACTTTGATTATGACTACGATTTTTGCTTCTCGTCTGGTTTGAATAATTAGTCCAGTGATATTGTAGTTCCAGTTGGAACTAATTGCAATAGAATTTTTCTCAACGGCATATGAACTAGTTTAGTGACCTAGTTAACAGAAAAAAGTCCTCAAAAATCCCTTTAGCGGAACATGCCGAAAACGAGGAATTAAAATTTGGCCGAAAACCACAGGGTACCCGCGTCACAAAAAGTTATATTTTTGAAATAACCGCTCAAATTCTTGGTATCTTTTGTATTTAGAGACCCATAATTATTTGCAAGCAATGTCTAATAATTCTTATCTGTTTTGATGATTAAAAAAGTTTTTTCGTTGACCGAACTCATTTTCAGAAAGTCGCGATTGGGCCAATGCCAAAATCGAGCAATTTTGATTGAGTCCGAAAACTACTGGTGACCGAAGTCTAGAAATAAACTGTTTTGTTTGTGCTCATGCGACAACTAAAAAAGAAACAAACAAACAAATAGTTTTAGCTGGTGGTAGTATATGACGAAGGAAAATAAAGAACGCTAATAAAATACTGCAAGTACTCAAACATCCCTTCTGGCCAATGTCAAAAACACAGTGACAATGCAATATCGTTTTACTGCGTTTTGCAGGATTTGAATCGAATTGAGTGAGTGTATGAAATGTGAACTACAACAAATGGTACAGCTAGCAGATAAAACCTTGTTTATCAGAAACTAGAGTTATATTTGCAGATAAAGATCACTATCTTGCATTTCAATGTCTAGATCAGGAAGGGGGCGAATCCCTGTTTTGCACTCAGTGCAGGCTGGGTTACAGCAGTCCTTTCTTTTTACATGTGCATCTATGGGTCCTGCAGTCACTCTTGCACTTACACCTTACCATTTCAAGCAAGGAGAGTCGTGTGCCGGGTTGTCAACTGTGGTATGACGCTGCTGCAGGAGTAGGGGAAGAGTTTCCGGCTGCACGCTTATAATTTTCGTAGCTACTTTTGTACAGAATGTAGCGCACGGAATCGCACGGATCTGCACAAAGTTTCGCCTCAATCCGAATCCGCAACGTTTGATTTATGAAAACAACTGATAATTAGACAAAGTATTTCACCAAGCAGAAGCAAGATTAAAGTTTACGTTTCGGACTATTAATTCTGTCCTTCATCAGGACGGTTACAAAAACAAGTTACATGTCACGCGTATAAACTATGAGGCGCGCAAGATATGGAAGATGAACGCGCGCGTGTAATTATAATATAATTAAAGTTCTTCTCGCAGGGTGAGGCCATCAGGGGCCATTGTCTTGAGCTTCTATATCAAGTAACCCTCAACTGACAACAGATCTTCCGCCTTCGAAACTTTCTTGGTGCATTTTAACACCAGATCTTCTAGGATATGTCCTGCGTTGGTGGGATTGAAATGGGCCGCCACTGCTGATGTCTCAGCATAACTTCTGTAATGGTTGATAGTGCACTTGTGCGTTCTAAATTTTTCATGTAGAGGACAGCTGGTTTGGCCTACGTACTGCATGCGACACTTAGTACACGATATAAGGTAGAACATTGCTACTCTTACAGTCCAGCGTGCTGTTGTACGAGAGCTGACGAAAGTGTCGTTTACGTCTACGAACTTACACCTGCGGTCCCCACAAGTCATATTCAAGTTTATCCCACCACTTGCAGTTGTCTAAGAAGATGGAACTCGGGCTCTCACTAAGATATCTCTCAGGTTAGGTTGGCGTCTGAAAGCCTGGCGTCTGAAAGCCACCATAGGGAGTTCTGATATTATTTTCTTCAATCGTTCTGAGTCACAAATGATGGGGAACGCTTGTTTAAGGATTTTGGGTGCGTTTTGTAGCCGAGGGGGGTACGCCAGTCTGAAAGTCAGTCCGCAGGGTGAATGGAAGTCACGAGCAGATATTGTTTTGTGTCAGCGGGTTTTATACCACAACAAAAACGAAAAAATACAAACAAAAACAGCACGCGCGAGCAGCCAAAAGGTGTTTTCATTGGTTCTTTTAGCGCGCGCACTGATAATGGCGCGTTTCGTGGTATTTTAAGCATTAGAGCACAACTTTCGCGTGATGTTGGAAGAGACACGAGAGCGTGGCTCGTGATTTAGAAATTTTTCGAGTTTCTCTCCCAACATCACAAGTGCTCTATTTGCCGATAAAGTCATAGAAAGCTGTGCTCTCTAATGCTTTTATGATATAGTGGGGGAGACCCATTGCTTTATCGGTGTACGAGAGCATAGACTTGGACCAATCAGAGCACGCATTAAATCGTAGCTATATTATAAACTTTTTTTTTATAAAATAGCTAAGATAGTACGAGCGCTCTGATTGGTTGCGAACTGTCAATCCTCACATTATCAACGCACAGCAGATGCAATGCTATTTTATAAAAGCAATAAAAAGCGGATTTCTGCGGTTTATAATGTGATAAACGCACTTGAGATGCTGCAAAAACACTTGAAAAGTTTGAAATTCACTCGCCTACGGCTTGTGAGTTTCAGACATTTCTCTTGTTTTTGCAGCATCCCTCGTGCGTTTATCACATAAACCACTGAAATCCGCTCTTTATTGCTTATATGTACCATGGCTGAAAGCCAATCAAAATTCGAGAAACGCGCGCGTTGTGGTATAAAGAAAAATACAGGGATAGAAGTGTCTAATCTGGAGGCTTACACTTTTCAGCCACGATGTCTAAAAAGTTGAAAATAGGCGAAAAAGAAGACTATTTATCATATTCATTTGCTTAATACGAGTGATAAACTTGACAATTTGGCTTTTGTTGTGTCGCATCATAATTTCCGCGTGAATTTTGGAAAAACATTAATTGGGTACCCTGTGGTTTTTGACATGAATAAACAATGCCGCCTCACGGTCACACCCGCCAGTTTTTATGTAAACAAACTCATTTGGAATGTTCTCGATCTAAGCTTCAAAATGGTATATGTCTCTTAAAATCCGCAAGAGGGGGAGGGTTTCGGTTGCTGGCCCACACGGGCCACGGCACACGGGCCGGAGTACAGTATCGATTTTTCAAATCGTTTTAAATGTCAAAACATATAGAGAATATATTAGAAATTGCCTGTAAATAATAACGGTACTTGAAATGCAAAAATATACCAATAATTGTAGCGTTCTTTTAAATAATGGAATTTATTTTGACGCGGGTACCCTGTGGTTTTCGGCCGAATTTTAATTCCTCGTTTTCGGCATGTTCCGCTAAAGGGATTTTTGAGGACTTTTTTTCTGTTAACTAGCTCACTAAACTGGTTCATATGCCGTTGAGAAAAATTCTATTGCAATTAGTTCCAACCGGACCTACAAAATCTCGTAGATTGACTGGACTAATTAGGATGGCCGGATATTTGATCTTTTGGTGCGCGGGTTTCCTGTGTCGCGCCAAAAAATCTAATCGAAAAAAAAAATCTAATCTCCCACTGGAGAGCCGGCTAGCAGGCTATGTGATTACGGTACTCTGTTAGTGTAAACCATGAGCATAAATATATGTTATTTACCGGCTGGGAGGTCCGTACAGGGAAAACCTGTGACCGAGAGGGAAAGCCTTGCCCGAGGCCGGACGCCGAGAACCAATCAGAACGCAGAATTCGTTACCGTGGGCTAAATTTCCAAGTCATCAGTGGCATAAGAATATTTGTAGTTATAACACTTCGTCAGCTAACCAACGATAATACCTTTCCTGAAAAAAAACTTAATTTGAATAGCATCAAATAAATGGTTTCTTTCGCGATGTCAAAAGGTCAAGATGGCAAATGTAGTTCACTTCATGTTCGACTTTGATACGGTTTGTAAATAAAAAAGGAAATTTAGAAAATAATAGCAACTGCATAATAGCGGAACTCCCCGTGCCGAAGGCACGGAGTGGAGCCCCATACGTATCATTCAACGTCACATGAGAAAGCAACCCATCCAAGCCAAAAACGATGCGTTCAGCGGCTTACGAAAACATCGCGGGCTCTTATTTACGCATGCGCACTTGCGTTAGTGGCGACCCGTGTACACAGCCAATCACAGTCCGTCTTGGATCACTGAGCGCGCGCGTCATTTTGTCCTCCAGGACAGTGCCGCGGTGCTTTGACGCGGTGTTTGGCAGAGGACACGCACCGGAAGTCGCTCCTTCATTTTCCCGCCGAAAAAACTCCAGACACGCGCCCGCGTCGGCTCACTCGAGTTCATTCAGACGAAATTTTTGTTGAGTCAAACTGAGACAAACTCGTGGGTGCGAACCACGCCAAATTTAAACAACAGTTTCTTCCGTAAAAGCTGCAAGCGACGTGTTCTTCGAATACACATATGAGATCTACGATAACGGGGAGCCAGAACTGGATTGAACAGGATTGACAATAACAGAAAATTGCAATGGTTTTAGCCGAATAATATATTTAGGAAAATTTGGCTTTGTGCAAAAACTTGCCAAGTAAGAATGAATTCAACTCAACACGACGGAGACTTTCGGAGGAAAGAAATTGAAATTGCTTCTTATGCTATTTTTATTTTTAGCTTCCAAGTTTATTTATTGCATTCCTATAACATGAATTTTCTTGATTTAAACTGTAAAGGTGAGCTCCTTGTGAGTAAGACGTGGGGTGTGTATGATTGGAGTTCCGCTTTTAGGCATTGCCTAAATCTATATATTAATTGTAAGGTCACGTAACGTGCAATATGGTATGACAACTGCCTAATAAACAAATAATAGTGTACCAGTTCTTTTAAGAACTTAAAAGTCTCAAACAAGTCCCAATCTCAATAAGAAGAGTTATTTCACTATGTTCTTCATAGTCAGTTTGACTGGTCTCAATCAATCTCTCTGGAGCCCTTCTGATCCTAGAAGATCTCCGCAGTGGTGTATGGGTCTCCTTAGGCTGCGTACCACTGTCCTGTGACTCAACTGGTATCTCTGCATTACATGTCGGTGTTGCTGGATGGATTACATAATGTGCATGCTAAGTACAGATAGTTTTATACAGGAGAAAGAGTACTAGTGAGGGATGTGACTCAACTGGTATCTCTGCATTACATGTCGGTGTTGTTGCCTGGTATTCTTGGGTAGGAGGCACCGTTATAGGCAAAGCCTCACTTTGTACTGTTAAAGGGACCGGTGGTGGCACTTGAGTCTCCATGGGCGGCTGATCTGTGGATGGTTCAGGGTCCCCTCTTCTCTGCATACTATCACGACGTATGTGCTCCACATGTCTCTTCCAGACACGCCCATCGTCCAGTACCACTACATATGAATATGGACCACTGACACTTGAGTCTCCATGGTCGGCTGATCTGTGGATGGTTCAGGGTCCCCTCTTCTCTGCATACTATCACGGCGTATGTGCTCCACATGTCTTTTCCAGACACGCCCATCGTCCAGTACCACTACATAAGAATATGGACCACTGACACTTGAGTCTCCATGGGCGGCTGATCTGTGGATGGTTCAGGGTCCCCTCTTCTCTGCATACTATCACGGCGTATGTGCTCCACATGTCTTTTCCAGACACGCCCATCGTCCAGTACCACTACATAAGAATATGGACCACTGACACTTGAGTCTCCATGGGCGGCTGATCTGTGGATGGTTCAGGGTCCCCTCTTCTCTGCATACTATCACGGCGTATGTGCTCCACATGTCTTTTCCAGACACGCCCATCGTCCAGTACCACTACATATGAATATGGACCACTGACACTTGAGTCTCCATGGTCGGCTGATCTGTGGATGGTTCAGGGTCCCCTCTTCTCTGCATACTATCACTGCGTATGTGCTCCACATGTCTCTTCCAGACACGCCCATCGTCCAGTACCACTACATAAGAATATGGACCACTGACACTTGAGTCTCCATGGTCGGCTGATCTGTGGATGGTTCAGGGTCCCCTCTTCTCTGCATACTATCACGGCGTATGTGCTCCACATGTCTTTTCCAGACACGCCCATCGTCCAGTACCACTACATAAGAATATGGACCACTGACACTTGAGTCTCCATGGTCGGCTGATCTGTGGATGGTTCAGGGTCCCCTCTTCTCTGCATACTATCACGGCGTATGTGCTCCACATGTCTTTTCCAGACACGCCCATCGTCCAGTACCACTACATAAGAATATGGACCACTGACACTTGAGTCTCCATGGGCGGCTGATCTGTGGATGGTTCAGGGTCCCCTCTTCTCTGCATACTATCACGGCGTATGTGCTCCACATGTCTTTTCCAGACACGCCCATCGTCCAGTACCACTACATATGAATATGGACCACTGACACTTGAGTCTCCATGGGCGGCTGATCTGTGGATGGTTCAGGGTCCCCTCTTCTCTGCATACTATCACGGCGTATGTGCTCCACATGTCTTTTCCAGACACGCCCATCGTCCAGTACCACTACATATGAATATGGACCACTGACACTTGAGTCTCCATGGCGGCTGATCTGTGGATGGTTCAGGGTCCCCTCTTCTCTGCATACTATCACGGCGTATGTGCTCCACATGTCTCTTCCAGACACGCCCATCGTCCAGTACCACTACATATGAATATGGACCACTGACACTTGAGTCTCCATGGTGGCTGATCTGTGGATGGTTCAGGGTCCCCTCTTCTCTGCATACTATCACGGCGTATGTGCTCCACATGTCTCTTCCAGACACGCCCATCGTCCAGTACCACTACATAAGAATATGGACCACTGACACTTGAGTCTCCATGGGCGGCTGATCTGTGGATGGTTCAGGGTCCCCTCTTCTCTGCATACTATCACGGCGTATGTGCTCCACATGTCTCTTCCAGACACGCCCATCGTCCAGTACCACTACATAAGAATATGGACCACTGACACTTGAGTCTCCATGGGCGGCTGATCTGTGGATGGTTCAGGGTCCCCTCTTCTCTGCATACTATCACGGCGTATGTGCTCCACATGTCTCTTCCAGACACGCCCATCGTCCAGTACCACTACATAAGAATATGGACCACTGACACTTGAGTCTCCATGGGCGGCTGATCTGTGGATGGTTCAGGGTCCCCTCTTCTCTGCATACTATCACGGCGTATGTGCTCCACATGTCTCTTCCAGACACGCCCATCGTCCAGTACCACTACATAAGAATATGGACCACTGACACTTGAGTCTCCATGGTCGGCTGATCTGTGGATGGTTCAGGGTCCCCTCTTCTCTGCATACTATCACGGCGTATGTGCTCCACATGTCTCTTCCAGACACGCCCATCGTCCAGTACCACTACATATGAATATGGACCACTGTGTTCTGCTATGCAACCTTGCCACCATTTGTTCGTTCGCACATCCTTCACTAGTACTCTATATGCATCTATATGACTATCTGTCTAATTGTTAAATAGAGCGGATTTCATATGACTGTAGTGTAGATGTACAGACCAATCGCAACGTGCTTACAGCAATTCTGAATAAAACCTATAGGAGTAATTACAAAGTAATTGCGAATAGCTCACGACAGTCATCTGAAATCCGCTCTATTTGCTCCTGATTATCCTTTATGCGCGAATCTGTTGAACGCCACAAAACACCATGCTGCTAAAATAATAGCCCAGCGTTGCAGACGTGCAGCTGCCAATGATGGTAATAGATTGGCCTTGTCCTTGACTTGCCGAGTGGAATCTGTACCGTTCAGCCACCTTTAACCTCGTTGGCTTAAAATGTCCTTTCAAAAGAGTTGAAAGCTCACGTCAAACGTTTTCGATTCGGCGCGTTGGAAAAGCCAGGTCTTTCAAGACAAGATAACTTCTGCTACCAATCGAGGAAGCAAAATCGCCCGTCGTTTTGTGGTTGTCTCCTTGATGTCGTACGCGATAAAGTATTCTGCCAATCGTTCGAGGTTGCTTTCTATATCTTCCGAACTCTCCGAATGCTGGTCGTCCTGCTATGGTTGTTTTCGTAGATTATACTCGTAGTTTATCCTTATGGTTTATCCTCGTCGCCAGTGTGACGTTTTGTGAATAAACAAGCGAGAATACCAATGAATAACTCACCAACTTTACTGCTATTCGTGCAGGGAAGAACAATCAATCAAGATGGCGGATCATACCCTACAAGGTCCCCCAAACACGTGACAACCTGAAAACGAGGTTAAAACACTGGCTTCCCAAATACACCACAATATGTATTAAATATCTATAAACTACTGTGTAAAAGTTGCTTTTTTTTGGGGGGGGGGATACTTTTAAGTATGATATGAAATCTAGAGCGAATTCAATCAGGGTGTTTTTTCGCTTTTCAACGAGAACCGCCCTCCTTCCATATACGTTATCTGGAGTCTCAAGATTTTTCACTTCGTCCCTCGGGAAAAATTATGACGACTGCTATATACATACTATATTTCTCCCCGGAGTACTGGGATTGAAATCCCCGAGGGTAGTTCTTGTTAAAGCGAAAAACTCAATCTTCGCGCCACTGTGCAATACCCTGTTTATACTGTCAAAATGGCGGCTTACCCAAAAAACTTGAGGAGTCTGATTTCAGAGGTTAGCACTCGTTCACATTGACCAAAAGGACGTTCTATTGTCTGTGAAACAATAGAACGAGGATCAACACAATACATCTATGCCTCGTTCTATTGTTTAACTGACAATAGGACGTCCTTTTGGTCAATGTGAACGAGTACTAACCGATTTCAGATGACTATCGACAACTAAAGGCAAATGCAAAACAACTAGCCAATCAGGAGTGGAAGCCATTTAACAACCAATCAGGAGCCGATGTAAGTCAGACTTGCGTTTAGTCATGACATGAGCGCCGGGGTGTTTTCATTTAGTTCGCAATCTGATTGACTGAAAGACGAAAGACTTTGTTCTCGGCCTGACGGCGGGAACGTAAGTTTGGCTTACTTTCGGCGGTCATCAGTCGAAATCCGCTTTATCAGAAAAGTTTCGTAAACAATTTTTTTTTTTGATTTGTTATTAGATCCGCCTAACAAGAGTATGTAATCATTACAAGGCTTTACAGGGCCATTAAGCGGACACAAAATTATAGGATTACTTCGGTCCCACAGAGCCCAAAGGCATTAGTACCGTTAATTGATAACCTTAATTGAACTATTGACACCAATTATCTCAGTAAACCAAGGTCGACGTGGCTATATTTGCTTATTTCTGGACGGGCAAGTGCAATTGTTTATACATTCTTCAGGCCAGGAAACGGACAGCCGACCACAAGAAAACTTTGCGAGTTATCTTAGGAAAGTCATTTCCTTTGTATTGCCGTGTTTTATTCCATTGATGACAACAAAACATAGGTTAGTATAATGAACTTGTTTTTGCTTCATTCAACTTTGAATATTAGGCAAGATCTAAGTAGCTGGTAATGATAAAAACCATCTTTAAATGACAGGCGGTGATTACATGAGACCGATATGAGCTGAGAGAGATGCCGGTCTCATGTAATCACCAGTTTTTTGATCGTGTTTACGGGAGACCGGTACGGACTCGAAAGTCGTTTTCGTGTCTGGTCAACAACCGGAATGGTCAGGACTTTTTTCAGTCCGGTATCATGTCAACGTATGCAAAGAAATTTATGAGAGCCGATACGAACTCAGATCGCGTTGAGTTCTTACGGGTCTCGTGTCATGTATCGCCGCCTAACTCGAAGGGAAAACGCCTACAAGGGCATGTTTAAACATAAACATTTTCCATGTTTGCAGTCATTAGAATCTTGTCTTTGACAAGCATGAGTGCCTGAGCCCGTTTTATTATAAAAACAATTGCACTCCGAACACAACAACAATCGCATGCCGACACAAGACAAAAGGATTTACGTTGAACTCTTGTATGAAAAAATATCGCAATGAACATCATCTTCTCTTTTACTTCATAGGTTTTGAAAAAGTACTTGTCTCTGTAGATTGCCAGTTGAATTACGACTTTATGGCAACGCATGGCGCGGTTTATAGAGAATTGGTAAGTTTTCGCCTAACGTTTTCGAAGTCCGTCAACCCAATCGGTAGAAGAGGTACTTTGAACAATTTGTGTGCTTTGTCAACTTCGTACATCTATCTATACCGACGACCGGTTAGCGCAGTGGTAGAGCGCCGGGCTTATGTTCGGGAGGTTGGGAGTTCAAACCCTGGCCGGGCCAACACTCAGGGTTTTTTTCTAATAATTGAGGAGAAGGTGCTGCCTTTGCTCTAACATCTGCAAATGGTTAGACCTTCGCGTCTTCTCGGATAAGGACGTTAAACCGTAGGCCCCGTCTCTCACATACACTACACTAACCGGAACCAGAGGGACGTTAAAGAACCACTAGGACCGTCGGAAGTTGCCCAACCTCAGTGTCACAGAACTCACAATACTAACACACACTCATGTTTATAAAGCTGGTTCTTATAGGATGAGTTATCCATTAATGTAAAGCGCTTTGAGCCGCGAGGATAAAGCGCTATATAAGCACGTTATTATTATTATTATTATACACCTAATTCAGAAAAGGTTGCTTTGGTCATTGGTATTTGGTCATTGACGCCTTCGTTTCGTGGCCACTGAAGCAAATAATTCCTTTGTTTCGCGCTATAATTGAAAGACCAAAGCAACCTTTTTTGAGTTAGGTGAATGGCTCGGGGATCAGAGCTCACGAAATGGTCTGCATCAGGCCTGAACCGTTTCTCGACTCGGACCCGAAAATGCGCGACAAATTTGGTAGGCGCGCAAAGGATTATGTTTTTTCCAATTCCATGTCCACGAAAATTACCACATGCATTACAAAGTTTGTAAACTTAAAAGTTGCACTCTTTAGAGTTTAGAGGATATTACATGATGAGTTACGAAGTTAAGTGAGATAAATTTTCAAAACGTGTCTCCAAGAGGCCTGTAATGTTCTTAAATTCTAATTCTATTTGAGTAAAACCCTTAAAATCGAGTATGGAGCACAACCACGTGCGTTATTTTCACTTGTAAAGATATCAAGTTGTCGCGCGGACCACACATTAGTTACGAACCGAGTTAATGAGCTGATTAAGTGCGCTTCTGCGCACTACGTCCAAGCACCAATTTAATTGATTCAAGAGACAAATTAGTATTCAACTTTAGAAGACGGACTAAAACGAAGCATAGCAACAGGATTGAGAGCATTTGTTTTTTCCTTTATATTTCCCTGCACAAGAAATAATTGCGCCTTATAATCAATCAGACATTATGAAGAAAGATGACAATATCCCATGCAGTGGACAGTTTAAAGATCGAGAATTCGTAGGATGAATAATTTTGCTCAAAGCGTTGCTATGCAAATCAGTGTTATCTGGAAAAACTTCAAAGCGCGAGCAAACTTCTTCCGCAATTTATTACTTACTCGGCATTTTCCCAACGAAATGAAACCTCACACAATTTTTATCAATGTTTCCTTGAGATATTGTGCTAAAAGGAATTTTAATCCGGTACGGTTTTAACATATTATTTCACAAGGTTTGATACCCACTTCATCTCAAAAGTTCCACATGAATAGGCTTATTGTCATGTTGTTGCTCCATAATATTGCTTGATAAATTTGAAACACTAATTTGTTTGCCTCTTAAATTCATTTCACTAGCTGGAAATTTAATCAGAAAGTAACCTGGTTAATTGTGCTCGCGATTTGGGGTTTATTTTGTAATGTATAGACTGCAAATGCCCTCTCGTTCAAGAATGCTACACACGATACACAGTGACGCGCGCCCGGATTCAATGGAACACCAAACGCAACACTCAAAATTCGCGTTCTAAATAAATAAATTCAACTCCATAATAATAAGTTATTTGTGCTTGCGATTTTGGGCTTCTTTTTTTGTAATATATAGACTTCAAAGTCACTGTAGAGAATCCTATACGCGAGCCTTGATCCAATTGAACATATAAACAATTGAACTTCGCGCTCAAATAAGTAACTACAGAATATGGACAAAATTGTTAAGATCAAAGCATTATTTCATTTGTTTACCACAGTAATTGGCCTCATAAACTGAACATTGACGCAGTCAACGGTATCATATGGGAACAATTGCTAGCGGCGACAATTCATCACTCGAAGAAACGTTTTCCTTTCAGTAAGTTTGCAGTTAAGAAAATATCCGAATCCGATCTTTCTGTAAATTAGAAATATGGATTCAAAACTGTCGTATCTAGGAAAACACCGACGTTCCTCTTGAGAGGCGGAGCCCCTTTGGAGTTGAAATGGCTCACCAACTCAATAAAGTCTACCATGTCTTGCGTGGCTTGTTTGGCCTGTTCCGCTCAGTGACTGTGGATAAGGCTGGAAGCGGTGTTTTTCAAGAGTCCTTTGGTTAGGGCTCAAAAGTTAATAGAAACGTGCTCACCCGTCGAAATGTGTGCGTATCTGTGAGCTTTCATGGATATGCCACACAAGAAAGCCTTACATCGAGAAAGAATACAGTTGGTAGATGGCGCTATCTTAGGAATTTGCATTTAAAACACTGTTACCTAACGTGCGCCACTCAGCAATCAAAAGTTACCTGGCATCAGATCAACCCTGTATATTTTCTCGAGCTATACTCTTGATCTGACAAAGCTCCTACGGCTGATGTGCAGCTCATCTGCCGGGACAGGAAAGCTCAGGGCGATTCAACTATGTGCACTAATCTTCAGGCGCGTGAGTTTGAAGGTTCAATACGAATTTGTTTTTATGTCCACTTTTTTTGTCGTCATCCGACACTTCGCTTAGCCAATTTTGAAAATCGCGTGTTGCAGATTGATACGCTGTGTCTAGGTCATGCTTATCCAAAGCTCACCGAGACCCAGCGTATAAATCATGTCTTTTATTCTCACTAGCCAGTCTGTTTTATTATTTAGTTCTAGGCAGTCGAGAAACACGTGATCGATATGTAAGCCACTTCTGGGCTCTTTGAGTTTGCCTTAGGAAATTAAACGCCCTGTATTTGGCATCGACTGATAGAGGGTATCTTCCGAGCTCGGCCCTACATGCATTATTCAGTTGCTTTCTTGCTTACTCTAAGTGCTAGTTTACAGAATTTTGTACCATTTTTTGGGAAAAAATTGGCCTTTTTTCGTCTTATACCCTAAAAGATACCTGGAACCCGAATTTTAACCCCTAAAAGATACGACGAGCACCCCGCCCGACGAAATATGGGAGTCCCCCGTATGATGCCAGGTAACTTTTGAATGCTGAGTGGCACACGTTTAAGATTCTTTCTCTATGTAAGGCTTTCTCGTGTGGTATATCCACGAAAGCTCACAGATACGCACACATTTCGACGGCTGAGCACGTTTTTATTGACTTTGAGCCCCTTTAAGCCTTAACCAAGGACTCTTGAAATACACCGCTTCCAGCCTTATCCCAGTCACAGGCGGAACAGGCCAAACAAGCAACGCAAGAGAGACTTTATTGAGTTGAGCCAACTCAACTCCAAGGGGGCTCCGCTTCTCAAGAGGAACGTCGGTGTTTTCCTAGATACGACAATTTTGAATCCATATTTCTAATTTACAGAAAGATCGGATTTCGGATATTTTCTTAACTGCAAACTTACTGAAAGGAAAACGTTTCTTCGAGTGATGAATTGTCGCCGCTAGCAGCTGTTCCCATATGATACCGTTGACTGCGTCAATGTTTAGTTTACCAGGCCAATTACTGTGGTAAACAAATGAAGTAATGCTCTGATCTTAACAATTTGTCCATATCTGTAGTTATTTACTTGAGCGCGAATTTTGAGGTTAGGTTCAATTGTTTCTATGTTCATCAATTGAATCAAGGCTCGCGTATAGGATTTTCTATAGTGACTTTGAAGTCTATATATTACAAAAAAGAAACCCAAAATCGCAAGCACAAATAACTTATTATTATGGAGTTGAATTTATTTATTTAGAACGCGAATTTTGAGTGTTGCGTTTGGTGTTCAATTGAATCCGGGCGCGAGTCACTGTGTATCGTGTGTAGCATTCTTGAACGAGAGGGCATTTGCAGTCTATACATTACAAAATAAACCCAAAATCGCGAGCACAATTAACCAGGTTACTTTCTGATTAAATTTCCAGCTAGTGAAATGAATTTAACAGGCAAACAAATTAATGTTTCAAATTTATCAAGCAATATTATGGAGCAACAACATGACAATAAGCCTATTCATGTGGAACTTTTGAGATGAAGTGGGTACCAAACCTTGTGAAATAATATGTTAAAACCGTACCGGATTAAAATTCCTTTTAGCACAATATCTCAAGGAAACATTGTTAAAAATTGTGTGAGGTTTCATTTCGTTGGAAAAATGCCGAGTAAGTAATAAATTGCGGAAGAAGTTTGCACGCGCTTTGAAGTTTTTTCCAGATAACACTGATTTGCATAGCAACGCTTTGAGCAAAATTATTCTTCCTACGAATTCTCGATCTTTAAACTGTCCACTGCATGGGATATTGTCATCTTTCTTCATAATGTCTGATTGATTATAAGGCGCCATTATTTCTTGTGCAGGGAAATATAAAGGAAAAAAAAAATGCTCTCAATCCTGTTGCTATGCTTCGTTTTAGTCCGTCTTCTAAAGTTGAATACTAATTTGTCTTTTGGAATCAATTAAATTGGTGCTTGGACGTAGTGCGCAGAAGCGCACTTAATCAGCTCATTAACTCGGTTCGTAACTAATGTGGACCACCCGGTATTTCAGTAGTGTATTTTATACCCGCCAGTGCACACGTATCCGGATATTTTTTAATCTGCAACTTTTTCTTTCCGCATACGGCTATCGTCCACACGTTCGCAGACAAATCCGGATATTTTTGAATCCGCTCTCCATAGTGGACATTTTTGAATCCGAACACTTCGGATACGTATGGACGATCGAATCCGGATACGATGACCGGATTTGTCTGCGAATTCGCCGGATGCGTGTGGACGATAGCCGTATCCGGAAAGAAAAAGTTGCGGATTAAAAAATATTCGGATACGTTTGGACTGGCGAATCCGGAAATTTTCTGATACAATGACGTCACGCGTCTGCTGAAAAGCGCGGCGCATGCTCCGTAACCAATCTTGTCCTGGTTACTAGAATGAATCCGAATACGTCTCAACTGGTGCATTATGGGATTGATAGGAAGTAAAATTCTTTTGTCAGGAGGCCACCATTTTGAATATGACGTCATCTCGCAAGAGACCTATTCGATTTGAAAAAATAACTCAACAACTTTCATTTGATACCAGGGTGCTTACCATTGGTCAAGGAATACCGGTTGGTTTGATGAGCGTCCAATGGTACAAAATATTCCGGTTGGGATGAAATACCGAGTGGAATGGCGCTTACCATTCGCTTATTCGCATTTCGGTTCGGATCGGCTACCTTATTTGGTCATAAAACCGGATGGAGTGCCAATGGTACAAACCATTCCGATCGGTTCGTTCCAACTGGAATGGCGAGACAACCTCTGAAGCTGAACCTCTCGTACCAACCGGAATGACCGAAACATCGACTGTACCATTGGAATCCCAACCGAAATTACCGGTTTTTCGTGACCAATGGTAAGCACCCCAGTTTCACTTGGTCCCAATTCAGGGGTGTAGCCTGGATTTTAGCCGTCTTTTCTTCCTACACTCCGAACGTTGCGGGAGAAAAAACAACTGAACGCCGACTTCCAAAAACGTGTCCAGGAGTTGCGTGATTCTCAAGATTTTGAGAATGAATGGTGATTGGTCAGTTTTCTATAATGAGCTATATTTATGCATAATTTCAGCGACAAGAGAACTTCACTCAAAGGCAGACACATGGCAGCCCACAGAAGGCTAAAATTTATCCAGAAAAGTATACCTCAGCCCGGCGAGAATATTATGTACCTGTTACTAAAGGCCAAGTGATGTTAGAAACACACTGCATGCAGAAAATTGGATTCACTCGAGGCTCGTGAACTCATCGCGAACTAGCAATTCACTTCGACGAATGAGTACAAACTAAGCTTCGAGAAATTTAATTGTGCTAGTATTCAAGTCCGACTCCTCAGAGACCAAACTTTCTTAAAATGATTTCATAATTTTGAAGCACCAAAGAGTTGCACAGTAGGAACAGAAATGGCTTTGATCTGACGGCGGCTGACGGGTTTTCCCGGATGACTAAAAATAATTGTATAACGGTACATAATATTCTCGCCGGGCTGAGGTATATTTTTCTGGATAAATTTTAGCCGTTCTGTGGGCTGCCATGAATCTGCCTTTGAGTTATGCATTCTTATGCATAAATATAGCTCAAAGAAAACTGACCAATCACCATCCATTCTCAAAATCTTGAGAATCACGCAACTCCTGGGCACGTTTTTGGAAGTCGGCGTTCAGTCGTTTTTTTCTCCCGCAACGTTCGGAGTGTATGAAGAAAAGACGGCTTTTCAGGCTAAGGGGGGGGTGCAACGAAACCGATTTTTAAGGTCTTGGCTCATAGACTACTGTGATCACATTATTGTGGACGCTGATATTTTCGCATCCAAAAACTGCGGATTCAAAAATCCGGATACATGTGGACGGTGGTGATTTCAGGTTACCCATGTTTTTTCAACACATTTTTCAAGTAGCTCTCTTTCTGTTTCTTTATAGAACATCTAGGTAATCGCAAGTCCAAAGGTCGTACCCCTCACTGTAAGAAAGTTATGGAGGAGTCCAAGCATTCAACTTCCATCAAGCAAAAGAACAGTCGAGAGTCTTTAATATTGACCAAGCAGCTCAGTGCACTTGAAAAAGAGAGAAAACAAGTCGCCAAGCAGCTCAAAGACATACAAAGCGCGCGGAGGCTTGTGGGTGCAAGAGCTCGTACTCCTAACGTCCAAAGGCGAAAACAGTCTCTCTCGGTAAACATCGAGCGAAACTGGGGAGGACTTCTACCTGAGATCAACTCGCCAAAGTGTCTTTCCCCAGCTGACGCAACCAAAACGTTTCGAGAAGCCCTTCTCCTTGTTGGAACTCTAGTGTTGCCATGCCGGATATGCAAGGAATACGGCGCGCATGCAGTTGGTCTGACATAAGCTTGCCCAACGTTTCACTAAAGAAAGCATCTTCGGGAAATGATATGTCCCTACTAGAAAAACACGAAGCCCCGAGATGCACTGGAATATTGGAAAGGCTGGACGGGGCCCCCACTAAGCTAATTCTTAGTCCAACACCACCGCGCCAGCGTAAAAGTGCTTCGACTCTTCACGTGCCATTCATAATCTATGACGAAAAGAGAAGAGAAGCAGAAGTGAGTGCATCGCAAGTGAGTGGACCGGAAGAGAATGAACCAGCAGAGAAAGGACCAGTAGTGAAAGGACCGGAAGTGAAAGGACCGGAAGTGAAAGGACCGGAAGTGAAAGGACCGGAAGTGAACGGACCGGAAGTGAAAGGACCGGAAGAGAAAGGACCGGAAGTGAAAGGACCGGAAGTGAAAGGACTGGAAGAGAAAGGACCGGAAGTGAAAGGACCGGAAGTCAGTAAACCGGAAGCGCGGGAAAGGAGGATCAAGCGTCTGGCAGACGTCATTAGACGAAAAAAGAGCAGCATTTGTTGGTACGAGGTTGAGCGATCAACGAGAACAAAAGAAGAACTCAAAGGGGACACCATGAGTAGCTTGAAGAGGGTCGGGCAAACTGCACTGAACATCACCGCACTGTCTGCCGGGATCGACAACTATGGGCGCAGACATACCATCGGAGACATAAGAAATGACGTCGCGCGCTTTTGGAACTGCTGTAATGATGGGTAACGCAGCAAGCAGAAAGGCGAGTCACGCAAGTAACGTGACAGATGACTTTGACGGCGATGAAGAAGAGACATTGTGACAAGTGAGGAAACGTCATCTCGTACAGCCTCGAATGGTTCTTTTCTGAAGCGTAAACTGTCACATGCATTTAGACCACGTGCCTACACGATGAGCTAGTTACAAGGTTCTTACCTGTATTGTTCTTTTCTGAAGCGTAAACTGTCACATGCATTTAGACCACGTGCCTAGACGATGAGCTAGTTACAAGGTTCTTACCTGTATTGTTCTTTTCTGAAGCGAATTTAGACCACGTGGTTACACGATGAGCTAGTTACATGGTTCTTATCTGTATTGTTCTTTTCTGAAGCGAAAACTGTCACGCGCATTTAGACCACGTGGTTACACGATGAGCTAGTTACATGGTTCTTACCTGTTTTGTTCTTTTCTGAAGCGCAACTCTCACGCGCATTTAGACCGCGTGCTTGCACAATGAGCTAGTTACAAGGCTGTAATCTGAATTATTATTTCCTTGAGCGCAAACTGTCTTGCGCATTTAGACTGCATGCTTGCATGATGAGCTAGTTACGAGGTTCTTAACTGTAAAATTATTTTCTAAAGCATTAACTGTCTCGCGCATTTATACCGCGTGCCTACACAATGAGCTAGTGACAAGGTTCTTATCTCGGGGGGGGGGGACTCCCATATTTTTGGTAGGGGATGATTTCTTACCCTAAAAGATACCCTAAAAGACGAGGCCTTATGTGCAAAGTAGGCGCGAAGGAGACAGGTAACAGATCCGTGTTTGTTTCTAATTTATCGTCTTCTCATCGAGTAATCTCTCTTTCTTACACGGTTTTTAGAAGCACCATTATGAGAGAAAACAATTTGGACACATATTTCGGCCCTAAAAGTACCAATCTCCCTAATTTTATTGAAGATTATGATCACCCCTAAAAGAGACCAAGTCCCCGTGATTTTAACCCCTAAAAGATACGACGATCATCCCCGACCAAAAAATATGGGAGTCTCCCCCCCCCCCCCCCGGGGGGGGGGGGGGGTTTATCTGTAATATTCTTTTCTGAAGCGCAAACTCTCACGCGTTTTTAAATATTCTTTTCTGAAGCGCAAACTCTCACGCGTTTTTAAGACCGCGTTCTTACACGATGAGCTAGTTACAAGTTTTCTTATCTGTATTGTCCTTTCCTGAAGCGTAATCTGTCTCGCGCATTTAGACCGCATGCTACGATCGATGAGCTAGTTACTTAACCATTATCCTGCGAGATTGCGCAGAATATCGTCTGATACTAAGCCGACGAGGGACGAAGTCCCGAGTTGGCTAAAATCAGACGATATTCTGCAAAATCGAGCAGGATAATGGTTTTATTATTCAGCACATCGATAGCACAAAATCCCCCCGAAAAACATGACTTCTGTGTATTATTTACGAACTCAAAACATCATATTTCCCTCAGAGACGGATATCGCGGGATAGCTGTCATGTACAGAAGACAGCTATTGGCGTTCCAATGACCATATTTGGGCAGTGCATCGATGTGCTGAATAATAAAAGTTATTATTATATGAACTGCAGTGGGATATTTTGATTTTTACTAACATTCCTGAAAGGGTTGTTTGTTCTGGTGTTGCCCATATTTCTATTAGCGACCATAGCCTTGTATATGCATATCGAAAATTAGCTGTTGAATTACCTAAAAGAGGGCATAGCTCAGTAACATTCAGAAATTTCAAACACTTTGACAGCGTAAACTTTCGAAATGATATTATGACTCAAGATTGGAATTTTGATAGCCAAACAAAGGATCCCAATCAGCTTTGGTCTGAATGGAAATCAAAATTCCACGCCATTGCTGATAAACACGCACCACTTTGCACAAAGCGTGTGCGCGCTAAAGCGTCTCCGTGGATTTCCGCTGACTTGAAAGAAAAAATGCATAAACGAGATGTTATGAAAATAAAAGCCATCAAGTCTAACAATCCACACGATTGGGCAAATTTTAAAAGAACGCGCAACATGGTCAATTCTGAAATAAAGCGTACTAAAGAGCGCTATTACCAAAATAAATTTGCTGAATCTGACGGTGATCCTCGTAAAACGTGGCGGGTGATCAACGAGCTTACTTCTCGGAAAACTAGCAAGCCTTCAATTAAGGAGTTAAGACTGGATGGAGAACCAATAACGAATCCATCTGTTTTGTCGAACGCTTTCAATGATCACTTCTCTTTAATTGGTCCGAAGCTCGCAGCAGAAATACCAGTGTTTAACAGTACTAGTCCTGTTAGTTTTTATGACTACATTCCGAAGGTGGTTTCGAATTTCCAATTCCATCAAATTGGTAATAGCCAAGTTATAAATCTACTAAAGAAAATAAAGAAGACAAAAGGGGCTGGTCTTGATCACATTTCAAGTCGACTTGTTCTAGAGTGCGCCGATCTTATTGCACCACAATTGACAATTATTTTCAATGCCTCGCTAATTTCAGGCATTTTCCCAGACGACTGGAAATGTGCTCGAGTCACCCCCCTCTTTAAGCAAGGCGATAAATGCGATATAGATAATTATCGTCCAATATCCGTGATCTCAGTAATAGGCAAAGTTTTTGAAAGAATAGTTTATAATCAAATATTTGCTTATTTGTCTGAACACAATGTTCTTTCCAAATACCAATCTGGTTTTCGAGCTCTCCACTCTACTCAAACCGCATTGCTTGACGCAACTGATAGCTGGTCTTATAATATTGACCAGGGCAATGTAAATGCTGTTGTTTTTTTAGATCTGAAGAAAGCGTTCGATACAGTTGATCACAATATTATGTTATCTAAACTAAATTGTTACGGTATTACTGGAATTGCGCATAAATGGTTTGCCTCATACCTAGACAATCGTGCACAAAAATGCCTTGTCAATGGTTCCCTTTCCAAAACATGTTTTCTGGAATGTGGAATTCCCCAGGGAACAATTCTAGGACCTTTGTTGTTTTTACTTTATATCAATGACCTTCCGAATTGTCTAAGCAAATCGATACCAAGAATGTACGCAGATGATACTCATCTGACATTGTCTGGAAATGATGTTGGCTCCATCCAGTCTACTTTAAACGATGACTTGCTAAACATTAGCTGTTGGCTCTCGGTGAACAAATTAACTCTCAACATGACTAAAACTGAATTTATGTTAATTGGCTCTCGGCAAAGACTGAATAATTTCCCGCACCCCCCTAATCTAGAAATAAATAATATACCAATAAAACAATCTCATTCGGCAAAATCTCTAGGAGTTATAATCGATGAACATTTGACATGGGAAACACATGTTGATACATATCTAAGAAAATTGCTGCCGGTGTTGGAGCTTTAAAACGAATCAGGAACTGTGTACCAAGAACAACTCTACTTGATGTTTATCAAGGCCTCGTGCAATCTCATTTTGATTATTGTAACATTGTTTGGGGTTCCTGTGGTAGTACAATTGCTAATAAACTACAAAAGCTCCAAAACCGAGCAGCCCGTATTATTACGAATTCTAATTACGATGCCGATGCCAACCTCCTTTTTGACCAGTTAGGATGGCGCAATCTCCACTGCCAACGTCAAATAACTAAGGCAATAATGATGTTCAAATCTCACAATGAACTAGTGCCTAGTTACTTGTCCTCTAGATTTGTTCACCGAGAGGATATATCTCCTAACTATAATCTTAGAAACTCCGAGAATAAGTTGGTTGTTCCCCTGCCACGTACTAACTATTATAAAAACAGCTTTAGCTATAGTGGTGCTGTTCTGTGGAACAAACTTCCCCCCAACTTAAGAGAAACTCAGTCTCTTCAAAATTTTCGGCGACAGTTATTAAACTTATACCCAAACAACACGGCATTCATGGAAAACAGGCTTTAATTTTCTTTTCCTTAGTTTGTATATAATATAGATAGTTGTTCATAGTGTAGATAGTAATTAAGATATTTATATTTCGCCTGATGATTTTTAACCGTGTTCAATTTTAATAAAGATGATGATGATATTGAGTGACATCAAAATGATACAATCCGTATCCCCACCCCCACCAGTGGGGATCCCACCCCCACCAGTGGGGATACGATTTTTCTCAACACATGTGGTGATATCAAATTTCAACCAATGAGCTTTCAGTATTTTCGCGCGCTTATGCAAATGACGTGCTGGCAGTCGCTCTGCAAAAAATAATCGCCATGTTTTGCTTTAGTTTTCCGATTTCGCAGTGGATAAATCAGCTCTATCATATCAAACATGGCAAGTGTGCAAAGGTTCAAGGTAGATTTTACTGATGAAGATCTTACTGAATTCATAGACCAGCAGGAAAACGCTAACATGGAACGAAAACTGAATTACGACGTCAAAATTTTAAGGGAGCTCCAACTTCAGGTGAGCAAAAATTACTCGTCTCTGCCAGATAATCAACAAGAGAGGATATCCAACATCTTTTCCTTCAGAGGTCCAGCTAGTACACTAGTATTGCTGCGGCAAGCTCATGTACGACGACAAAACAGCTCCCTGCCGAGTAGGAAATACGAGTGTGTTCGTATGCAAAAAATGCCGGCAGAGACGGTGCAACAAACTGCTTCGACAACGGGATTTGGCTCTCTCATTTAATAATGGAACAATTACAGGTGGAACGTTAAATATCAATGTGAACTTGCAACAAAATAGATCCCCTGAAAAAACGAGAGAGTTCTGCAGTTTTTGAAAATTCGTATCTCCGCGCGCCCATGTAATATCCTCTATTTATCTGTAAAGTTCTTTTCTGAAGCGTAAACTGTCTCGCCCATTTAGACCCCGTTAACACGACCGGTAAAAAACCGGACCGGTACAATTCTTGCGGTACCTGACCGATTTTGGCACGGCTAGGCGTGTACGGCCCCGTGTGAACACTGTTGCAAAACGTGCCAAAATTGTTCCGACCATGAACAGGCGGTACCGTACCAGAATTGTACCGGTCCGGTTTAATTTGTACCGGTCTCGTGTGAACGGGGTCTTAGACGGCATTCTTACACGATGAGCTAGTTATTAGGTTCTTATCTGTTTTGTTCTTTTCTAAAGCGTAAACTGTCCCGCGCATTTCGACCGCGTGCTTATCATACTATCATATTATCTAATTGCAAGGTTGTTAGTTGGTAAGGAGTCCATTACTGGGAGTGACGAACTTTCACATTAGGACTGTCCACCAACACTGTAGATTATGTGCTATTTTTAGCATCTTATGAGCAGGAGTCCATTACTAGGAGTGACAAACTTTCACATTAGGACTGTCCGCCAATACTGTAGATTATGTGCTATTTTCAGCATTTTCAACACAATCTTTTCGTTATCATGTTCAATTATCTGAAGGTCCCCGACCTTCAGATACGAACGATTACGAAATAGATCGATTTCTTCAGACAAGACCGTTTGTTAGGTAACTATTTCAATAGGAAATGCGATTCTATAAGATAAATCGCACTTATTCTATTGCTTGTGTGTGAGCAGGTCTCACATGGCAGAATCAGTACATGGGCGCTCGGGCCGGTATATGAAATTTATCTTCTCATGTTCAAATTTGATATCTCACTGTTCAAAACTTGAACACTGAAAGATAAATTCCACCCCAGCGCGCCTATGTCTTATTCTCTATATCCGTATTATCTTTATTATGCATTTACTGGACGCATGGGGTTCGCCTTTGCACTTAGAGCAAGATCGTCTTTGCTCGGAACGAATTAGGAAGTGGCGTAAATCAATCGCCCAGTCGCGCACAAGGTTCCAAATACTGCTATACTACCAATCTCTCTTCGTAGTTAATTATTTAAAGATTCGATTTAAGAGGATATCTAAATGATCCACCCGTCTATACTACTCTCTTCGTAGTTTATTATTTAAAGATCCGATTAGAGGATATCTAAGATGATCCACTCGTCTCTTAGATCGTACTTCACTTTGCGAGAGGAGAATTCTGAACAACGCTATAGATTGTCCTATCCATAACCGACCCAAAATCGGAAAGTAGAATATTATTAGTTGCTAACGTTAAAGCGTTTCTCAATAACACTTGCAGGGAACGATTCCATGACAGCAAATGCTCCATTCTCGAACCCAGAGCTCCCCGGCTCGTCGCCTCGCAGGGGAGGCTCTGGTGACATCCATTTGAGGGCCATCGCTGATTGGCTGAAACAGCGCGCACGCGTACATAATGTAGCTTAGTCTCGCTTTGTGAAAACGTATCTGTCAAAATATCATTGGCATTCGTTTCCTAGTCGTCTTTTCAACCTATGTCTCCGCCTTGAACGCTACAAAAGTATTTCTTAGGCATAAAACCACCATTTTCGTATACGCATGCGTCGGTGGCTGTCACCAAAGCCTTCCCCGCGACGTGACGAGCCGGGGAGCTCTGGTTACTAGAATGCAAATGCTCCTCCAAAGCCCCCAAAACGTGCGAGAACTTCCGGGCCAGGCACTTTGGCGCCACAAATGTTGAAGACGGGTCGTCCGCTTTCTAAATGACAAAAATCCAGGATTTTTCCAGGAGGTCTTTAGTAATTTTTCCAGGAACTTTCCAGGAGTTGCTTTTTTTAGTAACATACACACTTCAAAATAATCTGCTATACTATATTGGACCGATCTACGGCAAATTACATACTTTCTTTTCTATTCACTCTTGTCGCAGTATGCTAACAATGCAAACGTCATAATTTGCAGCTCAAAATCAGATTGAAGAAACTGACTCATTCAATCAGATTTGAGCTGAAACATTTTTCCAAAGATTTTCCTTAACATTCAAGGACTTTCAAGGACTTTACAGGAAAGAAACGAAAATCCAGGATATTCTAAGATTTACAGGACGCATACGAACACTGTGAAGAAGCATGCATTGTCCTGGAAACGTCATAAACGAGTTTTTGTTTGTTGCATGATTACATAACGCATGAGAAAATTTCGTGGTGAAGTCAGACGTCTCTACTCGTAAAATGAATATGCGATGGAGTGAAGGGACGGCTGAAATTTAGGCTATAGTCGCATGTTCTCTTCAGTAACAATGCCACGCGAGCCCATTCTTATGACTCAAACGTTCGTGCTCTTCACGCCATTGGCGAGATTTTGTCTTGGACTTTTCGTAGTCCGCTAATATGTCATCCATCCAAGACCTCATGTGTTCGAGGACCATGTTTAAGTTGGCAATATGTCGGGCGTTTTTCATGTTTACGTCACTGACTTCTTCCTGGAAAATAAAACAAACAAAACAATGAACGATTTATTCAGATGTGCCCAAGCCGTGTCCCACAACTACCAGAATGCAGCGCGCCCTCTTTGATAGTTCGTTCGACAAATGTCCCACATCTACCGACATGCAGCGCGCGCGTGCGTTATAGCTGGAATCTTCCATTGAAAGCTCTTGTAGCTTGCAAAATTCTTCCTTCAGGTATATAGGCTTTCCTGGATCATTGAACGAACTTCAGAGTTGACCTTTTGCAACTTCTGTAGTCGCTGTGTGAAACTTTGACTCAAGTTGTATGTCCAACCTTTTGACCACTTCCTGAGATATAAATTTTGACCATAAAATGTCTCTAGACCAATTTAGAATGAAGAAAATCAGAGGAAAAACAACCCTGCAAATTACACACTAGGTTCCCACATACACATTCTTCTAAAATTGGTTATTCTGAATTCAGAAACGGTCAGAACGTTTCGAAAACGTTGCGTGTGGACTTTTTATTTTCTTCGCTATTGGTCTTACTGCAATTTTTATTTTTCTGCGAACTCTACGCCGTCTAACAAACTGCGGTTTGTCTTCCGTCAATTAAACGAGTGAGATGTTTGACAGATTTTTTTTTAACTAATAAGGACGTCTAGCTAGAGTCTTCAAATCCAAATTTTCCACCATAAAGTGCAAACGAAACTGAGAAAAAGTCCATGCGTTTGCAGGTTTGTCTTAAAAGCTGGATGGCCAGAAGCCAAACTCAGTGAGTTTAAAGGGGCTGTGTCACGGTTATTTGAATAAATTTGTAAATAGAGCTCTAAATTTGTATGTAATCATCCCCAAATCACTTATATCACTTGGTATTAGCCTAATAAGCAATGTAGGTAAGTTTTAGTGGCAAGACTTCCGATTTACAAGCAAATTTTGATGTACATTCAAACTTTGAAAACTTGTCATCCTGACAAGATTTCAAAAACCCAGTCTTGCAATCCATTTCCATCCGCTCTGTAACAGGTCCGTGAAGCCTACAATCATGATCGATTTGTAGCTAAAAGGCTATTTAACAAACCTAGACCAGCATTTTGGCTATCCATAAGTGTGTTTCTATGTTTTTTTACGTCGCCAAAAGTGTGCTAAAATCGCGACACAGTTTGGAGTTCGGAAATGCAAACATTTACCCTGGGGATCAGAGGCTGCAACTCTGGGTTCGCGTTTGTGTTGTTTCTCGGGAAACTCAGAGCTGGCGTATCGTTGCGCTCGACCTTGCCTAAAATTTTCTAGCTACGCTCGAACATTTTAATTCTTCGGACCTATTCTTCGAGCCTCTGGTTTCCAGGGTAGCAAAAATTTGGAGTTCCCAGAATTATGAAAATCGCAGTAAAGTAACTCTTTACTAACTGACAAAAATCTACCGCAATTGGCGTGACTTTATACTTTATTTATAAATAATACGTACCAAAAGCCTAATGGTAGAGGCATATTAAAATATCATTATTTATAAATTTCTCAGTTTTTTCAATTAGACTCATTGTGTTTCCTGCAATTCCATTTTAATTTCCACAAAAACTCTTGAAAATGTCGCTGTTAAAAATCCACAACATTCCCCTAATTTGAGCTCAAGTGTATGGCTGGGTAGTTTCTAAGAAAATATACGGCGCAATTCTCACGCTCTTCACGTGATCAATGTTTTGACGGGAAAACCGTAAAATACCAAAACATGGCCTGTGGTTCGATGCATCAGTAAACTTATTCCTTCAAAATATCAAGTAAAATATCTTAATGTTCAGTTACAAATAGAAGTCAAATTCTTCCCTTTGCTTACCAGATTTGCTTTGAACTGTGCAATTTCTGCCTTAATCCTGCCAATGTCTTCATCCATAGCTTTTTTCTGGCTTGTTTTACACGCGTGTGAACATGACGCTCAGAGCAAAATACCGATCACTGCAATCAGAGACAAGAACTGAAACTGGATCTGACGACATCAATCAAAATTTTGACGTCACTAACGTTGCGCGCGTTTTGCCCGTTACTAGTACCCAGGGGCCGGTTCCTGAAAGGTTGGATAAAGTTATCCACGGATAAAAGTTATCTGTTGTATAGGTTTTGTTCAGGATTTATCCGTTAGATAAGCGTATCCACTGATAACTCCTAACTGGCCTTCTAGGAATCGGTGTACAGCTTTTAAGGAAGTACCAGAATTTGAACATCGCTAATTATAAAATAACTACTCGAACTAGTCAAACTAAGAAAAAGTAAAATTTAAGATCATTCTTGATACAAAGGTATTCGCGGTGTCGAGTATTACTATAAGGAACATTTACTGTTACTTTAATTTGAGAAAATGTACCCCAAAGCACATTGATATTTTTTATTCAGGTTCCCTTATTTTTATCTTAAAAAAATATACACCCACTCAACATCTTGTAAATCTTTCTCCAGGAATTAAACTCTATTACTTTTAATGACCTTGATGGGTTTTTGGAAAAAGACGTTTCCTGACTTTCCAGGTCTTTGTGGAACCGTAGGAACCCTAGCACACTGGAAGCTATCCAAGAACGACCACCCCCACCCCCCTCCCCCCCCAAAAAAAAGCAAAAACAAGAAATACATTTCTCTCTTATCTCTGGGGATTCTCTGTCCGCTTCCCCTACTTTTGGGTCTGGTGCCAATAATCAACTGCTGAGATGTTTGTGAAATATTGCTGATGACATCGACATCCCGATGTCAGTTATATACATTTCTTGTGCCGCTAATTTCGATTCTAAGCTATTAGTCTAGGAGCAGATCTTGAAAAGAGGCCTAGAAAGTGTTTTTCGTAGCACCCTTCGCGCAGACCCGGGAAAGTAGCATAGGATGATAGGTATGTGTATAAGGTTTAATTTAGGCCGGATGTTACAAATGAGCCACATCTTGTAAAAATAGACTATATTTTTAGTTGGGAGGCCTAAGCACGTCAGAACGTGTCCCGAGTAGATGTACCGAAGAAGTTACGAAGTCGAACCGATCGCATCCGAACTTGTTCACGGGGGCTTTCGAGGTAGCCGAAGACTCTCCGAAGATGTTCCGAACTTGAGTTGCTCGAGTTAAGAAAAGTAGCCTTTTTTCAAAAGTTGCCAAAAAGTGGCCGAGCAACTTGTGGTTAAGCCTACCCGCGATATTTATAGAGAAGTTGGTTATGAAAGATATCTGATCGACAGCTGAACAAATACATCGTACAGAATTCATTTTGCTTTTATGAAATGAATTTAATTAACACACAGCAAATGGAAATGGATGAAAAACCAACTCTTGTCTCTCATTATTTACTTAAGAACATTAACAATACAAACATTTCTCTATCGCGCTTTACAACAGCTCTTGTGACAAATAAGATTTCTAGAAAGCAAACTAGAGATCTCATTTGCTGCTGAAAGTCCTCGGTTATCTTCAAAAACAGCGCAATGTTAGTGCTTCCTATTTTGGCGATTTCTATTAAGGAAGTTCAAAGAACAGAAAATATTTTGTCTAAGAAGTTTTGTTCTGGTGAGAATGGTGTCCGCCTTAGCTTGTTGACGCTAAGTTGGCTAGTGAAAGGGAGAAACAACTTCAGTCATTTTAATCTCGAAACATTTTGGTATTGTCTTATTGAAGTGTCTAGCATTATTTTTCCGGAAAAATAGTAAAATGCACTTCGATAAAACCCCTCATCGAAAAAACAACAGGATATGAGTAACTTTGAAGCGGTCAGAATAATGTTTTTACTTATAGAGGTTTATAATCATCACCCGAACTTCAAACACATTCTTGAATCGAAAAGACTTGTCTTTTTCAACATTGCTTAAACATAAAGCAAAGCTTCATCTTGGTCTTGGAACACCGCGTCACTAAGAAAATCAAATGAAGAATTGTTTGAATATTTAAAAATAGGGAGAGCATTTCAATTCGTGGAGTTTTTGTTGTGGGAATTACCGACAAAACACTGACAGTTTATGAACTGAAGCCACGAAAATAAAAAATAAAAAGTTTAAAGGAAACAAGTTGTCCATTCATGAAGTCTCAGTTGTCGGCGAGCGTTCTTAGCCACATTAGAACTTCCATTTAGGAAACTATAGCGATTTGAATAAAGTCAACGACATTCTGTAGTGATCGATCGTAATCTATAAAATTGAATACTGGAAATGAATTCAAATTCAATTTCACTTTCTATCCTTTAACAGCAATTGGAGCGAATATTCTAGCCGGATTAGTTTTGTGATTTCCGAAATCAATAGTCGATGATAACATGAAAGTCATTTGCAATATCAGATAAAACTGCTTTTTAGAATATAACTGATAAACATTTATGTATAGTTTGGCTTTTTATAGTTCCGCATTTGGATTATACCATGATGAAAACTCTGTCACTCTTTAGCGAAATATCCGGCATTGCTTTTGTAGCTTTTACGATCTAATTCCTTCTCACCGAATGAGAAAAAAAGGTGTTTAAGATAAAGTTTAAATTTATTTTTTGTTTTTCTACCGCTCTGCAAGTGTTTATATTTCATGTTAGTTTTTATTCGTTCATTACGCTTGGTCCCGTTACGGTTACCTAGCAACAACCCCATGAACAAGACAAAGGTCCAAGGTCCTTGTGGAATCGCATCTGTTATTTTCACCAAACTCTTTGCTAATTTCGGTGTTTAACACCTTTCTTGCGACTCTTAAGTGCACTGTGAGCTAAAACGCTTGCTGTCGGTGCAATCATTCATCGTTGACGTAAGCCAATGCAAGGTCACTGCCCAACTTTCCCCAGAAGTCCCGAGTGAAGTAAATGAATTTAATTTTCGTTCGCTATATGCTTTCACTGCTTTAGGGTTTTGCATCAGTTTTCATTTCTAAACCTTATCCAAGCTTTGTAACGGTATAAATAGAAGATAATACAGGAGACCAGGATAATTAACGTAATATCCTATTCATAAAGGCGAGCCCGGCAAAACACGTAAATTATTCAAAATTCACAGGATGGAAAGTCCCACCGGATGGCCTTTTCGAGGTTTCTGTCGCCATCAAATCTTGAATTGTTTCCGATTCATTGCAGTCTAACTCTGTATATACATAATCATTGTCAACGTCTTCCTGTTTTTCTTTCTCTTGCTCGCTTTCGGCGTCGATTTTTTGTAAAAATCTGCTAACCTTTGCTGTCACTTCTTGTAGTTCCAGCTCGTTCAGCGAGCTCCCCTTGCGGGATATGCTCAACCCGCGGGGTGTTGTTGCACCTGAAGAAATGGGGCTCGAGTTACCGGGGCTTCTCGCTCCTCCATAACTACTCCGTCTATCCCGTCTGGGTATTCCAAGCTCTTCCCGCTTCATCTGATCGATAGCCACGAGCCCACCAGCTCCTATAGGAGGCAAAGATTGCCGTCGCGGCTGATTAAATGGCGGCTTCAGTAGGTTCACATTTGTAGGGCTACAAGAGCTTGGACTCGTTGGTGAAGTTAACAGCTCGGTCGGGTTCAGCGGGTCTGGGATTCCTTCCGAGAGAATACGCCTTCTATTTGCCACAGGCGATTTTCTGGGGTCCGAAGCGCCCGGTAGAGTTGCAGTTAGGACAGAAGGCGGCGTTGAATAGCGCCTGGGTAAGCGAGGACTGAGCTGGCGACCTTCAGGAGTTGTCACAGCCAGCCGGGAGCGCATGTAACTCTCAGCCTCCGCCAGCTCCCGCTCGAGTTTCTTTTTCTCTCTATTAATCTCCTTCGCGACCGACCCTTTATGGTTATCCAAACTCCCGAGCTGTAATTTCAATTTGCGGTCGGCAAGGGAGTTCATAGACAGTGTCTTATCCGCGTATTCCGTGCGTTGGTACGCCATTTCAACTCTATGCTCAGTCAGAGAATCAAAGAACTTTCACCAGCAGGAGCACTGGTTGGTTACAGTAAACCAGTCTTCAAATATTATTCGGTAATCGAGTATATTCGTTCGCTCCGCACCAACCGGGATCGTAACCAGTGCTAGAATGAGAAGCAATAATTATGCAAATGCGCCTCGTTGCGTGGTTGATGGGTAATTTATTTTGGAGTGTGCACCTGTCTTTGTATAAATGAAGCTAGGGTTCTTTCTCATTTCCAAAATCGCATCTTAAGTAGCTAGAATTGGCAATTTCTACAGCCATCGTAATAATATATAGTTCTATCTCCTTAAACTTGACTCACAACAAAAGCCAATTCTACGGTCATGGCGAGAAAATTACTTTTATTGCTTCCTGTGGTGTTAGTGCGCGTTGGTAACGGGCTGCGACGTCGGGAGAGAATAACTAGGCTTAGATTTAAACTTGAAAATTGAAAAATAAAGCCTTAAAACACCAACAAACCGCAACTAATTTTAACATGCATAAAACTTCAGAGATCTTCAATAAAGGTCAAAATAGAGGAAAGAAATGGGTAAAATTAAAAGGGAACACAGGAGAAACGAATATATTTTTATAGTTTTATTTACCGACAATTGCGTACATAACATTTTGACGATGGAGCGTCAACAAACTGGACAGTTTCCAACTAAACAAGTTTTATTATTCGTTAAAACTCCACTCAATAAAGTTCTTAAAATGACCAGAAGTATCGCTTACATTATTAATGTTTACACTTCTTACGGCGGTCGACTGCGAATTGAAATCTATGTCAACAATGCACGACACCTATTCTGGTTATCGGTAGGAAGAGGGGTCCGGTGGTCTGGGATTGAAACCTCTTTTTTGGTTGTAAGCGCGCCGAGACCTATAAACGCTCCTACAGTATTATGAAAGAAAGTTTAGCCGGTTCAATCTGGCCAGCACAATTTAGGTTGGGTTATCATTGCGAGTTCTTCTATTTGGATTACACAAGCCCCCAATGACTTTTCTTTTCATATAGCTAACAAGTCTCATCGCTCACTTCATCCCCAACTACTCTCTGTACAGCCTTACAGCTGTTTCAGGTAACACGCGACTTCGCCGTTGCCGCCAGAGTTTGGCAGTTGGGTTTTCTGTGCTGTCCATCAATGCAATCCGTGTCCGTGTGAGCCAATCATATCCCTACTCAGTGCATTCGATTGGCTTCCCTTGCGAGACATGTCGCGACAGAAGCCAATTCACTGCACTAGGCGAAACTAGGCAAGGATCTGATTGGCTCACATGGTTAGGAAAACCCAGCTGCCGATGTTTTGAACGCGCTGGGTCGCGTGTTACCTGAAACATCTGTAAGTGCTTTCCCTTTATTTTTACTGTTACTATTATTAATTCTAATCTATTCAGTTCCTATAATGGGGACATTTCATGCTATTGGGAGCTCAGGTACCCTGGGTACCAGAGTCTCCAAGCTCGACTCCTTCCAAACTTCACTCGTTTACAAAACGCATAATTTACTGATCGACGAGCGAAGCGAGAAGCCTCTGGCCTCACGTCCTTGTTTTCTCAGTTCCAGTCACGCTTGGTTTCAAGTTTCTTTGTCTCAGCTGTCAAAGTTTGATGGTTTGATGTTTGCAAGATACGCTTTGACAATTTAATCAAAGCTCAAAAGCTTTACTCAAACTGCTAGAACCACGCAAAAGTCAATATTTTCAGAACCTGTCTTTGGTCATTCTTTGAGGTTTTTAGTTCGAAAACGAGGATTATCACGCGCTTGGAATCAATTAACTTTGCATGTGCCTCCGCGCGTCGGTTTCATACGTCAAACATAACAAGAATCACGTGCTGACAGCTCACGAATCAGAAAGCGCCTTCGGTTGATATGAGCAACCAGCCAATTAGCTCCGTAGTACAAATTTTGTACTAGCGGAACTGAAAAAAAAAGGGACCATGAGGCCAGAGGCTCGTCGCTTCGCTCCTCGTGCCAAGCCGCCGCTATCGCGGCGTCTTGGCTTAAGGCTGGTTTCCATATAATCTCTTCGGTCTCATCAGTCTCGCCGATCGCATGAAATAGTGCACACGCGATCCATGGGATTCATGCGATCGTATGTTTCCATATAATCTCACCGATCGCATAGAATATGAATGTTTTGTGCGCCATTTTGA
Source organism: Scolanthus callimorphus (assembly GCA_033964015.1). NCBI lineage: Eukaryota > Metazoa > Cnidaria > Anthozoa > Actiniaria > Edwardsiidae > Scolanthus > Scolanthus callimorphus. The sequence goes on along the minus strand of CM066922.1, from coordinate 25,660,439 downwards.
AAGTGTGCGCGACCGAGATGACTGCTGGTCTCGAAACAATGAATTCTGGGATACATCCCGATCGCATCAGTCGCTTTCGAACGCTTTTGAATGTCTCCATATAATCTCATTCAATCTCATGCGATCTCCTGGATAGAACAGTGTTCTATACGCGCGATCGCGATCGTTTCAGTCTCTTCCGATCGCGAGAGAAGTGTTTCCATATAATCGCATGGATCGCGTGTACACTATTTCATGCGACTGGCGAGACTGAAGAGATCGGCGCGATTATATGGAAACCAGCCTTTAGCGTGTCAGTAAACGAGTGAAGCTTCGAGCCTCTGGTAACCAGGGTAAGGCTCAGGAGAATAACACAAAAGAAATCGCAACGGCATCAATTTTTTTTTTATTCCCGAGCCTCGCATCCAAATTGGGATTGAGTTGATGTTGATGTTGTTATTGTGTCCTACAAACCAAATTCTACGATGCCCGAAATGACTCGGGTTATTTAACAGCCGTTTCAGGTAACACGCAAGCTCGCCGTTGCGACAGCTTCGTGGAGTTCGGCTTTCTGCGTTGTCAATCAATGCAATCCGTGCGAGCCCATCAGATCATTGCCAAGTTTCGTTCGGTGCAATAGCTTGGCTTCCCGCGACAGAAGCCCATCGGCGATTCCAACTGTAATCACTTGCGCGCTTCTTTACTCAGAAATGCCTAAAGCCCTGGCTAAACTAGGACACATGTAGCGCTCAACATTGTAGCCGGACACGTTTCCTTCATGTTTCCCAGTTTAGCCACGCGAGAAACATTGTTGCGCGCAACAAATTTTGTAGCCGGGACACAAAGAAATGTTTCTTCGCAAGACAAGAAACATTAATTCATGTGTCCGAGACACACGCGTGTGATGTTTCCTAGTTTAACCAATAGGGGAAATATGAAGGACACAAATGTTGCGCGCTACATGTATCCTAGTTTAGCCGCAGCATTACCCGTCTCCCACAAGTACCAGAATGCTGAAATACCCCTGATTTACCGACATGCAGCGCGCGCGTGCTGGATTCGCACATTCACAATACTAAGGGGCCGACCATTTAACTTTTGAGGGGGGGGGGGGGGGGGGGGGGGCTGTTTTGAAAAAGAAATTGTTGAACGACATAATGACATAATGGTGAATAAAACCCTTCTTACTTATCGGAAGAATAATTTTCATCGCATAGCAGACGTATAAAAAATTATTGCACGGAAGAAAAAGCCCCCTCCCCCCCCCCCCCCACACACACAAATAATAATAATAAAAATCAACGGTCGGCCCCTAAGGCGAAACTGGGCAAGGATCTCATTGACTCTAACGGTTTGATTGACTACGCAAAATGTAAACAAAAAAAAAAAACCTGCCATATACCAACTCGATGTTATTTCAACGCTCCGGGTCGCATGTACATGGAACAGCTGCAAAAATGAGGAGTGGGTAAATCTTTTGGGAAAAGCTAAAAAAAAAAAAAGAAAAGCTTTTGGAAGTTAATTCGCAATGGTTAGTACGGTTACCGATGTCTAGTCGGATCGTTAAACACATTGGCATTTCGCAATTAGTAAGCACGAAACCAGGCTTGCCGGCGAGAAAAATAAATCAGTTTCTGACGCACAATTCATAGTTCCGATCAAACAATGAAAGCATTTCACGCTATCTGGAGATACCAATCAGTGTTGGAAAGATTCTCCCACGGGAACTGATCGTGTCCCACAAACAGTATTTCAGGACTTCCGAAATCAGTCCGATTTACAGCACTTTTTTTCCATTTACGACAGTATAACTTCGATGATCCGAAGATAAAGATATCTGGTAAACCAAAGCGGGATCGGAATATTTTTGGACTTTTTTAAAGGAAAACTCTGTTTTGTTTGTGGGACATAACAACAGTTACTATGGCTTTGAATGACAGGTCGGAACTATGAATAGAGATGTTTTCTAAGATTCCTGGTTTCGCCATGCAAGGCAACATGTTGCACGGAAGTTAACGTGTGGACAAAGTGGCGATGTTGACCGCGCACGCGCGCCTTATCTCTGGTTCGGTTCCCGGCGCCATGGCTTATTGTAAATGGACTTCGTTTTTATCTTGCCAAACACTAACAAGGTTTTGTGAAAAATATTTATTTTTACTTAAAATATTGTTCCACTAGCGCGCGCTTTACTCGTAGTATAGGGTCTCAGAGTTCCCTGACTACAATCGGCTCTCGAATCTGGCCGACTACAATTATCCTCTTGATCTTTTTCCTTTATATCTTCTCCATCCTAAATACGCCATATAGGCACTAAAATGATGTCTACTGAACGGATTGCAAGGGGCTCCTCTCCTCACACTAAGGCGCGCACTTTACACGTAGAGTTCCCTGACTACAATCGGCTCTCGAATCTCGCTGACTACAATATTATCCTCTTGATCTTTTTCCTTTAGATCATCTCCATCCCAAATACACCATATAGGTACTAAATGTCTACTGAACGAGTTGCAAGGGGCTCCTCTCATCACAGCAAGGTACGCTTTACATATAGGCTATCAGAGTTCCCTGACTACAAGCGGCTCTCGGATTTCGTTGCCTACAACTATCCTCTAGGTGTTTTTTCATTTATATTGTCTCCATCACAGACACACTAAATGGTCACTAAATGTCTACTCAACGAATTGCAATAATAAGGCGCCGTTCACACGTAGGCTCTCAGAGTTCGCTGACTACCATCGGAATTCTCTTGATCCCTTTTTCTTCCAGATTGCCTCAATCGGAAATACCCCAAACGTGTACTTAATGTCCACTGAATGGATTACATGACGAGCCTTCTCGCAGAATTCGCTCTCGCGAGGTCGCATCAACACACCGCGGAGAGGGAAATTTGAGTGGCCAGATCTAAAATTGGAAAACAGTCAAAATACCATTCAGTCTGGCGTTAATGATCAACAGCCTCGGACGAACATTTTGACCAGCTAGCCGCTCAAAATTCGTGTGCAGAGAGAGAAATTATTGAATGATTTCGTGTGAAGTGCGTGTCCTAGTTCTGTGCTGTAGAAAATGTCAGTGATTGCAGGATTCCTACGCTCAGAAATTTGACAAAATCCAGGAATTTTAAGGAGCTGTTTCGGAATTTTTCCAGGAGTTTTCCAGGATAATTATCAGTCATGTCAGTCCATGTTCGAAAACGTTTCAAGCTTGAAAACAGTTTTTAGAATACTTCGTTCTTGATTTTGTGACTGATGAAATTCGTTTTATTTTCCAGGACTTTGCCGAACATTTACAGCAGAACATTTACTTTATTAAGAGGAAGTTTTTCGGCGATTGCGTGACGCGAATCTAACGCTAAATCCTAAAAAGTGCGACTTTGCGAAAACACAGTTGAAATACTTAGGTCACATTGTAACACCGTCCACAGGGTATGCATTCGCAACTTTGGAATTTCCAGAGGTACACAAGAGAAAGAGGAATTTCCATAGGGGTGAATTTCCATAGGTGGAGAAGCAGAGAAGGAAGTGGAGAAGTGTGGAGGGAAGAGGCGGAGAAGGAGGAGATGGAGAAGGAAGTGGAGAAGTGGAGACCCGGAGGAGTAGGAGAAGGAAGTGGAGAAGAGAAGGAAGTGGAGAAGTGTGGATGGAGACGTGTGAAGAAGGAGGAGGTGGAGAAGGAGAAGAAGTGGAGGAGGAGGAAGTGGAGAAGGAGGAGGAGGAGAAGGAAGTGGAGAGGGAGGAGGTGGAAGGACGAGTATCAGGAGGAGGAGAAGGAGCTACAGCAGCAGCAGGAGGAGCAGCATACTACTTTTCGTGGGTGTAGTGCTGGGGAAAATATGAAAACTGTGATGTGATGATGGAAACAACAACTAACTTGGATGTGACTTGTGATATTTATGTTCTTCATTCCTCTGGACTTCGCACTTCACAGATGCAGATGTTATAGGCTGGATATAGATAACAAATAACAATGTTTCAGTAAAGAAATACAGCCATGCTAAAGCAACGGTACAGTACAGGTATGTTCTAGTGCAAGAAGGATGCTCATTCCGGGAAGCAGGCCAAAACGAGTTAGTAAGCCTGCTGAACCTTAGCTTGGCTGGTGTAAGCCTTTCTGTTCGGTCAGATGCGATACCAGTAGACGGAGTCCTTAGAGAAGGATCTCCCTGGTACTTTCTTGTGTGCAAACATTACCTTTTCAAAGATATTAAATATAAATTATTGTTTCCAGTAGTTCAGACAGCAGCTTAGCTGCGTGATGTGTTCATTGGTGTGTAGGGTAACAGTGGGTTCTGCCATTGCTGGCTCTGCTACTGAACTACGCACTCATCTATCACTAACTTCATCATCACTACCACAGACCGCACGCAAAACTGATTAAGGCAAGTGGTCTTATCCATTCAGAGGCCGTTTCCTCTTCGTTGTGAGCTTTTATTGGCAACACCTCTTCTCAAATGCCCTACAAATGGATCTACTAAAATCTAATCTTCTAGCAGAAGCCTTTTCCGTCCGTAGTGTATCCAGGGCATTAGTTTCCTTATTGGCTTTCTTGCTTACACCTATTTCAAAAATGGCTGCTTTGGGAATTGGTCTTTGGTGAAGAAAAAGGAAAGAATTGTTAAATTTAGGTAGATTAGTTGAAAGAGACAAAATACAACAGGAATACTGTAATAACATTATCTGTAAACTTTTTTTTTTCCCAGCTTCCCGCCCCGATTAGCTTTATGCTATTTGCGGGTTGACTGATGACTGTATTCTATGTTTTATATTGGAAATAATAAAAATATTGTATTGTATTGTATTGTATTGGTGGTGGAGCGCCATTGTTTGGTGCATTGTATTCCGCCCTTCAACGACCCAAATGCCAAAGCAACGTTTATTGAATTAGGTGTATATCCTCTGAGATGCAAACACGCTCCTCCAAAAATGAAGTTTGCTTCTACTGCCACTTACCTGAGGTTTTCCTTAGATCTTGGACCATGCCACTGAAGCACTATTATAGCTTGTGCAAACTCTATCACAAAACAGGAAAAACCTGTAAGCCCACATATCTAACCGTGACAAGCAGCTAAGGAGGTCAGTTGTATCTGTTTTCAGTCGATGGAAATGGGTGCTTTCTCCGAATGGGTATGTCGCTAGGCTGACAAAATGGCGGCTGACTGAAGCTCTTTATCTCGGGTTGTAGTTCAGACAGCAGCTAAGCTGCGTGATGTGTTCATGGGTGCGTAGGGTAACAGTGGGTTCTACCATTGCTGGTTCTGCTACTGAACTACGCACTCGCCCCATCACTATCTTCATCATCACTACAATGTATCTAGACATCCAATGTTTTTCCGAAAGAGAACGAGCACCAGAAAGAGCACTTTCACTAATAGCAAGAGCTTAAGAGAAAATCCATTTGGTGACTGAGTAACCCCAGGCTGTGATGGAAAACAAAACTTGTACCGAAGTAATATCAGGTACTATGCATCCCAGTAAACCGCGGCAACGTTCAGTTTTTCGACCCGCCGGCGAGTGAGCTTAAAAATGATCGCGTGATCGCTTTTTATGTACCACGTGATGCGTTGTTTATGTACCACGTGATCAATACTTTTTGAGCATCCATTGTTTCGTTGCTCTCAAACGAAGCTAACGCCAAAAAAAACGAATGTTGCCGCGGTCAAATGGGATGCATAGTACATTGAAATTCTGCCTGAATAGAATTTTCCAAACGCTATAGATGTTTCTTAATAAAATATATTCAAAGTAGTAGCAAATAGTACATGAAAACATTTGTTGTTAAGTAATCATCCATGCAAGAACTAGGCAAACCTCCATTGTTCTACGGCATTGAAGGTTCCCCACGTAGGATATGCCCTATTTTCTTACCACAGTAAGTTATCATGACTAGTAACATAATAAGAGTGAAAATTTGATAGATTTCGACTTGCTTTGAGAACATATGGCAACGAAAAGTCTCTAGACCAATCAGATTAAAGAAGAACAAAGGAGTGAGAATCAGCATTTTACGCTAGGTTCCCTACATACAAAGTCTTTACAAATTGCATATCCTGTTTGTGAGTACCACAAGTGCTTATGTCTCCCTAAAAATCCTCAGACAAGTCTTTCTAGCATAGTGAATTTACTGATTTTCATGTCTAAGCCAATGAAATTGCCTATATTTTCAATAGAAATTAATTGCATTCCAGCATGCTTTGCCGTTGGCTTGCCTAGTTCTTATACGGACCATTACTTAATTTCAGTCCACTTAACCATTTCTCAGTGTTTTGTGAGAACTTCAAAATTCGCAATTGATACAATGAAACCGTGGATGTCAACTATAAAGCGAAGGTGCACTTACTGGCTCTGGTATACCAGTACTGACTGCGACTATTATCTGAACCCCACTACAAGAGCGAGCTTTTCCAGGGGAGCTACTACCGAAACCGGTAGACTGTTTATCGGGCTCGACAAAAAGCACTCGTCTCACAAGAAAACCTTGACGAGTCTGCTTGCATTCCTTCACGCGAAATCATTCATGCGTTGTGTCTCTGGCAAACAAAAACTTAAAGTTTCGGGAAATAATACACTGATTTGTGTTTCTTTACCCCATAAAATTATTAAAACACAAGCAGATGGCTTTTCTTGTGTTTTTAGTTCGAAAAATTGCCAAATAAAATATTTGACTTGCACGCATCGCTGACCTCAGTAAAGGAATTCAAACTACATCGTGAATGTTTTTGTCTGGAGACGAGTGCTTTTTCTCGAGCCGAAAAAGCAGTCTACCGGTTTTGGTAGTAACCCTATTTCCAAGGGGGTCTAACCCAATAGGAACCAATGAATATTTTTCCAAGGGGTTGGTTACTCATTCCAAAGGGGTCATAAAGGGAAAAAACACTCTTCCGAGGTTGTTTCTGTGCAGGTGGGTGGGTGCGGATGATAAATTGAATGGCCATGCAGGTATAAACGTTTTTCATACTAGGTTCTCACCTCTTTAGCAGAGCAGCACTTGCATTTTGGTCACCTGAACATAAACACCTGCATATAATAAAACAGACAGACAAAAAAGTTATCATGTGAAGAAATCAAACTCCATCCGACCTGAAAATCCTAAAACATATTCATGACAATTTTAGGTGTTAACACATAACAATAGAGCGGAGTTCATATGACTGTAGTGAAACCAATCACATAGTTATTACACGAATTCTGAATAAAACCTATAGGAGTGAATAGAAAGTGATTACCAATTACTCACGACAGTCATACGGAAACCGCTCTTTGTATATCATATTATTAGTAATTACAAATGCGACAAGAGTATACCTAACTTCAGAGCACAAAACAGTAACAAAACTAGTAGCAAAACTTGATGTAATAAAAAATGAAGTTATAATAAAAATCAAAGTTTTTTTCCACATCTAAATTAAACTCTTCAGCTTCTTTAAACACTCAGCACACTATATGTAAGTCACATGACGGAAGGCAAAAAAATATTGCTCAATAACGATCAACTGTTGTGAATATTTTCCAGATATTTTCCAACACTATTAGGCATGTTTTTAGAAATGACAGATAAACATAAGTTAATTGTTTCTGATACAAGAAAACCCCATCCATAACCCAACAACAGTATCTGCTTTGATGTAAAATCTGAAGATATATAAGCCATAACGTCACAACTGCATTCCATATATTGACGCATATAAAGTAGATGCAATACTTTCTGCTCTTCAGAGAGGCACTTTATGCTGAATCCGATGGGCATGTTGTTCTTGAAATATATTTTCTGGTCTCTGCTCTTGACTGTTGCAGTCACTTACCATGTATTCATGACAATTTCAATGTCTAGCGCCTTCTAAGTGATAACAGGAATTTCTTATTATGTGGGATTCCTCTGGTGATTATAAACCTTTTCTGGAGTCTTACACCAAATTCAAAAAGGTTACTTTGGGAATTGGTCATTTTGGGAATTGGTCATTTTGCTTGCTTTAGTGATCGCCAACAATAGCACTTGATGACCACAAACCAAATCCCAAAGCAACCTTTTGGAAATAGGTGTATTCCCATTCAGGATAAATCATTCTAGTTCCCCCCACAGAGATATATCTATCATCAAAAGTTTGCTTTCTTCAATAATGATTCAATGTGAACTATAATGAACACTTTTAAATGGGACACGATAAATTCTGGATGTCTCGCTAAGAATTCCATAGAATTGATTCAACAATTGCAATGCTACATGGTGGTCTCAAGAAAACAAAACTAAAAATGCGTCAAACATTTGCTAAAGGGGGATTTTTGGTCAGAAAATGGGAATTTCTGCTGTTTTCCAAACTTAACCCATTTTTAGTGTTCCAAATTATGTCATACCCCAAAAACATTCAGAATAAGTTTCTAAAAACCTGCCACCAATGTTTGTATAGACAGACTTTTTTCTGACGTGTTTTGAGAACCCTGAGACAAGGGTGTGTGATCTCTCGGAATACAACAAAATTTAGCTTTTCTTTCAGCTGAGATGGAATTAGCCTTAACAGGAACATAATTTCGTGAAGATACAAGACACATTCGGTGAAGATACCAAGACGCTTTCATGAAGATACCAAGATGCATTCGGTGGGCGCAATGGAATTTCTCCAACTTCTTACTTAGTAGCCATCAATTCTGGTTAATCCAGTACTAGGATATATTTGGCATCATTATACTATAGTTATGCATTTCTTAGGCGTATATAATCATCAGACTAAAGTTATGTGTACTTACTCAACATTTTCTGAGGTAAGGCATCACTGTATTCACAATAGCTTCATCGTGGTGTGAACAGATCAGCTGCAGGTTGAGTGCGCGTTTAATGCTAGAACTTACAGAAATAGTGCCTTGCTTTCACATAACTTATTCCACAGTAAGGACAGAAATGTAACTGAGCCAAATCAGTCAAATCCACGCACAAATTGGCATGTTTTTACATGATGACTTCAGTTCACCAAACCTGTACATTTGGAAACATCTCATGGAGCCGTTTTCTTTTTTTTTTCTTTTTTTATTGACGCCATGCAAAATATAAAATCAGCATTTGGCGTTTGTCCAATAAGGTAAACTAAAACGGATTCGGTATTTACAGTTATCATTTTTTAATTTTGTTTCTTTCTTTTTTCAGTTGGACGCATTGTTTGACATTATTGCAAAGGTGTCCTTTTATGCACTTTTCTCTTTCAGTAATACACTTCCATAAATATTTTGCAATCAATTTTTTTCTTGATTGACGCTTATAAATTCCATGAAGGCTTCAGTAGATGTCTTTACCAAAAGATCAACAATATTTTTCCTTTTCATTGAACTGTATAATTTTTTCCTTAAAAGTACTGTATCCCGAGCATGATATAAAAAAAAATGTTACTCGTTTTCTACATCCGTTTACCTGCACGGAATGTTTTTTTTCTTAAGATGAGGCTACCCTGAATAAATATCTGCTATGTTTGCTATTTTGTCATACAAGAACTCTTTATCCGGCTTTCCGCAGCAACAACCTGTTCTGGATCAACACATATTTGTGTTACTGCTAGTAAATTTGTCAAAATCAACATGATAAGTTGATTCACTAAAATCAACATGATTTTATGACTTGAGGTTTATTGAAGAAATAAGCCTGAAAGTGGTATTTTTACATATTGTTCTTGGCATTTTTCATGAATGGGTTGCAGTGACGACTGTTCGTCTTTTAGACAAGACAAAAATGTTGCATCATATGCACTGAGGCAAGCCTTTTGGTGGCTGAAGTCAGTGTTAACACATCAATGAAAAACACTACCACTGTACGAATTGCTACGCGACCTCAAAATTCAATGTTGCGATTTGCAATTTTTAGCCATCAATCAAACCAAAACGCTGGATTTGGCTACTTCAGTGGGTCTTCATTGATTGGTAAATCAACCAAAATGGTTTTAAGCTATCCTTTGTCTTCCTTGCCTCGAATGTTTAACTTTCTGGTTCAAGAAAATTGAAATTTCAATTTTCTTGCGTAAAATCGCCAATCGCAACAGCGAATTTTGAGGTCGGGTAGCAATGCATAAGGTGGTAATTAATCATGCTTCACATCGTAGCCACGTGCATAGCCAATACGCTGGTCTAAAGAGAAGCCATTCCTAAAACAAATGAATGTTAGTATAAACCAACTAATGGTCTATTACAAATCCTGCATTCTGATTGGCTGAGCTACTAATGGTCTATTAGTGATAGACCGTGCCTGGCAAAACCACCACCTTTCTTTGCAAGAAAACTTGTTTTTTTTTTCAACATAAATAATGGAATTCATTGCCAAAACCGACCAACTAGTTGGTTTATACTAAAACAATTAGACCTCTCGTCCTCATGTGCTATGACATCAATAGACCATTCGGCCTTCGGCCTCATGGTCTATTCATCATAGCACATTCGGCCTTGAGGTCTAATTGTTAAATAGTTTCTTCACGGAACAGCCCCAGCTAAGAAGTACACGCTGTTATAATGAAAGTGGCGATGAAGCAATTTTGTGACTCCACAGAAATAATATTAAGTCAAATAAAAAAAGTCATTTTTTACTAATAGGTTTCAATTTTTGGGAAGTGAACAATCAGCCATGGCACAGGAAACCCTGTGGGTCAGTGGTGTGAAGTTTACTCCAAAAGAAATGTAAATCGAAAAACGTAAAATCATGAGCCGTTCCTAAGACAAATGTGGGAACTCTATTGTCTAAGTACAATTGGCTCATGATTAGACCGGTTTTCGCGCTAAGCTTGAATTAAATTTGCAGCCTGAAACATTTTAAATTGATACACAAGCAAAACAAATGAGGTTTTATAATAGATGATTCTGAATTGCTCCTTGTTATTACTTTCTATGTCACAAAAATGATTAAATATTATTGCTGTGCAAATGAAAATTGGCAGCAATCTACCGGTAATGGCCAACCTTATTGACACAAGAACATACAACAAATTAAAGGCCCATCACCAACCGGGAGCCTTTGCGCACCGTTTTCTTTTGTTTTCAAATTGATCCATTGTTTTTCGGGTACTCTGATTGGCTAAGAGTCCGCAAAGGCTCTCGGTTGGTGATGGGCCTTTAATGTCCTCTGATTTTCCGTGGCACGTCCTCTTATATTACACACCACAGAATGACGTTATCATAATGACGTTATCATAATGACGTTATCATAATGACGTTATCATAATGACGTTATCATAATGACGTTATCATAATGACGTTATCATAATGACGTTATCATAATGACGGTATCATAATGACGGTATCATAATGACGGTATCATAATGACGTTATCATAATGACGTTATCATAATGACGTCATCATAATGACGTTGTCATAATGACGTTGTCAAAATGTTGTGGATTCTGCAGTGTGTTTGTACGCAGTACATTTGAACACTTTATTACATCAACTTGTACCGCCACAAGTTGTTCCGCGCCGCGACCGTACCGCGACTACGCGATTTCATTGGCGATTTCATTCCATTTACAGCAGGCCAGGTTCCGTACCGCCACCGCGACAGTACCGCGGCACTTTTCACAGTCATACGAAATCTGCTCTATATAAGAGGACATGCCACGGAAATCAGAGGACATTGTTTTATACACCACAAAAAGGCATAATAAAAACAGAAACAGCACGCGCACGACCTAACGATATTTTCATTGGTTCTTTAAGCGTGCGCGCTGACGATGGCGCGTTCCAAGGTAAATATTTTGATGTACCCATGGCTGAGAGCCAATCAGAATTCGAGAAACGCGCGCGTTGTGATAAAATTACTGTTTTGTTTCAGAAAGGCAAACTGTGGTCAACTATAAACGAAACGTGACTGTGTGGGCACTTGCGTTCACAATCTTGTGTTCTGTGACAAGATCAATATGAAAAAGGTATTTCACTTCTAGGCTCTTTAACTGTGCAAGTCACATTATAGGTTTGCAGCTACCGTATAGCGCCAAGGGTATTATTTTGGGAGAAAACATATCTTTCTTAGCCAAATCCCACTAGAGGTCTATTGTCAATACTGCGTTCTGATTGGATGAGCTACTAGTAGGCTTTAAGTTATAGCCTACTTGTAGCGAAAAGTGTTGGATTTGAAAGCCAGAAAATGGCAAATGACCAGACCAGAAAACGTTTCTGGCTATACAAATTGACCTGTGTGATTGACTAAAACAATTATTCCTTTCGCCCTCAGTCTCTGAGTCAATAGCCTATTGACTCAGAACCCATTCGGGCTCGAGGAATAATTATTAAATGTAAACTGAAGCATAGCAAGCTATAGCTAAGATAACATACTCAAAGTTTCAGGCATCAATTTTTAAATTTGACCACATTTGAAAAGCTAATTTGTTTGCAAGCAAAGCAGGGGTGATATAAGTTTAATTGTGTATTTTTGAAAACAATAATATTTTTCAACTTCAAAGAAGTATGTTAGGGAATTTAGGGACGTGTCATTATTTAGCGGGGGGGAGGGCTCCTATTTTTGTGGGGAGGGTCCTAATTTTTTTCGCGTGTCTAAAGGGAGGGTCGAAATTTTTTTCACTCCTGTTTGGGGAGGGTCCAAATTTTTTTCAGCAACATTTGGACGATATAAAGGGTAAAACAAATAGCGATAGTGGTTATTTCAGCAACTTCTTCATAAAAATTTCGACGCGCTTCGCGCGCATAAACAATGACATCTAATATACTATTTGACCAATGAGGACACTACCGTTGACAAGAACAAGTTATCTTGGCGAGGAAAATCAAACTCTCTCAAACTTTCCCTGCAAATGATAGGCCTGGAGGGCATGTCACTATATGTTTGAAAAAAGACCCCTTAGGTAAGCGTGAGTTTTCGACGTTACAAGCACAGAAATTCGCCCGTTGGGCCGCGCTTCGCGCACATGAAGTATCTTCGTCATTTGCGGAGCGCAGTTGTGCGCATGAATAATATAACCTAGCCTATAAAGTTGAGGTGGTGTACTTCCTGAGCTCCTGGCAGGCTTTGCTTACTATGCCGTACACAAAACATGTTCATCTACCCTTTCTCTGAGGCTTGATGAAATGCGATGAACAAACAAAAAAAACGATGAACAAACAAACAAACGTTTATCAACTAAGGTTATGCGAGCCCGTTTTTCTGTAAAATGTCTACAGTACTAGGTAAAACAGGGGACGGAAGATGTGGGATTACTTTAATCATTGTACTTGGAGGGAGGATCACTGCATTTTACCCATCGAGGATGAATAATAACCGCTGTTCCTTATGCACCAGTCAATTGACACCACGGCCCCCAACCCCGGGACAGGGTGGGAAAGTAACGCGGTCAGGCCGGGGATTTAACACATTAATCTACAGAAGGGCAGGGAATTTAACACGGACCTTCTATAGCGGGGATATTCAGCGGGGCATTAACGGGAATTAACGCTGAACCAGAAGTTCGATTATCGTGCGAAAATATATTGGTTTAAGGACCGAGGTCGGAGGATTTGGCATTTGGGGAGGGATCACTTCATTTTTGGTCGAGTGAAAGGATCTCTCGAAACCTGAAGCCTTGAAAGAGAGATTCCAGCAACGAGTTCTATATCATTTTATAGTTTTATTTTACTGATTATGTTGAAAATTTCGGCGCGCTTTGCGCGCATAAGGAATGACATCTAGTCTAGTTTCAGAGAACTTGCCCAAAGAAAACAATACGCTTGAGGCGCTTAAATGGAATGCGTACGAATGTCGTTACAAGCATGTGTATCTTGACAAGGACAAATGAAAATCCCCAAAAGCCGTCCAGTGATACGCCTGGTTGGCAGTCACTATGCTCGAAAGAAGTGAGTTCAACGTTACAAGCTGCTTATAAATTCGTTTTGGGCTGCGCTTCACGCACATGAATAATAATAATTTGTAGCGCGTTTGTAGCGCGTTTCGCCATGTTGCAAAAGTGTCCCCGGGGGCCTGGAGCTTTAACAACGACCATGTCCCTGGTGCCCGGGAAAATAGTAACATTTAACACTAGTGAATGTTAAATCGGGGGGCCGTGATGTCAATTGACTGGTGCATGACAGAAGTCACTTTGATAATAGTCTATCTAAGAGGTTTTTCAAAAATAAATTGCACGGGGGAGGGTCCCAATTTTTTTTACCTACGACTGGGGGAGGGTCACATTTTTTTGTTATGTTCAAGGGGAGGGTCCTAATTTTTTTTAGCCTTGTTTGAAAAAAATGGGAGCCCTCCCCCCCCGGTAAATAATGACACGTCCCTTATGATTTCTTTTTTCTGTGAAAAGTTTTAAAGTCAAAACTGAAAAAAAAAAACTGGAGTTGCAACTTACAATAACAGCTATAAAAAGGGAATGCAATGAATCTAAAAATCCCTCAAACACTGCTCAATCTGGCATGTAAGTTTCAGCCAATTTCATTAGAGCGCTCTTTTCGAACAATTCACACTTTTGGCTTTAGTGCATTCCCATAGACCCTTATCACGCTAATATGGCTTAATGATATCTTATAGTTATCGGAAACAACGTCCAGTATTCAATTCAGCACATCCGTATTAGTAAAAATACAGAGTTTGGTGAAGATTGGTTGAATACTGACCGAGATATGATTTTTATAAATTGATGATTTTTACAATGAAATGTATGGTGGTAGCGCATCGATGCGCTACGAGCCTCGTTTTGATGTTTTTGCCCATACATTTCTTTGTAAAAAATAGGCCAGAAAGCGAAGCTTTCAAAAATTCATATCTCAGTCAGTTTTTCGAGGATAATTCTTTCCAAACTTTGCAGCTTTTCTAATACGGATGTGCTAATTTAATTTATGGACTTCGTTTCCTGATAACTATAAGATATTATTAATCCATATTAACGTGATAAGGGTCTATTAGCAGCCCAACTGAAGCAAATAATAGAAGCATATAATATGTAATTTAAATGACTGGCAAATAAGATTTAAACATGTCATGTTGTCTTAAACATCGACGTCTTAGCTTATCTTTGATGACAGGGCATGCACAATAGCTGCAAACACATACGGTAATCTTAAAACAAGAGAAAATCCGTGTTGAGCTGCCCCTAGCCTGATAGTTGGTGGAGCATTGGTTTTATGGCGATATGCCTGAGGAGTTTTCAACTGCCGCTGCCATCCCCTCAATTTTTCCCCTTGACCCCAGACAGTGCGTGCTCCAAAACCCAATATAGCAGTCGATAACCCACAATTGCTACCGCGAGTAATTTATACTTTCAAATGACCCAAAAACGTTCAAAATATCTGAACTATTAATGCTTCCTTCTGCTAATGGTTAATACTCTAAGGGTACGTAGCTATAATTTAGCAGCTCAAACTAGGTTAGGGTGTTGTGATTGCAAGGTTACAGGTTCAAACCCTGATTTCCTTAATTCTTTCTTTTAACTTATGTAGGTACGCACTTGTTCAGTGCTTTGGAAAAATATATATATAAGTGCCAGTGAACAGTTCATCAATTAATAAGTGTGTTTCGAAACCCAGGTTCCTTGCCTGCTAGCAGCTGGCCCTGGGTAGGGTCCATAATTGGCCATGATTATAGTAGCTGCAGAAATAAACTCTGCAAAGAGTTTTCCTGTGAAAATAAATGCTGAGTTTTGTTAAGACTCTTTATATGACTAGTTGTGTTCTATCGTTTCAGTAGAATGCTTTATGTTCCAGGGAGGAAACGTTGAATAACATTTGTCTCAAATGATGCCGGTCTTGTCTTCCTTTGATTAAATTCTTGCAAACGATTTATGGAAGCAAGGTATGGTTTCTTTGGGTCTATGTCTTGGGATTTTGCCTTAAACTAAAGTGTGTCAATTTCAATCTTAAACTTAAGTGGGAAAAGAACCAAAAGGAATCAACTCTCCAATAGCCCCATATCTCGTGAATATGGCTTAAAGGCCCATCACCACCAGGAGCCTTTGCGCCCTGTTTTCTTTTGTTTTCAAATTGATCCATAGTTTTTTGGCTGCTCTGATTGGCTAAGAGTCCGCAAAGGCTCTCGGTTGGTGATGGACCTTTAATAATACACTAATAATATCTTATAATTATTAGGAAACGAAGTCCAGTACAGTAAAAACCCGCATAATTATAAGAACCTGGGTTTTAAGAACCTGTTAGGCTAAAATTTTCATTTTAAGCCCCCTCCACATAAGAACCTTCTAAGTTAGGTTCTTATCAGTGGAGTTGCTGTAAGGTGTATAGGTATAGAAACTGCTAAATTAAGATCATCATCTGATCAGATGATGATCTTAATTTAGCAGTTTCTATACATAACATTTTTCTTTCTTTCAAGCTTACTGTAAACTTACTAAAATAATTCCTCAAATGTATTTGTAATATATTTAAAAGAAATTCATCTGAAAATTTAAGAACCTATTTTAAGAACCTTGGTAGCCTAAATTTGCTTTAAGTACCATTTATATAAGAATCTGTTTAGGCTAAATTACAAAATCCAGGTTCTTATACGCAGGGTTTTACTGTATTCAATTCTGAAAATTCATCTCAGCCAGTTTTCAAGTAATTATTCCCAAACTTTGCAGCTTTTCTAATACGGTCGGCTAAATTGAATTACTGGACTTCGTTTCCTGATAACTATAAGATATTATTAAGCCATATTAACGTGTTATGGGTCTATGGATGAGATCATCTTAGATGCACCATGTATACTCGGGGCAGGATAGAGGAAATAATCAGCACTGTGCGGGAAACACAGTCACTCATAAGTCTAAATTTAAGGCTTTCTACAATCCAGACATTGCACTTCTATATGTTGGCATGTGAAAAGCTTGGACATTATAGATAAATTAATCACATGACTAGTTTTTCAAAATAGGTTCTTTCGCAGTATTGTCATTCCCGTACCCAGAGCTCCCTGGTTCATCACCTCGTGGGGGCAGCTCTAGTGACAGCCACAAGCACATGCTCATATAAATGGTAGTTTTATGCCTCAAAATTACTTTTAGAGCATTCAAGTCGAAGACATAGGTTGAACAGATGACTAGGAAACAAATGCCAGTGTTATTTTGACAGAGACATTTCTATAAAGCGAAATTAGGCTACTTTTGGTACGTGTACGTGCCATTTCAGCCAATCAGTGAAGGCCCTAAAATACATGTCACCTGAGGTTCCCCTGCGAGCCGGGGAGCTCTGGGTTAGAGAATGCAGTATTGTAGGAAAACTTCTGGCAAGGGAGAAACAGAAGAGCAATTTAACTGAATGACAGTTTGGCTAGAAAATCAACCTTCAACCCTGGCAATATTACAATACTATGGATGCTATTTTTCTGAAAGCAATGTGAGACAAGGGCATTTTGAAAAGTCACAATTACGATGTCACATAGAAAAGAACTCTTAAAATGGTGTGTATACACTTTTCATTTATTTAGGTATAACCTTGTTAGCACTTCTACTTGTAACAGGCAGCCAATATCTCTAGTGCACTTATATCAAACTATTTGCAATAAATGAAAATGAAAATTAATCACTCGATAAGCAATGGCAAGCAATTCCCAAGAAATTGAAGACGCACTTTTTTTCAAATCAGCAAAGTAAATCAAAGGCTAAAAAGATTATGCTATCTAAAAAGTATTGTGCTTAATTTCTAAATACTCTCTTAATTAGACGTTGCTGAATAAACTGATATTATCAGAGAAGAATGTGTTTTAAGGTTAAAAATTATTTGCACTTTCTTTGTATTCAAGTGTTCGGCTGCAAATACTATTAAAGGACAGTTTTATGACAAGGTCCTAATAACTACAGTTATAGTAGCAAATAACATCTTTCTACAAAATGCTTGAATTATTTAACTAAATATTCAGTGTAACTTGTCCCATAATGAAGTGTCTGAGTACATTATATAACAGATCGAATGCTGTAGCCCCAAGCAAAGCTGCAAAGTCCCTAGTAAATACATAACAACCTTCAGGTTGATGCACAAGTCTCTACGTTTTCTCATCCAGTTCGCTATCAGCACTCTGCAAGACTTAGACAAACTCTGTCAAAGCAATCAGAACTTGCGACGCTTATGGTCATTTCCAAAGCTCCTGTGAGGAGGCTCACGGGAACGCAACGCAAGCCGCTCACGATCTGCACGTTCACGATCACGATCAGTATCTTGGTCGTATCTGCCAGGCCTCTTTGGCAATAAAATGTTCCCAATATTCAAATGGATTTCATTTATTTATATTATATTCCATAGGTGTGGCGTTATTGATTCCATGGCGAATGACATCCAAAGCGCAGGTGACAGGCAAATGAAAAGGAAAAGAATCACATTAGAATTAGGTTCCTCAACACTGCTCTTCATACATGCTATCTGAAAGGCAAACTGAATATGGTAGTTACAGTGAATTGTCACACTGGAGAAAACTACTGTCTGATAACGGCAATGAGTTTAAAATATAGAAGACCAGACAATGTTCTTGAATTGTGTTCAACAATGAGAAAGCCTTTTACAAGTGAGATAACAAAAAGGCAAACATGACTCTACGTGTATATGATGTATATGATATAAGATTGTTCGCTTCTTTGATCGATTGATTGGTTCATAGACAGATATACTGGTGCCAGTAATAGTTAAGTCTCCTTTTTTCTTTAAACATTGGGGAACAAATATATTATTTCCTCATGGATGTCATAGACTGTAAGTGCAGGTATACTTTTCTGTTGCAAGATTTTTGCTACGTTCAGTAGTCAAGAAACAAACCTGTGTGCCTATCTCAGTTAGTGTTGCCCTATTCAGATCATGTTATGATCCTTTCGGAGGATACTCTGAAGTTCCGAATAAAAGTACAGAGCAAAATAGTACAGGGTGGAAAAATACAAGTAAACCAATAATAGTATAGAGCAGAATAATAGTACAGAGTGGAAAACACCCAAGGGCCAATAATGATACAGAGTGGAATAGTAGTGTGTAGAGAACACTATTTTCGCACTATTTGTGAGCAAATCCGCTGACCTGACAGCTTGTGGTCTGCCTACTTCCCAGTTCTCTGTTCCACTTTTCACTTGAAAAAAAAAATGGTGCCAGTCCTCAAGTTTGAGGGAATGAACATGGCTGTTTTGTTTGAAAACTGTGAAAAATATCGCCACTAAAAGGCAGATTGAAAACGAAAAACCAATAACATGGTGAGATCTGCAAAAATTTCCATCGTTAATAAGTGTACCTGTAGGCCCAAATAAGGTTCTTTAGAGTGGACATGGCTGAAATCAATAAACTTACAGGCCCGAATAAGGCTGTATAAGGCTCTCAAAAAAATAAACGTACATGTAGGATTATTCGGAACCTCAGAGTACAACAGCTGTTTAGTAGAAGATATGAAACTGGGCTATTTGGTGACAAGACATGAACACCTTTACTGGCTTTCACATTTGGAGTCCTGCTACATTATTAATGACATTTAACGTATGGTAGAACTCCACAAAAGAAAGAAAACATGGAGTTTTACAAAAAGCAGAAGTTTGGTGTCAATCCCAATAGACTAAATCGGCTAACAGTGTTTACATCTTGTTGCCACCCAACACAAGTCATGTGATTATTCCTTTGGGTGTTGCATTTGTCAAATTTCTCATTCGACCACATGTATGAGTGTACAGTATGTGCAGAACTAAGTATCCACCTGAAAGAGTCATCACATGGTCTGAATTTGGTGGTAACAAAATTTGGTCTATCGATTTGGTCTATCGAGCCAGGTCACACGTCCCTGATCGAGCTACAGCCTTTCAAAAAACTCAAATTGAATACAATTGTATGAATTTAAGACATCCACTAAACCATACACGTTGTTAAATTTTGTAGTGTTTGAATGGTTGCAGCTCGATCAGTATTGTTCTGATTAACAACAAACTTCTTTCTGCTGCTCTTGCACCATGGTGTGCAAAGGATTGTTTCAGAAAAAAGATTCCTAGACCCACAGATTTTCACAGTTTGGGAAGCAAAACTAAATTTAATCATCGTACAAGTCAAACCCAGTTCACGTTTGACAAAGGCAAGATTTTCTGTCAGGATATGGAAACGTTTTTATGCTCAATTGCAATAGTTTTTAGAATTTGTTTGGAACGCTTGGCGTCATGCAACAAAAAGCCTTTGATTGGCTAATTTGACTAGAAGAAATCAGGTGGGTCTAATGCTGATAATATATTATATTAAGGAATGCACTCAACGCAACAGCATGATATGAACCCAGCAATTCAATTTTTTCATATTCAGCTTCAAAGAAGTCGACCACATATTATAATGAAGAATCCTCCATATTAGCATCAATAAAACATTAATTAGTGGCATGGTTCTGCTTTTCTTCTTCTTTGGCTCAGATAATTAGGTCAGCACCTATCTTCTCCATGCTGCGAAAGCTAAGGCCATTGTCGAAGACAGCTGAGTACCAGGAAAGAACTTCAGTCTAAAGATCAGGGCTCCCAGGCAAATTAACCTATAAAATTCCTAATCGTTTGATACAAACTCAGGTCCTTACTGATTGCTCTAAACATGCAGCCTCATTTTCAAGAGCAACCATATAACTGGAGCAGAATACTGTTTAACAGATCCTTCTAATCTAATCCACAATTCAAGATTGGTCAAGTTTTATCCCCATACCACTCATCAATTTAGCAATCGTAACTGAATTGGTTTGAAAAAGGTCCTCTCAAAAACGTTTCAAGACATTTCCATATTTCCATGAGTGGAAATGAAAGTAAAAATCAATGTTCAAGCATTTGTTGGGAACCCTGAGAAAGTGTTAATATTATGATACTGCAAATTTACTTGAAAATGCAGTATGATGGCCTACCAGTAGCAATAGCTTTGAACTCTATCATCACGTAAGAAAGATGTCATGATATTTGACAATTTACTCACACTGTTATATCACAGATTTTTGCAACTTAAAAAGAAATCTGCCAACTACAGCTGCAAGTATCTGTAGGTGTTAATATACCTGCTATTGAAGCATCTTTGAAGTGTTATCATATTAATTGTAGCAAGCAAGTACTGCAATTTGTTCAATCATTTTCTAATGCACTTTGAATCCTAGCTATTTTTATTGCCATTCACTGGGAATGCACAATCATATAGCATCTCCTAAGCACTTTAAAGTTTAAGTTTCAAATTCTCTTTCACTTGCATTCTTATCAACGGGTTTGAATCTGATGACGTTTTGCAATCTACAGGTAGTTCAATTTTTCAAATGAAATAATAATTGATCATGTAAAATGGTACATTACCATTGGTCCCATTCCAGGTCCTCCAGGTCCCATATGAGGAGGGCCTCCATGACGAGGACCTCCTGGTCCCATTCCACGGGGGCCCATTCCTGGCCCCATGCCCATGCCCATTCCACGAGGTCCCATGCCTGGACCTGGGCCCCAGTCACCCTGGCAAACAGAAAGCATTAACATACATACACACACATGTTGCATGTCACAACAAATCATTTACTTAGGAAACACTAAAAATGGTTTAAGATTCATTTGAACCCTCTACAAAATACACTTGTTACATGTTAGAACAAAATAACTTATTTAACATGAAAAACATTTTAGGCTGTATCAGGAGCCCATTAGTAAGAGCCTATAACTAGCTTATAATATTGAGGCAACCGTTTTCCCGACCTATCTACTTTTAGAATAGTTAGTATAATTACTCAAGTGATTATAAGAATTTCCACGTGCTGATTGGTTGAGAGGTTTGTTTTCTCTTGGTGATTATACTATGAAAACCAGTAGAGTGGTAAAACGGCCCCTCGAGATCCATTCCCAGGCCAATGGTTTTATGTACCACATGATCATTGTTTTGATGTACCCATGACAGTATTTCGATCATCGAACGTAACGAGTTTCTCCTCGGCGATTGAAGGAATTCAGCTGGTAATTACATTTTCTTGGCATCTCACGATTATTGATATTCCGTGCTTGGGAGGCCTCCCTAGGAGCAAAGAGGGCGTATTTTTGTTTTTTGGCGTGTTTGAGGTCAAAGAAATCGAGAGTAACTGCTCGATAAAGCATCAAAAAGTGGGTGAGCAATCTCAAGTTCGTTACCAAAACACTGATCACGTAAGGCATCAAAACAATGCTCACATGGTACAAAAATCGTTAGCCGTGGACTGGAACTCGAAGCGTCGTTTTACTTAATGGTTTTGATAGTAACTTTGGGGACTAAATGTTAAAAAGATGTGTCTGTAAAAACGCTGCTCATAGACCCTATATGGGAGATGGAAGCTCCTACTTAAACGCTCCTGGCTGTATTTGACTCAACGATATGACTTCTAATAAAGTCAGTAATTGTATTTTGAGACTGCTGCTGCTATAGGTAGTATGATGCAGAAATGAATGAGTAATGGTGTCCACAGGTGGCACTGACTTCTTTTGCAAAACTCATCAATAAGTCAAGGGAGAAATTCACCTTTGGTGCCATGCCTCTTGGGAAGCCTCCCATGTTTCTCATTGGTTCCTGTAACAAAGACATTCCATCATGTTAAAGTAAAAGTAAAGTAACCATGCTTTTATAGCGCTTATCCTCGCGGCTCAAAGCGCTTTACATTAACAGATAACTCATCCCATAGAAACCAGCTTTATAAACATGAGTGTGTGTTAGCATTGTGAGTTCTGTGACACAGAGGTTGGGCAACTTCCGACGGTCCTTGTGGTTCTTTAACGTCCCTCTGGTTCCGGTTAGTGTAGTGTATGTGAGAGACGGGACCTACGGTTTAACGTCCTTATCCGACAAGACGCAATGGTCTAACCATTTGCAGATATTGAAGCAAAGGCAGCACCTTCTCCTCAATTATTTAGCAAAGACCCTGAGTGTTGGTCCAGCCTGGGTTTGAACTCACAACCTCCCGAACATAAGCCTGGTGCTCAACCACTGCGCTAACCGGTCATCGGTAATGTTAGGTCTGTTTTCTCATTAACGTATAGATCGTTTCAGCATTAAAACAGGTTTTCGCTCACTAATTTAAATCACATTTCAATAGGATGTATCTGGTGTAATTTTGTCCAGTTTTATCCACATATTAAACTGTTACTTATATATACGGATTGGTATACCAATGAAGATGGTTGCCAATTATCCATTGTCACAAAAGTGTACAAAAACTAAAAATATTCACCCAAATTCAACTGTAATACATAGATGTTCACTAACAGTGTTGTAGTTCATATGACAGAATGCAGTGTTGCTGATCTGTAGTTAAATTTGATTTTTTTTTACACAATCAACCACTGTTCCCACAGTTTAAGATTTTTCCTGCACCCTTTCAGATGCCCATCTTTCTTAGCAAACTGCCCAGCACCTGGCCTTAGCAGAAGTTGAGTAGTGCTTAAATGAAAAACCTGTTGGACTAAAGAATTTATTTAAAGTGTGACCACTAGAGATCAGAAACAAGTTCATATGTCTGAACATATGGAACAAGGCTGTTATAATTGGTCTGTCTTAAGGTGGCTCCTGAGTATTTATTTCAGCAATAGACCTCAACTTCTAGCGTATGTTTGACCCTGAAAAAATCTTCCGATTTCCATAATTGTTCTCACAGAGCTTAAGCAACCTCTGCACTACCAAATGGTGTAGTTCATTTGATATATTAAGCTCGTCTGTTTGGGGTATTTTAAATTTTCCAAAGGAGGTGTTTTTAGAATATTTGTTACAACTTGGAAATTCGACCGTGAATGATCTTATTACCAGCTAAAATCGCATCCATAGTAATAAAGGTTTACTCAGAGAAATGCCCAGGTCAGCTTTTACCATGCGATTTAAGTTGTAAACGATGTAATAATTTTGCCTCTAAAAATGTCTTATTCCGCTTCTGTTTAATGTGCCGAGCGCGGATATCAGAAAAGTAGGGGAGCTCTTCAGGATTATGTCGGCTAATGTTCAATCTTAATTATATAAAAGAGAAAATAGAATCGAGTATCTACAGAAAGCGATATTTAATAAACGAATGAGAGCAGTTGCTCTCATTCGTTTATTAAATATCGCTTTCTGTAGATACTCGATTCTATTTTCTCTTTTATAACATTAGTCGATATAATCCGGAAGAGCCTCCCTACTTTTCTGATATCCGCACTCGGCACACTAAACAGAAGTGGAATAAGACAATTTTAGAGTAAAATTATAACATCGTTTACAACTTAAATCGCATGGGAAAAGCTGACCTGGGCATTTCTCTGAGTAAACCTTTGTTACTATGGATACGATTTTAGCTAGTAATAAGATCATTCATGGTCGAATTTTCAAGTTATAACAACTATTCTAAAAACACCTCCTTTGGAAAATTTAAAATATCCCAAACAGACAAGCTTAATATCAAATGAACTACACCATTTGGTAGTGCAGAGGTTGCTTAAGCTCTGTGGGAACAGTTATGGAAATCAGAAGATTTTTTTCAGGGTCAAACATACGCTAGAAGTTGAGGTCTATTTCTGCAATAAATACTCGGGAGCCACCTTAAAGGAGCAGTGTCACGATTTAGCACATTATGGTGATGTAAAGAAACATGGGTAATAACTGATGGATAGCCAAAATACTAGTCTAGGTTTGTTAAATAGCCCTAAAAATAGTCGACAATTACAGAGCAGATGGAAATGGATTGCAACAATGAGTTTCTGAAATCTTGTCAGGATGAGGAGTTTTTAAAGTTTGAAGGTACATCAAAATATGTTTGCAAATCGGCAGCCTTGCCAATAAAACTTACCTACATTGCTTATTAGGCAAATATCTAAGTGATATACCATAAGTGATTTGGAGATGGTTACATGCAAATTTAGAGCTGTATTTACGAATTTGTTCAAATAACCGTGACACAGCCCCCTTAAAAGTAAGCCTTTGTCTTGAAAAGAAATTTACCGGTCTCATTTCTTCCTGGCGTCTCATCATCATCTCCTCCTGCTTCTTCCTAAACATCATTTCTTCTCTTCTGGCTTCATCTCGACGCCTCATCTCATCTTGCATGCGCATTTCCTCCTCTCTCCTCCTCCTGAACATAACACAATGACATGAACAATCATAGCAATACTGCACATGAAAATTTGGGAATCAAAAATTAGCCATAAGAGTGTAAAGGGATCCTGTTGTTCCTCCGATAAGCCATGTCTGAGTACATGGAAGATTCATACGGTAATTCCAATAAATTATTTTCATCACCGAAACAACAGGTACAGATTCCTCCATAAACTTTCATATGTCTTCAATCATTAATAATAATAATATCATGATAATATCTGTTTTAATCAAACACATTACCTCATCTCAACCTCTTGTTGGTGCATCATCTCCTGTCGCATCATCTCTTCACGATGCTGCATCTCTTCAAAGCGTCGCAGCTCTTCTTGGCGCCTCTGGATTTCTGAAGAGTAATACACAAAAACCTAGCGTTGCTATCAGTGACTCAAAAAGAAGGGCATTGGGAAATACAAGCAACTACAGTATGCAAGTGTCATCTCTCAGCTAAGCCATGATTAACACATGGTGACTTCATACGGTAATTCCAATGTTTTTCATCAGTGAGATAACACACTTTGCACAGGTCTAATAGCACTTATTTCAGTGCTGACAGAACAAGCAGGCAACTGCAGGAGCTCCAGAGCTGCTGGCTACTTTTAGTGGATCCCGGACAAAAGCATAATTGAGCCGCCAAAATTAGCCAAACAGGACAGGCTACTTTTTTGCCTGCATAAGAACATCTTAATATCTGATAGCACTGCTCTTTCTCATGACCAAAATGACAATGCAATAAGGTGCAAATATAAAGCTCATTGCAGCACCAATAATTTCAGATCCCAAGTCTATCAATGGGGTTATAGCCCAGCTCCATAGCTTACCCTGTCTCATCAACATGGCTTCATGTTCTTGGATTGCTTGTTGCATCTCTGCCTCCAGTTTTTCTCGGGATTCTTGGCATTGTTTCTCTAGAGCTTCCTTCTGTTGACTTTCCATCTCTTCAAGAGATTTCCATCTCTGAGCCCACTCAGACTCAAATGTACCAGGCGTGGCAAAGTGCGGGGGCACTTCACGCTCCCTACAGAGAAACAAACATAAATGAGCCATGAATAAAATAAAATAAATAAATGGGTGGTGTGGGAGTTACAGCTAAAACTGTTGCATTTGATCCATGTTTAAAAAAAGCAGATTTCCTTTGAATTTGTTCTGGCATTACTGATCCTTCTGAGGCAATTAGACACTTGTCTGGTTACGCCTAGTTGCTTGCCTTGCTTCTGTCATGTAAAAACTAGACACACGTTGTGACAGAACCCAGGTGAGAATCTGATTGCCTAAGAAAGTTTGATTGGTCAAACAGTAAACATGATACACCGGGCCCAACATTAACTTTTTTCGCTAGGCCCCCAATGGCTACTAATTAAAAATTTAGTCTCCAACATGCAAAGAATAAGTCCCACATAAACATAGATTTCAGCTGAACTCAGAAGGATGGGTCACTACTTGGTGACTAGCTCTAAATTGTGGTCACCAAGCCCCCAAATTTAGTAACCATTGGCAACCATATGGTGGCAGTGTCGGGCCCTGATACAGCAGTTCTATCTGCAACAAAGAATGTACTACTATCTTTACCAGGGAGATCTCCAGAATTCATTGTTCTAGTATACACAGTTTAGTTACTGTTGCTATGTCGGACAATCCAAAATGTTTCTGAATTTCCAATTTGTTGGTCTGACAGTTGATATTCCACTATGAAAAACTGTTGATTGTTTGGTAGAGTGGATTTCACGTGACTGTAGTGAAACCAATTGCAAAGTAATTACACTAATTCTGAAAAAAAACCTATTGCGCAGTGACAAAGTGATTGCCAATTACTCACAACAGTCATCTGCTCTAACCAAGGGATCAGACTACCGGTATTGCTTCTTGTTGTGAACAAATGTACCGTTTTTTGCTTTGGCAGATGAGCCAACAACTTATGATGGTCAAACTAGTTACACTTATTATTATTCCTTACTTGTGGTATCCCTGGAGTCGTTCAACACTTTTCTCAGCCAGGCCATCCTCCTCATCCTCTTGTTCATATGGCACTATGGTTACAGGTCTTGGAGTTCTAGGGAAAAAATGTTTCTAGTTCATCTGTTACTCCTTACTCACTCTGCTAATGATGGTGATGGGAAGGTCCAAAATGGTGCCCACAACTACAAACTCCCGAGATTTTTGCAAACAAAAAGCCTCCTCCTAGCTTTTTTATTGGCAACCGAACCATACCGATAAATACGGTAACTTTGGCTTTGAATGACAGATCGGAACTATGAATATCCCACTCCTAGGGATAATTGTCTAGTTTTGGATTCTCGTTTCTACCACTGAATATGCATCAGTGGCACCTAAATACTACTCTTCCCAGTAGACCGTTACACCTCTCGATTTTTCTGCCCGCCGGCGGCTGTCTAAAATTGATCGCGTGATCACCTTTTTTGTACCACATGATGAGTTGCTTATGTACCACGTGATCAATGTTTGTGGGCGTAAACTTTGAGAGTTCATTGTTTTTCTGCATTCCAACGAAGTCTATGCCCAAAACGGTTGATCACGTGGTACATAAGCAACCCATCACGTGGTACAAAAAAGTTGATCGTGCGATCAATTTTAGACTGCCGCCGGCGGGCAGAAAATCGAGAGGTGTAACGGTCTACTGGGAAGAGTAGTACAGTGGGAGCCTCAGTTTGAAGTAGGAAAATTTGTGAATATCAACGCGAAACTGATAAAGCTTCAATTGAGACAATAGACAAACTTGAGAAAACTTTTTGGACTGGTTGGTGTTCACAAGTTTTTCTACTTCAAAAAACCATTCCCACTGTATTTATGCACCGTTGATGCCTATTCAGTGGTAGAGCAGATAATTAGAAACTGGACTATTGTTAGATTTTTCTAGGGATTCATATCAGTGATGTGGTAATATATTAATTTAAGGGTCAATTAAGGCAAAAATGTGTAAAAAAATAATGGCAATTCTTCAGGGTGTGTATTGTGCAATTCCAGAAAAATCCATATGCCCAACTATGGAATGAATTGGAAATTTCAGAGGGGTGAGGAGGTCAATTTACCTGGCTTTCGAAGGGGTTGGCATTGTTGTTTTTTGTTTTGCTTTTTTTAAGGGGAAGCTCTTTAAGTGCATTCCTTCCATGGTGTTTTTTTTTCTTCTGGAATTGCTCATTTGGCTAACATGTTGAAAACTACATAGATTTCAGATGACCCTGGGCCGATAGGTATTTTAGGATAGACAAACTTTGAAAATTTCCTGTCTACATAGTTCGGCATTTTTAGGGTTTATTTTCTCGATTTCTGCAACTTTCATAGCAATCAGTTATCTTGCCCTTGCAAACTGAAGTAAATAACCAGCCTCTTTTCATGTTTCAAGCATCTTACCTCCCCAATAAAAACGAATTCTCTTTGACTTTCTCCATTGCACTGTTGGCACTGCTTTTACGTGCGAATTCTATAATCCCATGGCCTTTGGTCCTTCCACGCTGGTCACAGACAACCACAGCTCTCTCAACATCACCAAATTGAGAGAAAGCTTGCTCCAGCAGTTCATTTGTCACCAGGTTATCCAAGTTCTTCACTCTGAAAGCTGCAGCATGAGTAGCAAACCTGACCCGAAGAGTTCGACCCTTGCGTGCGGTCATGTCTAACCAGCTTTCGCTGCCTCAGCATGTAGCCGAGTATCCTGCAAAATGGATAACACAATTTACAACCCACCCCAGACACTAAATACCATTACATAGTACTGGTCGATTTTTGGCAGGGAACAGGCAGATGCTGTTATCAACTTTGTGTGTTCCCAGTGGTCTTGTCTTCATCCTCTTGGAAATTCATCCAATACTAGCTAATCGTAGCCACAGTTTCATGTACTACTCTTCCCAGTAGACCGTTACACCTCTTGATTTTTCTGCCCGTCAGCGGCAGTCTAAAATTGATTGTGTGATCAACTTTTTCGAACCACGCAATGGGTTGCTTATGTACCATGTGATCAACCGTTTTGGGCTTCGACTTCGTTGGAATGCAGAAAAACAATGAACTCTCAAAGTTTTACACCCACAAACATTGATCCCGTGGTACATAAGCAACTCATCACGTGGTACAAAACAAGTGATCACGCGATCAATTTTAGACAGCCGCCGGCGGGCTGAAAAACCGAGAGGTGTAACGGTCTACCGGGAAGAGTAGTAACGTTCCCTGCTAGCAGAGGCCTCTTTTCTCTGCATTTGCAAGGAAAAGAGACCTATGCCCTGGATCGAAACCCGCTTTGTTTTGCCTCTGTCCGCATCCTTTGACGGTTTGCTGACAGTTTCTCGACGAGCCCACTGTATGTGCAACATGGTCTCTGAAACGAATTGACGATTATCATCAAATCTCAATTGCCTTCGAATTGACGATTATCATCAATCTTCTGACTTGCCAAAATCCTAGGTTTTGGGGTGGTTTTGGGTTAGGTTTGGGTTAGGCTTTGGGTTAGGCTTTGGGTTAGGCTTTGGGTTAGGCTTTGGGTTAGGCTTTGGGTTAGGCAAACCATCCAGGGTTTCTGGAGGGTGGCAAACCAAAGCCAGTTTCGAAGGACAGAGCTCTTTTCCTTCTAGCCCTCAGCCAGCGAAATGCAGAGAAAAGAGGCCTCTGCTAGCAGGGAACATGTAACAAACTGATTAAATAAATATCATGCACAGAATATCATAAAATGCAAAATCCTGTCAATTTGTTGGTATATAGAGGATATTACATGGCCGCGCGGAGATACGAATTTTATCTTCGAGTGTTGAAAATTTATCTCACGAGTGAGCGCAGCGAACACGAGAAGATAAATTCGTATCTCCAAGCGGTCATGTAATGTTCTGTTTATTATATAAACATCAATGAAATACCAAATTCAAATTCTATATGAATTAAGCTTCAAATCGAGCATTTAAAAAAGCAAGTGTGATATTTTCACATGTGAAAATAACATGTTATTTTCACGTGTGAAGATATCAAGTTTCGCGCGGGAGATCACCTGGTATTTCATTGGTGTTTATATAATAAGGCACTTTTTTTAATGAGTTATTTTTTACATAACCTTTGCCAAACAAGAGAAAAAAAAAAACACTTGTCATCTTGATACTGGCTGTTTGCCCTGAAGGGAATTTCTTTGTTTTATCTCTGCATGCTGGCGTTGCTCCAAGACGCTTCTATGCTTCAAGTAGGCTAAATGCAGAATCCAGTGGCACCCGCATTCACTCATGCTTCGTTCCTCAAAAGACATCAAATGTCATTGTTTTCCTATTTTCTCTGTGTACAATTGACAATTTGCCACTGGATTCTACACTTGTTTTTGATTTTTAAAAAATCAAACTCATACCGCTCTTGCGTTCGCCTCCCTAGCCCTACACAAGAACGATGCATACAGAAAGTTCGAAAATAACACTACCCTAATAAATATTCCGAAATAAGATAGGCATTAAACTTAATGTACTGAAATTCTATATCCTCTCTCACCAGTCTGATGAAGCCAAAGCCTTTTTCTTGTTGATGAAAACCTCGGCGACTTCGCCGTATTTCTTGAACATTTCCTTCATTTCTTCCTCCTCGCAGTCGATTAAGTTTCCTACAAACAGGCGACATCTTCCCGTGAACTTTCTTTCCTTCTTTCCCCCGCTGTAGGATGTATAACTGGCGGTTCTTTTCGAGGACGAGTTGAAGCTTTTTCGTGGCGTTTCAGTTCTCTCGGTCGGCTTTTTTGAGTCATTCTGCTCGGTCGGTTTTGAGTCCTTTGAGTGAGACGAAGTCGAAGAGCGTGATCGAGTTTGGGTGTCTGGCATGTTAAAAAAACGTTAAATTATAAAATAAGGGCCTATTCGGGGTTTCTATATCTAATAAACTCCTAGTTTTGAGCGAATAAAAATCCACCCAAACTAAAATGGCGGACGACGACGCTTCCTCGAACATGTGGTCACTTTACCCACAATGCACTTGGGATCTTTAAGTCGACCGCCAATTCCCCCTGGGGGAGGGGATGGAAGGGAACTTGGCTACCTGGAACTTTTTGTTTATAAAAAAAAACGTTTTCTTTTAAATTAATATATATAAGATTACTGTTTCTGAAGATTGTCAACGCAATTCAAAAAATATTATGTACTTCACCACCATAAAATATTAGAAGTACCCAAAGCACTTACCCACCCCCAATTCCCCTGGGGGAGGGAATGGGAAGGATTTTGGCTACCTGTAAATTTTCGTTTATTTAAAAACTGTTTTTTCACCATTAATATATATGTAAGATCACTGTTTTATTAACTGTCAATGCAATATCTATAAACCTGTTACTGTATCTAAACTTCAAATATCATCAAAATAAAAAGCATTTTTTACGAGTCAGCGGATTTCTCCAATAGCACGTGTTCCAAGATGGCGGCCGGCGGTGAGCGAGAGTTGAATCAAATGTCTTGCAACGATTTTGGCGAGTTTAAGGTGAGGATCGAATAGAAATCAGTCAGACATAACACAAAGAATGTCACTTTGCTGAATACTGAGAGCCAATTCACATTTACACAATCTTAAGCTTCACTCTGAATGCGATTCATGCATGATGAGAGAATGCTGTGTTTTGATGTTAAACTTAAAGTTTAGTTATGCCTGGTGCACACTTGCGATATAACGACATCAGAAAAATATCACGCGAACACAGTTTAGTGGTTTCAAAACGTTGAAGTCCACAAAAATAACATAAGATTGCTTTGGTGAAGTAATCTAATCATGATCCATGGAAAATACTGTTTATTTCAATTATTTTCCCTTGCTTTTTTCGTTGCAACATAACGCCCTTATGTCGTTATGTCGCTAGTGTGCAC
Organism: Scolanthus callimorphus; assembly: GCA_033964015.1. Lineage (NCBI taxonomy): Eukaryota > Metazoa > Cnidaria > Anthozoa > Actiniaria > Edwardsiidae > Scolanthus > Scolanthus callimorphus. The sequence continues at coordinate 25,628,673 of CM066922.1, read as the reverse complement.
CGGGCTTTATGTCTTGCAGACTTTGTGTATTCCATAGAACATATTATGCAATACTCAAAATTGCAATATTTCTACAATCATGGTTATGAGAGGGAGACTTCCTCTGCTAGCTATAATGTGAAGCACGGGTGGCGCAGCGAGCGCTTCCCTCTCACCTCTGTGCAGTTTGGATTGGGATTTTTCTCTGCTATTTCGACCCTTGTGTTCATCGTGGGTTGAAGTGATTCTCCTGTGTTTAACGTCTTTCGGATGAGACAATGAACCGAGGTCCCGTCTCTCTACCCACTACAAATATGTAAGTGGATTAATTAATGTATCACTCCCTCCCTCAGTTGTTAGATCTGACCCTAGAACCCGTTCCTCCCATGACTATAAATGTAAGCATATCAGCACAAATTCAAATCAATACAAGTTTTCTTTTTTTCCTAGGAGCATTCCCCTATGGAATGCCCTACCAGCCACTGCCGTCGCTGCCACTACACCTGTGGCCTTCCAGAGCAATGCCTTGCTCCCAATCAGGCAGCATTCCAGAAATTAGCTTTTGAGTTATTTATTTATTTCATTATTGTCATTGTTTCTGTCCGCTTGTTTTCGCCCTATTGTACCATTTTTTTCTTTAACATCCTGTATAGTCAGATGACTCTAGGATTAATAAATATGAATGAATGAGTCTTAACCACTATGCGAGGGACGTTAAACAACCACAGTGCTCACTACAGAATGATACATCAGCTAACACCCACTCATGATTGTAAACTGCATTGTATAAATCACAGTTCACATCTAGGGATCAGACATTTCATGTCCATGTTGTGTTGTGCTCAGAAGCACTCAAATACATGTTGAAGTGTCAATGTTCCTGTATCTCTGACATATTTGTATTTTTTTCATAGGAGGCCCTAAAAGTGCTACGACTGATAGATGACAAGATTATTTATGAACTAAACACTAGTGTACCAACAGCATCCTTTGCTAATGAAATAGATTCTGAAAAACAATGCAGAAAACTTTACGAAGAGGTTAGCAATCTCCTTGTCTTGGGAGGGGGGGGGGGGGGAGACAAGGAAAATTGAGAGAGGAAAGGCAGAAATTACTAAAATGTTATATATTGACAAAATCTGAGACACTAACTTGTCATTGCCACCTGTGCATCCAGGTCACTCCCTGATTCTGAGGTTGCAAGAAAAAAGTACCAAGATTTATAGATTACAGAGATGCCAACTCTCCCGTGTTTACTTAAAATCTCCAGCACTTTGATAGAAAGACTATAGTTTTTGTTGAGATATTTCACAAATCAAGGGATCAAAAAAAACAAAAATATACCCCATCTCCCACATTTTAAAGGTTGTAGGCTTGGCATCTCTGAGACTGTTATGCAGAAGAATCTTGAAAATTGAAAGTGAACATTTGCTATCTTTGGTATTTTCAGTTACTTAAAGGCTATACTTCCAGAGAAACTGCCATTAAAGGTTGTATACGAGAGGTATCCGATAATATTAGGACCCTACGTCAGCGAAGGGATGAAGATCCTGATAGCATTGAAGTACCAAAGCTGATAAGGAAAGAACAAACAAAGGTTAGTTATAACCGCATTCTATCATAATTTACTGCTACCATTTTCGTTCAAACCCTGAAATGTTATGATCATTATTTTTTAGTGGTCCAGATTGAGTGATTTACTTGATAATTGCAATGTGCTTTATTCTTTTCAGTTGAGACTTATGCAGTCAGAACTTAGCGTAGAGGAAGTAGTAAAAGAAAGAAGTCTAAAGGTAACTAACTAGAACTGTGTGGAATCCGGGGGGGGGGGACTCCCATATGTCGTCGGGCGGGGGTGCTCATCGTATCTTTTAGGGGTTAAAATTTCGGGTTCCAGGTATCTTTTAGGGTAGAAGACGAAAAAAGGCCAATTTTCCCAGAAAATGATATCTTTTAGGGTGTTTGCGGCAAAAATGCGAGACGCTAGTGCTGGCTACTCGGTAGGCTGTATTCCCAGCCGTTGTTTCTTGCGCTATCGTGGCTGGAATTAGAGAACCATGCTGAAAATGGTATCTTTTAGGGGTTAAAACTCTGGTGACCACGCCTAGATTGGTATCTTTTAGGGTTGAGATATTATTTTCCCGACGAGCACCCTCGCCCGCCGACATATGGGAGTCCCCCCCCCCCCCTGGGGGTGGGAATATTATAGGTTGTATAGGGAGTGGTCATTATTTAACAGATGGGGTGAGCCGGCATTTTTTTCAAACCCGGGGCCCAAAAATTTAGACCCCCCCCCTAAAATGCAAGCCCAAAAATTTTGACCCTGCCCCCCCCCCCCCCCCCCCCCTCCCCCCTCAAATGCTAGCCCAAAAAAATATGACCTCCCCCCTCTCGTAGTGTTACTGTTATGCCATGTGAATAGAAAAATCACAGTTTATTCGAACTCTTAAAAGAGTTGATTGGTCCACGTTCCTGCTTCTTGTACATCAGACATTAGGGACGTGTCATTATTTTTTGGGGGGCTCCCATTTTTTTTCAAACAAGGCTAAAAAAACAAGGCTAAAAAAATTAGGACCCTCCCCTTGAACATAACAAAAAAATGTGACCCTCCCCCAGTCGTAGGTAAAAAAATTGGGACCCTCCCTGTGCAATTTATTTCTGAAAAACCTCTTAGATAGACTATTATCCAAGTGACTTCTGTCATGCACCAGTCAATTGACATCACGGCCCCCCGATTTAAAGTGCCACTATTATCAAGTTTGAGAATTATTTACTTTATGCCTTATTTATTTATTTATTTGAAAGGCCCCCGGGGACACTTCTACAACATGGCGAAACGCGCCTTTATTTTGATAAACGCATTTCATCAAGCCTCCAGAGAAAAGATAAACGTTTTATTTTCTGCGTGTAGTAAAAAAGCCTGTTGGTTTTATTCTTCACGCGCTACAAATTATTATTATTCATGTGCGTGAAGCGCAGCCCAAAAACGAATTTATAAGCAGCTTGTAACGTCGAACTCACTTCTTTCGAACATATTGACTGCCAACCAGGCGTATCACTGGAGGGCTTTTGGGGGTTTTCATTTGTCCTTGTCAAGATACACATGCTTGTAACGACATTCGTACGCATTCCATTTAAACGCAACAAGCGTAATGGTTTCTTTGGGCAAGTTCTCTGAAACTAGACTAGATGTCATTCCTTATGCACGCGAAGCGCGCCGAAATTTTCAACATAATCAGTAAAATAAAACTATAAAATGATATAGAACTCGTTGATGGAATCTCTCTTTCAAGGCTTCAGGTTTCGAGAGATCCTCCCCTTTCACTCGCCCAAAAATGAAGTGATCCCTCCCAAAATCCTCCGACCTCGGTCCATAAACCAATATATTTTCGCACGATAATCGAACTACTGGTTCAGCGTTAATTCCCCTTTAATGCCCCGCTGAATATCCCCGCTATAGAAGGTGTTAAATTCCCTGCTCTTCTGTAGATTAATGTGTCAAATCCCCGGCCTGACCGCGTTACTTTCCCGCCCTATCCCGGGGTTGGGGGCCGTGGTGTCAATTGACTGGTGCATAAGGAACAGCGGTTATTATTCATCGCCTCGATGGGTAAAATGCAGTGATCCTCCCTCCAAGTACAATGATTAACGTAATCCCACATCTTCCGTCCCCTGTTTTACCTAGTACTGTAGACATTTTACAGGAAAACGGGCTCGCATAACCTTAGTTGATAAACGTTTGTTTGTTTGTTCATCGTTTTTTTTTTGTTTGTTCATCGCATTTCATCAAGCCTCAGAGAAAGGGTAGATGAACATGTTTTGTGTACGGCATAGTAAACAAAGCCTGCCAGGAGCTCAGGAAGTACACCACCTCAACTATATAGGCTAGGTTATATTATTCATGCGCACAACTGCGCTCCGCAAATGACGAAGATATTTCATGTGCGCGAAGCGCGGCCCAACGGACGAATTTCTATGCTTGTAACGTCGAAAACTCACGCTTACCTAAGGGGTCTTCTTTTAAACATATAGTGACATGCCCTCCAGGCCTATCATTTGCAGGGAAATTTTGAGAGAGTTTGATTTTCCTCGCCAAGATAACTTGTTCTTGTCAACGGTAGCGTCCTCATTGCTCAAAGAGTATATTAGATGTCATTGTTTATGCGAAATTTTTATGGAGAAGTTGCTGAAATAACCACTATCGCTATTTGCTTTACCCTTTTCATCGTCCAAATGTTGCTGAAAAAAGTTTGGACCCTCCCCCAAACAGGAGTGAAAAAAATTTGGACCCTCCCTTTAGACACGCGAAAAAATTAGGACCCTCCCCACAAAAATAGTACCCCCCCCCCCCCCCCCCCCCCCGCTAAATTATGAAACGTCCCTTATCGACATGTGTTACTATGCAGTTAGGGACGGACGGATGCTTACACTATAGCATCCGGAACAGTTCTGGTTTTTGGTCACGGGATTTTGGATTTTCGCTTCTATGAAAATATTAGGATTCAGGATTCTATTTCTCATCCAAGTGCTCTTTGGTGTATCAGTACAGAGCCTTGTGTTTGGAATTTGTTAAAAAATCTGCACAATTTGTTAAAAATCTGATGCGCGCGAAGCGCACTGCGATTTTGAAAATCAAACTTAACGTGGTTAATGAAATTATCACTTCTGGGACCCGAAAATCACGCTGAAGAAATTGAGTCACGGAAGAAACATAATAGAAAATTTCCAAAATTAAACATAGTCCAGTACGATGTTTTAGTTTGTAAATGCTACACCAAAGTATCCTCTGTAATTTTTGACATATCAGTTTAAAGAATGGGAAAAGTCCAGGAGTAAATGAGAACTTGGTGTTTAACAATTGGGGTTCCTGACATTTGCTAACCTTTATTTACTGTTCGCTGATAGTAAATTTACTCAATTTGAAAAAAAACATTTTAATGTTGTAGATGGCGAGCGCGCAGCGCGAGCCGACCAAAAAAACCAGTCTATTTATAAGGACGTCGGGTTCCCTTAAAAACAGTCAGGAGGGAATCAAGTATCAAATGGTCCGTCCCTAATGACCAGCTTTCACGTTTCACGAATCTCTAGGCCTTTAATCACGAGTCACGTAAGAGAAATTCGTAAAATCACGGGCCACGAGGACATCAGATTTCACAGATCACGGCAATAATTTTCCTGTTTTCACGAACGGAGCAAATTTGGGGCGAATCACGGAGAACCCTTCACCACTCTGTCCTACCCTACTAACCACCGCAGTTGTTCTATTTCCAAAGGTAAAAGTTGAATTTCAAAATAGTTAATAGAGACTTCTAAGATTGCGCGGGTCGAAGCATCTTTAATAATGCTTTGTAAACTTTCATTTTGCTCAAGCCTCAGTCAGTGGCGGGTCGACGAGGGTCCACGAATTTACGAACGAGGACTGACCAACTGAGTTGTTTGCTTGTATGTTTCCCGATGCGCGCGTAGTTTGCTTGTATGATTTACGAGGTGAATGAAATTCTTATTTCTGGGAGACGAAAATCACGCTGAAGAAATGGAGTCACTGAAAAAACATCATAGAAATTTTCCAAAATTAATCATAGCCCAGTACGATCTTTAAGTTTGTAAGTACTACACCGAGCATCCGCTTTTTATGCGCAAAAGCTAGTAAAGTTATTTATTGTTGTAGATGGCGAGCGCGCAGCGCGAGCCGACCAAAAAAACACTGTTTATAAAGGCATCAGGTACCCTAAAAGCAGCCATCAATGTCACCCTGTCTAACAATCAGCGCGCAAAAAATTTTGGCCCCCCCCTCAAACGTAAGCCCAAAAATTTGAGCCCCCCCTTAATCGGCGCCCAAAAAATCAAAGCCCCCCCCCATATATTTGCCCCCCCCCCCCCCCCCCCCCCCCCCCGTTAAATAATGACCACTCCCTTATGTACTTGTAATTTTCTCAAACAATGCAGGAGTCCTATTACACAACAAATATGTTGGTGGTCTACTGTAGACCTATTTCCAATGGACCAAGATTTTGTTCCTAGTAGCTAAATTTTTAAAAGCATAGTTTTTAACTCAACAAAAAGCAATAAGAACAACAGTGACAGTAAAAACAGTTAATTATTTATTTCAAGTAGTCCCGCTTATATTTTTCCTGTTTTACTTCCTTTTATAGGTATTCAATGAGAGATGTTGGAAGGCGTTCAAACCAACCAAATAACAGAACCTGTCACATCTAGCTCCACAATGATATCGAAATAGATGATGAAGTGTTTTAAGAACCAAATTATGTACTCCTCTCAGAGCATTTCTGTAGAATTTATCAATAGGGACGGCCTAACGTTTCCATACAGGATTCCCATGGGTCCTTGAAAACCTGGAAACTCGTGGATTTTAGAAATGTTCTTTTACCAGGCCTGGAAATTACTGAAATTTTTACAAAACCCATCAAAGTCATTAAAAGCCATGGAAATGTTTTCGTGAAGAAATATTTACAATATTTTGGGTGTGTTTCTTGTAAAGTTTTGAATTAAAGGATACCCATGTTGCTCTTATCGTGCGCGAAAACCCGCATTTTTTTGTTTTGAAAGCTCATGAAATTTTTCGAAATGTCCTTGAAAAGGTCCTTAAAAAGTCCTGGAATTTTGAAAGCCGGAAAGACGTGGGAACCCTGTCATACTTGACTTGCACTGTAAGTTCCCAGGTTCCCAATCTTTAGTCACTCCCACAGAGGCCCCTCTCTCGAACATTCACTGTGCTTCAGAATTGTGCAAATTTTAACCATAAATGGCCATTTTTTAGCCATGTTTAATATCTGAGCAGTGCCTTGTAGAGTGCCTTGCTCAGCTAGGTCTCCCTGAAACAGAGCCTGATATCAAATTCACGTGGATAGGGATGCAAAGCTACTTTCTTATCCCGGATCTAGGGAATCACATAATAGTACCTGTGTTATAGTTAAGAGCACAACTTTCTATGACTTTATCGGTGAAATAGAGTACGCGCATTGTCGTACCCAGAGCGGCTCGTCACCTCGCGGGGGAGGTTCTGGTGACAGCCACTGACGCATGCTCAAAAGAAAATGGTGGTTTTATGCCTCATAATTACTTTTAGAGCGTTCAAGTCGAAGGCATAGGTTGAACAGACGACTAGGAGACGAATGCCAGTGTTATTTTGACAGACTCGTTTTTATAAAGCGAGATTGAGCTACTTTTATATACGCGTGCGCGCCATTTCAGCCAATCAACGAAGGCCCTCAAAATGGATGTCACCAGAGCCTCCCCTGCGAGGCGACGACCCGGGGAGCCCTGGGTTCGAGAATGGGAGACGCGAGAACATTGTAAAATCTCGAACCGATAAAGTCATAGAAAGTTGTGCTCTAATGTTGTATGATATAACGAGGAGAACCATTGTTTTATTGGTGAAATAGAGCATAGATTTGGACCAATCGGAGCGCTCTCTATAATAAAAATATCTTTTATAAAATAAGCCCATTTCTCATTGTTGTACGATTTGAAAGAATGTGATTTCTAATTATCGGCTGCTGTCCTCTGGGTGATTTTACGCAGGCTTTGAGCTAGGTAGGACTACGAACCTAGGCTTTAGAATCAAATGTTTCACCATTAATTTGGCATAAAATGCAAATTTAACGAAACTTACAAATAATCCATGCGCCTGTCTAAGACCCCGTCCACACGTATCCGGATATTTTCGAAAACGGCGATTAGATTAGTAATCTAATTTTTTGCTGAAATAGAGCGGATTTCACATGACCGTCGTAACTTGTTATGTAATTGCGATTGCTTTGCGTTCTCATTGGCTTACTCATTTTTCTCAACCAATCAAATTCTGCAGCAAATACAATTGTGTAGTTACTAAGTAATTGGCTCGGCTTGTTATTGGCTGAGAAGAAAACCATTCAGGAGCAAGTTGTGATTTCTCTTGATTCTGATTGGCTAGCGATTGCTCAATTGCGATTGTTTTCACGATGGTCATGTGAAATCCGCTCTATAAAGGACATGTAGAAATTCCTGGGGGTAGTCCACGCCACTGATAGCCCAGGATGGGAGACCCTGAAACAACGCAGGGACCAGCGCGACATTGTACTTTTCTATAAGATCCAATATCAACTAGTTAATATCCATTTTCCAATTGAAGTCATTCCTGTACCATTTTTAAGAACCAGAGGACATGATCTTAGATATAGACAACCTGGGTGCGCGGTGAACGCTTATAAATTCTCCTTTTATCCGCGTACAATCAAGGCGTGGAACAGTCTAGTTAAGGCCGACGATCTGGCGGCTCTGAAGTAAAGTTGACCGATCATTGCCAAGATTAGTATCCCTAAAAGGCAATTATAGCATTTAAAGTTAAAGTTAAAGGGACGGCGGAACAGTAAACTATTTTCAGTGGTCTTCCCTTCACTCTATAAGCTATGGGAGGAATCGTTGGTTGCCTTAAAAAGTGAAGCAAGAAGAAACTTGTAGGGAAGGGGAGGGAGGGGAGAGAAAGAAAGGCACCAACGTTGGGCGAGTGAATGAAAGATAGGAATAAGAGGACTGGCGTCTAGGCTGTCCCGAGCGACCTCCGCGAGACTTCGCGTGAAGTGTGACTAATTATTATGCATGCTAGCTTATATCATGGAAAGACCGCTGGACATAGTAAACTATTTTCAGTGGTCTTCCCTTCACTCTATAAGCTATGGGAGGAATCGTTGGTTGCCCGGCAAGGGACGCCGAGGAGTACATGTCGAGTGTCGAGTAATAGCTAATCATATGATATAAACGTAGCTGATGTAACCACTTTATGTTTATGGATCTTTATGTGCCTGTCTCCTTCCCAATCTCAAAACCCTTCCGAACAAAACAAAACAACAAAAAAGAGTATTTTAGGAGTGTAGGCTAGGGCAAGCGCACACACACAAAATAAAATGTGTAAGACTGTTTAAACTGCTAAGATAGTGCTAGAAGAATCCAAATGGTACATTGCTCAGTCTTCTCGTCATGTAGCATTATACATTATGCAGGTTGATAACTGCACAAACCAACACGAGACATTAACTCAGCAGAAGATTATGGCCGCCCGAAAAAGCTTTAAGGGCATTGCGTCCAGATATAACTCCTTAAGTAAACACGCAACGTAGATTCTGCGGTAGAACTTAAAATGGCCGACTCTCTTCCTCTAGGGTTTTTGAGGTCGAACGACAAACCATCGGCTAGCGATAAGCTATGACTTGTCACATGGCGGCATAATTCTTGACTGCCCTGAAAGGGCCGATCAATGGGTAATGCCTTTGAGGACATGTAGAAAAGGTCGTCACTCACACTTTTGCCTCAAATGTGATTGAAAAGGCCTGTTGTGTAGTCTGAAAAAATGGAGAATTTCTCCGGTTTGAAGATTGGCCGAGGTTGCCACCACGATTAACTACAAAAATAGGAGTAGGAAAAAAACCAGAGTTGTTGCTTATGAGGGCTAGGCCTAACTGTTTGCGCTTGGAATAAACGGGCCAAAACGAGAAATTTATCCATAGACAAGGGTGTAGCTTGCTAAGGGACTACACGGGCCTGTAGGGGTTCACAGTCTTGAACGCTAGGCGGCATGGGCGTTACATGGACATGTGACAAAGTACGCGCTGCTGGACAAGTGGGATCTTAGTGTTTTATTTTTACATAGCCAGAATCGGCGAATACGGGTGTTCAAACAACAACACGCGAAAGTTCCTTGAAAAATTATTAGACGTGGTTGACAAAAAACATTTTCCTGCAAACCTTTGCAACATGTACAGGAGCAGAGTCTGAGATGAAACTAAGATGATATGCACAAAGATGGTAAAACATATACTCAGGTAGATTAAGGCAAGGGTCCAAGAGTGAACACCTAAAAAGCATAGGGGGTGGTCAAAAAAGTGTTTACCAACATTCATCCCAAAAAGGAGTTGAGATTCAAATTACATTTTACAAATAGATCTCCCTAGGTGTGACCTTACGTGCGTGACACTTGAAATTTTTCTGTCACGCAATATTATTTGTGGATTAATAGTCCCAGTTGAAACGTTTATTGGAGCCAAATGAATTTCACCTTAAAACATGTTTATTACCAACTACTTTAAGAATCCTGCCGGACCGTATTAAAAGAAAGTTTCTTTTCTTAGATATATCCAAAAAATCACTCGCCCCAGGCCCCTTTGAAACAGAAGCCTAAATATTTCATTAATTATTCAAAAATCTTGTTCAGTCCGGCAGGATTGTTATAGAGACCAATGGCCTTAATCGTTTTGCGGCACAAAGGTACGAGAAAACTTGTTATTAGAACTGAGACTATTTCGAAATGTATTGTAACGCTGAAAAATGTCGAATAACGCACAGTATCGTCTTTCATGAAACATTTAATAATCAACCTAATGAAACAGCTACTTTAATGATAGACATGTTCTAAATGGCATTTGACCACCCCCCTTACTTCTGAAGGTCAAATCATGGTTATACCCATGCCTTAATGTACCTGAGTATATTTTGCGCTGATCAAAGTTTTCCCTCTCTCCACGAGTTAACAGGTTTAATATAATAACATCGTTCCTCCAAATTGCATCAATTGCAGCAAATTGTAATGATAACGAGTGAGGAAAATTGCCGAATAGGCTACGAACTTGTTGCGATCCGCGGTGGTAAAACCGTGGCAAGGTAAAAACGGCAGGGGGCTGCGGGTGATAGAAACTGAAGAGTATGACGTTCGTCTCTGTACAGAGAGCAAAATGTACCAATAGAAGACATCTGGCAGAGAGTTTCACGTGACGACACCAATGATATGAACGCTTCAGCTGTGATGCCGTTACAAACCTCTTGGGACCATTTATTCCAAATATCATATCGTTTCATTACTTAACTACAGAATATCTCTGAAGGTAATTCTTGTCACGCAACACCTAGAAAAACTACATATGTCATCCAATGTTGTTCCAATTATTAATGTGCGCTTTTGAAAGACTTCGTGATTTGGTCGCCATCTTTACCCTAGACGAGCACAAAACATGGTGGCTCCATACCCTTTACTGTAAGTCGTGACGCGTATTACTTTAGCCATGTTTTATTCTTTTATACAATACCTTTATCTGTTAGTCCATGCTATTTGTGTGCGAATTACAGTGTTTTTCAAAGATGTCATTGTCGTGTTCTTAACGACTAAGAAATAGTGTTCTACTATAGAGAACGTGAGACGTGTTATCTCAATCACAGGGTTTATTCAATCTAACTAAAAATGGTAATACTTACAAAGATATAGAGAATGGCATACTAATCACGTGGTACAATATACATTACATCAGACTATAATTACGTCAATCAATATCTTCCTATACATGTCAACACTACAGTCATCAGAGAAATTGATAAGGTGTCGAATCGCAAAGTTCCCAGCAACTTCTTACTAAAACCGTATTTATCATAACTAAACAAATGGATGACCTGAAGCTCGCTTAATCACAAGTATATGGCAATATCTAAAGGGTACGTCGTGAAATGAAGGCATATAAGGGAGTTTATATTTGGTCACGTGACACATGAAACCAAGAATACACAGACCTGGCAATTTTCACACGGGACGGAGTTGTTGCTAACATAATAGCTTCCGCCAACTGACAGAAAATCCCCAAAAAGTGTGAGACTGCGTTTTGATAGAGGAACATTATAATAGCCACAGATTTGTAATCGCAAACTCTTTGAAAAGAGTGTAGCAGCGAGAGAGCAGAAACAGGTTATATGAAAGAATGGCTTCTATTGCTTGAAAATAAAAATTCAGGAAGCAAACACATTGCACAGGGCGTGGTTTGTCGGGCTACAGTAAGAGGCATAACGATCGGGAGGGGGAGGGTCAAGAAAACTAAATATGACAGAAGGCGTACAACTGATATGGTTATGAATTGAGTTAACGTCGGCGGCAAAGAGAACATATGAATTGTACTTATGCCCCTAAGGAACACTAGCCTGAACATGATTGAATATTTGAATACGTTTACTATGCATTCTACCCAATCTAAAAATTTCACTGGTAGAAGACTGAGCAAGTTCTTTACATGCTGCAATATGGCGACGAAGCCTACCAGCAAGAAATGACGAGAGGTCCCGAAACAGTAACGTGACGACATGAGCGATAGCGCGGCCATTAAGAACATATCGACATGATAGACGCATGTAGTACACACTGTCAGCGGTCACTCCCCGGGATTGTAAAGGATAATCCCAGCACACCCAATTCTAATGCACTTCCATTTAAAATCTGGAAAGACTCTAAAGTAAGGCCATTATAGAAGACTTTATGACGGTAGAATCGAAAGCTGGGGAAAAAATGGAAAAGTATAATGTATAGGGAGGACGAACTAAAACACCCATAATAGAAAACAAAAACCTTTAAGCCCGGGGAGTGACGGCTGAGGCAAAGATGGTATTGAGATACCCCACCTAACCGTCACTAGAAAGATTAAACCTAAGAGGAGAGGAAGGAAAAGGGAGCCCCCACCCAGGGAAGGAGAGTGAAGTTGAAAGATAGCAAACAGAGAAATAAAACATGAGAACGAGCAGGAATAGAAAATAATATATTTTATTAACATACAAAACTGGAGGCGTAAAAGTAAAACCGGTGAAGATTGCAAACTAACTAAGTTGCTTTATATACGGGCGTGGCGGCGGAGAAGAGTTTCGGAATGAACGACACCCCTTAGAAAAAGCACCGCGTCTTGGTGTGGCCTCGTGCAACATAAAAATATCAAAAAGACTGATACGCTTGCTCCTAACCGCTACGCTTGGTAGTAAGATATAAAGGAAGCTGAATAAAATGATTAACTAATAGACTGCAGCAGAGGTCCTTTTCATGGGAGGATTGACGCGCAATAACGGTAAGAAACTTGAAATAGAGCCAAAGCGCGGCAGTTGCCAAACTCCCTGCTTATGATGGCGTAGGTTTGAATCCTTATCTTTTAAAAATATTTTATAATTCTGGACTGCCATCCCCAAATAAGAGGCCTATCAGGAGGCAAGCTCGTAAAGCGGAAACTTGAGCGGAAACGAAGAACTTGCAAAAATACTTATAGACTTGAACCGTAAAATACACACCTGTGACGAAACAAGCTAAAACGAAATACGAGTAATAAATAAACAGAATGTAAACGAACGGCTCTAGGATAAACTAGTAATAGTTCTCACTAGAGCTGCCCCCGTGCTTTTTTAAACTGCAGATGTAATAAGTATTCAATTAACATTTTTACAGCTGTTTCAGACAACACGCGAACCCACCGTTATCAGCTTGTTGGAGTTTGTCAGTTGTGTTACAAAACCGTTAAGATAGATGTGAAATTCTATAAGCCGAAACTCTACAAACAATTCTAACCAAAAGTACGAAAAGCCGTCAAAACTCTTACGAAACTCTAGCGAAATACCGAAAATTCTTAAAACTATTGTGTCACAATTCCAAAACGACTATTAATACACATTCTTACTCAGAAACACTTGCGCACAAAAATCTTGTTTGAAAACTCTATGAATACTTGAAAGCTTAAAGCCAATTGATCTTTCCGGAAATACTTACAACGGAGAACAGAACACAAGACTTTAGACTCTCGTTGGCTGTCTCTGCTTCGCGACTTCTCTGCTTTTGCTCTTTTTCAATCGCTGCCTAATAACCTATATCTGCGTTTTTATACCAGCTATCACCGAAAGCTGCTAAAGAGCTTATAGAACTTAATTTAACAGAACAAAAAACGCGTTCCGCCCTTGCGAGATTTCCGGTCAACAAAGGTACTATTTTAACCTACTTAGTATACTTTAGAGGCAACCATTACACAGCAGACAGCGCACACATCGGAAGAAGACAAAAACGCCTACTTCTCCCTTGTGCTGATGCAAAAAATAATAATTCCAAAGTCCTCTTTCTAAGTTTTGTGAACTTATAAAAAGGAAATCTTGTCGGTAAATTATCACATTCTTTCGTAGCGGACCTATTGTTAAGCACAATAGCAACCATTTTGAATGCTTTACTACTATTATGAGGTTTAAAGCTCTTAGCTTTTGTGAACATTCAAGTTTACACAGCCACAACAGCTCAACATTTGCTAATTCTGAACTATGGATTGCACTGACTGACTTCGGCTGAGCGTCTCCTTAGAGTTTTTGGTGATTTATTAAAATGTCACGACCAGTTCGTTGTGAATGTTTAGAATTTTTATTGTCCGCCAGTGACAACAGTAGAGGTCTCAAACCCACGCTGCGAGTCACGTGATCTGGTCATCCAATCATAAACGTTACCCAAGACCTTTTGCGGGCCCTTTGCGAGTCACGTGATCTGATCATCCAATCATAAACGTTACCCGATACCTTTTGCGGGCCCTGCTCCGACGGATCGAGATTTTTTCTGCCATATGTACCATATACCCTTATATTTTCTCTTTACGCGGGGGATTCTATAATGCTTCCTCGGGTTTTGGCCTCTGGGCCAAAACCCTGCGGGGGCAAAAATACATACTTTATAAACGAGCTAAAACAAAAAGAAAACACGACCTAAAATTACGAAATTGAAAACGGTTCGCCAAAAGCACTGATGCAATATCTTTGGCACACTAATAACTGGCCTGCCAGGTAGCGAGCAGAAACAATAAAGGATAGTGAAAATATGAACTGAACAGAAAAACGAACAGCTCGCCGCCAAACACTTCAATATTTCCGGCCCGCCAATTGCGAGGAAACGAGAAAGAGACATTCACGAGCGAAAATTAACTCAATAGAAAAACGAACAGCTCCCTAAACATTTCAATATTTCTGGCCCGCCAATAACTGGCCTGCCAGGAAACGAGCAAAAACAAAACATACACAAGCGAAAATTGAAGTGATTATAAAAACGAACGATAGAACGGTTTTAGCTAATAGCTGACCTGCCAGGAAAACAAGCAAGAAGTATGCACAAGCGAAAATGGAACTGTGTAGAAAACGAACAGTTCTCCAAACATCAATATTTTTCGCCCGTCAATAACTGGCCTGCCAGGGAACGAGCAAGATAATACACGAGCGGAAATTGAACTAAATAGAAAACGAAAAAACTCTCCAAACACGTCAATATTGTCTGGCCCGCCAATAACTGGCCTGCCAGGAAGCGAGCAAGAAACATACACGAGAGAGAAAAATTGAACTGAATAGTAACGAACAGCTCGCCAAAATACTTCCATTATGAAAAAATTCAAATGAAAATTGAATACAAAACGAACTGCCCGCCAAACACTTCAATATTTCTGGCCTGCCAGTAAATGACCTGCCAGCAAGCGTGCAAGAAACATACAAGAGTGGAGATATGAAAATTGAATACCAAACTAACTGCTCGCCAAGCACTTCAATATTTCTGGCCAGCCAATAAATGACCTGCCAGCAAGCGAGCGACAAACTTACACGAGTAGAGATATGAAAATTGAATACCAAACGAACTCCTCGCCAAGCACTTCAATATTTCTGGCCCGCCAATAAATGACGCAAGCGAGCGACAAACTTACACGAGTAGATATATGAAAATTGAATACCAAACGTACTGCTCGCCAAGCACTTCAATATTTCTGGCCCGCCAATAAATGACCTGCCAGCAAGCGAGCGACAAACTTACACGAGTAGAGATATGAAAATTGAATACCAAACGAACTGCTCGCCAAGCACTTCAATATTTCTGGCCCGCCAATAAATGACCTGCCAACAAGCGAGCGACAAACTTACACGAGTAGAGATATGAAAATTGAATACCAAACGAACTGCTCGCCAAGCACTTCAATATTTCTGGCCCGCCAATAAATGACCTGCCAGCAAGCGAGCGACAAACTTACACGAGTAGAGATTGAAAATTGAATACCAAACGAACTGCTCGCCAAGCACTTCAATATTTCTGGCCCGCCAATAAATGACCTGCCAGCAAGCGAGCGACAAACTTACACGAGTAGAGATATGAAAATTGAATACCAAACGAACTCCTCGCCAAGCACTTCAATATTTCTGGCCCGCCAATAAATGACCTGCCATCAAGCGAGCGACAAACTTACACGAGTAGAGATATGAAAATTGACTACCAAACGAACTGCTCGCCAAGCACTTCAATATTTCTGGCCCGCCAATAAATGACCTGCCAGCAAGCGAGCGACAAACTTACACGAGTAGACATATGAGAATTGAATACCAAACGAACTGCTCGCCAAGCACTTCAATATTTCTGGCCCGCCAATAAATGACCTGCCATCAAGCGAGCGACAAACTTACACGAGTAGAGATTGAAAATTGACTACCAAACGAACTGCTCGCCAAGCACTTCAATATTTCTGGCCCGCCAATAAATGACCTGCCAGCAAGCGAGCGACAAACTTACACGAGTAGAGATTGAAAATTGACTACCAAACGAACTGCTCGCCAAGCACTTCAATATTTCTGGCCCGCCAATAAATGACCTGCCAGCAAGCGAGCGACAAACTTACACGAGTAGAGATATGAAAATTGAATACCAAACGAATAAAAAAGGAGCGAGATAGAAATTGAATAATTTACTAACTTCATTTTGTGGAGAATAAACCTGGTGTTGCAGCGAATGCATCAGAAGGAGCAGGTTTACGAGACATGAGCAGCTAGGCGGAGAGGTTGGAGTCGCTTGAATGGCTTGCTGTAGGATCATCCGACGAAGAACGAGATTGGAACAACATTGTTTGAATAGCTAGATGAAGCCAAAGGTTCGCTCTAGACTCCAAGAGACTTCGCGTGAAGTGTGACTTATTATTATGCATGCTAGCTTATATCATGGGAAAGACCGCTGAACATAGTTTTCAAATAGACCGATCCCTATTTTGACGATAGCTCCGCCCACTCATAGCAAACAATATAATTATTCAGCTTTTCAAGATAAAATATAAAATCCAAATTGCATGCAACAACTTCTAACA
This sequence comes from Scolanthus callimorphus, assembly GCA_033964015.1. NCBI lineage: Eukaryota > Metazoa > Cnidaria > Anthozoa > Actiniaria > Edwardsiidae > Scolanthus > Scolanthus callimorphus. The sequence continues at coordinate 25,611,778 of CM066922.1, read as the reverse complement.
CCTCCCTGCAATCGGTGTCTTTTCCGCGCTCTATGCCAAAGATAAAATTTGGTTTGTCCGACGTAGAAACAGTAACTAGGGGTATAACAATGAGCTGTCTGAAAAAATGAATCTTAGGTAAGGTCGTATCGCAACACGCAAACTATGCAAATTCGTACTAAAATCTTCTAATCTTTTACTTGATCTAATTTAGCATCTACATTTTATTATAAAACTGGGAATGGTTTCCAGATTTAGCTTTCCAGTAAATCTCAGCTCTGAACTCTATTCTTAGTACATGCTGTACAAAAAATCCGAATTTCAGCAAGTCGGACACTGTTCTTGTCGCTAAATATAACTGCTGTGAATGCGTATTCGCGATTTCAATGCTGGTATGAGCTCCACCCTTATCCATCGCCGGTGCTGTTTTTTTCTCCTTCAAATACAAGCGATGAGCGACTGTTCGACATTCTCGTACCCAGAGCTCCGATCCCCTGCTTATCTGCTCGCAGCTTACGAGCCGGGGAGCTCTGGGTGGATAAACGCTTATCAATCGTGTTTCACTAGTATTTTTGGGATCAAAGCCAAGGCCGTCGCTAGAAATTTTTGTCTGGGGGGCAAGCCTTGGTCATTCTTTGTATTTGCTGGGGGGGGGGGGGGGGGGACTGCCCCCCTACCCCCCAAACTGTCTGCAAACTGTTTCCGGCATGCGGCAAGCATCGTCGGATTCGGATCATTGGATCGGATCATCGATTCAAAGGATGGGAAACGTTCACTTTCACGTTGTATGACGTCATCAACGACCGTCATTGATCACGTCATTTAAACTAGATAATTTAATATTTCCAAGGGAACATCCTAACAGAAGTCCAAACTAGGGAAAGTTGCCTCCAAGCTAAGGGGCTACAACCCCCTGTCATGTGATATGACGTCATTGATGACGTCATTAAAAAACAATCAATATATTGACATGACAAGGAAACATTCTTAGAAGTTGGCAAACTTGGGGGAATTTGTCTCAAAGCCAACAGTAAATAACTCCTCTAATTTTAGAACTTTTACGACGTTCAATTGTCGTCAAGATATTTGATTTTCTAGTTTGATGACGTCATATCACGTGACAGGTGGGTTGTTCCCCTTTGCTTGAAGACAACTCTCCCCGGCTAGTTTGGACTTTAAGAATGTTCCCTTGTAGTCCGGTCAAATTAGCCCGAAAAAAACCCGACCCTAGAAAAAATTGCAACATGGGAAATTTTTGGTACTAATTGTCAAAAACATATGTAGGAATAACATATCCAAATTTCGTAGAAATCCGACCGGGGAAATTGGTTAAATTTTTGGTTTTACCGGCGACGTCAAGGGCGCCTTTTGTTTTCGGCGGCACTTAGACAATGAAAACACAGAAACTGGGAGAATGTTTATGGACTGTGCAGATGAAACCGGGGAAGAGTTAAGAAGGTTTTTCGGTTTAAACAAATAATTTCTGAGCGATGAGTTACGCCTATGATCAGTTTATTTCTTTTATTAATTTAGCGTATAATATTCGAACTTTAGTGTATCACCACGCGTGAAATACATAGAGGATATTACACGGTGGCGTGAAGATATGAGATTTATTTTCGAGTGGCAAGAACAATATTTACGAATGAGCGCAGCGAATGAGTAAAATATTGTTTTTGACACGAGAAAATAAAACTCATATCTCCAAGCTACCGTGTAATTTTCTTTTTATTATATAGACAAACCAGAAAAAATATTCCAAATTGATTTCCAAGCACTTTTGTTTTGACCGATATCCTCACTAGTGAGGATATGGAAAATATGTCACTGAGGACCCGGATGTAGCTTCGTATGAGATCTACGAGTGACGTATTTCCCAGTAAAACACTCGTGTCTATATAATAAAAGGATCATATGGGATTTGTCAAAACTCAGCATTATGTTATTATTTTGCAGAATTGGTTATTAAAAAAACACACAATTCACATCTATGCAATCACATTCTGCAGTAGAAAGAATAAATTGCTCGATATCTCGTTCAATATCACACCGAGTTACGGCTCTACAGTCTATAGCCCTCCCTTCGAATTGTTCGCTTTCGTTGTCTAAGTGCCACCGAAAACAACGGGCTTTCCTTCGTGGAGACGGAAAACCCCGAATTTAACCAACTTCCCCCGAACGGATTTTCACAAAATTTGGAATTCCTGAGAAGTTGCTGTATAAAAATCCCATGTTGCAATTTTTTCCAGGTTAAACGCTAAATTGACTGAACTATTGTGTACATATTAAATTTTCTAGTTTTAATGACGTCATTGATGAAGATGTATCGAATTGTACGGTTTTGATAAGGTCATTGATGACTTCATACAACGTGAAAATGAACCCGATGGTTCGATCCGATCCGTGATCCAGGTTTTGTAGGTGCCGAACTGTTCCGTAGACTGATGTAATTATTGAAAATACACATGTATAAACTAATTTTATTTATTTCTTCTAAAGGCTGACATTTACGCTTTACGTTATTTCTTTTTCAGTACTTTTCCTGGTGGGTTTGGTAGTGAAAATATATAGACCACTAAATGTATGGGAAATTTCCCGAAATCCGCCCCTGGTCATACTTGATCATTTTTACATCAAAAATAAGTATATATAAAAGGACTCCATGCTTGCCCAATTAAGAAAAAATTGAATGCTTCCGGCCGAGTCCAATTTTGGAGTTTCGAGGAATGATCCATTTAGTCATGTTATTTATTAATTACATAGTGAATGATATAATGCCGAAAGTGTCTAATTTCAGCGCGCGCGATCCAATTTAAAAATAATTGGGCAGTTGACAACAAAGGATTTCGTACTGGCTATATGATTAACTGACTGGGAAAAAGTTTACGCTGCAGGCAGATCGTATAAAGACATTTTGTAGCCCGATATACGGCATGCCGGATCTCACCCGCGAACTGTTGTGTTAGAAATTCATGCTGCTACCACGCCAACAAATATTCACCCAAAATCCTTTGCTCGCGTGAATTTTTACGGTCCGCCGATTTCACGGGATTTCTTGGATTTTCCGGATTTGCATCTCGTTTACACAAGAGAGTTGGAATTGCCACTCGCTCGAGAAAACTCGCCGCGACAAATGCAAGAAAAATTGCAAGTTGCAAACGCGAAAGAATATAGGCGGAGTCGCAGACGTTTGTGGGTGTGGTAGCGGCGTGAATTTTCAAGGCAGTGCGACAGTTCGGTGAGATCCACTTGACTCTACATTTTTCTAAAATGAAAAAAACATCCGGAAAAGAAATTAAACGGCATGTTATCTTTCTAACTGCAGTTTTGTTTTGCTAATTTAAGCGGGCACATTAGTTGGTTGTCGACTATCAGTCAAGGTTTTAAAATGTTAGGCAAAAAAGCCACACATTTAGAGAAACATACTGCTTTATATGCCTGGATTCACGTCACCCCTAGTAGAAAAGTTCAAGAAATCTGAGATAATGATACCTATTAAAAGCTTTACAAATCTTCAACCATTAAAATAGCTGCCATTTAAAAATTACTTGCTGATATACATCGCTCCTGAGGAATTTTTTTTTAGTATAATTAGTCAAGTGACATAAATCTTTGTTATTGACTTTTTCCGCGAAACTCGAACTCTAATGCTTTATTAAAACTCGTGACCAATCAGCATGCGGAATAGTCCCGTTTCGAATTCTCTACTCTACCGCTGAATAGGCTTCGACGGCGCATAAATACAGCAGCAGCTTCAAGTCGAAAAAGTTGTGAATTCGGACGAGAAACTGATGAAGCTTGAATTGAGCCGATAGACAAACTTGAGGAAACTTTCCGTCTCGCTGGTATTTACAATTTTTTCGGCTTCGAATTGAGGCTCCTGCTGTATCTATGCGCCGTTGATGCCTATTCAGCGGTAGAGTAGAGAATTCGAAACTGGACTATTTCTTATAGTCAATTGAGTAATTATGCAAAATTGCTTTTCAGTGATCAGGATTGCTAACAGCAGTCAAAGTACTTCAGTTCATCTAATTCTTGCTTGTTCCCAAGTACTCCACTAAGCTCTGGGTCTTTGTCCTCATGAGGCAGGGGCACAAATATACGAAGGTGGACATAGTTACCAACATCAACCTTGACCTGCAACAACAGTATCATTCTAATATCAATAGCAGTTCCCTACTGGATGATAATTAGAGATTAGTATCGCGATTCACCCTGCCACTCTGTGTTGTTGTGAGCCGTCAATATTTTGTGGTATTGACGGCTCAAAAAGAGCTAGCAAAATTCAACTTTTTTCGCACGAATTTATGTTTCATTTCATTGTCAATAGTTAGAAATAACGTTTAGCTATATTTCTAGCAATATCTTATGGCAGAAAGAGATTTTTTTCGCCGAAAAAGATGGAAAAATGTAAACAGAAAATGCTCGAGCTCGTGCGAAAAGCCCATGTGATTGCGTGAGATCGTGCGTAAATGTAATGAGAATTGAAATTTCAATCGACAATAAATAGCACTATTTCTTGCCATTTCCTCCAGAAAATCTTCAAGAATCGCGATACAATATTAATTACGATTTTGAGACGGCAATTCCACAAAATATTGACGGCGTTGGAAGAAAATATTTTCACGTATTGGGCTCCGTCGCTGCGCGACTCCGCCCAATACGTGAACATATTTTCTCCCAACTAGCCGTCAATATTTTGTGGAATTGCCGTCTCAAAATCGTAATTAGTATATAGTAGTGCATTTGAACCATTATACCACTAAAGAATATGATCGACATTTTTTACCCCCATCTACTGTAGATATCAATATAATGTATGAACTATATATAACTCTACTAGTGACCAGCGGCGTTGGAGTGCATATTTTCGGCAAATTGGCGACTTAAGACATAGGCCTAAGAAACACCATGAAGCAGGAACCATTGGCGGATCCAGAGGGGGTTCCAAGGGTTCCATGACCCCCCTCCCCCCCTCCCCCCCTGAGCATTACAAAAAAGGATTTTTTTTGTGATAACTGACCACTCGCGGACGAGCTCTCAATATATGTTTCCCGTATCAGTTTAAAGGGGTGAAGAAGAAACGGAACCCCCACTTAGTAAAATCCTGGATCTGCCACCTTTATCGAATTTAATCGAAAATATTGCACCACATCCCCTAAATCAGTCGATGGAAATCGATGCTTTCTCTGTCTCGGTTTGTTGCTAGGCTGATAAAATAGAGGCTGACAGAGGCTCTTTAACTTGCTGTATTGCCACAAGCAATGTTTTTTTTAAACATAGTTAATGAAGTGGAATGGTTAGGAAGCCCGGCAAACTTCAAAAGACCACACAATAGCGTGGGCTGGATGTTGAAAGGGGCTATCACGTGATATTGACCCTGCACAATCTTTTGTTTCACCCTAATCTAATATGCATGTCTGGTTGTACACTGAATGTTACTGGCTGGATTTTGGTACTTATGTACCGTGACCCTGCACAAACAAAAAGATTCCTCTGAAAAAGTGAACAAAGACATAGTACAATAACTGGTCTGGTTTCCTAACCATTCTCCTCTACCAAACTATGTTTTAAAAAAAATAATATGACATGAAGCCCCACTTTGTAAGAAGTTCTGCCACTCTGATGTGTACACAGAGTTGCCAACTTTATAACTCTCCCACATTTTGCAGAAGACTCCTGCATCTCAGCCTCGTCTCGAGTTATCAACAACGGAGCTTGCAAACAGACCAAAAGTTGAGGGAAAAGAAGGTGAAGAAATGAAAAAAAAAGGGTAAAATAGGCAATAATGGGAAAAGAAAATAGGCATGAAAAGGCAAGAAAAAAAGGAAAAGAAAAAAACATTGTGGGAATAGGCAAAATTGTGGAAAAAAGGCATAAAATGAAAAAAAAAAAGGAAACAAAAAGGAAACTTCAGGCAAACAAGGGAAAACGCTGTTTTCAGGTCTCACATGTTACGCAGCGTTTCCCAAGATTTACCGCGTTGGCGTATGTCAAAACTGCTTTATTTTCTCTGCTACACTCTTTTTTTTTATAAGAACCTTTTTTATAAGAACGTTCAGCCTGAAATTACCCAAATTTTAAGAACATGCTAAGAACATGCCTGAGCCTCAGATAGGAGCAAAATAGATTTATTTTCAGTGATGCGTTCTAAAATCCAGAATCAAATGTGTTAATAATAACGACCTTCAATATTGTAATTTATAAACTCTCTTAAATACTTCATTGGTATGTATCCTTCTATAAGATCTATCATATTTCAGGTTCCGACGTCACTGAAATGTAAGAACATCCGTAAGAACATTTCCAGCCTCAAACTGCTCCAAAAATAAGAACAGCCCAGCCGCAACTGAAAATTAGACGTTCTTATAAAAAAAAAGAGTGTATCGATTTATTTTAGAAGACGATGGAACTGTATTAAAAAACTACAATAACAGTGCCGCTATTTCCGTAAAAGCGCGGCGGCCATGTTGGTGCCCCGAACAATGGGAGCAAATGAACTTTCTTTTTGTTCTGTACCACCAACATGGCCGCCAGTGACGTCACATGTAATCCAAGAATTTCTGGGATGATTCTGCGATGCGAAACACCGTACGCGAGGCCACCTCTGGATCCGGATAGGAGGAGGCGGACCAGTTTTTTAGGGGGAGTGAGGACAAAAAACGCTCTTACAAAAATGCCCTGAAAACAGTTTGCTGTATCCCGCCCCCTAAACTAACTAATGGTCCGTACTTGACAACAACGGACATGAGCCCGGGGGAGGGGGGGACTCCCATACTTTTGAAGCTATTTGCATGCAAATTAGCTTCTTAGTCATCGCCCTCGAACTATGTAACTATGTATGTATGCTTGCACATCCTGCTTGCACTCCATGTTGCTCCTTTTTCTACATGGATTATACTTCAGTCGCACAAGAATCACGGGTCATGAAGTGTCGGAGATAGATACTGGTCACAATCTATAGCATTGATTTAGTGCATGCAAGTGATCTGAAATGTAAACATATCCCGAGCGAAATAAGCAAAGTATCAGTCACGCGAGTTCGTATCATATATTAGTCACGAGAGTTTGTAACCATAGCAACAAGTTTCAAAAGACAACATTGATTTACCGCAATAGCGCAACTTGATTGGTAGATTATTGCTAAGATTGTATTGCCGCACCCTAGTTTGTAATCTAATAGTCACGTTTTGAAGTCTTAAAATTGTATATAGTAGAGATGCGAAGAGGCGAGAGTGAACTTATCAGTGAATCAGTGATTTGAGTAAAACCTAAAAACCCAAACTGTGAGTATTCTGTCCCGCGGATCATTCCGGACAGAAGTTTCTGCCTTACAAATATTTGAATTTAGCCAATCATAGTCCTGCATCATCTTTACCATCCCCTCCCTTGTTACATCAATCAGAACGTCTCCCACTATCCCCTCCCTTGTAGTATCATGGCAGTCACTTGTTCGGCGCTGGGTATCCTGTGTCTCGTCCCTTCTAAGCACCTTACTTTTGCCAACATATATATAGGCCAAATAGGCCAATCAGTCGTCCATGTGGGACGAGCATTTTCTTCTTGGAGGTGATGTCCATTGAGCATGCTCTCGGTATCACGTCATACATGCCCACCATCGTGTATTATTTAGGATATCTCCATTACGACAAGTAAATAAGTATGGCTAAGGTACTAAAACGTTGACAATATTGAAGTTGCCACTGAGCATGTTTTTTTGATTTTATTGCTACAAGAGATCAAATCACGCCAGAGTGCTTGAAAATAAAACCTTTCCTCAGTTTTGTGCTGCATGTTTTCAACGTCGTGCTGCTTTGTTGCGATCACCTAATTTACGAGGTCAGTTATTAATCGAGCGTGGAATACAGCAAACGCCGGTCGAAATTGACAAAGAACTATCCATTAAAGCACAAGACATAGATAAATGTGGATGAAACTGAAAGGGGAAAAAACATTACAGGTAAGAAATGAGAAAGAACAAGTCTAAGAAATGAGTTCCGAGATCGAAGTCTTATCGAATCCGAGGACGACTTCGATATTGTATGTATAAATAATAAAAGCTCCTTAAGCCAAGGTCCGGGGATCGAATCCCGAGATGGCAATGCCTTTTTTTCGCATTTTCCTCAAAGGCAAGTGTTTTTTGTGTTTTCTTACCGGACGCGTCGTGATTAAAAAAGTCATGTTTTATTCCAAATCGATAGGGAAAGGGTAGAGCTACTTCAATCTTCAGACAATAAAGTCTTTAAGTAAAAGTTGCCAGTGAGCATATGCACAATATTTTCTGAATTTATCGCCTGCTTTAAGTAAAACCAAAACCAAAATAAAAATTAACACCGCATCACTTTAACCGGTGACGCCATTTAAACAAGTCTAATCTTTTTCTCGTGATCAGCCAATTCCTGGGAATGCTGGGAGCAAGGTTGTGACGGCCGGTCCTGTCCTAGGTACCGAAGAACATCAGCAAATAGCTTCCCGTACGCTCTGCGTGCCTATGTTTTGGTTGGGGATGATCGTCGGAAATTTTCAGTTTTACCCCTAAAAGATACCAAACATAGCGGGCCATAGCGTGGCTCAAAAAAATTATTACCCTAAAAGATGAGGTTTTATGTGCCAAATAAGCGCGAAGGACACAGCTAACAGGTGAAAGATACCCATCAAGACATTTCCGTGTTTGTTTCTAATTTATCGTCTTCTCGTCGAATAATCTCTCTTTCTTAAACGGTTTTTAAAAGATACCAATCTGCCTAAAATTTATTGAAGATCAAGATCACCCCTAAAAGAGACCAAATCACCGTGATTTTAACCCCTAAAAGATACGACCCCCTCCCCCCCGGGACATGAGCTTGAGAATTTATTTATTATATTATTTAAAACATGAAGATGGACTTCTACTTCTTTCACTCCTGTATCCACCCGTGTCTGCTTCATTGTTTCCTTGTGCTCTGATGCCGTTCATAGCAATAAAACTGTGTTACCTTATTATGCTGTTATGCGGTGAATTTTGTTTATCCGTGAGGGTTTATTACAGTATTTCATACTCAGCTTTTTTTCCCTTTGCTGTGTGACAGTTTTGGGCCACCATCCCTTAATTAAAAACTTCAAACCGTAAATTATTTGAAATATTGTAACCGTATTTGACTGGAAGCAGCGAGGTGGTGTACACTTAGACAATGCGCCATTTTTTGCAGTTAAAATCAATTTTTAAAGCATCGGTTTGCAGTAAGCTCATTCTCTAAGCACAAGTCTATGCACCTAATACTCAACTTTCCCTGGATAAAATAATTTTTGTGAGAAAAGTTTTTCAGGATCGAAAAATCATTATAAATATCTCTGTTTTTATGCAAATTTGCATGTCCCAGCGTCACACGTTCAGCGCCTGGTGTAAACATATTTTTTTCTTATTTCTTCGTGGTTAAAACATACAACGCAAAATTTGCCATAAATCGAAGTTCCAATCCTAAATGAAATAAATTATATGGTATTTTCTTCAATATATGCATCTTCTTCGATATTATTATTGAAAACGTCTTTGCCATTTTCGTGTCCCAAAAATTTGATAATTTTAGCGTATTTCAGGTTTTTAGATTTATTGTCAAAATAAGCAATGCCGCAATGAAACAAACTGAGCCAACTGTGGTCTATAGATTTTTATGTCAAAATGTGGCATTCTGACTGAGATCGGAAATAAGTTCTTGGAAATATAAAATTTCAAAGTTTACTGAAAGCATTGTCCCCACCAAAATTTAAAGCATAACAAGAAAACAGCCCGTCACTTCGTGACGCTAGAAGACTCAACCTGAGTTCCCCTTCCATAAACTGCTGATTTACATTACTAATGACCTCCCTTCAAGAAAGACCCCCTGCCGCATGCCGAAATAAATGAAGTGAGCCCAGAGCCTTTTCTGTATGTTTTGCACTGGTCTCCCTGATTTTGGTGCAGAAAATGGCTGTCTAAGTCCGAAGAACCCGCTAAAATTGATAAGGCCAAGTAAAAAAAAAATGTTTATCGTCCGGAGCTTTCCAACAAAGTGTCCATGCGGCCCTTTTTTTTTTTTTATTATTTCTTTTTGCTCCTTGTTTATGCCTTGTTTTATTTGGTTTATGCCGTATTTTGTGTACAAAATGACTACGACTGTTTCATAAACTATTCTTAAGGGCAATTTATGTTCATATAAAGCATTTCCATGCTCATTAAAGTCACATTTAAAAGCAGTTTCTACCCACTTGTGACGTTTGACTTCGTTTTAGAGACAATTTGTGAAAATAAAAAATAAAATAAAAAAGGATGCGGCTCCAAAAAACGATGCGGGCGGGGACGATAAACATGTATTTTTTTAACTTGGCCTAACGCAAGCCTATTACACAGAAAAACTATTTAACTTCGAAATTGTTTGTATTCTTATTATATCTCAGAAAGGGAAGAGAAGAAACAGGTAAAGTAAAATTGTTCTAAGAAATGTTTAGTTTAACATAGGTTTTTTTAGAGAATTTCATTCATGACTTAGCGTGCGCTCTGTAGGCAGTGGCAGTGGTGTAAGTTTGTTCAAACTTGAATGAAAATTTTTCTCAGCTCAAATCTTTCGAATTAAAATTATCCCTGCACATACAATAGTAAGTAATCTGTAATAGAACCATTTAGTTTTGAATGTCTATGGTGCTTTCGGCTGAGGGAAATGAGTTCTTTTTTAGTTTATGTAGTAGATTTCAATTTCCTTCTTCTCTTCGGGTGTGTCCTTCGTTTTCCGATACAGCGTAAGGATTTACACTTTGAGAATATTATTCATGGATTTGCTTTCTGTAAATTTGTCACTCATTTCGCCTTCGCGCGAACAGGAAAGCAAGGCACTGGTGTACGTTTGTTCAAGCTGAATGAGATTTTCTCAACTGAAAGCTTTCGAATAACAATTATCCCTGCACATTCCTGACAGTAATCTGTGACAGAACCATTTAGGTCTGAATGACTATGGTGCTTTCGGCTGTGCGAACTGAGTTCTTTTTTAGTTTCTGTGGGAGATTTCAAAATGGCGGCGACGGCAGCTTTGTCCCTCGCTTAAGAAATCGCTTGAATTAGAACTTAGCCCGGGTGAATCTTTTCCAACCAAAACACGCTCACTCTCGAGATTTCCACCTTCTCTGCAGGTTTGTGAACTTCTTTTGGCGACACAGCTTCGGGCCTAAGCGGAGTGAATGCGAACGATTTAGCCAATCAGAAACGTTTGCGCAGACAATCCGATTATCTACATGCAGGAGAAAAAGGAACAAAACAAAAGTGTATATGCATCAAACGATTCTGTCATGGACTTCCGGTTTGTGCGTCCGTCCGTCCGTCCGTCCGTTCGTCCGGCGTAACACAGGCAACCCAAACGTCAGCTAACGAGAAAGGGTATATATCTAAGGAAGGGATGAACCTCAGACAACCAAACTTGGGTCAAATTATCAAAGTGGCAAGGGGGGTGCAACTGCGTGATCACGTGGTATGACGTCATCGATGACGTTATCAAATGAGTAAAGGTCTATATCTTTGGAAGGCATGAACCTCAGACAACCAAACTTGGGTAAAGTTGTCTAAGCGGCAAGGGGGGTGCAACTGCTTGGTCACGTGGTATGACGTCATCGATGACGTCATCAAATGAGAAAAGGTCCATATCTTTGGAAGGGATGAACCTCAGACAACCAAACTTGGGTAAAGTTGTCTAAGTGACAAAGGGGGTGCAGCTGCGTGATCACGTGGTATGACGTCATCGATGACGTTATCAAATGAGTAAAGGTCTATATCTTTGGAAGGCATGAACCTCAGACAACCAAACTTGGGTAAAGTTGTCTAAGCGGCAAGTGGGGTGCAACTGCTTGGTCACGTGGTATGACGTCATCGATGACGTCATTAAATGAGGAAAGGTCTATATCTTTGGAAGGGATGAACCTCAGACAACCAAACTTGGGTAAAGTTGTCTAAGTGACAAGGGGGGTGTGATGGCGTAGTCACGTGGTATGACGTCATCGATGACGTCATCAAACGAGAAATGGTATATATCTTTGGAAGGGTTGAACCTCAGACAACAACTTGGGTGCAGTTGTCTAAGTGGCAAGGGGGGTTCAACAGCCTAGTCACGTGGTATGACGTCATCAATGACGTCATCAAACGAGAAAAGGTATTATTTTGGGAAGGGATGACTCTCAGACAACCAAACTTGGGTTAAGTTGTTTAAGGGTGTTCGGAAGTTTGGTTGCTAAGTTACGTTTCGTTGCTAGCGAAGATTGCGTGACTTCGGCGGCAGTCTTTTCTCAAAATCAAACAACAAGATGGTTTTATTTCCAACATATGTTAATTCTGGAGGAATGATTTTTCAAAAGTAACTTCATTTTCCTAAAGTTTATTTCATTATTTTGGTTCAATGTAGAAAAAAACGTTCATTTTCATTGTCAAAAGAATTGAAAAACATAGTTTTGTTGGAGCGTTTTGCCGTGACTTGTTGTCTAAAGTGCAAACTATAGCGCGGGATTTGTAAAATGTCGCCACTGGAAACTGCCCGAAATTCCGCTGAAGTACCAAAAATTATGGCCAAACTAGCATCAAAGATATATCTTCTATCATTGTTGTATCTATTGTATTTCAGTTTTTCTGGAGTTCTTTACTTTTTGTGGCTTTTGTGAAGAGAAAATATCGTTCGGCGAACGTTCGGCGATCGAAAAAGTTGCCTACTTTGACAAAAATTATACCATTTTGAAAAGTAATTAGCAACTCTGTATAGACGAAAATCATACCATGCTAGGAAATCATACCGTTATTGTTTCTACGGCGTTAAAGAAGGAAGAAACAGTCTAAAATGCCTAAATTGTAGCTTTATTCAGCCTACGAACTTGCAGTCTCTCGAGTGAAGGTTTATATACAATTTCTGAAGATACATCATCTCAGCTTTCGTGGCCGTTTGGTAAGGTCTTGGGCTAGAAAACAGAAGGTACTGAGTTCAAACCCTGCGTGCGTTCTTTTTTCTTTTTCGATTTTTTTTTCTTTTTCGGGTTTGAACTTTCTTTTTCGCTTCTTAAACAATGTTACGATGTATTTCTCTTCCATTGCTTCCTTGTTTTTTTTATTTTCTGGTGGAAAATAAAATATAAATTTGTTTTACACTTCCTGGTAACCAAGCCTCCTAGGGCATCAATTCGTGTTTCTTTAAAACACTAATTCTAAGCTGTTTCAAATTTCCCTAGCAACCACGCTTCCGAACACCCTGGTAAGGAGGGTGAGATGGTGTTTTCACGTGGTATGACGTCATCGATGACGTCATTGTAACCGGGAGCTCCGCTTTTAGCCAGTGGCTAAATCTATATATTACGACCGGGGTTTGAATCAAACGATTCTGTCATGGACTTCCGGTTTGTGCGTCCGTCCGTCCGTTCGTCCGGAATGACGTCATCAAAAGTAGAAAAATCAATATCTCAAGAAGGCAACATCGCTAGGTGACCAAACTTCGGGTAAAGTTATTTTGGAGGCAAGGGGGGTGCACTACCAAGGTCACGTGACATGACGTCATCGATGACGTCATCAAAACTAGAAAAGTCAATATCTCGAGAAGGCAACATCGCTAGGTGACCAAACTTGGGTTAAGTTATTTTGGAGGCAAGGGGGGTGCACCGCCAAGGTCACGTGACATGACGTCATCGATGACGTCATCAAAACTAGAAAAGTCAATATCTCGAGAAGGCAACATCGCTAGGTGACCAAACTTGGGTAAAGTTATTTTGGAGGCAAGGGGGGTGCACCACCAAGGTCACGTGGCATGACGTCATCGATGTCGTCATCAAAACTAGAAAAGTCAATATCTCAAGAAGGCAACATCACTAGGTGACCAAACTTGGGTAAAGTTATTTTGGAGGCAAGGGGGTGCACCACCAAGGTCACGTGGCATGACGTCATCGATGTCGTCATCAAAACTAGAAAAGTCGATATCTCAAGAAGGCAACATCGCTAGGTGACCAAACTTGGTTAAAGTTATTTTGGAGGACAGGGGAGGTGCACCATCGAGGTCACGTGACATGACATCATCGATGACGTCATCAAAACTAGAGAAGTCTATATCTCGAGAAGGCAACATCGCTAGGTGACCAAACTTGGGTAAAGTAATTTTGAAGGCAAGGGGGGTGCACCACCAAGGTCACGTGGCATGACGTCATCGATGTCGTCATCAAAACTAGAAAAGTCTATATCTCAAGAAGGCAACATCGCTAGATGACCAAACTTGGGTAAAGTTATTTTGGAGGACAGGGGGGTGCACCACCGAGGTCACGTTACATGACGTCATCGATGTCGTCATCAAAACTAGAAAAGTGAATATCTCAAGAAGGCAACATCGCTAGGTGACCAAACTTGGGTAAAGTTATTTGGAGGAAAGGGAATGCACTACCAAGGTCACGTGCCATGACGTCCTCGATGACGTCTTCAAAACTAGAAAAGTCTATATCTCGAGAAGGCAACATCGGTAGGCGAACAAACTTGGGTACAGTCGAGAAAAGCATCCGTGAGTCTGTGGGTATGGAGCTCTTTGAAATGCCAACAAAAAAAATCTGAATTTGCAAGTATGCAATGGAGAACAAGAAGAATGTTTTCTGTAATAAGTGACGTCGCGATACGTCAAATGATGAATGTTTTGCAGGACTTATAATTTTCTTCCCTAGCAACGGCCCAACAAGATAGGTAAACGCACCCTATAAAAATATTTAACCGGGAGCTCCGCTTTTAGCCAGTGGCTAAATCTACATATTAATGGCTTTCTGATCTGTTTTACGGTATTGTCTCGTTGGGTGCCCCTGAGTTTTGTCCCCCACTTCATAAAATTTGCATATCTAAACAAACGACAGCAAATGTGACTGCTACCGAAGTTTGTTTCTAATTTCTTCGTTTACATTTTAAAAAAATCAAGGTTTTTTGCTCAAACTATTTAAATATATACATCTGAGATTTCATTCGCACCGATGAGGTAGATTTAGGCTATAACACAGGAGATTTAAAACTCACAATGTTATTTTTGTAATTTATGCAATTCGGAAGAAATTCATTACAGTTTAGAAAAAGTTCTTCATTTTTTCTGTTTTTCAGATAATTTTAGCGCGCGATTACTTTCACATTTACCGCAAATCAACGGGAGTTCTTTCAAGACAATAGGTATCTTAGTACATTTTAAGCGTTGTCTATATTTTGCAAAAAAATAGGTATTTTGAACCACTGCCTTTGCGTGCTATTAATAAAAAAACTAAAAATTTGCACTTTAAGGTGGCTAAATAGCAGTTTTTAGTTGACTCTTCGGTCTGGTATGGCCTGTATCTCACGTGCTATACATACACAGAAAGGCAAGCCACTCTGCAAGAAACATGCAATTGATCGTTATATGTGTTTACATGATTTGTTTAAATTGACGCTTCCATGGCAACGAAATGGCGGCCCTCCATTTTTTGAGTTGAAGAATCCACCCAGACATGCAAGATAACTTTTCGCAATACCAACGCCAATGAGGTCAGACTATAAATTTGAAGAAAGAGGCCAAGAGCGATTCGAAGACCATTTTTTGGTCAAGAAAATCAAGCGTAGTAAATCAAAATCGTGAGCCAATCAGATCCTTTCCTAGTTTCGCCTAGTGCGACATGTCTGTTGCGACATGTCTCGAAAAACAAGCCAAAGGAGTGAACTGAACTAGGATCCGATTGGCTCACACGATTGTGATTGACTACGCAGCAAACTTAACTGTCAAAGGCTCACTAGATTTGAACCTACAAAGTCGGGTGTTATCTGAAACACTTGAAAATGGCATTTTTAAAAGAAAGGTATATATTATAAACGTTGTGACTGGTGATTTTTCCAACTGTTATGTACCGTTCGAATTTTTGATATTGAGAGAGTGCAAGTGGATTTTTTTTGCAAAAGAAAGGAATCTTGCGTTTGACTAGTTACCAGGCCCCACCCGGTAAGGAGATAAAATTGCTCATATTATCAGAAATATTTATCAAATTCAGTCGAAAAGTAGATAATTCGACGTATTTCTCTATAAACGATAGTACAAAATAGCCAAATGCAAAACGTTATAAGTAAAGAAAATATGTCGCAAAACACGCATGTGACGGTTTTGAGTACCACCTCGCTGCTTCCAGTCATTGTATTGCATTTAAATATGATGCAATTAATTAATAAATTAAAAATATATATAATAATAATAATAATAATAAATCCCTTAATTGGTATGATTATCAGGGCTAAGATACACATGAACTTCAAACAGTCAATATCCACTTTAAATAATATATATACCTTGACAAAATAGTTGGTCCCTGCTACAACTTGGCTCTTGTAATGAGTTGCCTCGAATTCTGGATATGGTGACCCATTTTTTTTTTCTGCTTTATCTCTTACCTAAAATATAACATGGATTCGGTAAATTGGTGCATTTAAGACCTCAAACCTAATCTAAAAACTTCTTTTGCATAAATACATATTGTATGTTGTATATACACCAATTTCAGAAAAGGTTGCACCATCACAGCTGTCCCTTGTAGCCTGCAATGCAACATGGGTTGAGGAAATGGGTTTACCAAAACAGAATCATGGATACTGGTTTTTACGATAAATAGTCATACTTATCACCCTGCTTACACCAAATTCACACCAAATGATTCTACAATAGACTACATCAGTTGCAACAAATTTTGTACTGGATAACACAATAATTTAGTTCTTCCTAGTTCTCCCATGACACACTGCGGCCTACAACAGGCAATTGTGGCGGTGCAACCTTTTCTGAATAAGTGTATGTCCATGGCTTTGTGGGGAGGAGAGGCTAGCATACCTGCCAACTCTCCCGGTTTACGTGGGGGACTCCCGTAAATCTCCCGGGAAATCAACTCGCACAGTCAATTTCTGCATTAAAACCTCAAGATTTTAAGCAAGCAATGTTTTTTTGGGGTTTTTGAGACAAGGTTATGACAACACTTTCCCCTATCTCCTGGTTTTCACTTGTCCAAGGTTGGCAGTTGTGACGGTGCAACCTTTTCTGAATAAGTGTATGTCCATGTCTTTGTGGGGAGGAGAGGTTAGCATACCTGCCAACTCTCCCGGTTTACGCGGGAGACTCCCGGTTTTGAGTCAAATCTCCCAGTCTCCCGGTTTTCACCGTAAATCTCCTGGGAATCAACTCGCTCAGTCAATTTCTCAGTCCGGCAATAACCTGAAGATAGCGCCCTTCCTCGTTTCCCTTTTCCTCCTTCATTTTCTCTTGGAAAAATTAAATTCTGCCTGATACTCAGGCTACGCAGCCAATAGTACAGCTCAATCTTTGCTAATTCTGAACTATGGATTGAGCTGACAGACTGATTTAACATGGTCTTAGAGATTTTGCTGATCTATCAAATGCATCAACTTACTATTATATTGGAAATGTTTATAATTCATATAATTGTAAAACAATAGCCTGTGTAGTGGGGGTGCTACGTTGGTCACTTTTTAAGCCTCACTTTAAATCTTTTCCCCGACTTCTGACTGAGATTTGATAAAATGTTTCAAGAATGACCAACAAATACCAAAAAAGATTGAGATAATTGGTACCTCATTGGCCGAATGTGTAAAAAGAAGCTTGTTCCTGAAATTCTGGATTTCACATTTTGTTTTTATTGGTGGCCAAATTGACCCTACCCTCAGGCCAAAGTTCTTTGTCACAACTTGGTTAAATCCTTACCCAGGGCTATTAATTTGTTGTCATGATCAAATTTCCGAAGGGAAGGGATTACATGATCATCTGTCACTTTGTGTGCAGGTTAGCACTAATATAAAAAGGCAATGAAATCAACATCAAGAGTTCAAGGTACTGTAAAGTATTTCAAAATGTATTTTCACTCACTTTTTCGTGTCCCTGGAAAACCCCCTGCCAGCAAACTCATTGTCAAAAATCCTCACCCCAGGGCAAAGGGCAAGGCAGACATCCAATGGCCTCCCCCTTAGGATGAAACTAACAGTCAAATTGCTTACCCACAGGTAAACACTGGTTCAAATCCCCACCACTTTGATTTATGAACATTCGCTGAAGAAGGGGCTGCAAGCAGTCTATGGGCTTTCCAACGGTCATTCCTACCATTTTAACCTTGAAGTAACCCCTGACGAAAGTGTTCCTTAAAGGCCCATTACACCTTTCTATAATGCATTGCATTGCATGCCGTGGTGTTTATGTTTTGGTTTTGAAAATGAAAATGAAAATAAGATAACCAAACAAAAATAACTGTTCGAAAGCTTATTAATTTGTCAAAGTATGATGAGAATCTCCAGGAAAACTTGAAACAGCATCTATAACCTGTACGCTCTTGAGAATACTGCTCTGGAATCTGTTAAGTAATACCAAATACCTAGGCATAACAGTATGTGATGACCTCATGTGGAACCTTCATGTCCAGGACATTGTTAATCGTGCTAACAAGTTGTTAAGGCTGCTGCGATGTAATCTATCCACGTGCAGCCCAGAGAACAAAGAAACTGCCTACTTTGGGATTGTGAGACCCCTACTCGAATATACCTCCAGCTGCTGGGATCCCTACACTGTGCAGCTTAAATATCAGAGCTGGAAAAAGTCAAACGAAGGTCAGCATGCTTTGTGAGTGGGAATTATTGGGACTACACTCCTGGAGCTGTCACCAAAGTCTTCAGTCAGCTTGGATGTAGCCTGCATAGCGGCTCTAAAAAAGAAGGGGAGGGAGTAAGGGGAAGCAAAAACTGGAAATAGCAAGGGCCGCAAGAGGTTCTGAGAAGGGAGAAAGGGAGAGCCTGCAAGAGGACCATTGTTTGGACTTTGTTACTCGTTCACTGAGAGGACGAGAAATGCCATTGGTCAAGCCAGTCAAGATGAGTGACAGGTCGCGTGGCTTTATCATGTTCACAACTTCAGAAATGGTGGACGATAAAGAGGATAACTTTCTGGCCTGTTTAGCGGTTATTTTGTCGTGTTTAAGGAACTTAAAGGGCCAGATTTTGTGTTTTAAGAAGTGCAGATTCAATGTCTGTACCAATTATTTTGCTTTAATGATATTTTCGCCCTTATGCCAACGAGATTTGGCAAGTCGAGTTCTGTTTTCCAGTCGGCGCTTGTGTTTCTCTCTCGGAAGAAAATGAAGATCAAATCTTTAGTCCTTGGTATCAACTCGCTAAAGAGCATCATTGCCAATCTGATTCTGGAATTGAAATCGCTTGGCCTGAGTGCTTGCTGTTCTTCGCTGGGAAATACTCGATTGTGTAATATAGATAACTGAGCGGACGGTGTAAGTTGCAGGGTGCAGGGTGCAGGGTGGGTATTGTAAAACAAATAAATACAACAATATATAAATTAGAATATGGAACTTTGCATTTTTTCAATCCGGCAAAACACACACACGCTCCGCGCGTACGAGCCGAAAAAATCCTGAAATGTTGTATTAATAAACTTTCCGTGCAAGTACAGCGTGAAGTATCGTAAAAATCCCGGGGGGGGGGGGGGGGTTCTCCCATGTAAAGAGTGATAGGGGTGCTCGTCGGGACATCGGAAAATATACCCTAAAAAATACCAAGACATAAAAAAATCCACCCCCTAAAAATACCTTATAAAACAAAATGACCCCTAAAAAATACCAACAATAAACCTTTTTTGTTATTGTTTATTGTTTCTCATCTCAAAACAAGCTTATTTTAAAGCTATAAATGAACAAAGAAGAAAGAAAACGTTTTACTTGGTTTGTGACCTTTTCATTCATTTGCGTACCCCTAAAAAATACCATTTATTAGTGAAAGCCACAATGTTTCTCCGATACCCCTTAAAAAATACCTGAGATTCGATTTTGACCCCTAAAAAATACGACGAGCACCCCTATCAGGTCGACATGTGAAGAACCCCCCCGGGGGTAAAAATGCTGTTCTGCTTATCGCCAGTGTTGTCTAAAATAACAATAACAGGAACACCACGTCAAATCCATCAAAATCTCTATAGTAGCGGGCTTAGGTGTCTCTCGAACACGTGAACCAGACGCGTGACAAAAAGCTAACTTGTCTGGATTATTATTCTGGGGCCCGATAACTACCGTGAAGTTCCCAAGACCATTGAGACATGCTCTATCGATCCCGGTAAATTAAGTTTTCCGATAAGTTTTGAATGCGAATGTGAGGCATTTCCGCTAAACGACAGAAGATGAAATAAGAGAGGGGCGCTTGGCACTTTTTAACTGGCTAATTAGGAACATATGGCATTGAAACTCAGAAGCACATTATGAGGGGCTTTTATTTTGTTACGTTAAAGGAATGTGAAAAGAAACGTCAACGATGAAGGACCAAGCACTTTCAGGATTTTTTCGGCTCGTGTGTATTTCTCAAAGTTCCAATATTTTAAGGTATTTTTATAAAACCCACCCTGCACCCTGCACCCTGCAACTTACACCGTCCGTCAACTGAGAGCGCTATACACTAAGACCCCAAGTTCATCACTGTTCTAAGTCTTATAAATTATAACTTGTTGTTGTCTCTTGGGTTTCCTGCTAAAGGCCTCTTTTCTCTACATTTCACTAGAGGCCTCTGCTAGCAGGGAATCTCTAGGCTCGATCCTCGCTGGAACTTCACCGAAGATTGCCAAAACAAACGGAGGGTCTAATTTGCAGGTCGCAGGTTGCAGGTCAGGTGCAGGTTGGATGCAGGTTGAGTCTATAATGCAGGTCGGGTGATTTTTACGGTTTTCTTTTTAGATTTAACATTTTAGAGGAAATTTGTTCTCTCGAGAGACAGTATATTATAATACGCAAAGGAAAAAGTGAGCCGAAAAGTCGGCTGTCATCAGTAATCATACATAAAAATAAACACAGTAAACATACAACAATTACAAAAGCTCAGGAAACAAGGTGAACAATATTTAGTCAGAGAGAGTCAGCCCCGTGGTATTGTCATTTTAATACCGATGTGATGTGATAGTATAAGGTATAAACTATATTCTATTATTCAGTGACAAGACTTAATCTGATCAAGTCGTTGGATGAAAGACCCCCGATCAAGCTCAATCTGCGTTTATAAAAGCAAATAACAAGGTCGAAAAGCTAATCAAATAATATTGTTTACCCACACTATCGTCACTAAACCATTCTTGGCATTGATTAATTATGCTCGAAGGAACAAAGGGAATACAGTTTTACATGAATAATTCACGAATAAAGCTCTCACCTTGATCTCTTTGCCAAAACAAAAATATAATTATCATATTCCTGGAAAGATGAATCTTCATTATCTCAAAACTTAGATTGATTAAAAACTGGCACTCCATACTTGAAGATACAGGGCCTCTATAGGAGCTACAATCAAATGCAAAATGTTGGAACACTTTGCAGAGAAAACACACTCTCCCTGTCCTCCCTTCAATGTTGTTCAAAATTATATTTCCAGTATTACATGTATTTCCCGCTCAACATTGTGAGGGGAAGGAAGGTCTTGCTGTTCCAACAACTTATGTATTTAGTTGAAGCGGCTGCTCTCCCATGTACGAACCTAAAACAACTCACAAGCTGTGTCACAAAAGCTTTTGTTTAGTAGAACAAAGAAGAGCTGAACACAATGGTGTCCTCTGGGAATGCTCTTTACAGGGCAGAACACCCGCTGTAGCTCACCCAACAAAAAGAGACAATGGTCATAACCTTGGGTTATAGATGACCTGTAAATTCAATTAATTTACTACCCTTGATAATGGCGCCATGATCACAGGTGACCCAGGACAATTGTTTGTGTACTACAACATCGAAGTATTGAAGTAATATGGTGTTTATATGGGGATTGTGGTAAGGGATGTTTGGACCTGGAAATTTTTAGGAAATTATCAATAAATGTTACTGAAACTTACCATGTTGTTAGTTGTGGTTGTCCTTGATGCTCATGTGAAGTTTCACGGATTTATCTGCAATCCGCCCCCCATACAGAGAGAAAGCCAAGGTGGGAGGCTGAAGCCAAAAATCGGCTCGATCGACCGATCGGCAGAACGCACTTCGAGACGGATTTTTTCACAAAATTCGAATTCCACAACCAAACAAACACACCACGATCGTAGATATACATGTTACCGACGCAGCAAAATCAATAAATATCCTGCAGTTACATACGCGAAGGTAGCAGACCCCGTTAAACTCGCACGACCCCCTTTACAACTGTCGTTAAAAATCCGGTGTACGCACAGCTTGGACAACAAAAATGGCGGCCGTTAAAAACAAAATGGCGGCCGTTACCAAAAACTCCCCAAGGGGGAGGGGGACCTAGCGCAAACTAGCCGAGCGGCTGCTCCTTAGGCCAAAATTGCTACAAATCCATTCTTCTCCAGTAAAAAAAATAAATCCCTTTGTTCGGGAGGTAATGGATTTATTTTAGAGTCGCACAATTTGATTTGCATGAGTTTGCGCTAGGTCCCCCTCCCCCTTGGGGAGTTTTTGGTAACGGCCGCCATTTTGTTTTTAACGGCCGCCATTTTGGTTGTCCAAGCTGTGCGTACACCGGACTTTTAACGACAGTTGAAAAGGGGGTCGTGCGAGTTTAACGGGGTCTGCTACCTTCACGTATGTAACTGCAGGATATTTATTGATTTTGCTGCGTCGGTAACATGTATATCTACGATCGTGGTGTGTTTGTTTGGTTGTGGAATTCGAATTTTGTGAAAAAATCCGTCTCGAAGTGCGTTCTGCCGATCGGTCCGATTTTTGGCTTCAGCCTCCCACCTTGGCTTTCTCTCTGTATGGGGGGCGGATTGCAGATAAATCCGTGAAACTTCACATGAGCATCAAGGACAACCACAACTAACAACATGGTAAGTTTCAGTAACATTTATTGATAATTTCCTAAAAATTTCCAGGTCCAAACATCCCTTACCACAATCCCCATATAAACACTATATTACTGTCAATACTTCGATGTTGTAGTACACAAACAATTGTCCTGGGTCACCTGTGGCCATGATGACGCCGAAACGTCGGACATTTCCGCTTTATGCTTTTGCTTGTTTATGTATTTCAAAATAAAAAACTTTTTTAGCTTCTCTTATTACAAAGAGTCATTTGTCTTTTTTCTTTGCCTGTCACCACCTGTCCATTATGTTTCCTGGAAATAGCTACAGCTTAAGGCAGTATCTTGATGATCAACTAGCCTGTCAGAATTTTCAACCCAAAAATTACTTTTACTACAAATTTCATACCCAAATAAATACGTCGGAACCCCCCCCCCCCCCCCCCCCCCCGTCATTTTTATATCCGAGTACCCCCCTAGGCGTCCCACCCAGCCCTAAAACTAGAAGAATTTCATAGCACGCGCGAATGATTTTGGCAATAGTTCAGAGAGAATCCAGTGGCACATTCGTCTATTCTTACTTCGCTCCATAAAAGCAAGGCGTGCAAACGTGCAAACGAACAATTTTCCACTGGATTCTACATAACAATCGAGATCACATTAAGCTCAGTTGCTTTTTGCCATCGAGAAAGAAGTAGCTAGTTTCGTGAAAGAAAAACGCACCTTATTAACAATTGCTTGAATTTCTTTGTTCGCTTCTTTAGCCGGTGTTGTCCCCCCACACTTCATAATGCTTATAGGTCAAATGCAGGTTCTTTACAAAGACTTCCAAGGTGGCACAGATCGTAGCGTGTGATCGAACAAAGTCACAAGACAATCACGAGCGTTTCAATTTCATGAGCGACTGAGCAGCACGACTCCACAGGATGCCCGCCAAAAGTACTATGTGATAGGGAGGAAACGCACTTAAAATTGAGCATTCCATAGATTGAACTTGTAACTCTCTTCGAGTACTTTGCCCGATAGATAGATATAGTTTTTTTTACATAAATAAACATACATTTTCTTCAAATTTATAACATTTTCTGATTGGGCTGCCTGTACTGGAATCAGTAAGACAAAGCCTGGGAACTACATTTAGAAATGAGCCCGCAAGCAGAACCGCTGAAATGAGCTGGCTTCTTCGAACAACATAGCAAAAAGTAAAGAAAATTCTGCGTATTTTGTATATTTCAGGAGGTAAGCTATAGACATTCAATGGATACATTTAAACATCTAATGTATAAGTATATGGTTGTGGATATTTTTTTCATGTTATCTGTCTTCTTCGCGCCTACTTGCCAAATAAAAAGGCCTCAACAAATTTCCTCCATTGTCCCTTTAGACTTGCCAACCCAAATGCTTCTCTTTTCTCTCTTTCGACTGTTCGCCGGCATGTTGTATTTGGCATATACATACTAGTTATACAATGCATTTGAGTGGCATACTGCAAAATATCCAACGCGTCACTTGTATTTTCTGGTATACACACAAGCCACCAGGCGAGTGTATATGGAGGGGGACATTGGGGAGGTACAGAAACCGCAAAACCGCCCAAAAATTACATCAAAATCGCAAAACCGCTCACAAAATCGTATCAAAACCGAAACCGAAATTCACAAATTAGATTTCTTTTAGAAAAAGTGACGGGAGTAGAAGGCGGTCATAGCAGAAAAATCTGTGCTCTGTAGAAATTTTAAAACCGTAAAACCGCATTAAAAAGTGACATAATCCGAAAAATCGTGATTGAAAAATGTCAAAACCGTGCTCCGCAGGCTTTTTAAAAACCGTGAAACCGCATTGAAAATTGAAGAAAACCGAAAAAAAACGCAAATAAAAACTGCCAAAACCGCGGAACCGCCAACCCCAATGTCCCCCTCTATATGCTTAGAAAATACAAGTGACAAGTGGGATATTCTGCAGTATGCCATGAGAAATCATTGTACAACTATTTTATACCATGCTACAGAAAATCAAATCAACATTTTACGTAAACGCAGTGCACGATGGGAAGGTTGAGTGGAATACCGCCGAATATACAACGCCATTCCTGCATTTACCCTGCTAGCAGAGGTTTTTTTTCTGTCAGTCTTTTAAGTTGCTTGCGTGTCTGGTATGTCAGGTGGTTGTTTTGATTTGCACTCGGGAAAAACCTCTGCCGCAACCCGATTAGAATTTCAGTTGAGCGTCATTGCATCATAAGCCCGTTACTATATAGATTTTGATGATTTTGACGCAAGAAACCCATGTGGTGTGTAATATGATGCTGATGCCTCAACGCAATGCTTACGTTCAAATTATAGCTGAAGATTGAGAGGATGAATTCCCGCGAATCTGCAATGATATTTAGAAATGTTGACTGTTGTCTGCAAAAGCACTTTATCCTTGCCGACCAGAACATAGCACATTACCCGAAGTGTAAAGGAAAACCTATTTTCCAAAATGCAACCTGTTTTGTTCCCCTTAATTTCCAGCCCTGGCATGTGGCCTATCATCTTCCACTTCCATTTTTCCAATGTTTTTCTGAACCCTTTCTGACTGAATCATATAATATTTTTGCTAAAAAATCTTGAGATTTGGGGTTCCATCCCGGAAACTGGGAGATTCAATAAGAGTTGACAGGTGTACAGTAGTTATTAAAGGCTCATTTACATGACGGATAAAAAGTGGTAAGGGAACCAAACTTAATGGCACGGCTCCGGTATATTTGCGCTGTGTAAATGACCTTGCCGTATTACATTTTGTCAGAGCTGGACCGGCAAGGTAGTCCAAGAACCATTTTTATCCGAGCCGTGCCAAACTTTTCTGTCGTGTAAATGGGGCTTAAGACATTGATTTATTTTATTATTTGCAGCAATGGAGAGAGAGGTGACCCCAGGGTACTCTTGCACACTAAAATCAGGAGAAACAGTTGTTTATTACAGCGATCATACACAAGAATCTAGTGTACAGCAAAATAAGGTACTTGAACTACCCCAGCTTTTAAGGGGAAAATCCGGGGGGGTGGGGACTCCTCTATTTTTGCAGCAGGGGTGCTTGACGTACCTTTTATGATTTAAAATCAGGCCTCTGGTACCTTTTAGGGGTAAAATGCAAACACATGCAGTTTTTTTCCAGATAGGTACCTGTTAATAATAATGATAACAATAATATTTATTTAAACACGATAATAAATTAAAGCGATGCTGCTTGTGGGGTCATGTATATATAGAGGTCCGCTCTAGCAAATCAAACAAATAACAAATAACAACATTCATTCATTCAACCAGACTGCAAAATTGAGATGAAAAGTTAGTCTCTGCATATAAAAATCTTGCAGCTGTTTGTGACTAAAAAGGGTTACCATTTATTTTTTAGCCTATTATGTAAGAACCCTGCTTCAGAGAAGTTATTCCTTAATAATTTTCCTCTTACACTTTTCAGGCTACAGTTTCTGGCATCTTGAGTTACCATGGCAACAGAGGAGCATGCTGTTCTGTTGGAACACAGACCGAAGATGATGTCATCCGCAGGGATACAGTGACAAACACATCAACTGAAACTGACTTGAATGCTGTGGGAGACAGGAAAACTCTAGAAGCATTACTTCGATGGGCATTGGCCATCTGTACATCTGAAAACAACCCTATCCCAAGTGACACTAGACATTTTGCTGGAGCCAGCTTTGCTACTGCATTTAGCAATACAAGCTCCGCTACAATCCCAACTAAGACAAGTAATTTCCAGTTAGAAAATGTTAGTAACAACGAAACATGGCAGGAAGTGAGGAGTAATGACTCACCAAAAGTCATGATCACAGATGTCAAAAGTTTGGGTAGCAGTGAGCTGCTAGTACCAGAGGCTGGTGGCAGTAAGCTATCTTTATATGCAACGTGCAGTGAGTATAAGGACGAGCTACCAGTACCAGGGTCTGGTGGCAGTAACCTATCTTTATATGCAACTTGCAGCGAGGGTAATGGAGAACTGCCAGTACCAGGACCTAGTGGAGGTAACCTATCTTTATATGCAACTCACAGTGATGATAATATCGGGGCACCTTTAGAAGAAGTTATGGAAGTTGATGGCATAGGTGGCGAAAATGGAACATATCTAAAGTTAAGTGGTCAGGATACTTCAACATGCAGTTCTGAAAGTTTACTCCTAAGTGACTTACATGTATGTAATATGCAAAGCATGAGTTCCCAGGGCATGGTTCAGAGTTCAAGTGGAAATATGTACCCAAGAGAAGATAGAGAGGGCAGTGATAATCAGAGTCAGGGGGAATTGAGCACTGACTCTCAGCAGATGAGTGGGGTAGGTAGTGATATCGAGAGCCAGGGTGCAGTAACCTTTGTCACTCAAGGAAGGGTGGCACCGATTGCTCACAGACTGCAGCAGTTGAGATCTACGGGTTATTCCATGACCTTTGCCAATCATTTAAAATGCGAAAAATGCAACGAGCAGTTTGACAATGAACAGGATTACAATCAACACAATTGGAATCATATACAACTGTCAAGAAACCAAGCATACAAATGTCCTACATGTGATAAAACATTTGTAAAGAAAGACAACCTCAAAAGACATGTGGTTACTCACACCAAGGAGAAGCCATTTGAATGCTCAGTATGTGGCAAGAGATACCCGCGCAAAGACTCACTTAAAAGGCATTCACAGGTACATGTTGATAAGTTGCATCGCTGTCTTCAATGCGACAAAACGTTTGCATCCAATGAGAGCCTACAGATCCATATTCAAAGGTTTGGGCACACAAGAAGTTGATAAAGAAAAGACTATTTGACTTACACAACTCGGATAAAAGACTTTCTCTAAAGGCATGATTTATTTGCCATTCCTTTTGAATCCGAAAACTAATATTTTGACATCTTTAGGAAAACTTCTAACTATGCTTCCATGAAATAGAATTGTTGCAACTTCCCCAATGTATATTATCATTGTTAGTAAATGTAATATGATGTGTATTTCTGGGTCCGCCAAATATCTCCAGTATTCTCAGTATTGAATATTACTTGGATAATAAAAAAGCTTGAACATATACAAAGAGAATGACTGAAGTACCAAACTCTGCCGTGTTAATTCACTACACTAAATTTTACATAAATTATAGCCCTGATTTAGAAATCCTAAAAATACCTTCAGATCGGGCTTGTAGAATTTAGTCAAAATTCGGTTACGCGGAGACAATCACTAAATCTCGAGGTTTAACTGCCCGAAAAAGCGCTGAAAGTAAGAATAGGCGTGGCCCGATTAGATTGCTTGCAGCCCCTTCTTCGGCGAACGTCCGTAATTCGAGGGAAATGTTTTTTTACCCGCGGCGTGCTTCGATTTGTTCAGTGTCGAGTGCTAAGGAGAGCACTCTCCCTCTCCTGAGAAACTCGACACTTTTAAACAAATCGAAGCGCGCCTACGGTGAAAAAACATTTCCTGGATTTACGGACGTTCACCGAAGAAGGGGCTGCAAGCAAGGTAAGTTATGGACCCAATAATTTTTCCGCATTTGTGGAAACAGCTATTAGAGCGGATTTCAGATGAATTTCGAAAACTAAACGCAAATACAACTACTAGCCAATCAGGAGTGGATCTGAAGCCACTCAACAACAAACCAATCAGGAGGCCTGAAGTATTAGTCAGACTTGCGTTTAGTGACGAAGCGAGCAATGGCGCATTTTATTTTAGTTCGTAATTTGATTGGCTGAAAGACGAAAATCAAATACTTTGCTCTCGACCAATAAAAGCGCTGACTTTAGCCATTACTACTAATGTTAGACATAGACATATACCGTTTCCGGGATACGTTGTCACTTGAAAATGCAACAAAGCTTGGTGTGCTAGGGAGTATGGGTATAGATTTATTGGAATTTCTGTAAATATTAGAAACAAACATGCTTAGAAATGTGCTGAATTGAATGATTTTACCGATGACTGTTTAAATTCAGATCAAACAGTAGCAGTTTAGATGCCCCCATCATCCTTTGCGCTTCACGCTTATAGGCTTTTTGGTGACAACGTTTTCCGGAAACGGTATATACATCAGGGCCGTAGATTTTGCACTCTGCTTCTCAAAGTTCCCCAAATCATGCACAAATTTCACATGCTTGGCTCTAAATTTTCGGTCGGCGCGCCTATGTCGACCCCCACCCCCCAGTTTTTGGAGGCTTGCTACGGCCCTGTACAACATAGACATGGTTTATTGGTACCGTGTATATAAAAATACATAGGCGTTAGGTTCCAAAAAATGAGAGATTAAAAACAAAAAATACAGATAAAGTGCCAGCGGGGCGAGGCGATGCGATTACTGTTCAGCCAGTAATGTGTTTTTTTTTCTTTCTGTCTACTGTCCCATATAAATTTCGCGATTTGCTTTTGGGTACTTCCGTTTTGATTTAGTTTTATAATTTTTTGGAATACATTCGCTGGGGGTAAACCATTGAGTTTTGAATTTTACCCCCTAAAAGGTACCAGAGGCCTTTTTAAATCCTAAAAGGTACGACGAGCACCCCTGCCTCCTCCCCCCCCCCCCCCCCCCCCCCCCTGGGGCCTGTGCCATATATCGAATAGGACTTTTCGCACAGTAATATTTAGATTTAGATTTAACTAAAGTCTGATTTACATACTTCCGACTGTCATGAAATCCGCTCAGGAGTATTTCCAAATATTTGCACCTGTTTGCACTCACTCATTGCATTCATTGGAGGAGAGATAAGCCTACTTTATACTGCACTCTGAGAGCGCGAGCGCGTGTACTATATCGTTGCTATATATATAAAATACTCACAAGTATCCTAAATGTCAACAGACTATTTCTCGATTAATAATAATAACACCACAAGAGAAATTTTGAAATCTTGACTCCACCAATATTTCAACTGTACAAGACAGCCTTCATCAGGGTGAATGGCTGATGGCGCGTTACGCGTGATAATATGAAACATAGTTGAAACTGCGCGAGCTACAAGTAGAGTTAACGAACTAACTAGCGCGCGCTAATAAACAAGAAACAAACACATTACGTGTTACGTGCGCGACGATTCTGACTATAAAAAAAGTCATTGTCATTAAGTCCCTCAGGAATAAGAGTTTTAAGGCGGTATGCCCATTGGCCTTCCCTATCCCTAATATTATAACATCTGCCCTACTTTATCTATAATTGTGACAAGGGGTGTCACGAGTGCTCGTCGAATAGATGTGAGATATGCAAGAAGAAGAAATATCTGGATATTGGGGACACGTTCAAGAGCTACTCTACAGGGAAGACATACACTATCAATTTTCCCATGGACTGCAATAGTCGGAATGTTGTTTATCTTATGAGTTGTAAAACGTGTGGGAAACAATATGTCGGCTCGACAACAACTAAATTTCGTATGAGGTTCAACAACCACAAAAGCCGAATACGCGTCCACGAAAGGATGAGTGAAGAAGAGAGAAAGAATGATGATGCGATTTATAAGCACTTTTTTATGGAGGGTCACCATGGTTAAGGATGTTACTGTCACAATTATAGATAAAGTAGGGCAGAGTTATAATATTAGGGATAGGGAAGGCCAATGGGCATACCGCCTTAAAACTCTTATTCCTGAGGGACTTAATGACAATGACTTTTTTTATAGTCAGAATCGTCGCGCACGTAACACGTAATGTGTTTGTTTCTTGTTTATTAGCGCGCGCTAGTTAGTTCGTTAACTCTACTTGTAGCTCGCGCAGTTTCAACTATGTTTCATATTATCACGCGTAACGCGCCATCAGCCATTCACCCTGATGAAGGCTGTCTTGTACAGTTGAAATATTGGTGGAGTCAAGATTTCAAAATTTCTCTTGTGGTGTTGTTGCTATATATATATATATATATATTTATTATATAAACACCAATGAAATACCAGGTGATCTCCCGCGCGAAAACTTGATATCTTCACACGTGAAAATATCATGTTATTTTCACATGTGAAAATATCACACTCGCCTTTGCTGAATGCTCGATATTTAAGCTTAACTCAAATAAAATTTGAATTTGGTATTTCATTGATGTTTGTATAATAAACAGAACATTACATGACCGCTTGGAGATACGAATTTTATCTTCTCGTGTTAAAAATTTATCTCACTCGTTCGCTGCGCTCACTCGTGAGATAAATTTTCAACACTCGAAGATAAAATTCGTATCTCCGCGCGGCCATGTAATATCCTCTATATATATAAATGTAGAAACAAAATTCAAGTCTTATTTACTTTCGACTTGAAATCCGCTCCATTACAAGGACTAATTATATAGCCAGCTCGAAATCCCATTGTGCCGGCAGATTGATTTTTCTTGAATTGTCCAAATATTTTTTAATTGGATCGCGCGCGCTCTAATTGGACACTTCGCACGTTAAAATTGGACAGTTTGGATTTGAACATGGATGCTATATAATTAATCAATAACAGGACTCCATGCTTGTCCAATTAAGAAAAAAATTGGATGAGAAAATTCCTCGGAACTCCAAATTGGACTCGGCCTGCGGCCTCGTCCAATTTTGGAGTTCCACTGAATTTTCTCATCCAATTTTTTCTTAATTGGACAGCATGGAGTCCTATTATATAAACAAATGTTCCAATGATATTACTGACTGATGAGAATAGTGGGACCGGGTACCCTGTGTTTGCTTGGGTTGCGAGGCCTGGGAACTACTAAATGCGCCCGCAAACTAAACCGCTGACACGAGCAAGGCTTTTCCCTCAAACGAAAGAAGAAAGAGCAACAAGAGAAGAAAATTCTGCGTATTTTGTATATTTCAGGTAAGCTTTAGACGTCCAATAGATACATTTAGACGTATGATGTATAAATATATTGTTGTGGATGTTTTTGCCGCTTTATCTGCACTCTGATGTAATTATTTCCCGGGTGTTCAAGGCCGTTATGCACCAGTCAATTGACAGCCCCGCACCCCCCCATTCGCGCATTAGCGGGGCATTCACTTTTTGGCAAATGAAAGGCAGTGAGCGCCTCGGTTTGCGGGGACAATCTGAGAGGTGAATGCACCGTCCAAAGGGTAATAATTAAGAGTGAATGCGCTCCTTGCCCAATGAATTTAGAAGATAACACAAAGGATTTTTACTCACTGAAAAGAGTCATGTCAATGGTGCCCAGTTTTCAATGCAGTCGCAGCCGATCGCAAAGCGCAATAAAACCATATTTTTCTACTTGCATGTACTTTTGCTAGTGTAGATTAAAATTTAATACGTTTAATTCAAGTAACAAAAATCTGTATTTGTCGTGTCTTTGTGAAGTAAAGGGGTGTTCATATGGAGGTGAAGCAGCCCGGAAAGCGGGCTGGTTTCTGTTGTGTTGTGTCCCGGGGAAGAGAGTGACTCCCCGCTCGATGTACTGTGTGGAAGCCGTGAAAGAAAGTGCATCTCCCGACCAACGGGGCAGTAATGTAGTGTGAATTCTGTACGAAAGCCCCGCTAGTACCCCGCTAATGCGCGAATGGGGGGGTGCGGGGCTGTCAATTGACTGGTGCATTATCTGAATGGCAGCCCGTTTCTAGATGTTGTTTACCCGCGTAGCCAATCGATGAAATCAACAATCGATAAAAATCGGTATCAATCAATATCAATTAATCGATTGATATTGAAAGTTGATGATCAATCAATGTTGGTTCTCTGTGTGACCCTTATTGATTGATATTGGAAATCAATATGATTGAAATCGATTCCCCTTCTCTTTCTGGTAACGCATACCTCAAATGAGCACTCATGGTATCATTTCACTAATCAGTGTTAGCAGCCAGTCACCGGCTATAGACTGCTAATGCAGCCCCTTGTTCAGCGAACGTCCGTGAATCGAGGGAAATGTTTTTTGACTCACAGCCTGTTTCCCCCCGTGGCATGTCCCACCCTTTCCTGAGTAACTCGACACTGTAAACAAATACCAAGCGTGCCGCAGGAAAAAAACATTTTCCTTGATTTATGCCCTCGCGGAACGCAGACAAAATCAACTGCAGAGGGACAATATAACCCGTACCAGAGGGATAATATAACGTGTCAATTAAGTGACTTATCACAATCGATCAACCCTAGAGCGGTTTTCACATGACTGTCGTGAAAGCAATTGCAATTTAGCAATCACTAGCCAATCAGGATCAAGAGAAATCACGACTTGCTCCTAGATGGCTTTTTTCTCAGCCTATTGCAAGCCGAACCAATTACTAAGTAATTACACAATTGTATTTACTACAGAATTTGATTGGCTGAGAAAAACGGTCATGGCTAAAAGGGATAACTCAGAAGGACCTGATTAATAATTCATAGGACAAACAATAGAACGAAGCTACATTGCATAACATGGCATATGTAGCTTCGTTCTACCGTGAAGCCTATGAATTATTAATCTGGTCCTTCTGAGTCATCCCTTTTAGCCATGACCGAGAAAAACGAGTAGCCAATGAGAATGCAAAGCAATCGCAATTACATAACAAGTCTTGACAGTCATGTGAAATCCGCTCTATTTGTGTGACCTATCGATTGATCAATAACAATCAATACCAATTAAGTAATTATATTGATTGATCGATTGGTTTTCCGATGATCGATTTTCATCGATTGGCTTTGCTGGGTGTTTATTAGCATGACTGGTTTATAGTAGCTTACATTGTCTCGTATTCTGACTAGGTGATTTGCTATGGTAGACAGATAGATAACAATGCTGATAACAATGCTTGCATCATCATATGTTGTTGTTAAAGAAGAACTGTTTGAAAAATGGAAAACCGTTCGGCCAAGTTTGTTGAGCTGCAACCCCTGTAGTTATAAAATCTTGATATTTTTCCCATGTTTTCCTGAACCCTTTTGACGTGTGAATCATATAATATTAAGGCTACTGTCAACCTTCGAGGCAATTCTTTTTTTTCTTTTTTCAGCTGAAGTTAAAGTTTGTGTCATAATCTAGCAACTCGTAAAAAGACAAATACATACATTTCCTATACAAAATGGCAGAAATTCATTTCCATATATTTCGCTCGGAAAATACTCGATAGGTCTCAAATTTACCAAGAAAACACAATCTTGTGTTCTCTTTACAGTTCGGTCGAGTATACAGCATTTCAAAGTATATTTTGAGAGATACATTTAGTCATGTGTCAACTGAAAACCAATAGAATAAGTACACATGATCATGTGTGTGCTTTTACAATGTTTATAGCTCTGTTTATAAGGATGTCAAAATAATCCAATTAATTTGTTTTCTTACTAATTACAGCAATGGAGAGAGAGGTGGCCCAAGGGTACTCTTGTACACTAAAAGCAGGAGAAACTGTTGTCTATTTCAGTGACCACACAACAGAGTATAGTGCACAGCAAAAGGAGGTAATAGGAGGCTACCCAGCCTAGGGTAGGAAAAGTCCCATAACATTGGCTTATCACAATTTTTTCCACACCGGGGAATCAAGAACCCTACCATTTAAAAGCCCCCCTCCCCTGGAATTTTCCTGTGGTCTTTGATTCTCCCCTCCCTTGGAATTTTCAGGGGCCTGCAACACCCCCC
Source organism: Scolanthus callimorphus (assembly GCA_033964015.1). NCBI lineage: Eukaryota > Metazoa > Cnidaria > Anthozoa > Actiniaria > Edwardsiidae > Scolanthus > Scolanthus callimorphus. Next base: position 25,577,444 of record CM066922.1, on the reverse strand, counting down.
TCCCCTGGAATTTCAACACTCCCTCCCTTGGAATTTTGAGGTTGCCTAAATACCCCCCTTTTCCACAGCTGAGACAGGTCCCTCCCCCCTGGAATTTCCAGGATTTCCAGGGGTCCTCAACTTCTCCCCTTGAAATTTCCATAGCTGTGATAGACCTCCTCCCCTCGGAATTTCCAGGGCTAAGATGGGCGACCCAGGACCATTTTTAGCCTTGATTATGTAAGAATCCTGCTTCTTTCTTTTTTCAGGCTACAGTTTCTGACATCTTGAGTTACCATAGCAAGAAAGTAGCATGTTGTTCTGTAGGAACACAGACCGATGATGTCATCCATAGGGATACAGTGACAAACACATCAACTGAAACTGACCTGAATGCTGTCGGAGACAGGAAAACTCTAGAAGCATTACTACGATGGGCATTGGCCATTTGTACATCTGAAAACATCCCTATCCTAAGTGACACTGAACATTTTGGTGGAGCGAGCTTTGCTACTGCATGTAGCAATAGAAGCTCCTCTACAATCCAAACTAAGGCAAGTAATTCCCAGTTAGAGAATGACAGTAACAAGGAGACACGCAGTAATAGCACATGGCAAGAGATGGGGAGTAATGACTCACCAAACGTCATAATCACGGATGACAATAGTTTGTGTAGCAGTGAGCTGCCAGTACCAGGGCCTGGTGGCGGTAAGCTATCTTTACATGCAACTTACAGTGAGGATAATGACGAACTACTGGTACCAAGGTCTGGTTGCAGTGAGCTATCTCCAAAAGCAACTTGCAGCGAGGATACTAATAGTGGGGCACCTTTAGAAGAAGTTATGGAAGTTGATAACATAGGTGGCAAAAATGGAACATATCTAAAGTTACCTGGTCATGATACAGCAACGTGCAGTTCTGAACGTTTAGTCCTAAGTGGAGTATGTATGCAAAGTATGAGTTCCCAGGGCATGGTTCAGAGTTCAAGTGCAAATGTGTGCCCAACTGAAGATAGAGAGAGGGATGATAATCAGAGTCAGGGGGGCATGAGTGCTGACTCTCAGCAGATGAGTGGGGTAGGTAGAGACAGACAGAGCCAGGGTGGGGCAACTCTTGTCACCCAAGGGAGGGTGGCACCGATTGCTCAGGGACTGCAGCGGCTGAGATCTGCAGGTCCTTCCCTGGTCAGTGGCAGCCATTTTAAATGTGAAAAATGCGACAAGCAGTTTGACAATGAACAGGCTTTTGATGAGCACAACTGGAACCATATCCAAGTGTCAAGAATCAAAACATACACATGTCCTACATGCGATAAAACGTTTGCCAGAAACGACAACCTCAAAAGACATCAGCTGGTTCACAGCGACGAGAAGCCATTCGAGTGTTCTGTATGTGGCAAGAGATTCCGGCGCAAAGGAGCAGTTAAAAGGCATTCACAGTTGCATGTTGAAAAGTTACATCGCTGTCTTCAATGTGACAAAACATTTGCATTCAATAAGGGCCTACAGGCCCATCTTCAAAAGTCTGGACACCAAACAAGTTGACCAGAAAGTGAACCGTAAGCTTCAGATCCAATAGTAAGGCCTGAGCAAACGAGATTCAAGTTGATCCAAGATTAGACTTGTGCAGACTTGCAGAAACTTGGACTGTCGTAGCCAGACGAGATGCAAAATATTATAAACAACTTCATTTTCCTCCCTTCCACGTGCTGATGATATGATCACCCTACTTTTGAACAAAGCACACTTAAACCTCACGGGTGACTCCCATAAAGTGTCGTCGGACGGGGGTGCGCGTCGGAAAATTCGGGTTCCAGGTATCTTAAGGGAATAAGACGAAAAAAACGCTAATTTTCCCAGAAAATGGTATTGTATTGTGCGATCGTGGCTGGAATTTGAGAGCCATGTTGAAAATGGTATCTTTTAGGGGTTAAAAGCGCCGCCAGTGAGCCGGGGACAGTTAACCATTATCCTGCGAGATTGCGCAGAATATCGTCTGATACTTAGCCGACGAGGGACGCAGTCCCGAGTTGTCTAAATCAGACGATATTCTGCAAAAATCGAGAAGGATAATGGTTTTATTATTCAGCACATCGATAGCACAAAACAATCCGAGAAATTATTTACTTTTGCGTATTAAATACGAGCTCAACACAACATATTTCCCTCAGGCGACGGATATCGCAGGATATCTGTCATGTACAGAAGACAGCTATTGGCGTTTCAATGACCATATTTGGGCAGTGCATCGATGTGCTGAATAATAATTACAATTAGTATAAACCAACTAATGGTCTATTACAAATCCTGCATTCTGATTGGCTGAGCTACTAATGGTCTATTAGTGATAGACCGTGCCTGGCAAAACCACCACCTTTCTTTTCAAGAAAGGTAAATCCTGAACAAATCCTATACAACAGATAACTTTTATCCATGGATAACTTTATCCGACCTTTCAGGAACCGGCCCCTGGTTCCTTGTACTTACCTCCTGCTAAAATTTTCATTTTTCCTCAAACATTTCTCCCGCTAAATTTTCCTTTCTTGACTTGTTGGGTTTGCATCTATGGTAATGATAACCAACTATTTAGCCAGACGTAGAAAGATAATGTAGAATGACTGTAGATTTGAATAAAGAAAACACTTCTACACAAATTGTGCGTGCTGCATTTGATGACATGGGCCAGAGTCGCGCCGTACCAATACAAAACAATAGAAAGTTTTCTATCGCAAAGTCTATTGAAGCGGCATCTTTTGGAAAAGGAAACTAGTTCTACAGTAGTTCGACGTTTGTGCTTGGCCTAAGACGACATCAACAGACACTTTACTATACGGTTCATGTTTACGAGAACTACTCGGGATGTGAACGTTGCATGATTTCCATAATTCTGCGAATTTGACTTTGTGTTTTCAAAGCCATTCTCGTACCGAGAGCTCACCAGCTCGCAGGGGAGGCTCTGGGGACATCCATTTGAGGGCCGTCGCTGATCGGTTGATTATGCGTGTTGAAATGTCTTTCTCTCAGCAGCTCTGTATTAAATCTCGCGCATGCGTCAGTGGCTGTCACCAGAGCCTCCCCCAACCTCGTTCCCAGGGTCTTCTCGGTCGTTTTCAAAATGGTGGTTAGCTCGGGAGAAGACCCTGGGGAGGCTGAGTCACATGACCATCTCGAAACAAAGGGCAAACCTCGTTCCCATGTTTTCAAACAGTGGTCATGTGACTCAGCCATTTTGAAAAACGACCGAGAAGACCCTGGGGACGAGGTTGAGCCTCCCCCGCGAGGCGACGAGCTCTTGGTTCGGGAATGTTTCAAAGCGTACTCTGAAATAAATTTCTAGGCAACCCATAACCTTTGTCTTACTGCGGCGGAATACATTCATTGAAACAGAACTATTTTTGCTAGTTTCGTCGGCTGAAAAAATTGTATTGGTATATTTTCATGAAATCAAACTCTGTCTACTCCTGGCGTTCTATCATACGGAACTTCTTTTGTTAGGCGGTCTTGACCGCAAAAATTAATCTGTCCCAGTGTAATAAAACAGAGATTTAGTTAACCCGGAGCATGAAAACTTGCCAGGAATGCGACGTTTGCGCAAACTCACAAGCCTGCACTCTTGGATGCGCCCGCATTAATTTGTCAGCGTCGACAAATTTCCGACCAGGAAAATGTCCCCTGTTTAGTGAAGGCAAGTACAATGTTATGAGGCCACTCCTGAACCTTTATTATGAAATAGATAAAGATGTATATAGAGATACTAGAAGCTACTATCGTAATAATTTACATGTAGGAAGCAAAACATGGTTCATTCGATATGGAGTTACACCGTTGAAGAGCATGAGTCAGCCATTTCTGTTATTATTTTCATTTTACAAATATAATTTTTCGCTCCCCCCCCCACCTGCCTTTATGCTGTTCACACTAGTGGTTTCCCCGTCAATCCAAATCTTATGAAACGCATATCGGGAAATGGCGGCGTCGGCGATTGGATGGGATGCGATAGGAAAAATAGAAACGATCGCCGACCATCCGCGAAGCTGTGGTTTCATATGTCGGGAACTTTCGGGGATGGATGGGCAACAACATATGAAAAACAGTCTTTGAACCTGGTGCACACTTGCGACATAACAAAATAAGAAAATATATCACGCGGACAAAATTTAGTGGTTTCAAAAAGATGAAGTGCACAAAAATCACATAAGACTGCTTTGGTGATGTAGTCTAATGATGATCCATGGAAATTTTTGATTATTTCAATTATTTTTCCATGCTTTTTTCTTAGCAACATAAAGTTCTTATGTCGTTATGTCGTTAATGTGCACCGGGCATTAGGCAAACCCAAGCAGCTCAGATCGTTCTGCAACCATGTTTCGCTCCCCAGAGATATACACTCATCGAAATATTTACAAACATTCCTATGTCAATCCCAATGTAAATCATCTTTAGTTAACGAGCTCTGTAAATTCTGCATTCCTTTTAAAACCTTTAATTTCTCCCCCGCCCTAACTCCTGCTCGTTTCTCAACTCTATTGTCCACTTCCGTTTTTGAACCCTTAGTCTTGACGGTCGTGATGATCTCCACGTGACCGCCCCTAGACGGAATGACGGCGCTTGCACTTTTGGGCCTCACCGCGGAGCGCGGGCGCGTTCGTTTCTTTGGCTGGCCTTTCACCTTGTCCTGTTGGCGTTTCACCATGGCAATTTGTTCGCCTTTCGCCTCCATTCGCGCCACTAGTTGTTCCAGTTCGCGCTCAAGGTCCTCTCGTAGTCGTGGGTCAAGTGTCTCGTTGATCTGTCGTGCTAGTTCTTGATGTTCACTGGAAAAGTAAATCAATTGAACGCTTTGTTTCAGTTATTGTTTTGACAAAAACGAAAGTGTTTGATATGAGACGGGGCAACCCGAATACCACCAAGAATGAGATATGTCCTGACAAAGCGGACACTATACTACCCTTCCCAGTAGACCGTTACACCTCTCGGTTTTTCAGCCCGCCGGCGGCTGTCTCAAATTAATCGCGTGATCACCTTTTTATGTACCACGTGATTAACCGCTTTGGGCGTAGAATTTTTTGGGAAGCAGCACAACAATGTTGGGCGTAAACTTTGAGCGTTTGGTCCGCTACAAACATTGATCACGTGGTACATAAGCAACTCATCAGGTGGTGCAAGAAAGGTGATCACGCGAGAGGTGAAACGGTCTCCTAGGAAGAGTAGTAAATGCGGGTTCACATTTTGCAAACTGGGCCCTTGATCTTCGAGTCAAAACTACCAGGATGCAGCGTGAGCGTCCTTTGCATTTTCGTCGCCAAATGAACCAACATACAGCGGTCGCATACATTATAGCGGGAATCGTCCACGAAGCTAAAATGACAGGTTTCCTCAAGAAATTATGTTTGCTACTGCCAATAGACGCTCCAGGTTGCACTATTGATAATCGCTGCTGTGGTTGGAGATAATTCGGATAGGAATGCTGGTCTTAACCCGGTATAAGAACCTGTGTATTGTTCACGAGTTGCGTTACAAAGCTCCTTTTGTTTTGTACAACGAATCGTATCATGATGAAATATGAACCGAACACGATGGTGTCCTATGGGAGTAGTTCTTACGCCGGGTTCTTACGCCAGAGAATGCTATTTCCTCTAAGATTCGAATTACATTTCCGTCCAACATGTTGTAAAGAACAGATTATAGGGATTATCCTTAATGCCCGGTGTACACTAGCGACATAACGACGTTGTTGTAACGAAAAAAGCACGGGAAAATAATTGAAAGAATCAGTATTTCCCATGGATCATCATTAGATTACTTCATCCAAAGCAATCTTAGTTATTTTTTGTGGTATTTTTCTTATGTCGTTATGTCGCAAGTGTGCACCAGGCTTAATTGCAAATGCACTTATTTTAGTGATTATCCCTAATACACTGCAATAGTTAGTTGACATGCACAAGTGTCCCACATGGTTGTAGGTTGCAGTAGTACACTTGTGTAGAACGCTCTGGAAAGGGCGCAGGTGGTGGGGGTTCTGGGTCTTTTTTTTTGTTGGTTCGGACTATTTTAGAGTGTTCATTCATACACATTGCTGTTTGTCGTCGTAGGCTCTGGCGGCAGACAATCATAGGCCGATTCTGATTGGCCGATATTCACACTCGCCATTTTGAAACTGCCTAACCGACAAAGACGATCACCATACATGGACAAGCCGGATAATCTGGGACATCCGGTTTTGTCTGGCACCAGAGAATTACAAGATTACCCATAATGCACCTGACAGCTTGAACTCATCTATGTCCAAGGCGATCTTTACTTACAAGCTCATGTGTCCAAATTCATCTTGCAACCCATGCAGCAATTCCTCGAAGCCTGACTCGGAGTCACTAGAACTAGCCGTACTGCTGGGCCGCCTGTGCTGTCTTTGGACGCGAGAGACTGCGTCACATAGCGGAGGGTTGTGTCCCTTTAGTAAGTGGATTGCTTGTTGGATGTTAGCGCCCACTGAATGTGACTTGGTGGCCGACTAGGGAAAGACGAGACACAAATATATAAAAATCAACCTCATAATCATGTTTTTTTTTTCACGTTCATTTCGACGAAATGAACGCAGTCTGGAATTTTCTCCCCTTCTAGTCGCTGTTATAGTGCTAATGTGCCAATCGTAGATTCAATGCCGCCCTTTCAGTTCTGTGAACCAATCGATATCCTAGAGGAATCAGACTCCTACCTTCACTTTCAACAAATTTTACAACATATGAAAAAGAATAAGCATTGCACGGCTGATCCGCCTCGACTAGTTTATACTATTTGCGGATCAGCCGGTAATATTTTGTAATCTGTCTAAAAAATCTTTATAAAACTTGAAACTTGGGTTGGCAGGTATTCAACGTATTAGCAAAGTCGTGTATTTTGGTTACGCTTTTAACGTCGCTCGTTTTTGAGGTCGTGTTTGGAGTACTTTTTACATGCGGATATAAACCAAGAGCAGGAAACATCGAATCCCATAGGTCTCGGGTTTATTACAACTCTTCAACTACCTTTCGGCTTTTGTTTTGTGCCTGTAATTTTCAAAAGGGTTTGGAAATGCAGCCTCACCTTGCCAACAACAAATGGTATAGTTCCAAGGTTTAGATGATAATGCCCAGCAGGGTATGTCGTCGCTGGAGGGCGCTTTACTTTGGGTTTTAACTGAAAACAGAGAGCAAAGAGTCAACTTGCAGCGAGGATACTAATAGTGGAGCACCTTTAGAAGAAGTTATGGAAATTGATAACATAGGTGGCAAAAATGGAACACATCTAAAGTTACCTGGTCATGATACAGCAACGTGCAGTTCTGAACGTTTAGTCCTAAGTGGAGTATGTATGCAAAGCATGAGTTCCCAGGGCATGGTTCAGAGTTCAAGTGCAAATGTGTGCCGAACTGAAGATAGAGAGAGGGATGATAATCAGAGTCAGGGGGGCATGAGTGCTGACTCTCAGCAGATGAGTGGGGTAGGTAGAGACAGACAGAGCCAGGGTGGGGCAACTCTTGTCACCCAAGGGAGGGTGGTACCGATTGCTCAGGGACTGCAGCGGTTGAGATCTGCAAGTCATTCCATGGTCAGTGGCAGCCATTTTAAATGTGAAAAATGCGACAAGCAGTTTGACAATGAACGGGCTTTTGATGAGCATAACTGGAACCATGTACAAGTGTCAAGAATCAAAACATACAAATGTCCTGCATGCGATAAAATGTTTGCCAGAAACGACAACCTCAAAAGACATCAGCTGGTTCACAGCGACGAAAAGCCATTCGAATGTTCTGTATGTGGCAAGAGATTCCGACGCAAAGGAGCAGTTAAAAGGCATTCACAGTTGCATGTTGAAAAGTTACATCGCTGTCTTCAATGTGACAAAACATTTGCATTCAATAAGGGCCTACAGGCTCATCTTCAAAAGTCTCGACACAAAACAAGTTGACCAGAAAGTGAACCGTAAGCTTCAGGTCCAATACTAAGGCCTGGAACAAACGAGATTCAAGTTGATCCAAGATTAGACTTGTGCAGACTTGCAGAAACTTGGACTGTCGTAGCCAAACGAGATGCAAAATATTATAAACAACTTCATTTTCCTCCCTTCCACGTGCTGATGATATGATCACCCTACTTTTGAACACAGCACACTTAAACCCCAGGGGGGACTCCCAATAAAGTGTCGTCGGAAAATTCGGGTTCCAGGTATCTTAAGGGAATAAGAATAATATCTTTAGGGGTGAAACTGAAAATTTCCGACGATCATCCTGGGAGTCCCCCCCCCCCCCCCGGGGGCGCTACTCTAGGTAATGCAGAGATGCGAACTCACCCGCTTTTGACGGGAGTCTCCTGGGGTTCTCCTGGGGTCGGTTCCTAGAAGGTCAGTTAAGAGTTATCTTTAGATAAACGCTTATCCAACGGATAAATCCTGAACAAGTCCTATACAACAGATAACTTTTATCCATGGATAACTTTATCCAACCTTTCAGGAACCGGCCCCTGGTTTCTTGTCCTTACCTCCTGCTAAAAATTTCATTTTTCCTCAAACATTTCTACCGCTAAATTTTCCTTTCTTGACTTGTTGGGTTTGCATCTATGGTAATGATAACCAACTATTTAGTCAGACGTAGAAAGATAATGTAGAATGACTGTAGATTTGAATAAAGAAAACACTTCTACACAAATTGTGCGTGCTGTTTGATGACACGGGCCAGAGTCGCGCCGTACCAATACAAACAAAGTTTTCTATCGCGAAGTCTATTGAAGCGGCATCTTTTGGAAAAGGAAACTAGTTCTACAGTAGTTCGACGTTTGTGCTTGGCCTAAGACGACATCAACAGACACTTTACTATACGGTTCATGTTTACGAGAACTACTCGGGAGGTAAACGTTGCATGATTTCCATAATTCTGCGAATTTGACTTTATTGTGTTTTCAAAGCCATTCTCGTACCGAGAGCTCCCCAGCTCGCAGGGGAGGCTCTGGGGACATCCATTTGAGGGCCGTCGCTGATTGGTTGATTTTAAGCGTTGAAATATCTTTCTGTCAGCGGCTCTGTATTAAATCTCGCGCATGCGTCATTGGCTGTCACCAGAGCCTCCCCAACCTCGTTCCAAGGGTCTTTGGTCGTTTTCAAAATGGCGGTTAGCTCGGGAGAAGACCCTGGGGGAGGCTGAGTCACATGACCATCTCGAAACAAAGCCATTTTGAAAAACGACCGAAAGACCCTGGGGACGAGGTCGAGCCTCCCCCGCGAGGCGACGAGCCGGGGAGCTCTGGGTTCGGGAATGTTTCAAAGCGTACTCTGAATTAAATTTCTAGGCAACCCATAACCTTTGTCTTTACAATGCGGCGGAATACATTCATTCTTGCATTTTTGAAACAGAACTATTTTTGCTAGTTTCGTCGGCTGAAAAAATTGTATTGGTATATTTGCATGAAATCAAACTCTGTCTACTCCTGGCGTTCTATCATACGGAACTTCTTTTGTTAGGCGGTCTTGACCGCAAAAATTAATCCGTCCCAATGCAATAAAACAGAGATTTAGTTAACCCGGAGCATGAAAATTTGCCAGGAATGCGACGTTTGCGCAAACTCACAAGCCTGCCCTCTTGGATGCGCCCGCATTCATTTGTCAGCGTCGACAAATTTCCGACCAGGAAAATTTCCCCTGTTTAGTGAAGGCAGGTACAATGTTATGAGGCCACTCCTGAACCTTTATTATGAAATAGATAAAGATGTATATAGAGATACTAGAAGCTACTACCGTAATAATTTACATGTAGGAAGCAAAACATGGTTCATTCGATATGGAGTTACACCGTCCAAGAGCATTAGTCAGCCATCTCTGTTATTCATAGTTCCGACCTGTCATTCAAAGCCATAGTTACTGTTGTTATGTCCCACAAACAAACTAGGGTTTTACTTTAAAAACCTCCAAAAATATTCCGATCCCGCTTAGGTTCACCAGATATCTTTATCTTCGGATCATCTCAGTTTATACTGTCATAAAAGCCAAAAAAGTGCTGCACATCGGACTGATTTCGGAAGTCCTGAAATACTGTTTGTGGGACACGATCAGTTCCCATGGGAGAATCTTTCTAACTCTGATTGGTATCTCCAGATAGCGTGAAATGGCTTCATTGTTTGATCGGAACTATGAATTGTTTTCTTTTCACAAATATAATTTTTCGCCCCCCCCCCCCCCCCCCCTTCTCGGGAGATTTCCCCATACGTTTACTGTAATTTGAAAATTTTCTTCCATGTTTTCACCATCCCTTTCTGAAATTCCTAGATCCACCCCTGCCTTTATGCTGTTCACACTCGTGGTTTCCCCGTAAATCCAATTCTTATGAAAACGCATATCGGGAAATGGCGGCGACATCGGCGATTGAATGGGATGCGATGGGAATAGAAACGATCGCCGACCATCCGCGAAGCTGTGTTTTCGTATGTCGGGAACTGTCGTGGATGGATGGGCAACAACCATCCCCCCACCATCCCCAACGGTTCCCGACATATGAAAACCAGTCTTTAAGCCTGGTGCACACTTGCGACATAACGAGATAAGAAAATATATCACGCGAGCAAAATTTAGTGGTTTCAAAAAGATGAAGTGCACAAAAATCACAGAAGACTGCCTTGATGATGTAGTCTAATGATGATCCATGGAAATTTTCGATTATTTCAATTATTTTTCCATGCTTTATCCTTTGCAACATAACGTCCTTATGTCGCTAGTGTACACCGGGCATTAGGCAAACCCAAGCGCATCAGAATCGTTCTGCAACCATGTTTCGCTCCCCGGAGATATACACTCATCGAAATATTTACAAACACTCCTACGTCAATCCCAATGTAAATCATCTTTAGTTAACGAGCTCTGTAAATTCTGCATTCCTTTTAAAACCTTTAATTTCTCCCCCGCCCTAACTCCTGCTCGCTTCTCAACTCTATTGTCCACTTCCGTTTTTGAACCCTTAGTCTTGACGGTCGTGATGATCTCCACGTGACCGCCCCTGGATGGTATGACGGCGCTTGCACTTTTGGGCCTGACCGCTGAGCGCGGGCGCGTTCGTTTCTTTGGCTGGCCTTTCACCTTGCCCTGTTGGCGTTTCACCATGGCAATTTGTTCGCCTTTCGCCTCCATTCGCGCCACTAGTTGTTCCAGTTCGCGCTCAAGGTCCTCTCGTAGTCGTGGGTCAAGCGTCTCGTTGATCTGTCGCGCTAGTTCCTGATGTTCACTGGGAAAGTAAATCAATCGAACGTTTTGTTTCAGTTATTGTTTTGACAAAAACGAAACTGTTTGACATGAGACGGGGCAACCCGAATACCACCAAGAATGAGATATGTCCTGACAAAGCGGACACTATACTACTCTTCCCAGTAGACCGTTACACCTCTCGGTTTACTATTTCAGCCCGCCGGCGGCTGTTCTGAAATTCATCGCGTGATCACCTTTTTATGTACCACGTGATGGGTAGCTTATGTACCACGTGATCAACCGTTTTCGGCGTAGACTTTGTTGGAAAGCAGCACAACAATGTAGCAGACCAAACGCTCAAAGTTTTCGCCCACAAACATTGATCACGTGGTACATGAGCAACTCATCACGTGGTACAAAAAAGGTGATCACGCGAGAGGTGAAACGGTCTCCTAGGAAGAGTAGTAAATGCGGGTTCACATTTTGCAAACCGGGCCCTTGATCTTCGAGTCAAAACTACCAGGATGCAGCGTGAGCGTCCTTTGCATTTTCGTCGCCAAATGAACCAACATACAGCGCTCGCATACATTATAGCGGGAATCGTCCACGAAGCTAAAATGACAGGTTTCCTCAAGAAATTATGTTTGCTACTGCCAATAGACGCTCCAGGTTGCACTATTGATAATCGCTGCTGTGGTTGGAGATAATTCGGATAGGAATGCTGGTCTTAACCCGGTGTAAGAACCTGTGTATTGTTCACGAGTTGCGTTACAAAGCTTCTTTGTTTTGTACAACGAATCGTATCATGATGAAATATGAACCGAACACGATGGTGCCCTATGGGAGTAGTTCTTACGCCGGGTTCTTACGCCAGAGAATGCTATTTCCTCTAAGATTCGAATTACATTTCCGTCCAACATGTTGTAAAGAACAGATTATAGGGATTATCCCTAATGCCCGGTGCACACTAGCGACATAACGACGTTTTGTTGTAACGAAAAAAGCACGGGAAAACAACTGAAAGAATCAGTATTTCCCATGGATCATCATTAGATTACTTCACCAAAGCAATCTTAGTTATTTTTTGTGGTATTTTTCTTATGTCGTTATGTCGCAAATGTGCACCAGGCTTAATTGCAAATGCACTTATTTTAGTGATTATCCCTAATACACTGCAATAGTTAGTTGACATGCACAAGTGTCCCACATGGTTGTAGGTTGCAGAAGTACACTTGTGTAGAACGCTCTGGTAAGGGCGCAGGTGGTGGGGGTTCTAGGTCTTTTTTTTGTTGGTTCGGACTATTTTAGAGTGTTCATTCATACACATTGCTGTTTGTCGTCGTAGGCTCTGGCGGCAGACAATCATAGGCCGATTCTGATTGGCCGATATTCACACTCGCCATTTTGAAACTGCCTAACCGACAAAGACGATCACCATACATGGACAAGCCGGATAATCTGGGACATCCGGTTTTGTCTGGCACCAGAGAATTACAAGATTACCCATAATGCACCTGACAGCTTGAACTCATCTATGTCCAAGGCGATCTTTACTTACAAGCTCATGTGTCCAAATTCATCTTGCAACCCATGCAGCAATTCCTCGAAGCCTGACTCGGAGTCACTAGAACTAGCCGTACTGCTGGGCCGCCTGTGCTGTCTTTGGACGCGAGAGACTGCGTCACATAGCGGAGGGTTGTGCCCTTTTAGTAAGTGGATTGCTTGTTGGATGTTAGCACCCACTGAGTGTGACTTGGTGGCCGACTAGGGAAAGACGAGACACAAATATATAAAAATCAACCTCATAATCATGTGTTTTTTTTCACGTTCATTTCGACGATGCGCTAAGTAACGCAGTCTGGAATTTTCTCCCCTTCTAGTCGCTGTTATAGTGCTAATGTGCCAATCGTAGATTCAATGCCGCCCTTTCAGTTCTGTGAACCAATCGATATCCTAGAGGAATCAGACCCCTACCTTGAATTTCAATAAATTTTACAACATATGAAAAAGAATATACATTTTACTTGATTTTTATAGTGCCACTGATGTTGTTCTTGGAAAAAAATCACCTATGTTGATGATGTTATACTGTTCGTTGCTTTCTGTATAATTAGGTCTTGTCTCCTTTTCTCTTGTTATCAAAATTATTTATATTTATTTAGCTATTTAATTTATTTTCAAAGAAGCACGGCTGATCCGCCTCGACTAGTTTATACTTTTTGCGGATCAGCCGGTAATATTTTGTAATCTGTCTAAAAAATCTTAATAAAACTTGAAACTTGGGTAAATCTTATAAACCTGGAAACTTAGGTTGGCAGGTATTCAACGTATTAGCAGTCGTGTATTTTGGTTACGTTTTTAACGTCGCTCGTTTTTGAGGTCGTGTTTGGAGTACTTTGTACATAAACCAAGAGCAGGAAACATCGAGTCCCATAGGTCTCGGGTTTATTACAACTCTTCAACTACCTTTCGGCTTTTGTTTTGTGCCTGTAATTTTCAAAAGGGTTTGGAAATGCAGCCTCACCTTGCCAACAACAAATGGTATAGTTCCAAGGTTTAGATGATAATGCCCTGCAGGGTATGTCGTCGCTGGAGGGCGCTTTACTTTGGGTTTTAACTGAAAACAGAGAGCAAAGAGTCATTAGTTACATACTGGATAATACTAACAAAACTGAGTCTTTCCTTTACAGCTAAAATCTTTCCATCGCGACCCGCGTGTTCAAAACTTTGCTGTTCCGCCAATCAAATCTTGTGAGCCTATCACATTCTTGCCTTGTTTCGCCCATGCAGTTGCCTGGCTTTCTGTCGCGACGTTGTCTGGTTTAGTTCAGAGGGAATCCAGTTGACTGCACTAGGCGAGACAGGAGTTTCATTTCATTTCAATGGTGCGATGCAACGGTTTTAGCTGTAAAAGCCGATTTCACACGACTGTGTCAAACCAAGCGCAAAGTAAAACCCACTTCTGAACAAAACGTACGCAAAGTAAGTGCGAATGACTCATCTGAAATCCGCTCTAGAAATTTGAATGTCAAACCCCTTGTTGGCTCACTGGTATATCGGCGGATGAGAAATGGTCCTCAAAACTTCGTAGCTCAACTGTTCATTTTTCGTACCATTTCTTATCCTTGGACATTATCTGCCGATATCCAATCCGCCGGAAGGAGTGTATTTTACTAAATACTCTTACTTTTTTCTTTTTCTTTTTGGGTTTGGGAGATGGTGGTGATGCCATATTCATTAATATTCTATTGGTTTCCGCTGCTGTCTGTAGCTGCAAAAAATATATTTGAACCAAAAATATGTTACAATTACTGAACAACACATTTTAGATGGCATTACCTGAGGAAATTGGAATTTCCATAAACGTTGCTGGCTTTCTAGAACCAACCTTGATTCTCACCTCAGCAGTCTTGTCTTCTAATCGTTTACGGTGATGTGCTTCATCTCGAAGTCTTTCTTCCAAGTCTCTAATTTTACCCTGATTTACCAAACAAAGGGACAAAATTGAGATGACTTACGCACTACTGAGAGCCTTCTGACGAAAGGATTGTTGTTACAAGCTCAACATCGAAATAACAAAATTGTGGCAAGATTAAAGCAAAGAAAAACTAAAGTGATCAGATGGAACCAGAAACAAAGTCAGTTGAAACGTGTAACAACGTAACAAGCATGACCAATGGTCGGTACAAATCGTGACCATATTTGGGAAACAATGGAAAGCATGAAGCGAGGAAATTATGGGCTGTGTTTAGAACTAATTATTATGCATTTAGCACACGATTGGCTTTTGCGATTTTTTTATTGTCAAAACCCGCTTCCAAATATGGTAAAGATTTGTACCTTGACGTGTTTGAATGTGGTCATGCTTTTTGAAATGGCTTATCTTGATCAATATTTACACGATTCACTCCAAATTTGACAATTTGAAGACCCTCCCTCTTTCTATGTATTATCATGTTTATAAACTATACAGGGCCCGTGGTTTGATGCGCTGGTGCGGAAACGCATAATTTGGCTTTTTCCGCATAATGCGCATAATCCGTCAAATCCCGCATAATTTCCCAAACTTTTGTGAAAAACATCAAAAAGGCATCATTACTTGGTGAATTTCAAACTTTCTTTCCTATTTGTTCTCACAAAGTGATACATTTCTTCTGAAATCGTCTGTCCAACGTCAAAACAACTCAATAGAAATGAGAATAACAAGGAGCGCTGGGAACTGATATCGAAAAGCAATAAAACGTGCCTAATTGGCTGAGCAAGATAGATTCAAACACGCTTGCGCTTTGGATATTTTACAAGTAAAAGCAAGGCACATAAACAGCTCCCTCGATAACAAAAACAAAACACTGACAGAATTACGTTGCCCGTTTTTGGTTTTATAAAAGCTCTTACACTACCTCCGACAGATCGCTCTCGCGATGAGGATTTATTTTGATAATTACGTGCAGAACGACGGCAAACAAGCGCAACGATGTTTGTGATAATGAGAGATCGTAATGATAGCTCTTGTGACCGTTTAGCTCTTGTGATCGTTCAGTTCATGGTTGGATAGGAGTGCGTTGTTACGATCCTTGCCGTATGAAAAAAGTGCGCCTTGGTCTGAGACAAGTAAACGAAAGAAGACCAAACTTAATAATCTTTACTACCGTGTAACGGAAGTTACCGGTAGTTTGTAACGCTTTTTTGTAAGAAAGTAATAAGCTTTATTAACAGCGAAAACACGGGCTTCCCTGGAAGAAAACGTAGCGTCATAACGTGAGTAAAGCGAGGCGATTGGAACTCATCACAGAGCATTTTATAGACAAACAAAAGTTGTTAAAGTTAAGTAGCAGCTATATCCATGTAACAAAACAGGGGCACCCAACGAGACAATATCGTAAAACAGCTCAGAATGCCATTATAAGTCGTTGCTGAGCACACAAATGACTGTAAACTGGGTATTTTTAATCCCTACAAATTTTATATCTGTTCGGATTTCATAGCTGAAAGTTTTGGATTGCGAAAATTTTAGGGATTGAAATCAAGTCTTCCGAAAATGGTAGGGGAAAAACTCTATCCGAAAATTTTAGGTGACCTTTTTAACGGCAAAAGTCACCCAAAAATTAGTAAAATTTACGGTTTTTGTGCAATTCGAAAAATCCAGGGGATCTTATGATCTATATACGAAAGTTAAAGCTTGAAATTCTGAAGCGAAAGTTTTAGCTCTCATTCCACCATCCGAACAGATACTATTTTACCGAAAATGATCGTTGGGTGCCCCTGACAAAACAGGCGAAAAGAGCAAAATATGTTACGGCATTTGTTAAAAAATATTGCGCAATCCCGCATAATTTCGTATTTTTAGCGCATAATTTAGAATTTTTAGCGCATAATTTCAGAAAAAAAACCGCATCAAACCACGGGCCCTGACTATATGAAGACGTTTCCTGAGGTTGACATCAGGCAGTGTCTCTCTTCTTAGAGGGTACAAGCCAGGATAAAAACCTCACCTCAGCGAGTGAGTGTGAAGCAGTAAGCTTCATATGTTCCCTCTCTAGTCCCGTTAGTTTGCCCAGCTGCCCCTTGATTTCATCTGCTGAGTGCTGTGTCATCTGCTGAGCTAGCACGGCCGACCTCTGTACTGCTGTGTCGCGATCATTCTCGGCTGAATGGACCATCTTACGCATGTAATCAAGCTGTTTCTCAAGTAAGTTGCATCTGGCCTCTGCTGAATGCAGGTCAGTTTGCAGCTCTGAAATTACAAAAAAACTAGAAAACTAGAGTGCACACTTTTTTGTCTTTTTTTTTTGCCTGTTGTGCCCTATGTGTTGTAATTATTAGTAATAATTATTGAAAATAAATAAAAAATCTTATTAAAAAAGGCATATTCGATTACCTTCATTCTGTTTGCTGATAACACCAGTGTTGATGCTTCTAACAGTGTTCTCTTTCTGTAACACTTCTTTGTAATGCTTAGACTCCACTGCCAGTCTCTTCAGGTTCTCTTCTGCCTCAGTCCTTTCAAGTTCTAAATTGCGGATCTTTTCTTGTAGCCCCTTTAATGCTGATATCACAGCTGATTTATAACAAAGAGGGAGTAAGGATGAGTCAAACCTTTTTCTATTGCTTGGGGTAGAATGAAAAAGGTCCATCTAACACATAGGGGTAGGGTGGAAAACCTTGCATCTCACACTTGGGAGGAAGGGTGAAAAACCTTGCATCTCACACTTGGGAGGAAGGGTAGGAAAAACTTTCATCTCACACTTGGGGGGAAGGGTTAGGAAATCATTTTGTCTCACACTTGGAAAGGGTAGGAAAAACAATTCCATCTCACACTTGGGGTGGGGTAGGATGGACAAAGACTATTGTCCCACACACAAGTGGAAGGGTGGGAAAGGTTTCTCGATGTGCTTGGGAATAGTCTCAGAGTGGGCATTTTAAGCTGTGGATGGGTTCTTGGACAGAAATGAGTTGAGGCTAATCAATTAAAGGACAGAATAAAATCAACAATGATCAACGGACCTCTGCTGTTTGTTTGTGGGGCACTACCCCTGGGTGTGGCCAGCCCCTCAGCGCGATACTTGGTGACATGAGGGAAGTCTTGATATGATGAAATAGAACTGTTGGCCACAGATCTGATGCTACTCCTGTGTGGTGAGTATGCGCCCAAGCCTGCTGGGTTTAACTGGAACAACATCATTGGATTAAAATGAGCAAAATGAACTGATTTGCTTGCTAGCAGGAGTGTTTTAAGCCCTGGCCAAACGAAACGCAAGTTCATGCAAGTTGTGACTTGCACTGACTTGTGTTGAGGTGGCCAAACGAGATGCAAGTTTTGATGCAAGTTGAGTTTTTTGGTGCTTTTGCGCTTGTAATGATGACATGATCACACCACTTTCGAACACAGAGCGCACGCTCAAGCTGGGGTTTTTCTTGTTAAAAATATGAAAGAAATGAATAATCTCACCCACTGTCTTGTAAATAACAGCTAGAAATATAAACAACATTTTCATGACTTGTTTGGGTCATAATATTTCGTTATTTTGGAAAACGAAGAAAATTGGAAACTTGCATCAACTTGCGTACACTTGTGACGTGGTGGCCAAACGAGACGCAAGTTGTCGCAAGTTGCACAAAAATTTGAACATGTTCAAAGTGGATGCAAGTGAACACAAGTCATCGCAAGTCCACGCAAGTTGGTAGCCAAATGAGCGCAAGTCAATGCAAGTAGCAAAACTTGTGCGAACTTGTGTTTCGTTTGGCCAGGGCTTTAGATTGTTTTATGTTGAGAATCACAATGCACCTGATGCTGGCACCTTCTGGGACCCCCTTAAAATTTGGCCTATGGCAAAGGGTGGCCCAATTTTTTTCACCTCAAAGATGACACCTCCATTGGGTTCATCAGGATTTTATACACAACACCAAAGCTAATCATGAGGGATGTTAAATAACCTGGTCTTGCACATTAATTTGAACATGTTCAAAGTGGACGCAAGTGAACACAAGTCATCGCAAGTCCACGCAAGTTGGTGGCCAAATGCTCAGTGACAGAACTCTCTTAAACAATATATGAATGGACCCCTGACTCATTTATTTATTTACTAGCTTTTGCCCGAGGGCCGGGAAATCCTCACAGAGCGAGGCTCCACATGACGAGGCTCCCTTGTCAGTGTAGTGGGTTAGTATGTAAGTCCTACACTGAGGATGGGCAACTTCCGACGTCCCCGTGGTTCTTTAACGTCCCTCTGGTTCAGGTTAGTGTAGTGCATGTGAGAGACGGGACCTACGGTTTAACGTCCTTATCCGAGATTGTAACTGCACTGTACAACTGCAGTCCGCATCTTAGAGATCGGACATCTCGCAATTTGTAAAGTGCTTAGAGGCTTATGGAATTAAGCGCTATTAAACATGTTACAATTTATTTTATTTTTTTTAATTTATTCAGACGATTAACTGATGTGAGCTTCTAGCAGTTCAGGGTATGAAATTATCTGAATTCCTCAGAGTTGACTAATGTTTTAAGGTGATTGATTGTGTTTCAGAAAATGATTACTGTTTTGAATACCAGTACATTGTTTGTTGAATACATGTTTGTTGAATGCATGTAAATGAAACACATTTCCAGTGGTTTTCATTGTCATGACTGTAGTCTGAAATCTTCACTTAAATCTTCTTAATTATCTTTTTTCTTACGAGCTACAGTTAAAGTAAAAGGATTCTGAACATTTCTTGGAGGACACCAATATGAAAATACATGGTCTACAAAATTTCCGCAACATTTTTGAACATGTTGATGACATGGACCATATGGTAAATAAGAGTTGAAAAATAACTTGATTCTCATTTGAATCGCTAGAGGCAATATCTCATGATAAGAGTGGAATAAATAAATAGATATCCTTCCTCATACAAAGTCCCTATCTGGAGCCAGCATTGGCGGATTCAGGGGTGGTGCTTTGGGTGCGGACACACCCCCTTTGCAATGCAAAAATGGTTTGAAATGGCAAAATGTAGTCCAAGACTGTAGGTTTAGTAGCCCTATTGACAAATCTGGCTCTTCAAAACAGGAAATGCTTCCCGTTTTCCAAAATGCTGGATCCGTCCCTGGCCAGCTAATGTGTGTTTCCAGAAATTATCCATACCCCCCCTACGGAAGGGATTGGAAATTCCGGAGGGGTGGGAGGGTCAATTTACCTGATCTTTTCCATACAAATACTGTATTTTCTTCGGAAATTCCAGAGGGGTGGGGATGGGTGGGGGGGTTGGGGGGGGGGTCACTTTTCAACACCCTTCCGTCGGGGGGGTATGGATATTTTTTGGAACCACACAATGGTAAAAAAGGAAACTCTGCAAAATGTCTCTCTGTTTAATCTAAACAAAAGGTAACCCTGGTCAGTAAGCCCATCAATGGCTTTGCAGTTTTGTCCACTTATGCCGAGTGATAATTCAAGATAAGAATGGAACAATCGATTTGGTATTAACAAATACAAAAGGTTAAAAATAACAACAATGTCAATTACAAAACTCAGGATAACAAAACTTAATTTTTAGAAAGGGCACTTAAACTACTGTAAGAAGAAAAAAGATTATAAAATGAAGTTCTGGAATGAGATATGATCCTTTCTATAACATAATTTTCAGCGACAAACAAAACTTTGATCTCCTGGACACAAAGTCGGTTATTATGGCTTCTTTCGTTTTCTCATACTACAATTACAAAAAAAAATAATGTTCAAGTTCATGGCTGTTGCATGGCTTCAGCTCGGTATAACTTAAATGCAGAAGGTTAGACAAATCTTGAGATATCAATGAAAGAAGCGTGTAGGAAAGTTTACGGAGCTCCTGCAGGCTAAAACCAGTTTACTGTATAATTCAATAGATCATAAACCGCTTCACTGGTTCACAGCGTCTGAGCAAACAAACACTGCAACAACGCACCGAGTTGTGTTTGTGATGAGGCGAAGACGCGATGAGTCAGTTCAGCATAATAAACCACTCACCCCAACATCTCGGTCCTCCATCGAACACTTCTACAAACTAAATAACTATTTCTGATGATTCCTCGTCAGCTTTAGCACAGATATAGTAAATAAATCCGTATAAAACTCAGTTGTGTTTGTGCTCGACTTTACAACTTTTGACGCTTTGTAGCTAATGTCCGTTTTTTTTTAAGGGGATTACCGCTTGACAACTAAAACGTAGGCTCAGGTACTATGGCGGAACCGCGTTATTCTGTTTTAATTCAATTTTAACATTGACTTTGCAATTATAAAGGTAAGATAAAACATTTTTGAGAAAAATTTACAGGAATATAAACGATAGTAAGATGTTAGCTCAATACAAATAAATTCTAGGACATAAAAAAATGCTACCCACGGTCTTCCTGTGTTTCTCCCATCGTCCTCTGCGCGCACATCAGAATTAAAAATGGCGGCCAATCTTGAAAGTGGTGTGTAACTTTACTGCAATAAATAAACCAGTATTCCTGCAAGATCCTGGAATAAAATGTGGCGCTCTCTGAGGCGATTAGTAACTGGAGACGTGACGAGTTGTTTGTCAAGGCTGAGGTGGGTAAATATTTGACCGGTTGTTGACTTCCCTGACGCACGTGCAAAACAAAATGCCAGAAAGAATGAATCAGCAACTTCGCTCAATCTAACCCGGTCGACGTCAAAGTTGTTGCATAATTTTAACTAGTAATAGTTCTCACTAGAGCTGCCCCCGTGCTTTTAAACTGCAGATGTAATAAGTATTCAATTAACATTTTTACAGCTGTTGCAGACAACCCACGAACCCACCGTTATCAGCTTGTTGGAGTTGGTCAGTTGTATTTACAAAACCGTTAAGATACATTGAAATTCTATAAGGCGAAACTCTACAAACAATTCTAACCAAAAGGACTTAAAGCCGTCAAAACTCTTCTGAAACTCTAGCGAAATACCGAAAACTCTTCTGAAAACTATTGTGTCACAATTCCAAAACGACTATTAATGAATGTGAATACTTGAAAGCCTAAAGCCAATTGATCTTTCCGGAAATACTTACAACGGAGAACAGAACACAAGACTTTAGACTCTCGTTTGGCTGTCTCTGCTTCGCGACTTCTCTGCTTTTGCTCTTTTTCAATCGCTGCTCCCTAATAACCTATATCTGCGTTTTTATACCAACTATCACCTAAAGCTGCTAAAGAGCTTATAATAGAACTTAATTTAACAGAACGAAAAAAACGCGTTCCGCCCTTGCCAGATTTCCGGCTTAGAATACTTTAGCGGCAACCATTACACAGCAGACAGCGCACACAACGGAAGAAGACAAAAACGCCGACTTCTCCCTTGTGCTGAAGCAAAAAATAATAATTCTAAAGTCCTCTTTCTGAGTTTTGTGAACTTATGAAATCTTGTCAGTAAATTATCACATTCTTTCGTAGCGAAAGCTAGAGAGGATTTTATAGAGTTGACCTATTGTTAAGCACAATAGCAACCATTTTGAATGCTTTACTACTATTATGAAGTTAGAGCTCTTAGCTTTCTGAACATTCAAGTTTTTCTCTAGACTACACAGCCACAGCAGCTCACATTTGCTAATTCTGAACTATGGATTGCACTGACTGACTTCGGCTGAGCGTCTCCTTAGAGTTTTTGGTGATTTATTAAATGTCACGACCAGTTTGTTGTGATGTTTATAATTTTTATTGTCCGCCAGTGACAACAGTCTCAGAGGTCTCAAGCCCTCGTTTATGAAGAACAGCTCTTTTTAATTTGCGTCCCTTTGCGAGTCACGTGATCTCGTCATCCAATCATAAACGTTACCCAAGACCTTTTGCGGGCCCTTTGCGAGTCACGTGATCTGATCATCCAATCATAAACGTTACCCGATACCTTTTGCGGGCCCTGCTCCGACGGATCAAGATTTTTTCTGCCATATGTACCATATACCCTTATATTTTCTCTTTACGCGGGGGATTCTATAATGCCTCCTCGGGTTTTGGCCTCTGGCAGCAGTCAATAGCAGTCAATAGTTTACTGCTCCATATTCATATCAACTCCATATTCATATCTGTTGGAATTTGTAGAGTACGTTGCATATTATTTTGCTGTCATGTGGGATTGGCCGTTTTCACACTAGAAGATGAACAAATCGTCTGGACAGACAAATCGTCTGATGATTTGTTCGTCTAATGTGAATTTAGGTCGAACTTTGGTCGATTTGTCTGTCTAAACCCTAAACCCTAACCTCTTCCTAGACAGCCAAACAGCCAAACAAATTTAGACAATTTGTTCGTGTGTAAATTTGTTCATCCCATTTTCACTTCAGACAATTTGTTCATCTTAAGATTATTTGTCTGTCCAGATGATTTGTTCTTCTCTAGTCTGAAAACGGCCATTGCATCAACATATTCGGGAAAGGCTGCAGAATACCCCCTTGTGTATAGCGCTATACCCCAAAAGAAATGCGTCAACACATCAACATGCTCAGGATAACTTATTCATTATTCACATAGCCTCATTCTACAGTGTGCTTGAGAGGACTATGTAAGCAGTTGGCATGTTTATATATTGAACGTGTTGACCAGTTGACACATGACAAGTTGACGATATGACACATTGAGGAAAAGATATGGAAAAGATATGTTTAGAATTTGAAAAGATGAAGATTTTGTGACATGTCGACCTTGCAGGACACTTGACACCATGATGCTTATGAGAGGCATGCGCAGAAAGGCAAAGTACTTACAAAACTGTAGTGGATGAGAATCAATCTAACCTTGTGGGACTTGCAGGGAGTGGCTGAAGCTATCAAAAATATCAAAAATATTGATGGATATAGTTTTCTAATATTCAGTCCCCAAATTGGTGATACAATCCATTCTTTCTTATGCTTCACTCCTCCTTCCCTCTCTTGAAAATGTGCTCTGCGGGTCATGGATATTTTATGTTTTGAATTAATAAATTATGATAAATCTAAAAGAATCCTCTTGCATTATCAGACCAAGATACTTGTGTGCCAAAACAGAATCTGACCAACAAGCAACAACAAGCTCAGTACTAGATTTAGCAGGTAAGTACACATCATCATGTGGCACATTTTTTAAATTTCTCAGATACTAACTCTTTGATTGTCTGGACATTCTGTGCAACCTTATCAAAATTGTGGGCACCAGGCATTTTTGTGGATTTTCTATTCACTTTTGTGACTGAAAAGACAAATAACAAGCCCTTGATTGTAATAATGATAATGATTATCAAAATGCTGGTGACATATTAATTGTTGATTTTGATTGGTTAATATTTTTCTTTTTCATATTATTTGTTAATTTTAGGTGAGCTTAATACAGGGGACAAACTGCATGGCTACACTGTAACCAAGGTATTAAATAACACTCACTCTATACATGGTCAATATTCTTTAAACCAAGGAATTGATCAACACTTGTGATAGTATGCAATGCCAATCTGCATGGGAAAGGGTATTGGGAAATGACAGAAAGAGACTGAAACAGATGAATTAAATTAGCCAACAGTTCAAGCTTTACTTCAGCTGCTCTTCTTCAGAAATTTTCATGTGTTTAATATAATCTGATACAATTAAGAGACCATAATTGGATTGGCAAACCTTATAAAACCTGTTGACATTGCACTTTTCTTTAATGAATATTTTGTCCTTCATGGCCTTGTCATTGTCATTCATTCATGGTCCAAAAATGAAATTGTATCCTATGCACTTTCAGTCTAATTTAGTTAGAAGCACAACATTAAATCCATAAGCAGTGTAGTGATGAGCAAGAATTCATTTAGCATTTTGCTTTGCTGCATCACATCTTGCAGGTCACTCCGTGGAAGAGTTGTCACTTGTGTCTGTCCAACTTACCCATGATGCGACAGGTGCAGAGCATTTGCACATTGCTAGAGATGATGCCATAATGTATTTGGGTACGTTGAAAATCTTGACCTGGAGAGTAGGTTTATACCTTCAGTAAATGAATAAAGGTTCAAGACATTTGGTTAGGGAGGGGCACCGAAGGAGGAGGCCCCATTATATAAAACAATTTATCTTTAAGATAAAATTTGCTCACATTTTTCCTATAAATTTTCCTCTCACAAAGAATGACTCAATTTTCCTTAGCATTCTTCAGAACTATTGTGAAAAACCTATTATAAAAGCATACCTGTCAACCTCAGAGGCTCTGAAACCTGGAGAATTCGTCGGACACATCTCATTTTCCCGAGCCTTTCCCGAAACCTTTCCAAAACCCTGCTGACAAAACGTCTGAACTATCTCCAAATCTTTGCCAATGGTGTGAGACTTCATTTGCCTTTTTTGTGTCTGACTATGAATCAGAATATTTTGAAAAACTGGGAGATTAACACTGTAGACCGGAGATTTGTTAAAAAACCTGGAGACTCCGGGGAAACCTGGAGAGTTGCCAGGTATGTTAAGCAGGATCTACAGGGCTGGAATTCGTGACTGATACAGCCACAAAAGGGACAAACAATTTTCACATTAGGTTGCAAAATATTGCTCTCGAATTGTGAAGGTTGTACTCTTAATGTTCATTTGAATAGCCAGTGCTGCAAAGTCTTTGGCATTTTACATGCAAACAGAAGTCTCCTTGGTTATTCGGTAGGTTTGTGATAAAATCACTAAAAATAGGAGAGGAGGAAGTGGGATCTATGATGTGAGAGGGTGGTCCCGGAACCCCTGTGGCTACGCCTCTGGTTTAATTTCAAACCCTGATCTCATAGGATACAAGATCATTACATGCAAGATGATATATTTTATTTATTAAGGAGGCTGCCTACAATTTTTTCTGCCCTCAACGCCCAATCTTTGTATGCCTGCTGTTCACGCTCAAAACCTGTACCAGTCTGAACTTTCACATGGTTACCCTGGAGGGTTTGAACTTTATTGTAGTGTGCATTTTGTTGTGATCGGAGTTGCTATAGCAACGTTATAACCACACCCTTGTTTATAATTAGCAGCCATCGGACGCGTTGCGCGACCTAAACTTTTCAAATGACACCCCTCGCACTAATCCCTGAGTAGCTAACATTAAATCACAGCAAGTTTGGAGAGCATTCATTGGGCCGATTTTATGTTATTCGAACGGACTTTTTCAGGCTCCAAAATGTCAAAGTTATTTATGCCGCAAAGATTTCCTTGAAAAAGAATGGCTAATATCTGCGGAATTAAAAGATCCTTGCCGCCCGAATAATCTACAAACCCAAGGCAATGTACCAGCCAAATTTCACTTCTTGGAATGCTTCCGATTTTGTTTGGCATGTGTTCAAGCAAACTGCAAAATTTGAGAAATTGTATTATAAATCTTACGTTTGTTATAAAGTTTACACTTTTCGCCTCTGACAAAAATCTCATATGATTTTTTTTTTGATACTTCCGTAAATTAATCTTGAATATATACCAAAAATAACCCTCTAAGTCTCGAGTTCATTGAAGTATTTTAAGGCACCGAGAAAAAATGCTAAACTTCACCACTCTTCGGTTTGCTCGAGCCGGTTTTTGTCATTGTCAATTCTCCTAGTAATTTGTCCAATGTTGTCGGTAATAACGTCTCCCAACTGATCGAAACTGAGTTCCAACAAACGAGGGGGCAGGATACTTTTCGACCAAGAAGTAGACGAGGAGGGGATTCTACATATTTCTGTCGAACTACTCGTAGCGTATTTTACCGGCGTTCTTTCATCGCCAACAAAAAATATCTCAGTACTATTAAAAAGTGTAGAAACTGTCGTACAGTCGAAGCTCTCGTAAGCGACCACCTCCGGAACTAAAAATTGCGGTCGTTAACGGAGCTGGTCGGTTACGAGAACGGCTCTCGTAAGCGACCACCAAGCAGCTTCCTACTTGAACAATAGGTGTTGGTCGCTACGAGAGCTTAGTACAATAAATCTAGAAACTATCACGTGATACTAATGCTTAAAATAGTTAATCTAGAAATTAGAAAGGTACTCTGTTGACACTTGCCACACTACGGATGGCATTTTCGTTGTTCATGTGATTTCAACTAATACATGATATGATATTTATCAGGTGATGACTGATGTTTAAAAGACAAAAAGTTCTGTGGTCGCTTACGAGAGCTTAACAACAATAGAAAATCTATGTTGGTGATTTGAAATTGTGGTCGCTAACGGAGCTGGTCGCATCGATAAGGCGGTTGCTTACGAGAGCTTGAAATAACAGAGTTTGTGTGACAATTCAAACGGGGTTTCGGAAAAATGGTCGTTATGGGAGCTGGTCGCTTACGAGAGCGGTCACACAGAGAGCTTCGACTGTAACTCGAACTGTAACCCTCCAGGGTAACCATGTGAAAGTTCAGACCGGTACAGGTTTTTGAGCTTGAACAGCAGGCAAACAAAGTTTGGTGGTGGAGAGCAGAAAAAATTGTAGGCAGCCTCCTTAATTGTTTGTTTTTAGAACCCAATGTAAATATTTAGTGTTTTTAGTGTGTATATTGTTGTTTAACTATTATAAGCCCTATTGGGCCCTTCATAAATCATCATTATTTATCATATCAGGGTTGGCTTGCGCACTACACCCATGGACAGCACAGGGGTCCCACACATCTTGGAACACACAGCTCTTTGTGGTTCAGACAAGTTTCCCTGCCGAGATCCCTTTTTCAAAATGCTCAACAGATCGCTTGCAAACTTCATGAATGCTTTCACAGGTGAGTGTTGTGTCATGGTCTAGAAATTCAAGCAATTTTATAGACAAACGGTCAAAAATGAGGTTACAGATTAGTATAACATGTATTGACTAGATTTTGGTATCTTTTGAAAGGGGAGAATATAGGAAATGACTCGTCATTAGGCCGCGAAGAAATGATAAAGAAAACTCTAAAAAAACTGAACTTTTGAAATTTGCCGACCCAAGGAAAAATGGGGTGAAAAATTTGATTCCAAAGTAAATAGCACTCGTACCCTGGAAACCAGAGGCTCGAGGTCCAAATAATTAAAATTTTCGAGCGAAGCGATAAAATTTTAGGCAAGGTCGAGCGCAGCGAGACGAGGAGCGAAGAGAGACAAGCCTCTGGGGGCATCTGGTACGATTCCACGACTTCGTACCCACACCCACGACTTCGTACCCGCTACCCACGACTTCGTACCCGCTACCCACGACCATAAGTCAAACTCACTCGAACGTGGCACAAAATCTAAATGTAAACACACTTTTTGACAGCTGTCACGACAGGCGCGGCGGGTAGGTGAAGGAAAACCGGTTTTTCCCGACACGCTAATTGGATAACTGTCAACCGGGGTTCCAAGTCGTGGGTAGGGATTTTTCGGATATTTTATTGAAGTGTTTGTTGAAAATGTTTTTTAGTATAATTCATATGATTCAAGTGACTTTTAAGATTTTCACAAAAATTAAGGGGTATTTTTTTTAGTTCTCGTAATAAAGTGCCGCGCATGGGTTTCGAAATTTACGAGAGTTTAGTTCACACCATCACATTGACCGTCTTGATCAATATCCCAAAAGGGAAAATAAACGGCAATCTTGCAACTGTTGTGAAAACTGCTTTTATTCCTTTGCTTTCAATGATGACTTGGTGATTTCGTGTACAAGTAAAATGCTCAGCACCGCCTTCCGCCATGCGCTGAAGAGGAAAATGTCGAAAATGTGTGAATTATTTTTGTAAGCGTTCGCGCAAGAGTTTGACACGATATCTTTTTGGGGACGCCAAACGAATTTCGATTCACAGCCTACAGTCTCCCACTATATTACTCAGTGTTGACCTATTCTCTGGAAACTTGTCCAGATCTAAAAGAAAAACTTGGAGCGATCAATGCTTCCGTCTCGTCGACACAATCTCCACTCCCAGCATGAATGATCTCGATCCATGTCGCGATCGTTTCCTATTATATCATTTAAATAATCCAGGTCGTCCGTTCCTGGATATCGTACAAGATGAATAAAAAATGAAGCTTCTACTTAAGTGAGTATAGGTACTTTCATCAAACGGATGAGCTAGAATGTGGTTGAAAACCACATCCAATGCCAGGGTCTCCAGCCGGCCAAGTGGAACGCGGCTGATGAGTAAAAACAGTCTCCGTCGCCTGGGGGATCGTGAATAATCTCGAAACCCAGGCTTTCTAGGTGTTTTTGCATTGTTTTAAGAGATAAAACTGTTGGAAATTGAAATATATGACTTCGAACGACTGCTCGCGGTGGAAAATAACAGAATGTGCGAAAATGCTGGTGTATTTATTTATATTCAATGGCGAGAAAAACACTGACTCAGAACCTCTGGTGCATTTTTGTGGACCCTTTGACCAGGAAAGTACCTTGCAAAAAACTATGATACCATAATATAAATGATTTCTCATATTTTGCGGTTTGAAAGCATCGGGTATAGCGCGGCACTTTATTACGAGAACTAAAAAAATATCCCTTAACGCGATTTTTTTGTCAAAATCTGAAAAGCCACTTGAATGATATGAATTATACTAAAAAATATTCTGCAAACGCTTAATTGAAAAATCCGAAAAATCCCTACCCACGACTTGGACCCCACACCCACGACTTCGTACCCACACCCACGACTTCGTACCCACACCCACGACTTGTACCCGCTACCCACGACCATAAGTCAAACTCCGTTCGAGTTACAGTCGAAGCTCTCTGTGTGACCGCTCTCGTAAGCGACCAGCTCCCATAACGACCATTTTTCCGAAACCCGTTTGAATTGTCACACAAACTCTGTTATTTCAAGCTCTCGTAAGCGACCGCCTTATCGATGCGACCAGCTCCGTTAGCGACCACAATTTCAAATCACCAACATAGATTTTCTATTGTTGTTAAGCTCTCGTAAGCGACCACAGAACTTTTTGTCTTTTAAACATCAGTCATCACCTGATAAATATCATATCATGTATTAGTTGAAATCACATGAACAACGAAAATGCCATCCGTAGTGTGGCAAGTGTCAACAGAGTACCTTTCTAATTTCTAGATTAAACTATTTTAAGCATTAGTATCACGTGATAGTTTCTAGATTTATTGTACTAAGCTCTCGTAAGCGACCAACACCTATTGTTGAAGTAGGAAGCTGCTTGGTGGTCGCTTACGCGAGCCGTTCTCGTAACCGACCAGCTCCGTTAACGACCGCAATTTTTAGTTCCGGAGGTGGTCGCTTACGAGAGCTTCGACTGTACGACAGTTTCTACACTTTTTAATAGTACTGAGATATTTTTTGTTGGCGATGAAAAGAACGCCGGTAAAATACGCTACGAGTAGTTCGACAGAAATATGTAGAATCCCTCCTCGTCTACTTCTTGGTCGAAAAGTATCCTGCCCCCTCGTTTGTTGGAACTCAGAACTTCGATCAGTTGGGAGACGTTATTACCGACAACATTGGACAAATTACTAGGAGAATTGGCTTGGAAGAGTAGCTACCACAACCACTATTTTCACTTGGGAATAGTGTGCGACATATAAGATATAAATTTACATAATCAATTCAGTTGGTTTTGAGATCTCGCGCCAGATGCCGCTTTCTGGTTCCGCTCCTCAACACGGCCAAGACTTCCTTCAAATCCACCTTCAAGAATAAATGTCTCCTCCTTCTTCGTTTACATCTCTTCTCCTTTCCCGTGGGCTCGAGTTAAGTATTATTTGGTGCTATTTTGGCCTGGCTTGTGGTCGCTTGGCTCGGTGCGTTGTGTTAAATGTGCTTCACTTTATGTTATTCGGCTATTAGCTTAAAACCGGAGTTTGTTCTATTTTGTTTTATAGGTTTCCAGTGGAGCCCATGTGCTTTGCCTGTCGCATTTCACTCTGTTCACTCGTTCTTAAACTGTCCTGAGTTCGTCAGAGTTTGGCCAGTTATTACGCAAGATTACGACCACACGCGTCTCCCGTCGGTGTTTCGGGACATTTCCACTCTCACGAGCTCTACTTGTTTCTGGCATCTTTCGTCGTTCATAAAGAAACTCGCCGGAACAGAACTCGGCTACTGCTCCGGGAAAAGTAGAAGTAACGAGGTGTATTAGTGTGGTAGGTCCTGCATTCTCGTGTCACATTTCCTTATCCGCGTCATGAACTTTTATCCGGAGTGCTAGTCAGTTTGTTTACATGTTTGGATTGCAACATCAGTATATCGTTTGCTCTTCGCCTATACATGGAAATATAGATGTCTGTGGGTTGCAGATTCGAGAGCCTTTTTGTACATAACGTTGTGTGCATTTATGTCTTCTGTTTGCTTTGTAGTTTGTTGGTTTTGTGGCTTCTGTGTGTTTGTCCGCGTTTTGCTGGCAGGCCCGACTCACTGGGTTGTATCGTGATTTTTTATTGTCAGTCGCCTGCAGTTAGCGTTAGGCTCACTTTGTGTACGCTGGCTGTTGTATGTTATTTTGGTAATACCTCGTCGCAATTATGTCCTTATGCCGTAATTATGTCGTAATTATGTGTCTTATTATGTGCGTTACGTGGTGCGAGGCAATTTATATGGCACGTTTGTGTCACGGACCGCAAGGAGGGGGGTACAAGAGGATGAACGTACCGCACGTAGTGCGAGGAGATTTACCGCACGTGGTGCGAGGAGATTTACCGCACCTGGTGCGAGGCAATTTATATGGCATGTTTGTGTCAGGGACAAAAATTTTTAGACCGCAAGGAGGGGGCACAAGAGGAAGAACGTACCGCACGTGGTGCGAGGAGATTTACCGCATGTGGTGCGAGGCAATTTTTATGGCACGTTTGTGTCAGGGACAAAATTTTCAGACCGCACGGAGGGGGGTACAAGAGGATGAACGTACCGCACGTAGTGCGAGGAGATTTACCACACGTGGTGTGAGGAGATTTACCGCACCCGGTGCGAAGCAATTTTTCTGGCACGTTTGTGTTAGGGGCACAATCTTTAGACAGCAAGGAGGGGGCACAAGAGGAAGAACGTACCGCACGTGGTGCGAGGAGGTTTACCGCATGTAGTGCGAAGAGAATACCGCACGGGGTGCGAAGAGGGAAGGGGAAGGACAGGGTGGAGATATACTGCACGTGGACGAGGAGGATACCGCACGTGGTGCTAGGAGGGATGTACCGCATTGGTGCGGTGGGACATGCGCCATATGTAGGAGGGATAGTGTCGCACGCGGTGCGTGGAGGCATGTACTATATACATCTGGCGCGAGAGGATGGTGTCCCACGCGGTGCGTAGGGGTCATGTACCGTATGTGCGTAGGGGTCATGTACCGTATTAAAAAAAAAAAAAAAAAAAAAAAAGGAACGGAACCTTTAATCCCCTTCGATGACTGGGGGGGTCTGAAAACAGGATCTCTGCAGACATAGTCTGAATCCTGGTCATCGAAGGGTTGGGTTCCCTGTGTTTGGCTTTTCTTTGCTATATTATTTATGTATGCCATATCTCCCTTTGTTCGCCAAGTTATCCAAGTTTAGGAGTTGAGTGTTCATTCCTTACACAGGGAGCCCAACCCTTCGTTGGACCTGTTATAGTGTATATATGCGTCGACCCATTCTGTCATGGTTTTCCGCGTGTCCGTCGTTGCACAGGCAACCCATGATCAGTTTTATAGCGGAGCGAAATAAGAGGTTTATATCTTGGGAAGGGATGAACCTAAGACAACCGCGCTTGGGTGAAGTTCCCTAAGGAACAAGGGGTGCAACAGCACTTGGTCATGTGGTGTGACGTCGTCACCGGACAAACATGTATGGGTATGCCAAAGAGTGGTTTGAGTTTTGGGTGCGCCCAGAGAAGCCTTGACTTATGGGTGCGTTCAGAAAGGTTTTGTTGAGTTATGGGTATGTTCTAGAGAGGTGTTGAGTTATGAATGTGTCCAAGAGGAGCCTCGAGTTATGGGCGTGTCCAAGAGAGATTTTTAATTGGGGGTATGTCCTAGAGAAATGTTTAGTTATGGGTATGCCCAAAACCGGTTTAGTTATCAGTTATGGGTGTGGTCAAGGGCAGTTTGAATTATGAATGTGGTTACGAGAGGCCTTTGAGTTATGGGCGAGGTCGCGAGAGGTTCTGAGGTATGGGTGTGGTCGCGAGAGGTGTTTGAGTAATGGGTATGGTCAAGAGAGGCTTGGGTTATGGGTGTGGTCAAGAGAGGTTTTGAGTTATGGGTATAGGGAATAAGGTTGGAGAGGATTTAGGATATTTTGGGTTAGGGGTTGCATTAGGATGGGAAGGTATCTGAACACTGTAAGTGTCAATGGGGCGGAGCCAGGTCTCCTTCCCATAACTTATATCATATGGAGCACAATAGTACCGAGTGAAGATATACGACTATTTTCACTTGGGAATAGTGTGCGACATATAAGATATAAATTTACATAATCAATTCAGTTGGTTTTGAGATCGTAGCGCCAGGATGGCGACCCTGGTGTAGGTCTGCACATGGGAATAGTATGTCTGTGTGTAGCAGGTTAGAGGGCCTTATTGTGCTCATCTAGAGGCCTGGTGGAGCCAGCTTTTGCCCACCCACCCACCCTCCCTCCCTCTTTGCTAGTAATTGCCTTTTTGAGCTTCGCCAGGTCTCCTTCCCATAACTTATATCATATGGAGCACAATAGTACCGAGTGAAGATATACGACTATTCAGTCGCGAACACAAGTCTTTCCCGAGAAACAACACAAACGCGAAAGGGCAGAGTTTCAGCCTCTGGTCCCCAGGGTATAGCACTCAGTCCCCATAGGTCCTGAATAATCGTTGGAAATTTTTTCTCAGGTTTCCATTAAAATTTCTTTGCGCCCTAAATACAAGTCACTACCTGTACGGAAACCTTAAAAAGAAACTAAAATCTTGTCGATTGACTCCATACTTTTCTGTAATGTAATTTTTGGCCGCTTATTGCTCGAAGTTATAATAACGTTTCTTAAGACTTCTTGGCCCAGCAGTATGCATTTAACAATGTTTTATGGTGCACTGTAATTATTTGATTAGAATACTGCATATGCATTGCCATAGCTAGCAGGGGTGGGAGGGAGGGAGGGGGCAGAGGGAGCAGTTTGAACACTGGGGGAAAACAAAGGATGACCACATAAATTCTCAAGTTTACCTGTTTTTTGCGCAAAGTGATAGCCAAAACGCTGTGTCATTATGCATTCGCTTTAGAGCGCTTTCCACATGACTGTCGTGAAACAAATCGCAAAGTAATTACACCAATTCTGAACAGAACCTATATATAGGAGTAATTACAAAGTAATAGGACATTTGCACTATTGCGTCATTTGACTACGACTACCAGAATCCTTTTCAGTTTTCTTTTCACATGCAGATAAACCGCTGTTGGAAACAATAGGCGGTAATTACACGAACAAAAGGGACAACGCAAAGGTTTCTGGTAGTTGTAGTAAAATACGTCATAATGAAAATTTCCTATTGCGAATTACTCACGACAGTCATCTGAAATCCGCTCTAAGAGCAAATTTTACCAGATTTCGCGTGTTTGGTAATTTCGCGGGGTTTCGCAGATTTAACACAATTTAGCGACTCCGCGACCGTGCGAAATATTAAAGAAGCCTTGAATAATATGACTACGTAGGCTTTAAAAACCAATTTTTTACCATAAAATGTAAACGAAACTTTGATGGGCAGAAACCAAAACGCAGTTTGGTGTTCGGAAATGTAAAGTGCGCGAAGTTTACGTAACGCGACCTGTGCGTTTGGCATCTTCCTGAATGATGCAGGGATGTCAACTCCCCGGTTTTGCCGGGAGTCTCCCGGTTTTTTAACTCATCTCCCGGACTCCCGGTTTTTAAGTAAAATCTCCCGGTTTTCTTAGAAAAATCGCTTCTGGACCTTAAAAAACGCTAAAATACAGCAAAAGTTTGGACATATTTAGGTCTTTTCCTGTCTCAAAAGCAAAATATTTTGGTGTCTCAAGGTTTTTCGAGCGGCAGGGTTGACGTCCCTGGATGTTGGAGCTGAACAAAGGCCATTTGGGAATCTTCCGAATATGTAGATTTCAATTTGTGCCACAATTTAATGAATTGTGATAGAAATGTCATTTCTTTTTTCAGCAAGTGATTTCACCATGTATCCATTTTCAACTCAAAACTCCAAGGATTTCTGGAATCTGCTGTCTGTTTATCTGGATGCAGTTTTCTTTCCAAGACTACGAGAGTTAGACTTCTGGTATGTGCTGTTCCCTTTATTTTGTAATGCAAAGTTACATTACAGCTGTTTCAGGTAACACGCGACCCAGCGTGTTCAAACGAGAGGGTTTTGGCAGTTGGGTTTTCCTGTGTAGTCAATCAAACCATGTGAGCCAATCAGATCCTTGCCTAGTTTCGCCTAG
Organism: Scolanthus callimorphus; assembly: GCA_033964015.1. NCBI lineage: Eukaryota > Metazoa > Cnidaria > Anthozoa > Actiniaria > Edwardsiidae > Scolanthus > Scolanthus callimorphus. The sequence goes on along the minus strand of CM066922.1, from coordinate 25,542,502 downwards.
TGCAGTGAATTGGCTTCTGTTGCGACATGTCTCGCAAGGGAAGCCAATCGAATGCACTGAGTAAGGATATGATTGGCTCACACGGACACGGATTGCATTGATAGACAGCACAGAAAACCCAACTGCCAAACTCGGCGAAGTCGCGTGTTACCTGAAACAGCTGTAATATTTTGTCTAGGCTCTGTTTGTTTCCATTGTAAAACATTATAAATATTTATGTCATAGAAAAGCTACCAGAAAAAAAGTGACGAAATATTTTGATCCTTTTCATTTCTTCGCATCGCACAACAAAGAATACATATATGTTATTTACAGACTGGGAGTTCCGTATAGGGAAAAACTGTGACCGAGGGCTGGAAAAAATAAAACTAAGTAATATTATGTTGCGGGCTTCCTTTGCGACCAAGTACGTGCCAAAAATGGCGTGGGAATTTAGGGAAGAGGTCAAAACAACGATACTCGATAAGTATCCAGGGATGGTGCATTAGGGTGGTGGGTACCGGATACTACCTACCCCCATAAGTATCCAGTGGTTTTTTTCTCGAAAACAAATGTGACTCTCCATACGAAAACCCGCATTGACGATTTCTGGCTCTTGACAGGTTTTCGTTACAACGCGTTGCAATGCATTTAGTAGCATTGGAGAACGTTGCCAACGCGTTGGAAACCATTGATACTGCATTGCCAATGCATTTCCTTTTCGTTGAGAGCATTATGCCATAGCGTTGCAATGCTTTTGAAATTTCATTGAATTTCCGTTTTGCTCCATTAACATTTGTTGTCAACGCTTTGTCTAGTCTTGCAAGGTTATCATGCAATTAAATCAAACTAGGTATCCGAAAGCGTGCAAAGAGCAAACATTGATAACGAAGCTCGTATGTTTTCTGACCTCTGAAATCCACGGGAAAGGCTTGCTACAGAGGCTACTTTTTGAGTCTCATTTTCATTCTAACAAGAAACGAGGAGGAAAACTTGTTTTCCTTTGTGCGGCGGTAGAACGCTTGAGAATTTTCTTAGAGAAGAAGCACCTTCGACCTAAATCCACGAGTAATTCTATACACTGAAAGTTAGAGAATAACAACAGCCGCTATTCTGCAAATCATTCTGATGAAAAACATTGAATTGAAGCGAAAACTGTAACTATGAAAGTTTCCTTGGCAAAGGAAAAATGAATAAGGATTTGTTGAATTGTTCGCTGAATCGATTTTCGTAGACTCATATCTTTGTTGTTTGCATAGAGAAGAATCGCCTTGCAAACACAAACACTAGAATGCCCGTTATCTCTTTGTTCGATCAGCCTCTTCCCCTCAGATAAATAACTCTTCATCTGAAGGCATAAGAGAAACCTCCAGCGCTTTATTCTTGGCGGTGTGTGAAAGAAGAAGTGTTTCATTCAATGCGGGCCGATACGGCGGGCAATCACTAGGCGAACGAAGTTTGATTGACGTCTACTAAGAACGAGTCGCGAAATGTGAAACAAATTCGCGAACGCACAGTTGACTGAGAATGAGTGTAATAGAGTGGTTTTCATAAAACCGTGGAACAAAGAGTATAGTCAAAGTGTAATAGTCAAACCCGGACAAAAGAGAACAAAGGAATTAGAGCGTGTTGTACTAATATGCTAAAGTGTATTCCACGGGTTATGAAAACCACTCGGGGAGAACTAGTGTACATGAGATATCTGACACTTGAAGTGTATCCTAATTATCGCTGTCGGAAATGTTTTCTTTGTCAAACTACAGTCGGTTCGATTACTGCTAATGATAACCCCCGAGTGTTGAGAATCTATCATAAGCGTTGCATAAAAACTTAAAAGCATTTCACTGTTTTGAGAACCATTGGAGATCGGATGACAATGCGTTGTAGAAGCATTGCTATTTCGTTGGCAATCATTTGCAACGCGTTGTGAACCATTCCCACTGCGTTGTGAAGCGTTGTCAATGCATTGGCATCGCGTTGTAAAGCATTTAAACGCAAATTTCATGAATACGGGTTTTCGCGTGGAGAGTCACAAATAAGGGATACCCGATTTCATTGCAGAAATGTGTTGTTCTCTTCATGTAGAGCACAATGGTGGGTTTTCATTATGATTCATCAATTATTTATCGAGATATCGGCAGTTGAAAATCCGATTTTTAGGAAAATTGAGAGAGGTGGTGGGTCTCGGGTACCCAACCCCCTAAACTGGATACTTATAAAGTACCGTTGTTTTGACCGTTGTTTAGTCGAGAAAATTTCAGCCCATGATTAACGTTGCTTGCACCGACACATTGGAGATTTTAAATAGCACCAGAAAATATAACCAGTAGGTGTCGAAAAAGTTTAAATTATTTACTTCCTGTTCTCACTGGAAGAAATGTAGAGAAGACTCCGTAAATCTTCAAATTCGTACTAACTTGCGCGCGCACCAAAAGTGGCGGGAAAAATCAGCCAACAATAATTCATAGGTCAACAAAATATTTGTGTCGGACTTCCTGTGTTGCACCGCGCGCGCTGAAATTGGCGGGAAAAAAATCATCAACTCGAAAACGTTTCCCGGACAGACGCTAAGGATTTTTTATAATAGATATAGCTTTACTGATATTGTTGAGTTCTGAACTCCTGAACACGTGACGGGAAGTGAAACCTAGAAAACGAATTTGCTGTTGTTTAATTCCCTTGAGGGGCACAAACCGAAAGTGCTTTTAATATTTTCTCAGAAATGTCGGTTTACAGAAATGGCTGCTTTGGCTCTTTATTGATTAGCCCTGCAGTGAAGGCTAATATGATATTTATTAAATGCTTTTTATGGATGGATAGGGAGGAATAATTTTATGGTTATCAAAGTATCGACGATTTAAAAATAGACGGTCCAATACCATAGGCTTTTAAATCATACGGTTTTTAAAGATCATACGGCTTTTACAAGCTTGAACGTTTTGAAAATATTTTGCATTTTCGCACATTTTGATTTGTTCAAGTAGAATTTTCAAGTAGAATGTTCTCTCCTCTGAGGGGTGATATTTACTTTAACAGTTGGCAAAATGTCCAAGTGTTTAACATATTACTTTACGCCAGATCTAGATATGATATATTACTTTAGTTAACATCCAGATCTAGATATGATGTATACTTTAGTTAAGATCCAGATCTAGATATGATCTAAGAAGCTTTTAAAATATTGCACTAAAAGGAGGAAGTGTTTGGCTCTCTCGTTAGAAACGATACATGATTACAACTAAAGGCGGATTAATGAACTTGATTGAAACTTTCCTTTTTCTGCTCTTTTATATTCGTTAGTCAACAGCTTATATAACTCTTTTTCTGTGATTTTCTTTTTTTTTCTCATTTCGGTTTGTTTCTGTTTTTGCCCGTATCACTTGTATCGCGCTAATGAAATTAAAAACGCCTGTCTGTCTTGCAAGGTCATGGGTTCAAAACCTCGGCCGGACCAACACTCAGGATCTTTTTCGCGCCTTCTGGGATAGCGGCATGAAACCTTAGGTCCCGCCTCTCACATGTACTACATTAACCTGAGCCAGAAGCACGTTAGGGAACCACTAGGAAGCGGGAGTGACTGTGCTTTCGACCGTTTGGCAGCAATAGATCTCTTCACCTTGGGCGTAATGTTGTCCCATTTCAGATCAAGTGACATTTATTTGAATATTATTTCTTTGTTTGGTTGCTTCAATATTCATATATACCGTTTCCGGGAAACGTTGTCACTGGAAAAAGCAACAAAGCTTGGCGCGCTACGGAGTATGGGTAAAGATCTATTTGAATTTCTGTGCAATATTAGAACCAAACATGCTTAGAAATGTGCTGAAATGTAATAATGTTACCTGTGGTTGCGATAACTGTCTAAATTCAGATCAAACAGTAGCAGTTTAGATGTCCCCATTATCCTTTGCGCTACAAGCTTATAGGCTTTTGAGGTGACAACGTTTCCCGGAAACGGTATATCCTTCGGTGCGCAGCAGAAAGACAAAGAAGAATATTCATGGGAATGCCACTTGTTCAAAAATGGGACGACATTACGCCCAAGGTAAAGAGGTCTACTGGCGTCGTGAGATTCAACGTATTCAGCTTACGGGCTATAAGTCTGGAGAGTAGGTCTCTATACAGCTACACTTATTTACATTTTAAGTAATGACTCGAGTAAAGCGCACACTTTCTTGTGAAAGCCAATAGCGTCTGGCCACGGCATGATTAGTATGATGCAAGAGGAAGTGTTATCAATCCTTGCCCCATCTAGCCTCGTGGTTCAATTCAGAGACATCGTCGCAGAGGTGTGTCAAGAAGAGGTGTGTCAAGAAATCCAACTAAGGTAGGGCGATGAGTCTTCTTTTCTAGGAGCATATCAAAGCCTTTGGTTCGTGTAAGCAACATTTAGAACTAAAATGACAATAACTTAGTTATTCGGTATCCATCACATGGTTAAATATCGCAAAATCGTTCTAGAAGAACTCTGTTGAAATGATATTCAAAGAGACAAACAAACGTCGTTTTACCTACGGTTTTCATAATTCTGCGAACTCTACAGCGACCACAAACCGCGGTTTGGCTTCCGTCAATCAAACGAGTGAACAACTCTGGGTGATTTCACGGAGGCAGGTGATAAATCTTCAAAACACAATTCATCACTACAAAATGCAAACCAAACTCAGAAAACATGCGTGGAATTGACTCGAAGGTTTGATTGACGGAAGCCAAAACGCAGTAATGTCAAGTGGGAGTTCGCAGAATTATGAAAATCGCAGTAAACGCGCCTACGCCCTTGCACTTTTCTTCCCATTTTTGGCCGAATGACAAGCCAAAACAGTTTGATGTTTTTTTAACTCATCCTGGTCTGCCTCATTGGCCGTCCAGACTCGCACACTGTGGCCTTGCTGCTAAAGGCTTCCCTTTACAGACAATTAAGGAACTCTAGATCTTTCGAGTAGCAGTGTGTAAAACAGATCGCTTTTTAAAGTCATTAATTATTTTTATTTATTTGATTAGCTTTGCCCCTACTGGCAGGAACCGCGGAGCCATTTACAGTGGGTCCTTAAAAGTTTCAATATGTATATTCAATTTTGATATATTTTAGAATACCATGTTATATATATCATCAATTTATATTATATTTAATATGCTTTTTCCATTATAATTGTACTTTCTTAACTTTTCTAAAATTATTGCAAAAATGGCATCGGGCTGTTAAGTGATTTTATTAATAAACGATTTATCAATATACCTATCTATCTTTCGTTTTTACCAGATGAACAACATCAAGCTATTCTCTCTGTTGATTGGACTGCTGGCAATCCAATCGTTTCATTTGCCAGTCCTCGCAGTTTCCAGAGGTGATGCCCCAAGCGAACATCAGATGTTTGTTTACTTGTCTGCGATCACCGGAGAAATAACTGCAAAGGATCGTGTTTACTTCCGTGCAGATCAGACGTGAGTGCCGCGGCTTGTGCGGAGAAACATCGCAAGTGTGATAAATCGTGTGATGTCAAGTTTAGCTACAAGAATTGTCGAAAGCCATGCTACGAAAAGTTACGCCTCTCGGGACGTGGGTTTTAATCGTGAATCAGCAATTACCTGATGAAAACCGGTCATAAACCTGTTGTGACGAATTTGTAACTTGTTGTAAACTTGTTGTAACGGGATTTTGTGATGATCCGTTGTTCAATAGAGGCTGTATATTAGAAACATAACTATGTAGAAATAAAGCCTTCTGTTGATGAAAGTTGTGTTGTATATTGTTAGCCACTGTCTGTACATATTCAGGCGCGGCATGTTTCTAAGTATTGTTCTAGATCTACTCTCACCAACCAGTTCGATGAGACTTCTTCTGACATGGTCGAGCCCGCGAGCGCATCTATAGCAATGTTGTGCTGTTGGATCTTGTATCCCGGGTGCCTCCTCCACAGAGAGACCGCCTTATAGAAAAACCATTTAATCCGATATGGCGGGCGGATAGGCAGGAAGAGAGGGCGGAAATCGGGGGAAGAATGCTTCTTGATTACTTGTCTTCAAGGGAGGCTGTCACGATACGCGCATGCTCCAGGAACGATCACTGAGCAAAACTATTTAGACCATCCTATCAGAAAACTATTGAAGAATATGTAAAACGTAAACGGATGGTTCGAGAAATAGCGAGATTAAAACGGGTTGTTTTCGTGGTTTTCAGCCTTCGTTGGCCATCTTTACGGGAGGATACTTCTTTGTTTTGAAACACGCAGAACAGCAGTTGCGTGACAGCCTCCCTTTAATGATTTGCGTCATCTTCCCGCCTGCCCACCTGCCATTATTGGATTTAACTGTTTTTTTTAGGCGGTCTCTCTGTGGAAAGGCCCCAGCCTTTGCCAGCGAGACCCTGGGAACGAGGTTGACTTTATGTGCGAAATAGAGCACTTATGTTGTTGGGAGAGACAATCGAATCGTTTATAGGTGACTCCACGAAAAGTCCAAGCGCATTTTCTGTAAATATAAATTCGGTCATAACTTTTATAATATTCGTGTGACGGATATTAAACTTGGAGGACAGTAGGAGGTACGAAAATGGATTCAAGACATTCTCGAACCCAGAGCTCCCCGGCTCGCAAACTCGCGGGGGAGGCCCTGGGGACAGCCACTGACGCATGCGCGGGATTTAATACAGAGCGGCCTGGCCAGAAGGGATAACTCAGAAGGAGGTGATTAATAATTCATAGGCTTCACGGTAGAACGAACCTACATATGCCATGTTATGTCAAGTAGCTTCGTTCTATTGTTTATGCCTATGGATTATTAATCACCTCCACTGTGAGTATCCCATCTAGCCACGACCATGTCAAAGGGTAGATTCACCCTGCCCATAAAATGCACTGCTTTGTTATGTCTGTAGATTTGTTCTTTTGTTTATGCCTATGAATTATTAATCACCTCCACTGTGAGTATCCCATCTAGCCACAACCATACAGAGCTGCTGAGAGAAAGACCTTTAAGCGCATGCTCCAACGTGTCAAAATCAACCAATCAGCGATGACTCTCAAATGGACATTCCCAGAGCCTCCTCTGCGAACAGACGAGCCGGAAGCTCTGGGTATGAGAATGGTTTCAAGACATTCTTAATCAAAACCAGAGCTCCATGGCTCGTCGCCTCGCAGGGGAGGCTCTGGTGACAGCAATTTGAGGGCCTTCGCCGATTGGCTGAAATGGCGCGCACGCGTACATAAAAGTTGCTTAATCTCGCTTTAAAAAACGTATTTGTCAAAATAACAATGACATGCGCTTCCTAGTCGTCTGTTCAACCTATGCCTTTGACCTTTGACGCTCTAAAGGTAATTGCGAGGCATAAATCCACAATTTTCTTTTGAGCATGCGTCGGTGGCTGTCACCAGAGCCTCCCCCGCGAGGTGACGAGCCGGAGAACTCTGGGTACGAGAATGGGTTTCAAGGCTTCGCGCATGTCAAGTAAAACATGTCACAAAAATGACGATAATCTTAATTTTGACAATTGTTGATAATCGTAATTTTAAGTTGGTCTTGTGCTCTCTTATCAAATGGCTCCAAGAAAAATTGTCGTTTCTAACTCGAACTTGAGCAAACTCTTGCTGTGTTCTGCAAACTTCCATTTTTTATTTTCCAATAGCGAAAATTCTAGCGGCCGAAATTTCAACGAAAAACAAAGACTGTTCTTTGTCAGTGTCGTCATTTTTCAGATATCCAATTCTATCTAAAAGCATTACCTTAAACAAGTAGCAACCAAAATCATCTCTCAGAGGGTTTTAGCAACCAAAATCATCTCTCAGAGGGTTTTAGTGTTGTTTTTTAAATGTGTTTTATAGCATATTAAACCACTCTCGGCCAATCAGAGTACGCGTTCTCTCGTTGGCCATTTTATAATTCAGAGTTTGTGTTTACTGAATCTCTTGCGCAGGCAAGAAGGCTGGCGGTTGGAGCAGGAAGATCTGTCTTCTCCAAAGTCTCATCTCGTATTCAAGGGCATCGTCTTCAATGAATGAAAGGAGCTCTGGTAAGTAGAGGGAGTTTCTGTAGAAAACCGTCGATGGGAAAAGCTGAATTTCCCAAGGCACACGCATGGGAAGAATTCGGAATTCACATGGATAACCATGGGAAATCCGAACGCTTCCCATTCTTCTACCATGGGAAATTCAGCTTTTCACATGGATGGGTTTCTGCAGAAATTCCCTGTGAGATCATCACCCTTCAACAGAGGGCGTATTCACATTTCAAAAAAGGTTGCACTGAACGAACCTTGACTCTATATTTGTGTCTTGCAATAATCAGGATTCTACGGGTCCTAAAACCTGGAAAGTCATGTATTTAGAAACGCCTTTTCCAGGCCTCGAAAGTCAGGAATTTTACAAAACCTTTCAGTCATTAAAAGTCATGGAAATATTTTCTTGAAGTCAGATATGCATCCTACATAAAAAACTATCAACGTCTTTGATAGCTGATATTTGAGTAGAAGAGTTGCTAAATTCTACTATCTTTTGTAGTCCACACCCGAGTCTGTGTTTCTGATGCATGCGCAGAGGAAGTTGCTACCAAGCCACACCTATAGTCACGTGAGCGGAGGGGACCCGCTCTGTATACCAGACCTGACGGTGAGCATCAAATGCTTATTTATTACACATTGGTTGCAGGGCTTCAGGTGAAACTTTTAGACTTTTTAAAACTGTAGCCATTATTTTAGCGTCATTCCTAAATGGAGGAATGCTCACCATGAATAATTTAACGATATTTTAGATAATATTACTTCAAATTGACCTAAAAACATTCAAAATATCTGAACTATCAAGACTACTAGTCAGGATAATGATTAATACATCGTTTTTAGTATATTTTTTAGTATATGCCTCGTTCTATTAAAGATTAATACTATGAAGGTACTTAATCAATAAAACGATCTGTCCGAACCACGAATTCACTCATAGCGTAGTGGTTAGGGTTTGGGTAAAGTAACTGGAAAGTTACAGGTTCGAACCCTGATGATTTTCATAATTCTTTTTTTCATTTCTGTAGGTGAGCGCTTGTTTAGAAAAAATTCTAAGTGCCAGTGAGCATTCCTCGATTTAGGCGTGTGTTTTATTTTAGTCACCAGACCATTATTTGCAGTTGCGAAAACTTTATTTTCGATTTTCAAGCATGTCTTTTCACTGCGCGTGTTAAGCCTGGTGCACACTATCGACATAACGACATAAGGACGTTATGTTGCAACGAAAAAAAGTACGGGAAAATAATTGAAACAATCAATATTTTCGATGGATCTTCATTAGATTCTTCACCAAAGCAATCTTATGTTATTTTTTGACGACTTCAACTTTTTGAAACCACTAAATTTTGTTCGCGTGACATGTTTCTTATGTCGTTATGTCGCAAGTGTGCACCAGGCTTTACTGAGAACAGCTGTAATGAAACCATATTTTTTCTTCCCAGTGGGAAGAGCTGAGACGTTTCCATGCCACGCATTACCACCCAAGCAATGCCAGGTATAGTGTCACGCATTACACTCAAGCAATGCCAGGTATAGTGTCACGCATTACCACCCAAGCAATACCAGGTATAGTGTCACGCATTACACCCAAGCAATGCCAGGTATAGTGTCACGCATTACACTCAAGCAATGCCAGTATAGTGTCACGCATTACCACCCAAGCAATACCAGGTATAGTGTCACGCATTACACCAAGCAATGCCAGGTATAGTGTCACGCATTACACTCAAGCAATGCCAGGTATAGTGTCAGCATTACCACCAAGCAATACCAGGTATAGTGTCATGCATTACACTCAAGCAATGCCAGGTATAGTGTCACGCATTACACCCAAGCAATGCCAGGTATAGTGTCACGCATTACCACCCAAGCAATGCCAGGTATAGTGTCACGCATTACACTCAAGCAATGCCAGGTATAGTGTCACGCATTACCACTCAAGCAATGCCAGGTATAGTGTCACGCATTACACTCAAGCAATGCCAGGTATAGTGTCACGCATTACACTCAAGCAATGCCAGGTATAGTGTCACGCATTACACTCAAGCAATGCCAGGTATAGTGTCACACATTACACTCAAGCAATGCCAGGTATAGTGTCACGCATTACCACCCAAGCAATGCCAGGTATAGTGTCACGCATTACACTCAAGCAATGCCAGGTATAGTGTCACGCATTACACCCAAGCAATGCCAGGTATAGTGTCACGCATTACCACCAAAGCAATGCCAGGTATAGTGTCACGCATTACACTCAAGCAATGCCAGGTATAGTGTCACGCATTACCACCCAAGCAATACCAGGTATAGTGTCACGCATTACACTCAAGCAATGCCAGGTATAGTCAGGCATTACCACCCAAGCAATACCAGGTATAGTGTCACGCATTACCACCCAAGCAATGCCAGGTATATTCCATATCCTCACTATCCTCAAGTGTTTTTGTTGTTCTGTTTTTCTCTACTGTCCTTAATACTTTTAAAATGAGATGAATATGACAGTTTCCATCTGATTTCAGCTGCTTAACACGACAGCTCTGCTATCTTCAAGTAGCTTTGTCCTCCTTTCTTTGCATATCTTTTTCTTATACTTGTGCAACATAATTTCAGAGGGCATAATAAATTGTTGCTGCTTTCCGCTGCGTGACAGGTTCAGTTCACAATGAATTGGTCATCTCAGTTGCGTTGAGTTTTTTAAGGCTAACAAAATTAAGCGTAACTCAAGTCGGACAAACGTTCTTTAAGTTGACCAGGGGCTCATAAACGGGTTATGGTTGTGGTCGCGACACCCACCACAGCCTTTCTACCTCCCGCAACCTGTACAACGGTGAACGAGCGATGCAAATAGCTTCCTGTATGCAATGCGTACCTGTTTTTTTACCAGTCTTGAATATGTAGCGAAGTCAGTCTGTGTCAACAAAAACGAAAATGGTGACTTACTTTGTATCTACCACTCAGGAGATTTTGCATCCGATTTCAGGTTCTTCACGTACGGCGACATCCCGTTAGAGGATCACCTACAACGTATTGACTCCCTGGCACTACAGACGTTTGATAAGCTACACACAACCACAGATATCCCTCACGAGCCACGCTGGACAAAACCTGTAAGCTATAATTTTGCAATGCATTGATAAGTGGTATACCGCGTATTATTATACGACGGTGACGCCATTTTACCATATAAGGGCGTGGTTACAATTGTCATATTGTTCTCACTCGACCAAGTCCACGAGTGTATGTGCACAACTCACAAAAGTATCCACCCAAAGGAATCGTTACGTGATCTGAATTGGTTGGCAACAAGATGTACACACCGTTAGCCGATTTGGTCTATTCAATACACGTTGTTGGGATTTGGTCATTGAACCGCTGAGAATACAATAGGATTCTTTCCTTGAAAGATTGTTGATTCTTTCCACCAAACAATGGTACTGGACGACCAGTGACCAATTCCCAAAGCAATCTTTTTTGAAAGGTATATACTGACTGTTGTGATTTCTTGTTAGCGAGAAGACCACGTGACTTGTCCTGTTGACCACATGGCGCCTGACCCCGATAACAGACCACTGTCAGCATCAGCTACTTGCTGGGAAGGTAACACACTACATGTACCCCTTAATAAACAGACCACTGTCAGCACCAGCTACTTGCTAGGAAGGTAACACACTACATGTACCCCTTAATAACAGACCACTGTCAGCACCAGCTACTTGCTAGGAAGGTAACACACTACATGTACCCCTTAATAAACAGACCACTGTCAGCACCAGCTACTTGCTGGGAAGGTAACACACTACATGTACCCCTTAATAAACAGACCACTGTCAGCATCAGCTACTTGCTGGGAAGGTAACACACTACATGTACCCCTTAATAAACAGACCACTGTCAGCATCAGCTACTTGCTGGGAAGGTAACACACTACATGTACCCCTTAATAAACAGACCACTGTCAGCATCAGCTACTTGCTGGGAAGGTAACACACTAGATGTACCCCTTAATAAACAGACCACTGTCAGCATCAGCTACTTGCTGAGAAGGTAACACACTACATGTACCCCCTAATAAACAGACCACTGTCAGCACCAGCTACTTGCTGGGAAGGTAACACACTACATGTACGATCCCTTAATCACCTTATTAAGCAGACCACCTTTTTTGTATTACAACAAAAAAATTTGGGGGGGGGGGGTGGGATACCGATTGTATCATTTTTATGTCACTCAATATCCCCTGCAGTTCATATATAAAAAAAGGACACTGCCACATTTCCACAACATTCTAAGCTACTTGGACCACTCAGGTCTTCTCCAACTTGGATCAATTTGGGGATTATAAGCCCGGGTAGTTTGCTGAACCATAGAGGGGAATTTCCGAAAAGTCTTGTGCACATATGTGTACACAAACTTTGTTTCATTGAGCGTTAATCTCCTAGATAGCCTTTTAAGATTAAACTGCTTAAATTGCCCCAACTAAAGCCAGACATTTCTCATTCTCGTTTTTATATGGACATCCTATATTCAAGGTCTTTCGATTCAGTCTGCAACCCGAACCTGAGCCTCATACAGTCAGCATGACTAAAAGGCGCAGTTGATGAGACTGACAAAAATCTATCATAATTGAACCTCCGAGCACTTCACTATCGGAAAGATACTTCTAGTATACATACATAATGATTACCAATTTCACTGTACGTCAAGCTGAAAACGTCAAAGCTTCCGTAGCCTGCTAGCCGGCTCTCCAGTGGGTTTTTTTCGGATATTCGATTTTTTGACGCGCGGGATTCCTGTGTCACGGGAATCCCGACGCCACAGGAACCCCGCGCGCGCCCTAACGAATCTTCTCTGGAAACTCACTGGAGAGCCGGCTCGCAGGCTAAAGCTTCCGCGCTGTCACAAAGAAAAATAGCTTTGCATCAGTGGACGTTATAGGTACGTCTGACTCGTCCACGGACTTGTAATATGTCACGACCAGACCTGCCGATTCCAGAGCCTCTATAGAAACTCCTTCGTGATATAAAATGAGTGGCGTGTCTCGTTTTCCTCCCTCATATTGATAGGACGCTTCTTCACATGTGCCGCAGTAAAGAAGATATCCTTTGGGTTTAATTCGGTCAGCCAGTTTACGAATGGCCTCTTTGAACTGTTCCTTGCTACAAATACAGCATTCTAAGACGTAGTTAATGGATACGACATCATAAGGAGGTCTTAACTCCATCGGCAAATTTTGCCACGTCGATGATGTCTCCTTATGGATGTCACAATGTACGACCCGCTTTGATTTTCTCTCGGATCTCCTCTTCTCGTTTTATAACCTCGTCTTTCTGTCTGCCTTCCAGCTCTGCCACTATGTGTTTCACAGTAGGGTGCCAGTCAAAGGCATCGTCTTCCTTCTTGCGCCACAAATTAATAGCTCTTAGGCAATCAAAATCAAGTCACTGAATACGCTGTGTTTAAGATGTGGAGCAGCGCTGATGAGTGGGTAAATACACGGGCCTCCACCAAACTCGAGTAACGTGAGATTTTTCTCTTCAATTTTCTGCCAAAGCCGTGCAACTCTAAAAAGTTGAAACGAAAGAGAGATGCCGAGGCACCATCGATCAAGGCCAAGTAATTGGTTATCGAAGTAAAAACTTTCCATAGGGCATGCCAGCATTCATTTTTCAGGAGAAACTGCTATAGAGAGCTGTCCGGCGCTATTGAAAGGTGGAGGACTTGTGCATCTCAGGGGTCAAATGTCATTTAGAACATGTCTATCATTAAAGTAGCAGTTTCATTAGGTTGGTTAGACTACGATTTTCTATGAGTCAATAGCGCCGAGTTGACTATTTGACTCATAGAAAACGAGAACGAGTAGTCTAATTGTTTTAGTAGAAACCGACTAGCATACTACCTTCGAGTTGTTGCTAAAACGTATTTATTTTCATGGTTTTAGAAAGTTTTGCGCTAGCGTTTTTCGCTACTCACATCTATTACAGTGAGTAGCGGAGCCAATCAGAATGCAGGATTCGTGATAGTATGCGAGTGGGTTTCTACTGAAACCTGATAGCTTGGGATAAAATCCCATACTAATGTGGGGACACACACAGAAAATTAAAAAAAATTACACAGGAGCTAGATAACTCTTATAAAAATATAAAACTATGTATGTATAATAAAATACTTTATGTCATTAAAAGTACTACGAGTTACATAAGGTACAGTTCTTACAGCCATCATCTAAAAGTAGAACAAAGTCCTTTTCTCTAATCATTCTTTTAAAATAGGGCAATAATTTGACTGCTCTTTCCTTCGAAGAGAGCTTGCCCCATAACTTAGGCCCTAGTAGCGTAACGACTGTTTGCCATATTTTATAGTATCAAACCTGGTACTGAATAATCTGGCTGTATAAGGTTATGTTGAGACTTAAGCCCGGTGCACACTAGCGACACAACGACATAAGGACGTTATGTTGCAACGAAAAAAGTACGGGAAAATAATTGCAACAATCAATAGTTTCCATGGATCTTCATTAGATTACTTCACCAAAGCAATCTTATGTTATTTTTTGTGGACTTCAACTTCTTGAGACCACTAAATTTTGTTCGCGTGACATTTTTCTTATGTCGTTATGTCGCAAGTGTGCACCAGGCTTTATTAAAAATGCTTCAGATGTTTAGAGGACTCAGTTTATACTTGACTTTATACATCAATATGCATACGTCTTGTAAACGTCTATTCAACACAGTCGGTACTGCTCTTACAAGTAGGTGCTGATAGGATGAATTATTCTCATTAAAGACGGCTAGATGCAAATGACTGTAGTTGAATGTTTGCATGTTTGTTGCAGCACCACAGATCCATTTGAATCATTCACCATGGGTATCTTGTCGTCGTTACTGACTGGCGGACCAACCTCTCCTTTCTACCAAGCTCTCATTGAACCCAACATCGGCTCAGACTTCTCACCAGGGACTGGGTGAGTGGCGTCTTTTTCTTAGCCTGCGAGAAGACAAACGAGCCGCAGGCCGGCTAGGGGCTCTGGCCTGCGAGCCCGCACTTCAGTGATTTTTTTCGGATATTTGACATATCGAGAAAGTTCCCGTTGAAATGTGTCGTTTTCTAAAATTTCCTTATATGGAAGTTTCTCCTTACCATATTGGAAGTCCAGAAGTTTTCCTAGCTTATTTATTGCCCTAAATTGTCAAAACGTTCACCAAAACTTGCAGGTTTTGGAGAGAATCGCTGTTCTTGTAGGCTGCCATCTTTATTTTGGCCCCAGGAGCCCGGAAATTCAAACACAGGTAGCCCGCGTCACGCACGGGTTGGCATTGACAAAACGACACATTTATCTTGATATGCTTTTTTTGGCGCGCGGGATTCCTGTTTCTGTGACACAGGAATCCCGCGCGCCAAAAAAAAAATAAAAACGGAGAGCCTTTTTTATTTATTTATTTTATAGCTTTTTATTAAGTTTTATAGACTATTACAATTCCAATTACACATTAACATAAACTTTAACATTGATTCCTCCCAATAACATCCACCCCTCCCCCCCCCCCCCCCCCCGAAAAAAATTAAGATAAATAACTAAAAAATATATATAAATCGAATTATAAAAAAAAGACGAAAAATAGCCTACTCTCAGGCTATACGGGTTTCCGATGCTTGGTACATTCTTTTGTCACAGGTGTCCAGGTAACGCGTTAAATCCAGTCAGTTCCTACTCTGTTTCAACCAGTGCAGACACTTGGCTTGGCTGCCCTTGCTAGAAATGTCGCAACAGAAGCCAATCAAGTGCTAAACTGGACAAGGATCTAATTGGTTCACGTGGTTCGAAAAAAAAAAATTATAAACTGCCAAAATATTTACCTGTGGTGCCAGCCGCCATTTTGACATCATAGCAACCTACCAAGTCTGAGAAAGCATCCATTTCCATCGGCTGATTTAGAGAATAGAGCGGATTTCAGATGACTGTAATGAGTAATTCGCAATTACTTTGTAACTACTCTTATAGATTTTGTTCAGAATTGGTGTAATTACTTTGCGATTGGTTTCACTACAGTCATGCGAAAACCGCTCTATAGAGCAATGTTCTCAATTGAGTTTGGTAAATCAAATCTGAAACTTTGTTTTTAGATGTTAATTTACATATTTGTACGCGTAATTCGTTTTCTAATATCGAACATTAATGTCGGGTACTGTCGTTATGGCAATTGCCATCAGTGTAACATCTTATTTGTTTCCATAGCTACGAGAACGGAACCAAGGATGCGACCTTTTCTATCGGCCTGCAAGGCGTCCGAGAGGATGACGCGGAACGAGTAAAAGAGATCATCACTAGCACTCTAGACAGGGTTGTTGCGTAAGTAATTTCCTGATAAGTTCAGCAATTGACAGTTTTCGAGATATTGTGAGAGCAATATCCTTGAGCCGTTCTGACTCGTTCTGGCGAAGACAGCTTTTGTTATTCAAAACAGACAAGCATTGTTCTTATCCCATTTATGTTGTGTGCGCAACATCGTCAAAACAATCAGTGAGTATATAACTTGCCAAGTTCTTGTCACTTGTTTGCTTAAAAAATGCACAAGAATATATGGGGCACGTTTGTGCTTTGGAATTAACTGTAAGGTGTGCTGTAGCTATTCCTTGCACTTTCCTCTCAAACTAATTGCCACTACGTAATATATGATTTTTCTGCTGTGCTTTACAGGGAAGGATTTCCTCAAGAAAGAATCGACAGCATTTTACACCTAGTGGAGCTTGCTGTCAAGCATCAGAGTAGCAACTTTGGACTCGGTCTGCTTTCGGTGAGTACTCGGATTGCCGGCGCTTGTACATTTAAACTCGGGCTGTTTCCGGCGAGAAAGCGCAATCGCTGTTTTATGTACACCATTCAGGCCTGCGCCTTCTCTGTGCTAAAATCTTTAATAACGCGCTCAACCTAAATATCATTAGTATCACCCAACTAGTGGACTACTGCCAATGCTGTATTCTGATTGGCTACGCTACTAGGGGACTATTATCAATAGACCTCTAGTAGCGAAAGAGCCGATTTTGAACATGAAAAAATATGGCGGCCGCTTCTCGTTTTGTCGAGGTTTCTGGTGATTTTTTAACACAATTATTCTTTTTTTTTGTCCAACTAGTGGGTGATACTAAAACAATTAGACCTCTCGCCCTCAAGGGCCACGGATCAATAGTCTTTAGCTATTGGCCCGTAGCCCTTTCGGGCTCGAGGTCTTATTGTTAAATAGCCTAAAGTGTCTTTTATCAAGGAATGGAACTCCTGCAAACACATTCTTGAACCCCTAAATAATACTTTACGTTGTTCATAAAAACGCCTTAAAATGCCTAAAGCTGCCTTAGAAAGCATACAAATGCCTAAACAATTAGCGGTCCATATCATCACTGCTGAATGTCCCAGGGGAGTTTAGCACCCGCCTCCACTCCCCTCGCATTTGATTGTTGTTTGTTTATTTTCAGAGTCTAATGTACCCTTGGATTCACGGTGGAGACCCGTCTGAGTTTCTTCAAATCAACAAATACGTGGACATGTTCAAGGTATCGATTATGAGAAGGCGTTGTCCTTCGTGTGTGTGTCTATTGTTTTCATGTAGCAAACATAGAAACAAATTGAACCAAACAGAGGCAGGATTAAAGAGCCCCTGCCAGCCGCTCCCTTGTTATTGTTTTCGTTCGATATTAGAAGACGAATTAAGTGTAGAAATCTATAAAATAATAAACATCAAAAATAACGCTCAGATTTGATTTACCAAATTCAATCGAGAACATTGCTCTATATGGTATGTTGCTATGCTGTCAAAATGGCGGCTGATACAGGCTCTTTTTAAAGCCGACGCTTGGGACATTTTATTCTGTCCTTCATCAGGGCGGTTAAAAGAGACAGTTACAAGTCACGCGTAGCAACTTGCGCCATCCAATGAAGCCCGTCAAAGTCCTCCAACCTCTCCTTGTCTAGCGGTCGTGTTCTTTCTACCACTTAGAGTTCCCTCACGATGGGAAGATCTTCTTTCTTTCGTATAAACTATGACGCGCGGTATGGGAACTGTGTGCGCGATCGTGAACTACACATCATATTACGGCTACTTTATGTACCAAAGGAACGTCGTGCTTCATGATATTTTTCGTCTCTCGTCTTCGTGTGTTACTCGGTTCAATTTGCACCAATTCAAGCGGTTCTATCTTCATGGCTGTATGTCACAATAGTCGCCTTTGAATATGGATACTCCTTTATTTGATTATGCCTCGTGCTATAAGAAGACGACTAAATGACACTCAGCCATGAAGCATATACCAGTCAAGCAGCCCGATGAGTTCTCCAGAGCTGCAATATGCAGTAAACGAACACGGCTGCGGATATTCGCGTCTTCATGATAATAACAATAATGATATACGAATACTGTGCTTTGTTTATTTTTCACGAGAAAGATGCAAGTTTGTTATAACTGTAAGTGAGTGTATTTTCTCCTTTGTTTTCGTTGTTGAGCAGAAGTGTCTTGAGGACGAGAATTTCCTACAGAACAAAGTGAAGGAGTACTTTGTGGATAACACCCATCGACTGACACTGGTCATGAGTCCTGATGTAAGTTATTGTGCTCATATCGCACAACAAGAAACCCCTGACGCCATGCCAACGCACAGGACATACCACATACCAGACCACACTACGCTGCACCCCACGCCACGCCACGGCACACCACACCACAGCACACCACACCACACCACACCACACCACACCACACCACACCACACCACACCACACCACACCACACCACACCACACCACACCACACCACACCACACCACACCACACCACACCACACCACACCACACCACACCACACACACACCACACCACACCACACCACACCGAACCACACCGAACCACACCACACCACACCACATCACATCACACAACGCAACGACTGCACCGCACATTCCCACAGGACAGTACACTACACAGCAATTGACCTATTTCACCATGACATCATATCAAACACTGTTGTTTTAACGCTATGAATCATGGTCGCCAGAGAGGACAAGGATTTAGAAATGAACAAAACATATCAGAAATGCCATACATGATGTAAAGCAAAGTTGTACGCTAGAATATCATGACCAACATCTCGAATGGAACTTTTATTCGAACAAAATTTCCGTTATCTTGCTCATATAAACATACCACGACGTCATAGTGATATAGCGCAATACCTCTCAGGGAATTACATCCTAGCATATCACATCGCATCAGATCATGATCAAGTAAAAACACAAGAACAACCACAACAAAGTAACGACAACCACAACAACAGGGCTCGAAATAGCAGCCTGACCGCCAAATGTTAGGCCAAAATGTGGAATTGCCAGGCCAAAATAAACGATGAACTGCCAAAGTAATAATATGATGGCAGGTTAGATTTTCTTGACCAGCCTTGGGACGTGTTCCCCATAGTACCTTTCATGAATAGTTCTCAAATATGACAGAGCAAAGAAACGTACGGCAGGCCAAAATTTATTGGCTTGAAAAGCTTGAAAACATGGCAGGCTGAATTTGTTTTCTATTTTGAGCCCTGAACAAAGTAACATTGTCAACAGTAATATCAACGCAAAAAGAATAACTTCAAAACAACAAAACAATTTAAACAGCAACAAGATTAATTCGAAAGAGTGAGCTTGTGTTACATTCCAGGAATAAAAACATTGTTTTTTTCTTATTTTCAGCCTGATCACGAAACCAAACTCGCGCAGCAGGAGCAAGCCAAACTCGAACTGATGACGTCATCTTTGACTGGGGAAGACAAGAAGAACATATACAAGAAGTGTGAGTAGTCGTCAAAATTTGTTGGCCAAGAATGACAGTGAAATAGACCGATTTCGATATATCGTTGTCACCCAAAAAGGCTATAAGCTTGAAGCGCTAATGGGGATAATGGGGTCATCGAAACTGCTCCTGTTTGATCTGAATTCAGACAGGTATCGCAACCAATGGTAAAATCATTAAATTTCAGCACATTTCTAGGCCAGTTTGTTTCTAATATTTTACAGAAATTCAAATAAATATTACCCATACTCCCTAGCGCACCAAGCTTTGTTGCTTTTTCCAGTGACAACGTATCCCGGAAACATATATTTAGTCAAATCACACTAGTGGTCTATTGTCAATGCTGCGTTCTGATTGGTTGAGCTACTAGTAGGCTATAAGTTATAGCCTACTAGTAGCGAAAAGTGTCGGATTTGAAAGCCCGAAAATGGCAAATGACCAGAACAAAAACATTTTTTGGCAATACAAATTGACCTACTAGTGTGATTTGACTAAAACAATTATTCCTCTAGCCCGAATGGGCTCTGAGTCAATAGCCCATGAGGCCGACCGTCTTTAATATATCAGCCGCTAAACTTTGGTTATTGCATCGTTTTATAGCAAAATTTGTACAATTCTACCAAAAATGTGGAAACGTGCTGCAGCAACCAAAGTGTAACCCTCATATCTTAAAGACGGATCAATTAGAAAAAAGTAATATTTGATATTTTTTCCTTCTTGTATAAGGATTCTCCATGCAAAGAATCAAGCCTACATCTGACTTTACCTGACCTTATTATAGATAGCTTGCTATTTTTGGGCTCTGTCGCTCCAGATAGTCCTAGCATCTTTTGAATGTATTTGTATGTGTTTCTCTAGGTTTGGAGTTAGCGGCACAACAGAACGCTGAGCAGGACACCTCATGTCTGCCACAGGTCTACGTAGCAGGTACTACGTCATATCAGGTCAAGCGGACAAACAGAAGCGACTCCGCTTTGATTTCAGTGGCTTCAGCTCCATCTGTCACACACCACCGTACTCACTCCATCCTTCACGCTTCTTACTTCACACTTCGCCCTCGACACTCCACCCTTCACACTCCATCCCTCACGCTTCTGACTTCACACTTCGCCCTCTACACTCTACACTCCACAATTCACACTCCGTCCCTCACGCTTCTTACTTTACACTTCGCCCTCGACACTCCATCCTTCACACTTCACACTCCATCCCTCGCGCTTCTTCACACTTCGCCCTCGACACTCCACACTTCACACTCCATCCCCCACGCTTCTTGCTTCACACTTCGCCTTCGTCACTCCACCCTTCACACTCCATCCCTCACACTTCATACTCCATCCTTCACGCTTCACGCTTCACGCTTCGCCCTCAGCACTTCACACCACACCCTTCATACTCCACCACCCTATCTGCAAGTTCTAATGGGCGTTTTTTCATAAAGTAGTTTCTCTTTTTCTATAGATATCGAGCCCAAGATGAAACCCGTGGTGCTTGACGAGTGTATAGTTGGTAAGGAAGAAACCTGTTTCAGATCAAAGGATGGATCGTAATTTCATGAGATTTAAACGGATTGAGTTCACCACTTTTGCCGTTACCACGTTAGCATTTTTTGGGTTGGGGCTACAAAACTCCAACGGATGGTCTCTAAGACACATTACACGGTCACGAAGATACATTGTAAATCGGTCTCAAGTTCAAAGCTGTTCCTGTGACTTTAAACAAAGTTTTAACAGGTTACGAATTCTAGTGCAGTAGATTCCAGGCTTATCTTTCCGCCATCTTGTCCTGGTTACCATGAACTACCCAGGGCGTGAACTTGTCTATGGAATTGATTGTCTTGCAAAAGCGGGATAAAAAATGTTAAATCTCTTGAAATTGGTTGTCATATATCTTCTCAGCTGGTGTACCGGCTCAGTTCAGCGAGCAACCGACCAACGGTGTCACGTACTTCCGCGCCATCTCTAGCATCACTGACATACCAGACGATCTCAAACCCTACCTGCCGCTTTTCTGTTTTGTCATCACCAAGTAAGTGACGTCACTACCAAATAGATGACGTCATCACCAAGTAGGTGACGTCATTACAAAGTAAGTGACGTCATTACAAGAGTAACGTATCACCATTTAAGTGACGTCACTACCAAATAGATGACGTCATCACCAAGTAGAGGACGTCATCACCAAGTAGAGGACGTCATCACCAAGTAGGTGACGTCGTTACAAAGTAGGTGACGTCATAACACGAGGTGTCGAGAGGGACGTGCGAGCGCTCACGCATTCAGTTATAAATCAGCTTTTGTAGAGTTAACAAAGGATTACCGCAAAATTTGGACTTTGAGTTTCAAAATACGAATATAAGGCAAATATTTCGATATCTTTTGTTGTTCACTACTCCTGCATACCTGACATTTGCGGCAAGGGATTTGTAATTGAACTTGTTTATGCTCCAGAATATAAACAAATTGAACAGTAGAGCAAACTAATTTCTTCAGGAGAGCGAGATTTCTGTGCACCAAGCAAAAAAGAATATTATTTTGAACATGCTGAGATTGAAATCAAATAGTTTTCAGCGGAGACTGGAAACTTTGTTTGTCATTCCTGATTAGAGTTTTAGTTAGGCTCTAACTTATAGCTCACTATTGCATCTCATCCAATCAGAAGACAACATTGCATGTTAAACCTAGTGTGATTTGACTAAAATAGTATATTTGCATGGATTTCAGGATGGGAGCGGGCAATATGGATTATAAAGACCTTTCACAGCAGATAGAGAGGCGAACGGGTGGACTGTCGGTCGGAACTCATGTCTGCACGAGCCATAGTGACCCACTTACATATGAACAGGCAAGATATCCTTCAATCATAGATACGATTAGTTAGGATACGTCAGTCCCATGATTACTTTGCCAAACTAAAAAAATCCCATTACGAAAATTGAAAAGCCATAAAATCCTTAGCCTGTGTACATCCGCTACTAACCTCCAAGAGAATTAGTAGCATCTGTGAACTCGTTACCAATCGTGTTCAGGTCGCGCAATGAAAAATAAATTTGCATAATACGTTAAGCCAAAAATGACTACCTTGTGTACATCCGCTACTAACCTCCTCTGTAAGGCTGAGTCTGTGGGGGGAATGTTTTGAGCCAATGAATTTCGAGGAAAATTGATTACGTGATCGCAAGCCAACCAGAAACGAGTCCCTGAGTCCTGGGGAAAGGATTGCGTGACCTGAACACGATTACTAACGGGATTTCACAGACGCTACTAATCCTGTTGGAGGTCAGTAGCGGATGTACACAGGCTATAAAATCCCATGACTGCAATTAATGAGACTCCCCAAAACCCCATTAAAGGGGCTGTGTCACGGTCATTTGAATAAATTTGTAAATACAGCTCTAAATTTGTATGTTATTATCCCCAAATCACTTATATCACTTGGTATTAGTCTAATAGGCAATGCAGGCAAGTTTTAGCGACAAGGCTGCCGTTTTACAAACAAATTTTGATGTAAATTCAAACTTTGAAAACTTGTCATCCTGACAAGATTTCAAAAACTCATTATTGCAATCCGTTTCCATCCGCTCTGTAATAGGTCCATGAAGCCTACAATCATGATCGATTTGTAGTTAAAGGGCTATTAACAAACCTAGACTAGTATTATGGCTATCTATCAGTTATTTGGATGTTTTTACATCACCAAAAGTGTGCTAAAATCGTGACACAGCCCCTTTAAGATTACCGTGAAAAGACAGAGCTTGTTCTCCCAGTGCCGACGAACCAATGTTTCCATGGCAAGCTTCCGTGCCCCTTAATAATCCCAGGCTAGGTGTTTCTTCGCCCGAAACGTCCCAGACATAAATGTTCATAACCAAAAAATATCTGAATTTATCCCACAAATACGTACAACACTAAATTTGGGAAAGAAACAGTCCTGAAAAACTGGCTGATGGTCTCCCGCAAAAGTGGGCGCTATCTATATCATGTGATCACTCTCGACCAATGGAAATGCACTAAAATTCAGTGTTGTAGAATACCTTGTGATTTTCTTACAGGGAGTTATGTTTTCCTCGCATTGTCTGGACAAGAACCTCGCTCACATGTTCTACTTATGGGGAGAAATATTTTCCAGGTAAGTTAAGTTAATTTCGGTCTGGGTACTGGTATCATAATATTCTAGTTGGTGTTGCAGAAAAATCTCCTGTATTGAAAATAATTCTAAATAAAATACTCGAATAACTCGAATCATAACCCCAGTGACAATTCTAAGTGATGTTGTGAACGAAAGGTAGTTTTAAAACATCTTTTGGAACAAACGTTTCTGTCCGTTTCGGTGACCAATGTTCTGCTTTGCTACATTGAGTTGAGACGATTTCCAGCTTAATTATATAGCCAGTACGAAATCCATTGTTGTCAACTGTCCAATTATTTTTAAATTGGATCGCGCGCGCTGAAATTGGACATTTTCGGCTTTTTATCATTCACTATATAATTAATAAATAACAGGACTCCATGCTTGTCCAATTAAGAAAAAATGGATGATTCCTCGGAACTCCAAATTGGACTCGGCCTGCGGCCTCGTCCAATTTTGGAGTTCCTCTGAATCATCCATTTTTTCCTTAATTGGACAGCATGGAGTCCTATTAGTATATATAATAGGACTCCATGCTGTCCAATTAAGAAAAAATTGGATGATTCAGAGGAACTCCAAAATTGGACGAGATCGCAGGCCGAGTCCAATTTGGAGTTCCGAGGAATCATCCATTTTTTTCTTAATTGGACAAGCATGAAGTCCTGTTATTTATTAATTATATAACATCCAAACTCTCCAATTTTAGCGCGAACTGTCCAATTAGAGCGCGCGCGATCCAATTAAAAAATAATTGGACGATTCAAGAAAAATCGATTTGCCGGCACAATGGGATTTCGAGCTGGCTATATAATTATATATACTAAGTAGTATAGGAGAGGTCGAATTAGCAGTTTTTTTTGCGCAGGAGTACTAAGCAATTACTAGTCGTGATTATCGGCGAATAGTAGTTAATCACGGAGCCTGAGGCAATTAATTGTTTTGTATAATTGCTGCAATAGTGATTCATAAGATTTTTTCGACAAAAAACGTTTTGTTGGATTTTTTCTCGATCATAACAAAACGCGAGCGTGCACTCCCAATCCTTTCAATCCGGTAAACCTATCGACCAATCAGCGTACGGAAATTGTTATAATCACCACTTGAATCATTTTTACTAATATTGTTTAGTATAAACCAACTAATAGTCTATTACAAATCCTGTATTCTGATTGGCTGGGTTACTAAAGGTCGATTGACCGTATCTGGCAGAACCACCACCTTTCTTCGCAAGAAAACTTGATTTTTCCAACATAAAATAATGGTATTCATTGCCAAAACCGACCAACTAGTTGGTTTATACTAAAACAATTAGACCTCTCGTCCTCATGTGCTATGATATCAATAGACCATTCGGCCTACGGCCTCATGGTCTATTCATCATAGCACATTTGGCCTCGAGGTGTAATTGTTAAATAGACTACATTCACGTACTAAAACCCTTACCTTTTTATTTCAGCCCTAGATTCGAAGATCAAGATCGTTTGCGAACGCTACTGACCATGCTAGCATCAGACCTCGCCACGTCTATTGCACAGTCTGGGCACATGTATGCCGTTAGTCTGGCTTCTAGTTCACTTACACCTGCATCCCGTCTAGGGGAGGTATTAGGAGGTTTGTCACAGGTAAAGGGTAGTGTATAATTAACTACGTCTATTGCACAGTCTGGCCACATGTATGCCGTTAGTCTGACCTCCAGTTCACTCACACCTGCATCCCGTCTGGGGGAGGTGTTAGGAGGTTTGTCTGTATAACTACGTCTATTGCACAGTCTGGCCAAATGTATGCCGGTAGTCCGGCTTCTAGTTCACTCACGCCTGCATCCCGTCTGGGGAAGTATTAGGAGGTTTGTCACAGGTAGTGTATAACCACGTCTATTGCACAGTCTGGCCACATGTATGCCGTTAGTCTGGCTTCTAGTTCACTCACACCTGCATCCCGTCTGGGGGAGGTATTAGGAGGTTTGTCACAGGTAAAGGATAGTGCATAACTACTCTGAACCAGGTCGGACGCTATGCGACCACAGCGCAGTGTACAGAGAGGGACAAGATGACCCCGGGTTAAATTTTTATGCAGCTAAGGTCAATTACTGGTTTTGTGGGATATTCAACAGCGTCCGTCAAATTAATATTGTTATTTACGTTGCGTTACGTCCGACTACGTCCTTTGTTTAGTAAAGCCAAACGAAAATATTGCATTAGCCTCTTAAAATCTGATGGTAAAGGATGCTTTTATCGGTGTGCTAAATTTTTTGGCTGAATTACTAAGCTGACAACAGATAACTAAGCACCACAGATAACCAAAAAACAAGTAGTCTAGTGTATCGGAGAATACTTGCCAAATGTAAATGTAACTGTTGGGTGCAGACGTGAAGCTCGTATTTAAGCGTCATTACGCTTGGTCCAAACGGCGCCACTAGCAGCCGAGCGGTCATAAGCACAGACACTTAATAGGATGGTCACTGCCAGAGGGTTTACAGCTAACGCCTTTGCATCGCGAGCCACGTTTTCAAAAACATCATCTTCCTCTGAAAACTAAAACCAGACAACGTCGCGGCGGAAAGCCAGCCGACTGCACTACGCGAAACATGGTTAAAATTTGATTGGCTCATAAGATTTGACTGGCGGAACAGAAAAGCCAAAAACAAATCGATTTTTTGAAAACGCGGATGGCGATGCAATGGTTTTAGCTGTAACGCCGCACGAACCGTGCATCTCGTCCGAAAGGCGTCTCGTGCGAAGTTATTGGGATTACTTTCTTGTTGGGTTTTAAAGTTCACATTTTAAGTGCGCACCTTGTTTCCTCCATCGGGCTAAGTTGACCCTTGCTTTTGCAGGTCGCGTTTATGAAGAATCTTGTCGAAAGTGAGGACCTGACACACGTGATCGAGAAGCTGACCACCATTGCTGTGCACGTACTGGAAGGCACACAGTTCAGGTATCAAACCATTGGCACCCTTCTCCATGTCACCAGCCTCGAGATAGAAAGGAAAACAGACCTTGGGAGACAGCGTGGCCTATTGTTTAGCGTGTCGAATTTGCAATCCGGTAATCCGATCTTGAGTACAGCTCTGACCTCTAGCATGATTTCTTTCTCGGTGTTGTAAACTGCAAAGCTGGGATCGACTTCTCGGCCATGCTTGTATATAGCCAACTGGTTTGCCTCTCTACCAGTTGGGATTCTTAATATGTTGTGTTGAAAAAGTTGTAATTTTCAGGAGCACACGCAGGGGTTGTGGGAAGGATAAGAAAGGCTAATTTTCACTTAATTCATTTCGCGCCTCGCTAATCTTCCCACAAATCATTGCGTGCCTCAGTATTCCAACATTTTTGTCGCATTGGCGGTCATCTGTCACAATTTCAAACCTGGTAATGCTTGACTATTCTTGTAACGATTTCTTGTATTACAGATGTGCTGTAAACATGATGCCAGATAGCCGATCGTCCGTCGAAACAGCGCTTGAAGGGTATTGTGATGCCCTGCCGAGCAGTCGGACAGATTCGCCCGGACAAGTGCAGGTAGGTCACACCATGGTAACGCCATACTCAACATATCATAGGGACGTGCCAGGACGCCGGCCTTTCATTTTGGTGGCCCGAGTCGGAGGTGCCATCACAGAGAATTTCTGCAGAAACCAATCCATGGGAAAAGCTGAATTTCCCAAGGCACACGCATTGGAAGTATTCGGAAATCACATGGATAGCCATGGGAAATCCGAACACTTCCCTATCTATTACCATGTGAAATTCAGCTTTTTCCGCTTGGATCTGGAGCGATTTCAAAAAACGTTGTCGGACACCGCACGCCTTCAGGCCACAACGTTGTCTGGGTAGGAGGTCTTGGATCGACGCACAGTTTGATTACGCATGGTACTTGTTAAGGTTACTGAAAACCTTCGCGGCACGTCCTCCAAAAAGCAATCATACATGTCCTTGTTTAACCAAAACATGTCAACCTATAAAGCTTATATAATAGACTAGGGCTATGGCAATATCCAGATGGTAGTTTGCGGTATACAAGTGCTTACATTTATTATAATTGCTAACAATGACAACTATGCCCTTGTTTGATGTGTTTCTTTCTTCTTTTGAAGGACACTGAGTATGTACCTCAAGCCGTCAAGACTCATTTTGAGTTACCCTTCCCTGTCAACTATGCTAGCAGATGTGTAAATGCCGTCACCTACAATGACGAGGACTACTCAAGGTGCGTTGTCATAGCAACCTTAAGATGTTAGGCTAGGGCCAACCAATTCAACATCTGATTCAACTTCATTCAACATTTGTTGAATCAGCCATGTTGAATGATGTTGAGTGGGAGTGTCAAACCAGTTCAGCTTTGTTGATAGTAGTCAGCTGCCAATCACATCTTAGTTCAACAAAGTTCAGCAATGTTGAATTGGTTTAGCAACCCCACTGTCAAACTCGTCAATAATTTACCAAGCTTAAAGTGCTTATCCCACCAAATTTTTAACAATTTCTATAAATTATTAAATCCCTTCTCAACGATTTTAGCATACTTTTGATGATGTAAAAAAACATCCAAATAACTGTTGGATAGCGAAACAATACTAGTCTAGGTTTGTTAAATAGCCTTTTAACTACAAAACGATCATGATTGTAGTCTTCATGGACCTATTACAGAGCGGATGGAAATAGACTGAAACAATGAAGTTCTGTTGTTGGGATGAGCAGTTTACAAAGTTTGAGGCTTCGGCAGTCCTGCAAATAAAACTTACCTACATTGCATTGCTTATTAGGCTAATATCAAGTGTTATTAATCAGCACATCGATGCACTGCCCAAATATGGTCATTGGAACGCCAATAGCTGTCTTCTGTACATGACAGATATCCTGCGGTGTCTTTCGTCTGAGGGGAATATGATGTTTTGAGCTCGTAAAAAAACAGAGGGTTTTTGTGCTATCGATGTGCTGAATAATAAAACCATTATCCTGCTCGATTTTTGCAGAATATCGTCTGATTTAGACAACTCGGGACTGCGTCCCTCGTCGGCTAAGTATCAGACGATATTCTGCGCAATCTCGCAGGATAATGGTTAAATATAAAGGATTTGGGGGTGATTACACACAAATGTAGAGCTGTATCTACACAGCCCATGTAAAGAAAGAACATCATAAGTGTAAAGGAGGTTTGGATACTCGGTCTTAAAGGGGCTCTCGCACGCTCGCTGGAAGAAAGAATATAGCTCAAATCGCAATCAAATTCGGAATCCATCCTTTTGATAACAGGTGAAAACAACCTAGAATTGCATTTGTCTAACACTTGAAAGGTTTTTCTATTAATCTGGAGGATTATTTTGACTACTACGGGTAAATGTACATGTGTTTTCACGGTTGCAATTTTGCTTATTTTATGTCCACGGTGGACGAATATTAAGCGTGCGAGGGCCCCTTTAATTTGGCTAGATTTTTGAGATTTTATTCCGTCGTTTTTCTCGACATTAGACTCGTTCGAGAGTCTACATCAAACACTCGACTTTCATAGGATATCCAGTCACCTCGAAGTCGGTTAAAAAAGGGCTGTCTCGTGTCTTCAGCCCACTTCTTGGTGTTTGGATGTCCTGATGAAACACGTTGTCTCGTGTTTGATATTTTACTGCAACATGTATCAACATGCCGCGTTCAACAAATGGCTGATTGCATTTTTCAACCGCACCGGGGGGTTGAGGACCTAAGGAAAATTATCCAGGGGGGTTATATTGGATTCTGGAAATTCCAGGGGGAGGGGTAAAAAAGGCTTTCCAGGGGCATTTTATCCAAAAAATAGATTTTACAGGGGTATTTTGCCGGAAAAATGGAGATTCCAGGGGAGGGATTCTTTTATGTTGTTGGAAATTCCAGGGGAGGGGGTCTGTTTCGCGAGTGGAAATTCCAGGGGAGGGGGTCTGTTTCATGAGTGGAAATTCCAAGGGAGGGGGTCTTTTTAAGGGAGGTCCTCAACCCCCCGGTGCGGTTTAAAAATGCAATGAGCCAATGTTGAATGAAGTTGGATTAAACGTTGAATTGGTTTGGAATACTGAAGTCATGGAAAGTCATTGAGACGTTCCTCCGGAAGAAAAAAATATGAGTATTTTAAAAATCCATGAGTATTATTACAAAACAAGAATAAAATGAATTATTCACAATGTTAGGTTGCGAATTCTTGCCAAGCTGTTGTCCTCGAAATTTCTACACCGTGAGATAAGGTAAGTGGCTAAGACTAGCGCCGCAAAAACGCAACTTCAAATGAGTGTTAAAAGAAGTGATTCTGGAATCATTGAGCCTCGCAGGCATGTTACACGGTAAAACCCCGCATAAAGGTACACGTTGATTGAGAACACTCAGGCTGATTACATTTGGCCAAAAAGGTACAACATAAGCCTGAAAAATGAAAATTGTTCTTGTATATAAAAATATAGCTGTCAGTAAGACTCCAGTACAGTAACCCACTGTGGTAGAGTACTGAGTAGATCAATATCATGTACTAGACCATTGCACACAGAGTTCTACAGCAGGTACTGTATGTGGAATTCCAGGGTACATATGTTTTTAGACTTGACTAAATTGCTGCTGTTACTAAATGACTGCTACCTTCTACCAATCACATTCTTTATGTGACTGTTGGTTGTTGTATGCAGTATTTAATGTTAAGAAAAAAAAATTAAGAACACCTTAAGAACATTTTCAGACTGGTTTCACTGAAAACACCCACCGTACAATAACAAAATCAGCCTGAATCCCCAAACACCTGTTCTTTCAAGCGAGTTTTTACTGCATTGTTACATGTTCGCTGCATACGTACAGTATTTCTTATTTGTCTCCAGGGAGAAAGGAGGAGCTTACGGTAGCGGCGCTAAGCTCGGAGGTGGCTTGTTCTCCTTCTACTCATACAGGTATGTCTGCATTTTATAGAGTTTCCTCGTGAGTTAGGGAAAACAGAAGAAATCGTTCGCTTGAGTGCCAGTTGGGGAAACCAACCACAGGACCCCCGTTCAAGCGGAACATGTCAATTTAAAGGAGGAGCTTATTTAATGGGGGGCTGTCACGGCATAGCGAAATTGAGCCTTACTTTGAAAAGGCTAAAAAAGAGTTTCGTTCATTGAGAATAGCCAAAATAACTATCTAGGTTTGTAGATGAACCTTTTATCTGTCAAACGAATACACATTTGGCGTATCTGCTTCTGTTATTGAGCGGATGGAATCGGATTAAAACGTGTTGTTTTTCAATCGTTACGGCCCGTACATTACGAAGCAGTTGTCAAAAATTGAAAATATGCCACAAAAATGCTACTAAACGAATACAAACTTCAATAATTTTGCTTCTATTGCTTCTAAAAGTCACATGAAGTATATACATAGACTTTGGGGTTGTCTGAGAAGACGACGGGTCATATTTTTTAATATTTTGCTTTACCGAGCGTGACAGCCTTCCTTTAAACCTCTCTCTTTGTCGGATTTCCCGGCTTTCGGGCAATATATGTAAATAATGTTTGTTTCCTTAGTAACTTGTTGACGCTTACTCGAAAGTAGTTCTTAATAGTGCCTATGATTTGAAGTTAGCGGTTTCATTGAATGATTACATTTCCTCGGTACGAGGCTTTATACTATACTAGCGTATACGTAGTGTACAACCGTGAAGAACCTTTCCTGTTTCCACAGGGATCCCAACAGTGTAGCCACGCTCAATGCATTCGAGAACTCGATCACGTGGGCGTCTGAGAGCCGGTTCACTGAACAGGACATCGAAGAGGCTAAGCTTTCTGTGTTTGCTGCGGTAAGCTACAACAGCTGTATGACGGACGGACGATATTCATTGACAAAACACTCAGAACATGTGTAATTATATATCTGCAAACTTTAGCAGTCTAGTAGTTTCAATAGACCTTTTTCCAAAATGGCCGCCGCAAACTCACATGTCTTACAATTAAACTGACTGAAAATCAAATACTGGCACTAGAAAGAGTATCCTCACATGAGTAATACTTTCAATTTTCGTTATGCCAAATGCCCTGTCGGCTGAGAAAGCAGAGTCTGAAAATTGAAAATTTTACAGAGATTTGTATGACTGGGGATAGGCCCCCAGTCATACAAACGTCTGCACATTTTCAGATTTTTAACGTTCGTTTTCTCGGAAGATATTGGATATAATGCGGGAAAATTTTGTAGTTTTACTAAAGTCATGATGTGTGTACTAGTGTTGGTGCTCTTTTTAACAAAAATCGATTTGAATTTTCGGCGGCCATTTTGGAAAAAAATGTCTATTAACTGTTCCATGACATATGCCTTATATATGATGTGCCACAGCAGATTTCGTATGACTATGGAAAGGCACGAAACACGGTACGGTCACGGCGCGACACGGAGCCTCGCCTTCTTCTGAGCTTTCAGCCAATCACATCGAGCGAAATTACGTATTAACCAATCAAAATGTTTAGACACAGCACGGCATAATAACGTTAAGGCGCGGGCACGTAACGTAACAAAACGCGTTTTTCACAGTCATACACATTTGTTCTATATTGGGTGTTTGCTGATCCACAGGTCGATAGCCCCGTCTCCCCTAGCAACCGAGGCATGTTGTACTTTACCCAAGGCATCACGGACGAAATGAGGCAGACGCAACGTGACAGATTGTTCGCTGTGTCACGAGACGACATCGTTAATGTCACGCGCAAGTAAGAAAATAACAAAAACAGAAGAATGTAAATGTTTGGGACCGACTCCCCAGACTTGCAGCTCGTAAGCTGAATTGCGCTGGAGTCTCAACGGCGCCACTGGTAGCCAAGCGGTCATAAGCACAGACACTGAGGGTGGTCACCGCCAGAGGGTTTATTACGCCCCCAGTGGTGGGACCGACTGCCCAGACTTGCAGCTCGTAAGCTGAATTGCGCTGGAGTCTCAACGGTGCCACTGGCAGCCAAGCGGTCATAAGCACAGACACTGAGGGTGGTCACTGCCAGAGGGTTTATTACGTCCCCAGTGGTTCTTTAATTTTCCCCTGATACTGAGTAGAGTAGAAAGGCGAGACGGGACCTCGGTTTATTATCTCATCCTAAAGACATGGAACACAGTAGAACAACTCTCAATATGAACGAATTTCGACAGCCACTATAAGCGCACTCGAATTGAATTTTATTTCTTTCTTTGTAGATACCTAGCCCCACCAGACACAATCAATTCATTTGCACTCGTTGGTCCAGAGAATGATGAAATAGCCAAGGACAAAACTTGGACGACACGCAAGGAGTCACTCTAGGGTTTGGTAATTAACCTTTTATGGCGTTTTAACAGAAGAGCTGGAGGGAGGAAATCCAAAACATGTATGACTAGCGAAACTCCGTTCCGCTAGTGGTAAGGATATTTTGTTGCAACTTGGCAAGGGATTTGGATTCTAGCAAGGCGAGAAAGTACGGGAATCCGACAGAAAACAACGATAAAATAAACATCGCCAGCTTTTATAGGGCGAATTTCAGATGGTTGTTGATGGCTTTAGGATGGCCAAATACTTCTAAACAATATGAACGAGAGAAAATACCAGTTGTTGCTTAATGGCTTCCCAGTCAGCCAATCACAAGCCAAGTAAATTCACGATCACGCGGTGAACTCGTGAATGGTTCTTTATTAAAGCCAAGTAAAAGCACTGCCACGCGCTGAGCACATGGTTACTAAATAGACAGCTTCGTCAAGTTAAATATGGTTGGTTGTTAGAAAAGGGATTGACCAAAGAGATCAATAAGAATACAAAAACGCAAACAAGAAAAATATTCATGTGAAGTCCACTCTATTGCACGACATAGTCAATCTCGAATAAAGCCGTACGAAATGCCAAGCGAACAATTTTTCAGCAACAAACACAATCGGGCAAAACCTGGTACGGGTACCATCTCTTCGGACGGACGTTTTGATTCCGTTCGATTCATGTCGTTTTGAACCCTGTTTTCACGAATGTTGAACGGTTCAACATGATTGAACACGATTCAGCTCGGTGTTCAACTTAATTCAACTTGATTCCACTTTTCCTGAGTTACGTCTTCAGTGATTTAGAAAATGTGATAGACATGCACTGAGCAACGTTAAAAACATAGCTGAACACGCATTGAAAAATATTTACCGAGTTCCGTCCAGTTCTAAAGCCAGCAGGGAGAAAATTTGTCGACGCTGACAAATGAATGTGGGTGCAGCAGGCTTGTGAGTATTCGCAAACGTCGCATTCCTGGCAAATTTATGTATATACATTATATGTATACACTCGTTCTTTGTTTTATTGATTTTTGCGGTCAAGACCGCCTAATAAAAGAAGTTTCCCATGATAGAGCGTCCAGGAGTAAACAAAAACAACAACGACCAAAGGTTGAGATTTATGTTAAACGCCGTGGAAAAACGGCGTTTAACATAAATCTCAACCTTTGGTTGTTGTTGTTCATGTTCACGTCTCCGCCGACGCAGACCACCTAGTTTTCCCGTACAACTAGTCATACCAGGAGTAAACAAAGCTCAATTTCATGTCGAAGGAAGGTAAAAATGACTATTCAATTTTTCAGCCGTTGAAACTACCAAAAATAGTTTCAATGCAAGGATGAACCTTTGAAACTTTGGGTCATGATACAGCTCTCGTAAGATCTGAGCCTATTGGATTGATACCCTCAGTGCAAAACAATAGAGGGTCATACAATAGAACGAGGAAACAACGGGATGCTTTGTTCTGCCTATCCAATCACACAAGATCTTACGAGTAGCTGTATCATTCCTGGAGACTTTGGTTCTAGTGCAATTCCTAGTTTCTCGGATACACGCAACCTCTGCCTGGGACTTGCAAAGAAGGTTTATTGTTGGTATTTTTAGGGGTCATTTTGTTTTATAAGGTATTTTTTAGGGGGTGGATTTTTTATGTCCATTTTTTAGGGTATATTTTCCGATGTCCCGACGAGCACCCCCATCACTCTTACATGAGAGAACCCCCCGGGAACTTGCTCCTCACTCTGTTTTGTGTAAGTCCAGTGTTGCGCATCATGTCTGGATGTTGAATTGGAAGTAATGGATAGAGCGGATTTCACATGACTGTCAACACTTGTTATGTAATTACGATTGCTTTGCGTTCTCATTGGCTACTCGTTTTTCTCAGCCAATCAAATTCTTTAGTAAATACAATTGCGTAATTACTTAGTAATTGGTTTGGCTTGTGATTGGCTGAGAGAAAAGCCATTTAGGAGCAAGTGGTGATTTCTCTCGATTCTAATTGGCTAGTGATTGCTCAATTGCAATTGTTTTCACGACAGTCATGTGAAAACCGCTCTATTTAGTCACACCTGTTACCTATATCTCCATCCATGTGCATATCAAACTTATGCCATATAAAATGAACATTGACCTAGAGTGACCTCTTTGGTAACACTATCGCATTTCTCTTTGTTGTGTAAACCGGGACGTCCATATATGGGGTTTGATGAGATCGTATTCCGGACCTTTAAGAGCCGCTGCCTGTAAATATCAAGCATCGTCCGACAGATCAAAAATATCGACCTCCAGTTTATTTTATAAAATGAGTTCCCATATGGAACTATTTTCGAAAATGGAGTTTAAAATTTTCAGCGAGTTTAATTTTTCGAGAAATCTCGTCAAGTCTGATTTCACCCAAATAGGGCTCGTCGCGACTTACACCGAAAATCGCAAAATTTTGCCTAGGTTGGGAAGCCTCGCAAAGCCTGAAAGCGAAAGATATTGAGATTTTTTTTTCGATCTCATAAAAGTGGGTCATCTAGACGGCTGGAAAATGGTAAGATTATTTTTGCTTTTGATTTTTCAAAAAATTTACAGGACCCTACATGAGCCCCGTCAAAAGCAAAACTCGTTCTGCTTAAATTTGACTAGAATTCAGGGGCACGAATCTCAGCTGGTGCGCATCGAATTTTCAATAAAAATATTTTTACATTATTCCCAACCTTTCATTTCTATCATATAAGAAAATTAATCGCGGCCCGCAAATATTTACCTTCTACGGGAGCGAAACGTCGAAGTCACTTTTGCATTTTTCACATGACACGCGATTAATTGACTTCATGCCACGAAGGGAAATATTCACATTTACTTGTTTGAATTGTTCTAAAAAGGCATTTATTATTATAGAAATAGTCATAGAAGTAAGGTTAGCTGTCGTAGCTTTAGATTTAGTAAATATACAGATTTAGAAATTTCCAATCTGTGAACATAATTAGCATAAAGCGAGACAGTACTTGCGTGAGAAGTTGATTCACTACGAATTTACACATCTTTTCTTAGAGAAGGAATTTTCCCAACATGTACACTAGTTGCTCCTGAAAGGAATCGCTCCTTTTATTTTACCAACTGGAAGATAAGATAACTTTTGTATTTTAAGGCTTTGAAGTGCAAAACTCCTCATGGTTTTGCTGTTTCAATTGTTTTCCCAGCCGATGCTAATTAATTACTTTAGCAGAGTTATTTTTAGCGCATGGGAATAAATATGAATTAAAAGCTTTCATAAATCGGGAAATAAAATAAATGAATTACTAGCAAATGTACTCTTTTATTTGAGTTTATAATTTGAGTCTTTCGTTTTTCAATTTGCTAATTTTGTATCTTACGTTACGAGGTTTTCTGAGATTTAGGCGTTACGCGGTTAGAAATTTGGACAAATCAACACTCAAATCGTTTGATTTTGAGTGCGCGTTTGTTAACTCCCTCTACAATCAACTGAACTGAACTGTGAAATCTAAATCTATTTAAAATGCAACAATCGCCAAGCGAACGTTTCCCACGACTTTAAGACCACGTTCACCAGATGTTGTTTGGCAGTCCAAGGTGACCGTGAGTTCAGTTTTACGCGCGCTATGGCCTCTTGTGAGTCTTTTAAACTTGTTGGCGGTCCGGGGAAATCCCCTATTTTTGGGGCGGGGATGCTCGTCGGGAACTTTCGATTTATCCCTAAAAGGTACCTAAAATGGCGTCGCTTAGGCTGCGTACACACTTGGTGCCCGGGCACAGCACCCGAGCACGGGCACTAATGTGAACACTCCAGTTTTTCGAGTGCCCAAGCCCAAATCCCGGCACAGCACTGGTGCCCGAGTACAAGGTCCGGACCTTGTACTCGGGCACTGCTAGTGCCCGGGCACCAAGTGTGTACGCAGCCTTAGTTTATTTTGACGCCTAAAAGGTACCAACAAGACGTATTTCCCTCGAAATATTCTCTCTCTTTTTTACGAGGGAAAATACGTATGAAATTCAGGCTACCAAGTGTGCCACAATTTATTTGCTAGAACCAAGAGTGGATTAACAAGAGTTAGAATCTTTCGTACAGTATTTGTCCACATCACAGTCAGAAAAGTGTCTATTTTTAGATTTGAATTTCGCGCGCGAAAGTATTCGAATGCTCAGGTTCGAGTGCTCGTATACCCAATACACAACAAACAGAGAATATCCTACCTTATCTTTGCGACTTTAAAGGTTTTTCGATTGATCTGCGATTTAAGGTGACTCATTCGAAATTCAAAATGCACCCAACTGTGTCTAGAGCGCAAATCTGCGTCGCCAAACTCAAGGCTATAACTTTTGTGTCTTTTCCCCTATTGTTATAATTCTTTTTCAAATCCTACTTTGATGATGTATAAATCAGTTATTAATAACCGATCGTCTTGGAAACATTTTTAGAAGTCACAATCAAAATTTTTGTGAGGCCCTAATTTCATATTCAGGTCGTACTAGAAAAAAAATTTGCCGGTTTTTTGGCTCAAACTCCAGGAATCGATTCCAGTTGAAGTAATCTCAAATCGAGCTAAGTTACAGAAAATTCGTCGGAACAGAAACGCGGTAATAAAAATGCCGTCAACTTTGGCCAAATTAGAAGGCTGATTCAGCTTGGCTTGAATTGAATTTTAATAGTGCTCCGAAAACTCATTATTTGGGGCTCTTCCTTCGGCACTATATTGTATAGTAACGTATTAAACTTTACCGAAGGTCAGATTGTAAACACCATGAACTACTAAAATGTTGGAAAATTATCTACCGAGGAAAGAAATCGTGAAAGCGCAATGAATTTATTACAAGAATGTCGCGTTAAAATGTGTCGTTATTACGTATAATTTCTTGCTAAGATTTATATAGACGAAAAGCTTGTGGCATTGGTAAAACTTAGTAACCAAATTTGACCATTATATGTGCTTGTTTGGTGTAGAAGAAAATTACAAAGTTACGACGTTCACCCTCTAGTCTTGCACGCAGACTTGAAGCTCTCTTGTTTATGAATGGTAATGAAATCTGACGTTTCGCCAGGGGGAGCACATTTAGGCCTACTCTAATCAGCGAACAAAGAAAGCTTTTATCATAGCAAGTTTTTATGTTCCATAGGGACTTAATCAGACAATTGCTATTTTCGGAGCGTGACTGCTATTGATTAGATTTGGCCTAATGAGCTCCCCCTGGAAAAACGTCAGATTTCATTATCATTCATAAACAAGAGAGCTTCAAATCTGCGTGCAAGAGTAGAGGGTGAATGTCGTAACTTTGTAATTTTCTTCTATACCAAATAAGCACACATAATGATCAAACTTGGTTACAAAGGTTTACCATTGCCACAAGGTTAACGTCTATATATATCTTAGCAAGAAATACTAAGTAATAACAACACATTTTAACGCGACATTCTTTTAATAAATTCATTGCGCTTTCACGATCTTTCCTCGGTAAATAATTTTCCAACACTTTAGTAGTTCATCGTATTTACAATCTGACCTTCCGCAAAGTTTAATACATTACTATACAATATAGTGCCGAAGGAAGAGCCCCAAATAATGAGTTTTCGGAGCACTATTAAAATTCAATTGAAGCCGAGCAGAATCAGCGTTCTAATTTGGCCAAAGTTGACGGCATTTTTATTACCGCGTTTCTGTTCCGACGAATTTTCTGTAACTTAGCTCGATTTGAGATTACTTCAACTGGAATCGATTCCTGGAGTTTGAGCCAAAAAAACCGGCAATTTGTTTTTCTAGTACGACCTGAATATGAAATTAGGGCCTCACAAAAATTTAGATTGTGACTTCTAAAAATGTTTCGAAGAAGATCGGTTATTAAGAACTTATTTATACATCATTAAGGTAGGATTTGAAAAAAGAATTATAACAATAGAGGAAAAGACACAAAAGTTATAGCCTTGAGTTTGGCGACGCAGATTTGCGCTCTAGACATAGTTGGGTGCATTTTGAATTTCGAATGAGTCACCTTAATTTTAGGCTGGATCTCACAACTGTTTGCGTGGCGAGAAAGTGGGAACCCTGTGGATGACGAATTTTCGCGGGAATCCTAGTTCTAAAAATAGACACTTTTCTGACTGTGATTCGGGCGTACATAGTAAAAATGGAAACTCTTGGTAATCCACTCTTGCTAGAACGGACCTCTAACAGGTACCTCAGTATCTGGAAAAATTTCAAGTTTTCGAATTTTACCCGTAAAAGTACCGGAGGCCTGATTGTAAACCTTAAAAGGTATGACGAGCACCCCCGCCCAAAAATAGGGGATTTTTCCGGACCGCTGACAAGTTTAAAAGACTCACATGAGGCTATAGCACGCGTAAAACTGAACTCACGGTCACTTTGGACTGCCAAACAACATCTGGTCACGTGGGAAGCGTTCGCTTGGCGATTGTTGCATTTTAAATATATTTAGATTTCACAGTTGAGTTGAGTTGATTGTAGAGGGAGTTAACAAACGCGCACTCAAAATCAAACGATTTAAGTGTTGATTTGTCAAAATTTCTAACCGCGTAACGCCTAAATCTCAGTCCCCCCCCCCCCCCCCCCCTGCGTCTCTATGCGCAAATGTACAGCAGACATCACAGGACATCTGAAGTTCTTAAAAATCGGGAACGATAGTGACGTAAAGAGCGAACCAAGGCTTGCTCGAGCAGGTCTGCTAGACCTACCACTATCAAGATCAAGACAAATGTACGCCTATGATGGAGCCTATGTTTATGTTTGCAAGTATAAGACGTGATGAGCGATGACGTGATTATCTATCATTAGCCTTGCCTTGTTATCGTTATTATTGTTGTTATCGAAGTATTCATTGTTTTGCTCAATTTATTTTTTAGTTATTGTTTGTAACGTTTAAAGGGTTTGACCGCGCTCTTATGTATCCGATCGTTTTTTGACCAGTACAATATTTGCCAGCTAGTCCATAGTTAAATGGGCTCAATGAAGAAAGTTTGCGAGGAACTAGGCTGGCCACGCCCATTCCTCCTGCGCACTGCAGGGCGACATATGCGGCCAACAGGCTATCCAAGAAGCTGTTTCCCTGTGCTCCTGT
Organism: Scolanthus callimorphus; assembly: GCA_033964015.1. NCBI lineage: Eukaryota > Metazoa > Cnidaria > Anthozoa > Actiniaria > Edwardsiidae > Scolanthus > Scolanthus callimorphus. Next base: position 25,502,273 of record CM066922.1, on the reverse strand, counting down.
AGTTTTGTCCAGTGATTGTGAAACTCCTCGACATTGGAGAAATCTTGAGAAAAATAACATGAAGAGGTTGTGGACAGCATTCTATAGAACTAGCAATAAAAAATTGGTATGACAGAAAATCAGAAAGTGTAGAGACCAAACACCCAAAAGTATAAACGTTTTGGTTATAAGAATTAATTAAAGTTGCCACCAAACCCGTTTCCGATTTATGAAAGCATTTCATTCTTTTTCATTTTTAGTGTGCTAAAAATAATTGGGCCAGGGGCGTAGCCAGGGGGACCAGCCCCCCCCCCCCCCCCCCCCTCCTTTCTCGGAAATTTCCCCATGCATTTACTGTATTTGCTGGAGAAAATTTGAGCATTATCGTCCCATGTTTTCGCTATCCGCTATCGCTATCTGAAAAAGGAATGCGATAATATTCAGTTACCACGGAACTAAAAACTATCAAACTATCTTATCTTCCTCTTTACGAAATAAATGGAGCGATATAAATTAGTCATCTTCTGCGTGGAAACTGTGTTCTCGCGCCGAGTTGCTTTCTCCAGAGTTATAGTCCATCACCTAGAGTGGTTCTAATACTCATCTCTGTAGAACAGCAGAGACTGCTACCATTTAAAAGTTTAACTGTTTAGCATTCAAAAAAACCGACCCCGGACAAACAGATCAGTAGCTTTCGATTAGAAATTCGAGTTTAAAAAGAAGTAGGTGAACTCCCCGACAGCCGCCATTTTGTTTCTCGGAGGAAACCCCGCGTCCAGGTCCAATGAATAAACAAATACCCGAAAAAGCTTCAAAATGCTTGATTGTTTCTCATTCTATAGATTGTTATTATCGAAAACAGTTGTGATAAGCGTTTTGTATGTTTTGGGTGGATTTTCGGTAGAAATTCAAGCTTTTTAAGCCAACTCTGTATTCTTTCGATAACGCGATTCAGAGTTTTGAATTGATTTAATTATAACTTCAATGCGAGCACAAATTTCCGTAAAATTATTAGCTTCGCTTTACATATTCTTTTTTCAAAGTAAAGATATTTTGTTTAAAACGAGGATTTGTAGTACACAGCTCAAGCATTTTAGGCAATATTATTCGCTTCGCCGCGCTCGCAAATTCTAAAGGCTGATTTTATGGCTTAATTTTTACTTTATATTCTGAAATTATCTATCATTAGACCTTTTTGGGTGTATTTTTACGTTGGTACTTTGAAGGCTTTCGAACACGACACTTGTATGCAATAAGCACAACAAGAACTCAATGCAAGCGCTAATGTTTCGAAATCTTCAAGCTACGTGGCAAAGTCTTAAATTGCAGAAGAAAGGCTGTATCAAATCAGCCTTCCGTTAATTCTGTGACGAGATTATTACTTTTAGATTGTTGTCGAAATAGCGTTATGAAGCTGAAAGGATCACGCCGTCTTCAAAGTGTAACCCCGACCCAATGGCAGCTCATGGCATTCCCAGTTCGACAGTATCTTCTTAAAATTCAGTCGTCATTCGAAATCTCAACTGATTTGTCGAGATTTGCCACCACGACTGTGCGTACTTAGCGGTATCTACAGTAAAAGCATTTTCTCTCGATTTCGTCTGTTGGCCTCGATGATACGTAAATCTTGAAAGAAGAAAACGTATGATTGTTGCACGGTTAGTAAGGCGTGGCATTTTAACTAATTTAGTAGCGTCCACTTCACCAGAGTCCATTTCAGAAACCCGTCTCACCTGAAAGATACGCAGGTATAATGTTTAGGTTTTGAAAAGGCGAGGTATGTTATCTGATTTAGTACAGTTCCGGCGACGACGCCCCGTTGTGAACGTGACGTGTTAATATCGCGCGTTCCTTTTGCTAGAAACATGTGAGAGGAAACAAGGGAGGAAATATAATTGCTAAACTTATAATTGGAGTTGATCGATCAGAACTGGTGCGCATTGTATAGATTACTGACTATCGAACACGCCCACGTGTAGTGTGGCTCTGCATGTCGCCACACCTGCAATCAGATGGCTAATGTGATGTCATCTCCGTGCATGTCAGTCCTGCTTTGATATTGCAGCACCACGTTCGTTTGCATGTGCACGACATCAGCTCTAAAACCTCCTCAAGTGCGGGATTAGAGTCAAGCCATGATTCAAACTCCAACCAAACTGGATGTGCCCTCCGTTAGATTCCAGTCATAGCCGTGAAGAGAAGGGACTTGGGGACACGCCTTCGTTGCTCTTCTCCAATTTGCTGCCTGGTAATTTGCGCGTGCCACGTAAAAGCGCAACGACAATTGACAGAGTGGGAGCGACTCCGGATCTACCTTGACTTCTTTGATACAGTACAACTCTAAACGTCGCCTCAGGTACCCTCCACTCCTTTTCGATGTCGCAAAAGCGTAGCTCTTCAGGGGCGTAGCCAGCACTTATGAGAGGGGGGGTTCCAAAATTCAAAAAATAAAAAAACTCCATATAAATCGGACGTTTTTTGCGTTCTCGCCACAGGAAACCCAGCCAAACATATTGATCTCGGGAAAAAACTAGCGTTTGAAGAAATTTGCTACATTTTATTGGAGCTTTTATTTGTTGTTTATTAAATATTTACCGAATTTTAGTAATAAGTCGGTCCAGAACAGAGGCGAGGGGGGGTTCCGCTGCGGGAGAGCGGGGGTTCCGGAACCCCTGGAACCCCCCCTGGCTACGCCCCTGGCTCTTGTTCTCGAGCATCTAGTGGACGCCACTTGCCCTAGAATGAGAAGGCGGAGACGGTAGCGCATCCCGTCAAGGCGCGCAGACCGAAAGGACCTTGGGGAACATCTTCTTTCGAGACACCCGGGGCGATTCGCGTTTACAGCTATTTCAACAAATGTTGTCGGTTTTGTGAGCGCTCAAGCCTACGCGCCCAGAACGAACGGCAGTATGGGTAGCCTATTCGGGTGATACCTCGCTGGTCTGAGTGCTAAATTCTAGGAAAGACAGCTTTGTTTCGAGCTAGTAACGTCTCGAGTAATGTCTCGAGTTCATAAACGTCGGTACTCAAGCAATTAGCCGATTAAAGACCTCCTACCCAGGCAATTTTGCGGTCTGGGCGCGTACGGCTTCCGACAACGTTTTTTGAAATAGCTGTATATGGTATACCATGTCTGCAACTTCGGACAGGTCAGATAGCATTTACCCCGGTTATGGGCGTGTCCAAGGAACATAATAAGCACGTCTGTGTCGTCTTAGTGGAAGACACACTTCCACCTTTTAAGCATCCATTGTTTCGTTGCTCTCAAGCGAAGTTAACGCCAAAAAGTATTGATCACGTGGTACATAAACATCACATCTCGTGGCACATAAAAAGCGATCACGCGATCAATTTCAAGAAGTCGCCGGCGGTCCGAAATAACGAAGGTTTTTTTTTTATTTATTTTAGAGACTCTACACGTGACTGGAAGGAATAAATAAATAAATAATGTCACGTGAAGGGGGCGAGTAAACGGACACGACGAGACACGCCCCCAACACTTAACGGGTTACAATGACAATACAAAAATTATAAAATGTAAATATATATATATATATATTATGCATAGACTGGTCTAGCAGCAGTTAATGTTCAATGATCTGCAGTAGGGGCAGACAGTTTTCCAGGTGCGGATTCTATCCGTATCAAAATGAGTGTACAGTTTATTAAAATAGAAGGATTTCAAATCTTGTTTGAAAACAGTAGAGGAGCTAGATTTACGGATGTCGACAGGCAGATTATTCCAGATTAAGATTAAGATTAAGGTTCATGCCGCGGTTTACTGGAATGCATAGTACTAAATACACATTTGTCAGGGAGTTGCCGTGGTGAAGGCTTTTAGTAAGCTAAGCCGAAAATTTAGCAAAACACTTGTTGTATAGAGCAGATTTCGTATGACTGTGAAAGCGATACTGTCGAGGTGGCGGTACGGAACCTGACCTGCATGCTGTAGATACTGAATGAAATCGCGTAGTCGCGGTATGGTCGCGGCGCGGCACAACTCTTTCGCGGCACCTTTCACGGTCATACGAAATCTGCTCTACTCATATTCTGAATCACTTGTCAGGGAGGATGGCGCTGGACACGGATGACGTCGTTGCTGGCTGATCAGCTGCTGCTCCCGCTGTAACATTCTTTGAATAAGCTTGGATATATTTTGGTTCACAAAATCCTCTCTGCATCTCATGATCTTTCACTATGCGCGTCTCACTCGATAGCTCTAGAATTGGGTGGCGTTGTCTTACTCAGGTAACTTAAGGCCTGGGCGGAAGCTCAATACAAAATGGCAGACGTAAAACTGAAGGGGGTGGTCTACCTCTAAACCAATGCCTATGAGGCATCCAAGCAATTTACATTTTGATACCTTTGATCATTCTCAATCATTTTCACCAATTTGGTCTCTATGGCAACAAATGCATGACCTCTGACCTTAAATTTAATTTCTAGGAAAATGGCCTCTGCATTCAATGGGGATAAGTGAAATCGTTCCCCAGAGCGCATTATAGTGTTTGTTATATAGTGTAGATTATTGATCCAACGAGGATGGCTGGAAATGTTTTTTAGGATAGTTTTATTTGTGATGAACTGAAATTTGCTAAGGTGACCCCTATTTTTAAAAAGGGTGTGTCTACTGATATGGACAATTATCGACCCATTTCTGTCCTATCAGTGGTATCCAAGATCCTTGAAAAGGCCGTCCATTATCAGCTCTATAATTTCCTGACTGCGCACAAGCTTCTGAGCCCGTTTCAGTGTGGTTTTAGGAAACAGCACTCCACGGAAACAGCTGTCTTAGCGTTTTCGGACTTCATCAGGCGTGGAATGGATCAAGGCTTGTTAACAGGGGCAGTATTCATAGATCTGCGTAAGGCTTTCGATTCTGTGGACCACGACATCTTACTTAAGAAGCTGGAAGCGTACGGCCTGAAGAATACAGAAATTGACTGGTTCAGGAATTACTTAAGTAATCGCGAGCAAGTTGTCAGCATTGGTAGAGAGATTTCTAGCCCCTGTTCTATTTCGTCCGGGGTACCACAGGGTTCAATCCTTGGCCCATTATTGTTTGTACTGTTTGTGAACGATCTACCAACAGTTCTCGAGAATTGCAAGATCTTGATGTACGCGGACGATACAGTAATATATTTTACCGATAAAGACCCTAATGTAATTAGTAGTACTCTTACTAGTGAACTTAAGACGATAAATCAGTGGCTGCTTCACAATAATCTGTTTATGCACCAAGGCAAAACAGAATGTGTTCTTTTCGGGACAAGCCCAAGACTAGCATCGGCCGACTTTTCTGTCCTTGTAAATGATAAGCCACTCAAAAGAGTAAATGAATATAAATACCTTGGGGTAATCCTAGATGAAACCCTTACGTGGAAAGCACATGTAAAATATTTAATTGCTAAAGCAGGTAGAAGAGTTGGGATGCTCGGTCGCACTAGAAAAAATATCAGTATGGCTTCCGCGAATACCATATACAAATCTTTTATTTTGCCAGTTTTAGATTATTGCGACACGGTATGGAACGGCTGCGGACTCACAAATAGTAATAGCATTGAAAAGGTCCAAAGACGGGCCTCACGTATCATAATGAAGTCTGATAGTAGTGATAATGCTCTTGAACACCTACGATATCCAACACTAGAAAGCAGACGTGAAGAACATATATTAAAGCTAGTTAAGCGTTGCTTAGGCAGTAAATGTCCACAAATTTTACAGAATTATTTTATTTTTAATAGAGATATCAGCGTGCGTCAGACTAGACAGAGCAATAACCTAAGACCTCCAGCGGTAAAATTAGAATGCACGAAAAGAGCATTTTTTTACCATGGCTGCATAGTTTTTAACAAATATTGTAACACTTAGAATTTTACCTATTTATCCATATTTATCGCATATTTTTTAACTATTTTTAGATTGTAAATAATTACACTTTTGTACATAATGTATATTTTACTATTTTAACGTAGTGTATAAACGGCTTCTGCTATTTATCCATATTTATCGCATATTAAATTTTAACTATTTTTTAGATTGTAAATAATTATACTTTTGTACATAATGTATATTTTACTTTTTATCATAGCGTATAAACGGCCTCTGTTGATAACAATATTATCTGTTTGTAATATTGAAAGAGATACCGTTTTAAAATAAAGGCATCTATCTATCTATCTATCTATGATGATATAATATGATACCTCTCCTTTTATGAGCCCCGTCGAATGCAGAGACCTGAAAGAAAATTGTGCCTTTGTCACGCTCTTACAAGTCACGCAACCCGTTGACATGGTAACCAAATACATCAAATGAAACGTCTCACTGGGTGTATCAACCTTAACAAAAAACATTCTACAGAAGACATTTTGTATACCCTGGAGAATATTTTTCAGTATTTTTCGCATTTTTTTGAAAAACACCCATGCCTTAATATACCTGAGTATAACTGCGGCTCAATGCAATTTTTCCAGGAATCTACATTTCGACATTGCGCTAATTCTGCTGAAGATTCGCTACGAATAATACATTTCTCGATTAATTCTACCTGTAAATCGTTGCCTTTTTTCCTACTTGTAATTAATTATTGTATATTGTAAATTTCCACGTCTGTCTGGAGATATTCTTGAATAAAGACTATTATTATTATTATTATTATTATTATTAAATCCTCCGCTTTTGGTTGCATTGTAACCAGGTCTAGTCACAAAACAAACAATTTCACACAATTACATGTTTTAGTTTTTAGTTTTAGCCAACGAAACGGGCGAATTTTTAGTAAATCACTTGATTCACGTTGTTCGAGGCGCCGCTATTGTATTGTATAGTCGATTGTTGTTGATCATAACTTTCATAATAAGCATGATCTTCCATACAAGATGAATATCTCTGAAAAATAAACGAAAGTGTGTGATCACACTGTGGGAATTTTATAGCATCTGTTTCGCTTGAAGCGAGTATTGTCGGTAATGGTCAAATCTTAGCCAAAAGACGATTACAAATTCTGATTCTTACGTAAATAAAATGGTCTGGCTAAGCAGTGATTAGTCCAAGAAAGCTTGATAAAGCGAGCGTAAGTTGTTTTGGGCAAACACTTGTAATGGAATTGAAGTCTAAAATTAACTGCTCGAATTGCGTTATTTTTGAAGAATAAATTAGTAAGCCTTACATGCACCGGACCTGTTCGCTCGCCTTTGGAGCGTTTTATTTCTTTCGAAAATCCCTCAAAACATCTTAAGTGGCTAAAATAACATCTTTCAATAATACGAAGCTATCAAATAAGACAAACAAGTGTTTTAAAGCGTTTGGGGGCATTATTATTTTCACTTCATTAGGGCGCGGGGTTTGCTCCGAGAAACAAAATGGCGGCCGCAGGGGAGTTCACTCACCTCTTTTCAAACTCGAATTTCTAATCGAAAGCTACCGATCTGTTTGTCCGGGGTGGGTTTTTTTGAACCCTTGAAAGTTAAACTTTCGAATGGTAGTGGTCTCAGCTATTCTACAGAGATGAGTATTAGAACGAAATTTTCGGGTCCTAGGTGACGGACTATTACAAAACCGCGTAACGCCTAAATCGCAGAAAACCTCGTAAGATGCAAAATTAGCAAATTGAAAAACCAAAGACTCAAATTATAAACCCAAATGAAAGAGTACATTTGCTAGTAATTCATTTATTTCCCGATTTATGAGAGCTTTTAATTCATATTCATTTCCACGCGCTAAAAATAACCCGGCTAAAGTAATTCAATTAGCATCGGCTGGGAAAACAATTGACACAGCAAAACCATGAGTTTTGCACTTCGAAGCCTTAAAATACAAAAGTTATCTATCTTCCAGTTGGTAAAATAAAAGGAGCGATTCCTTTCAGGAGCAACTAGTGTACATGTTGGGAAAATTCCTCCTCTAAGAAAGATGTGTAAATTCGTAGTGAATCAAATTCTCACGCAAGTACTGTCTCGCTTAATTATGTTCACAGATTGGAAATTTCTAATGTGTATATTATTTACTAAATCTAAAGCTACGACAGCTTACCTGACTTCTATGACTATTTCTATCATAATAAATGCCTTTTTAGAACAACTCAAACAAGTAAATGTGAATATTTCCCTTCCTGGCATGAAGTCAATTTGAATCGCGTGTCATGTGGAAAATGCAAAAGTGACTTCGACGTTTCGCTCTCGTAGAAGGTAAATATTTGCGGGCCGCGATTAATTTTTTTATATGATAGAAATGAAAGGTTGGGAATAATGTAAAAACATTTTTATTGAAAATTCGATGCGCACCAGCTGAGATTCTTGCCCCTGAATTCTAGTCAAATTTAAGCAGAACGAGTTTTGCTTTTGACGGGGCTCATGTAGGGTCCTGTAAATTTTTTGGAAAATCAAAAGCAAAAATAACCTTTCCGTTTTCCAGCCGTCTAGATGACCCACTTTTATGAGATCGAAAACAAAATCTCAATATCTTTCGCTTTCAGGCTTTGCGAGGCTTCCCAATCTAAGTAAAATTTTGCGATTTTCGGTGTCGCGACGAGCCCTATTTGGGTGAAATCAGACAGACAAAATTAAACTCGCTGAAAATTTTAAACTCCATTTTCGAAAATAGTTCCATATGGGAACTCATTTTATAAAATAAACTGGAGGTCGATTTTTTTGATCTGTCGGACGATGCTTGATATTTACAGGCAGCGGCTCTTAACACATGGCGTGTTCGAGAGTGAAACGCGAATCGAAAGCTCCGCTCAGATTTATCGAGCAAAATCATCCACCAAATCTTAACCATAAAACGAGAAAAATCCATAGAAAGGATAACGATATCTCAACGAGGTGGTTATTATACTGAGGTCGACAAGGAGAAATAATGGTCAAAATACATTATGCTGGATAGAGTATTTAATACGATGAGTAAACGTGATCAAAGGTGTTGTACAAAGTGGTAAAACGATTTACAGGCTACCCTGCAACAGACTTATTGATGCTTTCCTCGGTTTGAAATGCGATGAACGAATCTTTAATATAACCCGGCGTAACAAATCGATAGAAATCGATCATCGAACTGATCGATAAATCGATATTTGTCGATCAGATTGACCGATCATTATCGATTAATATCGGCAATCGATAAAAATCGATAGTCACAGCCATCCCCGTCAGATCGATAAAAATCGATATCACTTGATATCGAAAGTATAGCATAACACTGTTCCAAAGATAAAAGTTATTTAAATTTATTGTGTCTCGACCAAGAACGCAGCAGACGAGCAGCAAACTATACCATGCTAGACAAAGATCCGAGAAGATTCTGGACTACCCATACCCTGGGGAGAGGCCGAAACTCTGCCCGCTAACGTTTGCGTTTCTCGGGAAACTCAGATCTTTAATTCTTTGGACCTCGAGCCTCTGGTTTCCAGGGTGAAATTTCTTCTATTAGAGGCATCTTTTCAAAGAATATCGATACATTAATCAATCCTGTGCTTGTCGATACAAATCGATGAAAATCGATATAATTATTGAAAAATCGATAATCACAACAGAGCTAGCGATCAATTTTTATCGATTACTGATAAAATCAATCGATTAAAATCGATTAGTATCGACAATATCGATTTTATTGGGGTATCGATTTATCGATTTGTTACGCCGGGAATATAAGGACTTACTTGTTTACCTCGTAGGTAAACCATAGGAGATTGCTGCCTTTGGGACTTTCCATATATTTTTCCCCATCGATTTGAGCATTTGCCCCTCTCGCGTTAAAGACAAAGATAGCAACAGAACAACCAAAGCGCAAACTTTGAACCCCATATCCCGCACTATAATTTTAACGAACCCTAGCGTATTATACATCAAAATGCGCCAAATTTATCGAACGTCTCATTTTCCGGGGTAACGAAAGATTTGGTGGTCGTATTACAAAGCTAGGGGCCAATAATCGTCGAGCAGTCTTGCGTCAGTCGATCACGCACTCCTTTTGTGAGCCTAACCATCGTCGAAAATGTGCTCGATGCCGGACTTTGTTTTTTTAACTTTGAGTTTACACGAATAAAATATAATAGTCTAAGTGTTGTTCTTTCACAAACCGTAGGTAACAAACAAGGCAGGGAACCAGAAGTGCTAAAAAATGAGAAAATCTTCAACATTTGCCATGAATTTATGTGACGGGTGTTGCGTGACATTGTGACTAAAACGGGATACAAGGAAATGTTAAAGAGGAGTTTCATATGAGAAAGGCTTACCTATCATTAGTGACGAAGTGAGCGTGTAAATGTTTGCATTGCTACAATATAGAAAACAGAAAAACGGGAGCATTTTTTGTGAGGCAAGTGCGTTAGTGCCGAGACTGATTGCACTAAACTACTGATGGCGAACGCCCAAAAGGCGCTACACGTGCGCTTGGCTTGCGAAAGCGACTTCAGTGGCGTCTTGGAAATGTCGGAAGGAGTGTTCCAAGACTATCTTCCGCTTGTTTACCACGAATGGCTTTGTATGCCAGATCGCCGCGTGTTCGTAGCGGAGCTCCATGGAAAAGTTGCTGGCTTAGGAAGTTTTTTGATTGCCGATGGCGGAAGAACATGTTTCCTAGAGGCGGCTAGAGTGGGTATTGAATACCAAGGGCAAGGAATCATGACGCGTATACAGAAGGCTATGGAGATGTACGTTCAGTTTAACTACCCAGAAGTTGTTATTGAAAGATTAATGTGCCGACAGGATAATATCCCAGTTGTAAGGATGTTTCAGAGGACAAGCGAAGTTGTGTTTGAAATGTGCCAGCTATTTGTCGACGTGGCAGATAAAGAGGCTCTGAAAGCGACGTTGCGTGACAGATATTCAAAACACAAATTACCTACTCTACATTCATGCCGGAATGTAGATGTTCTTGGCACCCTTGCGTCCAGAGAGAACGCCTTAGAAAGCTTGTGTTTTCTTAAAAGGTTTGTTATGATAGAAAACTATATACTAGGCGTGAGGTCGCCTTCAAACTATGAGTATTTGTTCAAAGATGATGATCAAATGTTTGCTGATCAATCTCCCGAAGGTCTTAGTAATTGCGTTACATCTTTCAGTCACGGTCGTGGTAGCGTTCGCGTGACGCTCACGCGATGGAGCTGTACAATTTACACGGATAATCCCGACCATTTTCTTGCGCATTTGATAAGACAGCTAGAGGCATGTACTGAGCTGGTCAGTGGGCCAGTTGTTTTCTGCTGCGCCTTCCAAAACAGCAACTTAAAATTATTGCCAGATATTCTTGCAATCTTGGAAAATGAATTGCAGTTGAAGCGCGATAGAGTTAATCGTTATTTTGTGTTTGAGAAGTCACTTCAACGTCGAGCGTCAAAGATTTAGTCCATTGTAGATAAGAAAGAAAATCAATTAAGTTCACTTTATAAATCGATGCTGTTCACACCATACGGATTGTACTGATTTGAGCACGAATTTGAGTATTTTTATGAATCGTGATTCTTACACATCAATAAAGCCCTGTCGTACTTTTACGAAAACGCGCGGGCGGGCTTCCTGTTGTATGTTTGAAATCTCGATCCAGGCCCTTTGGCAAAGGGAAAACATTTGCAAGTTTGGTTTTTTTCCTGCTACAATATGAGGAAAAATCCTTAGAGACCTTCAAAATAAGCTAAGGGGATTTCCTGATAAGGAGGTTTTGCAACGTCGGCAATTCGACAGTTTTTGGCGAGATTTTCTTGATATGAAAAAGATCAAGAGTCTTTTACCAAAAGGCTTTCCACTCTAACAAGCACGATAAACGTGCCCAGTATCGATATGCGCTGTCATAGACTAGACGAAATATCAGAAAATTGCAATATTTAAGGCGCATGAGGCATTTTTTAGTAAAGTTTGCAACAAGAGTTTTCTTATGTAATTTTTCACGCTGAATCCGAATTTTCTTGTTGCCATCCCTGATTTTGCGTTTTAATGGTGAAAATGACGTCATCATGATTGACAGCTGTTCGCGAACCCCTTAAAATTTTTTTGTCGCTATATTTCAAATTCGAACGAATATTTAACTTGAACGGGATAGTTTAGAATGTTCTATACGAGAAAGTGTCGTATTATACGGATATGGCACTGCTGTGATAATCAAAATGGCGGATCCAAGATGGCCGCCATATCTTCAAATTTGATTTTTAGAAACTATCAGTCTGGTAGTCAAAAAAGGCATGGAAATAAACAGCTGACAATGAATTCAAGGTGTCACAGTATGAACTGCAGTGCTGCTGGTCGAATGAAGCCATATTAAATATATAAAAGGCAAATCAATATAAAAAAGGTGAATCAGATTCACCGCCGCTTGATTTTACGATCTAAACGATATCCCCATTTTTCAATGATCATCCTTGGTCCCGTGCCTTTGAAGTCCTTATATAAAGAATTAGCTCACAACGATCATGCAATCTGCTGCCCCCGTGGCATAATCGAAAAATCGCGGAAACCTCAGGACCAGCAGGAAACCTCAAAAGGAAACCTCAGACAAGAAAGGGGTGGAATAGGAGAAGGCTTTCAGACATAGAGAGGAAAGCTACTCCGAGGACGAATTAAAGTCTTACATTCGGCACTTTTGCTTGTAAGTTCAAAGTTGCCACCACCAGACTATAAAGAAAAGTACGGAAAAGGCTGGAGCAACGCCTAAATTATCAGTGATTTCCCCCTTTATCCTTGCTTTTTTTTATTATTATTCCTGTGCGTGTAAGGAATATTCTGCATGCATTTAAAACAATTGTCGTAGATGTATTTGACTCAGTGATAGGCTTTGAAATCAATAGTCAAAGTGAGAACTTTTACAGTAGGAACGACTAACTTTGTATTGCGCTTCCTACCTAAATTCACCTAACGACAATCATACATTTGCCTTTTTAGTATTCTCTTTCCGCCAGAATCGTCTGTTGCTATTTTTTATGTATTGCAAAATCGTTTAAGTTTTTGTCTTTTATTTTTTTAAGTTTAGCCTTTGAACGTGATGGCCTCAAACATCGCCAGATATCCAAAATGGCGTTCAGGCGGCTATCTTGGATCCGCCATTTTGGATGAAGTTCTACGCCCATCAAGCACCCTATCCCATAATATAGATTCATTGTTTTGAATACCGCATTGCCACTTATCCATTTGAATTTCACTGGCCGTTAAAATTTGAAAAGAAAAATCGGCGAAAAATTCATGTGTAGAGGTTTGTGTGACAGCTGTCAATCATGACGTCATTTCACCTCTTAAAATGCAAAATCGGCGTTGGCAACAAAAAAATTCGGATTCAGCGTAAAATTTTGCATAAGATGGCACTTGTTGCCAGCTTTTACTAAACAATGCCTCATCAAGTACGATTTTCCTAAAGTTCGTCTAGTCTATCAATCGTGGCGAGGAGAAACAACGTGAAGGCAAAAAAGAGTCGCAAATATAAAACCGGCACTACTATATTGAAGCCAAGTTTCAGCTGCCAACGCCCCAAGTTTTTGTCCACACAAAATCCAGTGAAAGTACCCAAACCTGGCATTCCAGGCTGCTGTAGGACCTTCCTTCCTGGAATTTTCTAAGTGAACGACATGTGTTGGATTGACGCACCAAGCCAAAACAATGGAAACAAGATTAGAACGAGAATAAAATAGAATAATGTGGTACATCTAGCCAATAGAGCTAAAACTCACATGCAGCTCGTACACGTATGGCTAAATAACCAGATTTTCATTGAATCTCGTTTGTGAAAAGCCCCGAGGACGCCCTCATGAGCGAATCCATGATTTCACAGATATGACCGGGTTCCCTCCACCACGAATATTGCTCCATCTGCTAACAATATTTGTCGCTGTCTCTTTCGAACTTGCTTACATTTGGTTAATCAGGGTACTTGCATTCACCTTGCACCTTGCATTCATGATGGTGTTGAAAATGACGGTGTTGAAAAGGAGCTCCGATAAAGGATATGCTCTGTTGTTTTAAAACATTAGAGCACAATGTCCACAACTTTGTATGACTTTATCGGCGAAATAGAGCACGCCTGATTTGGGAGAGACACGAGAATAGAATATTATAAAATAACGAGCTGCAGGCGCAGGCGTTTCGAGTGTCTCTTCCGAGTGTATCTTCCGAGTGTCTCTTCCGAGTGTCTCTTCCGAGTGTCTCTTCCGACGGGAACAACGTTCAGATGACAAACAATTTAGAACACGACAACTCGTACCTCAGTAGCGTCTTTAAAAGTAGTGGCAAAAGTTAGAGATAAAAACGTTATTATTTGACGTTTTGGAGCCATCTCATCTTTAAAAGTCGTCCGAGTAATTTAAAGGTAAAGATTAGTTTTAATTTTTACCTTTATCTGTCGTATCATCTATTAACGTATCATGATTTAAAACGAAACTCACTGAATTTTTGCTAAAACGTCCTAAAATCAACAAAAAGGGAAGTTATAGCCTTTTATTGACCATATTTGCCATGTCGGAGATATTGTGTGACGGTAGCGTGTATGACAGTGACGTCATAGATATTTAGGTTTTATGCTATAAGTTAGTAGAGTTTCGAGAGTAGAGAGCTTGAGGAAATTTGTATACAGTGTGTGAACGAATATAGTGCCAATTTGAGAATAAACGAGAATCGTGAACAAGTGCTATCTTTACATTTACGACACAAGTGGCGACCACACCAGGACCGGTTCGTTGTGAATGCGAGAACGCCTGGATTTAGTGAGTACTGAGTGACTGGGTGAATTTGTTTGAATCGAGTCATGACGGATAAACAACTGGGAGATTTAACTAACAAGTTGAAAACCTTGCACTTTCGGGTTGAGAAAGTTAATGATGTGCTGTCCAAAGGAGGAAAATCACAAATCGAGAGGCACGAGCAATCATTGAAAAATATCGTGGATGCCGTGACCGTTGCTAAAGAAGAAATTGAAGAGAAGAAATTCGCGAAGGGCGAATCTGAAACGAGTGTTGAAGAATGGAGTTTAGGCGTTGAGAAGGAGTTGGAGAAGGCGGATGAGGCTATTGGGAAACTCCAGGCAGCCATCAAAGAGATACAAGATCACAGCCTGGAGGAGGAGCGAACTAGAGAGCAGCAAAAGAAGATCGAGCGAGAGCGAGAATTCCAAGAGAAGAAGGCAGAATTTGAAAAGGAATTTTCTGCCAGTACAACAAACTCGGGACACGCCTCTTCGGACGGGGCGAGCGCTAAGCTGCCCAAACTGAGAATAACTCCGTACGACGGGAAAGTAGAGAATTGGCTCTCCTTTTATGGAAAGTTTAGGGTGGAGATCGACCAGAGTAATCTCCCCGTCCTAACAAAATTTGGATATCTCAAGGAATCCTTACAAGATCATGTGCGAGCAGATATCGACGGGTTGCCGTTCACTGCAGAGGGGTATGGCAATGCGAAGGCGATTTTGGAGGCAGAATATGGCAACACCAGCGAAATTGTCAACACTTATATGTGCAATATCATGGAACTTCCAGTAATTCAAGGAAAGAGCGCTTCCAAGATCAAGGAATTTTACAAGCAGTTACGCTTTAATGTTCAAAGTCTGGAGACACTAGGGCGAATTGAGGATGTGCGAGGTAATGTGAGAATCGTTTTGGAAAAGCTAAAAGGGATCAAGCAGGATCTTGTGAGGGGCCACGAGAATTGGAGGGATTGGGACTTTAAGGATCTTTTGCAAGAACTCAGGAAATGGACGGAAATTAACCCGGTCGAAGAAAACAAACAGCAAGCGTCCCAGGGAAACCAGCAACAAGGGTCAGGTAAACACACATCACGTACACCTTTGTTTAACACAAAGCAATTTCCTGTGAAGCCATTAGCGTGTGTTTACTGTGAAAACCAGCACAAAGCTATGGAATGCGATAGTGTTACTGACACGAAAGCGAGGAAAAAGATTTTGGCAGATAAGAAACTTTGTTTTAATTGTGCCTCGTCAAAACACCAAGCAGGTCAATGCCCGAGCAAAGGGAACTGTAGAGTCTGTGGTCGTCGGCACCACACCTCTATTTGCGATGCTAAAAGGGAAACTACGTCGAATCCCTTTCTTTTAACTATGGGTAATAATCGCGTTATCTACCCTGTTGTGATAGTTGAAGTGCAGGGCATCAAATGCCGTGCGTTAATGGATAGCGGCGCCGGGAGCTCGTATGCGTCCGCGGCCCTGTTAAACCGACTGAAAATCGACAATTGTGAGCGGGATGTGAGGCGCATAGAAATGATGCTAGGCTCGACTGTTCGTGAAGTAGAATTGTTTAACATTGATATCAAGGGCGTAGGGACAGATTTCAATTTATCGGTCGAAGTGACGAAAGTTGAGAAGAGCGAGCTCCTTTATTTAGATAACCCACGCTATCAAGAACTAATTAGTTCGTACTCACATTTGAGTGATCTGACAATGGATGACAGTGACCCGAAAGATAAACTTCCAGTTCATATTATCTTAGGCGTTAGTGAATATGCAAAGTTGAAAACCGAAACGCCCCCAAAGATAGGCAAAACTGGCGAGCCTATCGCAGAACTGACGCGATTCGGTTGGACAATAATATCGCCCGGCAAAGAATCAGTTGACCTTTGCAACATGCTCATGTGTCAAACCTCACACGTAGATTATGAGGAATTATGCCGTCTTGACGTGCTTGGGATCGAAGACCGGATGTTGACAAATGATCAAGGTCACGTTTATGAAGAGTTTAAGGAACAGTTGATTAGGGACGAGGAGGGCTGGCACGAGACCGTACTGCCTTGGCGAGCTGACCACCCTCCCCTCCCTAACAACCGCGAAGGAAGCTTACATAGGCTTAATTCATTGGAGCGGAAACTTGACAACAGCGGCATGAGGGACAAGGAGGAATCGGGGATCGTGGAACGTGCGGAGTGTCCTAGCTCCGGGAGGGAATTTTACATCCCACATAAAATGGTGGTCAAATCCGAAGGCACGACGAAGCTACGAGTGGTCTACGACGGATCGGCGAGGGCTTACGAGCATGCGCCGTCGTTAAATGACTGTCTATACACCGGTCCTCCTCTTCAGAACAAGTTATGGGACGTCATGGCGCGTGGACGGTTTTACCCTGTCGCCTGGAACAAGCGCAAGTGGTAAAAGAGAAAACAACTCAAGTCTTCAAGGATGGAGGATTCACGCTTCACAAATGGCATTCAAACGTTGTGGAACTCGACTCAGTGGCCGGGGCAGTTGGAGAACAGACTTACGCAAAAGACCAGCTGGGTACCTCCCAAGACCACACCTGTTCATTACTAGTGTCTCGGATGGGACTGTGTCTCGGATGGGACACCCAGCGGGACACTTTGGCAGTGGCGATTCCTAGTAACCAGGGGGGAGTGACTAAGCGCAACATTCTAGCGAAGTTGGCTAGGATTTACGACCCCCTTGGAGTACTTTCACCAACAACATTGTCTGGGAAGATAATTTACTGGCTTGTGTGCGACGAGAAGATTGGATGGGATGTGCCCATCCCAGAACCCCTGGCGAAGATCTGGAGGAAATGGGAGACAGGCCTCCCACAAGAGATATCGTTTCCTCGCTCGCTGGTGGGATACCGGGAGAATATTGACAGTATCGAACTTCACGCTTTCGGAGATGCGTGCGCGAATGGAGTGGCCGCGTGCGCATACACGGTAGTACGCCAGGCCAGTGGAACCACTCAGGGATTGATCGCAGCGAGAGCGCGTCTGGCAAAGAAAGGGCTAACCATACCGCGCCTCGAGCTGGTGGCGGGTCACATGGCGGTTAATCTCGCAACTAATGCAGAGTCGGCGCTGGAAGGACTGCCTGTAAGTAGCGTAACTTGCTGGCTGGACAGTGCCGTTGCACTTTACTGGATCAAAGGTAGCGGTGAGTTCAAGCAGTTTGTCGCGCACCGGGTAGCTAAAATCAAAGCTAACTCGCATGTGTCTTGGCACCACGTCCCCTCGGAACAAAATCCAGCTGACCTCGCGAGTCGGGGGGGACACGTCAACGGAGTAGAACTGTGGTGGAAGGGACCACCATGGATCGCCGAGGAGAGTGAATGGCCTGCGGATATTGTCCCCGAGCCGTCCCATGAAAGTAGCGCGGAGGCTAAGTTGGTGAAAGAAGTGCTTCGCGTCGCAGTGAGTGAGGAGAACAGCGAAGTCGACAACGTGCTCCTCAGATTCTCTCTACAAAAGGCCACTCGAGTGGTAACATGGATGCGAAGGTTTATTCACAATGCTCGCCCTGCTCACCGGAAACAGCGGTTGTCAGGACCGCTTAGCACAGGCGAACTGAAACGTCAAACAGAATTCTGGGTCAAGCAAGCACAGTTGAGCTGCGACATCTCTGACGACAGATCGCGCTGAATCTGCAACCCAACTCCGAGGGCATATTGGAATGCCGAGGCAGATTGCAAGGCGAGTATCCGGTGTACTTACCTGATAATCATCTCTTCACGCAGCGACTGGTGGAGGACGCGCACCTGCGCACACTGCATGGAGGGGTGGGGCTGACCATGGCGAAGGTCCGCAACAATACTGGATACCACGCCTTAGGCGCTTGGTGAGGAAGTTCGCAAACGCTGTCACGGGTGCAAGCGTAACCAAGCGATCGGATATGCTGCACCACCAGCTGGAAATCTACCTGTGAGCCGCACCCAAGGGATCAACCCGTACCAAGTGATTGGCCTCGATTTCGCGGGTCCTATCAAGTACAAGGTAAACTCGAAGCAGGAGGGCAAAGCATATGTCCTCTTGTATACCTGTAGTTTGACAAGAGGCATAACTTAGACCTTCTGCCTTCTCTAGAGACAGCGGACTTCTTGATGAGCTTCAAGGAGTTCGTAGCGCGAAGGGGAAGACCTGACAAGGTCTATTCCGACAACGGCCGCACATTCGTAGGTGCAGAGAGGTGGCTGAGAAAGTCGCCAAAGACGAGAGTGTACAGAACTATCTGGCGGTCAATTCCATTACCTGGCAGTTTAACCTAAGCCGGGCACCCTGGTGGGGTGGACAATTTGAAAGGTTAGTGGGGATGGTTAAGTCATGCTTGGACAAGACTATCGGGAATGGGACGCTTAAGTGGGGGGAGCTGCGAGAGCTACTACTGGATGTGGAGGTGTGTTTGAATAATCGCCCTCTAAGCTACGCTGAGGATGACGACGTACAGCTCCCTCTCTTGACACCGAACTCGTTGCTGTTTGCTAACAGTAACGTGTTACCCGAGCTCGAGCCTCATCACATCACTGATTTTGACCTGCGCAAGCGCGCAAAGCACCTACTCAAGTGTAAGCAAGCTGTATGGAACAGGTGGACTCGCGAGTACCTAAGGGGTCTGCGCGAGCGCCATCGCACCCTGAACAAGCCGACGGGGGAGACGCACCGAAAGTGGGGGACGTCGTGATCATCAGAGTCGAGGACAAGAGCAGAGGAAAGTGGCCGCTAGGGATTGTGGACCGCCTCATTGTCGGACGCGATGGTGTGACGCGAGGAGTGGTCCTGCGCTCAGGGAGGTCGTTCATCGAGCGTCCCGTACAGCACCTGTACCCCCTGGAACTCGCCTGCGATCGGAGACGCCCAGTGCCAGCTCCTATGAATCCTGATGCGGGGGTGTTCAGACCACAGAGAGATGCTGCGGCTGCTGCACGCGTACGGGTGCAGCAACTCGCTGAGACAGAGGATGCTTAAACATTGTGAACTACCAGAAGTGATTCTCGAGAACTGTACATAGTCAGACTTTGCTTTTATATCGAACTCTGTGACAGAGATATTTTCATACTCATTCATATTGTTTGTTCGAGGCCTTGATTTATTGTATGATTTAGCTGATTGCGAAAAGTGTTTAATCTCTTAACTAGACATACACGTCCTCCGGAGCTGTATGGGGGGAGAGTGTCGGAGATATTGTGTGACGGTAGCGTGTATGACAGTGACGTCATAGATATTTAGGTTTTATGCTATAAGTTAGTAGAGTTTCGAGAGTAGAGAGCTTGAGGAATTTGTATACAGTGTGTGAACGAATATAGTGCCAATTTGAGAATAAACGAGAATCGTGAACAAGTGCTATCTTTACATTTACGACAGCCAAACGGGAACATCCTATTTCGTTTTCGAGTGATAACAATTTCCTGATCTCACGTGGAGAGTCTTTTGAGAGTTTCCCATTGTTTTCGAACCAACGTTTTTAGCAAGAAGAGCGAATCATTTAAGAGAATTAACGACGCAAAGAGTTTCTTGCAAAAAGTAATGCATTTCAACAACAGCTGTTGTCCTTTTGAATTATACCTCTAACAGAACATTTCGATTCAGGTAGGAAATCCAAGGATTATATTGCACTTTTTTGTTCTTTTCTTTATTATAATTAAGAACAACATGACGTTAAAGACTACAGATGCAAGCAATGATTTACTAGGTATATTTCTAAGGTATGGTTCTGTAATAGGATATTGACTTTTGTGGTCGAGATCAGATGCGGGTCATTGGTAGAGTCCATCTCAGGAGGGACGACCGTAGCACTTGTTGCAGCATTTAAAAGCCTAATCCACTGTATCTGACGATACAATCCCCAAACTCCATGGAACTACAATCTTCAAACAACCGACCATCACTTTCACACACATACCCATCCCATAGACTGTGTGGCCACCATGCCCACAGTCCTCTCGTAAGAAGTTGTCATGCGTAATCATATGCCATTCCAGTCTTGTAAGTTCTTATCGAGTGCAGCAAAACACTATGTTTCCAGACAGCACCGTAGCTCCGGTTCAACACAGGCATGTTCCTCACATGAACAATCATCACAGTTATCCATGTCCTCATATTACCTTCGAGGACGTCACTGTAAGATTTTCCATAGCATATGCCACTCGTCAAACCGTTCAGTCGAGTGCAGCAAAACACCATGTTCCCAGACAGCACCGTACCACCGGTTCACCACAGGCATGTTCCCACTTGAACAATCATCATAGTTATCCATGTCCTCATGTTACCTTCGAGGACGTCACTGTAAGATTTTCCATAGCATATGCCACTCGTCAAACCGTTCAGTCGGCTGCAAGTTCTTATCGAGTGCAGCAAAACACTATGTTCCCAGACAGCACCGTAGCTCCGGTTCAAAACAGGCATGTTCCCACATGAACAATCATCACATAGTTATCCATGTCCTCATATTACCTTCGAGGACGTCACTGTAAGATTTTCCATAGCATATGCCACTCGTCAAACCGTTCAGTCGGCTGCAAGTTCTTATCGAGTGCAGCAAAACACTATGTTCCCAGACAGCACCGTACCTCCGGTTCAAAACAGGCATGTTCCCACATCAACAATCATCACAGTTATCCATGTCCTCATATTTCCTTCGAGGACGTCACTGTAAGATTTTCCATAGCATATGCCACTCGTCAAACCGTTCAGTCGGCTGCAAGTTCTTATCGAGTGCAGCAAAACACTATGTTTCCAGACAGCAACGTACCTCCGGTTCAAAACAGGCATGTTCCACATGAACAATCATCACATAGTTATCCATGTCCTCATATTACCTTCGAGGACGTCACTGTAAGATTTTCCATAGCATATGCCACTCGTCAAACCGTTCAGTCGGCTGCAAGTTCTTATCGAGTGCAGCAAAACACTATGTTCCCAGACAGCACCGTACCTCCGGTTCAAAACAGGCATGTTCCCACATCAACAATCATCACAGTTATCCATGTAAGAGTTAATTACCGAGATTCGAGGCAATAACCCAAATACATCCCAAGGGCCGTAGGCCCGCGGGATGTATTTGGTTATTACCGAGAATCGAGGTAATTAACTGGCTTATTACAGGATTGGCAAGGTTTTCAGAAAACAGGAACAAATGAAATGCATTCTTCACATTGAATTTCAAATTATGACAAGGAGTATAGTTTACAATTGAAAGGATAGCGCATTCCGATAGGAACTATTGTTAGTTATTTAGCTGCTTTCATAGAAGTGCGCTCCCCAGAGCAACTTATTGCAATTAATTTTACCATGCACAATAAAGTTGTGATGCTGAAGTAATGAATGACAACTTTCAACCATGATTGACAAAGGTTTCCAAACACGAATTACGTCTTTTGTTTCCGTACAATAGCCAGTCCAATCAATCAAGCGGCCTTTTGTAAAAGCGCAACTCATTAAAGCGCTGTTATTTTGGTCGGTACGTAGCTGCTTAAGCTTCTCTCTAGTTGGATTATACGACAATACAACCATTATTGACAAAGGTCCAAACAAAAAAATATACAGCTTGAGTGAATTCATTTGTTAGCAGAACACGAATTATGTCTTTTGTTTTCGTACAAAACAGCCAGGCCAGTCAATCGAGTGGCTTTTTTGTAAAAGCGCGACTCATTCAAACGCTATTTTCGTTTGTACCACGCACTGACTGCTACTAGTCAATTTGCATAATGCTGAGTAACGACATGGATCGGAACTGCTTCAAGCTGGAGTAACTGTAGGCAAGTTTCAGGTATTTTGCGCTCGTTGGTTGTTCTCTAAGATAAGAATGTAAACGATTTCATCTGTATTTTCAGGTTTACCTGCTTGAACACACTCTATGGGCCAGGAAACCAAGCAAGTAGGCTGGACAAACGCTTTATGGTTCACTGTCGGTTCAAGTGAAGGCGTTTCTCGGATATGGTGTTTTGTGGCGTTCAACGGGATTCACGCATAAAGGATAATCAGGAGCAAATAGAGAGGATTTCAGATGACTGTCGTGAGTTATTCGCAATTACTTTGTAATTACTCCTATAGGTTTTATTCAGAATTGCTGAAATAACGTTGCGATTGGTCTCACTACAGTCATATGAAATCCGTTCTATTTAACAATTAGACAGATAGTCATATAGATGCATAAACTGAGATTATTGGTGTTCTTTTCTCGGGATAATATAAGTGTATGGATTTGAATTCGCTAGGAAAAGATTTTGGGGGTGACTAGCTTGGGTAGCGGTAAGTAGAATGTCCATGTATTTAACTGAGTTAAATACCTAATGTTTATTTAATGAGGTATTTAACTCTGTATATACCCGGATGTTCCACTTACAGCTATTCAATTGTTTTCATCAGCCCCTCTCTTCCCTAGAGAATTTCAAATCCCTTCCCGGCTTTAAGTTACTTGCGAGGTATGTACGTTAGTTGGCGACCTCAAAAACACAATGGAAAACGTGTCAATCATGTAATAATTAGCACTTATTCTATTTCAATTGAGGTGGATAGTGGCAGAATATTTACCGAGAGCCGCAGGCTCGAGGTAAATATTCCTAAAGCCACTATCCACCGAAATTGAAATAGAATAAGTGTTTTAGTATATCCAGCAAGGCAACCTGCCGAATTTTCAGTCGGAAAACAATAAGAAAAGTTGTGTTAGCGTTTTAAAACTGCGTGCGTGACAAAACTCACGCAAACTTTATAGGTGATTTGCATAAGCACGTTTTTGGTCGATTTTGACAGCTCTAGAAAGTTTGCAAGCATTTACTTCGAAAAGCTGCGGAAAAAAGTGGACAATTCAAGGATTTTCAACAAATTTGGACATGTAGCGAGCAATATATTGCATCATTTCAATTCAAGAAGGAATATAGCTGCAAATTGGAGAGCATTTGTAAGCAATTCGCCAAAAGTTTCCGAGATAAAAATTATTTGTCGGCAGCCACTCGTTGCACAAGTAATTCTTAGTTTGCTGGAAAAATGGAGTGAGCAAACACCGTAAACACTGGATATTGAGGGGAAAACGATTTAGCAGGATAAAACAACTACACGAAACCTTATGAAAAGGCTTTATGGGGTTATCATCAGGCAAGAAGAAGATAACTAACTACTAACAGAAGTCTCCTTTGTGGCGGACAGTTCGCTCGCAAAAAACTACAAGAAAGCTGCCGATCAGTCGTTGCAAGACACAAACCATCCTCAGGTATTTTGAAAATTAGCTCTTTCGACTGTATTTTCTCGACATATTGTAGATTATAATTTTGATTTTTGTCAAATAAATAAAATAAAGGGAAAGTACATGCCGAAAAAGAATTTTCATTCATGCTTTGCCAGCTAAAGTTTTTCAACTCGGGGTTTCACAGTGCAAGCGTGTGTTTTTCACAAACAATGCTCAGACGATTTTGTGAGACATATTAAATCCAGAGAGACCGATTTTGAGACAAAGAAATCTAATTTGTTGCTTCTTTAGTTTTGTTGACTGATTTCTTCGCCTCTACATGAAATTTGCTTGCCAACACAATATCTACTGTTTCGGAGGTAAATAATGTCTCAGATTCCGAGACTCTAAACCAATCAAATTGGTCGTTCTTAGGAGGTTGCCGAGCTGGTATATACTAAGTCCTCATATTTCCTTCGAGGACGTCACTGTAAGATTTTCCATAGCATATGCCACTCGTCAAACCGTTCAGTCGGCTGCAAGTTCTTATCGAGTGCAGCAAAACACTATGTTTCCAGACAGCAACGTACCTCCGGTTCAAAACAGGCATGTTCCCACATGAACAATCATCACATAGTTATCCATGTCCTCATATTACCTTCGAGACGTCACTGTAAGATTTTCCATATCATACACTACACTCGTCAAACCGTTCAGTCGGCTGCAATTCTTCTTATCGAGTGCAGCAAAACATATGTTCCCAGACAGCACCGTACCACCGGTTCACCACAGGCATGTTCCCACATCAACAATCATCACATAGTTATCCATGTCCTCATATTACCTTCGAGGACGTCACTGTAAGATTTTCCATAGCATATGCCACTCGTCAAACCGTTCAGTCGGCTGCAAGTTCTTATCGAGTGCAGCAAAACACCATGTTCCCAGACAGCACCGTAGCTCCGGTTCAAACAGGCATGTTCCCCACATGAACAATCATCACAGTAAACCATGTCCTCATGTTACCTTCGAGTACGTCACTGTAAGATTTTCCATAGCATATGCCACTTTTTGTCTGTGCCCAACCACGTTTGTGTGTCTATAACTATAACTGTAGTGTTGTGTTATGTTGCGACTGACTGGTGTATGTTTTCTAAAAATGTATGAATACATAGGATGAAATTATATATGCACAAAAGAAATTTTATACATTCATAAAAATAAATTTTATGCCCACCCTCTTGAGTGCTATAAATTTATATACCCAAAATTGAAATTTTGTATTTGCACAAAAAGATGCACAAAAATAAATTGTATGTCTTTCTTGAGTGGCATAAATTTATTCATGCCCACCTTCTTGCGTGCTATCAGTAGAGATCGCCAGTAAGTAATGACTAGTTTTGAATGAAATGATGCGAACGGCGAGACAGTCACATCGAGCCGTTTTGGCTAACAAAGCAAGGATGCGGTATTTCGCTTGACTTGACAGCAGTCATTTGTTGCTTCATTTTTCCATATAGAAGTGTATCTTTCATGTATGACTCATTTCAATATTTATCAATCCGGTAAAATCACGGCTCGTTGCCTTTGCTATAACCTTAACAAAGTACTAGGTGGCGTGACACTGGACATATCTGGCGCCGACCAATAAGAACCGCTATCCAGATCTTCTTTGTGATTGTGTTTAATATGTGCTTATGTCTGGGAATTGTTAGGTAGACATAAGCACATATTAAACACAATCACAAAGAAGACATACAATTTTTAAAGACTTTGTATGTGGGAACCTAAATGCTGATTCTCCCATCTTTGTTCTCCATTATTCTGATTGGTCTAGAGACTACTGCCATATTTTCTCAAGCAAGTCAAAATCTATAAAGTTAAAAACGTTCTCGCTGGTAAAACCGCCATTGCATAATTTCGCGAAAAGTGCTTCCTCATTTTCAAGCTTCTTTGTTCACCTCAGCTATGGCAACTTAATTTCTGTAATTTGATTACCAAAAAAAAGCTTAATTTTCGTGAGTCGCCTTAACTCCTACGCACCAATTTAAGCTTCGAGAGTCGATCCTAGCCTGTGTAGCGGCTCTAAAATGGAAGGGGAGGGAGAGTCGGGGTGAGCGAAAACCAGAAATAGTGCTGGCCGCAAGGGGTTCTGGTGCTCCCTCCCCTTCCTTTTTAGAGCCGCTACGCCGGCAAGCTGAAAAGAGTTCCAAGCACGCGAATATACACCGCTAACGCTATTTGACTAGTTTCATCGCCTTGAAAGACTTTTAAACAAGTCCTAACAGATGTGTATCACTCTTACCGAAAGATAATCCTGCAAATACGGTTACATTGTGTGCGTATTTCAACCAGTCACTACCTGATGTCTCCTTCATTCCAAAAAAATCGGCTCCGACTTTCTAAGAATTCGGGATTCGATTAACCTGATTCTAATGCGCTACAAGGAGACGTGGAGATAGGAAGTGTCAACGTACTCTACCGTAGCGGATAAGAATCGGTTAAATCGGTCACCTTGTAAAAAATGACAAGACATAGAATAAAAGAAATGTCTTCGTTTTCTTACCTTAAAACCACAGTTGGCCAACCACATTACTTTGAAGTGCAGCAGCTGCGTAGAGGACTTACCAGTCAGTGGAAGTAGCTACACGCTCTTGAGATCGCCTATAACAGCACGAGGCGAGTGCAGTGTTTTGTTTACGAAATTGAGAAATACGATCTTACTTCGTTTTCGAATAAGAAAATACAGACTCTCTAGGTTTCTTAAATAACCTTTCAGCTACAAGATGAGTACAAATTGGGAGCATTTTCGTGTGTTATCGAGCGGATGAAAATTGGATTGTGAACGAAACGACATTTTTAATTTCGTATCAGGCTGAACACGTTTTCAAACTTGGAAATTTGATAGCAAAAGCTGTTAAGACGGATTATTTTAGAACTTCGAGCAATTTTGCCAGAAGCGGCAAAAATCTTGTTACTCGAACTAAAAAAAAGTTGTTGCTTTGAATTTAGTCTCATTTCAAAGGTATTTGGTAGCGTTTTCGTATTATCGCGCCGGTAAAAAATTTCCAGAGGAAGCTGAGAAAATAATTTTAGTTTTTACAGATAGACGTATTTTTCGCACCTAAAATGGTGATGTCAATCACTGCCTATATAGATTCTATAGAATTTTCCATTTTTGAACGCTTATTTCTGTGGCGGCGCGAACCCAGTCCTCTGCCTTTTGTGATATTTCGAAATGTGGACCACAAATCTACAAATTAGGATAGAAATCATTGAGTAACATTATTTTTGGCCAAACGTTGCTCGAAGTTGTAAAATAACTTGTCTTAAATCTTACCTAAGAATGCCTATATAATTCAAGTTTCAGTTCCTCTTTCTTTCTAGGACATAATAACAGTATACATAGGATTTCTGAGTTGTTTATGTAGATCATGGTCTTATTTTATAACATTTTGTTGAAACAACAGGTGACAAAATTCTTGGACTTGACCTCTCAACTTTGAACGACCACAATTCTGAAATATACTTACCTATGAATTTGAAATTTTGACCATTTACTGTAGCAAGATCAAAGTTCAAGATGATGCACGATTTATTGTCATCAGAGTTTCCATAGCAACGAAATAGGGGGGTCACTGTTTTAATTAGCAAAAGCTCCACGTGAAATTCGGTCTCAACTTTTAAAAACGACACACCAAGCGCTAATCCTTAGGTAATTGTCTATACGTATCGAAGTTTTAGAGAAAATTCACCAAGCCGATTTCAAGATATTTCCAGGCGATTTTTTTGCCTTTGAAATTCAAATGTTTTCACTTGCTTTCTAATTATTATCAATTTAATGGCTTTTGAAAATGGGCTAGCGAAATCTCTTACCGCAAAATGCATCCCAAGTATACAACTACTTGCTTGCCAATGATGCAGAAGTGCTTTTCATTTTCCATAATGAACATCGACGCAACCTTCAAATTTTTGAGCAAATTCGCAAAATGTCATTTCGAACACAACTAAGGCTCCAGAGAAAGTTCCTGATGGCGAATTTTTTTTCTCGCGCTCTTAACTAAAATTGACCATATAGCGAGATGCTATCCGCGTAAGAAAAAAATTTACATCGCGGATAGCGCCTGGTAAATTCCAAAGTTCACAACCTTCTTCCTATTCCTCTCAAATCGGTAGGTAAGTATATTTCAGAATTTTGGTCGCCCAAAGTTAAGAGACCAGTTCAAGAAAAACTGTAGACAGCCTCCTTAAGGAGCTCCTGTCTGCACACTTTATTTTAGTTTTCATTCATATTAGATGACGAATTCACAATTCCTCTTAAGGTTACTGAGAACCTTCGCGCACGTTGTTCGAAAAAAAAAATCATACACGTCCTTAGTTTAACCAAAATATGTCAACCTATATATCGTTGGAAGCTTAAGAATGGACTAGCGAACTATGCAAAAAGAATCACTTTTTGATACCTGTAATTTTTTTTTAAAGCATTGATTAAATATTTGGTGTGCTATTTTCACGAGCTAACGCTGTCGAACTGCTGGACCATGACTCCCAAGTAACATATTGTTTTAATCCTTAAAGGTGTTTCTCAAAAACCGTGTCTGCGATTTTTAAATTTTTTTTTTAGTTCAACATTTATGAATTTTTTAAATTTTTAGAGCGTGAAATTCTACAAAATTTGACCTTCGAAATTTAAAAGTTCGATAACTTTTGAGCAAAGCAAAATTTAAAAAACGCAGACACGGTTTTTGAGAAACACCTTTAAGGATTAAAACATGTGTTACTTGGGAGTCAAGGTCTAGCAGTTCGACAGCGTTATCTCTTGAAACTCTCACACCCGAATTTTTAATAAAACCTAAAAAATTTCTAATTATGAAAAAATTTATTCTTTCTGCCATAGTTCGCTAGTCCATTCTATAAGCTTTCCAACGATATATAGTTGATATGTTTTGGTTAAACTAGGACGTGTATGATTTTTTTTCGAACACGTGCGCGAAGGTTCTCAGTAACCTTAA